>CM062807.1:136827173-139227173 GCA_031772625.1 Pinus tabuliformis
TCTCCCATAGCGGCATCCTCATCAGATCTACGTTTCCAAATCTTTATAAAGCCCCCCTTTGGGAAATCAACCCCAATCTGGGTTCAAGCTTCAGACAAAGTCTCAAAACTGAAGAAAATCATTGCCAATCACATTGGCCTCCCGGAAGGATATCAACATCTGCTCTCAGAAGGCAGATCGATACAAGATCACTGGGCAATAGGCCACTACAACATTAAGCCAGGATCTAACATTATTGTCAACATGAGGCTTCGGGGAGGTGCAGCAGCCAGCGGATCACAGATTCCAGGCTCTTTTCGTGATGCAGTCAAGGGGAAGGGAAAAATGCCGACCAAACCAAAGCCACCACCAGAGCAACCAGGGCCACATATAGTAGATCAAAAACTGGAATATTACATGCTCAAAGTTACTATACCAGAGGTAAATGCACTACACTCTGAACTCTCAAAACATGCTGTTATATGTAGATTTAATGGTTACTGGCCAAAATCCGATGCTTTACATCAATGGATATATTCCCGCTGGACACCAGAATGTGATATATACCTATGTTCAAAAGGGTTTTTCATTGTAAATTTCCACACAGAGGAAGAAAGGGATAGTATCATCAAGGAGGGGCCTTGGTTTTGGGGTAATGCAGGCCTCTTTGTTACCCCTTGGTTTGCTGATTTTGACGCAAACACTATGAAAATCACAACAACACCTGTTTGGGTGAGGCTTCGCAACCTCCCATTACATTTCTAGCACCATACTGTACTATATGCTATTGGGGATTCCTTGGGGAAATTCCTAAAAATTGATGAAGACAGATATAGCGGAGGGATTTTCACCTTTGCCAGAATTTGCGTTGAAGTGGACTTGAGTCAGGGGCTACCAGATAAAATTTCATTAAACTTTAACAACACGGAGTGGATACAACCCCTCGATTATGAAAACACTGCATTCAGATGCCGCAGCTATCGGCAAACAGGACACCTCCAAAATTCTTGCCCACTGGCCAGAAAGAATCCAAAAGGAAACAAGAAACAACAAAAAAAGCCAAATGGGTGGCAGAATACAGAACCGCTGGAAGAAGAGAACATTCAGACAGAGCACACAGTAAACCAAGAGGAACCGGATATAAATATGGAACAGAACGGCACACAGGAAAAAAAAGCACCAGACCCACAAATGGAGGATCATTCTCAGCAGCAGAAAATTCCACAGCTGGAAGTTAGTGGCAACAAAAGAACTCATGGATCTGAAGGATCAGATTCCGACAAAGAACCTCCAGTGAACACACAAGAATACCAACAGGCCATCATTGTTCCCCCTTCTGACTCTCAGGGTTGGCGTAGGGTGGAGAAGAAGAAGGGCAGAAAAGTATAGGCTTGATGTAGCTGTAAACATATTTTTTATTTTTTTTAGTGTTTTTTGTCCTTTTCATGGACAACTATCTGCATATGCTCTAAGCATCTACAAAATGTAATTTATTTCAATATGAATATAAATTACGACTTTTTCTACGGGAAAAAAAAATAATTCTTAAAAATCTCAAAAAATGTTTATTAATACTTTTTTGTTAAAAGTTTGAAAGAAATTTATCAAGGTAATGTCATTTGAAAATCCCACTAGGTTTAATCTAGAAATTATGTTTTAGTATTTGTTTAATCTCTCTCTCTCTCTCGCGATATATATATATATATATATATCAATCATCGGAGAGGGAAAATGGCTTTGCGGTCTTCGCATTTTAAGCCACCACAAGGGTTTTTTTATCAAGGGTCTTAGGTGGTTAAGGAAAGCCACCCGTCACAGTCACCATCTCGCCCTCAGTTATACCTCCCCCCTTGCAGTCATAGTGGTTATTTTTTTTATCTCGGTCAGTGGATAAGTTTCATTTAAGATACCTATTAGTCAGCGACCGTGCTCATCGTCAGAATTCGAGGATCTCCTAGAAGAACTGCACGTTACATGAGGATGAGTGCATGTGCTGAGATGGAGGAGGATATCATGGACTACTCAACTGACCCATATGATGTGGTGTCTCTCTGGAAAGAGATGCCGCATTGGTTCCTAGACACATATTTCATTCTACCATTTGTCTCCCCGAACGCTAGGTTTTATACAACTTTGTCTAATCCAGCAGGCGATCATCAGTAACCTGACTCATTGGGTTTTACCTCTTCGACCTTAGCATACGAGTTTCATCACAATGTTGGTTTTTCTGAACTAACGATTTCAGAATGGCCAGGGATGAAGTAATTATAGACTAGTGTTACCGAAATTTCCTTGGAAGCCTTTTGCTTTTCTCTTAAGGTTTCTCTCTCTAGGGATGTTGGAGGACAAGCTTTTACACTATCTATAGGGGTTTCGAGGGGTTGAATGGTACTGGGTCTTTTGCTAGGGTTGGAGCTCCCACACCGAGTTTAGGGTTTTCACATTATGTGGATGCCTCGGGTAGATCTCTATCTAGTATTCCAATGGACAATGTGAGGGATGCCCACATTGGGGCTTCAGTGGGTATCACCCCATCCCATGTGGGAGCACCTCCCCTTGGTAAGGCTGATGAAACAAATGAGCGACAAAAGGAAAAAAAGTCAAAGTGCCCAAAGGTCAAGGAACAAGGCAATGTCTTGGTTCTAGGTGATGGTTTATGCTTTTACGACATAACGAATACTACTGATAGGGTCATAGTAGGGCGGGTTCAAGGCAAAAAACATACAACCTCATGGCTAAGGAAATGAGCAGAAGTTTGGAGTTAGGATATGATTGTATTACCTAAGGTCACAACCATGTCCAAGGGATGGTTTGCCTTCAAATTGAGTTGTGCAGAGCTAGCATATTGGGTTCTCTCCAGGTACTGTAACATCAAAAGGGCACCCATCAATTTTAAGCCATGGACTCCTTTATTCAACCCGAAACATGATCAATTGGGAGCAAGACCCACATGGGTGAGGTTGTCAGGCCTCCCTTTGCATCTTTGGACTGAAGAAATCTTTCAATGAACTGGGGATGACCTGGGGAAATTCTTGGACTATGGTAGAGGGTATCTGGAGTCTGGCAATATGGCTTATACTAGAATCTTGGTACTCTTGGACACGAGGTAGGGTTTGGTAACCAATTTGGCACTACATTATCGAGGGCTTATACATCTTCAAAAATTAGATGATAAAGGTGTTCCATTCTGATGCAACCATTGTCATAAGGTTGGTCATGTGTATAGGGATTTCCCTCTGTTGCAAAGACAACCTATTGATGCTAGATAGAAGGACGACTTACAAGAAGGGATTAATTTTGGTGGTTTAGCGAGGACACCTTCCTCCGAAACGTTGGGCGCACCATCGGCTGCAGTGCCTAATAAGAGGCCCCCTATGAAGATGTCAGTCCACATGGGGTCTGCCAATAGCAAGGATGCTCGCCAAAACCCAATGATGGCCTCCTCCTCAGCGGGTACTTTTCCTTCCTCCTCCTCTCCTATTCATACTTATGATTGACTACCTTTTTTTTCTCCCTTTGTTGTGAATGCTTATTGATTTCTACAAGGTTGGGGGTTGCATCTTATCATATTGAAAATGCTCGTATATGTTTTCCAACACCCATTCCCTCCTTCCATCCTTTCGTGGATGATTCCTCTAAGAATAGGCCCCATCCCCGTTATAACTTGTGTTCATTATCTCGCCCTCCACATATCACTGACAGTCATGCAGATCCTAGGCAAGGGCTTGGCACCCTTTCTCCCTCTAAAATTCCTAAGATTCTGTGAGGGCATCAATCACATATCTCCAAGGCCATTCGTAGGGCTAGACAAGATGTTTCGGCAGTCATCAACTATCTCTTCATGGGGTTATTAAAGAAAAGAATACCCTGACCTTTGACCCCTCATGGAGTGGCTCTCCTTCAATTATCAAGGTTTAGCTAGTAATCCCAAAAAACTAGTTCTGAAGCATATGATCATAATAGAGAGATTAGATATCATATTCCTTCAGGATTCCCTTGCACATGGATCACTGCATATCATTAGATCATTTGAAGGTATGCTTAAAGATTGGGTATTTTTTGCCATTGATGCTTGCGGTCGCTCTTGTTAGAAAATTATATATTACAGAGCAATGGAACACATAAAATATTGTAGAAATATAAACACAGAAAACACATAAAACCAGAGAGACACAGATATACATGGTTCACCCAGTTTGGGCTACGTCCACCCTGAACAGCCAGTCCTTCCTTTCTATTATCCAGCAAAATGAAGAGACACAACCTACAGTAGATCCGCTGTAATATCCTTTGTTTTCTCTCACAGTCTCACCTCTTTGTTTCTCGCTTGGAGAATACACATCTATTACACAGCCTCAATACAATTCCCTCATACAAAGAGACGAGTTGCATTCTAGGGCAAAAAAACCCTAAACTAAACATAAATTCTACCATCAGATCATCCGCCTAATGAATGGCCCATATTGACTAGAAATTACTATACTTTTACAAGGCAATTTTACATTTGTTTTTAGCTTCGAGGGCGCTGCCCCCGAAACCCTCGCCAGGGGACCGCTGGCCCCTAGACCCCCTAGCCGTGGGGGATCACCCCACGAACCCCCATGGGGGGACAAGTCCCCCCGCACCCCCCTACGTGGGGGGGTGTACAAACTTCTTGGGGTATACATCCGGCTGAAACAAAGACCTCTAAATAATGATGCTCCACACCCAACAATCTCCTACTTGGAGAATGATTGTAGCAACTCCACCGCTGCTTCATTTGCTGGACAATGACTCCTCTTTGGACCTGGCTGTTTCTCATCCTCATCGTCATCCTTGAAGACCAATTGAAACTGAGCATATTCTCAGTTTATCCCTGGTTACAACTTTTGTTAGCATATTTGCAGGATTCTGGCTAGTGTGTATCTTTTCTAGCTTCAACTCTCCATCTTCCAACATTGATCTTATGGAATGGTACTTGAGCTGTATGTGTTTAGTCCTGGAATGAAATGTTGAGTTCTTTGCAAGATGAGTGTCACTTTGGCTATCACTGTATAACGTACCCATATCATGCTTCTTACCCAATTCACCCATAAACCTTTGTAACAAAATTATTTCTTTACTAGCCTCTGTAGCAGCAACATACTCTGCTTCTGTTGTTGAAAGTGCAACAACACTTTGGATTTTTGAAACCCAATTGACAGTTGTTCCACCCACAGTAAATACATATCCTGTAGTGCTCCTCCTATTATCTCTGTCACCTACCATATCTGCATCAACATATCCCTGTAGAGTAATGTTTGAACCACCGAAGCATAATGCTTGATTTGTGGTACCTTTCAAATATTTGAGAATCCATTTCACTGCCATCGAATGTTCCTTTCCTGGATTGTTCATGTACCTGCTTACAACTCCCACTGCATGTTCAATATCAGGCCTTGTGCAGACCATTGGATACATTAAGCTTCCAACTACTGATGCATATGGAACTTTAGACATATAATCCATGTCTTCTTGGGTCTTTGGGCACATTTCCTTACTAAGCTTGAAATGGCTAGCAAAAGGTGTACTAACTGGTTTTGCATTGTGCATATTAAATCTTTTCAACACCTTTTGTATGTACTCATTCTGAGACAATGTTAATTTGCAATTTTTCCTGTCTCTAGTTATTCTCATACCAAGGATTTGTTTTGCGGCTCCCAAATCCTTCATTGCAAATGAATTTGCCAATTTTCTTTTGAGCACATATATTTCCTGCATGTTAGACCCTGCAACAAGCATGTCATCTACATACAATAACAATATAATATAGCTGCCATCATTTTGCTTTTTTAGATAAACACAATAATCAAAGTGACATCTAGTATAACCTTGTTCAGACATAAATTTGTCAAATTTCAGATACCATTTCCTTGGAGCTTGTTTTAAGCCATACAAGCTCTTCTTCAACCTGCACACTAGTTTCTTCTTCCCTTTTACCTCATATCCTTGTGGCTGCTACATATATATCTCTTCCTCCAATTCCCCATGGAGAAAGGCTTTCTTTACATCTAATTGCTCAAGATGCAAATCTTTAACTGCTACTAGACTTAAAATAGTTCTGATTGAAGTCATTTTAACAACAGGAGAAAATATTTCATCAAAATCAATACCTTCCTTCTGTGCAAACCCCTTCACCACAAGTCTAGCTTTGTACCTTTGTTTTCCTCCATCTTCTTCTTTCAGCCTGTAAACCCATTTATTCTTCAATGTAGTTTTTCCTGCAGGCAACCTGACTAAGTCCCAAGTTTGGTTATGCATTAAGGAGTCCATCTCTTCTTCCATGGCTAGCTCCCACTTCTTCCTGCTTTCAACCTGCATTGCTCCTTCATAACATTCGGGTTCACGAGAATCAATCAACAATAAATAATATAATGAAGGAGATTATCGTTCAAGGGGTATACTTATCCTGGTATATCTTCTAACACCACTTTCAGGTGTTTGGGGTGCCTGTTGCTATTGTTGTGGTTGTTGATTATTATTATTTTCAGGCACCTTTACTTTTTCAGTGATCTCATCAGGAGCTGTGTATTCCTTGTTTTCTTTTTTGTGTTTCTTTTCCTGCAACTGATTCTTATACAAGACCTTTTCATTGAATATAACATCTCTGCTCCTAATGATTTTGTGATTTTCATAATCATATAAGTGATAACCAAAATCATTAACACCATATCCAATAAAGGTACATTTCTTTGATTTTTCCTCAAGCTTTGTTCTATTTTCTTTGTTAATATGGACAAAGGCCTCACAACCAAAATGCTTAAAAAAAGAGTAGTTTACCTTTTTACCTGTCCATGCTTCCTCTGCAACACCACCATCAAATGAACTTGAAGGCCCTCTGTTTATTAGATAAATAGCAGTATCTACAGCATCTGCCCAAAATTGTAAAGGCAATCCTGCATGCAATCTCATGCACCTCGCACGCTCCATGATTGTTCTATTCATCCTTTCTGACACACCATTTTCTTGTGGTGTTATTGGAACTGTCTTCTCTCTGCGAATTCCATGCTCTGAACAGTACCTATCAAACTCTTTGCTGCAATATTCACCTCCATTGCCTGATCTGAGACACTTCAATTTCTTTCCTGTCTCAATCTCAACCAAAGCTTTCCATTTCTTGAAAGTATCAAATACATCAGATTTATTCTTAATACAATAAATCCAAGTTTTTCTAGTTGCATCATCAATAAAAGTAACATAATAATGAGAGCCACCAAGAGATGATACCTGAGCAAGTCCCCATACATATGTATGCACAAGCTCTAATTTTTCTCTCTTCTTTTCTTTCCCAACTCTAAGAAATCTGAATCTCTTCTGTTTTCCATAAATGCAATTCTCACAGAAGTCCAAATCAACATTCTTCAAACCCGGCAACAAATTCCTTGAGTGAAGAATCTTCATCCCCTTCTCACTCATGTGTCCGAGCCTATGATGCCATAATGCTGCATCTGCTCCTTTGGAAGTTAAAGCATTAACAGAGTTAGAAATACCATTGCATAAATACAATGTACCAACCTTTTCGCCTTTTACTATTACCAGGGCTCCTTTGGTGACCTTCCAAGCTTTATTTGTGAAAGTTGTCACACAACCTTCACCACCTAACTGCCCTGTTGAAATCAAATTTTTCTTCAGATCTGGAACATGCGTTACCTCCTTTAGTAGCCATTGGTTTCCATTATGCTATTTTATAAGAACTTTACCCATTCCAACAATTTTACAAGGTTTATCATCACCCAAACGGACTTGTCCAAAATCTCCTTGAACATAGTCATGAAAATATTTCTTATCAAGTGTGGCATGGAATGAGGCCCCTGAATCTACCACCCAGGAATCAGTAATATTTTCGAAAGAAAGAATCAAAGCATCTTGTAACACCTTACCTGTCACATTTGCTTCATGATTGTTTTCTCGCTGTGCATCTCCTTCTTTTCCCTTCCAAGATCTATAGTCTTTCTTTAGGTGTCCTTTCTTTCCACATTTCTAGCATACTATCCCAGATGTGGACTTGGATCCGCCTTTCCTTGATTTACTGCGATATCCTGAGCTCTTTCCTCTTTCCATTTTTCTTCCCCTAGACTCTGCACTTAAAGCATTACACGATGTCTCACCGACACTTTTCCGTCGCCTTTCCTCGTTAAGGATAGCACCGACAACATCATCAAACATTAAAGTACTAGATCCAGAAACAGAGTTACTAATGTCCATTACTAAATCATTCCAACTTTCTGGCAATGAGCACAAGAATAACAAAGCTCTAACTTCATCTTCAAAGTTTACCCCTACAGAACTTAACTGACTTGTAACTGTATTAAAATAATTTAAATGGTCTGCAACAGATCCACCTTCCGACATCTTCATATTAAATAGCCATTTCATTAGAAATACCTTGTTTGAGACCGAGGGTTTTTCATATAGTTTCGCTAATGCCTTAATCAAATTCTCTGTCGTTGTTTCCTTCGAAATGTTGAAGGCGATTGACGTTGCGAGGCACAACCGTACTGTTCCGAGTTCCTTTCTATCGAGAAGATTCCATTCTTCATCTGTCATACCTGTCAGCATCTTTGTCTTTCCGCTGAATGGTAGGTACAGATCTTTCTGATACAAATAATCTTCCATCTACATCTTCCACAGCGAGAAGTTTTGGCCGTTAAATTTCTCAATCCTAAACTTACCATCTTCTGCCATTGCTCCCACTCGAATGAGGAACCCTTCTTCCCTGCGAGTTTATCAGCCAAATAGACCTTCAGCTCTGATACCAGTTGTTAGAAAATTATAGATTACAGAGCATTGGAACACATAGAATATTGGAGAAATATAAACACATAAAACACATAAAACCAGAGAGACACAGATATACGTGGTTCACCTAGTTTGGGCTACGTCCACCCCAAACAACCAATCCTTCCTTTCTACTATCCAGCAAAATGAAGAGACACAACCTACAGCAGATCCGTTGTAATATCCTCTGTTTTCTCTCACAGCCTCACCTCTTTATTTCTCGCTCGGAGAATACACATCTATTACACAGCCTCAATACAATGCCCTCATACAAAGATAGGGGTTGCATTCTAGGGAAAAAAATCCCTAAACTAAACATAAATTCTACAGTCAGATCATTCGCCTAATGAACAACCCATATTGACTAGAAATTACTATACTTTTACAAGGCAATTTTACATCTGTTTTTAGCTTCAGGGGCGTTGCCCCCAAAACCCCCACTAGGGGACTGCTAGCCCCCAGACCCCCCAGCCAGGATCGACCCCCCCCGAACCCCCACGGGGGGGACAAGCCCCCCCTGCATGGAGGGGTGTACAAACTTCCTGGGGTATACATCTGGCTGAAACAAAGACCTCTAAATAATCATGCTCCACACCTAACAGCTCTGGGGGTTTGATCTTGTAGGTTTTAACCCCATACATAAATTACCTACATACCAATTCTAAAAGACAGAAAATAAACAATAGCGAGAGCATAACACATAAAACAAATATACACAAATATTTTCCCCTAGACCCCAAAACTGGGACTACCAGATTATCTCCTCTCAGTTTTTTTCAACCGTTATGCTCCACTTATTATTTTGTAGAGCTGACTAAGAATCACACAATCGAACAAGATGTCTAAGAAATCTTGAAAGGAAAAGGCCCTCGTTACAGTGGAAGAAGGACCAGCAAAATTGGTGTTAATTGCAGACACTACCTGTCAAGGCCTTGGTAAAATCTCATGGGAAGGCATATATGCTTTACTCAAAGTAGAAAATCCAACGGAGATAGAAGAGGAAGCAACAACTGATGCAAAAGATCAAACAGAAAGCACGCTCAATGATTTGGCTAGCTCCTTCCTTCATAGAATAGCAGCCCAAGCAAAAGTTTTACCATACAATGATCTAGTGAGATGGGTGATTGAAAGTATTAATATAACAGACAGAGCTTTCTTTACAATCGATGGAAGGATGTTTGGGACATTCAAGCCTGAAAATGTCAAGAAGATGTATCATTTGTCAGGATCCAACCCCCATTCATATATATCATAAGTATTTATGGCAGTCTGACTACAAGAATCATATATACAGAATTTGCCATGGTTTTATTTTACCTGTCCATTAAGCCATTTTTAAAAAACCTGCTCCTTAGGTGTCTGACAAGGCTAGCATTGATTTAACTTCAATCAATAGTTGGTTCAGGGAGGAAAATTTCACCTATATTAGGGTTTTTGGTAGTATTACAGACCCTCATGTCCTTCCACTCTATATTCCAGATAAGCTATTAGCTAGGGAAAAAGAATACCAAATAGTGGAAAAGAGGATGACTAGAAACCTTAAAGACTCTAAAAAACAAGTGTGGCCTTCATTTCCCCTCCGCTGTGGCACTTACACATTGCATGATTTTAAACATGTTGAGAAAGAAGTAGAGAAAACTAAGGATCTGAGTCTAGCAGTGATTCCTAAAAGACAGTATGATCCAAACAAGGTCGCTTACAATTTCACCAGTCAGGTGAAAATTAGTAAATTTATACATGAGGAGGATGAGTTTGATGATTTATTCGCTTCAGCAGAGTTATTCTCACAAGTAACTCATCTAGCAAGATTCAAACTAGGAGCTGCAAAGATGGATAAATTCATGGAATACAGGACACGGAGGTTACAGACATTGCCTCTAGATTTATTGAATACTACCCCTACTGTTCAGCAAATAGAGCACAACGAAAACAGACTATCAAAGAGATTTCCGGGGAAGGGGAAACAATTGAAAAAACCAGTGAACCCCTTAGCACAGATGTTAATATTGACCCCATCTTGATTAGAGAATGGGAGCAGTTTGATCAGTAGATCAAAAGCCAGAGCGACCCCCAAAACATTATCGCATCAGCATCACCCACAACACAACAACCCATTATTACTGAGAGTGTGATTGAAGGGACACCCAATACAAACATAGCTCAGAAAGAGATTGAAATAATCCCTGAAAATCCTTAAGGAGAAATTACATTAAATATTGAGGAAATACCACCTTTGGATGTATTTTACAGCCCAAAGCACAGGGCTGTAGTCGAGAGACAGAGGAAAATAGGAAAATTGACTAGACATCATCCATAGCTCATCAATCTGAATTTATGAATGTTATCTGGAAGGATTCAGAGGTCAATCCTTCTGAGGATTTGACTAAGTTATCCCAATTTGCAGGAGCTTACACAACTGCTACAATTGAAAATGCCACTGAAGTTAACCAATTAATCAAAGAAAAAGATCAAAGGCTTACTCAGCTTGAAGAGCAAATAGTAGTAGAACAACAGAAGATTAATTGTCTTAAAGAAGAGTTGGCAGAAGAAAAACAAAATAACGAGCATCTCAAACTACAATTAAACCTAGAGAAACTGAATATTGACCAACATGCCATCCAAAAACAACAACAGTTGTCCCAACAGCTCAAACAGCTTCAATTGACACATCAACAAGAAATGAAGGCTAAAGAGGAGAAAATCTCACAACTACAACTATATACAGAACAGTTCAGAGATTATCCTAAGGTTGAGGAATTTAAGAAGGAAGCCCTAGAATCAAATAAGGCCTTATCGCAATAGTGCAATCTACTTTGGCATAAAATATCTCTTGTCGACCCATTATGCATCATAACTACATCGCTAATCGATCAGGCAGTTAATACTAGATTAGAATTTGAGGACGCAGATGACAAGGTCACAAATTTCCTCTCCTGGCAAAGCACAGTAGAAGGCAGAGTTGCTAACCTACCAAAAATTCAAGAGTCGCATAAAGAAATATTGTTTTCTGAATGGGAAACACAGTTGATAAAGGTAGAAAGGGCTACTTCTAGGGCTAGAGCTATAATGAACAATGTGATTGAGCTAGTAAATGATAATTTATATGGAGCCAATTTGATTTCTAATTGTTCCCTAGGAAAGCTTCCAAAAGCGAAAGTGTTAGAAAATCAATGGAAGCAGGATTTGGCCACCAAAGATGAACAACTCAATAGAGTACAAAGCCTTACTTGGGATGCGTATTGGTCCTTTTTGGTCAAGCCGCATAGCCAATAGATGACCATCAAATGCCTTGCCGATGCTGTTGATCGCATGGTGCCCGAGCTTTCAGATGCCACGTACATGGGACAACTACACTCCAGGATGAGTCATCCTCCAGAAATTCAAAACATGCTCTCAATTTGTCAGTTGCAGATACAGGAGAAGAAATAGATACAATGAATCTTTTCAAAGGCAATCGCACTACTATTTTTGCAATTCAAATCCCAAATTTTAATGTTTACAGTTCCAACAACTCTAAGCAATTTTTGTTGACAGTTTGTTTTAATTCTATTATATAAACCCTTTCATGTTATTGAAGAAGGGGTCCTCAATTTGTACAAAAACTAGACTTGAGAAGTTGCACTTCTGCACTTCTAAATTTATTTTTTATGAGCAGTGGATCAAGGTTTCAGATTTTTGTGAAAGAACTTTTTCAAGACCTGCATTTTTGTATCTCTTGGAAGTTTCTGGAATAAAGAGGTGGAACCAGAATGTTATTTACATATCAAGACTCAAATGCATGCGGTATTTCTATCATTGTTCTTTTTGTCTTGATTTAATTAGCATTTCATTTAATTTGCTATTGTTGATGTATTCACACACTTCAAGCAATTCTATATTGAGTCACTTCTGAACGATTTAGAATTGTTACATTAGAGATATATATCAGTGATAAATATTACGATGTCATGCGATATGTTTTTATAATTACTTTGTTTAATTTCTTAAACAAAGTAATCATTATTTAAATGCATCTTTCTATGGATAAGTAAATCATCTATATGATTGTTTGTCTGCTAGGAATTATTAAAAATCGCATTGTTATAAGATTACCCGGGTTATATAGGTATATTTGTATATTTTAAAGTCATAGATTAAACCATCTACCATCTTCAATATACATTTCAAAACAATCATTCATTAAACCACACATTATTGAGAAAATGGTCCCATAATATCTAGTCGGAGCCACCATCCCAAACGGAAAATGAGTTGTACTAAGGTCCTGATCGGGTGGTTATCCCCCATTGTTGGTGCTATGATTTTAGAGGCATCAACATTTTTGGTGCTAGAAGGAGGACCTAACTATGAATGGCTAGTAAATCTAAATCCACAGGCCATTCCAAGGGTAAAATTCCCTCACCATCTCCTCCAAATTCTCCTTCGCATTCTAAATCTCCTATTTCTAAGCGAGAAGTTGAAAAGAAAAATACAACACCCACTGCTGAAACCCTAAACTTACCAGACAATTCTTCTCTTGAACCCCCTGAAGTACAGTCTTTGATTCATAAACTCCAAGGATTTTCAATATCCCAAGAACAGTCTGAGTTATCCCAAGGCAGTGTGACTTCGCAATATATCCCATCGCAGCCACTTACTAGAGCACAAAGTGAAAAACTTGGTATTCCACCTGTTGAATTCCCTCTGCCAAGTCGAAAAAGGGCTAGGAAGACACCATCTAAATCTAACAATGAGACTCTGTCCTCATCATTGCCCATTCCATCCATACCATTGCAAGATCATCCATCCCTTTCCCAACTTCAGATCATAGTTCAAACATGTACATGAACTTCAACATCCTCTACCTGATCACTTTCAATTGCTTCATCACCCTCTTCTACTGTTAGCTCAACGATGGCACATAATCAACCTCAACCAAGGCCATGGACCAACCCAAGAGCAGTCAGAATGCCTGCACCTTTGAGTCAATTACCATCACATCCTAAAAAATGGTTACCAAAATTTAATCCTAACATTGGCATGTTAGCAGAAGAACATATAAATAATTTCATGTTATCAATCAACTTGAATGGAGTAACAGAAGAAGATGTTGTTGTTAGACTATTTCCATACACTCTACAAGGAGCAACAGGATCATGGTACTTTTCATTACCACCAGGGTCTATCAATAGCTGGGATGCTTTTCAGGAGAAATTTCTAACTAAGTTTGGAGACGATAGGTCTACAACCACTTTGATTAATGATCTCTCCAATCTGAAATCCGAATCAAAGGAACCCATCAAAGACTTCAACTCACGCTTTAATAAGTTGTTGAATAAAATTCCTGCGACATCCAAGCCTAGTGAGGAAGTCCGAAATGAATGGTATATCTCTGCCTTGCCTTCAAACATAGCCATATTCATTGATAGGGCTGCTAAGCCAACATTAGCAGAAAATATGAAGGAAGCAATCATTGTTGAAAAACGTATCCTCACTTTGGAAAATAAAAACGCTCTCGAGGAAAGAAAATCCAAAAAGGTTACCTTTAGAGATGATTCAAAGAAGAAAGCAATTAAGGATCCATATGACATGGAAGGTTTACAAAAATTTCTTAAAACTACGTCTAATGAAATGGTTGAAATTAAAAAGCAGATGATTGAAACTTCTACGAAAAACCATTTAGGAACTTTAAAAGGAATCAGTCAGCTGATCCTAAACCACCTAATGCTATATCTAATGCCGAATCTAATATGGATGATGATGAAGATGAAGATACAATTTTATCAGCTAAAGAAATGGAAGAAGATGAAATAGTTGAATGTCATGGAATGTGGGACTTTATCTTACCCAATTCTGATAATGAAAGTGAACAGGAAGCTCTCCTAGTAAATACCAAAAGCAAAAGTATAGCTGAGCCTAATTAGGCAAATTCTAAGAAGAAAAACTCAAGTCACGTTACTAAATACAAAGCTCCCACAAAGAAAACTCCATTTGCACCTCCCCACAATCAACCATCATCCTCCAATTCTCCCTCATCATCCAAAACGCTAGTAGTTTCAAACTCCATGGATTATAACATTGTGGAAGACATGAAGAAGACTCAAGCAAATATTTCTTTGCATGAACTTAGCAATCTCAAACATCAACAAAAATTGTTGCTTAAGGAATTAAATGTCGTACCTTCTTCTCCTCTTCCAACTAGTGTATTATCCAAGGCTGCTAAAGGATTAGGTAAGCCACCATCTGATAAGGTAGATGCTACTGATGCTGTTTTAATTGGGGACAGGTCAAATTCTCATACTCCTCCTTTTCTCTTGACTTATGAGATCTACAATAGAAATTTGCATAACTGCCTAATAGATTCAGGGGCTTCATCAAATATAATGCCAGCCTCAGTTTGCTCCAAGTTAAATATTGAGCCCCAGAAGTCTGCAGTCCATATTGTTCAATTAGATCGAACTAAGGTACAAGTTTTAGGAGAGATAAATTCAGTTACTATCAGATTAGTAGCTGATCCCAGGGTTGTCCAAAGAATTGATATATTAATTGTTGACATCCCTGAGTTTTATGGTTTGATCCTGAGTAGAGATTGGTCTGAAAAACTTCACAGTTATATTTCGACTGATTGGTCTCACATGTGGCTTCCCTATAATGGGAAACCAAATCAAATTAGAATAGATCACGAAAAAAATTTGACTCATACAGTAACTGAGTTTGAACAAGAAAATCAACCTATGGCCTTCAATAATAACATTCTCGGAAACTATTCGGCTAAGTCATTTTTTGGAAATTTTAATGCTCAGCAATCTCCTTTTCCTGTTAATAGTGTCATATCACAAATCGAAAATTTTTCCCATACTGATACCTCAAAGTGTGTTAGTGTTGTTGATGAACTTGTAAATAAGCTTGTAAATAAGCCTTTGTTTTGGTCTTTGTATTTTGATGGATCAAAATCCAATGATAGTGCAGGAGCAAGATGTATTTTAGTTAGTCCAAAAGGAGAAAAAACGATGTTATCATGTAGATTAGAATTTGAGTATACTAATAACACTGCAGAATATGAGGCATTGATTCAAGGGCTCTATAAAGCAATAGGCCTAAATATCCAATATCTGAAAGTATTTGGTGATTCCGAAATTGTCATCTCAAACATTATCAATTACTTGTTCAAGATCTCATAACTCATTTTCTGGCATTTGACATTTCTCCTATTCCTAGATCACAGAATGCAGCAACCGATCTTTTGGCTAATGTTGCTTCTAAACTCCTTCCATCCGAGCATTATAGTCTAGATAGATTTTCAATTGAATTAATTTTTTGACCATATGTCCCAAATAATGTCACCAATTAGCGTGTATTTAATCACAATGAGGATATCTTAAATTTCCTGACTTCTGAAGGATCTTATGATGAGCAGATTATCGATGAAAGCAATCATGATCCTCAATTTAAAAAAAGACTCAATGAAAATCCTATTCCTAAATCTGTGGTCAAGCTAGAAGATCTTTATGATGTTAAGGATAGATTCAGAAAGGTCACTAATGAAAAACTTCAAAGTTCTACTTTAAGGTTTGAATTAGTAAATCTTAGCACTGAGGCCAAACCCCAGAATGTTAATCTAGGACTTGGACTTTCATCAGATGAAATATTTGCTTTCCTTAGATTATTAAAGAAATACAAAAATGTTTTCTCTTGGAATTACAAAGATTTGAAAACTTATGATACCTCTATTATCCAACACACAATTCCAATGATTTGTGATGAGAAACATGTACAACAGAAGCTAAGGAAAATTCACCCAAATCTTGAAAGTAAAATCAAATTAGAGTTGAATAAACTCATTAAAGCTAAAATAATCTTTCCTGTCAGACATTCTAAATGGGTTTCAAACTTGGTACCTATGAGGAAAAAGAATGGTGATATTAGGATTTGCATAGATTTTAGAAATCTCAACAAAGCATGTCAGAAAGATAATTTCCCATTACCAACAATGGAACAAATACTTCAATCAGTAGTTGGCTCAGAGTTAATGTCTTTTCTTGATGGTTTTTCAGGATACAATCAGATACTGGTACATCCAGATGATAGATTAAAGACTACATTCAGAACTAAATGGGGAACATATGCTTATCAGAAAATGCCTTTTGGTTTGATAAATGCTGGAGCTACTTTCCAATGAGCCATGGATATAGCCTTCAAAGGTTTGATCAATCGAATAGTCATTTTTTACTTAGATGACATAACTGTCTATTCTAAGAAAAGGAGCAATCATCTGCATGATTTAAAACAGATCTTTGAACGTTGTAAAAAATATGGGATTTCTTTAAATCCCAAGAAATCATTCTTTTCTCTTAATGAAGGTAAGCTCTTAGGGTTTATTATATCCAAAGATGGCATATACATTGATCTAGACAGGATAAAAGAGATTTTTGATATTCCTTTGCCACATAACAAGAAATCTATGTAATCATTTTTGGGACAGATAAATTTTGTGAAAAGATTTGTTCCTGATTTTTCTCAGATAGTTTTACCCTTGCAATCTATGATTAAGAAAAATTCAGTTTTCAAATGGGGACATAACGAAAAAGAGGCTTTTGACTCGATCAAACAAGAAATCATTAATGCTCCTGCATTAAATACTCTGAATTTTTCTAGTCATTTTATTTTGTATACTTTGGCCACTGAAACATCTTACGTTGCCGTTTTAACACAGATCAATGACCAGCAAGTAGAAGCACCCATACCTTTCTTTAGCTCTAATTTGCAAGGTGTTTAACTCAACTATTCTGAAGTTGAAAAACAAGATTTCACTGTACTTAAATATATCAAACACTTTAGACTATTTCTCCTAAAAACACACACAAAAGTAATAGTCCCATTCTCTGCAGTGAGACAGTTGCTAGTTGAAAGGGAAGTAGGAGAGAAGAGAGCTAACTGGGTAACAGCTTTACAAGAGTATGATATCGATATTAAACCAACGAAAATTGTTAGAGGACAAGGTTTTTGTAGGTTATTGGCAGGAGCATCCAATATTCCAGACCATGAAGATTCAAACAATACTACATAAGTAAATGAGATAAGTATCATTAATTCTAAATCTCAATATGCTGATTTGATCTTTTACCTGAAAATGGATATGCTCCCCCTAAATTTAGTTACAAAAACAAACGTGCCTTAATATTAAAAGCAAAACACTTTGAAATCATTGATAATGTGTTATTGAGAAGAAATTATGATTCAATTTTATTAATATTCCTTGAAAAAATTGAAGCGGAAATGGTTTTTCAGGAATTGCATGATGGCCTAGCAGGTGGACATTTTGGAGGAGACACTACAACTCACAAAATACTACATGCTAGATATTATTGGCCGACTTTGTTTAAACATGCCCATGACTAAGCAAGGAAATGCAAGATATGCCAAACTGCTAGCGGAAGACAAAGGAAACCAACCTTTCCTTTACAACCAGTAAATATTGAGAGACCATTTGAACAATGGGGGCTTGATATTATAGGAGAGATTCTTCCACATTCTTCCAAGAAACTACATCCTCACGGCCATGGACTACTTCACAAAGTGGGTAGAAGACATTCCACTAAAGGTAGACAATTCTGATGCAATTATTGAATTTATTGATCAGTTTATCATTACAAGGTTTGGGTTACCTAACGCGCTTATTTTTGATAATGCATCTTATTTTTCTAGGAATAGTATAGTTGAATTTGCTCTTAAGAGAGGTTTTAAGTTAAAATACTCTGCAAATTACTATCCTCAAGGAAATGGCTTAGTAGAGTCAACTAACAAGAATCTCATCAAGATTATTAAAAGAATTGTTGATCAAAATCAAAATAATTGGCATAAATCTTTAATATTTGCATTATGGGTAGAACGCATAACTCAGAAGGCCTCAATAGGTACTTCGCCTTTTAACTTGGTGTATGGGAAAGAAGCTGTAATACCACCAAATTTAGCACTCCCATCTCTAGCCCTAGTACAATTTATTGAAGAAATCCCTTCTTCCTCTATTCAATTGAGGTTTGATCAAATCCTTAAATTGGATGAGGAAAGAGAAAAGGCCAAAATTACTCATGCTAAACATCAACAAATCATTAAATCTTCTTTTGATGCAAGTTCTGCTAGCTCAAAAACATTACAGATTGGTGATCTCGTTTTGAAATGGGACAAAGCACATGAAGACAAAGGTAAGCATACCAAATTTCAAAAGATGTGGCTTGGACCATTTCAGATCATTGAAAAGATAGGCTCATCAATGTTCCTACTGTAAGACTTATCAGGAAAGAGAGATTCTCTTCTTGTGAATGGGCTTATCTTAAAGAAATTCTTTTCCTAAGGAGGTAACCCCTTCTTACCTGTACATATTCTTTATGCAAGCTAGTTTCTTTTAGGAAATAATGTTGTAAATAGTCTCCCATTGACTTTTCACTATTGAAAAGTTCTTTGAAAGAATATTGTGAATATTGGCTTTCAAAAAATAGAACCTTTCAAGGAAATGATTACAGTTTTGGAAATTAGATAAAACATGAAACTCTGAGAACCTCTTTAAATTTGTGAAATCTTCCAAACCTAGAAAATACAATAAATCATTTTGAAGTTTTATAAAGTTAAGAAAGGTTATTTACAAAAAGGTAAAGACTTTATCCAACTAAGCATCCACTACTCTAAAATTGTCATCCATAAACTCTTAAGAAGTAAGTCATTCACCCCATCCACTCGGTTTATGATTTTTCAATGTAATTCTAAAATATATCTGATTTAAAAGATAAGAGGTCTCATGACGAGCCTGCTTACCATGATCATAGGGAACTAATTAAACTGACATTACCAAAACTGCATATCAAAACAGGGTAATGGCTTATAATCATAAGACAAGGGGTCTCATTACGAGCCAACTTGTTCAGTTCAATTACAACCAATGAATGGCATTGTCATCATCTAGCTCCCAAACCAGGACAATGGATTTTATCCAAAAAATGAAAAAGTAAAAAATAAAAAATACATGTAGACATATCTTTTGGATTTATCTTTCAAAAAGTTATACTCTTAGATGGATGGGACAATGAATGACTGATGGTTAAAAGGTAACCCTGTCGAGACTATAGATGTTTGCTGGCAGCAGAGGCACTACCTGTGACAAAAGAGTAAATATAAAAAGCTAAATTGGAAAAGGTCCTCGACCATAAGGGCCGCCATCGAGAGGCTTGACGAAATCACTCGAAGCTGGTCGAAAACGAGGGCTGGCTGTCAACACTTCTTCTGTCGGTGGGGACCGCCTTTGGGGATGCGCTTTAAGGCTCGACCACCGGGAGAGGGGAATCTTGAAAAACCTCCGCCAAGAGAATAAGTGAGAGAATGAGAGAGATTCTGATGCGACTATTATATATGTCATTTCTGACATGTCTCAATAGCCAAAATCCCACCATCAAACCTCACCTACTATTTGGTGAATGAAGGAGAGAGAAGCAGAGGAATGAAATCGCTCGACCCCCGGGAGAGGACCTGGAGGGGGCTCGACTGATAAGGAGAGGAATTTGCTAAACTCAACTGAGGAAAGTATAGGTAGGTGGGTAAAGGAAGTGGGTGAATGAACTAAGTGGTGGTAGATAGGGAGATATAACCCCTTTCTTTAGTGGTAGAGCTAATGGTGGGCGTTCGTTCAATAGGTATTAGGCCGATGTAGGTAGTTGTCTGTTCTGGTGCTTGTGTACGTCAAGCTAAGCCTTTGCGTGGCGCATCCCCGGGCGTGGTAGCACTCATTGTGCTGGGTTTGGACTTCTTATGTTGCGGGTGGCCCATCCCTTTCCGGAGTGAGATGATTTGTATGCCATCTTCCCTTTCCCTTCCTTCCTTTTTCCTTCCCTAACCTTAATTAAGATGAGTGCCCCTGTGTCTGTAATTGATTGGCGGTCCAAGTAGCCTTGTTTCCTCAATCGATGCTTGTGTGCGTCTCTGGCTGAGGTAAGACTTGGGTTTCTCCCTCACCCCAATCTGAGGGGTGTCCCTCCTCCCTAAAGTGGTTTTGGATCGAGGAAGTCAAGAAGGTTTTGTAAGCTCTATTTCTTCTCTTGTGTAATGCCATCCCTCAGAATTATACGGCGTCGTATAATTCTGAGTTTTGGATATTGATTCGCGTGGATCGGGAGCACGATCTCTTACTAGTGGCTGCGGGTGAGCTTGCTAACGCCTTCTCGAATCCCACTTCATAGAAAGTCGATCCCCAACTGGATCTGTCTTTTGAACATGAGGGGGAAATACCGAAACATCACTAATAGCAGAAGGATTGATTCGTCAGTGCGGGTCTGTAGCGGATTCTTCTTAGTGACCGGCATAACTCGGATATTAAGACTTTCAATTATAACTCGCTTCCATTTTCAGTAAAGGTAGAAAGATGAGAAAATCGAGCAAGCTCAATAAGCATATCTTGGACCGCTCAAACATGAAGTACCAATCAAGATAACGCAGAGTCAAGAAAGTCAAATTCCAATCAAGAGAAGCCAATACTATTTACCCCGAGCTCTTAACCCGAACTCATAGATATTTGGGCTTGCTTTATCATCCACCTAAATATAAAGATGAAGTAAGTTGAACCGATCAATCAATAAAGATGTGTTCCGCCTTATTCTATAATCCCGACTAAAGCATTACCTCGGTTTTCTCTCTTCTTAGAGTTAAGAGCCCATAGTTATAGAAGAGAGGAGCTAAGATTTTCAGTCAAAGAGAAAACTGAAGATTAGGTGAAAGAAATCACTAATGTCAAAAACCTTCTCATTTGCCCCGCGTTATCTCGCTGTTTCCGCTCAACCCGCGACGACTCTACATTGAATTCCATAGTAGTAACACATAGCTTGTAAGGGAATAAAAAAGAGAATCTCAACCCAAAAGAATAACACAATAACAATGATAAGTGTTACGATCCAGATTTTCATGGGATTCTAATCATATAGTTAACAGCTAATTTCATTTGATAAGAAAAAGGTACAGACAGAGAAAGATACCGAATGGCACTAAGTGACTACGGGAAGTGGTCAGGCGAGTCACTAATCGTACCTCGTCCAATGCGGTTTCTTATCTGACAAATTCCATTTCTTCCAGTCAGTCAGTTCAATCAGTCGTTATATATGTAATAACACTAGATTCGGTGTTATTCGAAGGTTCGAAAGCATAGCAGCCTAGATAGTCTATTTGCACCGGAGACCTGCTTTGTGAAGTCTCGCTATTATATACGTAATTACGCTTTTTTAGATTAGGTGGCGAGACACTACATTTTATGAAAGTGATGGGGAAATCAAGTCCTCTCCTCTCCTCTCCCTTATGGTCGAGCACCCTAAAGGGTCCTCTCCTTAACAATCGAGCCTGCTTACGCATCCTTATCAGTCGAGCCCCCTAAAGGGTCCTTATCAGTCGAGCCTGCTTGCGCATCCACGGAGAATCAAACAAGCTGCATAAAAAAAGACACGGAGAATAAAGCACCCTCTCCCTCTATGCATGATCCAGAAAAGCGTCGGAGTTACACTAATCTTTTCCTCTATAAATCTGAGATTATTTCTATGTAACATTCTCCGTTCAAATTGACTGGTCGGGCGAGTCACTTCACGTCCCTATCAATATGAACATCCTTCATTACGAAGAACCTTGTCACATTAGTTTACTTCACACCTACCTCCCCTCCACTCTATTATGACTCTACTCTACTTTCATCTTCATATATCTATCTTAGCAGGCCCTTAACTCTCCCTGTTCCGCTTCCTACCATCTATCTATCTTAGCAGGCCCTTAACTCTCCCTGTTCCGCTTTCTAGATGGTACTTATCTATCCATGTTATACTTCAGATAGCCGGGGGAATCACCGGGCCTTCTTCATTCCATTCGTGGTTTCATCGACCTCGGCTGGTGGTCTCTCGGCTGGTGGTCCTCAGAGCCACTCATAATCCCCTCCTTCATTCTCATTATAAGTCTCCCTATCCTTCCGTTCTCCCTTTGCATATCCAGCCTTCTGATTCTTTGGCTTTATGCTTATCGACAGAGATGACGAGAGTTGAGCTTGACCTTTCCCTTTCCCCTTTTTCTTCTTTTGATATGATGGATGGATATGACCTGACGAGATAACCTGACGAGTTTCAATGATTGACCCGAGGAGTTCCTTCCGATGGGCATAGGTGTGTGCTGTCTGCTGGTGAGATGAGCTCTGGGTATGATGATGTTTCCCTTTCTTTGGGCTGGGGACCTTCGTTTCGGGTGATGCTCGATCGGGAGCGTCCCCCATCAACTTGACTGGAGCAAAGCCGATGACTAGATTTCCCTTTCGTCTGTCTCTCCGCCAGATTCCTTTGTCTAAAGAAAAAATATTAGGTTGAGATCCAATCGTGTTTGGGTGAACTGGGTGAAAATATGGTAAGCCATTGCCTAAACATACCTACTCAAAAAGACATCTTCCAAGTCATTGAAGAAAGTGATAGAACTTATAGGAAAAGAGAGAAACCAATAATATGTCGGGCCAACCAAGGTCCGGAGAAAGACTTGAGCCATAACGTCAGTATGAGTAATCAAATGAATATCACACATAGCTAAGAACATATCCATGTGATTTGAAAGATTGCTTGCACAATTACCATGAAATATGGGAAGACCCCCCAGGTGGTATTGAAGGAAATTGGTGTTGCTTGACCTTAAGAATCGAAGGGCTCATTCTTGGTCTTCATCTTGGGTTTATTGGTTATTCCCCTTCAGGCTATTCTATTTCTACCATTTTAGGCACTTGTCCGCTCAAAGGGATCTTGGGGGGAGAAGCAGGCAGAGACAAGAAAGGAGATGACACCAATGAGTCTTGAACCAGAAACCATTCAACCTCAAGGATGAGAGTATAGCTCTTCTCAAGAATCCTCCTTTGGTTCCCTGTAAGTACTCCCTTGAAGGCTTATAAGTTGGAAAGTCAATCTTCCCCCTTTTCTGCTTCGATCGAATAAGACGACCTACCGAACGGACCGAACCCATTGCCCCCAATACCCTGCCGAGCGATAGACTTCGAACACAGTATGGAGAAATGGCTCCAGGGACGGCTTTGACATGATTTATAGAAAAAAGGAAGACACTTAAGGGAGGGGTTGTCCGGAGGACGACTGCCTACAGATTGGAATGCCCTCACGGGGACGAGGTCCGAAACAGATAGATAGAAACCTGGCGGGGAGACGTACGTCCCGGGCGCAACTCTGAACTGGCAGGGCAGGCACGCTCGCGCTGGAACAAAGAACTGGAAGGGCAGGGGGCTTGCCTTGCTGAGATTAATGGCTTGCGTCGCTCGCTTTGATCACTGGCTTTGATTGCTGGCTTTGATTGCTAGCTGGCTGGCCCCCCTCAAATAAGTAACTAAAGGGCTGGTCTTGCTTGCTTTGGTGACCGCTTGAAAGAAGTTATCGCTACCGCTTGTGAGAATAGGTCCTCCCAGAAGCAAGTTAGTGACTGACCGGGGATGCTTTGACAATTGACAGCCCACAGATAGAGACCTGCCGGGGATCCTCAATCTTTATATACAGATCTCGATTGATACACGGATGGATCTCGATTCTTGCGAACTGGAGACAATGACACTTGATTGACGGCTTCGGCGACTAAACCGACCTACGAGACTTACTGCGAAGACCCACCTGCTTGACTGACTGATAGATCGAACTTGCTGCTGACTGATCGATATATTTATACCTGATGACGATGAACTTGACAGGGATTGATTGCTTGCTTCGAGGCTTTTACCACTCGTGACGCTAGACAGAGGACACGTGAGGCTAGACCAACCCCGTTAGGCGATAACGTTAGGCGCGACCGCGTGTAGCTAGAAGAGACAACCCAAGGATAGACCAACCCGTGAGGCTAGGACGTTAGGTGAGACCAACGACACCGAGGCTGGCACCCTTCAATCCACAACCCTGGTTCTTGCTGGCGGGCTTACTTGCTGCATGCCTGAGAAAGGACTTGTCACCTAGTTTGAGCGCGATCTGACCTTGCCCAGATAACGATTGATTGATCGATTCATTTACGGCCTACATAGTCGTTTTAGCAAGCACTGAACATCCAACCGACCTTAGACCTTGCTCCCTTCCTGAATGTCAATACCGCCTCATTGCTTCGACCGAAGACCTGACCGAAGAACTTAGACCTGTCCTTCATCAACCGAACTAACTTCATAGAATTGATATAAAAAACCTTACTGCCTGAGAGGATTAATCTTGACGTCTGCCTTCATCGACTAACTGCCGCCTTACCCCTTAGAACTGACACTGATGACCCCCTTCGACCTGAGGAGATCTCGATTTATACCACCCCGATCTAGCAACCTGAGATATTCGATCTTGATACCTTACTGACTTCGATCTCTCTCTCTCTTGGAGACCCTCGATCTATTCTTGCGAACGAACTGGAAATTAGCTTGAAGGCAGGCTTACTGGTTGCTAGATTGATTGCGGGCGAAAGGAAAAGGCGGCTGCTAGGAGATAATACACCCTGCTCTGACTCATAGAGAGATCTCATTATATATGTCATTATGGTCAATCTATTTCCATGTCATTGGAATCCAGTCATACCAGATGATATGTGTCATACCAGATGAAATGTGACCAGATGATATGCTCCTGAGAGAAGGACCAGACCAGAGAGATGTGAGTGACTTCTCTTATATATGTCATTTCTGACCAGATATATGCGAGTTATATAAGGACCAGACCAGCTCTCTGTGAGTGTTCCCAGGAGAGATTAGTTCAATATCTCGATTGCATAATATATGCATTGTCAAAGGATTGACCTTATCAACTCGTAGCGGTCCTTAAGGTCCAGCAGGGTGCGTAGAAAACTCGACTAATAAGGCCGCCATCGGCTCGACCATAAGGCCGCCATCGAGAGGATGCGCAAGCAGGCTCGACTGGCCGCCATTGACGAAGTCACTCACTCATTCCGATTTTTTTACTTATTTTATAGGGGCCACCCAATAAGTAAATTGAACCTTTAGTCACTCGGCCTAGACTATGGTTGTAGGCTTCCGGCACTCCGATTGGGCTTCAATCAATTAGAAAGAAAGTGAGGTCGTTTCTTATATATTATGTGGTAAGTACGCCAAAAGTTCACCTATAGGTTATCCGGCAAGATCTTCCTTCTTCAAATATATATATTGGTCGAGTAAGAAATTCCTCTCCTTATCAGTCGAGCCCCCTGTTGGGTCCTTGTTATGCATAGCTTAAGGAGTTGTTGACCTATTGGGATCCCATATGACATACTTTCTTATTACCAGTTGGGGAGATTGCTCCCACTTTATAGGATGTCCACCACATCATTCAACTCATTATTAGTGAGCCTACTTCATGATAGAGCAAGATGAAATGGATTCTACAAATACGCAGAAACATATGCAGCACACGTTTGGTGAGAAGAGGAGATGTCATGGGCCTTTGAAGCCTAAGGCTAGCATGATAATGAGTGCCTCTGATAGATATTCATTTCATGCTCTTGGGTTTAGGGTGATGGTCATATTGGTGAGTTATGCTGCTTGTCTACACCATGGGAACATCATTTCGAAGGTTGCTTTGCCATTGATCAAGAAGATCCATCATCACTTATGTGTGTATGCCTAGCGTAGAGAGCACAGGAAGTCGTTTATATTTCATCAGTAAATGATCCAGTAGAGACAAAGCATAAGCAGCTCCTATTCCGGTTGTTTATCCAGTTTACCTAGAAGCTGGAGCAGAGCCATAATAAGCACGGGTAGTTCCACCAGGTCCATATGAAGCAGTTGATCCGGTTGGTTCACTTGATCCATATATGGTGGTTTATCCAGTTGATGAAGCAGCAGTTGAACCAGCCAGTCGATTAAGCGTATTATTCTGTAGTCGATCCTGTTCATTAAGCTGATGACCTTGAACCAGAAACACCAGTAGTAGATCTAGTAACAGCAGCAGCATATATAGAGCCATAGCTAGCAGCACCAAGAGCAGCATACCCAGCTTACCCACCATCATTTCTTCGTCCATCACCATCTTTACCAGCATACCTTCTAGCTTATCTACCACCACCTTCTGTAGATCCTGTAGAGTCAGTAGATCCAACAGTATATCCAGTCGATGAAGCATAAGCAGCAGATCTCGTAGCTACGTCCCTAATAGCATATCCAGGTGCAGGTCTATAGCCCGTAGCAGTGAAGCAAGCAGAAGTAGAGTCAGTAGTTCCAGAAGCAGTTAATCTAGTAGCACTTTACTAAGCAGTTGTTTAAGCAGTTGGTCCAGTTGTTTATATATATATCTATTAGATGCAGATCCAAATCCAGATTCTGATGTTCCTATCGAGATCGAGATTCTGACCCTTAGTGAGCCAGGCCTGGCTACAGCCACAAGGGCTACCCTTCTTACAGCGGCCCCGGTTGTATGTCCTATAGAGCTAGACAAAGCCAGACAGACAAAGCCATCTAAGCCAAGCTAGCGTGTGGAGGGTTTTTGCACATTTAGAGTTTCCAATCTACCAATGCTTAATCCACCGGTGAAACGGGATCAGGGTCATCCGCGCTTGCCTCTACTTGCTCCTCTGATGGAGGTGGACCAATAACGGGAACTCAAACTGCTATGGGTGGCCCGTATATATGCATGCCGGAAAAACGGATTTGAGTCCAATTGGCTGGCTCCCGAACTGGGCAGGCAACTGGTATGTTAGCTTTGGATCTAGTGAAACAACTACTCCTGCTACTGGTGATGGTTCGCCTCGGTAAACTGGCTCTGTATCTCGATCTGGAAGGGATGCTTTGGACTCTCGAATTGGATCTTCTACTGGTGGATCAATAAGATCAACAAAGTCAACCGCTTGTGTCTCTGCTGCTTGCTCTATTAGTGGTGGATCAACGCAGGATCATCCATTCGGTAAACTAGCTCTGGATAAACTAGGTAAACAAAGACTTAATATAATAATTGCAACTGAATCAATAGCTTCAATTGGTGCAGGTGGTGAGATATGCCCTGTTTCTCGTACGGACCTTCATTAGAAAGCGCTATGCCCCTGCCAGACCATCATTAGAGAGAAAGCCGGAATAGGCTAGCCATAGGACTGCATGAAACCAATAGGTATCGGACTGCCCCAGTGGCGCATGCAAACAAATGAATAGGCCTGTAGAAAAGTAAGTAGTGCCGCGTAGAGATAGATTCGAAGTCTCGAGTGTAGCCTGAATGTCAGGGCTAAGGTGAAGGGAGCAGAGAGCGGAGCAGAGCCCATTTCATTTCTAGATCCACTGGCAGGAGTATACCTAGTAGCAGACCCAGGACTAGAGGCGCCTGTTCCAGTTCCTGATCGTGATCGAGATTATGACCTTCGTTCAGATCCAAATCCATAGCCCGCAGCATCCCTTCCACCAGTCATATCAGTTGATCCAGTAGATGAAGCTATAGATTCTGCAGTAGTAGATCCGATCCTAGATAAAGAACCTATTGATCCATCACTAGAAGCAGAGCGGGTACAGTCGATGAAGCAAGTGACTCAGAAGGGAAATATGCATATATTTTCTTATACAATGCACAGCACTTGGCTTGGAAACACGATTGATCAAACCAATTTCCTCTCCCGCTGGTCGAGCGATGGCGGCCAGTCGAGCGTTCGTTACCTCTCCCATAGGTCGAGAGTTCGACAGGCTCACCCTCACCCTGCCGGGGGCACGATGGCGGCCTTAACAGTCGAGCATGCTTACGCATCCTACGAGATAGGCCATTTGACCGTGGCGGAGGTTAGGGAAGTTTGACCTCCTACATGCATAATGACATACGGGCCTTTAGTTCTTCAAGTTTCATTTTACTTATTTTTTTTTACTTAATTTGGGGGGCAAATAAGTAACTAAAGGGACTGAAATAGGGGCATGATGGCGGCCTTATCAGTCGAGCACCTATTTGACTTACTTTTTGATCAGCTCCCTTGGCGGAGGTTTTGGACATTCTCCCAACTAATTTGGCCATTTTAGGTTAGCGGAGGTTACCCTCACCATATGAATAGTGAGCCCCCTAACGGGTCCTACCGGGCCTCTCCTCACACGTTACCTCTCCTTTTAGTCGAGAGTTCGGCTGGCTCACCCTCACCCATATGATGGATGAGCAATAAATCCCTCACCCTGCGGGGAAAAGACCCGAGGACCCATGCTTAGCTTATCGAGGAAGCTTATTGAGTTAGCTTATCTCTTTGGAGGAAGGACAGAATGATTACCAAGGTTGGGTTGACCAAGGTTTGCCAAGATCGAGATTGGATTTACAACCCAATTCATGAATTATTTACTGAGATTAGCGCACTATAGGATCGACTATAGGTATCGACTATAGGTAATCAAATCATGTGCCGTTTATGGAATCAAGATTAGTGGGATGAACCAAATGGGCACATCCATGCTCGTAAACAATTCGGTATAGAAACAAATGCTCACATGCATGGGAAGCAACTGGATAAAGCTAATGCCGTAGAACACGCTCAATGGCCATTCATAGGGAATCAAAACCTGAGTTTTAGCTATTGCTTCCTCGCTTTATGCCTAAAGAACCAATAGATTCTAGTTTGGCAGGGCTAGGTACCGAGCTGGTAAATTATCCTCTGCGAACGTGGCGTATGGGGATGGGAATTTAGACTTAATGAACCTGGCCTTCTCTTTATAGGGGTGCTAGATTCTCCCTATAGCCAGCAAAGCCAGACAAGCCCACTAAGCAAGCTCTTCTTCGCACGCGCCTTTCATTCCCGCTTCTTTCTTCCAATTTCAAGCGCACCTTGCTCTCTCTTTGGTCGAGCAAGCGGCTTCGCACCTTGCACTCGGAAGCGCAAGACCCTCCGGACCTTGCCGAAGTACTTATCGATTCCTTACCCACCATCCCTCACCCATCGGAATGAGTGAGTGACTTCGTCCCTCTCCTTGATAGTCGAGTGTGCTAACGCACCCTAAAGGAGAGATTGAAAGGCCAAAAGGTAGGAGGGAGAGGTAGGAGATGGCATAATGACATATATAATGATATATCTCTTTGTATACGATATTCTTCTCCAGTTCCTCAGGGTCCTTATCAGTCGAGCGATGGCGGCCTTATTAGTCGAGTCACTAACGTACCTCTCCCTTACAGTCACTAACCAGCCGCACGAATTTTGATTTCGACGTCGTGTCTTTATATACGCTATTTCCGTAACCCTAAGTGGATCCAGTCGGTTAAGCGCGAAGCCCTAACCGGTTGGTTCAGAGAGGGAGAAAAGTGTGGGGAGTGGATCCAGTCGGTTCAGAGAAAAGCGCGGGGAGTGGATCCAGTTAGGCTGAGAGAGAGAAAGGGGAATGGATCCTGATCAGTGGACCCGTCTCCGTCCTCCGTCTCATCTCCGTCCTCCGTCTCCATCCTCTCCTCTCCCTCTCCTCTCCCTCTCCTTAACAGTCGAGTACCTAAAGGTCCTTATGGTCGAGCACCCTAAAGGGTCCTTAACAGTTGAGTACCTAAAGGTCCTTATGGTCGAGCACCTCTCCTCTCCCGCTGGTCGAGCCCCCTAAAGGGTCCTCTCCTTATCAGTCGAGCCCCCTAAAGGGTGCGTTAGCACACTCGACTGTCAAGGCCGCCATCGACGGAGTCACTCACTATTCATATGGTGAGGGTCCTTATTAGTCGAGCGTGCTTACGCACCCTAAAGGTGATGGCGGCCTTAACAGTCGAGCCTGCTTATGCATCCTTAACAGTCGAGCCCCCTGTCGGGTCCTCTCCTTAACAGTCGAGCCTGCTTACGCATCCTCTCCCTCTCCCTCTCCTTAACAGTCGAGCACCTAAAGGTCCTTATGGTCGAGCACCTCTCCTCTCCCGCTGGTCGAGCCCCCTAAAGGGTCCTCTCCTTATCAGTCGAGCCCCCTAAAGGGTGCGTTAGCACACTCGACTGTCAAGGCCGCCATCGACGAAGTCACTCACTATTCATATGGTGAGGGTCCTTATTAGTCGAGCGTGCTTACGCACCCTAAAGGTTCTCTCCTTATCAGTCGAGCCTGCTTACACATCCTTATTAGTCGAGCGTGCTACGCACCCTACCGGTCCTCCTTAAATGCTCTTATTATATATAGGCTATCCTCTATATAAGAAATCGAGAATAGCTCTGGTGGATCGGTTTAGGGGACTTCTAATATAGAGGAGCAAGAACAAACTGAGTTCCCAACTCCAACTATACAGCGGAAAACCACGAATCTATCAACTTGTTTCATATAAATACTGAATTTATACATATATCTAAGAGACTGGTGTTATAGTAGGCACCGCTTTGAAAGCCTTTGAAAAGACTACAAAGCCTTTTCTCCGAGCTTGATCGACACTCGAACGATCAAAGAAAATGAAAGAAAGGTGCGAAGCCGCTTGTCCCTCCGGGGGCAAGGAGTTAGTGAGATAGAGAGGCAGACGTGATTCAACAGCCTTATTTCTTATAGTCAATAATATAGGATTTATAGCAGTTATTCTATTGCTATTTTGAAGGTCAATCCATGCCATTTATCCCTCCCTCCACTGCTCCCCGAGATCTCTATTTTGGGCCATTCATTCCCCAATTATTTCCCCATCATCCCATATTTCTGCATCCAGTCTCAGATGAGTTATTTACAACTCCTGTCCATCCCCCTTCCCCTCCCTCCACTAAAGCGGTACGAACTTGAGCAGCCTATTCCGGCGGGAGATAAAGTGAAGTGAATCCCTCTTCACTTCAATAAGTCTTTGCTCTGCCTTATCGATGCATGAAGAGGGCGGGCCGTGGTTGGTCAGAGGCCGGGTAAGAGAAAGGAGCAATATTGATCTAGACTTTCCCTCCTCAAAATGAAATGAATGAAAAGGAGGGGAAAGCTGCTGGTGGAAGCCATCAGTCGTGCGGACCGCTGCTAGTAGAGGCTGGAGAGCCCTGAAATAGTAGTCAACCCCCATCTAAGCTAAGAAGTCTAGAGGAGCAGGCGGCCCCAACGAGGTCAGACTAGCCAAGACAAGGTACCCACACGGAGACTTATATAGATTGAAACACGTCAATCGGTCTTTAGGTATAATAAGTCAAAGCATTTTGAAACAAGTTAAAAAGGGTGCGCATCTCCGGTGTATAGTTCAAGTCGACATAAAAGATATCAATGGGTTGGGGTGGGATAAATAATGGGTACGTCCCCGGCGAAATGTCCCTATGCCTCCGTGAATATTCATAATTGTGTCAAGTAATAATGAATCAAAGTGAAAGCCGCAAGTCAACCTGCAAGAGCGGACCTCATAGGTGATGGTAGTAGGTCGAATGGAATAACCGCTGGAAGGCATCACAAAATCTCAATCAATGGCAGTCTTTAACGATTATTCATTTCTTCGTCGAAGCACGTCGTTAAGAGATCTCGTCATTGCTAAAAAGTAAAAGGACAGGCAGCTTATGATGGATGCGATATAACGGGTGAATTACGTAACGGGTGAATACGGGCGAGTTGAGGGTGGGTGAGAATACAGGTGACCGATGAACACCCGATGGAAGGTAAACAGATGGAAGGCCGAAATCAAGAGGAGAGCCCCAACATGGAATGGAATTCTTACAGCACAGTGAACCCTCGCCCAGATTGAGATCGAGATAGATACCTAGCAGATCTAGGTCCAGATTCAGTGATATATTATGTTGTGCTAGAGTCTGCACCTATACCCCAGCATTCATCCATGCTTGAAACCCCATGAAATGAGTAAGCATCTCCCTATATACGTCAATCTCGATCTGGTGCTAGTAATGGTGGTGCCTCCGCCTTAGATGCTGCTGTTGGCTCGGATACTAGCTCGGATGCTGCTGGTGGAACTGCTGCTGGCTATGGGTCTAAATATCTTTAGCTGCTTCTGTCCCACAACCTCTGCTTATCGCTGGATGGAAGAAAATCGTACGCAAGCAAGAAATAGAATCGGGCCTTCGCAAACGGAAGTCAATAGGATAGATCAAAGGGTAGTTAGGCCCAATCTAGACCGAATTCCCGGTCCTACAGAAGCCCAGTTCACGTCATGCCACACATCCAATCCGGCCGAGGAAAGCTCGTAGCAATCGTCAGTCCGTCACGTGTCATATCAGGTAGCATAGGCGTTATCCAAACCTGCCAACATCGCATCAAGCAGGCTGCACCAAGGAAAGTCGGATGGAAGTCATCCCGCCGTTACTAAACTAAATAGGCCTCAAGACCATCACACGCACGCGAGCGAGATACCCTGGCAGCCAGACTCAATTCACCCTTCAGGCGTTAGGGAAGGGATGGCACGCGCGGATAAAATACTCGGGGATCCAGGTTGATCCGAAGACCGTACACGAGATACATAGGCAAGGTGTTAACCGAGAGATAGCATACATAAAGTTGGTTGGGAAGCAGCAGTCTTGAATGATTATTAAGTAGTCACGGATTCTTCGACTTGCCTTACAATATTTTATTAGGAAGACCATGGATTCATGAAAGGAAAGCAATACCTTCCACATTACATCAATGTCTGAAATATGAATATGAGGGCCAGACCTACAACATTCAGGCTGATAAGGAGCCATTCAAGTATTGTAGGGTCATAGAAGCCCAAATCAGTAAACCAAACCTATGTAAACACTTAGCCGAAGGAGGCTCATCGGTCATAGCACCTGATATAGAAATATCCAAAGATAGGGAAGAAACATTCCATGTAGGGGAATATAGTCAGGCCAGCACCCCTCATCAATCCAATCAACCTGACCCTGCAGCCGCTAATGAATGGGATCTCTTAGGAAATAGAAAGTCCCTTAGTATCCCCAGTGACCGCCTGATCCACCTAGCCCACCTTTTAGTATCCCTCCAGAATGAGAAAGTCAGATATCCATAGACTGAACTCCTAGGGGTCCATGGGAGTCTTCTTTTTCCACAAATCTTTTTCCTTTGATCTTAGTGTTATGCCATTAGATAGTTCATTCATTATTGCACATGACCTTACTCTTTTCATCGAGTGTATAGTAATACTTTACTACATGAAGCATGTCTTCATTGACTACTTTTCTAGGGTAAATGTAGTCTCTTATTATCTCTATTGAATATGCACTAAACGAATACACACATTTGTAACCAAAAGTACACGTCATGCTTATGATTCCTATAAGATTGTTGAAATGGGAGTAATAAAGTGGTCCATCACTATAGGTCCTATCACATTAGTCATACTCTAGTTTCTCATCGAGAAGGACTTTTCATTTCATCTATTGCTTGGTCATCCATGGATTGACTGTATGTATGCTATTATCTCTACACTAGAATATTGTGTAGAGTTGGGTGAGATCTATGTCATTCTTTCATATTTAGATCCACTATCACATTGCCATAGTAAGCCACCACTTGTTGAGTGTTTAGATCACTCTATCATCCCATCACTTACTATACTAGGAGCTAACACTACTATGTATCATATTGGGACCATACATCCTTTATGAAAATAGTCACTTAATATCTCACTTACTGATCCCAAGGCACAACCTAGTGCACCTATCAAGCTGCTTGATGTATCTTTCAATGTCATAACTATACTTGAGAGAGAAACGACCAAAGTTTCAAGCTAATACTATCACCCATGGCATACCCCTAACTCACGTTTTGATTGGGTAATACAAACGGTTTTTTATACATCGATCGATCCAATCTTGATGAAGCTAAGAAGCCTAGATACAAGCTGAGAAATTGTATAAGCTAAGTTGTATAATCACTAGGTTTAGAACTCCTTTTGTCTTTAAAGTATTGAGTAAGGAACAAACTGAACTAACACAAGAGTGTCTGTTCCCCCTCCATCTTATCGGGATCTATGTATCTATAAAATCAGAATCAAGTAGTGGTTAGTAAGAGTTCATAGCCTGTATCGTATGAAAAAGCTATCATCATCTATACCAGCAACGAGATAAGAAATTGATGACTGGCTCCTCGTCTTTCCCAGTTCCCAGTTACGATCCATGATGGTGAAAGAAGCGTAAAAGGTATTCTATTCCCATACAGTATATTCGAGGTGTCCGCGTATCTAGTCGCTAAACATTCATACATCATAACTCCAAGCTTTCACAGAGAGCCAAATGTATAAATAAATGTGAAATATACTCAGCATGGTAGATCGAAATGATGGTTCATAGTTGGATGGTTCATGGTTGAGATTTCATAGGCAAGTCATAGGCAAGGAATGAATCATAGACATCAGTCCCTCATAATGAATCTTATAGGGCATAATTCATATCATATTGGTGGAGCTTATTGGACAGACAGAGATGAAATAACCCATCCGACAGGAGGAATACAAGTGCAAGTGATCAAATTCTTATAGGTTCCTATATATTTATACAAGCTTTAGAAAACCCTCTATTGGTTATTCCTATCTTAATTTCTCAAATAGACTCGCCTTGTTATATTCTCCCTAAAGAAGAAATAATCCCTATCTAAAGAATAAAGAGGAGTAGTGATCTTCTGTAAGCTCAGATTTATTGATGAGTTCCTACCCAACCCGGAGAGTTTATATTGTTGCTGTTCCCTCTCCCAAACTCACTTTAGGGCTCAACCCAAGCACATACACTATGATAACTAATCCTTCAAATAGAGCTTTTATGCTAACTAAGATGACTGGCTAAGATAGATTCTTTAGATACTTGCCTGGATAAACATATTATTAGAGAGGCTTTCCCGGAGCTTTATGAATTACTTTCACTAGCAGCTTTATGAATAGTAGATAAAAGGGAATTATCAACTGAGCAGATAATAAGGGATTCATTATCAACGTTCATCAATAGCCGTCACCCAATGAAGATATTCATTATCAATAAGAACAACTAGCTTCCCTTCAGGCTTAACGACCGCGTTGGTAAGATGCCCCTTTACCCAGAAATGCGTCTATTATTGATAAGCACGTGCTGGGTAAGGGCCCCAGGCCAAGCGAGGTCCATCCATCCGAAGTTCGTACCGATGGTAGAGTCCTCCGTAACAGATCTCGTTACAAAGCTTTCCCTTCCAGTGACGTATATATCGCTCAAGGCTGCTCTATGGACACCCCACTAATTATTTGGCATGCAAGTCAACGCTATAAAATCAATTCCGAGCATAAGCTATTAATTATAGTGGCGAGCTTTACCAAATCCAAATACGGGTGAGAGAGAGAGTCCAAACAAGTAAGGCGCTAACTTACTTGACCAGGGAAGGACGATTCTTGTACGTGTCCCTATATGGTTGCTTGGATAGAGAAACTTACTTGACCTCTCGCTGATCCAGCCGCAGTCCCTGTTGCTATGCGTCCAGTTCCTATGGGCGGTGCCCCAAGAAAAGCTATTGATCCTAGGAGCTTTGCTCTAGCATTTGTTTGTGAGTGTTTCCTTTTCTATAGTCCACCAAGCAGTAAGAAAGTCAAAGGTAAGGAACGAAGTAGCTTGTCCGCATCGGGCAAGGTCCCGGCCGGTGCTTTTAAGAGAAGGGTAATGTGGCTTGGGCATAAGTCCATCCATGCTCCTAGGTTGAAGGTAATAAGTAAGTCAGGGGTAAAGTGATCCGGTTCTGAAAGGGAAAGTTGCCCTCCACACTAAGTGATTCATTACTCAAGTGGTCTAGGGCTAACATGCCTAGCAACATGCCTAGCTCTGAAGGTGAAGTTGTATAGTCAAAGTGAAGTATAAGGTAAGACCTGTCGTAGGGATAATAGTAAGAGTGCCCTCTTAATAGATTCATTCCTAAAGGCAAGTGATCAAAGCATCTCCTAGCAGTCAGAAGCTTATGCATCCAATGAGGTTGTTCTGATGTACCATAATCCCATCCCATCCGGCAGTTTCAACGATCTGAGTGAAAGGGACACTCGCCCTCTCGGGACCATCCCCGCCCGGAGGAGCATGTAACTAAAAGTCCTTGGCTAATGACACTATCCATTCAGCCGCCGCCCCGCCTGCCATGTCATCAAGAGGGGGAGTAAAGTAAAGGAAAGGGATCGTAGCATTTCCCCGACTCATTTCACTAAGTGATTCATATAGATGGCCATACCTCTCTACTAAGATTCATTGTTATAAAGAGATCCTGGCTGGCTTTGTCTGGGCATATCCTATCAGTCTGAAGCCTGTCCATCCAACGTTTTCTGATGGATCATAATCCCCATTCCATCTGACAGTTCCACGATCTCTGTTAGAGGGAAACCACCAACAACCTTCTTCTCTATCGGCTATTCGACCCCATCCCATCCGGTGCTGCTGATAAGGAAAGGGGTTCATAGCGATACTTCCTAAACGCTTCATTCAGGTGTTCTAGGGATATGGCTCTTCCGGTGGACAGGTAACACATTCATAAGGGGGGGTAGGTGGTATCATGCCATCCATCTCCATGCCATGCTATTCTCTCTGCTCGGGTCTATAGCTGTTGTACCGTACTTGCCTAAGCGCTTTCATCATCCGATATCGGGTAGTTAGGAAACACATAAGTGAAGAAAGAGGCACGGAGTGGGTAAGAAGTCGTTGTTTCATGCCAGCCATGCCATTCCCTCTGCTCGGGTTGATAGCAATACTTCCTAAGCATCTCATTAATGCAAGTGTTCTAGGGTAGAAGGTCTAGTTCTTCAGGTGGGTAACTATAAGGTTAAGGGAATAGGTAGTTTGATTCATTCCTAGCAAGTGGATTCAAAATTCAAAAGGTATCCTATCCTGAGCTCGGCCGGAACAACAAGTAATAGCGGTACCCAGCATAGCATCTTAAAGCAAGTGCGATAAACAAAGCATATCCTGACTGTCTGTACATCTTCTCCTAGCAGCAGTCTGAAGCCTGTCCTCCATCCAATGAGGTTTTCTGATGGATCATAAAGTAATCCAGCAGCAGTGAAACGATATCTTATAAAAGGAAACCATCCCTCCCGGCTAGTGTACAATCCATCCTGCAATCGGGAAAGCATGCATGGTAAGAAGCTAATCAAAGTCTTGGGCTATTTGACCCCATCCCATCCAGTGCTTCTCTTCTAAGATCAGGTCATGGGTTGGACAGCACTAAATCTCCTTTTCTAGGTTGAAGGCAAGTATTGATTGAGTATATAGGTCTGGTGGAACAGGTCTAGTTTCAGAGATAACTGGTTCTCCCAATGAATCGCCAATTGTTGTGCTATACAACAACCCCCCCCATTTTAATTTTTAAACTCTTACTCTTAAAATGCTAAATAAAATGGGTCCCCTTTAGAATATAAATAAAAGCAATAAACTTTTGAGTAAAATAAATTTTCCATAAAAGTCATATGAAAATTTCTTTTAGAATATTTAGGACCGCTCATCGCAAATCACATTTCTTTAGAACCCATGAACATCCAAGGAGAGCTTGTGATGCGATCAAAGTCATATCAAAGCCCTCATTGCAAAATTTTAATCAAAGTAAGCCATTTATAAAAAAAAATGAGGTGATGTGACTATCGCGCCTCGCACTTCATTAATCCCACGGAATGACTTAAAGCGGCATTGAAACTTTGTGATGCGATAAAGCTATCGCAATCGCATATCGCTAATTCATAGTGAAGCATCCAAAAAACTCTATTGAAGAATTGCGGTGAGATGAGACTATCACAATCGCGTATCGACAATTCATAAGGGAAACATCCAATACACTGCATTGAAGAATTGTGATGAGGTTCAATTATTGCATGTCGCGTTCTTGATAAAAGCAAAGTGATAAATACTATGAATACGTGTGGTATAGGGATAAATCAATTATAAAGAAATAATGTGATTTTCCAGGTTTGAAACCCGTCGTTCCCCAATGCTAGCTCAGCACTCATCGCAATCACAACTATGCAAACAAACCTTTTAAGCATGGTGCTTGTAACTCCTGATTTGCGATACGCGATTATTACACAAATATTAAAATAACGCAATCGCTGATCGCAAATCGTAGAGTCACGGCACCTATTCTAAAAAGGACCGTTACCAAACTTGCGACGTGACATATGGTTTCAGCATTAAAGTTTCACGTTGGAAGTTACGGTAAAACATTAAGGAGCAGTTATGGGTAAGTCCTTTAAAGATTTCATCCATGATAGCTAAGTACAATATAACATCTCATGCATCTAATGCGCTTAACTGCGTTTGGACTGTAATTTGTATTATCTCCTCTCAAGTTTTTTCGACTGTTATGCTCCTCTTCTCATTTTGTAGAGCTAACTGAGAATCACACAATCGAGCAAGATGTCTAAGAAATCTCGAAAGGCAAAGGCCCCCGTTATAGTGGAAGAAGGACCAGAAAAATTGGTGTTAATTGCAGACACTACCTGTCAAGGCCTTAGTAAAATCTCATGGGAAGGCATATATGCTTTACTCGAAGCAGAAAATCCAACGGAGATAGAAGAGGATGCAACAACTGATGCAACAGATCAAATAGAAAGCACGCTCAATGATTTGGCTAGCTCCTTCCCTCATAGAATAGTAGCCCGAGAAAACGTTTTACCATACAATGATCTAGTGAGATGGGTGATTGAAAGTATTAATATAACAGATAGAGCTTTCGATGGAAGGATGTTCGGGACATTCAAGCCTGAAGATGTCAAGAACATGTATCATTTGTCGGATCCCCAACGACACTACAACAAGGCATTTCTGGAAGCTTTTGCTAAGGAGAATGAGGTAGAGTCAGACCCTATCAAACAGTGGAGGCATTTTCCTAACAAACATAAACATGAATCTTCTGGTATGTACTCCATGGACTCCTTGGCATCTCCATATTGTTATGCTGTTGCTATGGTATGTAGGCTCTTTGGAACCCCTGATTCTGCTAGATTTTCTATAGAAATGGTTCCTTTGATGGAAGCAACAATCAACTCCTTTATTATGGATTGGGCAACCATTCTATCAGATAAAATGGCTAGTCAAATATTAGATTATAGAAGGAACAGATTTGTCACCACCCGAGTCGTGCCCCCATTTTATATGAGCGCCTACATAATGGACACAATCTGTTTTAATTCCGACTTTCCCATTCTAGGTTGGAAATGGACTGTTCAGGATCCAACCCCCATTCATATTTATCATAAGTATTTATGGAAGTCTGACTACAAGAATCATATATACAGAATTTTCCATGGTTTTATTTTACCTGTTCATCAAGCCATTTTTAACAAACCTGCTCCTCGGGTGTCTGACGAGGCTAGCATTGATTTAACTTCAATCAGCAGTTGGTTCAGGGAGGAAAATTTCACCTATATTAGGGTTTTTGGCAGTATTATAGACCCTCATGTCCTTCCACTCTATATTCCAGATAAGCTATTAGCTAGGGAAATAGCATACCAAATAGTGGAAAAGGGGATGACTAGAAACCTTAAAGACTCTAAAAAACAAGTGTGGCCTTCATTTCCCCTCCGCTGTGGCACTTACACATTGCATGATTTTAAACATGTTGAGAAAGAAGCAGAGAAAACTAAGGATCTGAGTCTAGCAGTGATTCCTAAAAGACAGTATGATCCAAACAAGGTCGCTTACAATTTCACCAGTCAGGTGAAAATTAGTAAATTTATACATGAGGAAGATGAGTTTGATGATTTATTCGCTTAAGCAGAGTTATTCTCACAAGTAACTCATCTGGCAGGATTCAAACTAGGGGTCGCGAAGATGGATAAATTCATGGAATACAGGACACAGAGGTTACAAACATTGCCTCTAGATTTATTGAATACTACCCCTACTGTTCAGCAAACAGAGCACAACGGGGAACAGACTATTGAAGAGATTTCCGAGGAAGGGGAAACAATTGAAAAAACTAGTGAACCCCTTAGCATAGATGTTAATATTGACCCCATCTTCATTAGAGAATGGGATCAGTTTGATCAGTAGATCAAAAGCCAGAGTGACCCCCAAAACATTATCACATTAGCATCGCCCGCAACACAACAACCCATTGTTACTGAGAGTGCGATTGAAGGGACACCCAATACAGACATAGCTCAGAAAGAGATTGAAATAATCCCTGAAAAATCCTTCAGGAGAAATTACATTAAATATTGAGGAAATACCACCTTTGGATGTATTTTACAGCCCAAAGCATAGGGCTGTAATCAAGAGATAGAGGAAAAAGAGGAAAATTGACCAGACATCATCCACAACTCCTCAATTTGAATTTATGAATGTTATATGGAAGGATTCAGAGGTCAATCCTTTTGAGGATTTGACTAAGTTATCCCAATTTGCAGGGGCTTACACAACTGCTACAATTGATAAGGCCACTGAAGTTAACCAATTAATCAAAGAAAAAGATCAAAGGATTACTCAGCTTGAAGAGAAAACAGCAGTAGAACAACAGAAGATTAATCGGCTTGAAGAACAGTTGGCAGAAGAAAAACAAAAGAACGAGCAACTCAAAGTACAATTAAACCTGGAGAAACTGAAGATTGACCAACATGCCATCCAAAAACAACAACAGTTGTCCCAACAACTCGAACAGCTTCAATTGACACATCAACAAGAAATGAAGGCTAAAGAGGAGAAAATCTCACAACTACAACTATATACAGAACAGTTCAGAGATTATCCTAAGGTCAAGGAATTTAAGAAGGAAGCCCTAGAAGCAAATAAGGCCTTATCACAATAGCTCAATCTACTTTGCCATAAAATATCTCTTGTTGACCCATTATGCATCATAACTACATCGCTGATCGATCAGGCAGTTAATACCATATTAGAATTTGAGGATGCAGATGACAAGGTCACAAATTTCCTCTCCTGGCAAAGCACAGTGGAAGGCAGAGCTGCTAACCTACCGAAAATTCAAGAGTCACATAAAGAAATATATTTTCCTGAATGGGAAGCATAGTTGATAAAGGCATAAAGGGCTACTTCCAGGGCTAGATCTATAATGAACAATGTGATTGAGATGGTAAATGATAACTTTTATGGAGATAATTTGATTTCTGATTGTTCCCCAGGAAAGCTTTCAAAAGCAAAAGTGTTAGAAAATCAATGGAAGCAGGATTTGGCCACCAAAGATGAACAACTCAACAGAGTAAAAAGCCTTACTTGGGATGCGTATTGGTCCTTTTGGGTCAAGCCGCACAGCTAACAGATGACCATCAAATGCCTTGCCGATGCTATTGATCGCATGGTGCCCGAGCTTTCAGATGCCATGTACACGTGACAACTACACTCCAGAATGAGTCATCCTCTAGAAATTCAAAACATCCTCTCAATTTGTCAGTTGCGAATACAGGAGAAGAAATAGATACAATGAATCTTTTCAAAGGCAATCGCACTACTATTTTTACAATTCAAATCCCAAATTTTAATGTTTACAGTTCCAAGAATTCTAAGCAATTTTTGTTGACAGTTTGTTTTAATTCTATTATGGAAACGCTTTCATGTTATTGAAAAAGGGGTCCTCAATTTGTACAAAAACTAGACTTGAGAAGTTGCACTTCTGCACTTCTAAATTTATTTTTTATGAGCAATGGATCAAGGTTTTAGATTTTTGTGAAAGCATTTTTTCAAGACCTGCATTTTTGTATCTCCTGGAAGTTTCTGGAATAAAGAGGTAGAACCGGAAAATTATTTACATATCAAGACTCAAATGCATGCGGTATTTCTATCACTGTTCTTTTTGTCTTGATTTAATTAGCATTTCATTTAATTTGCTATTGTTGATGTATTCACACACTTCAAGCAATTCTATATTGAGTCACTTCTAAACGATTTAGAATTGTTACATTAGAGATATATATCAGCGATAAATATTACGATGTCATGCGATATGTTTTTATAATTACTTTGTTTAATTTCTTAAACAAAGTAATCATTATTTAAATGCATCTTTCTATGGATAAGTAAATCATCTATATGATTGTTTGTCTGCTAGGAATTATCAAAAATCGCATTGTTATAAGATTACCCGGGTTATATAGGTATATTTGTATATTTTAAAGTCATAGATTAAACCATCTACCATCTTCGATATACATTTTAAAACACTTATTCATTAAACCACACATTATTGGGAAACTGGTCCCATAATATCCAGTTGGAGCCACCATCCCAAATGGAAAAGGAGTTGTACTAAGGTCTAGACCGAGTGGTTATCCCCCAATGTTGGTGCTATGATTTTAGAGGCATCAACAGGGCCATGCTCAGGAAGAGTTGAATTCTGAAATAATTTGATGAATTGATCCTTTATAAGAGTGGACAATTTGATTTTAAGGGAGGACATAAATTTATCCTTGTGGATTTCAGATATCTGGGGTGAACATGCCCATGTCGACTTGCTCTCTATTTTTTTGCTCAATTGATTGAAAATCAAAACTTTGTAGACATCGTCATGGTCAAGATATTTCCCACTTGGAGGAAGAGGCATGTAGGGGAAGCTATGATTTCTCAGAGACTTGATTTATTTTTGGTTAAGGAAGCTTTGATCGATATTATTCTTCCCTTCCGACAATGGGTAGGGTTGGGCGGCCTCTCCGACCATCACCCCATATTTTTGAAAATATCACGAAATTTTAGCAAGCCAAACGAGCCATGTAAGTTTAATGCTTGTTGTCTGAAGGGGGAGGAGTTTCATGGCTTTGTTATGGATACTTGGTGCCCTTTCTCATCTAATGGAGATCTCTCTCCAACCAGGCAGTTTGTTGATAACCTTCGAAGGCTTAAAAGAGAGACCATTGTATGGGCTCAAAATAAAAAGAAACAGGATGAGGAAGCCTTGGAACAATTTGATAATGAATTAGCCTTATTAGAACAACCTAATGGTGGTGGCTATACCTCTGTTGATTCTAAAATGTGAGTCATCCAACTGGAAGCTGATAAGTGTAGAATATTAAAGGCCAGAGAGGAAGCTTGTAGACTCAGAAGTTGAGCTATTTGGTTACAGGTGGGAAATGATAATACATAATTCTTTCAATAATTCTTCAAAGGTAGGAAGGCCATTAACATTATCTAGTCGTTGGTAGATGATAATGGTGAGAAGAAATCAAACTTTCAGGATCTTGCTTGTACGAGATCTCATCATTTTAGATCCATATTTTCTACCCCCAAACACTCTACTCTAGCTGAAATCATACAAATTGCTAGACTCTTTCCTTGCTTTGTTGATGATGATAACAACGAAGATCTCATGGCTCTAGTTACATCCGGTGAACTTGAAGGAAACCTTTGATGGTTTAAGAAAGATAAGAGTCCTTGGCCGGATAGTTGGCCAATTGAATTCTTTCTGGGTTTCTATGAATTGATTGGATCAGGTCTTCTCAAAGTAGTGGAAGAATGCAGGGCTTATGGAAAAATGTATGACACCTTCAATACCACCTTTATTTCTCTCATTCCCAAGAATGGCAATCCATAAACATTCAATGATTTTAGACCCATCTCTTTGTGTAATTGTATTTACAAAATTATAGCCAAAATCATTGCTAACAGGCTCTGTCCCATTCTCTCCCAACACATCTCTAGTGAACAATTTGCCTTTCTGGAAAACCATCAAATTCATGAGGCCATCAACCTTGCACAAGAAGGATTACACAACCTGAAAATAAAAAATGTAAAGCTATGATTTTGAAGATCTCCTTAGTAAAGGTTTTTGACAAGGCCAATTGGTTGCATATTCCTATGTTGCTCACACATTTTGGGTTCAATATCAACTTTAGTAATTGGATAATGTGTTTCATTGCCACTCCAACCTTTGCTATTAATCGATGGTGCCCCATCTTATTTTTTCCATGTTAAGCGAGGGTTGTGTCAGGGATACTTTCTTTCTCCTCTACTCTTCCTCCTGATTATGGAAGGACTCAACAAATTGGTTCAGGAGGCTAAGAGGAGAGAACAATTAATAGGTGCTCCAGTAGCAACTGATATCTATTTGACTCACCTACTTTTCGTTGATGATGTCCTAGTTTTTTTAAATGGCTCTCATCATGATATTGACTCTTTCAAAGGTATTATAAACTTATTCTGTAGAGCCACGAGAATGGATGCTAATAATTTGAAATCCACTCTATCAACCACAAGTTGTTGTCAAGTAGAAATCACATATGCACTTGAACAATTCTCATTTCAACACATTACCTTTGAAGAAGGTCTTAAATACTTGGGTTTTCATCTAAAACCCAAAGACTACAGGAAGGCTGAATGGATGTGGCTTCTTTCCAAGATTGAAAAAAATGCTAAATTCCTGGAGTCACAAGTGGTTATCAAGGGCGGGTAGACTTGTCTTAATCAATTTTGTATTAGAAGCCATCCCAGTCTTCTAAATATCTTTGTCTTGAATTCCTAAATATATCCTGAACAAAATACAAAAATGTTGTTGTAATTTCTTATGGAGAGGGACAAAGGAGGGCAGGACATTCACATGGGTTAGATGGGAGAGAATTGCTTTGCCCAAAAAATGGGGAGGATGGGGTATAAAGAATCTGGTTCTGTTTTCACAAGCCCTTGGAACAAAACGCGGTTGGATATTGATATCTACAAATGGTTTATGGACACAGGTGGTAACACAGAAATGTATTCACTTGCTCTCTCTGAATCAATGGATTCATATTCAAAATAAGAATAGGACCAACATATTTGTGACATGGAAAGCCATCCTTGACACATTTCATATTATTGGTTCGAGTCTAGCTTGGAAAATCGACTCCAAATCACAGGTTCGTATTGGCACTGATCCATGGTCTGGAAGCAACAAAAAATACATTCTCCCACCGAACTTGGTATATTTTCTGGAAGAACAAGGAATGACCACCATTGACTAAATGGTTGATATGGAGAATTCCTCTATCTGGGAACATAAATGGATGACAACACTAGACTTAAATATTCCAAAAAAATGGCATCAAGTTTGGAGAGCTTACACCAGAGCTCTCACAACTGCCCACATTAGGCTTCATGATTATGAGGATGAGCTCATTTGGACTCATTCAAAAAGGGGATATTACACACTAAAGGAAGGTTACCTATTTATACGTAGAAGAATTACCCCATCAGGAAGGACTTGGGTATGTCAGGAAAGAAGTTGGGGAATGCATCGAGACAGCCAACAAACCCCCAACAACAAATGATGAGAAGCCCTCATCAGTTCTTCTAAATCTATAGTGGAGGTAAAAGATGTTGATTTCCTTTCAATTTCATCTTCACATAGTATGATTTTTGTTGGAGATTTGGAGATCCCAATTACAGGGACAAACATGAGGCTCCTTACTAGGATGAGGTACAAGGAAGAAAAAGAACTTGGTGTTAATAACCAAGGCATAACTCAACCATTGGAGGTTGTGAAGAGACCTCAATTTGAAGGCTTGAGATACACCGAGGGAGAATGCTCGAAGGTGTCAGATTCTTCCAAGACATCGTCGAAATTGTTGAGGAAAGAGAATGATGGGAACACATCCCCATCATCCCAGGGTAGTGCCCATTACGGGTAAAGAGCTGAGGCAAGCTCTCATCGCCATAACGACACCAGAGACGGCAAGGAAAGGTATAACTAGTCTCGATATTCAAATGTTCATTTCAATTATAATCATGTTGTTAATGATGAAGGTAACACATGGCATCGAAAAACATGTACCTTTCATGGATTACATAACCATACATTTTCTAAGTGTTGGAAAAGAATAGCAGCACAAAAGAAGATGAGGCGTGAAAGACCCTCTCAACAGCAGGAAAAGAAGAATGTAAAGCAGATTTGGAGGAAGAAGGCCTATTGCAGTCATTGCGACAGAAATGGCCATCAAAGAGCCACTTGTTGGAGGCTCCATCTAGAGCAGCACCTTAAAGACAAAGCGTCGGTGCATGAACCAGATGAAACGGTTGTTCGACAAGAAAAACCACCATAGGGGGGTGACCCATTCACAATAATAAGTGAAAAATGGTTTCTAGATATGTTAGCTTGTCATCGTCATGCTTTTGTAAATCATTTGTTGCATTTTAAAATGTAAAAGAGATGATGTGTTGTCCATCACTTGTTAAGCAACAATGATGCCTGGTCTTATTTTGTGATGAATTTTACACTCTGAAAGTGATGTTGTGTTTCCATCACTTGTAAAAAAAAATATTGTTTGGCCTTATTTTTGTAAATCGTGCGTTGCAGTGATGATGTGTTTTCCATCACTTGTTGAAGAAAAAATGATATGTTGGCCTTGTTTTCATAGCTGGGGTATTGTTTACATTTCGATGTAAATTTGATCCCCAAGTATGTGTTATAAACTCGTGGAAAGTATTGGATGCTTGGGACATTAGTTGGTCATATGAATTAAGCATGTAATTTGAAAAACAATGTACTATAGGTTTGCAGAGGTGGTAGGTGTTGGCTCATTGCTTATGGCTCCAAAGGACAAAGGTGAAGGAGAAGGAAGGGTGATTTATCATACATTTGTAAGTGCAAACAAGGTACAAAGAAGTTGCAGATTATTTTTCATGCTTTTGGAGGACCAAAAGCTCCTCAGTGGGGAGGATTGATCTAGGTGGCTCCAGACACAGGAAGAAGTCCTATAGGACTCAGAAAGGGGCAAAATTCAAAATGGTCAGATTGTTCCCAAACCAGCACCAGATCGAGGTGCTTGTCGCTCTAATTCCAATGGTGTGAATGAAACTCAAATCCGAGCTCGTATGAGGGAGAACGAGCTAGTCAAAGTTTTGGTCAAATTTGGGTTGTGAGTTAGGTTTAAGTGTCCTACAATTTGATCGACCTCGTGGCATGAAACTTAGCTCACGAAAGCAGGCGAATTTTTTGTATCATTAATTCTTCTAATATCCCCTATATTAGACAAAATCAAAACGATGGCCTTATTATAAAAATAATATGAAAAAAAAAATATTATGTTGAGGTGGTGGGCCATGACCCCTGCCACCCGTCCTCCCAAAAAATGGCAATAATAATCAATTTTTTTAAAGTTGGGTCGACAGGCCATGACCCCCACCGACCATCCAACCACCCACCAAATATATGTGTAACATTGTTTTAACATGGGGTGGGCGGGCCACCTCCGGTGGACCCGGCCCACACCCCAACCACCACTCTATTAATATGCTGTCGTGTTAAAGGTGGAGCCGGCAAGGACTGAACCCGCCCGGCTCACGTGGGCCGGCCCCATATGGCATACACCAAAACAAACCAATATCACACATTAAAACCCAAACTCCGCCATTTAATGAATCAAAACCCATAACCGTGCCATAATGTAACAGTTAGCACCATAAATAAACCGTGCCACTATTATAATGGTTATGAAAAAAACAAGCGCAAGTTTTGGTAGGGGCGGGATTTGATCCCCCTACCCCTGCACCTCCATTCATTCACCTTAACCAACATGCCACAATGGCACTCTTGTTAAATCCGCCACGTTTATAATCTAAACTGGCTCCATTTCAGTGCGCCCGGGGAGAGGAACGGAACCACGTTATGCAAAGTGGAAAGGAGGCTAAGGTAGAGCACAGAAATCGAGACATATATATCTTTTTAATTGATTTGCAGGTGGAACCATGAGCTTGGAGAAAAGGTAGGTGGAACCATGAATGAACCAAATTTCCAGGAGGGAAAAATTTTGCCAGTGTCCAAATTGGACAAACTTTTTGTCGATCCTACACCTCTCAGCGACATGAACTTGATGGCGCAGACAGATTTTGATCTAAGCACTAGATATTCAAATGACCCAAATAATGGAATCTTGGGGGAATCTAAAAGATTCCTGTAGCCCCAGATTTCCAATTTGTCAGAATTCAAAAATTCGACAGTTGATTTTACACTATTCCCACAAATCTGATGGTGCAATCAAATTTTCCATTTGAACATTCTATTTTTAGGCCACTTTTCAAAGTGGAGTGCAGGTGTCAGCATTCATGTGTGAGCATCCATTTCCATGAGATTTGATGCCACGAGATTGATGGTAGAGCCAGATCCAACAGTTTATCATCCTCTTCTTTCAGATAACTCCTTGATGTGAGGTATATGCAGTGTGATCATGTACTTCTTTATCTCTTTGTTGAGATGCATTGTGTTGTATAGATCCATGTTTGATGTTTGATGTGGGATCATATTTTGTTCTTTATGCGAGATGTACTTATTGTCATGTTGTTATTGAGATCCCTTTGTCGTCATGTTGACAGGATCCTCATGTGTTGACATGTATGTATGAGTTGAGATCCCTTTGATGCCATGTTGGTGGGATGCTCATTATTAACATACATGAAATTATATCATGTTGATAGGAGTCCTTTTTGAATTAGAGTTCCTGCAGCGGAACATCTCTTAGAGCCACTCCTGCATGAGGGCATATTCCTTGTATGATAGAGAAAACACATGCATGTACCTCATCACTCTTTCCAGCATTTAATGCAGCAGCCTACACCATCTTGACACTGGGGCCCGGAGACGTAGTCCCTCCTGGACGAACTCCATTATCAACATCTTGTGTATTATGTTGCTGATTCTTGTCATGTTCCTTCTTCTTTATAGAATGCATTTATGTTCCTTTATGCTATTTTAAATGCAATTCTAATCACATCACAAAAGCAAAAGATCTTGGTTAAATTTTGGAGTTGAGTCAACTCAGATCAAGGACCAACTAAACTGAAATGGTGGTGGAAATATTCATGGGAGCTAAAGAGTCCAAGTAAATCTAAGCTCATTTTATGGCGTCTATTCGAAAATAAGGTTCCTACAGGAGACAATCTTATGAAAAGATCCTTTTATGGATCAATCTAGTGCACACTTTGTCGATCTGCTAAAGAATCGGTGGACCACTTATTTATTAATTGTCAATATGCGGTCTCTATTCGGAGCCTCTTATAACAAACACTTAATATCAACATCCGATGGGGAGGATATAGTTTCAACGATGCCTAGGAGAAATGGTGGAACGTAGCTTCCCGTGATAAATTAAAGAGCCTTCCTCTCTTAGTATGTTGGGGCATATGGATTAGACTAAACCACAAGATTTTTTATGAAGAAAATTTACTCCCTGAACACATTGGAGAATAGATCCTTGTGATCTATAATCTTCTTCTGGAGGAGATTCAGAATGAAATTCACACTGTACTCCCTGAGACCATTGATTATGACATCCCTTGGGATTATTTCGACAGATCGACACATAATGGCCACTACGGGAGTGGGGTTGTTCTATATCTCAATAATTAACATTATTTTAAACTTCAATCCGGTTTAGGCATGGGAACAAACAATTATTCTGAATTATACAACCTCAAACTGCTTCTATTATTTGCACTTGAAAAGGGATGCCAACATTTACAGGTTTTTAGTGACTCTCATATTGTCATTGATCAGTTCAATTTACATACTACATGTCACATGCACACACTCGGGACATTACTAGAGGAAGTTCTTATGATAAAAACATAATTTGATCATATTACATGTCAACACATCTACAGGGAAATGAACTTTCTTTCTAACCAGTTATCCAAATTTGGCGCGCAACAAGTTAATGGGACATGGGTGATCACTAAGTATACTAGCGATGAACAATATCAATATTACCATCAACCTTTCATAGATATACAAATGCCACATCCAGAACTAGATACAAAATGAACTTATATCACAACACTTTTTTGGTATGTTCTCGACTACAGTAGATGATCTTTTGATTTCATACAATATAGTTTAATAACATTTATGTATATGATCTTTTGATTTCATACAATATAGTTTAATAACATTTATGTATATTTATTTTGGACTAATACACTATATCCACAACAGAGGATTTTGTATGACATGTTACATGACATTTGCGAGACACTATGATTGTACCATAAATGGTTTTTCAACACTCAAATGTTTGTTGAGTGTTTTAACAACAACAAATTTTGATATGCTTCACCCATATACAACATGTAATTTTCATTATATATTTAATGAACATGATGTTTGTTGGGTGTTTTAACCTCAACAAATTTTGATATGCTTCACCCATACACAACATGTAATTTTGGCTATATATTTAATGAAAATTAAGATTTTACCTGGAAAAAAAAAATAAAATTAATTTTAATTAAAATTTAATATTAATTTTATCTAAAATTTAATAAGAATTTACAAGCATTGTAAATTTAAATTATGAAATTTATATAATCTAATAAAAACATTTTAAAACCTAAAATAAATGTATAGTTTTTTATCAAAAAAACTAAACCAACATAAATAGTTTTCAAGTGATTTAATCCTTTTGATACTAGGTAGATCCCAAATTAAAATGGATCTAGACTAATTTAATCATTAAATAGAATTATAAATAAAATTATTATTTATTTTATTTTTATTTTTAAATATATTTTATTTTTTTATGTGATTTTATTGAATCAAAATGTTTTAATTATAATGATAATTATAATAATAATAATAATAATTATTATTATTTTCATGCAATTTAACCTAATAATTTTTTTTTACATGATAAGATAGGAGAGGACAAGATAGGACAAGCAAAAATATATAATTGTGAAAAAATTATATCACATTTATCAATGAAATGTTTTTTATAAAAATATTATTAATAAAAAATTATTCTTTAATTTTAAATATTTTAAATTTTAAATTTTTATTGCTCATTCAAAGGAATTTGAAGTGATATATATATATATATATATATATATATATATATATATATATATATATATATATATATATATATATATATATATATATATAGTTTTAGTCCAGTAGGTTTAGCTCAATTGGTTGAGTGCTAGTAGTTAAAAACATTTTTTGCTGTTAGAAAGTCATGGGTTGAAATCATGGATATTTTTGCTTTTTGAAATATATTTTAGGTCGTAAGATGATTCCCTTTGTAATGAACTCTCCTCTGATCCTCGTTGTTGTCACTATTTACCATCAAATTAGGTGTTAGACGATTGAAATGTTGCCCTCTGTTGATCTCATAACCGACTCCTTACTGCTCAACTGACTCGCTCATTAATTTTTCAATTGTGTCCTGACTACCCTCACCATCCCATCCCAAATAAGACCTAACCGAACACGCTCTTTCTTTCTTTTCTCCAGGTCTTGCTCAAAGTGGCATTGTTTCTTCTTCTTCTTTTGCGGATGAATTCAAATGAGATCCAGTTTAAAGCAGCATAAACCATGTGTGGCATCCAAGACGTGTCGCATGAGGGGGATTATTTAGGCAGTTGTTCCGGTTCCAAATCCGGTTCAAGTTTGACCCGAACATATTTAAGAACCATAAAATCCAGCTTAGTTCAGCCTGGTCAAGCGCTCTCTACGTGGCATGCATGATTAACTATCTTGCCCAGCATCCTTGTTAGTTCGAGAACCAAAGTCAGTCAAACTCAATCCATTCCCCTAGATTCCGTAGACCAAGAGTAGATTCTTGCTCTAGATTGATCTCGAGATACAACATCGTTAGAGCTGAAGTGAAAGCCATAGGTGCTCACATGTATCAGTCCTTCATATTGTTTTTTGTTGAAATGGTTTTGCAAAAATGCTTTTGATACATTCAGTGCTTTGCATTCTTTAACTACTTACAATTAGTGTTTTGTTGCACTCCTTTCCCCGCTTGATCGGACCAGTGAAGAAAATGCGTCTGGGAGGCATCTATATCTCAAGTAGAAGACGACATTCTCAAATCTCTGCATTCTGCCAAGAATTGACATGCCAAATCTTACCTCATACTACAACCAATGAACAGGCCCAAAATTGTAGTTCAATTTCAACCTATGTAAGTTTACTGTTATTGGATTATTTCAATTATTTATTTGGACAGGGCAAATTTTACATGATAGAATTAACATTTATGTAAAGATGCAACAGTGAAATAAAGTATCTTACTAGCAAATGTAATTTATGATAGTTCGCAACCTTGCTACCAGGAACAAAATCTGAGGGGGCCATTCAGGTGATGTTTCCGGAAACAAAAACTTCCACTGCAGAAATTGCACCAGAAATGTTGTTTTTGGTATATTTGTTTGCACCAGAAATGTTGTTTTTGGTATATTTGTTTACAGTTTTTTTTTTTTTTTATAGGAAACCGATTTCTCACAGGGAAATGGAAATTGCATCAGAAATGTTGTTTTTGGCATATCTGTTTACAGTTTTTTTTATAGGAAACTGATTAACTTGCAACTTAAAAACTTCAATCCTGATTCGACATAAAATGTGATACAAATGCTAGTTTATTTTATTTTTGATTGAAATATGGTTGCATGATTTGGAGGCTGAATGCATTCTGATTTTGCACCAGAGTAATTTTCAAAATTTTATGTTTCATATTTAAACCTTAATATTAAAATTTTATTATATAAAACTCAATAACATAAATAAAAATATGATTTTCTATTTTATTTTGAATGAAATATGATTGAATAATTTGGAGATTGAATGCAGGTGACTTTGTATAGTAATAATTTCCAAAGTTTTATGTTTTATATGAAATTTGGTTGTTATTTTCCCCAAGAAAACCACTATTTTAATTATTTTGTTTCCCACTTATAAATTCTAAATAGACTTCTCGTGTAAAATTTATATCATATTCTTAAATCAAAATAATTATATTAATTTTTAAAATTAATAAATTTAAATTTTTTTTGACTTCCAGATTTTAGAAAACATTCATGATTTCAGGAAAATAAACGACTTAAATTGAAACTAAGTCTTTTTAAATAAACTTTTCTCACAAAATACATATATTTACCCACACACATTCTTATACAACAAAATCCACTTTATAGTGATTTTAATAAAAAAGAATTATCTAACCCTAAAAAGTGTGAGCAATATTTCTTTAATTAATCAAATTTCTTTTCAAAAGTATAAAAACGTGAAGTCTCTTTAAATCGAGCTGTTAATACCCTTTGATCTAAAGCATGAAACGATATCTTTACATGCATCTTAAATGTTTAATGTTTTAAGCACTGATGAAATACTTTTAATGTTGTTTTTTTAGTTTGGCATAGATTAATTAACATGAGATAATTTGTTATTTTTTAAGATTTATTTATTTTAAATATTAATGAAATATCTTTTATGTTTTTTTATTAACCTAAATTAGGTATATTTTTAACATGTTTATTAAAATTTAGATTAAATTTATTAAAACCTAGGTTTATTTTAAATATTAATGAAATATTTTTTATGTTATTTTTAATGTAAATTAAATATATTTTTAACATGTTTATGAAAATTAAACTTAATTTATTAAAATTTAAGTTTATTTTATATATTAATGAAATATCTTTTATGTTATTTTTTAAATGTAAATTAGGTATTTTTTAGAATATATTTGTTAACATCTCGGATAAAATATCTTTCATCTGGGCTAAATCTTATATAATATATAATGTGCAGATTTGTTTAAATATATTTAGTTTAAATATTTAGAAAATGTGGGCGAGATTTCTCTAATAAAGCTCATTTATTTTCAAATGTATAAAAATGTTAAGTCACTTTAAATTGACTTGGTAATATCCTTGATATAAAACATGAGATTTCTCTAATAAAGCTCATTTATTTTCAAAAGTATACAAATGTTAAGTCACTTTAAATCGAGTTGGTAATATCTTTTGATATAAAAAACATGATACATGATCTTTACTTTCATGTTAAATATTTCAGATTGAAATATCTCTCATGTTGTTTTTTAAGTAGATTAGTTGATATGAGATAGTTAGTCATTTTTTAAAATTGGTTTATTTTAAATATTAATGAAATACTTTTTAAGTTAATGAAATATTTTATCAAATTTTTAATATAATATTTATTTCTTATTTTTTATTTTAATTATATTTTATATTAGTATAATTACATTAAAGATATTAATGTGGTTGATATAGTCGAAGACTTCATAAATATAACAAAAAAAATATTGCAACACAAAGAATGCTTTACTAATGCACACATTTACCATTAATCATGTATAAAAAGGTTATGGGTAAAATTTAACCTGAGGAAAAAAAAGAATTACACGTCTTATTGTAAAATGGACTATTTTGCTAAATAAAATTTGCTTATATATTAATTTATCTATCTAATTAGAATATGAACTTATTGGAATTGGAATAATCTCAAATCCCTAGAAAATTGGTAGGCTGGGAGCCACATGGCACCAATCTAATTTAACTTATTAAAAAAAAAAGAATTACAAATCTTATTGTAAAATTGACCATTTTGCTAAATAAAATGTGTTTATATATTAATTTCCCCATTGAATTAGAATATGAATTTATTAGAATCGGAATATTCTCAAATCCCTATTCCCTTGAGAATAAATATAGATTGTTAATTAAAAAATAAAAATAAAAGTCAAGAGATCCTCCTCCACCTTAAATTGAAATAGAAAGTCTTCTGCAATTATCTTTTTCTCATTCTTATTCCTAATATTTATTCCTAGATACTAATGTAATAATATGTATTTACCAGTACAACCATTAAATATATTAATGTGGTTGATATAGAAGGCTTGATAAATATAACAAAAAAAAACTATTGCAACATGAAGAATGCCTTACCAATGCACACATTTACCTGATTAACTATGTATAAAAAAATTATGGGTCAACTTTAACTTGAGAAGCAAAAAGAATTACACATCTTATTGTAAAATGGACCATTTTGCTAAATAAAATTTGCTTATATATTAATTTCCCCATGTAATTAGAATATGAACTTATTAGAATTGGAATAATCTCAAATACCTAGGAAATTGGCAAGTGGGACCCGGGAATCTAAAGGAATTACACATCTTATTGTAAAATGAACCTCATCTACCTTAAGTTGAAATAAGAAGCCTTCGACAATTATTTTTATGTTTTCTCATTATTTTTATCCTATTGAATTTTTTACCCTTCATTTTTATTACAAAGTTATATTTTTTTATTACAATGTTTTAATATAAGATTTAGTTGTATTTTTATTCTTAATTTTTCTTAATTTTATCCTAATTATTCTTATTAATATAATATTTAGTTATAGTTTTACTTATTTTCATCCTTATCATCCTTAATACTATCCTTATATTTATTGTCCTCATTTTTATCCTATTATATTTTTTCTTTTTTTTTAATATTTTACTCTTAAAATTTATTGTAATATACTTATTTGTATTTTTTGTTTCCTTAATTACACCATAAGGCATTCTCTCTGGGAAGAAGTCGCCTAGTTGCCACTCTGGACACTTTTACGCCATTCGATCGATTTTTAGACGATTGAAAGACTTTTAGTTATCGGATCCCACTGCTCAAAGTCGCAATCGCCTCCTCGATTTCTGCCACTGGACAAACAGATGGAAAAAAGTTGTTCAATGAAATGGTTCAGTAGTTTGGGGATATTTCGATCAGGAAAACGGGGTTAGCATTCATCCACCGGATCAAATTCGTAAAGAGGCCTTCTCTTTAAAGATGTTGTTATGAGTTGTTTAACGAATAGAGAAGCTTTTCAGTGGTCAAAACCTTGGTGTGATGATAGAGTTTTATCTTCCATTGAAGCGTTCAAAGAAATTCTTTTTCTTCTGAATTTGAGCAGAAGTGTGGATTCGTGATGAGTATAAACTTGTTTTTAGTGATTTTGAACGATGTGGTGAGTATAAACTTGTTTTTAGTGATTTTGAACGGTGGAATTTTTATTCTTTGTTGGTTAAGCCTCGATGTTTTGTGAATTTATTGGTGTCATAGTTTGAATCCGTCCATAATGTTGCATTGGCAGTGGAATCTTTGTCCTTTAATTGGACTTATGATATCTTTTGGCAACTCTCTAGATTAAAAAATGGAGAATTGGTTCTCAGATGGGGTGATGGTTCATTCAAAGGGCCTTGTAAAAGTCAAGAAGTAGATCAATTAGGGGGTTTCGATCACAGATTTGGAAAACAAACCAACAACTGAAATAAAAAAGGGTATTATAGAAACTTCAGTGTTTCTTTGGGGTGGGGGTGAAGAGGAAAATAATTTTATTTTTGGATTAGACAATGTTTCTAATATGAAAATCTTTTTATTTGGCATCCATGTACTACTTGTTCCCTCGGGGTATCGGTGTTCATGGCCAAACCCTCGCCAGCAGAAAATGCATCTGACTGATCTTAGTTTCTAGCATTCCATTTGGTTCAATCCCATTCAAACCCATGTGGGTATGGACTATTTTTTCTTCTGAAAAAGCTTTCATCTTGATGCAAAGTTCCAAGAGGGAAATATAGGTGTCTGAATCAACTATAGTGCCATTTAAACGTTCCATAGCTTCCTTCAATCGATGATTCCTACATAGTGCTCTCACTTCAATAGAAACATCATTGGCCTGTGACTCTGGCATTTGATTTTTAGTGGGTTCTTCATATAGTGTCACAATCATAGGGGTAGCTGTGGAGACAACATTTGTTTTCAAATCATGAATAACATAAGCCACAGGGAGCCCAAATTTAGAGTTGTAAGGGAGGTGAGTAAATTGGACTAGATGATGTGGTAGACTTGCATATGGTACTAACAATGCTGCCATGATCCTATTGTTGCTAATCAAAATTAGAGTAGTCTAAAAACACCTGGAAAATAATGGTTTTTCCTGGGAAATTTTGAAGAAATTTGGCAGAAACTTTTGGAAGGTGTTTTCACCTGGCCTTTGAATTTTGATGAAATTTGACACCATACATCAAATAGATGAACTAAGTGTTTTGTTCTCTTCAATATTTATACTTGAAGCATTGGTAGGCATTACATTTCTAAGCCAAACGGCAACTGTATCTGGAAACTACAAGCTAGAACCTCATGCACCTAGGGAATTCATCTGGCTAATCTTAGTTTCTAGCATTCCATTTGGTTCAATCCCATTCAAACCCATTTGGGTATGGACTATTTTTTTGTCTAAAAAATCTTTCATCTTGTTACAAAGTTCCAAGAGGGAAATATAGGTGTCTGAATCGCCTATAGCATCGTTTAAACGTTATAAAGCTTCCTTCAATCGACCCTTCCTACAGAGTGCTCTCACTTCAACAGAAACATTGTTGTCCTGTGACTCTAGCATTTGATTTTCAGTGAGTTCTTCATATAGTGTCGTAATCATAGGGGTAGCTATAGAGACAACGTTTGTTTTCAAATCATGAATAACATAAGCCACAAGAAGCCCAAATTTAGAGTTGTACGAGAGGTGAGTAAATTGGACTAGATGATGTGGTGGACTTGCATATGGTACTAACAACACTACCATGATCCTATTGTTTCTTCTCAAAATTAGAGTAGTCTAAAAACACCTAGAAAATAATTGTTTTCCCTGGGAAATTTTGAAGAAATTTGGCATAAACTTTTGGAAGGTGTTTTCACCTCGCCTGGGAATTTTGATGAAATTTGACACCATCGATCAAATAGATGAACTAAGTAGATTGTGCTCTTCAATATTTATACTTGAAGCATTGGTAACCATTACATTTCTCAAGGCCAAATGCCAACTATATCTGGAAACTACAAGTTAGAACCTCGTGCACCTAGGGAATTCCTTAATATCAAAGGATTTGGATGCTATGTACTTTTATTTCACTTACAAAACGCTAATTAATAAATTTTATTACTGAACAATCATGTTCTATAATTTATCCATTATGTTGGTTATATATTAACTGTAGGCAAAGAAAAGTTTTGAGTTGTGTTGCTTTTATGTGACAAGCCCAGTAATTTTGTTCTCTAATCATAGTGTTGAAACTAAATTCTGTGATATTCCTTATGGAAAGGATAATTCTCTAAGGTTGTTGCAGATGAAGGCGGTCAGAAACACTTCTCCACATGGGAAGACATTAAGCATTCATATGTGGGATTTTTTCTTGTCAAATTCTAGATTGTATTCAGACCTTGAATTATCGACAAAATTCACCACAGAGACTAATGTTAAGTTGCTAAAAGAATCATTTGAAACTACGGAGTTAGGAATAGGTTCCATCTTCCTCAAGAACTACACTGAAAATGTAAGATATGTTTTTGGATTTCAATGAAATCTGAAGAAAAGTCACTCTAAACATCTCTGTTTAAATATCTGTTTTCTATGTTTGACAACTGCAGATGGGAGTTGCGCAATTACATGGAAAGACAATTTTGCTTCTCATTAGTGTCATGGATGAACTCCATTTCAGTCTTTGACAAAAATATATTCAAAAATAAAGACCAATGATGACTTGGAAATCCTTTCGATATCAAATAGATGAACTAAGTAGATGGCCCTCTTCAATATTTATACTTGAAGCATTGGTAGGCATTACGTTTCTCAAGGCAAAATGTCAACTTTATCTGGAAACTATAAGCTAGAACCTCATGCACCTGGGGAGTTCCTTAATATCAAAGGATTTGGATGCAATGTACTTTTATTTCATTTACAAAACACTAATCAATAATTTTTATTACCGAACACTCATGTAAGTCCCTTAGGACACAACACTCTACAATATTATGTTGTGGGCTTGATTTTTTAAATTCTATTCTTTATCTCTTTGTATAACAACTCACATGGAGATAGTTGACAACTCTGCCCTTGATGTTGTGGATTTTCAAGAATAAATGGAGAATAGTGTACCGTCATATTGATATAGTTTCAACTAAATGACATTTGATAACCTCTCAACATGCTTGCTCATCATAGAAATGTCGTTGGAAGAATCGGTCCCAAAAGACAAACCAAAAGACAAAATCACCGGAGCAGTTTTCTTTCTTTGCCTTGAGCTTACTAGACACGAAATAGATCTGAGGGTTTAGACCTTACAATCCTTTAAAATTCATTTATGTATATTATTTTCATAGAAATATTTCCTCTGCCTCTTTGAGTTCTCCAATAATTGTTTTAAAATTCATGTATGTATATTATTTTCATAGAAATATCTCCTCTGGCTCTTTGAGTTCTCCAATAATTGTTTTTGTTTGATAGGAGATTGGAGAGTATCAGGAGAAAAAGCTTGAGGAGCTTCGTAGCTTCATATTTGTTGCATTGGTTTTGTTTCTTCTTGCAAAAGATGAAGTCCCCACTCAATCTACTGGTGTACACACCACACAATACCATGATTGCCACTGCAGAAAATACGCCACTAGAGAAGAATCTATCCCAGAAAGACGAACTTACTAGAGAGGTTTTCTTTCCTCGCCTTGGGCTTACTGGAATCGAAACAGATTTCAGGGTTAAGATGTTAAATTCCTTCAAAATTCATGTATATATATTATGATAAGTTAAATTTGACTGTCTTTTGGATTTCTGAAGTTTGTTGCAAGAATGCTTGGCACATTGAAGAAGCCATCATATTTTTTGTGCCTCTTTCCATCTGTCCTCTCCCTCCCTCAACAATGGCTTCCATGGCTATAATGTGGAAGCTTTGCATGTTGAGTATGATGAATATGCAGAGCAAAGGATGATTGAATCTCACACTCTACAATTCATTCATTGTGAATGGTGTTTCATCTTTGTCAAGCATGAGTGTCGTGTGCCTCTCATTTCCAATCCATAACCTTATCATAGGAACATTGGTATCAATCTGAAAACATTCAAGGCAAATAATAGTTATTGTCAATATTTAGTTTGGATATAATGCTTAATGCCTTTAGGGTCATTAACTAGGCATCAATGAACTGTGGAATATTTTGATCAATGTTAACCTAGTTTTAATTTTCAATGTAGATATTGTAATAGTATTGGCCTTGATTTCACTCACTCATCCATCCATTCGACCTCCCAATACTTCTATGTCATTTCCACACAACATGTTGCTTATAACAATGATTGTAGTCTTCAAAAACATCCAAAGAGTGTCCTGGTGGCTTAATGTGTTTGCTCAGATGTAGTCTTCCTAAAGTGTTATAATAAGGTTTTTAGTCTTCAAAAGCATCCAAAGAGTGTCCTGGTGGCTTAATGTGTTTGCTGGGATGTAGTCTTCCTAAAGTGTTATAATAAGGTTTTTGCTCTATTTCTAATTGATACTAAGAAGCGATTGTTGGTTGTAATTGTGATTTTAAACAGACAAGTTGTACCATGATAATGGCGGCTCAACATATCACTGCTACTCAAATCCTCTGTTACCTATATCTTGGTGGGAAGTAATAGGTGAAGCTTGCCTATAGGTGAGGGTCACAAGGTGAAAGGTTATGATGAAGAACTAAGACATTTCATAACATAGTATTATATTACTATTATTATTTATTTAGCATTCATTTATATATTTTATGTGTATTACACATTGTCATAGTTTTTATTCTATAACAAGGATCATTTAGCAAAGTTTCTTGGTCAAGACAATAAGTAGGATGGGGAAGGCATCAAAAACGTTTTGGAGTACATATACTATATCTAGATGGATTCCTAGGCATTGACTCTAAAATCTGCAGCAGTGGCATGTTGATTGCAAAGTGATTGCTGCTAGTGGCCATCTCAATGTTTGTTGTATTTTTCAAACCTCGTTTTGCAGCCCTAGAATCTGTCCCAGAAAGACGAACTCACCGGAGAGGTTTTCTTTCCTCGCCTTGGGCTTACTGGACTCGAAACAGATTTGAGGGTTTAGACCTTAAATTCCTTCAAAATTCATGTATATATATTATGATGAGTTAACTTTGATTGTCTTTTGGATTTCTGAAGTTTGCTGCAAGAATGCCTGGGACATTGAAGAAGCCATCAGATTTTTTGTGCCTCTTGCCATCTGTCCCCTCCCTCAACAATGGCTTCCATGGCTATAATGTGGGAGCTCTGCATGTTGAGTATGATGAATATGTTGAAAGAGTTGAATACAACACCACATCTTTAGAGGTGGAATGGTTATTTTCTTGATCCTTTGTATTTCTCATGAATCCTGGGGTATCTAAATGATTATGAATATTGGAGAGAAGATATACCAAATCTCCATGGAATCAAAGACTCACCTTTGTTTCATATTGTGTCCTTTTATTGTTGTTCTTTGAAAACATAATGTTGTCCATGAGGATATCAAAATGAAAAAAATGTTCATAATTTCCTTGGATTTTCTTGAAGATGAAGGTTTTAATTGGTATGAAAAGCTTGTTGGAAATTAAATATCACCACTTTCATAATTATTCAAGGCATTTCTAAACATTGGCTTCATCTCTATGAGGACAAGTGTGAAGGAATTATTGCAGATGTGGTGCAACATGTGGATTTTGTTTATACATGTTTTTCTAGCCTTGTGTTATGGGTGATTTTGATGATAAACAGGTTGAGGATAGGTTGCCACATGCACTTTTTTCAGACATTATTCCATCCCCCTTCAACATAACATTGACTTGGCATATGCTAGGTCATATTAAAGGATGCACAATTGGCCTCATCTTCCATGCAGAGTAATTCTTGTGTGATGTTGTCCACACAAGTACCCACTTCTTCCATGAAGCAATTGATGAGATATCTCTCTTCAAATGACATAGATTCAATTCTCCCTCAATGCCTCCCATTGAGACTTGCACTAGTCACCATAGAAATCTGCCAATGCAACGAGCAAAGCCATTGTGTTGTGTTTTGGATAATGGAGATAATCACAATGCAACTTGCTGCAAGAAGCCATCATATTTTTTGTGCCTCTTGCCTTCTGTCCCCTCCCTCAACAATGGTTTACATGCCTATAATGTGGGAGCTCTGCATGTTGAGTATGATGAATTGTGGAAAATAGCAACAAGAAATGCTAAAAATAGCACTGCTATAAATAGCAGTTCATCCAGTGTTGAACATAGCAACAAGGAATGAAAAAATGGAAGTGCTAAAAATAGAATTCTATAAATAGAATTTCAGGATACCTTCCTATTTTAGTCAGTCCCTAAACTAAAATAGTGAATTAAAATTCGAATTTGATCTTAACAGCAATTTGTAAAATAATTAATTAATTCATCTTGAGTTAATTAGTTAAGGAAAATCAAACATGAAGTCTATGTGGGGACATGCAACAGTTTCTCCATTAATTGAGGAATTTATCCATCAGTTAAAGAGATAAGGATGAGTTGTAATATTGAGTTGTAATTAGTTGGCTCGGTTAATTGAGTCAAGTCCAGTTAAATTAAGTCAAACAGTTTGTTGAATTAATGTAAGTTCAATTAGTTAATGCTTGCATGCATGTAACTACTGCACTTCAGATAACTGAATATTCTCTCATAAATAACTCATGCATGTCAGTTCAGACAGAGACCTAGTTGAGATCAGATGGAGGGGCAGTGTACTATCAGTTGCTAGAATATTCCATTGTGAATATTCCTTACATGCAGAAGGAATTCTTTCCTTGAGGATTGCACATTTACTTCTTCAGGTTTTGTGAGTGTGATGAGGCCAATTCACACATGTGGCATCACTGGACCCCAAGAAAAACTGCGTAAGGAAATAGGAGGCTTGGAGGGCTTGAGGAGGACATATACTATGTCTATTCAGTCTGTGAGCTGTATTGTTTGATTGCAGAGAGAGCAGGATAGCTTGAGAGTTGATTCTTTTTGTAACTTGAACAATATTTCCACTTGTATGATAATACAGAGATTGTGGTTTTAGGTTGAGGCTTTCCCTGGGTTATTTCTCCTTTGTTATGTGTGATTGATTTCTCATTCTCAGTTATATGTGTTCTCTTGATCTTGCTCAATTCGATTAAGCTTCGGCAAAGTGTTGTAGAAGTAGATCTATAGTGGGAATTTCTACATGGTATCGAAGCAAAGGTGATCAAGGCGAAGAATAGTATACAAGAAGGAGAAGTTCGAAGTTTGTGGTTCCTGAATATTGAAATCGAGTTCTTATCACATCTCAATTTCACCAATGGCATTCAGTGTTTTAAGACTCGAGTATGCCCTTGATGGCAGCTCGAATTATATAGCCTAGAAGGATCGCATGGAGGCAATGTTAGAAGATAACGATATAAAGGACTTCATTGATCAAGAAGTCCCCAAGCCGACTGATGCTACTCAACTGGTGGAATGAAAGAAATGTGTGGCTAGAGCAAGGAGAATCATCCTAGAGGGAGTTCGAGACCACATTGTCTCTAGCCTCCATGGGAAGAAGACACCGTTTTCGATGTGGAAAACATTGAAAGATCTATATCAGAATAGTAGTGATCAGAGGAAGCTGGCGCTGAAATACAAGCTTCGTAAGATCAAGTGTGAAAAGGGAAACATGATCTCTACATATCTGAACAAGCTCACCACCTACAGGGATGAGCTTGGAAGTGTAGGGATCACGATCGCTGATGATGTCATGGTGAGTCTTGCACTCCTCGGTCTTCCTAAGAGCTGGCATATCTACCAAGACTCGGTTAATGGAGGAGAAAAACTGTCAGATTGGGAACAACTTTGGTTGGATCTGATGGAGGAGGAAATAAGAAGAAGCACCATAGACGGATCCTCATCGAAGCAAGATGATGAGGAAAATCTAGCCTTAGCGAGTAAGGTGAGGAAAGGGAAAGGGAAGGTGTCCCATCCCAAATCCGTTCTTCCCATGGTGGGAAGAAGATTGACAATCGAAAGTGCGATGCTTTCATTGTCATGAAGTGGGCCATTATGCTACAAATTGTCTGCAGAAGAAATCCAAGAAGGGTTCCTCGAAGGGATCTGATGGTGAGGCATTGGCCTCACAGTTTGAGCTGGATTTCTCGCTTATCGCATGCATGGTTTCATCCATGGTGGGATGTGTGTGGTACCTGGACAGTAGAGCTTCATTCCACATGTTAGGTGACAAGAATCTTTTCAGTACCTTGGAGGAGAAGGATATCGAGATGCGGATTGAGATGGGCAATGATGGAAAGTACCGTGTTTCAGGTGAAGGTATGGTTGTGTTTCAGAGGGAGCATGGAGCTCCCCTCACCCTGACTGATGTAAAGTATGTACCAGGTCTAAAGAAGAATCTTGTGTCTATCACTATGCTAGAAGATAAAGGCTATGATGTAGTCTTTAGTAAAGGAAAGATATTCCTGAGGCATATCAGTACTGGAAAGACAAAGTGAATAGGGATTCGAGTTAAGAATCTCTACAAGCTGGAGGTAGATGATTGTGCTGCTTTGAGTTCCAAAGCTGAGATGGTGCAGAGCCAAGATGTTGGCGAGCTATGGCATAGAAGACTGGGCCACTTGCACCATGGAGCCCTAAAGATCATGCAACAGATTTCTACTGGATTACCGAAGGGAAAACTTGAGTAGACGAATACATGCAAAGGTTGTACCTTGGGTAAGTATGCAAAATCTTCCTTTTCGTATCGAGATAGTAGAGCTAGAGCAATCCTGGAGCGAGTTCACTTAGATGTTTGTGGACCCTTCTCTACCGCCTCCATCGCTAAACAAAGGTACTATGTTATTTTTATTGATGATTTTTCTTGTAGATGCTGGATCTACTTTATGCAAAAGAAGGATCAGACCTTCTTGAGGTTTTGTGAATTTAAAGCCTTGGCAGAGAAAGAATCTGGAAAGAAAATAAAAGGCTTGCGTAGCGACAATGGTGGAGAGTATGTCTCCCAACAGTTTAAAGACTTCTGCGCTACCGAAGGTATTAAATGGGAATTGATGGAACCCCATAACCCACAACAGAATGGGGTGGCCGAAAGAAAGAATAGATCGATTGTGGGAGCAACTCGAGCGATGTTGCATGACCAAAGCCTACCACTGCATTTGTGGGGTGAGGCATGCAATACAACAGTATACTTGCAAAACAGAAGCCTGCACCATATACTAGGAATGAAGACACCTACGGAGGCCTATTCTAGGAAGAAACCTGATGTAAGTCACTTCCGAATCTTTGGATCATCAGTTTACTGTCATGTGACCAAAGATGCCAGGAAGAAGCTAGACCCAACAACTGAGTTGGGAATACTTGTGGGGTACACGGATACACCCTACAACTATCGAGTGTACCTTCCTTCCACTCAGAGGACTGTGGTATGCAGGGATCTGAAGTTCGACGAGTAGAAAGCCATGCAAATGTCACTTGAGAGGGAGATCAAGTTGCATGCAGAGGAGGAACTTTCAGTTCCTAAGGAGGAGGAGCCTCAGATTGATGCAAAGCAACTGCATGCAAAGGAACCGGGAGTGGATACATCCACTCATGCTGAGACTTCCAGAGATGGGCAGAAACGCTCAAGGGAAGTTGACAGGTTGATGCTGGATGTGTGAGAGAATGTGGGACAACCATCTTCTCAGCGCAGACAGAGGAGGTCATCCGAGCGGTACATTGGGTACATGAACCTGGTTGGGGAATGTGTAGATACCGAACCTTCTTCATTCGAGGAGGCAGTGTAGCAACCAGTCTGGGTTGATGCAATGGTAAACGACTACGACTCTATCATTCAGAACAGTGTGTGGGATGTTGTCCCAAGGCCTCAGGGAAAGTCAATAGTGAGTTCTAGATGGCTTTACAAGGTAAAGCAGGCAGCTGATGGCGGTGTTGAGAAACATAAGGCAAGGTTTGTTGCCCGAGGGGATTGACTATGATGAGAATTTTGCTCCCGTAGCAAGGTACTCATCGATTAGTTCGATGTTGGCACTATCAGCTCAGATGGGGTGGAAGATCCACCAGATGGATGTAAAGACAACATTCCTCAATGGGAAGATTGAGGAGGAGGTGTACATTGAGCAGCCAAAGGGTTTTGAGACCTTCGATCGTGAGCCGCATGTATGCCGACTCAAGAGGGCTTTGTATGGGCTGAAGCAAGCACCCTGTGCTTGGTACACCAGGATCGACAACTATTTCATTGGTTTGGTCTTCACCAAGAGTGAAGCAGATGCGAACCTTTACGACATCATGGTAGAAGGTAAAACACTGATCATTGTTCTTTATGTCTATGATCTGATTTTGACAGGTGACGATCAACTGATACAGTCTTGCAAGGAGGACCTTGCAAGAGAATTCGAGATGAAGGACATGGGCCTTATGCACTACTTTCTAGGCATGGAGGTGTGGCAGAAAGATGGTGAAGTATTTGTGTCTCAAGGCAAGTATGTCAATGAGATACTCAGGCGCTTTCACATGGAGAAGTGCAAGCCCATGTAGACTCCTCTAGCTAGGAACTAGAGGAAGGAGGATGCTACTTCAGGTGAGGTAGTAGCTGCTACTGTTTATCGGTAGCTGGTGGGTTCATTTATGTATCTGGTGAACGCACGACCCAACTTATGCTTTGCGGTGAACCAACTAAGTCAAGCTATGGTTCAACCTACCAAGCTGTTTTGGAAGGCAGCGAAGCATGTGCTGAGATACCTCAAAGGCACATCTCAATTCAGATTGTGGTACATACGGACAGTGGGAGTGAAGCTTCAGGGTTTCACAAATGTGGATTGGGCAGGGAGTCCATCAGACTGGAAGAGCACTTCTGGAGGAATCTTCAACCTTGGTTCAGCTGCAACTTCCTAGTACAGCAGGAAACAAAGATCAGTTGCACTTAGCTCAACAGAGGCTAAATACATGCCTGCTAGTCAAGTTGCATGTGAGGCCATTTAGATGCAGAAGATTCTAGTGGGATTGTTTGGTCAGAGGATGGATCCTACAATGATCTACTACAATAACTAGAGTTGTATCAAACTCTCTGAGAATCTAGTTTTTCATGAAAGGTCCAAACACATTGATATCCAGTATCACCATCTTCGAGACTGTGTGGTCAAGAGGATCATGTTGTTGCTGTATGTTTCGACCGAGGAACAGCATGCAAATATTTTGACTAAGGCATTGTCAAAATGCAAGTTCGAGTTCCACAGAGACAGGATTGGAGTTACTGATAATCCCTTTCTTATTGAGAGGGAGTGTTGAAAATAGCAACAAGAAATGATAAAAATGGCACTGCTATAAATAACAGTTCATCCAGCGTTGAACATAGCAACAAGGAATGAAAAAATGGAAGTGCTAAAAATAGCATTCTATAAATAGCATTTTGGGATACCTTCCTATTTTAGTCAATCCCTAAACTAAAATAGTGAAGTAAAATTCGAATTTGATCTTAGTAGCTGTTTGTAAAATAATTAATTAATTCATCTTGAGTTAATTAGTTAAGGAAAATCAAACATGAAGTCTATGTGGGGACATGCAACAGTTTCTCCATTAATTGAGGAATTTATCCATCAATTAAAGAGATAAGGATGAGTTGTAATATTGAGTTGTAATTAGTTGGCTTAGTTAACTGAGTCAAGTCCAGTTAAATTAATTCGAATAGTTTGTTCAATTAATGTAAGTTCAATTAGTTAATGCTTGCATGCATGTAACTACTGCACTTCAGATAACTGAATATTCTCTCATAAATAACTCATGCATGTCAGTTCAGACAGAGACCCAGTTGAGATCAGATGGAGGGGCAGTGTACTATCAGTTGCTAGAATATTCCATTGTGAATATTCCTTGCATGCAGAAGGAATTCTTTCCTTGAGGATTGCGCAATTACTTCTTCAGGTTTTGTGAGTGTGATGAGGCCAATTCACACACGTGTCATCACTGGACCCCAAGAAAAACTGCGCAAGGAAATAGGAGGCTTGGAGGGCTTGAGGAGGACATATACTATGTTTATTCAGTCTGTGAGCTGTATTTTTTGATTGTAGAGAGAGCAGGATAGCTTGAGAGATGATTTTTTTGTAACTTGAACAAGATTTCCAGTTGTATGATAATATAGAGATTGGGGTTTTAGGCTGAGGCTTTCCCTGGGTTATTTCTTCTGTGTTATGTGTGATTGATTTCTCATTCTCAGTTATATGTGTTCTCTTGATCTTGCTCAATTCGATTAAGCTTCCTTAAAGTGTTGTAGAAGTAGATCTTGTATTGTGTTTTAGTATATTGCATAATCTGTTGATCTACAGTGGGAATTTCTACATGAATATGCAAAGCAAAGGATGATTGAGCATGAATCCTAGTTGGACAACCCTGCGGTTGTCTGTGAAATGTTGGATATCATTGCCATATCAATCGAAGAAGGGCCTACTTGTGTTTGCATCCTGATTCTTCATATGGTGCATGATGACTGGACAAGGATGTTGATTAGATTTTTCGAGTGTGGAGATGAATAAGCTCAAGGTACCATAATTGTTGCAGTAGAAGCTCTTGAGACCTACTTGGATGGCACTGGAGCAAGTGCTTTTGTTGAAAGAGTTGAATACAACACCACATCCTTAGAGGTGGAATGGTTGTTAGAATACAGGTAACAGAGGATTTTGTATTGGCTACCATGCCCATGTTGTAATTTCTTGTTATAGCCTTCATATCATGAAGATTTTAGTATATTTATATGAGGTGTTTGACATTTCCTTATTTTAGGAAGATATGTTTATCTAAATAAAGAGCTAAGATGGCTACATCAGTTGTATGGTTGCACCTAGCTCTTATACTTTTTCATGTTACAGTGGGTAGAAGAATAAGCTCTCTAGCATGAAGCGTATTTTCAGGGTCTTTATATTAGTCTTTATAGTGGTAATAAATGTTGATTGAATGATCTTTGACATTGTAAAAATATGATTTTGAAACATTATAATGTTGTGAGAGATTGCATCTATTTTACAAGACACTTGTAGCTACTAGATGTTAGTTAAATATCAACTACTCCTAACTTAAATAATTTGATGATCAATTTGTTTTTCCAACTCTCTAAAATCAAATCTCTAAAAATATATTATAAATTAATTTCACAACTCAAATTTTAATTCCAACCCAACTCTACTAAATTTCTATTCCAATTAACAATAACAAAGCCCTAAAACACACCCAAATGGAATCCAAAAAATTAGCAACAAAAAAATAACAAAACGTCTAGTAGTACTGCCATTAGTGCCATGAAATCGTCGTGCAATGATGGTGACGGAATCACATTTTCTCTTTCACGATTATGATAGACAACTACTCAACACAAACGAATAACGAGAAGTTTGTCTGGCCATGGAAATGAGGGGTCATGTCGAATCTTTACCGCCCCTTCTATAAACATATTTGCTGGCAGGGACGGCCCTCAGTGATTTAGAATTTGCACTCGAAACTTTGGGAACGTAGGTCATCACAGACAAAATGTTTTTATTTATATCTTTTAATTGGAGAAATGGCCATTGGAGGAGTTTTTAGTATTGAAGAAAGATATTGAGGTGGAGATAGTTAAAAGTGATCGGAATTTGGATAAAAAGAAATTTAAGAAATTTTATGGTAGCAGTCTTTGAATCATGTTTTCAATAATAGAAATGAATTCTATGTCATCAAAAACTTCTGAAACACCCAAAATTTTAAAGTTTAACAACTATAACTTGAATTTACAAAAATTTTATCAAAATCTTACCAAAATTTCTATAATTTTCCAAACAAAAAATAATCTGTTTAAACTACCTCTATAATTTGTCTTAAATTACACTAAACCAAAACTTATAAAACGAAATCTACGCATAGCCGTGATCACAACCTCAGAACTACTTTTACCTATTAAAACCTCCTCTGCCAATTTTAAGCAGGGGCTCCTGTCACGAGCTTGCTACTTGCTGCATCTCTTTGTTCGGCCCTGATAGCCAACTCCTAGTGAACCAGTGGTGAACCTACTCAGAACTTTCACGCTCTTATGGCCTCAACAACGGCTTCCTTGCCTAACAATGGCCGTGGCGTCCCTTCGTTCCTTTGGCGAACTTCCTGCGAACTTCAGATGAAAGCACAGAGACAACTACTACCGCAGCAGACAATGCAAAAGCGCAGACAAGGTATTCAGATGCAGAATGGTGTACTCATTTTATTTCAGAATGGATAAACTGATTACAAAGAGATTCTTTACAGAGATAGACTATCTTCATATTTATCAGACTTTATGTCGTTCTCAAGGAACAAGCATTACCGAAGGTTACCTGGCGATAGATAGGCTCTGCCTCATAATATGACACAACTCATTTACACACTGGATGACTTTCTAAGTGATTCGGCCACTTTAGGTTCTCACCAGTGCTGAGCACACTGATGCGCAGGCTCCCAAATCACCTAAGGACTTGAGTTCTTCTTGTGTTGCAATCAGATCAGACAGAATGTCCATAGATGCAGAGTAGGAGAGGCACTCGACTCAAAACACACAAAGACTCTAACTGACTCCAAATGTGAATGCCTTTGTAATGGGCCTTACCCTCCTTATATAGGAAGTGAGGGGGGACAATCATCACTGTAGGTCATCTGTGAACTGAACTAAAGGTGGATGGAATTATTACTTTCGGATAGTGCTAGGGCAACATCCGCACAAAGATTCCAGTCCAATGGATGGAATAGTTGCTTTTGGGTAATGCCAAAGCGACATCTAATCGTAGATTCCTGTCCAGAAAAAGTAAATCTTATGGAAGATAACAAAGTGGATGCTTTTCATAAAAGCCCATGGTAAAATATAGAACGCGGATTCTTGTCGGAAAAGTAAATCTTACAGAAGATAACAAAGTGGATGCTTTTTGTAAAAGCCCACGGGAAAATATAGACCGTAAATTATTTACACTGTGAATGCTTTGGTACAGCAAAGCTCACGAGAAATCTGGTCACAATTAAGCCCTTGTGACTGGTACTCATTATTACATCAGAAAATAGTAAGATCAGGGAATCTGTCCCTTTTATACTGCATTGTGTCCCAGGCTTTTGTGTAGATCCTGCGGACAATCATCGGCTTCCCTAGTACAATCTGATACTGGACTTTGGTTAATACAAGCCATTCCATGTGTTCTCTCATATATTCTTCAAGGGAATTATTATATGGAGATGACTTGTATACTGACCATTCACCTTCAGTCATTTGTTTAACAGTGTTATAAATAGGGTGATTACAGTCTGTACTACATTGCTCAATACATGGTCTACAAAGATTTTTGCAATATTTTTCATGTTCTACAGGATCCATGGCAGTTCTGTTTATTCCATAGTCAGTCCACCAGTCTCTAAACCATTTGCATTGCTGATATCCTTGGAAATGACCAATGGCACTGAATCTGAGTCTGGTATAGTAGGTTTTGACCTTGTCGTCGAGGTTGAGAAATTCCCACCAGAGCTGCTTGTAGTCTGCAAAGTTGTACACTGTATCTAGAAATATGATCCTGGGATCATTTCTTGGCCATCTGGCAGCTGGTTGAGTTCTAACATGGCCTGGCTCATTCCAGAGATCTCTTGTCCTATATATGCAGACATACCTTTCATACATTCCTGTGCTGCGTCCACCATGGCACCAGATGGTGGCAATGTCATGAAAATTTTGTTCCAAAGCCTGTCGTGCAAGATCACCATCCAATATTGCTTTATAATATATCATATCATGAATTCTTTCTGGAACAAAGTGTTAGAGGTCGGTATGCGGCTGTAGGTTGGCATCTAGCACCTTTTTACTTCGGAGCTGCCATGTGGGTTTCTAGTTTCTTTTATAGGTCTCCCAGTTTTGTTCATCAGGGATGGTTCTCAAGACTTCTTGTTTCTGGTGTTGGTCCCACTCTGTGATAATCATCATGACATGATCTTTTGTTTCAATGTATTCTCTACTTAAAAAATCAAGCAGATTATTGTCTTTTCCTTTGATGTGCTCTACCTGAAAATCAAAGTTTGCAAATAAAGCCTGCCATCTCGCAAACTTGGCTTCCCCAGCCTTCTTGATGTCTTTTGTTAACACCTTCTGTAGAGAAGATGCATCAATTCTTAGAAGAAAAGGTTTATTAATGAGATAAACTTCAAACTTACTGATACAGTTCCATGCTGCCTTGACCTCTTTCTCGATCATGGAGTAGTTTAGTTCAACTGGATTCCATACTCCAGAGGCAAATTGAACAACTTGTTCTTCTTTTCCAACCTTTTGCTTTAAGACTCCACCCCACCCAATATTACTTGCATCTGATTCAACATTTTTGTAGGCAAGATCATCAGCGACGTATAGAATAGGCAAAGATTTTACCTTTGCTTTAATGTTTTGGACTGCTCTGGTATGGACTTCTATCCATTCTATAGGATTCTTCTTTAGCCGTTTGTTCAATATCCTTCTGTCACTGGCACAGTCCTGGTAAAAGTTGCTGACGTAGTTTAGGTAGCCTAAGAACCTTTGTAGCTATTTCTTTTCTGTAACGACATCTAGAAACTTATCTGCAAATTCTAAATCATGTTTCTACATAGTTATCTGCCCATTGCAGATTGTATGACCCAAAAATTTGATAGTGGTTTGAAATACCTCTATCTTCTTTTTGCTAAGCACCAGGCCATTGTGCTTAACCAAATTCTTAAAAATATTTACATGTTTAAAATGTTCCTGGATGTTCTTGGAAAATATTAATACATCATCAATATATACAATCAGCCAATCAAAATATGGCTTAAAAATACCATCCATTACCTTTTGAAATTTTGATGGAGCATTCTTGAATCCAAAAGGCATAACATTCCATTCATAATGTCCTGCTGGTATGCTGAAGGCAATTTTAAACTTATCTTTCTCAGCAATGGCCACTTGCCAAAATCCCGCTTTCAGGTCAAATTTGGAAGAAATCTTGGCACCTGCTTTCCTTCTGATTAAGTCTCCTTTGTGTGGGATCGGATAGGTGTCATTAGCTAGGACTGAATTGAGAGGCTTATAATTGATAAATAGTCTCGAGATGCCTTTGATTTGTTCAGCTCTTTTGTTTACATAGAACCCATAACAATTCCAGGGACTATCGGATTCTCTGATTAGTCTTCTACTAAGGAGCTGCTGAATTTCTTTCTGGCAAATATCTCTGTATTCTTTGCTCATTGGAATGGCTCTGCTCTTACAAGGATTACCAGCGTATCCTTCCTTGTAAGGGAGCTCGACTGTGTGCTGCTTCCTATGCCAGAATGCATTAGGTTCTTCTGAGCAGCAATCTTCTTCTAATTGTTTCTTCAATTCTCCAATTCTGGTCTTGATTTGGGGCTATTTAAGTTGTTCTTCAATCTTAAAAGTAGATTTCAAATCTTTTAGATTCGATAATCTGGCTTTGGCCCTATCCAGATTTTGCACAGTATGTACCATTGTAGAAATTCTAGGATTGGAGGTTCTACTGCTGCAAGAAAGATAATACCAAGTATGCAATCTACTGGAATGTCAGCTACTGCAAACTTCAAATAAACACAGTGGCTATCAAAGCAAACAGATACTTTGGGTACTTCATATATAAGCTTTTTATTACCCAATCCCACCACTTCTCTTTCTGCAGTCACCCAATATTTTGCTGGGATATTTTTCATATTTAAAATGTTAATATCTGCTCCAGAATCAATAAGAGTAACCATTTCAAACATTTGCCCTTTTATACAGATATTTACGAGAACATGATGTTGCTGATAGGAGATAGTACGTAACCTCATATCCCTGAACCCAAAATTTGGATCCTACATTACTTCAACAATTTGAACTTCTTGATTACTGCTATGAGAAGCAGTATGCCATGGTTGATCATTATCTTCTTCTTTTGCCATCTATTTCCCTTTCTGTATTTCTACCATTTGAGGTTTTAATGCAGAAATTTCAGTCTCGAGGATATGAATTTCTCAACTAACTTCTCCTAAAGTAAGGGACCTTACTCTATCAGGCTTCTGCTGATGCCTATGAAATGATTTTGTATTTTTCTCATATGATGCATCAACAAAAACAGATTTCTTACCTGAGTTGTTTGAGGCTTTTTCTTTTAGCTGATCCATAAAAGCTTCCGTCAGCCGATTTTTCATCTCTCCATCCTCCATGTCACGAATTTGTGACAAAATCTTCAGTTCTACTTCTTTTGTCGCAGCCATAAGGAATTTTTCTTTTAAGGGCTTACGCTTTTCTCCTTCTTCTTCACTTGAGTCGCTGAAATATTCAAAATCAGAAATATACTAAACATGGCAAGCACATTCTTCAGAATCAGAACATAAACAATCTAAAGAATTTGAATCTGAACATTGCCCGATATGAGCATGAAGCTCTTCTATAGATGAAGAACTGAAAGAATCATAGGAAGACTCTTCTATTTGGTGTTGCTGAGCTATTTCTCTTATGGTGACATTCGGGCAGTGTTCTGTGTTGTGAGCATGAGAACCACATTTCATGCACACAATTTGTCTTCTTCCTTCTTGCTTTACTTGTTTGTTTCTTTGGGCAAAGATTTGGGACTTCTTTCCCTTGTTTAGTTTTGATGCTTCACCCTCTGGACATTGGCAGGAAGTGTGTCCATTTTTCCCACACAGCCAACAAGTAATTTTATTCCATCTGTCTTGCTTATGAGTATGCAGATGGATATCAGAGGGATTGTAATAATGCGTTTTGGGAACATATTTATAATACCCTCTTTTTGTTCCAGAGGCTTGGCCTCGCCTCGGCTTTGAATATCTTCCTTTGGAATTTGGATAATTTCTTCGGTTTTTGTAGAAAGTTTCTTTAAACTTTCTTTTGGCTCTTTTCTTAGCCTTCCTTTTCTTTACTAAAGGATCATCCAATGTTAATCCATATTTACTGCATATGGATTTTCTGTCAGGTAGTTTGGAAAGCTTTTCCAGTGACTTATTTACCTTTGAGCTAGTGCATAGACTGACCAGTGTCTTTGTAATGAGAGAATAGATCTCTCCCCATGTATATGACTCAAAGGGTGGTTGAAAGACTTCCTGCATTCTTATATAATCAACAAATTTAGATGGCAGAACTGCAAGATATACCTGTTTCCATAACAGGTTCTTTGAGTCTTTGACTTCATATATCCTCTGCATCCAATCCCTATGGAAGTCATCATATTGAGACATTTTGTGTCACTTTAAATTCATTAGAATGACTTCATTTTTATCAGCGATCTCTATTTCACTTCCACACCAATGTTCCAAGATCATTGATGTAAGTGCCCCTATCATGTTGCTGATAACTGTGCCATCAGGACTATGTATCACATCTCCTTTCTCATCTTTTAGCACTTCTGCTTCCATTGTTTCTATGAGCTTTGGAGATGATTTTGTCTCCCACCACCTGAGGAGTGTCCCTATAAAACACTGAATAATTGTCCTACAAGCATCAATTTTAGATTTCCCTCGCAGACACATGAGCTTATATTCTGTATACATGATATCAATCATCTGCCTTATTTGGCCTATACTCATGTTATCTATATTCCACTCTCTGTGGGAATCAAGGAAAAAGGTGTGTGCTTCAGGAAGTTTTCCTTCGCCTTCTATGTTAGGTGCAGGATATTTGTTGAACCTATGTTCAAGAGGTTCATATATGGGAAAGATCTAGTCTATCCGTTCTTTCCCTTTTTCTGGTTCTTCATCCTTAAACAAGGATGCGATTATGATTTTATTTGTAGCCTCAGTATCTGATGAAGACATGGCCACTTCTTTAGGAAATAATGCAGGAAACCTGACTACAGATTTCACAAGGTCCTGTATTCTTATGATTCTTTTTACAAGAAAGGAGTTTGGAACTGGTTTCTCAGTTTTTGAAAGACTTATCTTTTCAACTTTGCCAGTTAAACCAGATATAATTTGTTTAGTTGTGTCTAAATGACCAACTAACTTTTCTTCTACTCCTTCTATTTTGTTCAATGACTCTCTGGCATAAGAACGAATCATGCTAGTTTCAAACTGTACATTGTTCAAACATTTATTTACATCATTTAATGATACTTGGACAGTATCAATTTGTTCCCTGACTTCTATTGATTTTGCAACATCCATTTCCAAGCCTTTTACTGCAATATTTGTCCAGTTAAGTTGTTCACTAGCTTTCTGAATCCTTCCATCAATGCCCAAGGCATTGTCATCTTTCTGGACTAAAGGGATGGCTTTGGTTGCATTTGTGTTTTCTCCTATGACAAATCCTTTGTAAGGAGGAAAGGTTGTAGCGGTTTCAATTTTTGATCCAACAAGTGCAGTCCAAGCATGCTTGATTGCTGAGGTGCTGGTTGAACCGGTAAAGACATTCAAGGGAGAAATATTATCTTTCCATGAATAAAAAGATATCAAAGTGTTATTCATCTCCATATAATGCTTCCAATCGTCAACAAACTGTTTCTTCTCTGCAGGTGTATAGTTCTGATCGAACTCATCTGCTTGAGGATTAGTGTATAGATCCCAATTTAGCATGGCTTTCATCCATTGGGCACTAATCTCGGATTTAAAGCATCCATCCATAAGTGAGAAGAACTTATGCATTTCCATTACTACGGGATTTTTACAGTCAGAAGGAACAGGGCGAAATCTGCAATCTAGAATCAGGCCATTTGCCTGCTTAAGGTATCCCAAACCATATCTAGGTTTGGCTAGTCTCATTAAACACATCATCTCTGTCAGCCTTATATCTTCTCCTTCGAGAGTGGTAAGTTCGTGCATCATGAGCACATGATCCGGATCTGATTCATGTGGGAAAGGAATATCTGTGCATTTGGGATTTGGGCATGAATTTACAGATGTAGTAGGAGGAGCGATTCCAGTTCTGGGGTTATGATTTGAATGGAGGTTAGACTCAACCAGAGTAAGTAGATTAACAAATTCTTGACAATCTAGGTATTTGACTTCTAAAGAAGAATAATCTACAAGCTGGGCTAATTCATAAAAAGAATTATGTTTACAAAAAGATGAAGAGGAACAAGCTGTATCTACAGTGGAAGGATCTTTGTAATACTTGGATTGTTTACAGGCTAACTCTATTCTTCTTCGGTCAATGGTAGATCTTCTGGGAAATGAGATAACTGCAGAAGACTGATTTTCTGTAATATCAGTGGAGGTAATAGCTTTAGGAATAAGAGGCTTAGGATTATTCACAACCCAATGTTCTGGAAATGTCAAGTCTTCCCATCTGATGGTCTGATGCTCAATTTTTTTATTTTTGGCATCAGTGAGGACAACTGTACTTGACTTTGAGTCTCTGCTGGGTGTATGGCGGATGGCTGGCCAAAGGGTATTGGTGTGATGAAAACAACCCTTGGTCTGGATGGCAATATTATTTCTCTTCTTCTTCATGTCGAAACCAGTTGTTTGAATCTACAATTGCAGAATCTGATCTATGGTCTCATCAAATGTATACACAGAGAAATTAGGGTAACAGTCAAAGTAGACTGGGCCATCTGATAGAGGAGCAACAATCCCTCCTATTAGGGAATCTTTATACTTGTTGTGCGTCATATCCCTGACAATAGCAAGCACATAAGTATTTAGGCCTTTGTGGGTTAAGGCATTGATCCCTACTCGGATACATCCTAAGTGCAAATAATTTGTCTTTAACCTCTTTGCCTCTGCCTATAATTCTTTGGGTTTTAACAGAGATATAGTCTGTATATTATCTGAATTCTCCTGGATCTGGCTTACAGACTCTTTAATGCTTATTCTAGTGGCTGCTATTAAATGAAAAGCAGAAAGGTCACTATACACTTCTGAGGGAGCTATTTGGGGTAGTTCCCATCGGGCTGATGGCTGGGATTCTTCATAAGAAAGTTCAGCAGAATTTAAAACTCTACTGGAGCTACTAGCAAACATGTCCCTTAATGGGTTTTCCTCAGCCTGTGAATCTCTCTCTTCAAGTTCTCGAAAGGAAATAGACTTTCTGAAAGATTCCATTCTTAAATGAGTACTTTTGGTTTTGAATACCAACCTTAAGAACCAGATGTTACTAGCTCTGATACCAATTTTAAGCAGGGGCTCCTGTCACGAGCTTGCTACTTGCTGCGTCTCTTCGTTCGGCCCTGATAGCCAACTCCTGGTGAACCTACTCAGAACTTTCACGCTCTTATGGCCTCAACAACAGCTTCCTCGCCTAACAATGGCCTTGGCGTCCCTTCGTTCCTTTGGCGAACTTCTTGCGAACTTCGGATGAAAGCACAGAGACAACTACTACCGCAGCAGACAATGCAAAAGCGCAGACAAGGTATTCAGATGCAGAATGGTGTACTCATTTTATTTCAGAATGGATAAACTGATTACAAAGAGATTCTTTACAGAGATAGACTATCTTCGCATTTATCGGACTTTATGCCGTTCTCAAGGAACAAGCATTACCGAAGGCTACCTCGCGATAGATAGGCTCTGCCTCAGAATATGACACAACTCATATACAGACTGGATGACTTTCTAAATGATTCGTCCACTTTAGGTTCTCACCAGTGCCGAGCACACTGATGCGCAGGCTCCCAAATCACCTAAGGACTTGAGTTCTTCTCATGTTACAAGCAGATCAGACGGAATGTCCGTAGATGCAGAGTAGGAGAGGCACTCGACTCAAAACACACAAAGACTCTAACTGACTCCAAATGTGAATGCCTTTGTAATGGGCCTTACCCTCCTTATATAGGAAGTGAGGGGGGACAATCATCACTGTAGGTCATCTGTGAACTGACCTAAAGGTGGATGGAATTATTACTTTCGGATAGTGCTAGGGCAACGTCCGCACAAAGATTCCAGTCCGATGGATGGAATAGTTGCTTTTGGGTAATGCCAAAGTGACATCTGATTGTAGATTCCTGTCCGAAAAAGTAAATCTTACGGAAGATAACAAAGTGGATGCTTTTCGCAAAAGCCCACGGGAAAATATAGAACGCAGATTCCTGTCTGGAAAAGTAAATCTTACGGAAGATAACAAAGTGGATGCTTTTAGTAAAATCCCACGGGAAAATATAGACCGTAAATTATTTACACTGGGAATGCTTTGGTACAGCAAAGCTCACAAGAAATATGGTAGCAATTAAGCCCTTGTGACTGGTACTCATTATTACATCAGAAAATAGCAAGATCAGGGAATCTGTCCCTTTTATACTGCATTGTGTCCCAGGCTTTTGTGTAGATCCTGTGGACAATCATTGGCTTCCCTAGTATAATCTGATACTGGACTTTGGTTAATACAAGCCATTCCATGTGTTCTCTCATATATTCTTCAAGGGAATTATTATATGGAGATGACTTGTATTCTGACCATTCACCTTCAGTCATTTGTTTAACAGTGTTATAAATACGGTGATTACAGTATGTACTACATTGCTCAATACATGGTCTACAAAGATTTTTGCAATATTTTTCATGTTCTACAGGATCCATGGCAGTTCTGTTTATTCCATAGTCAGTCCACCAGTCTCTAAACCATTTGCATTGCTGATATCCTTGAAAATAACCAATGGCACTGAATCTGAGTCTGGTATAGTAGGTTTCGACCTTGTCGTCGAGGTTGATAAATTCCCATCAGAGATGCTTGTAGTCTGCAAAGTTGTACACTATATCTGGAAATATGATCCTGGGATCATTTCTTGGCCATCTGGAAGCTGGTTGAGTTCTAACATGGCCTAGCTCATTCCAGAGATCTCTTGTCCTATATATGCAGACATACCTTTCATACATTCCTGTGCTGCGTCCACCATGGCACCAGATAGTGGCAATGTCGTGAAAATTTTGTTCCAAAGCCTGTCGTGCAAGATCACCATCCCGTCTTGCTTTATCATATATCATATCATGAATCCACTTTCCTCCTTTAGGGTAAACTTTTCTTTCTGGAACAAAGTGTTGGAGGTCGGTATGTGGCTGTAGGTTGGCATCTAGCACCTTTGTACTTCGGAGCTGCCACGTGGGTTTCTAGTTTCTTTTATAGGTCTCCCAGTCTTGGTCATCAGGGACGGTTCTCAAGACTTCTTGTTTCTGGTGCTGGTCCCACTCTGTGATAATCATCATGACATGATCTTTTGATTCAATGTATTCTCTGCTTAAAAAATCAGGCAGATTATTGTCTTTTCCTTTGATGTGCTCTACCTGAAAATCAAAGTTTGCAAATAAAGCCTGCCATCTAGCAAACTTGGCTTCTCTAGCCTTCTTGATGTCTTTTGTTAACACCTTCTGCAGAGCAGATGCATCAGTTCTCAGAAGAAAAGGTTTATTAATGAGATAAACTTCAAACTTACTGATACAGTTCCATGTTGCCTTGACCTCTTTCTCGATCGTGGAGTAGTTTAGTTCAGCTGGATTCCATACTCCAGAGGCGAATTGAACAACTTGTTCTTATTTTACAACCTTTTGCTTTAAGACTCCACCCCATCCAATATTACTTGCGTCTCATTCAACAATTTTGTAGGCAAGATCATCAGCAACGTATAGAATAGGCAAAGATTTTACCTTTGCTTTAATGTTCTGGACTGCTCTGGTATGGACTTCTGTCCATTCTAGAGGTTTCTTCTTTAGCCGTTTGTTCAATATCCTTCTGTCATTGGCACAGTCCTGGTAAAAGTTGCTGACGTAGTTTAGGCAGCCTAAGAACCTTTGCAGCTGGTTCTTTTCTATAATGACATCTGGAAACTTATCTGCAAATTCTAAAGCATGTTTCTGCAGAGTTATCTACCTATTGCAGATTGTATGACCCAAAAATTTGATAGTGGTTTGAAATACCTCTATCTTCTTTTTACTAAGCACCAAGCCATTTTGCTTAACGAAATCCTTAAATTTACATGTTTAAAATGTTCCTGGATGTTCTTGGAAAATATTAATACATCATCAATATATACAATCAGCCAATCAAAATATGGCTTAAAAATACCATCCATTACCTTTTGAAATTTTGATGGAGCATTCTTGAGTCCAAAAGGCATAACGTTCCATTCATAATGTCCTGCTGGTATGCTGAAGGTAGTTTTAAACTTATCTTTCTCAGCAATGGCCACTTGCCAAAATCCCGCTTTCAGGTCAAATTTGGAAAAAATCTTGGCACCTGCTATCCTTCTAATTAAGTCTCCTTTGTGTGGGATCGGATAGGTGTCATCAGCTAGGACTGAATTGAGAGGCTTATAATTGATAACTAGTCTCGAGATGCCTCTGATTTGTTCAGCTCTTTTGTTTACATAGAACCCATAACAGTTCCAGGGACTGTCAGATTCTCTTATTAGTCTTCTACTAAGGAGTTGCTGAATTTCTTTCTGGAAAAGATCTCTGTATTCTTTGCTCATTGGAATGGCTCTACTCTTACAAGGCTTACCAACATATCCTTCCTTGTAAGGGAGCTCGACTGTGTGCTGCTTCCTATGCCAGAATGCATTAGGTTCTTCTGAGCAGCAATCTTCTTCTAATTGTTTCTTCAATTCTCCAATTCTGGTCTTGATTTGGGGCGATTTAAGCTATTCTTCGATCTTCAAAGTAGATTTCAGATATTTTAGATCTGACAATCTGGCTTCGGCCCTATCCAGATTTTGCACAGTATGTACCATTGTATAAATTCTAGGATTGGAGATATATGGAAGTTCAATTTTCTTTCTTGTCCCTTTTGAAGTGGGGATAGAAATAAAATATCCAGCTATGCCTCCTTTGAGTCTGAGTGACCCATGAGGTTCTACTGCTGCAAGAAAGATATTACCAAGTATGCAATCTACTGGAATGTCAGCTACTGCAAACTTCAAATAAACACAGTGGCTATCAAAGCAAACAAATGCTTTGGGTACTTCATATCTAAGCTTTTTATTACCCAATCCCACCACTTCTCTTTCTGCAGTCACCCAATATTTTGTTGGGATATTTTTCATATTTAAAATGTTAATATCTGCTCCAAAATCAATAAGAGCAACCATTTCAAACATTTTCCCTTTTATACAGATATTTACCAGAACATGATGTTGTTGATAGGAGATAGTAAGTAACCTCATATCCCTGAACCCAAAATTTGGATCCTTCATTCCTTGAACAATTTGAACTTCTTGATTACTGCTATGAGAAGCAGTATGCCATGGCTGATCATTATCTTCTTCTTTTGTCATCTGTTTCCCTTTCTGTATTTCTGTCATTTGAGCTTTTAATGCAGAAATTTCAGTCTTAAGGATATGAATTTCTCGACTGACTTCTCCTAAAGTAAGGGACCTTACTCTATCAGGCTTCTGCTGATGCCTCTGAAATGATTTTGTATTTTTCTCATATGATGCATCAACAAAAAGAGATTTCTTACCTGAGTTGTTTGAATCTTTTGCTTTTAGCTGATCCATAAAAGCTTCCGTCAGCCGATTTTTGATCTCTCCATCCTCCATGGCATGAATTTGTGACAAAATCTTCAGTTCTTCTTCTTCTATCGTGGCCATAAGGACTTTTTCTTTCAGGGGCTAGGCTTTTCTCCTTCTTCTTCACTTGAGTCGCTGAAATATTCAAAATCAAAAATATACTGAACATGGCAAGCACATTCTTCAGAATCAGAACATAAACAGTCTAAAGAATTTGAATCTGAACATTGCCCCATATGAGCATGAAGTTCTTCTGCAGATGAAGAACTGAAAGAATCATAGGAAGACTCTTCTATTTGGTGTTGTTGAGCTATTCTCTGATGGTGACATTCAGGCAGTGTTCTGTGCTGTGAGCATGAGAACCACATTTCATGCACACAATTTGTCTTCTTCCTTCTTCCTTTACTTGTTTGTTTCTTTGGGAAAAGATTTGGGACTTCTTTCCCTTGTTTAGTTTTGATGCTTCACCCACTAGACATCGGGAGGAAGTGTGTCCAGTTTTCCCACACAGCCAACAAGTAATTTATTCCATCTATCTTGCTTATGAGTATGCAGATGGATATCAGTGGGATTGTAATAATGCGTTTTGGGAACATATTTATAATACCCTCTTTTTGTTCCAGAGGCTTGTCCTCACCTCGGCTTTGAATATCTGCCTTTGGACTTTGGATAATTTCTTTGGTTTTTGTAGAAAGTTTCTTTAAACTCTCTTTTGGCTCTTTTCTTAGCCTTCCTTTTCTTTGCTAAAGGATCATCCAATGTTAATCCATATCTACTGCATATGGATTTTCTATCAGGTAGTCTGGAAAGCTTTTCCAGTGACTTATTTACCTTTGAGCTAGTGCATAGACTGACCAGTGTCTTTGTAATGAGAGAATAGATCTCTCCCCATGTATATGACTCAAAGGGTAATTGAAAGACTTCCTGCATTCTTATATAATCAACAAATTTAGATGGCAGAGCTGCAAGATATACCTGTTTCCATAACAGGTTCTTTGAGTCTTTGACTTCATATATCCTCTGCATCCAATCCCTGTGGAAGTCATCATATTGAGACATTTTTTGGCACTTTAAATTCATCAGAATGACTTCATTTTTATCAGCGATCTCTGTTTCACTTCCACACCAATGTTCCAAGATCATTGATGTAAGTGCCCCTATCATGTTGTTGATAACTGTGCCATCAGGATTATGTATCACATCTCCTTTCTCATCTTTTAGCACTTCTGCTTCCATTGTTTCTATGAGCTTTGGAGATGATTCTGTCTCCCACCACCTGAGGAGTGTCCCTGTAAAACACTGAATAATTGTCCTACAAGCATCAATTTCATATTTCCCTCGCAGACACATGAGCTTATATTCTGTATACATGATATCAATCATCTGCCTTATTTGGCCTATACTCATGTTATCTATATTCCACTCTCTGTGGGAATCAGGGAAAAAGGTGTGTGCTTCAGGAAGTTTTCCTTTGCCTTCTATGTCAGGTGCAGGATATTTGTTGAACCTATGTTCAAGAGGTTCATATATGGGAAAGATCTGGTCTGTCTGTTCTTTCCCTTTTTCTGCTTCTTCATCCTTAAACAAGGATGCAATTGTGATTTTATTTGTAGCCTCAGTATTTGATGAAGACATGGCTACTTCTTTAGGAAATAATGCAGGAAACCTGTCTATAGATTTCACAGGGTCCTGTATTCTTATGCTTCTTTTTACAAGAAAGGAGTTTGGAACTGGTTTCTCAATTTTAGACAGACTTATCTTTTCAACTTTGCCAGTTAAACCAGATATAATTTGTTTAGTTGTGTCTAAATGACCAACTAACTTTTCTTCTACTCCTTCTATTTTGTTCAATGACTCTCTGGCATAAGAACGAATCATGCTAGTTTCAAACTGTACATTGTTCAAACATTTATTTACATCATTTAATGATACTTGGACAGTATCAATTTGTTCCCTGACTTCTATTGATTTTGCAACATTCATTTCCAAGCCTTTTACTGCAGTATTTGTCCAGTTAAGCTGTTCACTAGCTTTCTGAATCCTTCCATCAATGCCCAAGGCATTGTCATCTTTCTGGACTAAAGGGATGGCTTTGGCTGCATTTGTGTTTTCTCCTATGACAAATCCTTTGTAAGGAGGAAAGGTCGTAGCGGTTTCAATTTTTGATCCATCAAGTGCAGTCCAAGCATGCTTGCTTGCTGAGGTGCTGGTTGAACCGGTAAAGACATTCAAGGGAGCAATATTATCTTTCCATGAATAAAAAGATATCCAAGTGTTATTCATCTCCATATAATGCTTCCAATCGTCAGCAAACTGTTTCTTCTCTGCAGGTGTATAGTTCTAATCGAACTCATCTGCTTGAGGATTAGTGTACAGATCCTAATTTAGCATGCCTTTCATCCATTGGGCACTAATCTCGGATTTCAAGCATCCATCCATAAGTGAGAAGAACTTATGCATTTCCATTACTGCGGGCTTTTTACAGTCAGAAGGAACAGGGTGAAATCTGCAATCTAGAATCAAGCCATTTGCCTGCTCAAGGTATCACAAACCATATATGGGTTTGGCTGGTCTCATTAAATACATCATCTTTGTTAGCCTTATATCTTCTCCTTCGAGAGTGGTAAGTTCATGCATCATGAGCACATGATCCGGATCTGATTCATGTGGGAAAGGAATATCTGTGCATTTGGGATTTGGGCATGAATTTACAGATGTAGTAGGAGGAGCGATTCCAGTTCTGGGGTTATGATTTGAATGGAGGTTAGACTCAACCAGAGTAAGCAGATTAACAAATTCTTGACAATCTGGGCATTTGACTTCTAAAGAAGAATAATTTACAAGCTAGGCTAATTCATACAAAGAATTATGTTTACAAAAAGATGAAGAGGAACAAGCTATATCTACAGTGGAAGGATCTCTGTAATACTTGGATTGTTTACAGGCTAACTCTATTCTTCTCCGGTCAATGGTAGATCTTCTGGGAAATGAGATAACTGTAGAAGACTGATTTTCTGTAATATCAGCGGAGGTAATAGCTTTAGGAATAAGAGGCTTAGGATTATTCACAACCCAATGTTCTGGAAATGTCAAGTCTTCCCATCTGATGGTATGGTGCTCAATTTTTTTATTTTTGGCATCAATGAGTACAACTGTACTTGACTTTGAGTCTCTGCTGGGTGTATGGTGGATGGCTGGCCAAAGGGTATTGGTGTGACGGAAACAACCCTTGGTCTGGATGGCGATATTATTTCTCTTCTTCTTCATGTCGAAACCAGTTGTTTGAATCTACAATTGCAGAATCTGATCTATGGTCTCGTCAAAGGTATACACAGAGAAATTAGGGTAACAGTCAAAGTAGACTGGGCCATCTGATAGAGGAGCAAAAATCCCGCCTATTAGGGAATCTGTATACTTGTTGTGCATCATATCCCTGACAGTAGCAAGCACATAAGTATTTAGGCCTTTGTGGGTTAAGGCATTGATCCCTACTCGGATACATCCTAAGTGCAAATAATTTGTCTTTAACCTCTTTGCCTCTGCCTATAATTCTTTGGGTTTTAACAGAGATATAGTCTGTATATTATTTGAATTCTCCTGGATCTAGCTTACAGACTCTTTAATGCTTATTCTAGTGGCTGCTATTAAATGAAAAGCAGAAAGGTCACTATACACTTCTGAGGGAGCTATTTGGGGTAGTTCCCATCGGGCTGATGGCTGGGATTCTTCATAAGAAAGTTCAATATAATTTAAAACTCTTCTGGAGCTACTAGCAAACATGTCCCTTAATGGGTTTTCCTCAGCCTGTGAATCTCTCTCTTCAAGTTCTCGAAAGGAAATAGACTTTCTGAAAGATTCCATTCTTAAATGAATACTTTTGGTTTTGAATACCAACCTTAAGAACCAGAAATTACTGGCTCTGATACCAATTTCAGGGCACATGCCATTCTGGCGTGGAGGCACATACCAACATCAGTACTCACATTTCTTGTGCATAAAACATGCTGTCGAACATGCGTCTCACAGTTTCCCTGCAGTGTGACCTCTGCGGCGAAACTAAATAGAAGCGCGGTATAGGGTTAATTACATGTGGGCCGCCCAAATAATTTTATTAATCTAAATTCTTAAAACATTTAAATTAAATTTATATCTTTTAATTATTTAAAATATTTTTAAAATATTTAAATTTAATTACATAATTCTTAAAACATTTAAATTAAATTTATATCTTTTAATTATTTAAAATGTTTTCAAAATATTTAAATTTAATTACATAATTCTTAAAACATTTAAATTAAATTTATATCTTCTCATTATTTAAAATATTTAAATTCAATTATAATTATTAAAAAATAATAATATTTAAATTTAATTATAATGATATTTGTAATATTTATTATTTAGCTATTAATTAATTTAAAAATTTGTTTATAACTTATAGAATGATAAGTGAATGGATGTATGGTTAAGGTATTCGTTTAATGATAAGTGAATAGATGTATGATTAAGATACTTGTTAATGATCATTAACTTTAAATTTTATAAGTGTTCCAGGTATTTGATTTCCAATTAAAAATTATAGTGGTAGTTGTTTGATTGCCAAGTTTCTGTAAAAAAAAAAATTTTAAATAATTAAAAATTTATTAAATGATGTTCAATGAAGTTTAAGTTTGCATTATTTGGATTTTTAGGTCATAATTATGGGGAGTTTTTGATATAATGTTTTTGTATTGATCCATAATGAATTCAACAAAGTCTTTCGGTAGAAATCACATTTCCAATTAAAAATTATAGTGGTAGTTGTTTGATTGCCAAGTTTCTGTAAAAAAAAAATTAAAATAATTAAAAATTTATTAAATGATGTTCAATGAAGTTTAAGTTTGCATTATTTGGATTTTTAGGTCATAATTATGGGGAGTTTTTGATATAATGTTTTTGTATTGATCCATAATGAATTCAACAAAGTCTTTCGGTAGAAATCACATGAAGAATTTTTTGGCGGAAGGTTTTCGAACCAACAAGTGTGGTTCATTATCAAGACCAGATGAAGAGACAGACCATAACAAAGGGTTAAATAGAGAGCAATGTAGAGACATAATTTCAAGTAACGACTATATTTGAACAAGAATGTTTAAATTATAATATTAATTTATTAATATATTAAAAACAAATATTATTAAATAACAGCTATATTAAGTAACAATATAATATTAATTGACATATTAGAGCGATGAAGTGTTTGTTAACATGTTTATGATTAGAAAGATCAGTTTATAGTTTAAAAAACCTTGAAACAAAACATTGAAACTATAAAAAACATCTAAAACATTTAAATTATCAAAATCACTCAAAAATTTCATTTAATTTAAACTATGCCAATCTTTAACATAAATAAATTTTAAATATATTCTATTTTAAATTTAAATCAAATTTTAATATACTTATATATACACATATCACAAAAACTTTTAAAATAACACCGTATCCATTTGACTTTTAAAATAACACCATATCCATTTAATATATCTATATATAGATACCAATTTTATTTTTTCACTTTTCATTGTTCAATATCATTTATGATAAATATAAATTTCCCATTTTAAATGATACGTGAGATGGCCATTTTAGAGTTTCAAGTAAGGCAAGTTTTCAGAAAAAATTAATCCGTTTTCAAAATAATATTATTGAAAACGATTTAATGTTATATATTATTTAAATGATGTGTGAGACCATAAAGTTACGTTGTGAGATCATAAAGTTAGGGCCATTTTAGAGTTTCAAGTAAGGCAGGTTTTCAATTTCTTTTAATCTGTTTTTAAAATAATATTATTGAAAATGATTTAAAGTTATATATTATTAGTCTCTGTTGTGTGGCATGGAATTATAGTCATTAGATTTTTTGATAAAGAATTAGTTAGTGTATAATTAATCTTAATTTTTTAAGCTTATTATATTCTTGTCGTGTATTTTGTATAGATTAATCGATTTTGCCGTTTTATTTGGCCTCTTCCCAAGGTGGGGAGGTCCCATAGGTTATGCTCATCGTTTTAGTTCTTACTTTGAAGTGCTAAACTAATGCCAACATTAATTTAAATCATTAGATGTTATGCGAATAAGGGAAGCTATGCAAAGTAACCTAGGTAAGCGGGTGTCCAAACTGAAGTCATTTATAGTCGCCGAAGTTGCCGCATGTGAATACAGGTTACTGCGGTATCTACCGTGGCGTCTATGGAAGTGCATGCCATGATCTCCTTAGCCCTATGCTATAGTGCCATACGTGCCCTCTGCTATAGTGCCATACGTGCCACAATCTCCTTAGCTCTCTGCTAGATTGTCATACATGCCACAATCTCCTCAGTTGCTTAGATTGGCCACATGTTCTTGTCTTCAATTTTTGTCATGTCTTCAATTTCCGTTTCAATTTCTGTTTTACCTGCCTAGTTGCCTCGTCTTACCTGCCTAGGTACCTGGTTGTTGTTGACGCTTTATGCTTCTCTCATACCAGAACTACAGCTAGCCGAGAACGAGTCAAAGTGAAGCTAGCCAAGAGCGAGTCAAGCCACTTGAGAGCGAGTCTAGCGAAGCTTCTAAAGTAACAAGCTTTGCACCTGGATAGTTACATTCAACATCAAGAATTTTGGTATTGTGAAACTCCTCACAACACCTCTGCGAAGGCATTGCATGTATTGCGAAGGCGTTGCAGGTATTTTTGCAAAGCGAGTTGCAATGAAGTCTCTCAGGGCTCACAGTGTGTCAGATTCCCTCACCTGCACATGCATAATTTTAGTGGAATGGTTAGTTCCCCCACTGCTTATACTCATATTCTTTCTCCAGTAAAACAAAGCAATACTTATCTCTGAAACTAACGGACTCCAATGTCAGCTAAAGTGATTTAGCTGAATCAATATCCAGCACCAGTCTTACAAAAAGTAAACCCCTTCGAGCTCAGGGTAGTGCCATCTCTAGCCAGGACATGTTCTACACTACCTTTTTTAAGGCTTCTATAAATTGATCAAATTTTCTAGGATTTCAACAAGGAAGATCAATAGGGAAGATCTTGTTACTGGGTTAGGACGTTCTCATTAGGAAGGATTTCAGATGAAGCTGTAGAGTTCTGGACCAGTGGGCTGTGAGAATGGTCTATTTGCATTTCTACACACAAAATAATGGAGTCCATATTTGCAGATATGTAATATATAAACACAAATAAATTTATCTTTACTTACCCCGAAATCCTTGCCTTTTAGAGCCCTTTGATTTCATTTCCAGAAAAAGATGACCAATCCTATGAAGTATGATGCAGTCCCTAAAATTTCATTTCCAGAAAAAGATGACCACTCCTGTGAAGTATGAATGCAGTCCCTAAAATTAGTCAACCAGAAAAGTTCTTGGTTCTTTTTTTCTTGGTGAGGTTAGTTGCTGGAGGTGTTTCTTCTGGGGTTTGAAATGACTCATCCTCCATCCCTGGTTAAGGTGTATCCAAAAATCCAAAATAATCAGATTTATCTGATGCCCTTGTGCTAGTGACCCTTTCGCAAAAACCTTTTCCCCCTTCTTATACTATGTTTTTGTTGTTGTCTACTCCTTTGGCTTAGCTGGTTTTTTTCTTTCTGACAACTTAATGCCATGTAATCAATTCGACTCTCAACCACTCGTATTTTTTTATATATATATATGGATTTCTAGAAGTAAGGTACTAGATGGCCATGGAAACCACATAGAGTAAGGTAATCGAGATGGCACAGAAACATTTCAAAAACCACACATTGCACTTGGGGCATAAAGGAGGTTTAGCTATTTGACCGGATGAGTCGAGAATCTCATAGCAAAGTGACCTGCTCAAGGGTTTACTATTGTTGTTGTTATCAACTATCATGGCGAATTGTAACCCTAATGAACTCGCTTTGCCAGGTTGCTTCCTTCAACTTATACAAAACTTCAATTGAAATTCAAAGCTCCTAACTTAGAATACTTGTAATTCTTCTACTAATAATGATTAGGAGAGTCGGGAATGGATTAAAGCAAGAAATGGCAGCAACAATCCTCAAAATGAGAAGGAATTTATTGTCGGTTATCGTCTACATGTAAAGAAAATCAAAGAGCATAATTCTGGAAGTATTTTAATCGTGGACATGAAGTATAGAACCTATTCAAGAAAGGAGAAGCTCAACTATTTAGGGACCGTCGTTCTGCCTTCCCTACGAAGATAATGCATTCCTTACTCGTGGCATCTTCACAACCTTCGAACAAAGAATTGATGATGGCGTATATATACCAGATCAAATGTAACTGTAGGTGCAAGACTCATTGCCCCCCTGCATGGGCATTTGAATGCATATTGATTACATGTATAGAGCATATATGACATTTGTTTAGGGCATGTAAACACATATAAATAGATTATGTGGTATACATTACTATTTAATAATATAAATTAAATATGTTGTAGTTCATAACATAGTTGTCAACATGGTCAACTTAATAAATGTGATACATGTAATTTGTTATTGTTATATAATACGATGTTGTATAGTTATTTTTTTCTCTATAGTAAGTTATGCCCTTCGTCCTTGGTTCGTGAACACTCATTTAACTGTTATGTCTGCGTTCTCAAGGTGCTTTGGTTGTAAAAGTCGTTCATGGGTCTAGAGTTCCAAACAATTGAACTCCGCAGAACACAATTCTCGCTGTATTTGGTTTGGGTTGTATTCTTGCCTCTTTCTTCAATAGCCAACCTCCTTGGGGAATTGGTTTTTGGTTTTGGGGTTTTTTTCTCAACCTGTTCTTGTACAGTTTCTTCCTAAGAATATTCCTATCAGGTGTTTTGATTATATTTGGCTAAAAAAATGAGTGATTTAATTGAAATATTGAGTGGTTTTTGTTTTAGGGGATTTTTGGTTTGTTTATTGCGCTAATTAAATTAGGTAAGGACATTTCAAAGTGTTTTCCCTGTGCACCTTTTGGGTGCATGTGAGGGCCTAGTGGGAATCCATTTTGGTTGGATTTTAACTCTTCTATAGTTGTGTTTCTATGTCTTGCAGGGCTTAAAGCCTGCTACATAGAAACATAAAGACATATTTGAGGAAAACTAGTTTTTTGGTCTTTTTTTATTGAAGTTATTGGAATACCTTTGAAAAGGGGAGGTTTGGGGTAGATTCATTGTGTTCTTATTTGAGAAGCTCTGACTGGAGCTTATGCAAACATTCTGAGTGCATTTGTCTATGAAAATCGGATCATAAAGTCATCTGCAGGGAAGATTGTTGGGCTTTTCAATGTAATTAAAGAAGTTCTGAGTGCCAGTCTCGATAGGCCTTTTGGCCATAATTTTTTGGGGTTGCGCCTTTGATTAGGGGGCACTAGCTGCAATTTCATATCAATATTCTCAAACTATCCCAAACCTAGAACATAAAGATCAGTATTTTCTTTGAAATTTACAATTTTGTTATTGGGTTGTGACTTTGATTAGGGGGCACTAGATGCAATTACAAATTAATATTCTCAAGCTATCCCAAACTCAGGACGTAAAGGTCGGTCTTTTCTCTGAAATATATTAAGCCTCTGTTCCATAACTGACCCCACCTATCACAGCCCTCTAGTTGCTTGCTGTCAGCCTTAGAAAGCCTCACCTAATCTAGTTGTCTACATAAAAGTAAAAACCAAATTGGATTCCACATTCCCTAGAAATACCCACAGAATGGACATGGATTTTGCACATATCCCTCGTTTGGATCTAGGGTCAAAGGACCTATGAAACAACCTTTTATTTATCTTCTTCGTCTTCTTCTACATCATCCCCAACTGTGCCATCTTATTCTTCACTGAATTCTACCATTAGTATGACAGAAGTAGATACACTAATATTTCCATTAATATAGGAAGCTCGGATTACTCCAAGAAGAGTGAGGAGGAAATACCACAGTTGAATTGAACGTGGTATGGACAAGGAATATGATGTGGTATTGGTGCCCTCTGATGGGGGGTGCATTTCAAGCTCAAAGTTAGATGGCTCTGATTATTCTATTGGATGGTTTGAACCCCATGCCCCTGATTTCTCCAGTGAAAATGAGTTAGAGAATAATTTTGTAGTTTTGGTACCTTGTTATGGGTTTCCTCATCCTTCAAAGATCATAGATTCCAGAAGGGCTTCTTTGGCTATTGGTGCAAAGAGTCCCAAGACCCAAATATTAGATGCCATTATCTCCAGCCTCTCAAATGGCTCATCTGCTACTGGTTAGTATATTTCTTGCCAAGTTTTAGCCCATAATATGTAAAAGAAACTATTAATATATTGTAGATAATGTATCGATATATTTTTGGCTTTATATTTATTTATTGCTTGGAGTCATACACATATGTGTTGCATTTCCAACTTGCTATAACATGGAAATTTTCCTCCTTTACAGAGCAGTAGAAGCACATCTTGTAAATGCAAATAATAATGAAAATTTTCCTCCTTTACAGAGCACTAGAGGCACATCCTGTAAATGCAAATAACAATGAAAATTTTCCTGCTTTATAGAGCACTGCAGGCACATCCTGTAAATGAATATATATATATATATATATATATATATATATATATATATATATATATATATATATAGATATATATATATATATATAGCTTGTGCAACCATGATGGCCTGCGAGGGGCTAACATGTACTAGGGGAATTGAGCTCTGGTGAAGGAATATCATAACCCTCATTTACCAGCCAGAGAAGTCCCCAATAGAAATAGATATAATGCCTTTGGAACTTACATGCCATTACAGACCCCACCATATTGAACCCTACTCATCACGCTCTCTTTACCAGGTAGACAAGTCCCCATTGACAATCCATGTATACTTTTGGAAACTTGAATGCCATGATGACACACCCCACCCTTTTGAACACTGGTGGGGGAAGTTTAATAAATTAAATTCTCATTTTCCATCAGGGTCTCTACTATATAACTCATCTATCAACGTTGATGTTTGATTTCCACTCTTTATTGCTATGATGTACTATAGAAGATTAAATAAGCATTCAAGCATATTGTTGTGCCTAGTCTCTCGACATCATTGTAAAAAATTTATCCGTATGAATTTGTGATGTAATTTTTAGTGCCAAATTCACCTAGGCATCACCTTTATCTTGTTCAATGGCTAGAGTTTACTGTTGCATGAGAAATCTTGTTTCTTTCACTACTAATCTTATATTTTCACGAGGTGGCCTCACAGATCAACAATGTTTTCCTAAATAAATTTACACTGGCAACCATGAAAGCATATTTTTCTTTATTTATTTGTAGCAGTGCACAACTTATTTTGTTTGTAGAAACAATAGTTTCTCATCAATTCCTTTTCATTTTATTATTATCTTTATATACATATTTTTTTCTCATAGTCGTATCGAACATTGTGATATTCTTCAACAGCTGGATGAGATTATTTAACTCTTTCTTGTAAACCCTTTGTCAAATAGTTGTTTTCTAGATGGGCCACCTGGCTGGGATAGCATGACCCATCAATATAATAGGCTTCTAAAAAACATTGGTACTTCTTGTCAAAACCAATAGGTTACTCTTCAAGGATCTTTGAAAATGTCTTTTCACATTAGGGAGAACAACTAATGACTAATTTCCTTGGCCTTGGCCCCCACTGCTTATATCCATCCATAAAGGCACTTGAACACAACGCCTGCTTTATAGACATATTTGATGAATGAATATTGAGTGCCTCTATTAAAATGTTGTAAATACACTTCTCAAAACTATTCAACTCTACAGAACCATTTATTTGATTGTTTCCCCTTTTACACCCAGTTTACCAACGGATTGCGACAAATATAGCTAGTTTTCCTTAGCATATCTGATTATCTATTATCAAGAGCATAGATGATTATATATTTTCAAGACATACGACTAGAAACCTACTATAAAAACATTTTCTTATTGCTTATCAAATATATTTTCAAAAGCAGGGGCACTTTGGGATCAACTGTTGACACTACGATGTTGTGAAGTACGTGATCTATATATGAATATATAGATCACTCGGTCAATGAATGAAATTGGATCTGTGTTGTAGTCTGGGTATGGATATTCCTACTCCAGCAGCAATTGTAGAAGCCCTAAATAGCTAAGTAGAAATGAGATCCTTAGTGTGTATCTTATCTAGTATTCTATACACTAGTAGAGGGATTAGGTATTCTTTCTTTAGCTATAAGTATTAATAAAAGTTTTAATATGTTGGAATAAATAGGATTCTGAAGTGCAAATGACTAACTAAAATTAGATTGGCTGACATATAAGATACCTACAACACTTCTTGGAGTAATTGATGTTTTACATTGTCCATTTTAATAGGTACTTTTCCTATCCCTGGAGGGTATAGCAAGAAATTTCTATGGCTTAAAATTTATGATAATAATTCTCTACAATCATGATTGGACCATGTGAACTCGTAGGATCTTTTTTGAAAATAATTATTTCCTTCCTTTGGTGGATTTGCTACTGAAACTACTTTCGTTGTCTCTGCTGAATTAGAACGGTCATAGTTGATCATTTCTTTGGCATGTCTACGTCTAGATTAAGCACCCTTCATGGGGATGTTGGTACTCAAATTGTCCCAATAAGTGAGCACAACCTGAGACCACATCATTGAGGATCCTAGATCCTTTGCTCTAGGTGACAAGGGTTGGCCTCTCTTTCAGCAAAGGGGGTATTCCATGGTGATAATCAAAATTGAATAGTCGTTGTAAAATAGTGTAAATTAAATATATTTTCTAATTAAATAAGTAAATATGCCAGATTATTAAATAAATAGTGTTTTAAATAAAATAATGCTTTTTGGGAAAAAAAGATAGTACATAACCCATTAAAACTTATTAAAAATAAAACTTCATTAATGACAAATGAGGTAAATTAATATATATCATAATTCACAAAGGTTAGTGAGAAATAAAAAATAAAATTAAAGAAAAGAGAGAAATTAAAGCACACTAGTGTTAAATACATCTAATTGAACTATGTGGTTTAAATAACATAACATCAAGTATTATTATTATTTACCCTGCATAACAATTAGAATAATTTTATTAAATAATTTATAAGAATAAATATTGAAGAAAAATTAAATTAAATGTAATGTGTGAAACATTAGGCAATATGAAAAGGTCAAATAATGGCTGATAATTTCACATTTTCTAGTGAGGGAAAATACTGAAAAAACAAGAATAAAATTAGAAAGAAATAAAATTTAAAGAACTAGTTTTTATGGCTTTTGAATTTTACAGTGCACATAACCCTAAATATATTGTATTCATGGGATTAAACCTACAACAAATAACTCAAAATATGATTTTAAAATCATAAATATCAAGTATTCCAAAGTACTCAAAATCATTTAATTTGTTCAAGAATAATGCATAATCAAGTTAAGCCATCATTCTGGAAAAATGAACTAGTGCATAAAATTGTAATTAAAATAGAACATAATGGAAGAAAATAAAGAAATGAATTATGATATTATTAATAAAATCCCAGTGCCACCATGAAAGAAACCATTTGTAACATGTACAAGATGGTTGTAATAGTTAGTAAGTCTTCTTCTTCAGAGCTACCATCCTCCATCCTGTCGAAAAACTCATGAAATAAACCCTTACATTCTCTTTTATATTTTTGGGAATTCTTTCCCATTTAGTTCTCAACTTCCTGAATAAAATTACATTAATGATAACTATTTTTATTAAATGTAATACATATTCTATTATTTAAATGAATTCTCGCTCAAATCCTCCACGTTAAAAATCTTTTAAATAATATTTCTTGCATTAAAAGAAAATATATAAATTAATTCTCTTATAAAACATTATAATAAATGAAATTAAACCATAAACTTACCTTTCATAATGTTCTCCTCATAATATTATCTCATGTACATTATTAATGAAATTCAATTTTTACCTTAGGTGAGACCGAGTGAAATTTTTCCTACTATATAAAACATTAGGTCATAAATTATGTATTTAATGTGAACGTATTTTCCAGAAACGCAAGATAGAATCCAAAATATTAAATTTAATATGGTTTTCCCTTTTAAATGTTGAATGCTTGCATTTTTAAAAAATTTTCCATGAAATCTCAATGCTCCTCCCATGCTAAATTGATGCCCACACAATTTCTTCACCCAGCCATTAGAAATATTTTTTTTTGAATTTAAATGAAAGACAATTTGAAATATATATATATATATATATATATATATATATATATATATATATATATATATATATATTTTGAATATAAAACAAAATTTCAATTATAAGTTTTCAAATGAATTTTAAAATATCAAAAACTATATATATAAAGTGTTGCTATTATATGAATAATATAATTGTAGGAATTTACAGGGTAAGTTCCTCAGAAACAACACCAAAAGGACATCGCTCACAACCAGATCTCAAATCAATACACCAGTATTTTTGACGTGGTTAAAACCCTCAAAGTGCAAGGAGGGAAACCGTCCACAGCCTGTCCCAACGTGGGTACTACAGGCAATTTATTAATCAAAGAATGAAAATTTACATAAGCTTCTCTCATGCACGGATTACCCGAACAATGACCCTCCATGCGCTTTAAATAGAACTCATGGACCAATCGGGTGTCAAGCCACGGATCAAGTGTCGGTAATACCGAGGTGAGAGTGAACCGTCGGATCACTACATATCGTGACCGTCGGATTGTAAGTTACAAAATGTACAACGGTAAAGAAACACACTTTACCTAACTCTAACCTAACTCTATACTAGACCAAGTTGAACTTAACTATATCCTATGTGTCGGAATATCCTAACATCCCCCCTTAAGAACAACTTGGGATAGGATTGAAGGATTTACAAATATGACACAATAGGAGAAGGAAGGAGGCACTAGAGCCTATCCCCCCTTAGTGACAACTTCCTGAACTCCAAGCATATATCGAAGTTTAGTGAACTTCGCCTCTGTGAGAGCCTTTGTGAAGATGTCTGCAACCTGATCATCTGTTGGACAATATTGCACTTCAAGAACATGGTCATGAATGAGCTTTCTGATGAAGTGCATGTGTAGTTCAATGTGTTTGCTGCGCTGATGCTGGACTGGATCTTTGCATAGCTGAATGGCACTTTGATTATCACACCAAAGTGTGGTTGGATGCTGCTGCTCAAAGCCAAACTCTGATAGGATCTGACGAAGCCACAAGGCTTCCTTACTAGCTTCCACGGCACCACGATACTCTGCTTCTGCTGACGAAAGAGAAATGGCAGCCTGTTTCTTACAAGCCCATGTAATAGGTCCTGAACCAAGAGTGAAGACATAACCGGCAGTAGACTTCCAATCATCAGGGTCACCAGCCCAATCAGAATCAGTGAAACCAACTAACAGAGGAGCTGCTTTGGCACTGTAATGAATCCCAAACTGTACTGTACCTCGAACATAACGAAGTATTCTTTTAGCTGCTTTCCAATGACTTTCACGGGGGTTTTGCATAAAACGAGCAACAAGGCCAACAGCAAAGGAAAGATCAGGACGAGTATGGGTTAAATACAAGAGTTTTCCGACAAGTTGACGGTATAAGGTAGCATCAACTTCAGGAGAAGTACAAGAGACTGAAAGTTTGACTCCAGACTGAAAGGGAGAAGGGGCTGGCTTACAGTCTTCCATGTGAAAATGACGAAGAATATCACAAGCATACTTGGACTGGGAAAGGAAAATACCCTCCTGGGATTGCAAGACTTGAAGACCGAGAAAATAGTGTAAGTGTCCTAAGTCTGTCATTTCAAATTTCTTTTTAAGGCTGGACTTCACATGGTTTATAAGGTTGGGATCACTACCAGTAAGAATAAGATCATCAACATAAAGAACAAGGATGATAAGAGAGTTTCCCACTTTCTTGGTGTAGACAGTATTGTCAGAATGACACCTAGAAAAGCCAGATTCTAAAAGAAAGCTATCCATTTTGGCATACCAAGCCCGAGGAGCTTGCTTGAGGCCATAAAGGGATTTCTTAAGTCGACAGACAAGGCTGGAGTCTGTTTGTATGAAGCCAATGGGTTGTTCCATATAGATTTCTTCCTGCAAGTCCCCATGCAAGAAGGCAGATTTAACATCCATCTGATGGACTTCCCATTTTAAAGAGGCAGCAAGGGAAAGAACAAGGCGGATAGAGTTCATTTTGGCAACAGGGGAGAAGGTTTCAGTGTAGTCAATGCCTTCAACCTGTGAAAAGCCCTTAGCAACGAGACGAGCTTTATGTTTATCAACTTTCCCATCTGGTCCATACTTGGTTCTGTAAACCCATTTACATCTAACAAGTTTGCGTCCCTTTGGTAGAGGAACAAGATCCCATGTATCATTTGTCATCAATGAATGATATTCTTCATTCATAGCTGCTTCCCAATGTGGATGGCCTGAAGCTTCTGCAAAAGTGTCAGGATCATGATTTACTGGAGCTTGAGCCAGTAAAGAAGAGGCTCTTTCAAACTGAGAACGTGTACGTCGCTGATCTGTAGGATCACCGGCAAGATCACCTGCTGCATCCCGAGTAGCACGGACCCATCTTGGAAGTTGAGGATCCTGAGAAGGTGGGGGAGGATTATCATCCTCGCTTTCATCATCTAAAGAAGAAATGTTTTCAAAAGTAGAAGAGATAGGAAGAGGTGGCACATCCGCCGGACTAGGCTCGCAGGCCGATTTATTTTCATCAAACTTTACATCTCTTCTAATGATAACATTTTTGGACTTAAATGGAATAAGTCTATAACCTTTTACATCTTCAGAATATCCAACAAAAGTACATTTCTCACTCTTAGGTTCTAAAGCTTTATGCTTTTCATCTGGAATATGGGCCCATGCTTCACTTCCAAACACACGAAAGTGACTTACATCTGGTTTAATGGAACTCCAAGCTTCTTCTGGAGTGATATTCTCTATAACCTTAGTAGGAGTGCGATTGATTATATAATTTGCACAATTAATTTCTTCGGCCCAAAAACTAAGACTGAGTCCTTTAGATTGCAGCATACAATTAGCCATTTCCTTTAAGGTGCGATTTTTCCTTTCAGCTACACCATTTTGTTGTGGAGTGTATGGAACAGTATGTTGCATTTGAATTCCATTTTCGGTGCAAAAGTTGATGAATGTGTTTTTAACATATTCTCCACCATTATCAGTTCTTAGCTTAAGAATTTGATGTCCAGATTGTTTTTCAACAAAGGCTTTGAAGGCCAAAAAGGTGTTAAATACTTCGCTCTTGAGTTTTAAGAAGTATACCCAAGTGCGTCTGGAGAAATCATCAATGAAAGTTAAGAAGTACTTGCAGCCAGAGAATGAAGCAACAGGAAGAGGACCACATAAATCACTGTGCACAAGCTGTAAAGGGGTTGAGGCGTGCCAAGAGGCACGTTTGTCAAAACTGTCCCGATGATGTTTTCCGAGTACACATCCGGAACAAACACCATCTCTGCAAGATACCATAGGAAGACCTGTCACCATATTTTCTTTACATAGATGCTGAAGGGAGCGATAGTTTAAGTGACCAAATCGCTCATGCCAAAGTTTGCTCACTTCATCATTATGAGCAATAAATACTGAGGGAAGATTTGATGACCCAAAGTTGTGAAACTTATACAACCTTTTGGAATCATCAGCAAGACCAGTAGCTAGAATCTGTTTAGGATCTTTTAGATCCTTGATTACAACATCATGAGGTGAAAATTCAACAATTTTACCTTCACCTGAATGAGTTATCTGATAGACAGATAGAAGGTTGCAGGATAAGGTTGGAACACATAATACATCATTAAACTGACCATTGTCTAGATGAACAGTTCCAGTCCCTACAACATTAAGAGATCTATCATCACCAACATATATATTTTTGGTGTTACAATCATTTAAAGAAGAAAACATGGCTTGGTTTTTGGCCATGTGACAAGAGGCTCCAGAATCAATGAGCCACTCATGAGAATGAGAAGAAGAAGAAGATACATTTAATGCATAACCAGACTGAGATGATTGACAATGACATGCAGAAAGTGCCATTCCGGAAGTTGAAGTTGAAGTAGGCTCCACATGGATGTTATGTTTCTTCATTGCGGCTTCCAAGGCTTCCATCTTCTTAAAGCATTTAGATTCTAAGTGGCCATCTCGATTACAAAAGTTACAATGTCTATCAGTCTTCTTCCATTTTTTTTTATTGGTCTTATCATTTTGCTGAAATGATCTTTCATTTTGAGGCTGAGATGGTTTAGGACCATTCTTTTGAGGATATGACTTCTTAGGATTCTTTGAATTTGGTTGCTGCTGGGCGGCTAACGCTTTCGTGGAAGAGTTTCCAAGATTAAGAAGACCAAGGTGTAAGAGTTTTTCTTGTTCTCTTATTAAGGAATCACAAAAGGAGTCAAAGGAAGGGGCCTTGTAGTCTTTTCCTTGACAAATGAAAGCTTCCCTTGTAGAATGGAAAGTGGAAACAAATACAGAGTAGGCTGGTCCCAACTTAGTAAGGATGGAATAAATAAGGTTACCATCTTCTTTCTTAACTTTAACACCTTCCAAGAGATATCTAAGGGTCTTGAATTTGGACAAGAAATCTTCAATGCAAGAAAAATTATTAGGATCCAAAGTAAGCAGCTCATTTTCAAGTTGATGGGCTCTAATTTCATTTTTAATCCCAAAAACTTTAGCGAGTTTTTCTAATACTTCATGAGGAGTCTCAAGGTCTGCAATGTGGAATCTAAGATCAGGAGAAATAGACATCCCTATCAAACCACGTGCTTGATCTTGTCTATTTTCCCATTTTGCAACCTTGTCTTCATCTTTTGGTTTCTTCTCTTGGTCTGTGGCTATTCTGAAGAGACCTTTACTTCTAAGTAAATCTTCCATGTAGGCTACCCATTGGAAGTAGTTAGTGCTGTCAAGAATGACTTGGCATGGACTTTCCATTTTTTTTAAAAAAAACTGAAGCTGAAGATGCTGAAGGTAAGTGTTCCAATGGATAGATCTCGAAAAAATAGGCGGTTTTAAAAAAAACGGCTCTGAAAAAGGCTTCCGAATGAAGAAGTTATGGCTTTTTGAAAACAAATTGTTGACGTTGCCGGCAAAGTGCGCGAATGTGCGGGAATGAAAAAAAATCCGCCCCCACAAAATGGAGACTTGAACCCAAGACCTCTACTCTCTTAAAATAGCTTTGAACCAATTGATCTATACAAAAAATTTGAGAGAGAGAGAGAGAGAGGGGGGGGGGGCCTTGGTTTGCGTGCTTGCCTTGAGAAAGCTCTTTTTCCCTACAAAACACAAAACACAAAACCCAACACGAATATGCAAAGAAAAACGAACCTTGCGGCTCAAAGTTAGCTTTAGCCAAAAAAATAGAAATTTTAAAAAACAATCTCAAAGTTAGCTTTAGCCGAAAAACTAAATATTTTTCTCAATGTTTCTGATTTTCCGAGATCACACTAAGGTGCAGGGAAAAGAGCATACGCATGAGAAAAATCCTTCCTTTCTGTTTCTGATTTGCCCAGATCGCACAGAGTCGCAGGGCAAAGAGCATACGCAGAAATGAAAGGTATAGATCCGGTTAAAAAAAAAGGCTAAATAAACTGAGACCGAAATAAGCAGAGAGAAAATAACAGTAAACTGCAAAAAAACACTGTATACCTCCTTATCTGAAAAATAACGCAGCTAGGGCTACCAGAAACCTTTTCGCGTGAAACGAAAGGGGTTCCTCACTGGAACAGATGCTCCGAACGCAACAGAGCAGTCCTCTTGGCCCGAAAGCAGTGAGAAATAGCAGATCTAGGAAACGACAGCCGCATGCAGTTCTACCGGCTTCAGATTTGGATCACCAACGGACGCGGCCCTCAAATAGCTCTGATACCATGTAGGAATTTACAGGGTAAGTTCCTCAGAAAGAACACCAAAAGGACACCGCTCACAACCAGATCTCAAATCAATACACCAGTATTTTTGACGTGGTTAAAACCCTCAAAGTGCAAGGAGGGAAACAGTCCACGGCCTGTCCCAACGTGGGTACTACAGGCAATTTATTAATCAAAGAATGAAAATTTACATAAGCTTCTCTCATGCACGGATTACCCGAACAATGACCCTCCATGCGCTTTAAATAGAACTCATGGACCAATCGGGTGTCAAGCCACGGATCAAGTGTCGGTAATACCGAGGTGAGAGTGAACCGTCGGATCACTACATATCGTGACCGTCGGATTGTAAGTTACAAAATGTACAACGGTAAAGAAACACACTTTACCTAACTCTAACCTAACTCTATACTAGACCAAGTTGAACTTAACTATATCCTATGTGTCAGAATATCCTAACAATAATATGTGCATATATATAAATTTCAATTTCAAATTTTATATATATATATATATATATATATATATATATATATATATTAAGAGAAAAAATGAAATGTGAGGTGGGTTTTCACACGCCAAGGGTTCTGAAGAAGACAAAAAGTTTCGTCCTATACTAGCCTAAAGGTGAAGTGCTTGCTCACGTAAGCAGACAAACACAAAAGTAGAGGATCGAAGAGGATGCGTAAGTAGGCTTGATTAAAAGGAGAGGAGCGGAGCCCAAGTCCTAAAGAGAAGGTGGCACTTGCTGGGATTCTTGTGGCCCTACTTGAATCCAAAGAAAGGAGAATGGACAAGAAGGTACCACGAATCATATATATTATATGATATACAAACTTTAATATATAATTATATAGGTTTATACATATTATATAAAATTTTGTATATATAATTATGTCGATAGACATTATATTGTGAGATTCTTGTTGGTGACACTCTTGAGATTCGTCGTCCTTAACACGTGTCCCGAATGTCAACAGTGTCATATGTGCTTATTTTCTTGTTCTTCACAGTAGTGTTGTTGATGTTCGCGCTCTGCTTCTTCCTCCTTTCGAGGGTATGAATTTCTACTTCAAGGGTTTAATGGGAAGTTCAACGTTCGAGTCCCAAATCTTTGGTCATGGATTATTTTCTCATCTTTCATGGTAGTGTTGTTGTATGTTTTTTTGATGTTCGCGCTCCGCTTCTTCCTCCTTTGGAGGGTATGAATCTCTGCTTCAAGGGTTTAATGGGAAGTTGAAGGTTCGAGTCCCGAATCTTTGGTTGTGGATTATTTTCTCCTCTTTCATGGTAGTGTTATTGTATGTTCACACTTCGCTTCTTCCTCCTCTCAAGGGGATGAATCTCTTCTCCAAGGGTTTAGTGGGAAGTTCAAGGTTCGAGCCCTGGATCTTTAGTCGTGGATTATTAGATGAGATGCAAGTGAGGTGAGGGAATAAGTAAGTTTATTTTTATTAAAAAAATTTATTTATTATTTTAATTCATTTATAATTATTTAATATTTGATAATTTAATTTTGTTTATTTAGTTTTTAGTGTATTTTATTTATTTTTAAAATTTTAAATTTATTATAATTATATTGAAATTTTATAATTTATTATTTAATTTTAATTATTAATTAGTTTTATTTTAACTTATTATAATAATAATTGTAATTTGTAGTTATAATTGTTAATTCAAAATTAAGATTTTAACTTTTTATTTAATATAACAGTGATTTTCTTACAAGCTACAATCATTATTATAACAATATGCTTGATGTAGGGTAAACATGAAAATTCAAGGGAGCAATTTTTTATCACGAGAATCTAAGAGGAAGTCATATAGCGAGGAGGTACAAAGTGAAACAAACAGAAGGAACCAAGATCTAATTGGGGTCAAATTGGCGACAATAGGAAAAATAATCCTCGTGTGCAATGGAAAGACATGCCGTTCTCAACTGAGTAAGACCAACTTGAGAACACCACACATCAAGTGAAGAGTTGTTTGAATTGAGAGCATGGTTGGCAAGGAGATACACAAGCTTATTTCGTGAACAGTGAATATGAGATAACATAGGAGTATGGATGTGTTTGAGCAGAGGCAAATTTGGAAATGTGAAATGCTTGAGATTTTGGAGAGGGACGAACCACATTGAAGCTTCTTCAGAATAGAGATGATAAGAAATGAGCCCCCTTCTATAAGGAGTTGATGATAATTGTGCCTCACAGTAATGTTCGGACCATGTTCAAGTCTTGAAAGCTCTGCTTCATTGTTGCAAAAATATTGAGAATCTATCTTAAGTTGTCTCTGAAACGTCCACCATAACTAGCTAGCCCCAAATGTCCTTGTGAAGTTCCATAAAAATTGAGTTTGATAAATCCTGGTGGTGCAGGAGACCAAGTCGTGGGGCTGACCAGGTGAGAAGAGATGGTCGTAACAACGGGGGAGGGGAGGAGAGCTCACAGTGGCCCATTGTGAGGAGGCTATGGTCTATTTAAGTTGGGAAAAAATAAGATGCAAGATAACCTCAAGTGAGGATGACGAGTTTTTGAAAATTCTAGATTTCCTTCTTTCCAAATATTCCACGTAATGAAGCCCGATTAAGAGCCAAGCTCGATTTAGAATGGCTCTACTAAATGGGGAGTCTTTCTAGTTTTCCAACTAGGTAGTGACGCAGTGAGTCTGCATTTCTTCTGTCACGTGTTGATGTGTATTCATTATCTCTAGTTTTCCAACTAGGTAGTGACGCAGTGAGTCTGCATTTCTTCTGTCACGTGTTGATGTGTATTCATCATCTGTGAGATATAATGCATCATGAGCATACTTCACTATACAAGCTGCATTTGTGCGGGGTTGGAGGATTTCTCTATTCCAAACAGATGGAATCGAAAGCCGAGACGCCCCTCTCGCCATTTTTGTCAGGGCTTTCAAAAACTAGAGGATTCCAATGGCGTCGCTCATGCAATGATTGAACCTCAAAGCGAATATGAACCCTCCACATCTCAAATGCGTTACTTGAGAATTGAAAGTTTGTATTGGTATTGAAAAAGTCAAATTTTTCGAGGTGAATTTTTTTTTTGAAATTTAATATTCCAAAATAAATTTACAATTTTAAAAATTTGATCTCTCCAATCACTTTTGAAATATCTTTGACAACTAAAACTAGGCATTGATATTTTTAATAATACATGTTATGAGAAAGAAATGAAACCAACCTGAGAATTGGTAATGGTTTGTGATGCACAAGGTTGTTAGTGTTAGTTTGACAACGAATTATGTAATTTTGGGTAAAATGTAACTAGTCAGTTCTATACCGAAATGTTAGTTATCTAACGGAGGTCGATGGTATAAAACTAGTGAATGCCCGAGAAATGTATGTGTGGAGAATCATTGTTGAATTAATAAATTCAAATCCCTTGCCCCGTGGATGTTTCCTTGACCCCCTGTCGAGGTTTTACCACGTAAATCCTGTGTGTCTATTCGTGTGCTTGAATTCAGTTTCTTTTCTTGGTCAATGTATAATATTCATTCAACAATTGGTATCAGAGCGTGAGGTTGAAGAGCCAGCGGCTGCGTGTGAAGACCAGAGTGCGTTTTTGCTGCGTATTAGAGCGTGAGTTAAGTGGAGGAGGGACGACTGCTGTCAAGAGGAAGGTGGTATCTGCGTGGAACAGTTTACAAAGAGGAAGTGCCAGACGCTGAAGAGGCAGAGCTGCTGCCTGCGTGGAAGTGCCAGATCTCCCTCTGCGTGAATGAAGTGCCAGACACTGAAGAGGCAGAGCTGCTGCCTGCGTGGAAGTGCCAGATCTCCCTTTGCGTGAAGGAAAGGTGGTTTGCCTGCGTCCCTGCGTGCTGTTGCGTGGAAGTGCCAGATCTCCCTCTGCGTGGAGGAAAGGTGGTTTGCTTGCGTAAAAATTGCAAGAAAAAAAAATATGGAATCTACCTACGTGAGGAGGGAAACTCATCTATTTGCATAAAGATCAGAACGCCAAAACCCTCTACGTGAAGGAAGGGTGGTCTGTGTAAAGATCAAATCTCTGCGTCCAGAGCCATCTGTTTGTGAGGAAGAAACCGTGGAGTCACTGCCAGAACCTCGTCGTGTTCGTTGCCACAGTTGCTGTCAGCAGTGCTACTAGATCTGCGTGCTGGATCCGGGTTTTTTTTTGTGGTTAAATTTGAGAGAAACTTCTGTTTCAGATTTTTTTTTTTTCAGAACGTTGTGGAAAATAAAGGGGTGGATGTGTTTTGAAGAAAAAGAAGACATATTTTTTATTTTTTTTAATTGAAGGAAAAGAGATTTTTTTTTTTGTTTAAATTGAATTTATTTTTTTTGGGAGAAATAAGGAAATATACACCTTAGTTGAAGAAAAAACTTTCATTGGAAAATAAGGAAATATAAACCCTAGCTGAAAAGACTGAAACCCTAGGAGAAGAACAAAATGGCCAAGATGTCGAATGCGAAATTCGAGGTGGAGAAATTCACCGGAAAGAGCAATTTTGCTCTTTGGAAACTGAAGGTTAGGGATCTGCTTGAGCAACAAGGGTTGCACAAGGCATTGGATGGGGAAACTAAGAAACCTGCAACCATGACTATTTCAGACTAGGAGGACTTGGATGCCCGAGCTCTCAGTACCATCCACTTATGCCTGGCGGATGAAGTTCTCTTCAATATTGTTGAAGAGACTACAGCTTCAAGATTGTAGGAAAAACTTGAAAAACTCTATATGACAAAGTCATTAACCAACAAAATTTATCTAAAAAGACAGTTATACAGTCTTCGAATGAAAGAAGGTTCAAACGTTGCAGAACATTTGAATGTTTTTAATGCACTAATATGTCAATTAACAGATATGGAAGTTAAAATACAGGAAGAAGATAAATCCATAACCTTGTTGTGTTCTCTGCCTGAATCGTGGGATCACTTCGTAACTTCAATCAGCTTGAGCACTGCTGATTCTTTGAAGTTTGAATCAGTCATGGGAGCTCTCCTGTTTGAAGAAGTACGAAGGAAATCCAGCACTGAAACAGCTGCATCAGAAGCCATAGTAACTAGAGGGCGCTCAAAGGAAAGAGGAGAAAAACCAAGGGGCTCCTCCAGATCGAAATCGAAGGGAAAGAAGTGTAAGGAAAAATGTTGGAACTGCAATAAAATTGGACACTTGAAGAAGGACTATTGGAAACGAAAGGGATCCGAAAACCTGAAGAAGGAAGCGAATCAGGTCGATTCAGGTATGATAGACGAAGTTTTATCTGCTGAAGAATTATGTATGATAGATGAAACTTCACCTGAATGTAATGTCTCTCAGGGTTTAGATAGCTGGCTGTTAGACTCTAGTGCTTCACATCACATGTGCCCACATAGAAATTGGTTTACTTCGTATAAAAATGTAAACGGTAGTTCTATGTTTATGGGTAACAATGTGTCATGTCAGACTGTTGGGATGGGAGATATCAGGATTAAGATGTATGATAACACAGTTATAACATTAACTAGTGTTAGACATGTACCTAATTTGAAGAAAAACTTGATTTCTTTGGGAGTGTTAGATTCAGATGGTTATAAGTTTACAGGTCAAGATGGCGTCTTGAAAGTCTTTAAAGGAGCCCTTGTGGTTATGAAGGCAGAAAAGGTCGGAAATCTTTACAGGTTAAAAGGAAGTACTCAGGTGAGTGAAGCAGCAGTTGCATCAGAAAAGGAAGAAGCAGGTACTCGTCTATGGCATCAGCGATTGGGTCATATGAGCGAGAAAGGTCTTCAGATACTGATGAAATGTAAATCTCTTCCCGATCTGAAATCCTTGAAGTTAGATTTCTATAAACATTGTGTGTATGGAAAACAGTGTAAACAGAGATTTAAAGTTGGAAATCATAATAGTAAAGATGTTTTAGACTATATTCATTCTGATTTGTGGGGACCATCCCCTATTGTGTCATATGGAGGTGCATTGTATTTTTTAACATTTATTGATGATTACTCCCGTAAAGTTTGGATCTATATGCTAAAAAGGAAAGCTAATGTATTAAATGTCTTTAAACAATTTAAAGTAATGGTAGAGAAAAGAACAGGCAAATCTATTAAATGTTTAAGAACTCACAATGGTGGTGAGTTTATTTCAGTTGAATTTGAACAATACTGTAAGGATGAGGGAATTGTTAGACACAAAACTGTTGTTTATACTCCTCAGCAAAATGGTGTTGCTGAGCGTATGAATTGGACTCTTATGGAAAGAGCCAGAAGCATGATCAACAATGCTAACTTGCAAAAGGAGTTGTGGGCAGAAGCAATATCTACTGCTTGTTATTTAGTTAATAGATCACCTTCAGTAGCAATTGATTGTAAAATTCCTGAAGAAGTTTGGACAGGTCAGTCTTATGACTATTCACATTTGAGGATATTTGGTTGTGATGCTTATTCTCTTATTCCGAAAAATCAGCATTCAAAATTAGATCCAAAGGCGAAATGTTATGTCTTTGTTGGGTATGACTATGCAGTGAAAGGATATAGGTTGTGGGATCCTACATTGCAGAAGATAGTCATTAGTAGAGATATAACATTTGATGAATCCTCTCTTTTAAAATCAAATGTTGAAAGAATTGAACAGGAACAGGTATCGCCAAATTAACGAGTTCAGTTGGAGGCTAGACCTTTCGGTGACAGTCGAAAGGAAGGAGAGACTTCTGGAGAAAACGGTGTTGAAGACACAAAGGAAGCCGTTGAAGCTTCTGAACCAATTCAAGTTTATGAACCAGTTCAGCAACCAGTCGTTCTAAGAAGGTCTACAAGGGAAAGGAAAACTCCCAAAAGGTATGAAGATTCTGCTTCATATTTTGCTTTGATTACTGAAGATGGGGAACCTTCTTGTTATCAGGAAGCAGTAGATGATACAGATAGCAAAAAATGGAAAATGGCTATGGAAGAAGAAATGGACTCCTTAGCCAAGAACAATACCTGGGATCTTGTAGAGCTTCCTGAAGGGAGAAGTGTTGTTGGATGCAAATGGGTCTTCAAGTTGAAATGGAAAGTTGATGGAAGTATTGAAAAGTATAAGGCGAGACTAGTAGTAAAAGGGTATTCTCAGGTTGAAGGTATAGACTTTCATGAGATTTTTTCTCCAGTTGTAAAACTTGTTTCTATTCATACTGTGTTGGCACTAACCGCATTACTTAATCTTGAGTTAGAACAGTTAGATGTTAAAACAACTTTTCTACATGGTGATTTGAACAAGAGATATATATGGAACAACCAGAAGGTTTTGTACAAGGTCACAGCAAAAGATTAGTTTGCAAGCTCAGGAAATCATTGTATGGTCTGAGGCAATCTCCCAGACAATGGTACAAGAAGTTTGATTCCTTCATGGTGAGCCAGAACTTTATAAGAAGTGAGTATGATCATTGTGTATACATCAAGAGTTTCAATGACATATTTATTATCTTAGCTTTGTATGTTGATGATATGCTTATTGCAAGCAAAAGCATGGAAGAGATCAACAGGTTAAAGGCTCAACTCTCTAGGACATTTGATATGAAGGATCTTGGAGCAACAAAACATATCTTGGGCATGGAGATACACAGAGACAGAAAAAATGGTAAGCTTTCATTATCACAGTAGAAGTATGTGGAGAAAGTACTTGAAAAGTTCTCTATGAACAATGTGAAACCTGTTAATGTTCCACTAGCTTCCCATTTTAAGCTTTCTTCAGTTTTGAGTCCTAGAGCTGATGAAGAAAAGCAATATATGTCTCATGTACCATATGCAAATGATGTAGGCAACTTAATGTATGCGATGGTATCTACAAGACCTGACATTTCACATGCAGTTGGAGTTGTCAACATGTTGATGGCAAATCTAGGTAAAGAACATTGGCAAGCAGTGAAATGGGTGCTTCGATATCTAAGAGGCACAAGTGACCATTGCATCATCTTTAATGGTAATGAAGGATCACTCTGCGGATATGTAGATGCTGACTATGCAGGTGATTTGAACAAAAGAAGATCTACTACAGGTTATGTATTTACTCTTGCAGGTGGAGCAATTAGTTGGATGTCAAAGCTTCAAGAAACAGTTGCATTGTCCACTACCGAAGCTGAATATATAGCTGCTTCAGATGGCAGTAAAGAAGCAATCTGGTTAAAGGGTTTGCTCGATGAAATTGGAAGAACGCGGAAGAAAGTGAATGTATTTTGTGACAGTCAAAGTGCTATTCACTTGGCTACAAACCCTGCGTATCACAGCAGAACCAAGCACATTAATGTAAGGTATCATTTTCTGAGACATGTGATTGATGGCGGAAAAGTAGCTCTTCAAAAGGTCCATACACGAGAGAATTGTGCAGACATATTCACAAAGCCAGTTACAATAGAGAAGCTGCGGTGGTTTTTAGCTTCTCTTGGCTTGCAGAAAAGATGATGAATGGGCATGGGCAAGTGGTTAGGAAAATTGTTGTCAAGGTGGAGTTTGTTAGTTTGACAATGAATTATGTAATTTTGGGTAAAATGTAACTAGTAAGTTCTGTACCGAAATGTTAGTTATGTAATGGAGGTCGATCGTATAAAACTAGTGAATGCCCGAGAAATGTATGTGTGGAGAATCATTGTTGAATTAATAAATTCAAATTCCTTGCCCTGTGGATGTTTCTTTGACCCCCTGTCGAGGTTTTACCAAGTAAATCCTGTGTGTCTATTCGTGTGCTTGAATTCAGTTTCTTTTCTTGATCAATGTATAATATTCATTCAACAGTTAGAGCAACTCGTCCACATAGAGAATAGGTGGACAGATGAAGTCTCCAAAGTCTTTCAAAGAAACGTGATGAGCATAGCTTCTACAAATAACACTCCTCCTCACTACACTCAACTTGGAGCTTCCCATTGTCCGCTTCCCTCACTCTTCCTGCAAAAGGGAAGTAAGGCACCAAGGTCTTGCTCAGAGCTTCTCTAATAGTCTTCACTGGATCCTGATTTTTCATTGAGGGATTATAGCGATAAAATTTTATGAGAGGAACATGCAGTCTGAGTGCGGCCTGGTCGTCCAGGTTTGAGAGGTATAGAAACCACTGACGTTCAGTATTGGAATTGGCAAGGCCGCTCTGACCAGAATTTCTGGGTTTCGCATAACACCCAAATTGATCCCAACTGTTGAGGAGTTAACATTAGAGAGGAGGGCCGGTGCTATAAGTGCTGCCGCCTGTCTCAAAACCTCACTACATCTGGGAAGAATCCCCATCTCTGCTGAAACAAATGTTAGTGAACTCTCTTTCTGTTTAAAAAATGCGAGAAGAAGGTATTACGGGGAATCGATGCAGGGCTGGCCGTAACCCGAATGTAGCCTCCGGTCATCCGGTCATGAAACGGCTGGGCAGCGAATTCAATAGTTGACCCACAGTTTGGAACATACAATCCGGTTGTGGCAGTAGAGCGTTAAGAAATTCGTGAAGTAAAAATGTCAACGTTGATACCTAAATGTCAATGCGACGAGGAGCGGGGATGGCCGTACACAATTGAGTTTGACAATTAAGAAATAATCCAAAATTCAACGTTGTTACTGAAATGTCAATGAGCAGAGGTGTCGCCGTGGATTTAGCTGAGGGCGTCCGGCAATTTTGCCCACATTGTACACCAGCTCTGCTCTGGGCATAATGTGTTTTCCCACCCAGAAGTTAGAACCCACAGCACATGGATGGCTTTTCCAGAGCACAGCACTGTGAGGGCGTAAACAAATCTGTAGTGTTAATATCGAAAAACTTGCCTTAAAATGGCGTTGTCTAACTATTTATTCATTATTTCAAAACATTTTTAAAGAGAGTCCTTTTTTAAGCTGTTCCCTATATATAACTGTTATTTAATGATTTTTCATCCTGTTTTATTTTGTGTCTAAATCTATCACTGTAATTTCTTCCGAAAATCACAGAAATTTGAATTTAAATATTTATTATAATGTATAAGTTTACAAATCAAATTGATGATTTAACAGATAAATTGACATCAAAAAATTATATTTATATTAAATATAATTCTTAAAAATCTCAAAAAAAAATATTAATATTTTTTTCTGTGCAGAAGGAATTTATCAAAATAATGTCATTTTGAAAATCTAATGATTTAATTTAGAGTATTATAGTTTAAATTATATATAAAATTTTAATTAAAATTTGATAATAAACTGTTTAAATTATATATAAAATTTTAATTAAAATTTGATATCAATTGTATCTAAAATTTAATAAAAATTTATAAACATTGTAAATTTGAATTATGAAATTTATATAATTTAAAATTTAAAATAAATATATATTTTTTTATAAAAAAAATTAGTGATTTAATCAAGAAATTATATTTTAGTATTCGTTTAATCTCAAAATTTTAATTTTAATTATATATAAAAATTTATATCAATTTTATCTAAAATTTAATAAAGAATTATAAACCTTGTAAATTTGAATCATAAAATTTATATAATTTAATAAGAAATTTTTTAAAAGCCACAATAAATGTATAATTTTTTAATCAAAAAATTAAATAGATATAAGTAGTTTTTCAAGAGATTTAATCTTTCTTAACATTTTGTAGATCTCAAGTTAAAATAGATTTAAGTTGGTTTAATCATTAATTATTATTAATTACAATTATAATTATTAATTTTTATTTTTATTTTATATTTTATGTAATTTTGTTGAGTTTAAATGTTTTAATTATAATTATAATAATTGTTTTTTTTAAATGTAATTCAACTTTACTAAATTTTTTTACATAACATAATAAGATAAGATAGGAGAGAACAAGATAGGACAAACATCTTTTCAATACTAGGCTAGAAAGCACTTCTCTACCTCGAATTTAAAAATTGCTAGAGAGCATTTCTCTAATCATAACCTAAAAACCTAAAAATGTAAAAAAATTCTCTAATCACATTTATCAAAATTTATAAAATATTTTTATTATAAAAATATTATTAATAAAAAAAATAATCTTTAATTTTAAATATTTAAAAGTTGAAATGAATACATGTATAGTGTTAGTGAATTGGTTAAATTTGGTAGTTAAAATATATATAAATTCTATTTAAGATTGGTAGAGACGAAACGGTTGGACGAGAGTCTGGAAACTACTTTTACCTATCCAAATCTCATCTGTTATTTCCGTAATTTCAGAACACATGTCATTCTCGGTTGGAGGCCCATACCAACGTCAACACTCACATTCATAAACCAATGCACAAACACAGTCCCCACATGCCTTACACAGCGTCTCACACTTTCTCTGCACTGCCACCTCTCTGACACTGCAAAACTAAACAGAACTGCGGGAAAGGGTTAACTGCAGGTGTGCGGACGAAATAATTTTATTAATATAAATTATTTTCATTAAATAAAATTCATTAAATTTAAAATATTTAAATTTAATTATAATAATATTTTTTTAAATATTTAGTATTGATTTTAAATATGTTAAAGATTTTTTTTGGGACTGATTTTTGTTTAAAATCCTTTGTGCGATGAATTGAGAGACACTTATGGTTGGGAGATACATGACTTCGTTGGAAAAATCCTAGGGACACTTTTCATTGGGATTGGCAATTAAGATGAAACATGTGCTTAGACGTGAAAACTCTGAAAGACACTTGAAAATAATTTACTATCCCCTTTGTGCACAAGGAGAGCTTGCTATGAGGTGAAGGTATACATTCACATTAGTGCATTAACATTCCTTCTCCATAATATGGCGCTGGGCGGAGAAACTGCTAAAAACATTCAATTTGATTTATCATTCATTGTTATAATAAGAAGTCATTTTTCCTTATTATTTCAATCTCATAATTAATTGAATCTAATTATGCTAATAGGTCTGTTAATTTTATAATAAAGATTTTTTTTTTTAATAATATTTTAAAATAAGTTTATAATTTAGTTAGTTTTTATGATTTTTTAGTTTATAAGATAGTTTAATGTGTTATTTTTTTCTTATGATATATTATATAAATTATGAGATGTAAGGTTTAAATTCCTTGTAGGTTAAGTTAATAAAAAATTAATTGTGATTTTTTAATCACGACACTATGAGATGTATTATTATGTAAGTGTCTTAATGTCTTGGATCCATTAGTATTAGCATTTAGCAACAATTTATATTGTTATGCTAATTTTGTTTTTTTGTCTATAAGGATTACCATTTTATTACCGAAATAGAACATTACATGAGATAGTTCTCTGTACTAATGGCTTGCCCACCATGAAACCAACCTAGTAACAAAGATGAAAAGTTTGAGATTATATATATCTTGTTTCAACAGTTTAAAAGACAAAAAGAAAGAGTTTCCACAATTGAAACGAAGTTCCAAGAGTACAAAAACTTTGAGGCTCTATTCTGCAGAGCTATGCACGTTGAACCATAACAAAAATAGAGCACCCATTTACAATTAAGACATGAAATTGGACTACCTAGTAACCTGGAAGTGCCACAGAGTGAGTGACAAAAGTTTAGTCACACCAAGGAGCCCTTCCAACAGACCGCAAGTAGTAGTGTCCCATGAGCCTCGAACAACAACAACCCACGAACCATAGCCCTTGATGTCCAACACAACAGAGCATTCCCAACAAACCACAAGCAACAAGAATTGACCAACACAAAAGAGCATCGCAAACAAACCTCGAGTTTCTAAAACCCATGGACTAGAGCCCAGGACAACCCACAAGAGACAATAATTAAGGGAAGGAGGCTTCATTGAAAGGCCTTCGAGCCTTGTGATGGGCACTATTAATGATGTAGATTTGAGTCCCAAATTGTACATAAGGAGCCACTCAAACCCCACAAGAGAATTACCATAAGACTGAAGCATAATTAGAACCACTTGCTGACTGAGAGGAAGAAAAACACTCTTCATGAGAGCCAAACTGTCAATGAGAGCCTTGGGGGTCAGCTGAGACCCCGGATCCACCATGCAAACGTTGGAGGCTATAGATTGCCAAACCAAAGGAGGATGGTTACACTGACCCTCTAGTTCTGAGAAGTCCAATGGAGACCCAGATAAGGGCCAGCCAAATAGTGCGACATACTATCAGAATTGTTGGTATGGTAGCCATGAACAAGTGGGATAGACACACAAAACATAGATGACACCAATAACGAATTTGTAGAATTGCTCACCAAGCTCAGAGACAAGCTTGAAGAGGGGTGCATACAAGCCATGACACCACCTCCAACCACCATCAAGGTAAGCCTCTCCGCATAATAATTAGGTGGCATGATGAACCAATGCGCCAAGTGAGGGATGTCACACAATAACCAGAATCAAGTTAATGCATGCATCACGCAAGAATAAAACAAAGCATGCCGAGTCGCGGGAGGATATAAGCAAAGGGCCAGGTGGCCACCTGCTCCATGTGTCTTCGGCATGGAAGCGACAAACATGTAGATTAAGCACCCTCTATGGGGAAATAATCCTAGGTTGCAATGGAAAGACATGCAGTTCTTAGTTGAGTAGGAACGGCTTGAGACCATCACACATCAAGTGAATATTTTTCTAAGTCGAGTGCAAGATTGGTGAGGATATCCACAAGCTTATTACCTGAACGGTGAATATGAGATAACATGGGAGTGTGTATGCACTTGAGCAAAGAGGCAACTTTGGAAATGTGAGATTCAATTCACCAAATCCCTGAGATTTTGGAGAGGGACGAACCACATTGAAGCTTCTTAAGAATAGAGATGATAAGCAATGAGTCCCCTTCTATAAGGAGTTAATGATAATTGTGCCTCAGAGTAATGTTCAAATCATGTTCAAGTCTCCAAAGCTCTGCTTCATTGTTGGTGGTGAAACCAAGCTTGACTACAAAAATATTGAGAATCTGTCCTGAGTTGTCTCTGAAAAATCCACCGTAACTAGTTGGCCCTGAATTTCCTGGTGAAGCCCTATCAAAATTGAGTTTGATAAAGCCTGGTGGTGGGGGAGACCAAGTTTTAGGGTTGAGAGGCTGAGAAGAGAGGGTTGTAACAGGGGGGAGTTCTGAGGGCGAATCCCAAGTTGACAAAGAATAGTTCGTTCAGCTAGAGGGAACTCCCAATTCGGAGTAGCACTTTATGAGGAGGTTATGGTCTGTTTAAGTTGGGAAAGGATAACATGCCAGATAACCTCTAGTGGGGATGCAAGTTTTTGAAAATTCTAGAATTCATTATTTCCAAATATTCCATGTAATGAAGCCTGAGATTAAGAGCTAATCTCGATTGAGAATGGGGATGCTAAATGGGGATTCTTTCCAATTTTCTAACGCGGCAGTGATGCAATGAGGCACAATATTGGTTCTTCTCAAGGAGATGGTTAGTCACTCCCAAAGCAAAGAGGCGAAGGAACATGTAAGAAACAAATGATTGTGATCTTCCACTTGAGCCTGACACAAATGACAGATGGAAGGACCCATGAATTCATGTTTTTTAAGCTTATCCCATGTTAAGGCCTTGTTTCTCAGGAGTAATTAGACGAGAAGAGTAATTTTAGGCCAGTGCTTCATTTTGTAGAGATGTTTCCATGTTTTATTAGGCTCAATTCGTTGTGCTTGCATCAAGATTTTACAAGCCCCCTTGAGGTTAAAATTTCCTAATGGTCCATATCCCCAACACAAAATATCACTATTAGTCTGCATTGTAATATTTCTAGTGGCTAGAATGGGCACCAAAAGTTGTTGCTCTTCTCCACAAGTCCTTGCATAAATCAGTGGTTGGATTTTCCATGAACGTCAGGGTGACTTAGAGGAATGGGAATTCCTATAATGGGCAACTAACAAAAGCCCTCTTCGATTGAAGCTATCTTTTTTTGTTAGGAGTTGGCTAGAGAAGAAATTTTAGGCCACTAGTTCAAAGAATATTCCAAAAGCAGTGTTTCCATACCATTATGAACTTCCCAAAAACAATGATTTTGAATCAAAGATTTATTTTTTGAAGCTGCATTATGTATGTGGGATCTGTGAATGTCGTATGACCTTCTTACTAACTAAGAGGAGTGGACACCCTGCGAATATTTGTTAGTCCACATTTGGCACCATGAAGTTGAGGGGATTTTTAACCATCTCCACCATGTTTTGACACTCAATGCCCTACTTATAACCAAAGGGTCTCTTAAGCCTAAACCTCCTACACATTTGGGAAGACATAGCTTATCCTAGGCTATTAAGGCCCATTTCCGCTCTAACTTGCCCTTGGCCCCAAAGAAAGGAGAGTTGAAGGTATTGAAGTTTGTTAAGAATGAATTTAGGAGCAAAAAGGGAAGAAAGAAGGTAGATAGGCATGGATTGCAACACAAATTTTAGGCGGATGACACATCCAAGAAGATTTAGAGCTCTGAAGGTCTAGTTCGAGAGTTTAGCTTCAATTTTCAGTAATAGCTCTTCCAAGACTGATTGGCAGAGGGGATTGTTGCCAGGGGGGCCGTAAGTATTTGGATAGAAGGAAGCTCTTTTTGAAGCCAAGAAGATGAGAAATGTAGACTTAGAATACTTGCAAGTATTGAAGAAGAAGATCTAAGACTTACTTTTATTTATATTAGTTCTGGAGGCCAGCGTAGAAACATCCAAGTTTTTTTTGAATTTGAAAGCCTCCTCAATGGAAGGGTGACCCATGAGCAAGGTGTCATATACAAGTTGCTGGTGGGAAAAGTTTGTTTTATTAGAGCTAAGGGGGATGCCTTGGAGACGCTTCTGGGAGAGAGAGTTCCAGATGGGTTACATTAGTTTAAAGTAAAGTTATAATTTTTATGATTTTTATGATTTTTTTTGGGCAATGTGAAATGTATCATGAGGTAAGTGTCTTGATAGCTGCTACTATGGTTTGATATGCATTTTCCTTTACCGACCATTTGTTTTATATTGCTACACTAGTTAAATTAAAATTCTGGAAACCTTGTTCCAAAATAGTCATGCCTATCAATCTAATAAATTGTTTAAAATTTTATTTCGAAAAAATTACAAGTTTGCGTCAACTTGCTACTCTACTAAGCTCTATTCGCAGATTTGACCTTTCTTATTTCTTCAAGTGTAGAAATATGGTGATATAAATTGAAACTGATCAAGAAATTAAACTAAAATAAAGAGACACAATTCTACTATACTAATTTGCGGAATGGAAATCACAGTTTAGAACAACACGCATAGACATGCAATATTTGAAACCACAAATACACAATGATTTCTAGGGGACCCCAATTGGGAAAAACCCATCAAGCCTCTTTGCATTAATTAGTTGAATAGAGAAACTATTACAATTTCATGCTCCCGCTCTTAGCACCACCTGCAAAGGTAAAACTGTTATCCCTATTGAATGAGGACCTATGGCCAACACTTAGCCACTTTATGCCTCCTCCATCCTCCTGAGTCTGCTCTGGAAAATACTGAGTCTACACTCACTCTTTCTGCACTTGTGTGCCTGCACTCGCAATGCTTGAACTCACTCCTACTTCCTTGTGAGATTCTTGAGGAAATAGGCCCCTATTTCCCCCTATTTTCTTGCATAATTCCTAAGGATTGATCACCAGACCAGTACTCTAAACTGTACACTCAATCTAGTATATAATTAATTATACACTGCCTTGGAATCTCTACCACAACTGAGGAACTCAAGTTTCTTGCATGCACTAGCTATTTTGAGCTGATTGATCAGTTAACTAGATGATCTCTGAGTTAGAATGTTGTCCCATTTCACAACTAACCTTCTACTAGTTTTCAATAAGGTAATTTTGAGGTCTAAAATGGGCCTCCTGAGGAAATTATAAAATAATAGTGGAAATAATAAAATAAGATTAGATTACATCGTCAAATTTTAGAGGGAAAAAAGAAATTTTTTCAACTTGTATTTGCAATTTATCTTCCTATGGATTTACTAAAATTTCAAGTGGAAACACTCATTAGATGCAAAAATTGATTCCTCATCCAAGGAGTACCCATGTTGCATAGTTTCGATGGATTTTGCTGCACGAAAAATGAGAAATACATGAAAAACGTGATTGCAATCATGTTTATTCATGTATTTCTCATTTTTTGTGTAGTAGGGTCCATCAAAAGTATGCAACATGGGTACTCCTTGGATGAGGAATTAAATTTTGCATCCAACAAGTACTTCCACTCGAAATTTGAGTAAAACCTTAGGGAGATAAGTTGAAAATAAGAGTTGAAAAAGTTATTTTATTATTTTTTAATTTTTTTACTTTTCTACTCCAAAAATGGCAAACCATCCCCCATCATTGACATCGTCATCTTGAATCCTATTGATTCTTATAAAGTTTATTTTGGTTGTACATTTTTCTTAGGAGGCCCATTTTAGACCTCAAAATTCCCCTAATGTATCAACAATTGGAACTAGTTTAATTGAATACAATTGGAAATAATTGAATTGGATCACTAAAATTTAGCAATCACACATGCTTAATTGAACTCTGAGCCCTCTAACTCAAAATTTGTGTTCTAACTGAGTGACAAGAGCCATATCACCTCAGTTAAATGCCTCCAAGTTGTCCTCTGATGTGAAAATTCGAATTTTCTTAATTTGACTAAGGCTAAAGTCAAATTGAGCCTTTCTTGCTACACTTCTCAACATCAAGCTCTAGAGGGCTTGCTCTTCCTCCACCTCCTCCTTCTCCTGGCATTGTAGATTTCACTATGTTGGTTTTGGGCAGTTCATGAGTTCCCTAGTAAGCCCACTCGATTTCTTAAGAAGCTAGAAGAAATTCCCAATATATCGATCCATGCCACTCAATCATGGTTGATGGCTCTTAGACTAACAAATAGGGGTTTGGTTTACCAATTTATGGGCATTTGGTCCTCCTCGAAATTGCTAAATTCATGGATCAACAGAAAATGGAGGCCTCTCATTGAAGGCCAACTCTCTGTCTCATTTTATAGCATGGAGTTTTCCATTCCTCTTTGAAAATAACACATGTCGTATTTTAATATTATGGAATAGTCCTTACTTCATGAGCACTTAGGGTTTATACTTGGATTATTGGAGCTCAGACTTTAATCTAAAGAATGCAATTCCCCGACTATTACAATTTGGGTTAAGCTTCCTTATCTCCCTCTCAATTGTTGAAATGATGAAACCTTGGAATCTATTAGGAATGCATTGGGAAAATATATAGATCAAGCTAAACCACAAAAATGAATGTTTACCTCTGCTCATATCTACCTTTAAGGGGATTTGGATAAGGGTTTTCCTTTCACCATTCTTCTATCCTTAGATAAATAGTCCTTCATCTAAGAGGAGGATTATGAAAAGTTTCCTTTCAAGTGGAAACTCCACCATGAATGTGGGAATTTTACAAGGAACTATAAAAAATATGAGCAACAGAACTAGTCAGAAAAGGGATATCGATGGAAACAACCAAAGAGAATAAGAGGAGCAAGGAATCAAAATGCATTGGCTAAAACCCTGGATCAAAACAATGGGGGAATGAAGGACACCACATCCCCAAAAAAATTTATTTCCCCTAAAGGAGTTCAAGCTTATTGCTCAAGAAAAAGAAAGAATCCATTCCAACCTGATGGGTGAAAATGTGAAGTTGGGTTACAGTTTTGGCCCCTTTTAAAGAAAAAAGATATCATTTTTAGAAGTTTTTCAACTTTCGGCAAGACAAAGTAATTTTCTGTTTAGAATTTCATTTTACAGTAAAAAAAACTGGTCAGAAATTGATTAGCTTTCTATTTCTTGTTTTTGAGAATTTTTTTTATTCACATTTGATATGCCAACTTAGCAATTGTTCGACTGTGTTCTTTAAAAATCAAGGGATAAAAGTCACGTTTTTTGGCCCCAATGTTCTTTGTTAACCTTGTGTTTTTGAAAAGAAAAAAAATGTGCTGCAACAATCTAGATAGACTCTACTTCAGTATGGCTATATTTACGAAACCAATAGATGCATATCATAATTACTAGAATTTTTTGAATTGATCCAATAAGAAAAAACTACAGATTTTGAAGATGCTTAACATAACACCACATTTCTCATCATATTAGTTAAAAATAAAAAATCTAAAGACTACCCATTAAAGAGGACAAATCAAAGTAATGCACCATAAATTTTCCATATTTTTTCACAGTGTATTTTGAAAGATACAAAATTTTGATTTTACTGAATCATATTGACCTTGAGAATTTTTTTGCAAACATTTTACTAGAAAATTAGTTAAAATTAGCAAATATCCATAAAATTTATATCTATTGAAAGTAGATTCAGTTTTGCAAATGCTACTGTTGGTTCTGGAAGTAAATTCACTATGTTTGAAGGAGTTTAACCATTCTTAAATTGCATAAAGGTGAACAAAGTCGAGCTGTTGCAAAGTTGTAGGTTTTCGGTCAAAAAAAAAAATCAGCCAAATTATTATTATTATTATTTATTTATTTATTTATTTATATTTTTTTTCACGAATGGACATTAAATATAATAGAAAAAGGTTTTCGGCCGAAAAACCTTTCTATATTTTCCATCAATTGTGAAATTGAAATGATGCGACCCTCCAATGTAACCGTTTCATCTGAAAGCTATAAATACACTCGATCGAAACGCCATTTTCACACTCACATTCCTCATCTGCACTTATTTGAATCTAATTTTTGGATAGTAATTTTTTTTGGCTATATTTTGAAAGTGATTTTTTTGGGCTTGATTTTGAAAATGACTTTTTTGGGCTTGATTTTAAAAATATATATAAATCGAATTATCATGGGGAATCAAAGAAATTGCAAGAGAAAATATGATCGAATTAGAGACATTGAGGCTTGTAGAGAATACTCGAGAAACTATTATAAAAAAATGAAAAACACTTAAATATTGAAAGGGAAAATCAATCTCAACAAGAAGTTGAACTAGGTATGCAAATGTAGATATTATAAATAATTTTTAAAATTTAATAGTGTATTATGTAATTTAATTTTTATTTGATGAACTAATCTGAAAAATATTTTTCAATGTAAACATAAAGAGATTTTTCTCATAACATTGATGATGAGATTGAAAATGTTGAAAGACAAGGTGAAGAAGTAAATGAACCAAGGCTTGATGATGTTCTTGAAGATGTTGAAAGAGATCAAGTGAAGAATAAGTTGGACAACCCATAGGTATGTATATATATGTCATGTATTATTGAAATTATACATATTTATTAGTTTCTATTTCATGAAATCTATTTTTTAATTTAATTATTTAATGTATATTTATACTCATTTACATGAGATTCTCATATGTACGTATGAAATCAATATCAATGATGAGATGTTAGAAAATGTCGACACTAGCACATATAGAGATAAAAACGCTGATAATGTTATACAATATCATGTTAAGCCTATTATTGATAAGTTCTTCAAAGATGAAAATTTGACAGTTCAAGCTCAAATTTTGAGAGGTATATAACATCGAAAAAATTAAAAGAAACTACAACGCTATTGGGCATTCGAAAATCAACAAAATATAAAAAGGTGAATGAAAATTTGATTCAAAATATAAGTAGTGCTCTAAATCAATTCGAAGATCTAGAAATAAAAGTGATCTAGATGCACATAGATAAATACAAACAACAATGGTTTCATCAAGTAATAAAGAAAATTGTTTGATAAAATGTATGGCAAAAGAATTAGGGACCTTACGAAAAACATTGCATAAGAATAGGAAATTATGATTGCAAATAGATGCAAATGATGAGCTTATTTGCTAGACAATTATTTGTAGGAAACCATACAAAGATAGACTTGGAGAAAATCTTTAAAAAATGATATATGAATATTGGGGGAAAAATTCACGTGTTTCATGAAAATAAAGGGATGTGATGCAACGAATAATTGCATGAAATCAATTTGCAGAAGATGAAAAACATATCTTGGACACCACTTAGATAGATTTGTTTAGTAAATTAAAATAAGAGAATCATGGAATTAAGGTCCCAATCAGTACTTTTGTGCAACAAAACCATGGTATGTTAAACATATCACTATACGCGACACTTGTTGTTGTCGTTATCATGTGGAATTTCAATTATATTATGTTAGCTTCTTAATTTTTATAAAACATTTTGGAAAAATTCATCTCCTCCTTCCACTATCCATGATTTCATATCCCAAATTCTATGTGGAAGAGAAAATCATGAATTATTTTACCAAAAGAAATATGTTGGTGGTAAAAAATATGATCATTGTGGAAATTTTACTTTGTTTCACAACAAATATCTTATTGATATGAATGATCAATAATTGTCCAACATAAAAGTGGAATGTAATAGATATGAATATATCCATACATCGATTGGTTCAAGTAGTAGTAAAAAGTGCTAGAAGGATTGATTTACAAGAAGAAGAAATTTTTGTGATAGAGTTTTTGAAGAAGATTAGACATAAATTTATAAATACACCAAGAATTCTCATAGTGCTTGATGGTAGGACCCACAATCAAAAAATCTAGTGAAAAATTTCCACTAGGGACCATTTTGTTGATAGTTTTGATTTTGCACAAAATTACACATTTGTTGCACAAAATGAAATACTGAGTGAATATTATCATTCTGACCAAGTCTCTATGCTTGTCCATGTTCTATATAGACATGCTGAAAAAAATGTTGATCATATAGAAAGCACTAGTGAAAATCAACTTGTTATTAAAGAATATCATTTTTATATTAGCGATGATCGTAGACATGATACACATTTTGTACAACATTATTGCTTTGATAAGATTTATGACTCATTGAAAGGTCGTTAAATAAAATTCAATGAGCATTAGATATGGTCAGATGGATGCGCAGGTCAATTCAAATCTTCACGATCATTCTTTTAGTTGTCTTGTCTTCATATGAAAATCAACATTAAACATTGTTGGAATTTCTTTGAGACTGGTCATGGAAAAGGAGAACTTGATGGCATAGGGGCATGTATAAAATGAGCACTTTGAAGATAGAAAATGGACCACTCTACAAACTGACTTGTATTAGTTGAACAAGTTGTTCAATGGTGCATTGTTGCACTAAGCCATCAGACTAACCCATCAAGGGAGGTACACAGTTATGTACATATATATTTACTTGTATATATTTTTAATATATGGTCATTTTTATTAATTTTTAAATTTTTAAAATTTAAAAATTACATAGTTTAAATAACTAATCGATGATTATCTTCGATATATAAATTGTATTTTAAATAGTTTAAATAACTAATCGATGATTATCTTCGATATATAAATTGTATTTTAAATAACATATGTAAATTCTTATTTGAATTTACTACAAGTTTTTTTGGCATATTAAAGTCCAAGATGTAGATAGATTGATTACATATGAAGTTGAAACAGTAAAAAGGACTTGAATTTTTACATTCAATTAAAACAAAAGAGTATTGAAATACGTTTGCATTTGATAGAAGAAAAGAATCTTGTTTTTGTCATGTTTGCATAGAGGGCACACAATTCAATGATGTTTGTGAAAAAAATATGTATGCGAATGCTTGGCAACATACAAAACATAATACAAAGGGGAAAATGTTGTTTGCAAGCTTCGAAGAGATGGATTGAAAATAGACTATAATGTCATCAAAAGATGATCGAATTTCTGATCTTGTTAGAGAAGGTAACATTTCAATTGCTTTAAAGGATATATATGTGTGTGTGTGTGTGTGTGTGTATGTGTTTTATGTTTTTAAATCATTGTGTATAAGTATCTAGATAATAGTTAAAATATATGTCTAAATCTAATAAAATCAAGTACATGTTGATAACTAATTTCTTGTTAATTATGATCTGAATTTACATTTTTTTAAGTATGTGTTGATATGGCAAATTTTCGCTATACCAACAAAGGAGTACAAACCCGATCACAGGCCCCAATTAGGCCTACTTTTGTTTTTGATGGCTAGTTCCAATGGGTTTTAAGGGACCCCATGAACTATATTGGGTGTTGAAATATTGCTTTTGGGAAGAAGACTTCAATTAAATCAACAAAATAAAACAGCTAACCACTGTGTATTAAATCCTATCTACACTATTTCTAACTACTCTAATCTAGTCCTAATTATCCTAGTCTATCCTGCAAGAGAAAAACAAAAAGGAGGTTAAACACCATACATAAATCCCAAGTCCAAATGAATCAATTACTGGTCCACTTAAGAACAAGGCTGTATTAAATCCTAATCGCAATGCCATTACTTATATAGGAATATACATTCCTTTCCATACAAATAACACTTGCAACTGATGTTTAACAAGTCTGGAATCAACAACCTTCCATGAATTATTAATGCTATTGAATCACATTCAAATAACTAGGAATAACCATGAGCAGTTAGTTATCAATGTGCACAAAGAAAATCACATTTGACTTCATACCAACAACAACATAGAGATTCTAAATATTTAAGATTAAGGGGAAACAAATTGGAAAAGAACAGGCTCCTTCTCGAACCAAATAGTCCTCTTTATTCACAATAAATCAAAACTGTTTTCTCCAAACAAAAATCCCTTCTCTCCTATTTGGAGGTAGTATTTATGCCTCAGGCCCCTTGACCTTTCATCTTCCCCTGTTCTTTTCAATATACCGATCAGAATACATAGAGGTAGAGCCATCAGTGTCACTGCTGACACGTAGAAGGAGTCTCCTATCACTGGAACGCTTCATTCCCTGGGGAAATGAAGAGGATGACTGTGTGTCTTCTCTTATGATGAGATCTGGGGCAGTTTAGCTTTCAGAATACGCAAGAAACACCTAGAAACCGACTGAGAATGCCAAAGGCTGGCTCTTTCAATAGAACACATCCACATATAAGGGTTCTCCGGATCCGCTTATGCATCCGTTACTCCTTGCCTGCAGAAATAATGGACACTAGTCATGCTTATAAAAATACAAAAAAAATGCTTTAAAACATAAGTCTTGCCTCTATTAAACGTTTATTACATCAAACGTGAAAGAATCAGCCCCTGATTTTTAAATTTATGCATAGATTAAGTCCCACAAGCAAAACTCGGTTTATATTGAAAATCACCATAAAACATAGAACCGGATGGTATTTCGGAAGGGGTCATAAGTGGTAACCAGTATTGTGAGGATGGCCCCGATTCCAATCTTCAAACGACACGTGGCAGTTAGGAGGAAAGAGGATACCGCTTTTCGGGCGGGTATTCCTCGAGCGACTAGTTCACTCGAAATCTGCGTGGACCGTTGGATCCACGAGGGGTAGATCAACGGTGGAGGATCGGAGAAGGTGGACCTAAAATATATGTAAATGGCACTTAATAGCCCTGGCGGGTCCGCAATATATGATTTCCCTTTGAAAAGCCCCAACTTCAATGTTTTTCGGAAACATAAGAATATACAGGGAAACCCCGAGTTTGGCCATTGGGGCAGACTTGAAAATTTATATGCCCAACTTTATAATCATCGATGGGTCCAGGTGGTTATGGTGCACCATATATATAGATCCCAGACCCCGCCGATAGCGATAAGCGATGGTTCTCAGTCCTGAAATATGTGAATTTCAGTTAATAGAACTATCAGGTCTGGAAGCCATGTATTCGATGCATTTTAATGTTGATTGTGGTAAGCAAAAAGGGGTGATTTATGCATATTTATGAAGGATTTCTCTTGTAAATGGTTATAAAGGAGTAAAGTGAAATAGGAGGTTTTTATTTGGGTTGGAAAGGTCCCTATAGAGGAAATGAATGAAGGGTTAAGAAGAGTGATGAGCAGACCGTGCAACAGGGGTTAGGTAAAAGGGGGGGTCTTGACCATTAAGAATTTGAGACTTGGATCGGCAATGAGTTGAACTCTCTCGGACTAAATAGATCATTTAGAGAGGTAGAAGACCAAATTTTAGGGGACTCATTCAAAATTGCTACCCAGGAAAGTTTTGATAGGGTGGTGGTTCTGGCCACAACAAATGGTGAATTGCTGGGAGAACCAGTTATCTTTGTTTCCAATAAACCTTGGATCAATAGAACATCAGGGTGTTAGGATAAACTTGAAATGCAGACTATATAGATGGACAAGCATGGGTTCCACTTCAACATTAATTGCTTCAAGTGGGATAGAGACAAATAGCTTTTACTTACTGATAGGATTTTGACAAGCATTCTCCAATGGCAGTATTATGGGGTTTATTGACCTCCCTTTTCTTGTTTCCCACTTTCAAAAATCCTTTTGGGGCCATCACTGATCTGTCCATACCTATTTAGGTGTGTACCTCAGCTCTTTATTGTTCATCAAACTTGATATAAATATGTTTGTCTGCACTTTATATAAGAATTTCAGTGTTGTATTTTCATATGATTGAATGGGGCGTAATCATGGATCTTGCCATATTTTTAAACTGCTTAAGCAAGGTTGGGCTTGCTGTATCAACCGGTACTCTGAGCCCAACAACAGTCCCTACTCTAACCGGCTTCCCAAACAACCTGTCCTTCCAGGTTGGCACAAGGACCTGACATTTCATTTTCTTTTTAAATAAGTCCTTCCAGTTTCAAGCACAAGGACTAGAGCACAATTGGATTTGCCATAGGTATATGACAGTGAGTTTAGCCCATGAAAGGAGGTTTACTTGTAGATGACAGGTATCGGGAAAGTTAGTGTGGTGGATAGAACCAATGGAGAATGATTGCAAACCTTATAGCTAAGTATAGGCTAGGTCTAAGTGGGATTTATTCAAAATACAGCGTCCCTCCATGCCAGTCCCGCTATAGTTACACATTCTTATTTTATAAAGATGCCCCTACATGCTCCAAATATCAAGGTTATCAACAGGTCTTACCCAGTTCTCAACAGATGCCAATGAGTGGCTTGGTTTGAATTCCACAGCTAATTTTCAAGTTCTCATGGGCTGATTGAAAATTTGTTTGATTTGCAAGGTAATGATGGATTTAGGAACAACAGAATCATCAGTAGGTTAATGAGGAAGGGAAAGGCTGAATGTGGTGAATGAGGGAAAATCTGAAAGGTAGAACGAGGCTGGAGGACTGAAATCAGTTGGCTGAAAAAGGACTATAATTCAAAACAACAGGAAAATAAACTTTGCAGAAAACAAAAGGAAAAGACAGAAATACAACTAAACTAACAGCAAAATGAAATAAACTCTAACCTAATTAGGAGGTAACCACCCTATGGTGGCTACTGGAAGTATCTCTTCAGATGTTGGCCATTAACAGGGAGCTTTTCAGTCTCTCCCTGTAACGTTTTCAACTTGTAAATTCTGTTAGGGCTCCAAGAAACTCTCCAAGGTTGTAGCTCGGAGATGCCTGGTAACATATAATCTTCAATATGGTTCTAGGAACTTATTGGGATGGGTGATGGTTTGGTTCAAGCCAGATAACCACTTCTACTCTGTTTTCACTCCAGACATGCATGAACACCCTCAGACTACAAGGCTTTAGACCACCAATGCTCAACAATTTGGGAATTAGGTGAATAGATGAAGAATACTAACCACACCAGCAGATGCATACAGAATGTATGATGGCCAGCTGCAACTAGTAAAGAAACTTGCAAATCTAATCTATCAATGCAGAGATAAGATGACAATTATCTTGCATTAGATACAGAAGAAACCTGAGTGACCTACTCACTGATACATTCAATTGTCTAATCCAGAGATAAGATGACAGTTATCTAGCATTAGACGTAGAAGAAATCATGAATACAACACTTTAGGCACAAGCTTAGAATAGAGGAGAAATGGGCATTGAGCAATTAACAACAAAAGAAGCTTGCATTGCTAAAAATGAAGATGAGACGCTACAAGTTACAGAATATCTACAGTCTCCAGAAGTTGAACCGAAACACAATTGCCAACCTTGATTACATCTTTCTTCTGGCTATTTATAATCTATCATTACAATGGCCCTTAGCCGTTTAGGGATGGAGGGGTCTTAATTGACCACCAACTACCATTAACTATCTAATAGCGTCTTTGAATGTAGTTGCTTTCTTCACTACAAAAATCTGATTAGTTCTGGTACCATGCTATCCTCCAGGTGGTCGGATTGATCATGGCAGTGGAGTTCCATGACTGTTTAATTCGGTTGTTGAGTTGTGCTGTGTCCTTTTCTCCTCCGGCCATGCTCTTCTTTTAATTCAGTTTCATGGTCAGACTGTCGCTAGACTGACAGAGTCGGCCATCTTCTTCTTCGCGTAACAGACAGGACATGGGTTATGGAGTGCATGGGCGGATGAATGGTTGTGAGTGATTGTGAATGGTGGCCGTCGGATAAAGGGAGATGTGTGGTGGGGATCGCCTTTTGGAGGCTAGCAGTCATGGCGGGAGCAAAACATGTCCGGGTCGTTGGATCTTTCGGCAGGCAGATCAGACGGTTATCGGGTGGTGGAGATGCATGGATGGTAACACGCGGGGTGGTTTTGTTTAAGTGGAAACAACTTTTATCGGGCAGGCATTAGGCGATAAGCGAAAAATGTTAGAACTCGCCTGATGCATTCAATGGACGACATGTAGCAGCGGGGAAAGAGAAAAACCGCTCTCATCGGGCGGGTACTTTTCGCGCTTGTTGTCCGCGCGATATGGGCGCTGATTGTTAGATCTGACAGGGTTGATCTAACGGTGGAGAACAATTGGGCATGATGCATTGATCGGGAGGAATGTAGGCCATTGGATTGGCAGGAGAAGATCAACGACGAAGGGAGGTGAAATTACGAGGTGTCCTCGGGAGCTGTGCTGATGGTGCGTATGGCGAATGGGTAAGGTTTTATGGGGGTTTTTGGCTAATTCGCTTGGAGCTAAGGCTAAACAGGGTTTTGTCGGGGCATGAAGGTTAATTTAGGAAATGGGACAGGTAGAGTGTGAACGGGGTAAAAGAAGAAGGGGAATGATGGCCCATGTGGGACCCCTTTAAGAACAACGAAGCAGACTGAGCCTTTCCTTCATCCTTAAAACAAAACAACACTGCATCTCAGGGCTAACACTGGCTCCTTCTGGGGATGAAATCCTCCTTGTGAGGTTTCAAGAACCATAGACCACTGCCTTTTACATAAGAAACAAGATTATAAATAGTACCTAGTATTCCATTGGGTATGGATTCTATCTAAGCCTACACTAAACTTTGAAAAATAACATATTTACAATACTAAGGCCTGAAAGCCTTAAACAAAATAAACTTTCAAAAACCGCCCCATCAAAAACAATTTCTCCCTCCAAACTTTGCAGCATGAAAGTATTGTTTCCCTAGACCTAAGAGATGACAAATGGTCCTGTCCATAGAGCATCAAATTTACCATGATTGCCTTTCTTTTCCTTCAGTGAATCCCATTTGAGGACCCAGTCACCAACCTGAAGATTTTCCATCTTTGCCTTTCTGTCAAAAGCTTCCTTGATTTTCCTTTGATGTATTGCAGACCTCTCAATTAGTTGATCCCTGATTTGATGAACTTTAGCCAAGTCACTCATCCTCCTTGCCACGTCACTTTCCTCGTTTTGCTCTTCTTGCAAGAATTTGGCCACAGGGAGGATCAATTGGATTGGGAAAACAGCCTCAGTGCCATATACCAACTTGAATGGAGAATTCCCTGTGGACTTCTTGGTGGTGACCCTGTCAGCCCACAATGCAAACTTTAGTTTGGAATGCCAGCTCCGCTTTTTGTCTTCCAACAAATTTTTGATTATCCTTACTAGGCTTTTATTGGATGATTCTACTAAGCCACTACCTTGAGGATAATGTGAGGTGGAATGCACTAGTTTAATGCCCATTGAGTCACACATGTCCACCAATTCTTTCGCCATGAAAGTTGCTGCATTGTCAGTAACCAATTTGTTTAGGCAGCCAAACCTGGTGAAAATGTTTTCCGTCAAGAATTTCATGACAACTTGGTGATCAACTTTCTTAGTGGGGATGGCCTCAATCCATTTGGTAAAATAATCAGTGGCTACTAAAATCCATCTATGCTGGCCACTGGAATGGGGATTAATCTCCCTTATGAAATCCAAACCCCACTGCTGGAAAGGGCCACTAGTATGTATTGGCTTCAGGGGCAAAGATTTCAGTTGTTGCCTTCCTGCAAACCTCTGGCACTTGTCACAAGATTTCACAAATGAAAACACATCAGAGAATAGAGTGGGCCAATAATACCCAGCTCTCAGGATCTTGTGGGCTATGGTTTTCCAATAATGATGTCCTCCACAAATGCTAGAATGGAACTGGTGCATGACTTCCACAGATTGCTCTTTGTCTAGACATCTTAAGAGGATTCTGGATGGGTCCCTCCAATAAAGCAGGTTCTTATTAATACAAAACTTGGCTGCTCTGAGCTTGATGGTTTTGGCTTGACTTGAGCTAAGCCCTGGAGGGACTTCTAGCTTCAACAGGAAATGAGCTATACTGGAATACCAATCACAAGAAGCCAAATTCTCAGCTAATGACTGGTTTTTCCCTTGTTCCACTACTGCTTCCCCTGTCTGTCCAACATCTGAATTTGTACCCATGCAATTTATGTTCAGCATTCTGCAATTTTCTTCAGCCATTAGCTGAGCAAGGCCCTCGCCTTTGACAAGCTTGGTGGGCTTCAATTCTATGTTGGACTCAATGAGATTTGTAATCCATTTAGCCCTTCTTCCATCAACATATGGCTGTTTTAGGACATCCTTTACTGAGGTAGAGGGTACATAGGCAATCACCTTGGAGTGCAGAATGTAGATTCAAAATGCCTTTAAAGACTTAATAAGAGCATAAGCCTGTTTTTCAATAATGTCATATCTTAATTCAGCATCCCTTAAATTTTTGCTGAAAATGACCACTGGCTGATCTGCACCTTCATCATCCTTCTGCAACAAGACTGCTGCAAGGGTGTCATAGGAAGCAAAAGAGAAGATACAGAACTCCTTGTTATAGTCCGGTCTGATTAGAGTGGGAGCTTCCATAATAGCTCTTTTGATGGCTTCAAAAGATTTTCTTGCTGCATCGGTCCATTTAAGCTCTAATCCATTTTTCAGCATGGAGGTGATATGTTTCACTAGTTCTGCAAAATTGGGAATAAACCTCCTCACAAAGTTGATCTTGCCCAAAAATGATTGAATGTCCTTTTTTGACCTTGTGACAGACAATGTCTGTATTGCTTTAACTCTTTCCGGGTTGATCCTGACACCTGTAGTAGAAACAACGTGTCTTAAAAGCTTGCCTTCTTTTAAAGAAAAATGTGACTTCTTAGGATTTACTAAAATCCCAAACCTTTTACACTTTAGGAACAATTTCTTCAGATGCTGCAAATGATCCTGATCACTGTTGGAGTAAACTGTTATATCATCTAGGTAAACTAGGACAAACTTGTCCTTCTCTTCTACAAAGGCTATGTCCATGGTCCTCTGAAAGGTGTCACAGCATTCATTAGTCCAAAGGGCATCTTGGAGTACATAAAAGTGCCCCAAGGAGTGGTGAAGGCAGTCTTTTCTTGGTCTTCTGGATGTACAACAACTTGGTTGTACCCTGAAAATCCATCCAAGAAAGACATGACTCTAGCCCCTGAAACCTTTTGCAGCAAATGTTCCATCTTGGGCAGGGGATAGTTGTCTTTCTTAGAGCATTTGTTTAGGTTCCTGAAGTCAACACACAGCCTGATTTCCCCACTTTTCTTCCTCACGACTACCAGGTTGGCTACCCACTTCGAATACCTCAGGGGAACTATGATCTTGGCAACCAACAATTTCTTAATTTCCTTTTCAATCAAAGGGAGTAGCAGAGGGTTTATGGGTCTCAGCTTCTACTTGAAAGGGATGGTGTCTTTCTCCAGTGGGATCTTATGCTGAATGATGTTTTTGTCATAAGTCTTAAGGTCACTGTATTCCTAGGCAAAGACATCGGCAAATTGCTTCATTAGGGTGCAATATTCAGAACTTTGGGTAGTAGATAAGTGGGTGGACAGATTTATATACTTTGGATGATTTGGGCTCCCTATGTTATGCTTATGGACTGCAGACTTATTTTCTTTTCAGGCAGTCTTATAGGGTACATCATTATGGTCAAACAACTTCTCTAGAGGCACCAACCCCTTAGGTATATGGTTGCTAGGCAATTGTACAATGTTGTCTTGGCCAATTTTGTTTCTTAGATGAGACTGGTGACATTCCTCTATGGCTTCATTCTCTTGATCAATTTTCATTTCAGAGAATTCATCAATGACTTGCAGAAACCTATTGACTTCATCATCATCCTCAAAAACTTTCCAGTATTTGACATTATCAGGCAGAGATAGTCTATATTTTACCTGAACTTCATAAGCCAATTTAGGGGGCATGGGAGGGATAGAACATGCTAGTAGACACAGCAAGGGAATCGACAAGCTGATTTTTGACTCTAGGAATATACGAGATACAAAAGCTACTAAAAGAATCTTTGAGCCTCCATACCTCATCTCTGTATGCTTTCAGCCTGGGGTGCTTTGCTTGGAACATTTTGTTTACTTGTTGAATGATGAGATCGGCATCTCCAAACACCTTTATGTCTTTGATTCCCATTTCTTTAGCAGCATTTAAGCCCAATATCAAAGCCTCATGCTCTGTTATATTATTGGTGACCTAAAAAGTCAGCTTGAAAGATATATGTATGCATTCTTGTGTTGGGGATACCATCACTACACCTGCTCCTGCAGCTTCCCTAGAGCAAGCTCCATCAGAGAACATCTCCCAAATCTATGGCCCTTCCTTCTCCATGACCTGGCATATTGGTTTCTTGAGCTACACTGAGGCCAACTGGGATTCTTCAATTTGGAGAATACATGCTCCAAAATCAGTGTCCACAACATAAATGGGATGATTAGTGGGATTCTTTTCATCACTGATGATATATGCCAGCTGGGCTTCCCTGTATAACCTTCTGCTTTCTCCCCCAAAAACCGGGACAGTGGCATAGGACAGGTCATTTTGCAATGTCCCACCCAACCTCTTAATCCATCCTCTGGAAAGTAGCATGCCAAAGCTAGGGGGAACATCTGCTACTACTATATCCATCATCATGCTCTTCATGGGCAGCTGAGATAAGGTGATGGCCAAGTCTTTGATAAACCCTAGACATTTCACTTTTTTGGAATTGAAAGAGAACAAGTCATGATAAGGTCTGGTGATATTGAGGCCTAACTCATCCATGAAAGCCTTGGGCATTAGATTATGACTGGCGCTTGTGTCCAGTAGGCAATTGTGAAGGATTTTGTCATGAATGGTCAAAGAGACATAAAAGATGGGGAATTGTCATCAGTAGGGTCAGTCATGGTACTAAGAACAAGTGGAGGCCTATCATCTTGCAAATTGACACAGTCATTTGATGCTTGTGTGGCCTTAAGCTCAAGGGCTTCAAGGATGGGTTTCTTAGAGGCCTCATTCTTTACTAGTTCTATCAGAGGTACAAATATTTTCAACTTCTGGACTTCTGATTCAAAACTGAAAGGGGAAGGGGACTTGTCAGGACCTCTTACCTCTTGGGCTGGTGCTTTGAGGATGTTAGGATCAGCTGCTGGTCGCTTCTGCTTGCTAATCTGCTGCTCTGTGGGGACAACAGCTCTTTGGATAGGGATTTCTTTGCTATTACTCATCCTTGACCTCAAGTTATATCTCTGTTGATCTTCAGTTTGCAGAATAGCTTCTCTGTCCCACTCTTGGCTGGGCTGGTCCTTGAGTAATGACTCCTCATAGGTAGCTAATGTCAAAAAGGAAGCACTGCCTTCGTCTTCCATGCAGTGAATCTCATCCTCCTCATCAAACTACTCCTCCTCCATGACTGCGTTCTGGAAAGGAATCTTCACCTTCTGTTCTTCACTGGCCTCTTTGCCCCTTTGCATGATCTGCAATTGTTCATTTGCTCTCCTATACATATTGGGGTTTCTAGGAGAAAATGTATTAGGACCCCTTCCTTTCCCCGAATGCTGCTCAACCTTCAGCTTGGAGATTTCAGAGGCCAATGACTCTATCATCTTGGTCATTTTGTCTATCTTGGGGTCTAAAGATGAAGAAGATTCACCCCTCTGTCTCCTTTGATCAGCATGTCCTTTGAGTTTCTCTGCAGCCATGATATTAGATTCTACCTCCAAGGCTGCATCCTGCATCTTAGCCAGAGAAGCACATCTTCTTTCTCTCAATAGCAGGTAGAAGTCAGAATCAAAGGCATTGGCATAGGTGAGCTTGGCAGAGGTGGGAGTAGGTTTCACTTCAGCTGGTATCTTGTTGTACATGTAGTTGAACCTTTTATTGAAATCAGACAATGACTCCCCATTTTCCCTTTTTAGGTTGCTAAACTCAGTATGATAATAGAGCAAATCTTTCTTATCCCCCAATGCTTTAGGAACACATCATCTAAGGCCTCAATGTCTATTATAGACCTAGGGGTTAATTCTCTGAACCATTTTCTAGCCTCTCCATCTAGGATTTGGACGAATACTCTCATCCATACATCATCTTCACTAATATCTAGGTTATCAACATAGCTATAGAATGACTCAAGATGTTCTTCTGCTGTGACTCCTTCTGTCCCAGTGAACTTAGGCATGTACTTCTAATATTCTCCTACAGGCATGGCATTCAAAGGAGTAGGCAATACCAAGGGCCCATACCTAGCAGCTATGATTCTTTCCATTTTGGTGGGTGCTTGTGGGCCTGCCATGACTAGGGTAGATGAAAGAGTGCTGGCAGTCTGAAAGGTAGGGAGTTGAGAAATGACTGACAGGGCTAAAGGAATATGATGGACAGGAGGGGAGGTTTCCTTTGGGCTGAAATCCAAAGGAGGACCTAAAGAATAAGGAGCTTTATGAATCTCCGAAAATTTTTCTTCACTGCTAGTGCTAAAGGCTATATTCTCAACATGTATGTGCTCTGTTACAAGCCTTTCTCGAAGAGATGAGTAATTATGTTTAGGTTTACCTAATCCTGATGCTCCCTTTTGTGATGTCTTTCTTTCCTTGATAATCTTCTCAGGGTTAGGCACTGGGTTAGCTGGTGATTTTTGAGGATTTCTCCGAGTGTGCCTCACAAACTGAGCCAGAACTATGATGTGGAGTTGCCAAGAGTTTCGGCCTCCAATAGAGTCGCCAGATAGATGATTACAACCAAAACTGTGTCCAGACTTTGTCTACCATCAAAGCTGAATCTGTGTCATTCTCCCAGGGAAGCTGAGCTTCAATATCCTCTCCCCAGCAATGGCGACAATTAGGTTAGGGCTCCAGGAAACTCTCCTAGGTTGTAGCTCGGAGATTCTTGGTAACATATAATCTTCAATATGGTTCTAGGAACTTATTGGGATGGGTGATGGTTTGGTTCAAGCCAGATAACCACTTCTACTCTGTTTTCACTCCAGACATGCATGAACACCCTCAGACTACAAGGCTTTAGACCACCAATGCTCAACAATTTAGGAATTAGGTGAATAGACGAAGATTACTAATGACACCAGCAGATGCATACATAATGTATGATGGCTAGCTACAACTAGTAAAGAAACTTGCAAATCTAATCTATCAATGCAGAGATAAGATGACAATTATCTAACATTAGATACAGAAGAAACCTGAGTGACCTACTCACTGATACATTCAATTGTCTATTCCAGAGATAAGATGACAGTTATCTAGCATCAGACATAGAAGAAATCATGAATACAACACTTTAGGCACAAGATTAGAATAGAGGAGAAATGGGCATTGAGCAATTAACAGCAAAAGAAGCTTGCATTACTGAAAATGAAGATGAGACACTGCAAGTTACAGAATATCTACAGTCTCCAGAAGTTGAACTGAAACACAATTGCCAACCTTGATTACATCTTTCTTCTGGCTATTTATAATCTATCAATACAATGGCCCTTAGCCGTTTAGGGATGGAGGGGTCTTAATTGACCACCAACTACCATTAACAGTTTGATAGCGTCTTTAAATGTAGTTGCTTTCTTCATTACGAAAATCTGATCAGTTCTGGTACCATGTTTTCCTCCAGGTGGTCGGATTGATCATGGCAATGGAGTTCCATGACTGTTTAATTCAGTTGCTGAGTCATGCTGTGTCCTTTTCTCCTCCAGCCATGCTCTTCTTTTAATTCAGTTTCATGGTCAGACTGTTGCCAAACTAACAGAGTCGGCCATCTTCTTCTTCACGTAACAAATAGGACGTGGGGTATGGAGTGCATGGGCAGATGAACAGTTGTGAGTGATCGTGAATGGTGGCCGTCGGATCAAGGGAGATGTGTGGTGGGGATCGCTTTTTGGAGGCTAGTGGTCGTGGCGGGAGCGGAACATGTCCGGGCCATTGGATCTTCCGGCAGGCAGATCAGATGGTTATCAGGCGGTGGAGATGCGCAGACGGTAACACGCAGGGTGGTTTAGTTTAAGTGGAAACAACTTTTATCGAGCGGGCATCGGGCGGTAAGCAAAAAATGTCAGAACTTGCCCAACGCCATTCAATGGACGACACGTAGCGGTGGGGAAAGAGAAAAACTGCCCTCATCGAGCGGGTACTTTTCACGCTTGTTGTCCGTGCGATATGGGCGCTAACCATTAGATTTGGCAGGGTTGATCTAACGGTGGAGAACGATCGGGCATGATGCATTGATTGGGAGGAATGTGGGCCATGGGATTGGCAGGAAAAGATCAACGGCGGAGGGAGGTGAAATTACGAGGCGCCTTCAGGAGTTGTGCTGATGGTGCGTATGGCGAATGGGTAAGCTTTTATGGGGGTTTTTGGCTAATTCGCTTGGGGCTAAGGTTAAAGAGGGTTTTGTCGAGGGATGAAGGTTAATTTAGGAAATGGGACGGGTAGAGTGCGAGTGGGGTAAAAAAAGAAGGGGAATGATGGCCCATGTGGGACCCTTTAAGATTAGTGAAGAAAACCGAGCCTTTCCTTCATCCTTAAAAAAAAACAACACTACATCTCAGGGCTAACAAGTTCCTTAACCAATTTTTTCAACAACTTGGAATGGGCTGAGCCATAAGTGTTGGAATTTCGTGTGTTTACCTTTTGGCTCACTTAACTTGTCCCATTTTAGGACTAGCTCTCCTATTTGGAAGTCTTTATCTCCGGGAAGATGATGATAAAACAATCTTTTTACAATCATTTGGTGATTCCTGAATTTATTTCTGGATTTATCTCTCAATTCCTCCAACCTCATTAGTTGGTTGATCCTCTCTTGAAGTAAGGCAGAGGGGGTTCCTCTTGAAGCTTGGGAGAGCTGTAAAGAGGGAAGGGTAACGTTGGGAGGCAGGATGGCTTCCTGTCCATAGATGAGGAAGTATGGGGAGTTTCCTAAGGCCACTTTTGGGGTGACCTTATCGGCCCAAAGGGCATTTGTTAGAGCGTTGTGCCAGTTCCTCTGGTTGTCCGCAACAGACTTACGGATTATGCGTATGAGGTTCTTATTTGAGGACTCTGCAACTTCATTTCCCTGGGGGTAATAGTTTTTTTCATACCTTATGTGGATTGATTTATCAATAGCAAATTCAGTCAATTTCACTAATGAAAAGTAAGAATCTTTATCAAATATGAGAGCATCAGGGATGCCATACCTGTTGATAATGAATTTCTCAATGAATGATATTACCTCATCTTCATTCACCTTCCAAAGTGGGATGGCTTCGGTCCATTTGGTGAAGTATTCGGTTGCTGTGAGTATATACTTATGCTGCTGCAAAGAGTTTGGGTGATCTCGCCTATGACATCTAGGCACCAAAGCTGGAATGGGTGACAAATCATAACGGGCCTGAGGGGGACAACAAGCTTTCTTTCTCATCCTACAACGGTTTGACACACCCTGCATTTGCAAGCATAAGCATGCGAGTCTCTGAACACTATGGGCCAATAATATCCAGCTCTTAGTATTTTGTGAGTAGTGGTCTCTCCGCCATAGTGACCACCTGTTGGGTTGTCATGCATTTCTTTCAAGACATGGTCGGCATCATCCTTTTCCAAACATCTTAGCGAGATTCCATCATAATTTTTTCTGTATATTATGTTATTGGCCAAATGATATTAATTGGATTTCAATTTGAGTGCTCTCCTTTGTGATGCATCCATGTGTTCAGGACATGATCCCCATATCAGATAGAAGTGTATGCCATAGTACCATGACTCAGGGTCCAAAAGGGCTTCTGACATTTCTCGCTCATACATCAGGGCTTCGTTAATCCATAGGGGTTCCTCCCTGAATTCCATTTGTGCACATTGCATGCTCTGTGTTTCCGGTTCTTCGAACACTCCTTATTTATCCGCCAAGGCTTCTGCTGCTAGCCTGCAAAGTCCCTGCCCTCAAACTACCTGTGTCGGCTTAATCTCAAGGTCAAACTCTTCAAGGGCGGCTATCCAGTTCCCTCTCCGTTCACCCATTTCATTCTGCATGAAGAGGGCTCTTACAGCAGGATGGGGAATGATTACTTTGGTCCTGGCCTCTAGTAAATAAGGGCAGAAATGTTTTACGGCCTTGAAAACTGCAAAGCCCTGTTTCTCCATGTCTGGGTAGTTGAGTTCTACCCCTTGTAGATTAGAGCTCATACCAAAAATAGGGACTTCGTTGCCTTCATTATTTTTCTGAGTGAGTATTGCGGCCATAGATAATTTTAGGGGCGAATGTTCGCCCTTTGGCGAAATTAAGGGGTTTTAAATTTTTAGTGGGTGAATATTTTGTATCATAGTACATTTTTACAAATCACCTCAAATAGCCCACCTTATTTTAAGGGAGAGGGTAAAAAAGGTAAATTTAGCCCTTGAAATTAGGAGTTACAACCTTCCATTCGCCCATTTTCAAGAATAGGTTTTATTTAAGTGAAACCATTCGTCCATTTTCAAGAATAGGTTTTATTTAAGTGAATCCTATGGGCCATAGGCCCAAATACCATATTTATAAAAGAGGTATGGTAAATTAATAAAAATATAAATAAATGAGAGGTATGGTAAATAAATAAAACATTTTTTTATATTTACTCCATAAGTCAGCTTATATACATGCAAGGGTGTAAACAAATAAAAATATAAGTAAAGTGGAGGCATGGTAAATAAATAAAATGTCTTTTTATACTTACTCAAAAGGTATGGTAAATAAATAAAAATATAAATAAACTAGACGCATGGTAAATAAATAAAACCTCTTTTTATATTTAGTCCATAACCCTCATCTATTTATGAAGGGTCAAGAAAGAGCTTTTATTTAAGTGAATCCTATGGGCCAAATACCATATTTGTAAAAGAGGTATGGTAAATTAATAAAAATATAAATAAACGAGAGGTATGGTAAACAAATAAAACATTTTTTTATATTTACTCCATAAGTCACCTTATATTTACAAACACTCAAAAAATGCATTATATTTAGGTGAAACCTATGGGCAAAATACTATGGGACAAATACCATGGACTAGATTGTTATTAATACCATGCAAAAAAACATTATTAACCCTAATATTAGTATTAATAAAAATAAAAATGGCACATGGTATTGACCCATGGTATTCACCAAAATGGCATGTGGTATTGACCCATGGTATTCACCTGGAATGTAGCCTTTTTAAATGGGGGAATTAAACCAGCATAGATCCATCTTTACTCTAGATCTACTAACCTCCGAGAGGTATCAAATATCGTGATATGCAAACTAGCATAGAGTGAAAATATATTTGATCCGATCAAATGTAAAAATGGATGATGTAATTTAAGGTATGTTAAACATTTTAGCTTGGTTAAAATAAAAAATAAAATAAAAATCAACTATTAATTTTATTAATTTTTATATATTACTAATAGTGATTTTTAAGCTCCAGGTTTATGATAACCCATGGTATCGACCCATGGTAATACCATGGTATTCATGTGAGCATAGACTATTTAAAGGGGAAATTCTATCATCTTAGATCCATCTTAATTCTGGGTCTACCAAGTGCTCAGAGGGATAAATAGATTTCATCCCCCTAAGAGTGGTAGATGTGGAGTTAAGATGGATATACGTTGGTTTTTATGATAATGAAGATATTAAATAGACTTAGGAAATTATATTGTAAAAACATCTTAAGGTGAATGGTTAAAGCATAGACATTGGAAAAGTATATTTGTATACTTCTGTTTTAAACTGAAACAAATCCAAGGCTAAAAGGAATGGATTAATTGCACTAGTCATCCTTCTATAACTTTCCAACATATGCTGGAGTAAACAAATTGTAATTTGGGTAATTTTTGTAATTGCAAACAGGAACATACTTGTGTATTGGCAGGGTGGTTACGAGGTCCCTAGAAGTGATGAATTTGATTTTTTCTTAGTTTTATATATAGTATTAGGTTTTTTCTCATGCTTTCTGTGAATGGCACGGGTGAATTTTATCCTACATCCACTAGGTTATCCATATGTAATTTCGGTAATTTTGATTTCAAAAGATATTTTAAATAAATGCAATGATTTCATTTATGTATTCAATAAACAGAAGATTTTATAATTGAGTAAAATATTCGCCATGTCTGGTGAGAGATTCGCCAAAAAATTATATATACATATCATATTATTGATAAAATCGCCTTCCATTTTTCCTATATACCATGGAGATTCGCCCATTTATTATACATGTAAATTTAGAGGTGGGGGGGGGGGTTCTTAAAATTTTCCCTGATTGCGGCATAAGAAACATCATAAGAAAAAGTGTACAAGAAGAATTCCTTGCCGAAATCGGGGCTGACCAATGCAGGAGCTTCAGCGATGGCTTCCTTGATTCACCGAAACACTTTCTTAGCTTCAACGATCCATTTATACACAACGTCTTTCCTCATCATCAACTGCATGGGGTGCACTATTTCCACGAAACCTGAGACAAATTTTCTAACGAAATTGATCTTCTTGAAGAAGGATTGCATGGCCTTCTTATTTGCAAGGGGTTGTATTCTCATGATGGTCTCTATTATTTCAGGATCAATAACAATCCCTTCTTTAGAGAGGATATGACCCAGTATTTTCCCTTCTGCGACTGTAAAGACGCTCTTCTTGGGATTCAATGATATTCCATACCTTCTACATCTTTCAAAAATCTGTCTCAGGTGATAAATATGATCCCTTCTGTTATATGAATACACAATGATGTCATCCATGTAAACCACTACTGATCTATTAATCAACCCTCGGAAAGTTATGTCCATAGCTCTCTGGAATGTGGCGCTCATGTTAATAAGTCCAAAAGGAATTTTACAATATGCGTAGGTGCCCCATTTAGTGTTGAAGGTTGTCTTTAGCTGATCCCCATGAGATACCAATACTTGATTATATCCTGAAAACCCATCTAATAGGGACAACATTTCAGACCCAGAAACGCACTGAAGGATGTGTTCCATAGAGGGGACAGGATAGTTATCCTTTTGTGATGCTTTGTTTAGGTTTCTGAAATCGATACACAGCCTGATATCTCCATTTTTCTTCCTTACTGGCACGAGATTGGCTACCCAACGTGTGTGTCTGACAGGAGAAATGATTTTAGCATCCAGCATTTTGTTTAATTCTTTCTTCACCAATGGTTCTAGGCTTGGATGCATCTTACGCAGCTTTTGTTGGTAGGGATTAGCCCTCATTTTCTAAAGGAATCTCATGCTGCATAACGCTGGTGTCAAAGGTTTTCAGATCTCCATATGTCCATGCAAAGACGTCCTTGTATTCTTTAAATAGCTTGACAAATGTAGCCTTTTCTTGTGGAGAGCACCCCAAGCCAAAATTAATAGTTTTTGGGTCTTCTTTGGTCCCAAGGTTGACTGATTCGTACTTCATGAATGAGCTATGCGTTTTGCAATTAGTTGGCTTCTTGAATTTATCATACAGGTCATACAAGTCCTCCATCTTGACAATTGACTTGGGTATTGTATTGAACTAATTCTTTTCCTCAACTTCCCTCTCATTCATAAGCCTTTCATGTTCTTCTTCATCAATGACTACATTCTTGAAAGTCTTCTCGTAGTGCAGGGACTCAAGGATTTGTCTGTCATCTTCGAACACCTGCCAGTTTGAGATGTTATCAGGCACAGATGGTCTGAAAATCAATTCAACATAACATTTATTCTTCTTCAATCTAAAATCACGCAAAAGTTTAGCAGCCATACTAGCCATCAAACTGGCATCTTGGTTTTGCCCTCAAGGTATGCTATAGACATTTTTGTGCCTTACAGCATAGAGCATGAAATGTCAATAATCTGAGGGATCCAAAGTCCCTAAACATGTTGTTCCTACCCCTAGAGGAACAAGGTCAGCAAACCACAACACTTCAGATCAGTTCTCCACTGAAAAACACTCAAAAACAGGTCAATTTTGGATCAAAGCAGCTGCTCCACTAAGCATCTACGCTGAATGTCAAAAGCTCTATGGTGTACCTGCGCTGAATAGCAAGTGCAACAAAGGCTACCTGCACTGGGCGTACTTTGACATGTGGAGGAATCTTTTCTCAATGTGCCAGTGCCCAGGAAGCTTCCAAAATGACACTTGGATCAGAAGATTCGCCTAATGATGAGTAAAGAGGTTCTAAAACTCCAAGTGGAAGGTAGAAACTCCGAGTGGACTCAAGGACTGAAGAACAACTGGAGTTGAAGAGGACAACAAGTCACACATCAAGCTGACTTATCTTCACTCCAAAACTCTATATAAGGATCTCATCCCATGGGATCTAGAGGCCGGAATTTTGTGCAAAGAATTGTTGTTGGTTTACAGTTGAGAGTATTGGGTGATTGCTTGAGGGAGGTGAAGAGGAGATTTCTTTCCGTCGAGAAGGTGATGCTGGATTGGACCTCTCACGGTTGTATCACCGCCTGAACCTTACTTCCTTATATTAATAAAGCATTTGAGGTTCTTCTATTCGCATGTGTTTCAATGGTGTATTGTCTTACTTGCGTATTTGATTTATGCTAATCCTTGAATCAATTATGAATGCATGCTTCTTGTAGCTTTCCTTTTCTTGTCTTGTTCGCAGGATCTCGTGTAGCTGGGCCCGTGAGAAGACTTGGAGCTGGGAGCGAGTGGAAAATAGAGGAGATTGGATCGACCATTTGCGCAAGACATCGGTAAGTGGATCTCTTCCTTTCATCTCTTGCATGTCATAAAGAAGTAACTTTAGATAGCTTTGCTTTAGCTGTTGCTAAGGAACTATCACCCTTAGAGTGGGATAGGGTCATTCCGTGTTGGATACTTTTCCCCACAACAGACTGGCGACTCCGCTGGGGATCGTGTCTTGTTGGTAGCTTGTGTTTCTTGCTATTCATTTCCTAAACAAAGGGAGTACCGAATCGAACTGCATTCGAATCCTTCGAATGCAAAGTAGAGGGCAGCTACTCTAGCTCAGTGCTGGGCATGTTTATGATTTGAAGAGCTGATCCACAAGGACTCTTTTTAGCTCTTTGTGATAGTGTTCATCTTCCTTAATCATCCTCTAGTGTATACTTGGCTGATAGCCTCTGATTTGGCCAAAAACCATTGATTTTTGAGCAAACTGTGACCCGGAATCTGAGAGAGACGAGAGTTGTCTCTTCAGTGCAGCTGCAGCAAAGGCTACCTGCGCTGCAACGTAGGTCCCGAAGGGGCTACCTGCGCTGCATGTCAGATTGACAGTGCAGTACCTGCGCTGATCCAGTTTTGCCTTGTGCAACTGGGGTTCCCTACTGTCTGTTGCCCAGTTTTCAATATTGTTTTTGCAGCCTGTTGTCAACCTGTATACCCAGCTGAAACTACCTTTCTTTGCCTTCATTCCGCCTCAGTTGTATGAAGAAACCGTGATTGTTCTTATTGTATTTCTTGCTTTCATTCACAGTTTCCCGTAGCGAAAGTGAACTAGTCTTGCTGTGACCTCTTGGATCTAGACCTGTGAAAGTGTCGTTGTGATTCTAAGAGCTAGTTTATTACTGTTCATAGCTGCTTGAACATTTTCTTTCGTTATATGGTTCGAATTTCAGTATTTCTTGTGTTGAAACGAGTGAATCTTAAGGTGTTCTTTTGATTATTGGACAAAAACTTGTTTGCTTTCGCTTGAAATTGAAGTCGAAATTATACAACAGCTTTCTTTTTGTAATACATCAACATTGAGGAAGAAGAAAAGAAATACTTGCATTGTGCATGTGCATTTTGACAGTTTGCATGTCGATTTAGGAAAGTGCATCAGTGTGTGCTCTATGATCTGTTCGAAAAGATGATGTCTTTCTTTTCCTTCAGTAGTTAAGATTTTCATAAGTTGAAAGAATTGAAAAAGCTTGCTTATCATTCTTAGACTGCATTTAGGAGTTGTATCATACATCACGTGGTGATCCATAAAGGCAAACTGCTAAGCAAGATCAACCTAAAAAGAACTGAATTTATCTAACAACGCTTTGAAACATAACGAAACACAGTAGAGGTCTAGGTAGAGACGTGAACTGGCGTCGTTAAACATAGTGACTGTCGATCTCTACGAAGGTGGGTGATTCCTCCTGAGGGACAATAGCACTAATACGGATTTGTGCTCCCGCGTACCGTCGCGTATATTGGGAGACCCCTATAGGAACAAAGCCTTTATCCATAGGAAGCCGTGTCGGCCGCCCTACTGATCGCGATGCAGTGAACACATCATTCACGAAGATCGACCACTCGTACCGTAAAACGTATTCTGTGGTTTCGCGAAAGGTTTGGCACACCCTCTGCCTAGAACTCCAGAGTAGTTTCTTTTGGCCTTTTTCAAACTCTATAACTGAAAAAGTCCATCCGAGCATTTGTCACTTCGGGCTCGTTAATACATCGAAGGAGACTAGAGTCATCTTTAGCTTTTTCTCGACTCTTAAAAATTGAAAAAGCAAGTTGTGTCTAAAGCGTCGTCATATAAAATTCATTCTAAACGGAACATAATCACCCCTTATTCCTGCGTTGATCTTGAGGTTGAGAACATGGAACACACCAACCAAGGGATTCCACATGATGGGACCCCTAGCCCTTTCTCCTCTTGGGGAGAAGTTGGTGCGCCCCACATGGCCACGTTGTCGCTTCCAGGACTGACAATTGGCCTGCCAGTTTGGCTATTCTCAACCACTGTAGTTCAGACCACCACGGTTCTTGAATAGTCGAGTCAACAGTTAGACCAGTCTAGAGCTACCCTCCAGCCTTCCACTTCTTATAAGCCTTCCTCCGATCCTTCTTCTTCGAAAGGTCAAGCCGCCGAAAGCGGAGCTCCCATAGAAAAGAAGAAGGAAAAGAAGAAGAAAGAAAAGAAGCAGAAGGAGCCAAAGGCGCCTGGGGGCAAGCAAAAGGCGTCTAACAAAAATCCACACACAGCACGGACCGGGCCCAAATCGCCATGTGTCATATGTAGAGGGGACCACCTCCACCGTGATTGTCCCAGTATTCCCGGATACTAAGGGACTGGTCCCCTCGTTTGCACAGTTCGGAAGCGTCAACCTCTGACAACCAGGTTGAATGCTTACCGTCGACCAACGAAAGTGAAGGTTCTAGATGACGAAGGGGAATGGGATTCCCCTGCGAACTGTGTGAAGGCAATCACACCCTCCGCCGTTGTCCCTTTTTAGACGAAGCAAAGAGAGTTTTGGAAGATCAACCGGTTGCACCGTTGCTACTTCCTCCTGGATATCAAAAACTCGCGCCAAGTCCTTCGTTGGTTGAAAATACAGCTGCCCCGCTCATAGGGCCAGCTGAAGTGTCAGTCACTGAAAGTGAACCTACTGAATCCGGACCGGACGAAAGTCCAAAGGTCGAAACGGCAGTTGAACCGGTTCTCCCTTCAGAATTTTCATCTTCAAATACCACAGTCACTGAGGATTCATCTTCAGCTGACACCCCTACCGAAGAGAGTAAGGATGACACCGTCCAGATTCTTTTCATCAACACCGATTCTGATGAACATCAGGGCAATGTGCCCACTCCTTTATCGCAGGAAGGAGCATCGTCAGGATCATACCCGGCCGTATATTCGGTCCCACCACCAAGCAACCTGGTTGTGTCCTTTGATTGGAACCAACTAGGCAGACCCCGATTACCAGCCAGTATACCATTTAGAATTATAGTCCAAATATACAAAATGGTGATGGCTGGGACTATCATTGATGAAGGGGCATCTATGAGTATCCTGTCCTCTATTGCTTGGAAAGCACTGGGTTTCCCATCGCTTTTGCCTGAGATAAGGAATCTCTCGGGTTTTGACAAAGGAACCAGTCGACCATTAGGGATTTTACCTAATGTGCCTATTACCTTGAAAGGGAAGGCTGTCAAGATGAACTTGATGGTCGTCCAAGGACCCTTGGATTATAACCTACTCCTTGGACGAGACTACATATATTGCATGGAAGCAATAGTCTCCTCACTCTTTCGAATAATGTGTTTTCCATACGAAGGAAGAATGGTCAAGCTCGTAGACCAACTTTCACTTCCGGGATCACGCATCGCAAATAGTCACATACCTATCCTGAATGGTCTATTCGATCAAGAAAGGTCTCTACCTCTGGTTCTTCTTCCTGATGAGTACGAGTGATTCGGGAAAGTAGGGCCGGAACCCAGGGGGCATGCATCCTGGTCTGCTGTGGTCAGAAAAAACCTTGGGTGTAAAGTAGAATTTCCGCGGGAGAATATGACTAGTCCGTACCCCGTCCCCTCCTTCATCTTCGTAAAACATAAGAGCCGGCAAGAGCTCTCATGCAGAAGAAGGGGCAGTTAGGAATGGGGTTGTTCTGGAAAAGGATTCTTTTGTCAAGGTTACTTGTTTGACAAAGGTCATTCACCTTTGTCTAAATAAGTAGGCTCTGCCAAAGAAGGGGATCCGTTTGCGGCAGCAAGTAGTAACCATCTTTGGGTAAAAGGCAAGCCTCACCCATTAAAACAAATGTTTTAAAGGATAAGTAGGGGCAGCCTACAAAGAAAGAGATTCTATTGCTGCAACAAATTGTAACAATCTTTGAGTAACCTAATGATAGACATCGCCGAAGAAAATTTCTGTTTGAAAGGATTAGCAGAACGATCTTTGGGTAACCAGAAAGAGGCAAGCCTCACCCGTTGAAAACAAAGGTTTTTAAACGGAAAAGTAGGGGCGACCTTGAAATTAGACTTTACACCTGGGGGCATGCAAACCTCTTGGAATGCAAGCACGGGCGGCTTTTTAGTTTTTAGGTAGGTCTAACCCCGCTAACCCGTAGATAAGTCGATACCCAGCTTGCACAAAGAGAGGGTATGGAGCAAAGCGTAGGGAGATGAAGCTCCTTAAAAAATAGCAATCTTCCAGGAGACCTTCCTACTTTATGACTGGTAAAAACGAGCAGTTTTGGCAAAGTTCATGCTCGTTAAAAAATAAACGCAAGATCTGAGCAGTTTTAACGCGGACTTCATGCTCGTTAAAAAATAAACATAAGCATGTGAGCAGGCTTCCCCCCCAGAGTTCAAGCTCATCCAGAAAAAATGAACCGGTAAATAACCATTTGAGACCATAGATTCATCAGCCATAAAAGCCTTGGTCGTGTTTGTGCGCCGTCACCTCCACTTTTCATTTGGCCGATCATTCACATCCACTTGATTGTTTACCTATTTTGAGGAACAACTGCGAAGAGTGATTTCACCTAGCCATCCTTGTGACACTGCCGTGATTGGAAAATTCCAACCTGTACCTGGAATCTGCTGCTATCCCTGTTTATCACTCGTTCCTCAAAATACGAGTCTTCTTTGAGCTCTTTTCACTGACTCGTAAAATATGAAAAGTTTGCCGAGTTTTGGCCTTCCAGCTCGTTAAAAGGACCGGAAGAGCTATCCCTCCTCTAGATTTTAATCTTTTTGGACCTGAGGGATTATTGCACAAAAAGATCGAGCGCTTGTCTAGTTCGGCTCGATAAAGATATCGAACATTCATCCCTTCTGTATTGTTTTATACTTTTTCGGACTTAAGGGCTTAGATGACGAAAAAGGACCCCTAGAGTCCACTTTATGTACCCTTTTCAGACTCTCTAAAGATGAAAAGGACCGAGTTGTCTTTGTCGTTGGGCTCGTTAAAAATATTAGATAGCGACAAACTTGTCTTTAGACGAGAATGAGTTTCCCTATCGTTAAGCTCGTTAAAACATAGCGATGGGCTTGCCCGAAGGGCAGGTTATAGAACAAGCATATGTTATCCTCCTCAAGCTTGACAAAAATAAAGAGGTACTGGTCAGAAATGACTGGGGAAAAATTGGGAAGAACCTCAAAGCTTAATGGTAGCAAGTCGCTCTTGAACATGACACTTTTGCCTTCGTAGATATCGGGTTGGGTTATTATCATTCACCGGTCCCTTCACCATGGTCTCGCCATACCATCCATACATGGGGTAATGCTACCGATCCATCACATCAGTGTCGTTATATGTTCAAGAGATGTCATTCAGAAAGTGTCAACCGGGTCCCATCCACTACCATACATCATCTTTCGTCCTTCCATGACCGCCACCCTGAATCATATTTCACAGATCATTTTCACCATCATCACTAGCTCCGTTCCGTGTCACTGATGGGGGATTCATTAAGGCCCTCCTTTGACGGATCACTTCTTGTCGACATTAGCTCACTATCCAAGAAGTTGATCTAGGAACACCCCCTCAGTACTTTGAAGCTTGCATGCCTCAATGGCAAGTTTCTCACTTCCGGCGATATGTATACATTAATGACCTTCGACCGGGAGACTTTGCGTGGTGTTCGACGTCAGATCCTATATTCACGCCACGTGAATTGTGCTGCAGTACCTTGAGGGTCATCATCATTATCGGTGATTCCTCTCACGCTTGTTAATAGTTTACATTATTAACTGGTAATCAAGCGATGTCTTTCCATGTTCGACTTCAAGAAATTCTCACATGGATCGACTTGTACTAGAGTGAAGATCGGACAAGTTTGAAGACCCCGGATCTAGTTTCATCCATCCGGGCTGCGATATATATTCAAGAGATAAAAACATAGACATGTGCAGCAGATGATCATCCTACTAAAAGGATGATAATTAAAAGCAGAGAATTATCAGTCTATTATCAGACGATCGTCTGTTTATGTACAGCAAATGTATTTATAAAGCTGAGCATGGGAAATGCCCGCATCAGCTAGATCATGAAAAGAAAGTATGAAAAGATAATGTATTGTATTGTATTGTATTTTGTTACAGGTCACCTCCCGACGATTGAATGAACTTCGGATCCTCCTAATAAAGCATTTCACCCGATAAACGACCTCATACTTTAGGGGGCAACTGTTATAGACATTTTTGTGCCTTACAGCATAGAGCATGAAATGTCAATAATCTGAGGGATCCAAAGTCCCTAAACATGTTGTTCCTACCCCTAGAGGAACAAGGTCAGCAAACCACAGCACTTCAGATCAGTTCTCCACTGAAAAACACTCAAAAACAGGTCAATTTTGGATCAAAGCAGCTGCTCCACTAAGCATCTGCGCTGAATGTCAAAAGCTCTATGGTGTACCTGCGCTGCATAGCAAGTGCAACAAAGGCTACCTGCGCTGGGCATACTTTGACATGTGGAGGAATCTTTTCTCAATGTGCCAGTGCCCAGGAAGCTTCCAAAATGACACTTGGATCAGAAGATTCGCCTAATGATGAGTAAAGAGGTTCTAAAACTCCAAGTGGAAGGTAGAAACTCCGAGTGGACTCAAGGACTGAAGAACAACTGGAGTTGAAGAGGACAACAAGTCACACATCAAGCTGACTTATCTTCACTCCAAAACTCTATATAAGGATCTCATCCCATGGGATCTAGAGGCCGGAATTTTGTGCAAAGAATTGCTGTTGGTTTACAGTTGAGAGTATTGGGTGATTGCATGAGGGAGGTGAAGAGGAGATTTCTTTCCGTCGGGAAGGTGATGCTGGATTGGACCTCTCACGGTTGTATCACCGCCTGAACCTTACTTCCTTATATTAATAAAGCATTTGAGGTTCTTCTATTCGCATGTGTTTCAATGGTGTATTGTCTTACTTGCGTATTTGATTTATGCTAATCCTTGAATCAATTATGAATGCATGCTTCTTGTAGCTTTCCTTTTCTTGTCTTGTTCGCAGGATCTCGTGTAGCTGGGCCCGTGAGAAGACTTGGAGCTGGGAGCGAGCGGCAAATAGAGGAGATTGGATCGACCATTTGCGCAAGACATCAGTAAGTGGATCTCTTCCTTTCATCTCTTGCATGTCATAAAGAAGTAACTTTAGATAGCTTTGCTTCAGCTGTTGCTAAGGAACTATCACCCTTAGAGTGGGATAGGGTCATTCCGTGTTGGATACTTTTCCCCACAACAAGGTATGTGTGTGATATTAAAAGAATAGAAATTGTCAATTAAGCCCCATACCTCATGTTGGTACCTTACCAGGTGTGGTGAATTGTAGTGTATCCTCTTCCTTACCTGATCCACAATTATCTGTGAGTGACCAAAGACTTTAAGATTTTTTACCTTCATATCAATGGCTTTCTTCAGGCCTTGCAGCAAGCCTTCATATTCTGCTGTGTTGTTGGTGCATGCAAACTCCAACCGGCTGACCATCAAATGTTGGTTCCCTTGCTGGTCAATAAGAATGCTCCCAACACCTACACCTTCAAGGCAGTTAGAGCCATCAAAATAGAGTTTCCAAAATAAAGAATCTAATGCTACATTAATTGAACTGCTATCTACGAAATTAGTCCTATCATCTACTATAATATAGGATAGTTCATCAGTTGGATTATGGGAGGGAGTTTCCAACTATGTGTATGTCAAAGTTTCTTCAACTATTTCTGCATGGAATTCTCCAAAATAGGTTTCTATAGCATAAACATTGAAACTATAGTTCCCAAGGATGGAGTTGGTAAATATTACAGGTTCATTGGGACCATTTAGTTCCATTACCACATACTTCATGTATCTTTCTTGATCAACTCTCAGCATATCACCTTTTCCCTTCTGAGGCAGCAAGAGATGGGACCAATCAGTTGAGAAATATCCATTGCGCTTTGCTAACCAATCCCTACTAAGCAGTATTCCATAAGGCTCAGGTATATCGACTACCCCTATATCAATGACTTGTGTGTACTGTGGTTTAGCAGCCATCCAAATCAACACATCTTTCAATTCCCCAATCACTTTCACATTTGTCCTATCTAATTGCATAATTCGAGTCCTAGTTTTCTTGGGTATCACATGCAGTCTTTTGGCAACAACATAAGGAATCACAGTGGACGAGGCACCAGAATCTACCAAGCAATTGTGTATGTTCATGTTGAGGATTTCAAATGTGATAAGGAAAGGTGGAGTCATGGATTTAGATTTCCTCCCTATCATGGCTGCACTGACATCTTGGGGTTTTCGATTCATTTTTGATAGGGTGGCTTCCATGGCTACTGGCTTTTGGGCTGTGCTGGGAGTACTAACAGGTCTAGAGACTGACTTTTGGGTTTGGCTGCTCGGGATGGTGGGAGTTTTGCAGTTCTGCTCATTCATAGCTTTCAAGAGAAAATCTCTTTGCTGCGTTAATTTCAACAAATCAAAGTATGTGATATTAGCCCTAAATTTCTTAAGATCATCCACAATATTGTAATCAATGTTATAAATAGGATAGGGCAGAGTGAACATACCGGTTTTTACACTCTTAGGAGGGAGCTTACCATTTTGAGTCGCCTTTACTGCAGCGGGAGATGCATTTTCTTTCTCTAGATGTTTTTCTACTGGGGTATTCTTGGACTGACCACTAGATCTACCCTTATCAGCAGGGACTTTGGGAGTGCATGCCTTCATAGGGCAGACATCTTTCTTGCTTTGATCTACAGGATTCATCACACCCGTAAGTGGCCCCTTGCTTCATGTGTGGATTTCATTAGTGTGGATCTCTACCATTCTGTCTCCTTGGTCATCATCATTCTCATTTATATAGAAATCCCACAGTACATTGATTTGAGATTCTTCTTCCAAGGGCTCCTCTACTTGGTATTCTTCCTCATCTTCTTGTTCTGGCTCTAGCTCTACTATAGGTTCTTCTTGGTTAAGGAGCGATCCGATAAGAGCAAGCTCTTCTATATTTAAATTCCCTTCATTGGGTGGAGTAGGCAGTGCAAGTGGACCATGACCACCTTCTGCCTTCTTACGATAGAAAGGTTTGAAAGGTTTTCTGTTGTTATACTCTCCTCCACTCCCGCTTGTACTCTCTCCAAAATTCCTTTTCATATCAATGACTGTATTTTTCAACTTCTTAATGATCCAATGCAGACCTTCTACATCTGTGGTATCCTTTTCTTTGGTTTCAACCCCCTTGTTATCACTCCCATTATTCTTCTTGGATGCTTGAGAGGCTTTCTTTTCTCCAGTTGTAGGGTGGCATGCTGTGAGACTGAGCATTTCATTCTCAACTTTTACTGCTTCATCGATAACACCTTGTAAGGTTTGTGCATTACTCCTCTTGACCCACATCGCAGTAGGGACAGGGAGAGCAGTGATGTAGAATTCCATGAGCACCTCCTCAGTAGGTCTAGTGGTGGCTGGGATTTTGTTGAACAAGGTGTTGAACCGGATGTTAAAATCCTTGACCTTTTCTTTGGTTTCCATTTTCAAATGGGATAGTTCTAGAACTAAGGCCGCAAGGGTTTTGTCATCGCCATACTTGTCTAAAAAGGCCTGTTGAAAGGCAGCCCACAAAGTGATTGATCCTGTTCTCAAGCTAAAGTACCATGTGGAAGTTGCACCAATCAGGGTAAAAGGGAATAGGCGACAAACTATATCTTCATCAACTACCCCCAGCATGTGCACGGCCAGGAAGAATGAATTAATATGGTTTTCAATGGTGTCTCCTCGCTCAGGGTTGAATTTAGGCAATACTTTTTCTGCATTCTTGGGTAAGGGATGTTGCTGCCCAGGTATCACCACGACATCCTGAGCGAGCCAGGGAGGCAGTGCTCCTAGAGGAGGTGGGAGTTGGTTTCCACCCGGTTGAGGAATATTAGCCATATCGAGGATAGGGATGTTTTGGTTGAGGGTTTCTTCGTTAGGATTTTCCAAATCAGGCTAGGGATTGCCCTCAGACGGGGAATCCTCAGGGATTTCTTCCCAAGGAGAGTTGATACTCTACAAAGAATCAAGCACAATATCTTCAAGAGAAGGGGTTGCAGATGTCTCTTCGTTTATGTGATAGACCCTTGGTTTTCTTTTTGCTGTCAGAGGTAAAGATTGAAAGATAGGGAGTTGTGATAGGGAATGAGCGTAAGCCCGAGTAAGTCTTCTGACTGGTTGTTCTTGAGTGATAGGATACTCCCACAGTGTCTCTGCTTTGAAATGAGGCTTTTCCGAATAAGAGGAAGGGTCTTTTCGACCTTCATAATCCATGTATTAATCTTTTTGAATCCATGCGTGGCACTTATAGATGAAATCTTGAAAAGCTGTGGACGGAGGTTCAGGCCCTCCTTCTAGCGCCAATTTGTTGATATGGTGAATTTTCGCTATACCAACAAAGGGGAACTAACCCGATCACATACCCCAATTAGGCCTTATTTCGTTTGGGATGGCTACTTCCAACAAGTTTTAAGGGACCCCGTGAACTGTATTGGGTGTTGAAAGATTGCTTTTGGGAAGAAGACTTCAATTAAATCAACAAAATAAAACAGCTAACCACTATGTATTAAATCCTATCTACACTATTTCTAACTACTCTAATCTAGTCCTAATTATCCTAGTCTATCCTGCAGGAGCAAAACAAAAAGGAGGTTAAACACCATACATAAATCCCAAGTCCAAATGAATCAATTACTAGTCCACTTAAGAACAAGGTTGTATTAAATCCTAATTGCAATGCCATTACTTATACAGGAATATACATTCCTTTCCATACAAATAACACTTGCAACTAATGTTTAACAAGTCTGGAATCAACAACCTTCCATGAATTATTAATGCTATTGAATCACATTCAAATGACCAGGAATAACCATGAAGAGTTAGTTATCAATGTGCACAAAGCAAATCACATTTGACTTCATACCAACAACAACACAGTGATTCTAAATATATAAGATAAAGGGGAAACAAATTGGAAAACAACAAGCTCCTTCTCGAACCAAACAGTCCTCTTTATTCACAATAAATCAAAACTGTTTTCTCCAAACAAAAAGCCCTTCTCTCCTATCTGGAGGTAGTATTTATGCATCAGGCCCCTTGACATTTCATCTTCCCCTATTCTTTTCAACATACTGATTAGAATACACAGAGGTAGAGCCATCGGTGTCACTGCTGACACGTAGAAGGAGTCTCCGGTCACTGGAACGCTTCATTTCCTGGGGAAATGAAGAGGATGACTGTGTGTCATCTCTTCATGATGAGATCTGGAGCAGTTTAGCTTTCGAAATACGCAAGAAACACCTGGAAACTGACTAAGAATGCCAAAGGCCGACTCTTTCAACAGAACACATCCACATATAAGGGTTCTCCGGATCTACTTATGCATCCGTTACTCCTTTCCTGCAGAAATAATAGACATCAGTCATTCTTATAAAAATTCTTTAAAACATAAGTCTCGCCTCTATTAAACATTTATTACATCAAACATGAAAGAATCAGCCCCTGATTTTTAAATTTATGCATAGAATAAGTCCCACAAGCAAAACTCGGTTTATATTGAAAATCACCGTAAAACACAAAACTGGATGGTATTTCGGAAGGGGTCATAATTGGTAACCGGTATTGTGAGGATGGCCCTGATTCCAATCTTCAAATGACACGTGGAAGTTAGGAGGAAAGAGGATACCGCTTTTCGGGCGGTGTTGAGGGCCCCGAAGTCGGGTCAACAACAAGGGGGATACCCACCCGGTCCGGAACCTGGTTGGCGGCTCCTTGCCCGTCTGGAGTAGCGGGTCCGACTGGGGATAACGGGACCAGCTTCCCGATGCGTGGGATGTGTGTGTGTGTGTAGAGTTTGTTTATGTTAGTTCTAAAGACATTCTACAACTAATGTAAATCTGACTTGCAAACTTGAATCTAAACTACTATAATTTAATGGAAATAACACACAAGATCTACACTAACCCGGGATATATATTTCTTCCATTATGCAATCTAAAAAGATTTCATACAATAACTGGTAATAAAGATTATTCAGCCATTATAAGAATATAAACCGTTTAAGATGAACTCTTCTGCCTAAGAAGTTAAACAAAACAGTTGTGAATGACATATCGCATAATCAAATCGTTCGCATATCAAGCATAAATCGATAAGTCCACCGTACAGAAGTGCCAAATGATAACCCATGTGTTCATACATTAACATGCAAACAATATGAGCTGTATATCGCTCTGGGAATACAAGTAGAAATTAATCAAGAGATAAAAGTACCATTTATGACTAATTCTTACTCACAGACTTCAAGCAATAACGATCTATCTCTACTTGCTTCTAATATCTACCAAGAGTACAGAAGTGCAACATCAGTAGCAGACATAAGAATGCAAACATAAATAAATCACGATCCTTCCATTCATCAAAACCTCCTCTGAGGGTGCAGAAGTGCATGTTCTGAGGACAAGTTTTTGACAAATTTCTGGACCCTTCTCCAATGCAATGAGAAGGGTTGAAATACTACTATCTAATCCTAATAATACTATTATTACAAAATTTAGGACACGGTTCTCAAATGACCGCCCTTTTTCTAATTCAGTAAAACAAAAAGCAAGAAAAAACAACTTTCTAAATGAGATTACTTCTTAATTTGGTCTCTGAAATTGCAGTTTTCAAGCATGGGCTTGAGAAGAGTCGGTTGGCCGACTTCTGTGCTTAACTGGGCTGCGAAAACAACATCCATAAGAGCTGGCGCTACTTTCTCGGCCGCGTTCATGATGCATCTTACGGTCATGCATTGGCTGTGGGGTTTAACTAAGTAAGTCCAATAACTTTCCCAGTTTAGTCTAGCCAATGCCTGAATTGTCTTCCCGTTTGCCTGTGCCTTCTGCCTCCAACTGTAACGCGCTTGGTAAGTACCCCGGGGTGGACTCTGAAATCAAATTGGCCCTGTGTAAATTTTCATTTACATAGTCGATAAGTATGCTCGCCTGTGTCGCCGCTGACTCTGCTGCCTGTTCCGCCTGTGTGATTTGTTCATCCCACTTATTGAAGAGCAGTTCCTTATGATTCTCATTAATCTTGGGTGCCCCTGCTCTTTTCCCTTCCTCGTCATTTTTCCAAGCCAGATATTCTGTTACTCTCTTGTTGGCCTGGTCATAGTCATTCTGCAATTCCACCACCTGGCTGGTGATCTTGTCGCTTAGCTCACAAAAATGCCTCCACTGTGATATTCTGCGGACCATATCTTACTGTTGCTGTGACAGTTGGTCGTTCAAGCCGATGGACTCTGAAATAAACTCCGTCAGCTTGGGTTCATCCTTGTGCATTTCTTGCACCGTCTGCAGCTGTTTTTCCTTTTCTTCAATACTTCTTTGGTGGTTCACCTGCATCTGGCGAAAGCTTTCTTGTAACTCTTCAAGCTGCTTGGAGGCTTTAGCGTTCTCATTGGCTTGTTGCAACTGTTGTTGCAGCAGTTGTATTTGACTTTCGCGCTCTTTTAGAAGTTGCTGAACTTCAGAAGCCTTGTCGATAGTCGCAGAAGCATATGCTCCTGCAATCTGAGACAATTTCGTGAGATTGTCAGTTGGATTATTATTCGGGTCTTTCCACAAGACATCTAGGTGTTCAGCATTTTGAGATAGTGCATCTTCAAGCTTTCTTTTCTTTCTTTGCCTCCTTACAACTGCCCTGTGCTGTGGGCTGTAGAATACGTCCAGTGGAGGGATCTCTTCTACGCTAAGTAGAAGTTCTGAGGATGGAGCGATAGGAAGATGCTCCATTTCTGCGGTACTACTGACTATGGTTGAGAAGACCTCTTGCACCACCTGTGTGTTATTCACAGGTTTTTTCGGGACTTGACCTTCAAGATTAATTAGTTCATTGAAGGTCTCCCATTCTTTATCTAGTTCTGCTGTAACAAGAGGTGCTTCGGTGACGGGAGGGGGAACTTCTTTTGGTGGCGAGGCGGCAACTTGCTGCTGAGCCATCGAGCTTGACTGAGCTGTGTCCTTGATTATTTCTTCGTTCCTCTCTTCTTTGTGGACAGACTCTTCAGGATCTGGAGATATTTCTTTTATGGCGCTGGAATCAGATTTGGAGGCGCTGGAGTGTTCACTGAGGCTGATGCTTGGGGTCGGTTCTCTGGTAACTATTCGCAGTGTTTCCAGTGGAACATTAGCCAGCCTTCTTTCTCTATATAACCTGAATTTCCGGAGGTCGTCCGGGGACAGCCTCGACTGAGCTTCCTGCAAAACTTCTTCGAGCGAGTTCTTGCCCTGAAAGAGATCGTCAAACAGATCTTTTTGCCCAGAGAACACACTTATCCTGACGTTAGTTGTGAATTCCTGGGCCACCTTATTTGGATCAAATGGTCTTGGTGAGAATTTAAATAGTTGGAGACACGTCACGTTCTCCACCTCGCCAAAAGCGTGTCCTACATCGAATAAAGAGAAGGCCCCACATGTGACTGGGAATTGAGGCCAAATGGCCTTCTTTTTGTTCTTTAGGTCCTTAGTTAAACCGCCTTCAGAACAAGTCTGATATGCGATCTCTCGGGCCAACAACTTATCTGGGATGTACAAGGGTAGGACATGCGGAGGTGTTGTGCTTCCAAAAACTCGGATGTATGTAAACCATTCTTCTCCAAACCATCTTGCGATGGGGGTGATATCAATTTGTGCCTCGGGAGAGCACCTTGGGGGGTCTTTGTCATATATTATCTTATGTATGGGTAACATAAGCCCATGACAAATCTGGTAAAAATGGGGGGCGAACTGGGAATCCCACAAGATTTTATGATAGACGTGAATAGGCAATGGGTCCTGGGTAGTCCATTGCCAACCCATAGTAGGGAATTTCGACACAAGACAGACAGAATCCATTATATAGGCAGATAAATAAAAAGGCGGATAGACCCTTTGGGAGTAGGATCTCTTAGAACGGTAGTGGAGGACCGCCGTGTACAGAGTGTCAGAAAGGATTTTTGGCCCAGTCAACTATCTCAGAGCTAGTCGCGGCATCAATCAGCGGCAGCCATTCAGGTGAAAATTTATTGATATCTGGCTTACTGAATATTCTACAGAGCATGGCTGCAGCAAAGCAATATGGAGAAGTAAGAGAACCAGTGCTATACATATCGTTCTTATCTTTCTTTAATGGCTCATCTCTTCTTGACCACTCCTTAGTTGTGTCTGATAGGTCCGGATTTTCTGCTGCGAACTTCCCAACAAACTCTGCGTTGTAGGTCGCTTGCGGCTCAGGTAGATGATACATGAGCTTCAGGTCTTGAGCTGCAAACGATCCCACGGGCCCATGTCCCTGGATTTTGAACCGTCTATGGTGCAACTCCGCATCATCTAGTATCCATTTGATCATGTCTGTGTATGGCAGGATTTTTGGCCTCGCTGCTATTCTATGGAGGAAAGAACATGCTAGATCTTCCAGGGATGCCTCTGAAGAACGTGATGCACCCGCGACAGCAGCAGTTACCTTGATTATTCTCGAATTTTCTTCCTCCAATATCCTATACATGCCCTCCCAAGTTGAGATGCCTGCATCTTTATTGCATGCAGTATCTGTGTAGAGGGGCGCCATCTCTTTGGTCTTTTCCCTTGTCTCTGAGCTTTGAGCTTTGTTCTTCTTCCCCATCTCGCTTAGCGTTTCTGTTCGGTTTTGCCTTCGCGCTTTGCTCCTGCAGGTTACGAGAGAAAATGGAAAGATTGATCAGAAAGGTGATGGGAGAGTTTTAAATGCAAGAGATAGATTAGATACGCCACCTTACGTGAAACAAATCCGCATTAAGGCACGCGTCTTTATGCCACTTAATAACTGACAACTAATTCATTACTAACATTAAAAGCGCATAATTTCCAGGTCAGGTTATAGTAAGTGGATTTTCTTTGGGAGGCGTGCGCGAAAGAGTCGTACTAAGGTGCTTTTATGACTTGCCAACGCATCCTCACATGTCGCGCGATCGCAAAGGTTAGCGATCGCAGCATCACAGATCGCAATATCGCAAATCGCAATGATTCAAATATTTGCCAACGTGCCCAGCCTCATTTCTGCGATATGCGATCGCGCGATCGCAACATCGCAGATCGGCGGACTTACAAGCTTTTCTTTATGGATGCTAGTGTATTACGATGCGATGTTGTTCATTAATACCGAGGCGGTGTGCATATTGGTTTTTAGAGGGGAAACGAAGGCATTTCTTTTATTTTTGTGAAGCAATCTTAGGATTTGCTTTTATGAACACAAGTCTAGGCTTAAGTTGTCTCAGAAACCTTTCCTACGCTTATGCTTGCGATTAAAGAAAGAAACCTTTGTTTTTTTCTTTTTTAAAACATTAACTAAGGGTCCCCATTCAATCTAGCATCGTAGCTGATACTAGATTGAACGAGGGGGGTTGTTGCTGGCCACAACAATTGGCGATTCACTTGGGAGAACCAGTTATCTCTGCTCTTTTTTTGTTGACATTTTCAGGCTCTTCAAAAATTTTCTCAGGGAATTCGAACTTTATTATAAAAAGATAAAAACAAAAAATACTTCAAAGCGTCAATGATGTTTTGTTTTAGCCCCATTCTATTCCAATTACTCGCATTCCCAGGTTGTCTTCGAGTTTAGATCAGTTATTACTTGGTCTTGTAAAACACAAAATAAAGCGTCCTCTATGTATCAACCCTTTTTTAAGAATGCCCCTTTGTCGTAGGTAGAGCCACTGCTGCCAGCAGGCGTCCATAGCCTCGACAGGGTTACCTATTATCCAGGAATGATCCTTTATCCTGCTTCAGGTTTTTCGCAACTTTTTTAGAAGAATTATCCCTTTCTTGATGCTTTTTCTTTTTTATTCTCTAAAGAACAATGTCTTGGTTTGGTAGCCAAATTATGACATAGTCATTCACTCGATTTATACTTTTGCTGAACAAGCTGGCTCGTGATGAGGGCCCTTGTCTTTTGATCGCAACAATCTTGAGTCGTTGCCCTGTTTTGGTAGACAGTTTTGGCAAAGTCAGCAAGTTATAATATCTGTGATTATGATAAGTCGGCTCGTGATGAGACCTCTTATTCTTTGAGATATGGCATCTCTCCAGGTCATTCCTCTGAATGTTGCATTTTCCTTTAGCAGGGAGGAAGTCAAATTCTCTTTCCTTAAGAAAGTTCTGGACGACAATAATAGGGCTACTTTTGATAATGGCTGATTTCACAGAGAATCTTTATTCTAATATTGATACCTTTTATTGTGCTGATCTAAAACGAGTTCCTCACTGAGATAGCTTTCTTTAAAATTTTCTGGGTTTGAACTTCAACATCATCTCTGGGTTAAAGATCTATTAACAATAAGGACCGGATTCCCACAAGATTAGCTGTTCACAAGAGCCGAAATTCCAAAATCTTTACCAGAGACAAGGTTTCTTGAGTAAAGGTCAAATACTGTTTAGCCAGAACAAACTTTATTTGGGATAGGCAATTATTATCTAGGTTCATGTAGAGAATACAACTGACTTTGCCTATCATTATTGAAAGCAAAACTAATATCCTATCTAAATTACCGCTACTCCTACTCTAATTATAAATAGGAAACAACTAAGAAAAATGGTATTTCCAATGGAACCAACGATTCATTATTATTCCTAGCCGTATGGGTCTTCCAAGCATTAGTAAAAAGAATTGAATTCCCCTTGGATAGGAATTGTTGGCTAGGGAATAGGAACCCATAAACTTAGTTGGAATCTTATCTGATTTTATCTTCTCATGATAGGTTTTTTCCAACTGAGTACCTATTGGATCACAAAAATTGGGATGAATTTCTTTTGTAAGTCGGTGATCTTTGAACAGAAAGGATAACAAGCCGCATTGTGAAATAGGTTGTTTAATCTCGATGGCTTGTAACCCGTTGATTGTTAACTTTGAGTTTTTAGCGATTCCGTTTGAAATGAGAGTTTTTATATATAAATCGCCAGAGTCTAATCTATCAAAGTTTTGGAAATTTAAAAATAAGTCCGATTTTGTACAAAATGAAAGTGAGTGAAAAAGAAATGATTGGGTATCTATATATACAGTGGTGTCGCACGTCTGGGAGTTACTTGAAACTCTCTGTTTTTCACAAGAACTGGCCGGGTTCTGTGAATCAGGAATTAAATCATGATTGCGATCAGGGATGGAGATCTCATCTGGATATGAATCGTAGATAGGAGCATCGTCTCGGATAGTAAAATTATTCAAATGAGATTTTGCTTTGAGATGAGGGTTAGACGGAATAGTTTCTGATCTAAGATGTTTCTTATAATCTGACCCTAGTTGAGTTACTTGTGACAATTCAATATCATCACAATTATCAAAGCAATTATCACGAAAGACTTTACAATTTTCCCTAGGTTCCTCTTTTTCATTATGTGTTTTTAGACAAGGGAGATGAGGCATCTCTTGTTTGATATGAATCATAGACTGTGATACAGTGGTCTCTTTATTTAGGAAACCCAGTGATGTCTCGTTTGAATAACCCTCTGTTGGAATAGACTTGATACTATGAGGGAGGAGATGGTCATTGCTAAAAACATCGGGGTAAAGAGAAAAATGTGGATCTGGAACAATGTATTTAAAAACATCAAATAAATCTCATTCATCAGATTCACAATAAGCATCGGGCTTTAGATCATACCTTTTTGCGTCGATACTTTTCGAAAGAGAAACAGTAGGTGGATCTAACCTTGGCATCGGGAGTTGTTGATTTGAAATGATGTTGTCTGACTTTATATTAAAGTCAACTTTTGGTGTCAGGGCACCTTCCCTTTCAGTACTTTCGCCTGCGTTTTCTGGTGTTAGAGCATGCAAAACTCCTAGGCTAAATTTTGTTTGATCAGGTACAGGAGGTAGGGAACACTCATCATAATCCGAAGATTCTTCATCTATGAGCTCATCCTCAAGATCATATTGTAGACATTTAAGATGAAATCGTATATTGAAATCCCTTACGGGTTCGTCTTGTTTCCGCAGATGGTCGATTTCATCGTATACCTGGTCGTATTCATAGCAATCAAATTCCAAGATGAAAGCTCTAACGAATTGGTCCCAGCTGTGGACTGATGCAACTGGGAGGTTTCTGCACCATCTTCTAGCTTCTGTTGTGAATGTAAGAGTGAAAATCCTGCATAAAACGCCTTCGTCAATTTTTTGAATATCAGCACTCAAAACTTTTTGAATGAAATGCAGGGCGTGATGAAATGCAAAAGAGTTATTCTCACCATTGAATTTTACCTGAGATAGTAGTCTTACCACATCTGGTGGAGTGTTGGAAGAGGTAGGAACATGGATGCAACTCCAAATGGGAATTCTGTGAGCAGGCATCCTTTTCCAAGATTTCTAGTTTAAAAACACTCCAACGGACAATATGCTCAGGCCCTCCTTCTAGCGCCAGAAATGTTGAGGGCCCCGAAGTCGGGTCAACAACAAGGGGGATACCCACCCGGTCCGGAACCTGGTTGGCGGCTCCTTGCCCGTTTGGAGTAACGGGTCCGACTGGGGATAACGGGACCAGCTTCCCGATGCGTGGGATGTGTGTGTGTGTGTAGAGTTTGTTTATGTTAGTTCTAAAGACATTCTACAACTAATGTAAATCTGATTTGCAAACTTGAATCTAAACTACTATAATTTAATGGAAATAACACACAAGATCTACACTAACCCGGGATATATATTTCTTCCATTATGCAATCTAAAAAGATTTCATACAATAACTGGTAATAAAGATTATTCAGCCATTATAAGAATATAAACCGTTTAAGATGAACTCTTCTGCCTAAGAAGTTAAACAAAACAGTTGTGAATGACATATCGCATAATCAAATCATTCGCATATCAAGCATAAATCGATAAGTCCACCATACAGAAGTGCCAAATGATAACCCATGTGTTCATACATTAACATGCAAACAATATGAGCTGTATATCGCTCTGGGAATACAAGTAGAAATTAATCAAGAGATAAAAGTACCATTTATGACTAATTCTTACTCACAGACTTCAAGCAATAACGATCTATCTCTACTTGCTTCTAACATCTACCAAGAGTACAGAAGTGCAACATCAGTAGCAGACATAAGAATGCAAACATAAATAAATCACGATCCTTCCATTCATCAAAACCTCCTCTGAGGGTGCAGAAGTGCATGTTCTGAGGACAAGTTTTTGACAAATTTCTGGACCCTTCTCCAATGCAATGAGAAGGGTTGAAATACTACTATCTAATCCTAATAATAGTATTATTACAAAATTTAGGACACGGTTCTCAAATGACCGCCCTTTTTCTAATTCAGTAAAACAAAAAGCAAGAAAAAACAACTTTCTAAATGAAATTACTTCTTAATTTGGTCTCTGAAATTGCAGTTTTCAAGCATGGGCTTGAGAAGAGTCGGTTGGCCGACTTCTGTGCTTAACTGGGCTGCGAAAACGGCATCCATAAGAGCTGGCGCTACTTTCTCGGCCGCGTTCATGATGCATCTTACGGTCATGCATTGGCTGTGGGGCTTAACTAAGTAAGTCCAATAACTTTCCCAGTTTAGTCTAGCCAATGCCTGAATTGTCTTCCTGTTTGCCTGTGCCTTCTGCCTCCAACTGTAACGCGCTTGGTAAGTACCCCGGGGTGGACTCTGAAATCAAATTGGCCCTGTGTAAATTTTCATTTACACAGTCGATAAGTATGCTCGCCTGTGTCGCCGCTGACTCTGCTGCCTGTTCCGCCTGTGTGATTTGTTCGTCCCACTTATTGAAGAGCAGTTCCTTATGATTCTCATTAATCTTGGGTGCCCCTTCTCTTTTCCCTTCCTCGTCATTTTTCCAAGCCAGATATTCTGTTACTCTCTTGTTGGCCTGGTCATAGTCATTCCGCAATTCCACCACCTGGCTGGTGATCTTGTCGCTTAGCTCACAAAAATGCCTCCACTGTGATATTCTACGGACCATATCTTGCTGTTGCTGTGACAGTTGGTCGTTCAAGCCGATGGACTCTGAAATAAACTCCGTCAGCTTGGGTTCATCCTTGTGCATTTCTTGCACCGTCTGCAGCTGTTTTTCCTTTTCTTCAATACTTCTTTGGTGGCTCACCTGCATCTGGCGAAAGCTTTCTTGTAACTCTTCAAGCTGTTTGGAGGCTTTAGCGTTCTCATTGGCTTGTTGCAACTGTTGTTGCAGCAGTTGTATTTGACTTTCGTGCTCTTTTAGAAGTTGCTGAACTTCAGAAGCCTTGTCGATAGTCGCAGAAGCATATGCTCCTGCAATCTGAGACAATTTCGTGAGATTGTCAGTTGGATTATTATTCGGGTCTTTCCACAAGACATCTAGGTGTTCAGCATTTTGAGATAGTGCATCTTCAAGCTTTCTTTTCTTTCTTTGCCTCCTTACAACTGCCCTGTGCTGTGGGCTGTAGAATACGTCCAGTGGAGGGATCTCTTCTACGCTAAGTAGAAGTTCTGAGGATGGAGCGATAGGAAGATGCTCCATTTCTGCGGTACTACTGACTATGGTTGAGAAGACCTCTTGCACCACCTGTGTGTTATTCACAGGTTTTTTCGGGATTTGACATTGAAGATTAATTAGTTCATTGAAGGTCTCCCATTCTTTATCTAGTTCTGCTGTAACAAGAGGTGCTTCGGTGACGGGAGGGGGAACTTCTTTTGGTGGCGAGGCGGCAACTTGCTGCTGAGCCATCGAGCTTGACTGAGCCGTGTCCTTGATTATTTCTTCGTTCCTCTCTTCTTTGTGGACAGACTCTTCAGGATCTGGAGATATTTCTTTTACGGCGCTGGAATCAGATTTGGAGGCGCTGGAGTGTTCACTGAGGCTGATGCTTGGGGTCGGTTCTCTGGTAACTATTCGCAGTGTTTCCAGTGGAACATTAGCCAGCCTTCTTTCTCTATATAACCTGAATTTCCGGAGGTCGTCTGGGGACAGCCTCGACTGAGCTTCCTGCAAAACTTCTTCGAGCGAGTTCTTGCCCTGAAAGAGATCGTCAAACGGATCTTTTTGCCCAGAGAACACACTTATCCTGACGTTAGTTGTGAATTCCTGGGCCACCTTATTTGGATCAAATGGTATTGGTGAGAATTTAAATAGTTGGAGACACGTCACGTTCTCCACCTCCCCAAAAGCGTGTCCTACATTGAATAAAGAGAAGGCCCCACATGTGACTGGGAATTGAGGCCAAATGGCCTTCTTTTTGTTCTTTAGGTCCTTAGTTAAACCGCCTTCAGAACAAGTCTGATATGCGATCTCTCGGGCCAACAACTTATCTGGGATGTACAAGGGTAGGACATGCGGAGGTGATGTGCTTCCAAAAACTCGGATGTATGTAAACCATTCTTCTCCAAACCATCTTACGATGGGGGTGATATCAATTTGTGCCTCGGGAGAGCACCTTGGGGGGTCTTTGTCGTATATTATCTTATGTATGGGTAACATAAGCCCATGACAAATCTGGTAAAAATGGGGGGCGAACTGGGAATCCCACAAGATTTTATGATAGACGTGAATAGGCAATGGGTCCTGGGTAGTCCATTGGCAACCCATAGTAGGGAATTTCGACACAAGACAGACAAAATCCATTATATAGGCAGATAAATAAAAAGGCGGATAGACCCTTTGGGAGTAGGATCTCTTAGAACGGTAGTGGAGGACCGCCGTGTATAGAGTGTCAGAAAGGATTTTGGCCCAGTCAACTATCTCAAAGCTAGTCGCGGCATCAATCAACGGCAGCCATTCAGGTGAAAATTTATTGATATCTGGCTTACCGAATATTCTACAGAGCATGGCTGCAGCAAAGCAATATGGAGAAGTAAGAGAACCAGTGCTATACATACCGTTCTTATCTTTCTTTAATGGCTCATCTCTTCTTGACCACTCCTTAGTTGTGTCTGATAGGTCCGGATTTTTTGTTGCGAACTTCCCAACAAACTCTGTGTTGTAGGTCGCTTGCGGCTCAGGTAGATGATACATGAGCTTCAGGTCTTGAGCTGCAAACGATCCCACGGGCCCATGTCCCTGGATTTTGAACTGTCTATGGTGCAACTCCGCATCATCTAGTATCCATTTGATCATGTCTGTGTATGGCAGGATTTTTGGTCTTGCTGCTATTCTATGGAGGAAAGAACATGCTAGATCTTCCAGGGATGCCTCTGAAGAACGTGATGCACCCGCGACAGCAGCAGTTACCTTGATTATTCTCAGATTTTCTTCGTCCAATATCCTATACATGCCCTCCCAAGTTGAGATGCCTGCATCTTTATTGCATGCAGTATCTGTGTAGAGGGGCGCCATCTCTTTGGTCTTTTCCCTTGTCTCTGAGCTTTGAGCTTTGTTCTTCTTCCCCATCTCGCTTAGCGTTTCTGTTCGGTTTTGCCTTCGCGCTTTGCTCCTGCAGGTTACGAGCGAAAATGGAAAGATTGATCAGAAAGGTGATGGGAGAGTTTTAAATGCAAGAGATAGATTAGATACGCCACCTTACGTGAAACAAATCCGCATTAAGGCATGCATCTTTATGCCACTTAATAACTGACAACTAATTCATTACTAACATTAAAAGCGCATAATTTCCAAGTCAGGTTATAGTAAGTGGATTTTCTTTGGGAGGCGTGCGCGAAGGAGTCGTACTAAGGTGCTTTTATGACTTGCCAACGCATCCTCGCATGTCGCGCGATCACAAAGGTTAGTGATCGTAGCATCGCAGATCGCAATATCGCAGATCGCAATGATTCAAATATTTGCCAACTTGCCCAGCCTCATTTCTGCGATATGCGATCGCGCGATCGCAGATCGGCGGACTTACAAGCTTTTCTTTATGGATGCTAGTGTATTACGATGCGATGTTGTTCAATAATACCGAGGCGGTGTGCATATTGGTTTTTAGAGGGGAAACGAAGGCATTTCTTTTATTTTTGTGAAGCAATCTTAGGATTTGCTTTTATGAACACAGGTCTAGGCTTAAGTTGTCTCAGAAACCTTTCCTACGCTTATGCTTGCGATTAAAGAAAGAAACCTTTGTTTTTTTTTTTAAAAAACATTAACTAAGGGTCCCCATTCAATCTAGTGTCGTAGCTGATACTAGATTGAACGAGGGGGGTTGTTGCTGGCCACAACAGGCGGGTATTCCTCTAGTGACTAGTTCACCCGAAATCTACGTGGACCGTTGGATCCACGAGGGGTAGATCAATGGTGGAGGATCGAAGAAGGCGGACCTAAAATATGTGTGAATGGCACTTAATAGCCCTGGCGGTTCTGAAATATATGATTTCCCTTTGAAAAGCCCCAACTTCAATGTTTTTCGGAAACATAAGAATATACGGGGAAACCCCGAGTTTGGCCATTGGGGCAGACTTGAACATTTATATGCCCGGCTTTATACTCATTGGCAGGTCCGGGTGGTTATGGTGCGCCATATATATAGATCCCAGACCCCGCCAATAGTGCTAAGCGATGGGTCCCAGTCTCGAAATATGTGCATTTCAGTTAATAGAACTGTCAAGTCCGGAAGCCATGTATTCGATGCGTTTTAATGTTGATTGTGGTAAGAGAAAAGGGGTGATTTATGCATATTTATGAAGTATTTCCCTTGTAAATGGTTATAAAGGAGTAAGGTGCAATAGGAGGTTTTTCTTTAGGTTGGAAAGGTCCCAATAGAGGAAATGAATGGAGGGTTAAGAAGGGTGATGAGAGGACCGTGCAACAAAGGTTAGGTAAAAGGGGTGGTCTTGACCATTAAGAATTGGAGACTTAGCTCAGCAATGAGTTGAACTCTTTGGGACTAAATCGATCATTCAGAGAGGTAGAAGACCAAATTTTAGGGGACCCATTCAAAATTGCTTCCCAGGCAAGTTTTGATAGGGTGTGGTTGTGGCTATAACAGTGTGCAGGAGATGTTTTTGTTGTAGTTGAACCCATTAACAACATAGGAGATGTCAAATATTATTTGATGTGGTGCACTGAACGAAAGATGAAGTTATTGGAGGAATATAATGTTAACGATTTTATATATGAAAGACAGTGTATTATACTGAAAGGGTATTTTTTCCAAGAAACTCATTGAACCATGAGTTATGTTTACTTTCAAGACTATCAACCCGATGCCATAAGTTTTCAATATATTCACTTGGTGTGTGCAACACGCATAAAGTTGATAGAAGTTCAATCAAGAAAAAAATCAAAATTTAAAAAATGGAGAATGTCAAAAGCTAACCATGAATAGATCATTGAGGATGGAATTCCATTAAATTTTTTTTAATTGAACTGCCTAACAATATCTTCTCCTTATATTCTTCTTTGAGAAAGAGTTCAAGTAGATTGTTAGCCTTTATTTTTGTGCACTCTTAAGTTGTCCATTCTAGCCAGTACTAGGTATCACAAAATTGTTTTCATTAATATGGTGCTTTTTTTTGTTAATTTAAAAGGAAATTTAAAGATCCCAAATACTACTATAATGTAAGGATGTAGTAGATCACAATCTTCTTGTTTGTTGTTGATTATACACCTATCATGTTTGCACTGCATTTTTCGTTTTTATGTCATCATTTTATCTTTTCAAATATTTTTTAGTGTTATCTTAGTAACATTATTTAATTTATTAAAATCACATTACCATCAATTTCAAATGTTTGTATCTTTTGTACATAAAATGTTATTGTTCTTGTCCTATACATGTAGTGCATACAAAACCTATTAAAACTAACAATGCATGCTCCACACATAGTATTTAATATTTGAAAATTTCATTTACTTTAAGACAAAAGTTAGGCCCACATTGAGATTAATGCAACTTCAGTTGATTCAACGTTGCCATTTTTAATTTTCAATCTCTAAGATTTCTCAAATTTCATGAAAAATACAATAGTAAGAGACTTTAAGACAATTAAGAAGGTACTTTAGAATGTACGTTTTATAATGCAATTTTATAGTATGTTTGCTTTGAATAACTTTTTATTAAAAAGGTATCAACCCACATCCATAGAAGCTTTGCTATACAAGATGATGATCTATTCATTAATGCAAAATGTATATGTACCATGTTTTATAATGAAATTTTAAGTTATGATTGTTTTATACATCTACACCATTATAACATTCATGAATGCAAAATGTACCATGTTTTGTGATTTTCAATTTGCAATTTTACTATTCATTAAACAACTTGACAAAACAATTTCACAAAACCTAAGAATCAACCCAAATCCATATTATCTTCTACTAACATTTTAAGAACAATCATGAAAAACGTACCAACTAAATGCAAAATTACTTCCATTGCTTCATATTTATGAACTTAAATGTAAACAATTCAAGCATCAAACCATGCATCATGCAAAATGTACCATGTTTTATAATGCAATTTTATAGTATGTTTTCTTTGAACAGCTTCATATTAAAAGTTCAGTATCAACCCACATGCATAGTAGCTTTTCTATACAAGATGATGATCTATTCATGAATGAAAAATGTATATCATGATTTATAATGCAATTTTAAGTTATGATTGTCTTAGACATCTACACCATGGTACGATTCATGAATGAAAAATGTACCATGTTTTGTAATTTGCAATTTTACTATTCATTAAAAAACTTGACAAAACAACTTCACAAAACCTAAGAATCAACCCAAATCCATTTTATCTTCTACTAATGTTATAGGAATCATCATGCAAATTGTACCAACTAAATGCAAATTTACTTTCATTGCTTCATATTCATTAACTTAATTGTAAATCTAAGCATCAAACCATGCATCATGCAAAATGTACCATGTTTTATAATGTAAATTTATAGTATGTTTTCCTTGAACAACTTTATATTAAAAGTTAAGTATCAACCCACTTCCATAGTAGCTCTTCTATACAAGATGATGATCTATTCATGAATGCAAAATGTATACCATGTTTTATAATGCAATTTTATGTTATGAATATTTTAGACATCTACACCATGATAAGGTTCATGAATGAAAAATGTACCATGTTTTGTAATTTGCAATTTTACTGTTCATTAAACAACATGACAAACCAAATTCACAAAACCTAAGAATCAACCCAAATCCATATTATTAGCCCTAAGGGTTAGCTCAATTGGTTGAGTCCTCATTGTTAAGTACCTCGCCAATGTGGAGGTCACAGGGTCAATTCTCCTTGATGCCCTTGGGGTTAGGCCCTGCTAGTTTGGCTGACAGGCTTTAAAAGATTCCCTTCAGGGTTGATTTCCCTAGATTTTTCTAAAGGAAAAAAAACCCAAATCCATATTATCTTCTACTAGCATTATAAGAATCATCTTTCAAAATGTACCAACTAAATCCAAATTTACTTTCATTGCTTCATATTCATGAACATAAATGTAAAATTTTTAAGCATAAAACAATGCATCATGCAAAATGTATCATGTTTTATAATGAAATTTTATAGTATGTTTGCTTTGAAAAAATTTATATTAAAAGTTAAGTATCAACCCACATCCATAGTAGCTCTTCTATACAATATTATGATCTATTCATGAATGCAAAATGTATAGCATGCTTTATAACATAATTTTAAGTTATGATTGTTTTAGACATCTACACCATGGTAAGATTCATGAATGAAAAATCTACCATGTTTTGTAATTTGAAATTTTACTATTCATTAAACAACTTGACAAAAAAAATTCACAAAACCTAAGAATCAACCCAAATCCATATTATCTGCTACTAACATTATAAGAATCATCATGAACAATGTAACAACTAAATGAAAATTTACTTTCATTGATTCATATTCATGAACTTAAATGTAAAACCTTTAAGAATCAAACCACACATCATGCAAAATGTACCAAGTTTTATAATGCAATTTTATAGTATGTTTTCCTCGAACAAATTTATATTAAAAGTTTAGTATCAATCCAGATCCATAGTAGCTCTTCTATACAATATGATGGTCTATTCATGAATGAAAAATGTATACCACGTTTTATAATGAAATTTTAAGTTATGATTGTTTTATACATCTACACCATGATAAGATTCATGAATGCAAAATGTACCATGTTTTTTAATTTGCAATTTTACTATTCATAAAAACTACATGACAAAACAACTTCACAAAACCTCAGAATTTGAACCCAAATCCATATTATCTTCTACTAACATTACAAGAATCATCATGCAAAACGTATAAACTCAAAAATTAACATATCAAAGATCAATTCATAATAAAGAGTTCTATTTAAAATATGTCTAAAATTTATATCATTATAAAATAAATATAATAAAAAGTTGTCAAATAAAAATATGCATCAAAGAGATCAATTCATAATAAAGAGTTTTACTTTAAATATGTCCAAAATTTATATCATAATACGAGTAAATATAATAAAAAAACCTATGAAATAAAACTTTGCATCAAAGAGAACCTCACTAAAATATATGATCTATTAACATCCTTGTGCTATAATCAGATTCATGGGTGCCCTACACAACATGTGTAATATGCATATATACATAAGATTGTGTACTTTTAAATTAAATTTTAATGTATTGAAATTAAATGTGAATTTTATCATCAAAACAAAATTATAAAAGGTTTCAAATTCCATGCAATACCCATGGTGTTCCCCCTCCATTGCGCCCTCGTTGAAGCCATGTACAACACATGTACATGTATATATTAAAAATTTAAAATTTCACATGAAAATGCATGAATTCGTAATATTAAAAAAAAATGTAACAACTTTATCAAATTATGTGGATGATCCAATCCCTGTAGCTGACTCAAGTTTCAAATTCCATGCAATACCTCGTGGTGTTCCCCTGCATTGCGCCCTCATTAATGCCCTATACAATACATGCACATGTATGTATAAAAAAATTAAAATTGCACATGAAAATGCATAAACTCGCAATATTAAAAAGATTGTAACAACTTTTTCAAATTGTCTATACGATCCTATCCCCATAGCTGACTCCATCGCTAATGTCCTTGGAGAAGGGAAACTGTCTCCACAAACATAAAATTTTAAAATTATAATATAGAGATCTCACTTTTTAACGAAACTTGCTTCAATTTATAACAATAAAAAATTGAAATATTAAATACTTGTGACAAGAAAATATTTGACACGTCTCCTAATAGGGAGGAAGAGAGTCACACTGTGTCAAAAATGTCAGATGGAATGGAAATTTGATAACATTTAATTATATGTAATTATTTTTTTTACAAATATCTCTTTACAATACTAATATAGTAAAAGTAAATTAATAGTATCAACATGTTCTTAAAAAAAAATTAACATCTCTCAACATATCTTCATTTGAACCTCAATAGGACATTGTCATATTATCAAATTTTTGTTCAACAAACAACTTAACTACAAATGGTGAACATATGATACATTCGTGTTAGATTATATCTGGAAAAATTTACAAAATGTATGTGAATCAACATTAACACATGCATTACATTACATTAAAATATCCAACCTAAACATTAACACATACCGATCCCATGCCCTCTTCCTCATGACTAATTAGGTCTTTCCAACCATCACAACAAGGCTTTGCATACGCTTTAACCTCTTCAATATTGATATTATCGATCTCAACATCTTATTTAAATAAAAAATTAGCATGTGCATCATCTCGTGCTCTTTGTCGATTTAGACCGTGTTGAAGCCCTAGAATTCCATTGCAACAACATGGGGGATAACCACCCGGTTTGGACCTTGGAAGTAGCTCCTTTTCCGTTTGGTATGGTGGCCCCAAATGGGGATAATGGGACCAGTTTCCCAACAAGAATTGATATGATGATGATTGTGGTTTGCAATGAGGTATAATAGGAAATGCCTTAACTAAAAATGATCTAATTTAAACCAAAAACACATGCAACTATCTATTCTAACATTTATTTTAATATATACCTGGGAATAACTTAAATCATGAGATCTACAAAGATATATTAGAGAAATAGTTAATAAAGATCATTCAATTTCTATAAGAGATGAAATCGTTAATGATAATTATTTTGACTAAATAGTTAGGCAAAATAATTGTGAAAACTATATTGCATATATCAATTTCTCATGTACTCAATAAGGAAATACAACTAAAACATTTTACAAAAGTGTAATCATGTCAAACTATAGCTTAGATTTCATACATAAGACAATATAAGAAACATAATTGCCAGTTCATAAACAATACTCAACCATAAAGATAAAAGTACCAGATATGAGAGGTTCTACTCATGAAGTCAACAATATTGATCTACTTCCTTTCAACTAAATATACTCTAAAAGTACAAAAGTGAAAATTCAGTAGAGTATGCTTCAATCTCTAAGAAAATCAAGATCTTTTTCCAATTATATTATCAAGACAGTCACAAAAGTACAAAAGCACAAGCATTTCCAAAGGGTTTTTTATAAAATTCTGGACCCTTCTCTAAATGCATGAGAGGGGTTTAAATAATACAACATATGTATCAAAAATAGATTATTACATAAAACACTGAGAAGGTTTCAAACAACCTTCCTCAAAATAAGTAAAATAAAAACTAAAATAGAAAATAAAATGATGAGGATCTTCTTCAAATTGAATGGTCCTAGTCAGCCATTCGGTCCTTGAGTTCGCAGATATCTATCATTGGCTTCACTTAGGGTGGCTGGCCAATTCTAGATCTTAATTTTCCTGTAAATACAACATTAGAGAGTGGTGGAACCATCTTTTGAGTAGAATTTTTTAGACAACGTAGAGTCATCCATTGACTGTGTGGTTTCACCAGAAACTGCCAGTAGGTTTCCCAGTCAAACTTAGACAGTTGTTTGATTGCCTCAACTTGCATTTTGGCGGTCTCTTTCCACTGTTTCTCTAACTGTTTGATGTCTGGGATAACTTCCGGCCTGCATTATTTAATGATATTGGCACTATGAAGGTTTTCAATCACAACCTCAATTATATTATTTGTTGTACTAACTGCTCTTGTTGTTGCCCTTTCTATTTGCTTTAATTGTATGTCCCAATATATGAATAAATATCCTCGTGGGACTCCTCGATCTTTGGCATATCAACTTTTCTACCTTCTTCAGATTCCGGCCATGAAATAAATTATGAAATTCTCTTAGTGATATCTTCATATTATAATATCTGATCAACCACTTGACTGGTTAATCTATCACTTGTTTTGCAATATGGATTGATCAATGAGATTTTTTGGCATAATACTTCTTGTTGCTGTGACAACAAAGAGTTTAGTTCAAGTTCCCCTTTAATGAATTCTTCTGTTTGAGGGTTATCTTTGAGTTTATCCATTATAGTCTGCATTTGATGAATCTATGAGTTCTTCTCTGCGATGTCTGCTTGAAGCTGTAATCTCATTTTCTCAAAATATTATTTAAGTTGTGCCATCTGCATCTCTGCTTGTCTATTGGTGCTCCACCTTTCCATCTCAATTTTTTTTTCCAACAATTGGACTCTTTCTTATTTTTATTTAAGAAAAAGCCGAACTTTTGCTACCTTATCAATTATTGCAGTTGCATAGGTGCCTGCAAATTGTGATAGCTTTGTAAGATTTTCTGATGGATTGATGGGGGTGTCTTTCCATACTACCTCCATTGATTCATTTTCAAGAGTTGCTGCTGCTGATGCATCCAATTTCCTTTTCTTCCTTTGCCTCTTCACTACAGCCTTATGTGTTAGGCTGTAGAATATATCCAGTGGGGGTATTTCCTCAATCTTTAAAACAATCTATGAAGTTGGGTAGGTCGGAATGATTTCAATATCTTGATTAGTTGTAACTCCTTGTATTGTTGTTTCTGGGTTTACAACCTGCTAAGTCCGTTTAGGAGTTTGAAATCAATACGTTCCGTCAACACTGGTCTCTCTTTGCTGTGTTTGGAGATTTTTATTAAATTGCTCCCATTCCTATTCCAGATCAATGACTTTGATCTTTTATGTTTTAACCTATGTGGAGCCAGTCTCTATTTGTTCCTCAATGGAGGCCTTTTTAGCTGTTTCTTCACCATTTTTCTCTGTGTCCCTCTCAGGGTCTTTCTCGGTGCTTTCTTCGTCATTATGAGATCGATGTTCAGAATGTTCTGAACCTTGAACTAAATTCTCTTGAGATTCCTCACCAGAATTATGTTTAGAACTTTTCTCCAGGCTTACGCTGGGAAAGGGTTCTCTTATTTATTCAATCTGGAATAGGTCCAAAGGGATCTTTGTTAGTATTTTATTCCTGTATATGTGGAAGCTATTGAGGTCCACTGGCTCAGTGTTATTGATGCTAAATGTAAGACCTGTGAAAATGTCTTAGCTGCCTCAAAGAGATCATCAAACTCATCGTTCTCATGAATAAATTGTCTGATTTTGACCATAGTAGTGAAGTTTTGGGCGACCTTGTTAGGGTCATATTGTCTGCCTGGCACAGTAGCCAGATTCAGGGATGTGATGTTCTATATCTCTTTTGTCGCATGCCCATAATCATGTAACGCGAAAGCACCACATTACACTGGGAAGGTCGGCTAGATGGATTTCTTCTGTTCTTTGAGGGTTTTGGTAATACCATCCCCCACTGTTTGATAGGCAATCTCTCTTGCCAATAATTTATCAGGAACATAAAATGGAAGAACATGCAGAGCTGTAATACTCCCAAAAATCTGATATAAGTAAATAATTCCTCGCCAAACCATCTTGCCACTGGCAAGATGTCTGTTTTAGCTTCCTCTGATAGCTTGGGGGATTTCTTATAAAAAATGGTTTAGTAAATTGGCAACATAACACCATGACAAATTTTGTAAAAGTGGGAGCTAAACTGTGATTCCCACAAAATCTTATGATAAATATGGATAGGAGTAGGGTCCTGTAGAGTCCATTTCCAACCCATATTTGGAAAATGTGAACAAAAACATATAGCATCCATAACATATGCACTCATGTAAAAAGGAGGGATAAGTTGAGAGGAGATAATTGTATTATGTCTATATTAGCTAATGGACATAGCCAAATTGTCTGAAAAAATATTGCTCCAATTCATAATTGTAGCATTAATAGCTGCATCAATAAATGGAACCCATTCAATGGAAAATTTGGTAGTGTCAGCCTTTCCAAATAGCCTACACAACATTGTGGCTGCAAAATTATTCGGTTCTGACAGAGGTGTAATTGGGTCTCATTTTATTTCGCAAAATGCTCAATAAAGGCTTTATCATAGAGATTCTGTGGTTCTGGCAGATGGTACATTCGGCGTAAATTGTCTGGTTTAAATGACCCCATGACTTCATGTCTGAAATTCCTGAATGTTTTATATGAAATATCCACATTGTGAATGATCCATTTTACCATATCAGTGTATGGAAAGATTTTAGGCCTTGCAACTATTCTTTGTAGGAAAGAACATGATGCTTCAAAATAAAAAGCCTTGGATGGGTCCTCAACATCTGTTGTTGCTTTAGTTTCTGGAACCTTTGGGTTTTCTTCCTCCACTAAATTATACATTGTCTCCAATGATGTAGTCCCGCCATCCTTGTTGCATGTTATATTATAGAAGAGTGGAAGCATGTCTGAATCCTCAAACACAGTAGCCTTTGCAGTATTCTTTCCTTTCTTAACAATTTTTCCAAGCATTGTTTCCTTCATAAATTTCCTAAAATTTTGATAATGGAGAAACAAAATAAAATGTAGAGTGGCAATGAAAGTAGAAACTCAATAAAACAGTAAATTCTAAAACAACATAAGGATGAAGATTTTATTTCAAATACGAGTAAAAAGATATTAATCTTCTCGAGCCGTTAAAAGAGTAAATGTAGTTAAACCTCATTAATTACTCATTAAGGCCTACATGTGAGTTCCTTTATGACTCATCAAAACATCACATCACAAGTTTCTAAATAATATTTCAAATTGGTGTGTGTTATGTGTGATGCTGATCATGCGATTGCAATGAATCACAATATCGCAATATCGGTGATCGTGGATATACCAATTTAAAGTTGCTTTGGTATTTTGTGATTTGCGATGAGCTACATACCTTTTACTTTTTCGAGCGTGTTTCCTTTATGCGGAGGATTATTCCATTAAAATAGATATTTATGATATGTTGGACCTGATTGAAGTTTATAACAATTTTATTATTCCGTCGGGTCTGGAGCACATCACAATTCGTAGTTTCTTATGGTTTGCATAGTTGCACCCTTGAAAAATTCGCGATGCAATTACGATAAATACTTTATCTTATAAGGAATATCCTAAGCCTTAAGTTTTATAAAAGTTTCAATGTCGCCTTAGGTCTTTTAAGGGGGGGCTTTTATCACGTTTCGCAGACTGCGAATCACGACTTAACCTTTGTTACTTTTGATCATGCGATTTGCGATAAAGCAAGAATGCCTAGTCATAAAGTGACTTGGCTTAATATCTTAAGTTTGTCTAAGGTTTTATTTCGAATGGTTTCAAAAGGCAAGCTTTTATTTGCTATGTTTTTTGAATTTTTTTTTAAAGGGTCCCCATTTATTAATACAATACTAACTATTTATATAATAAATGGCAGGTTGTTGAGTAGTACAACAATTGATGATTCACTAGAAGAACCAATTATCTCTGATAAAATTAAATTTCTAAAAATTTCAAAATAACGATAGTTTAGGAAATAGGAATTGCATGAAATTTAAGATAAGTAACATTTCTCTAAATAAAAAAACAAACTCACCTAATTACAATTCATTTGATATCCTCTTAAAAATGAAAATTCCTTTATCTATATGAGTCTTTACTTAATTTAAAGATAAAGTAGGGGGCTTTTGCAGATCAACTTTTAGATGTACTCATTTGTCATAGGTAGAGCCTCTGTTGTTAGTAGGTGTCCATAGCCTCGACAGGGTTGCCTTTTAACCAAGAATGATTCAGTGTCCCATCTAGATAAGAGTTCAATTTTTATAGATAAATTCAAAATTATATACTTATTCTCCTCTTTTTCTTTAAACAGTTCATTTTTTTGCAAAATTTTTCTTTTTATTACTTAGAATTCATTGTCTTGGTTTGGTAGCCAAGTATTGACAATGCCATTCACCAATTGTAATTGAACTGAAAAACCTGGGTCGTGATGAGACCCCTTATCTTTTGATTAAAATAATCTCAAGCCATTACCCTGTTTTGGAATGCAGTATTGGTAATGCCAGTCTATTATTTTCCTATGAACATGGTAAGCAGGCTCTTGATGAGACCTATTATCTTTTAAGTTTCAATATATTTTAGAATTACACTCTAAAAAGAGAAAAGTTTACTAGATGGGGAGAATCATTGGCTCCTTAAGGGTTCTAGATGACAATTATAGAGTTGAAGATGCTTATCTGCAAAGAGTATTTACTTTGTTAAAGATACTTTTCTTGACTGATAGTAGAACAAAAGGTTTTTATAAAGTTGGAGGTTTCTCAAAGAATAAATAATTTTTGTGGAAACAAGAAAATTTCAAAGAGATAGAACCTACTTAATTTTCAAATGTTATAATTATTTCCTTAACAACGTCTACTTATAAAAGCGAAAAATTAAAAAAATTCAAGAGATTTTATTGTAAGGCCAAAAGTAAATACTATTTAACTTTTATTTTCCTAGGAAATGTAAAGGCGATAATAGTATAGGGGATAGAAGAAGTTTTCTCCTATGAAAAATATTTTTTCAAAATCTTCCTATTCACAAGTAGAAAATCTCTCTTGCCTGATAAATCTTGCAATAGAAATGTTGATGGGCCAATTTGTTCTATAATCTGAAATTGTCCAAGCCACATTCTTTGGAATTTGGTATGATTACCTTTTTCCTCGTGTGCTTTATCGCACTTCAATATAAGGTCTCCAAGTTGAAATGATTTTTTGCTTACAGAATTTGCATCAAAGGAAGATTTAACTAACTATTGATGATGGGCATGTATGATTTTGGATTTTTCTCTTTATTCTTACAGTTTGAGAATTTGTTATTTCCTTAATTACAAAGAAGAAGGAGTTTAATCAATAAACTGAACTAGAGCTAGAGATGGAATAGCTATATTTTTAGGAAGAACAACTTCTTTCCCATAGACCAAATTAAATGAAGAAGTGCCTATTGAGGCCTTCTGTGTTATATGATCTCCCCATAGAGCAAATGTTAAAGATTTATGCCAGTTTCTTTGATTGTGGCTAGTAAAATCCAACATGCAGGATTTTGTGCTCTTGTGTCTCCTCCAAAATGTCCACCAGCTAGTCCGTCATGGAGTTCTTGCATAACCTTTTTTGCCTCAGATTTTTCAGGTCACCTTAGCAAAACAGAATCATAATTTTTTCTAAACAAAACATCATTGATGATTTTGTATTTATTTTATTTTAATCTCAAAGCCCTTTTTCTTTTGTAATTGAGCTGCATAAGGGAATATCCCATTTTTAAATAAAATATGAGATCAACATATTGAGATTCAATATCATTGAGGCTTACCCCCGATATTTGTATATCATCACCTGAATCTTCTTCTGCTAGTAAGTTGGATGCTCCAGCTAACATTCTGCAAAAAACCTTGACCCTTAATAGTTTTAGCTGGTCTAATCTTGAGATCATATTATTGTAGTGTAGTTACCCAATTGGCCCTTTTTTATCCTACTTCCCTTTGCACCAATAATTGCCTTACTGCTGAGAATGGAACTATGATTTTTGTGTGATGTTTAAGGAGAAACAGTCTAAAATTCTTTATTGACTTAAAAACAACAAATGCCTATTTTTCCACAACAGAGTAATTTAATTCGACACCTTGTATATTTGAACTAAAAGAAGAGATTGGTGCTTCTATTTTTTTATCATTGAGCTATGTCAAAACAACAACATATGATGTTTTTGATGCAAATGTCTATAAAACAAAATGATTAGAAAAATTGGGAGTTGTTAGGGAGGGAGCATCGATAATATCTTGTTTGATGAGATAAAATTCTTCTCTTTCATTGTGACCCCACTTTAGAACTGATTTTTCCTTAATCATAAAACATAAAGGTAAAACTATTTGTGAAAAGTCAGGGACAAATCTTTTTACAAAATTTATTTGACCAAAGAAAGACTGCATTGATTTCTTATTATGGGGTAAGGGAATTTTCTCAATTTCTTTAATCCTTTCTGGATCGATATAAATACCCTTTTTAGATATGACAAATCCTAAAATCTTACCTTCACTTAAGGCAAAATAAGACTTCTTTGGATTGAGCAAGATCCCATATTTTTTACATCAATCAAAGATCTGCTTGAGGTCATTTAAATGGCTGCTTCTCTTCTTGGAATATATAGTGATATCATTGAGGTAATTAACAACTGATTTGTTAATGAGTCCTTTAAAGGCTATATCCATAGCTCTTTGAAATGTGGCACCTGCATTAATCAAACCAAAAGGCATTTTTTGATAAGCATATGTTCCCCATTTAGTTTTGAATGTGGTTTTCAATCTATCATCTGGATGGACTAGGATTTGGTTATATCTTGAAAATGCATCAAGAAATGACATAAGCTCAAAACCGGCTACTGACTGTAGCACTTGTTCCATGGTGGGCAGTGGAAATTTTTCTTTCCGACATGCTTTATTTAAATTTCTAAAATCTATACATACGAATGTCACCATTCTTTTTTCTAACAGGCACTAAATTGGACACCCATTTCGAATGCCTGACAGGAAATATGATTCTAGCCTTAAGGAGTTTATTTAGCTCTGATTTGATTTGACTTTCGAGGTTCAAGTGAATTTTCCTTAGTTTTTGCTGCACTGGTTTATCATTAGAGATCATAAGAATGGTGTGCTATATGACAGAGGTATCATAAGTTTTGAGATCAAAATAGTCCCAGGCAAATATACCTTTGTATTTATTTAACAATTGAATGAATGATGATCTTTCATCAAAGGATATACCGAGACCTAGATTAATGTTCTAAGGCTTGTCATCCATTCCAAGGTTCACTAATTCAAATCTAAGGGTTGAGCTTTGGATTTTGGCATTACTTACCTTCTTAAATCTGTCTTTGAGATCATAAAGATCTTCTAATTTGACTATTGATTTGGGTATTATATGTTCATCAACGTTCTGCTTTAACTGAAGGTCGTGCTCATTTTCATCTATGATTTGGTCATCGTATGACCCCTCTGATGTTAGAAAAATTACAATATCATAACCATCGTTGAAGACTCTCCAATTAGTGACATTGTCAAGAATAGATGGTCTAAAAAGTAATTCAATGGAAAATCTATGAGGACTATAATCCTCAGATGGTATGAGTTTTGATGCAACATTGGCTAACAGATCGACACTGGCAATTTGCTTTCTGGGTACAGGAGAAATATTAAATGCCAAAAAATGTGGTGTAAGATCCTAGACTAATGATTGATAATGCTTAAGATGTCCAGAAACATAGTGGATAGTATTTCTTACCTATTTAATGACAATTTCCGAGTCTCCAAAAACTTGCATATATTTGATGTCGAGGCCAATTGCTTTATATAATCCTTGAACCAATGCCTCGTATTCTACGGTATTATTTGTACATTCAAATTCTAATCTGCAAGCTAACATGGTTTTTTCTCCTTCTAGGTTGATTAAGATACAAACAGCTCTTGCACCATCATTAGATTTGGAACTATCAAAGTATAAAGTCCAAAATAAAGTGTTAACTACGAGTTTATTTACAAAATTTTACATTTGGAAGCATCTGGCTGCGAGAAATTTTCAACCTGTGAGATGACAACATTATCCAAAAAGGGAGACTCATTTGCTTTAAAGTTCCATAAAAATGACTCAACCGAATAATTACCAATAATGTTGTTATTGAATGCTGCCGGCTCATTATCACCTTCAAATTAAGTCATTGTATGCTTCAGGTGTTTCTCTCGTTCAACTCAAATTTGATTTGGATTTCCATTGTAGGGCAGCCACATGTGAGAATAGTGTGTACCAAAATATCCATGGAGTTTCTTGGACCAGACTCTACTTAGAATTAGACCATAGAATTCAGGAATGTCAATGACCAATATATCAATTAGTTGATAGAATTTGGGATTTGAGGAAAGTCGAATGCTAACTGAATTTATTTCCCTTAAGACCTTTACCTTGGTTCTGTCCAGTTTTACTATGTGAACATCATACTTTTGAGGAGTGACATTTAACTTAGCACAGACGATTGTTGGCATTATATTAGAAGAGGCTCATGAGTCAATCAAACAATTGTGAAGGTTCCTATTGAAAATTTCATAGGTTAAGAGGAAAGGAGGCGTGTGTGAGAGAAATTTGTCACCGATTAGGATAACATCTATAGGATCGACTTTGTTTGAAGAAGTGGGGGGTTTACCCATGCCTTTAGTAGCTTGAGATACAACAACAACAGGTAGGGGAGAAGTAGGAACTGCATTTAGTTCTCTAAGTAGTATTTTTTGTTGTTGCTTCAGCTTGCTAAGTTCATGTAGTGAAATATTGGCCCTAGTTTTCTTCATGTCTTCCACAATATTATACTCCATGGTATCAGTAACTACCAGGGTATTTGATGTAGATGGAAGGTTTGATGAAGATGGATTTGGCTGTGAAGCCTTAGGAGAAGACTTTTTGCTAATTGTTTTTCCTTAGTAGCAGGAGTTGGAGTTTTTTCTTTTGATTTGACTGAGTCGTATCAGTAGGCCCTTTGCTTCTGGTGCTAATGGGCAAAGCTTCTTGTTCTTCTTCGTTTGGAAGGATAAAGTCCCACATCCCATTTAGTTCAACTACTTCTTCTTCTTCAGTTTCTTCATCGGTCATTGTGTTTTCTTCTTCCTCTTATTCTAAGTCAAACTCAATGTTAGATATAGTATTTAGTGGCTGAGAACTAGAAGACTCATTCCTCCTAAAAGATATGAAATGTTTTTTAGTAGAAGAGGATTCATCAATTTGTTTCTTCATTTCAACCATTTCATTAGACATGGTTTTCAGTACTTTATGAAGGCCTTTAAGGTCAAAATGATATTTTGGGGCTTTCTTTTTAGAGTCATCTTTGAAAGTAACTTTCTTAGATTTCTTGTCTTCCTCAGAGGTCTTCTTTTCAAGAGAAATTATGTGTTTCTCTTCAGACAGGGATTCCTTTATGTTCTTGGCTAATGTGGCCAAATTCGCTCTATCTACAAAAATAGCTATATTAGAAGGAAGAGAAGATATGTACCACTCAATTTGAACATCAACACCAGGGTTTGACGTACATGGAATTTTATGGAGTAGTTTGTTGAACCTGGAGTTGAAATATTTGACCTTTTTCCATCTTAGCCTTTAGATTTGACAACTCATTGATGAGAGATGCAGTGGTTCTATCATCTCCAAACTTACCTAGGAATTGTTCTTCGAACATATCCCAACTAGTTATGGAGCGGGGGGTAACGAAAAGTACCCAGATCCTTCTGATCCTGTAAGAGTAAATGGAAATAATCTGACTATGCAGATTTTTTCATCGACTCCATTTAAATTGATGGCCAGCATATAGTTATGGAGATGTTCTTCAGCTATTAGTTGATCATCAATATTAAATTTAGGCAACCATCTTTCAAGATGCTTAGGAAGAGGGTGAAGAGGAGCTACCATTGCTACAACACCAGGATTATTCCATGGTTGTACTCGCAGTTGTTGTCATTTTTGACCTACCATTAGATTTCGAGTGGATGAGATGATAGAAGGGGTTTGAGTAGACAAGGATATGAGTGGACTTTGAGTTAAAGAAGAGGCAGATTTGGTGCTTGGACTAGAAGAACTAGCACTAGTAGTTGGAATGGAAGCTGTTGGAATGAGTGGAGGGAATGAAGGGGTTGAGGTAGAGAATGGGATACAACCTCGCTAGTGGATGTCTGTGATTCAAATTTCTTGGATTTATTTTGGAAAGAAGAAACAGGAAATTCAAAAGGAGGAATTCCAGTCTTCTCACTTTGAGAATGAGTCAAGATTCGTCTTGGTTGTAGAACAAAGGAAACACTTTCCTCAGATGACTAAGATTTTGCAAGCTTTTCAGCTGAAATAGAGATTTTCTCTAACTTCTTTATCAAAGTTTGAACTTCTGGGGATTCAGGGTTGTAGTCCAAAGAAGGTATTCTCTAATATTCACTAGGAGATTTTGGAGAGGTTTGCTCAACTTCTGATCTTGAGATTGTAGTTCTAGATGGGTATCTAGAAGTTAGAGGAGATCTAGAGGGGGAGAGACTCTTTGGATGGTTTTTTGATTTATGATCAGTTCTATTTTCCATTCACAGTCATGGCCCTCCTTCTAACACCAAAATGTTGAAGCCCCAGAATTCCATTGCAACAACATGGGGGGTAACCACCCAGTTCAGACCTTGGAAGCAACTCCTTTTCCGTTTGGTATGGTGGCTTTGATTGGGGATAATGGGACCAGTTTCCCAACATGAATTGATACGATGATGATTGTGGTTTGCAATGAGGTATAATGGGAAATTACTTAACTAAAAATGATCTAATTTAAAGAACAAACACATGCAACTATCTATTCTAACATTTATCTTAATATATACATGGGACTAACGTAAGTCATGCGATCTACAAAGATATCTTAGAGAAACGAGTAATAAAGATCATTCAATTGCTATAAGAGATGAAATCGTTAATGATAATTATTTTGACTAAATAGTTAGGCAAAATAATTGTGAAAACTATATCACATATATCAATTGCTCATGTACTTAATAAGGAATTACAGCTAATTTTTTTTACAAAAGTGCAATAATGTCAAACTATAGCTCATATTTCATACATAAGACAATATAAGAAAGATTACTGCCAATTCATAAACAAAACTCAACCATAAAGATAGAAGTACCAGATATGAGAGGTTCTACTCATGAAGTCAACAATATTGATCTTCTTCCTTTCAACTAAATATACTCTAAGAGTACAAAAGTGAAAATTCAGTAGAGTATGCTTCAATCTCTAAGAAAATCAAGATCTTGTTCCAATTATCTTATCAAGACAATCACAAAAGTACAGAAGTGCAAGCCTTTGCAAAGTGTTTTTGATAAAATTCTGGACCCTTCTCTAAATGCATGAGAGGGGTTTAAATAATACAACATATGTATCAAAAATATATTATTACATAAAAAGCCGAGGAGGTTTCAAACAACCTTCCTTGGAATAAGTAAAATAAAAACTAAAATAGAAAATAAAATGATGACAAGATTCTTCAAATTGAATGGTCCTAGTCAACCATTCGGTCCTTGAGTTCGCATATATCTATCATTAGCTTCACCTGGGGTGGATGGTCAATTCTAGATCTTAATTGTCCTGTAAATACAACATCAGATAGTGGTGGCGCCATCTTTTGAGTATAATTTGTTAGACAAATGCAAAGTCATCCATTGGCTATGTGGTTTCACCAGAAACTGCTAGTAGGTTTCCCAGTCAAGCTTAGACAGTTGTTTGATTGCCTCAACTTGCATTTTGGCGATCTCTTTCCACTGTTTCTCTAACCGTTTGATGCCTGGGAGAACTTTCAGCCTACATTCTTTAATGATATTGGCACTACTGCTCTTGTTGCTGCCCTTTCTGCTTGCTTTAATTGTATGTCCCAATTTGTGAATACAATATCCTTGTGGGAGTCCCCATTCTTTGGCATATCAGAGTTTCTACCTTCTTCAGATTCCTGCCAAGAAATAAATTATGAAATTCTCTTATTGATCTCTTCATATTCCAATCTCTGATCAACCACTTGATTGGTTAATATATCACTTGTTTCACTAAACTCTATGTTGTCACAACAACAAGAAGTATTCTGCCAAAATCATTGATCAATCCATATTGTGAAACAATAGGGAGAATATTGAAGCATGTACATTTATTTGCATAGATTTGACTGCTCATGTAACCTGGACTCCATAGATGACTATTAATGGTTACCGATGTCACCAAGAGAAGTTGCCTTTCCATTTTATATTACAAAATCCCCCACGATCATAAATATAATAACATTCCTCTTGTCGTTCATGCAATTTTTTCGGAAGACTGGACTTTCCGTTAAACTAAATGAGAAATTTCCATGAAGTAAAGCGTGGGAAATTTCTTACCAAAATATCGAAACGTCATTGACAAATACTGCCCAAATGTCAAAGGGCATGCCAAGACGACTGTAATATTTCCGCAATGGCATACTCCTTTATTTTCAACTTTCCTAGAACGTCACTTAGACTCCTCCCCAAAAATATCACAAATCATTCAAAATATGTAAGAAATTATTGACCAAAGGCGGGTTGCATGTGGTTACCACATGAAAGGTCCTAGGTTCAATTGATGTTCATCTCTTATTAATTGCTTCTTTCTTCTCAAACTAAGTGCCAACAAGAGAGTGTATTTCCACAATATAACCAACAATCTAATTCAATTAATGATCTTCCTTTGAATTTATCAGTTTTCCATCCATATTTCATAAACCCATTTGAAATACATTTGGAAAGTAGATAATATGGATGAATAATTCTGAAAAAAAATTACTAGCCAAAACCCTCCTACAAAATAATTCGTTAAAATGAAATCCCAGAGCTCAAAAAAGGTTAGTCCTCCACAGTGTATGAACTTGGAGTCCAAGGGCAAGTGTACTAATAGATCTCTATTTAATATTGAAAATAATTGTTAGATCAAGGGATGAATCAAAGCACCTAAGGTAAAGATAATTGTACCAATAAAATGTTCTTATCACCGACAACTGAAATAATAATCATGAAATTTTAGCACAATATAGAGCATGAACAAATAAAATACTAACATATACCACACATCAACAGATAGAAGAAAACCATGAACTGAAACCCCAAAGTCTTTCTATTATGTGAAAAATAATTCCAGTAGAGCAAAGCTTAGCACAAAAATTTCTTACATATTTTAAATGATTTGTGATAGTTTTGGGAAGGAGTCTAAACCACATTCCCAAAAAGTTGAAAATAAAGGAGTACACCATTGCAGAAATATTACAGTCGTCTTGGCATGCCCTTTGACATTTGCACAGTATTTGTCGATGATGTTTCTATATTTTGGTAAGAAATTTCCCAAGATTTACTTCACGAAAATTTCCCATTTAGTTTAACGGAAAGTCTAGTCTTCCGAAAAAATTGCATGACCGACGAGAGGAACATTATTATATTTATGATCGTGGGGGCTTTTGTAATATAAAATGGAAAGGAAACTTCTCTTGGTGACATCGATAACCATGAATAGTTGTCTATGGAGTCCAGGTTACATGAGCGGTCAAATCTATGCAAATATATGTAAATGCTTCAATATTCTTATCTATTGGTAACCACCTTATTGACCTAGGAATGTACAACGTTCCTATTAAATGAGTAAACGTACCATGCCAAAATTCCCCATCATGGAGAATTTCCAAATACTAATACTATTGAGGAGGAATTCTAATTTCTAATTTAGTAACACTTCTAATTTCTAAATTCTAATTCCTAATTTCTTTTTTTCAGAGAGAAAAAACATCATAGTTTATATTAAGAGAATATAAAGTTCAGTATACATACAAAAACCTGAAGCCAAAGGATCCAATCTGACACATGTCCAGAAAAAACAAAAACTGAAGAGCTGTTTAGTCCATTTTACCCAATGGCCAGATACTGGAAAAGAGGTCCAGTCGGAACATAGAACTTACAATAACAGATTTTAAAAATTGAAAGTCACTGTAACTTAAAAGAAAAAGCACAGAGATACCATCAAAATCAGCAGTAATCCAGGCTGAAAAAAAAATCACATGAAAGGAGGACAGCAGCCCAGAACATCAAGTCAGTTCGAGAGTTCCGTAACCAGGAGCAGAATAGAGTCCAGGGGATCCCTGGATTCTTGAAAGATTCGGGCGTTCCTCCATTTCCATAAGTACCAAACGACCATGACAAACAAGGTACGCCAGGATGAACATTGATCGCTCCACCATTTGAACGCTTCCTGTACAGTAGAAAAGACCTGGTAAGGAAAACCAAAGGACAAGGACAATGCATACCAGATGTGAAGAGTTGAGGCACATCGGAAAAACATGTGAGCATTTGTCTCGGATTCGGAGTGACACATAGAACATCTTCCCGGACCAAGCCAGCCTTTTCTTTGGAGGACCTCCCAAGTGAGGTTCCTGTTTGAGAAGACCAGCCAAGAAAATAATATCATTTTTAGTGGACATGCCACCTTCCATAGTCTAAGAGGGAAGATCGGATCGGCGCTTGATGGATGGCAGACAGTCATTGCAGCATATATATCCTTGACCCGAATAGGTGGAGATGAATCCGGAAGGGACCATGTAAGATCATCCTTATTACCAGAGCGGAGAACCCCTTTGCTGGAAAGGTTCTGAATCACTGAAGTCCAAACAGGTCTCATGGTGATAGGCAGTGATAAATCCTCCCCTTCCATCCATTCAGGAGATGAAGATGACCATGATTTAATCAACTTATCCCATGTGAATATACCTTTTGAATGGAAATGGGAAATCAGACTGCGGGGAAGTAGAGACTCCAAACCATTAACAATTGGATCAATACCAATGATGATACTTGAGCCTGTAAAAAATTTCCATCGTAAATTTTCCATGAAGAAAGGCTGAAGTTTCCGGAAGCTGAGCCATATAGCTGATCCTCTTTTGATACCTAATGAATTCCTTCTATACCAATAAACCATGCTTCGTCCCTTTAAATATTTTTTATGAATGACATGACTCCATGGACCAGTCCCATAAATGCCCCGATAAAGAGCTTTGCAAAGAAGGGCTTTTCCAAAGATTCTCATGTTAATAAGACCCCATCCTCCTGCCTTCTTCATCTTTGAGATAGTCGCCATCTTAACTAGATGTATTTTGGACTGGTAAGATCTTCCTCCCCATAAAAAATTTGCCGCCAGAGAACATATTTTATTTATAACAGCTGCCGGGAGGAGATAAAGGTGAGCCCAATAAACCGCTAATTGAGATAATACAGCCTGCACCAAGATAAATCTGCCCGCCAATGATAAAAATCTCGACTCCCATCCTGATATTTTGTTGTAGAAGCGGTCAATTAACCATTGCCAATCCTGCTTGCGGTTCCCTTTTGCTTTCAAGGAGAAACCGAGATATTTGAATCCCTCCTTAATTGAGGACTGGTTGATGCCAAAAAGAGCAGATATCCAATACACAGTTTCCATATTTGAATCGTTGTGATACAACATAGATTTTTCCTTGTTGATGACCATTCCAGCAGCAGCCTGAAATTTTCCAAGGATTTCGAATAAACAGCTCCATGACGCTCTACAGAGCATGGCGAAGATGAGAATATCATCAACGAAAAGGTTATGGGATAGGAAAATGTCCTTGCAGATCTTAATCGGCCTAATACTTCGATCAGACACAGCTTTGTTGATCTGATTGCTGAGGGAATTCATCACCAGGATAAATAGCAGTGGAGAAAGAGGGCATCCCTGACGGAGTCCTCTCTCTGCTTGAAAAAAGGACGATGGAATTCCATTAATTATAACTGCATATTTGACATTTTCGACACACGCCATTATCCAGTTAATGCTTTGAGGTCTCAGCCCAATCTTAGCCAGCAGGATTCGTAGAAAACCCCAATCAACACAATCGTAAGCTTTTTTCAGATCTATCTTTAAAATAGCAGCATCTATATTGTTTGATAAAATAGAGAATAAGCATTCCTGGGTCATGGCGACTGCATCCAGAATGTTCCTGTCTTTTAAGAATGCATGCTGGTTACTGGAAATGAAAGAGTTTAAAACAGGCTTCATCCTCTCTGCTATGATTTTAGAAATTATTTTAAACAGGATATTGCATAAAGCAATCTGCCTGAAATCATGAAGTGATTCTGAACGATCCTTCTTCGGAATGAGAGCTATAAATGTAGAAGTTAGGGCGCTGTTTATATTTCCTGATATACAGGAGGCATCAACCATCCCTAGCAATTCATCCTTGAAGATATCATAGAAGTGTGAAAAAAATTCAATTGTCCACCCATCTGGCCCAGGGCTTTTGTCCTTTTTGAAGGCTTTTATTGCAGCTTGTAGCTCCTCTTCCTTTATGGGCATAAAAAAATTATCATTTGCAGTATCATCATACATCTCTGGCATCAGATCCACAACCCATAAAATGTCACTTATGTTACTCTGTTTTCTCCTGTATTGGTTCTGAAAAAATCTTGTAGCTTCAACAGAGATGTCATGCTGAGAGTATAAAAATCCTCCCTTACCATCCTCAATTTTCCATATAGAGTTTTTACTTCGTCTGGCGTTAGCAAAATTGTGAAAATACTTTGTATTTCGATCTCCTTCTCTGAGCCAGATCGCTCTGCTTTTGAGCCTCCAGGAAGCTTCTTCCTTTTGCAACAACGTTTGTTTCACTTTTCCCAGCTTCCTGATATGATTCTTTTGGTCAAAAGACAAGCATTCTGGGTTAATTGAGTTGAGAAAAATTTGCAGCTCCTTTTGAATGTCAAACAGCGCCTGTTTATCCTTCCTTTTCTTTAGGATTTGCCAATCCTTTGCAACAACCCTTAAGCATTGTATCTTTTCTCTAAACGTGGTGAATGGAGCCATGTCAGATTCTTGTAGCTCCTTCCATTTTTTCCAAATGGCTTCATTAAAGGACTAATCTTCTAAAAATACTCTGTTGAATTTAAAGGAATATCCCAGCCTATGATCCTGTTCCTTCCATTCAAGGAAAATGGGTCTATGGTCCGAAGTGAAGTCAATACCGGTATGAGAAAGCGGCATACCCCATTTAGCTATGATGCTAGCATTAACAATGAAGCAATCGATTCTTTTTGCGATGTAGGCTTGTCCCGTCCTGTTGTTGTCCCATGAAGGCATCAATTTTTCTGGCCTGATATCTACTAAATTCCTGCTTAGGAATTCCTGTCGCAGTCTCTCACCCAGCGGATCATTTCTCCTGCAATTTCCCCAACATTCATCAGATTTTAATGTCACATTTAGGTCCCCCGCTATCAGTAAAGATTCAATGTCCAAAATTTCTGAGTCCATTAATCTTTCCCAGAAAGGAAGCCGATTCCTGTAAGGAGCATAAACATTTAATATGTTGATGACAAGAGCTTGTCCCCTGATGGTAGCCGAGATAAGGATACCAGCACAACATCTAAAAGCTTTCGCTTTTATCCATGTTGGATCCCACAGAACTGCCAAGCCACCTGATTGCCCATTTGCTTCTGTGGCAACCATATGCCAGGACGGAAACATCTTCCTAAAGAAAGCCAGAGTTACTGTGCTTGAATGCATAGTTTCCTGAATAAAGATGATTTTAGGGCGAGCCGGGAGGAAGATATCTTTAAGCGCTAAAAATTTTGGGGAAGCGCCCAGGCCCCTAATGTTCATGGAGATTAAGAATGTCATTTAGAAGACTGTCCAGCCACACATGCAGATTTCTACTTTCTATTCTTTAACTTCTAATTTCTAATTTACGAACATTTCTAATTTCTAATTTAGTAACACTTCTAATTTCTAATTCCTAATTTCTAGTTTCTAGTTTCTATTTTTTAACTTCTAATTTATAATTTACGAACATTTCTAATTTCTAATTTAGTAACATTTGTAATTTCTAATTTTGTAAAATTTCTAACTTAGTAATATTTCTAATTCCTATTTTCTAATTTCTAATTTAGTAAAATTTCTAATTTCTAATTTAGGAGCATTTCTAATTCCTAATTCCTAATTTCTAATTTCTACTTTAGTAACTTTTCTAATCTCTAATTTCTAATTAAGTAACATTTTAAATTTTAAATTTTAAATTTCTAAGTTCTAATTTAGTAACATTTTTAATTTTTAATTTTTAATCTAGTAACATTTATAATTCATAATTTCTAGTTACTAATCTAGTAACATTTTTATTTTCTATTTTCTAATTTAGTAACATTTCTATTTTTTGCTTTCTAAATTAGTAACTTTCCTAATTCCTAATTTCTAATTTCTAATTTAGTAACATTTCTAATGTCTAATTTAGTAGCATTTTAAACTTAGGACACATGTCACAGTTTCTATGTGAAAATCCCCAAAACATCTATGTATTCTTTTATGCAACTTTAATTTAATGCAACAAATGGAATCTTCCTAGCTACAAGACGTGGTATCCATTTCAAAAAACCCCACTGTAACAGCGCCAGTATCCATGTGGATTTTGAAAAAAACTTGACCAAACCTCTAAGTCTTGTCCTACAAAGGTACATTCCCACAAAGGTGCAGGATGTAGATATTGAAGCATTTACATTTATTTTCATAGATTTGACTGCTCATGTAGCCTGGACTCCATAGACGAATATTCGTGGTTATCGATATAACCAAGAGAAGTTGCTTTTCCATTTAATATTACGAAATCCCTCACGATCGTAAATATAATAGTGTACTCGAGTGAAGGCAGGTTGCGTGTGGTTACCACATGAACTCGTGTTTACTTGGAGGTGGCGATGAGGAGGATGAGGAGGAAATTACAAGTACATTCCTATGTAAATATAATAGTGTACTCGAGTGAAGGCAGGTTGCGTGTGGTTACCACATGAACTCGTGTTTACTTGGAGGTGGCGATGAGGAGGATGAGGAGGAAATTACAAGTACATTCCTATGTCACTAAATCTAGCTCTGCAACTGTGTCATTGTTGGAACTTACATGATGGTAAGAAATTCCTCCTCATAATAGGAAATTACTTAATATTCTTATTATGAGACCTCTTTAATGAATTCCTCTATTTGAGGGTTGTCTTTGAGTTTATCCATTATAGTCTGCATTTGATGAATCTGTGAGTTCTTCTCTCCGACGTCTTCTTGAAGCTATAACCTCATTTTCTCAAAATATTTTTTAAGTTGTGCCATCTGCATCTCTGCTTGTCTATTGGTGCTCTGTCTTTCCATCTCAAGTTGTTGTTCCAACAACTGGACTCTTTCTTATTTTTCTTTAAGAAAAAGTCGAACTTCTGTTGCCTTATCAATTGTTGCAGTTGCATAGGTGCCTGCAAATTGTGATAGCTTTGTAAGATTTTCTGATGGATCAATGGGGGTGTCTTTCCATACTACCTCCATTAATTCATTTTCAAGAGTTTCTGCTGCTGATGCATCCAATTTACTTTTCTTCCTTTGCCTATTCACTACAACGTTATGTGTTAGGTTGTAGAATATATCCAGTGGGGGTTATTCCTCAATATTTAAAACAATCTCTGAAGTTGGGTAGGTCATGATGATTTCAATATCTTGAGTAGTTGTAACTCCTTGTATTGTTGTTTCTTGATTTACAACCCGCTAAGTCTGTTTAGGAGTTTGAAATCCAGATGTTCCTTCAAGACTGGTCTCTATTTGCTGTGTTTGGAGCTTTTTATTAAATTTCTCCCATTCCTGATCTAGATAAATGAATTTGATCTTTTCTGTTTGAACTTGTGTGGAGCCAGTCTCTATGTGTTCCTCAGCGGAGGCCTTTTTAGCCGTTTCTTCAGCATTTTTCTCTGTGTCCTTCTCAGGGTCTTTCTCGGGGATTTCTTCATCATTCTGAGATTGATGTTCAAAATGTTCTGAACCTTGAACTGACTTCTCTTGAGATTCCTCATCAGAATTATGTTTAGAACTTTGCTCCAAGCTTACACTGGGAGTGGGTTCTCTTATTTCTTCAATATTCAATAGGTCCAAAGGGACCTTTATCAGTATTTTATTCCTATATATGTGGAATTAGTTGAGGTCCACTGGGCTCAGTTTTATTGATGCTAAATGTAAGACCTGTGAAAATTTCTCATCTTCCTCAAAGAGATCATCAAACTCATCATTCTCATGAATAAATTGTCTGATTTTGACCATAGTAGTGAATTTTCAGACGACCTCATTAGGGTCATACTATCTTCCAGGAATAGTGGCCAGATTCAGGGATGTGATGTTATGTATCTCTTTTGATGCGTGCCCATAATCATGTAACACGAAAGCACCACATTGCACCGGGAAGTTTGGCCAAATAGATTGCTTTTTTTCTTTGAGGGTTTTGGTAATACCATCCCCCATTGTTTGATAGGAAATCTCTCTTGCCAATAATTTATCAGGAACATAAAATGGAAGAACATATAGAGTTTAGATACTCCCAAAAAATAGAATATAAGTAAATAATTCTTGGCAAAACCATCTTGCCACCGGCAAGATGTCTGTTTTAGCTTCCTCTAATAGCTTGGGGACTTTCTTATCAAAAATGGTTTCATAAATTGATAGCATAACACCATGACAAATTTTGTAAAAGTGGGAGCTAAACTGTGATTCCCACAAAATCTTACGATAAATATGGATAGGAGTAGGGTCCTGTAGATTCCATTTCCAGCCCATATTTAGAAAATGTGAAAAAAAACACATAGCATCCATAACATATGCACTCATGTAAAAAGGAGGGATAACATGAGAGGAGATATATTGTGTCTGTATTCCCTAATGGACATAGCCAAATTGTCTGACAAAATATTGCTCCAGTTCATAATTGTAGCATTAACAACTGCATCAATCAATGGAACCCATTCAATAGAAAATTTGGTAGTGTCAGCCTTTCCAAATAACCTACACAACATTGCAGCTACAAAATTATGTGGGGCTGACAGAGGTGAAATTGGGTACATACCAATTTTCTCCCAACTGAACTTGTTGGAGTGAGACCTCCAATTCTGCATGGTGTCCATCAGGTCTTCATTTTCTTTCAAAAAATGCTCAATAAAGGCTTTATCATAGAGCTTCTATGGTTCTGGAAGATGGTACATTTGGCGTAAATTGTCTGGTTTAAATGACCCCATGACTTCATGCCTGGAATTCCTGAATGTTCTATCTGAAATATCCACATTGTCAATGATCCATTTTACCATATCAGTGTATGGAAATATTTTAGGCCTTGCAGCTATTCTATGCAGGAAAGAACATGTTGCTTCAAAATAAGAAGCCTCGAATGAGTCCTCAACATCTGTTGTTGCTTTAGTTTCTAGGACCTTTGGGTTTTCTTCCTCCAGTAAATTACACATTGCCTCCCATGATGTAGTCCCGCCATTCTTGTTTTGTGTTTTATCAAAGAAGAGTGGAAGCATGTCTGGATCCTCAGACACAATAGCCTCTACAGTCTTCTTTCCTTTCTTAACCATTTTTTCGAGCGTTGTTTCCTTCGTAAATTTCCTGAAATTTGGACAATGGAGAAAAGAGAATATAATGTAGAGTGGCAATGAAAGCGGAAACTCAATAACACAATAAATTCTGAAAGAACGTAAGGATGAAGCTTTTATTTCAAATATGGTTAAAAATATATAAATCTTCTCAAGTTGTTAAAAGAGTAAATGTATTTTTCCTTGTCTACGTTTCGAGTCTAGAACAAGACTCATCGTTAGGAAAAGTTCTGATGATGAATCTTTTTCTAGACTCAAAACGTAGAGAAGGACAAATACAAACTATGTATTGTTCGAGCTCTCAAAACCAACAATCACACCACAGAAATCTCCAATCCATTAGAGTAAATGTAGTTAAACCTCATTAATTACTCATTAAGGCATACATGTGATTTCCTTTATGACTCATCAAAACATCACATCACAAGTTTCTAAATAATATTTCAAATTGGTGTGTGTTATGTGCGATGCCAATCATGCAATTCAATGAATCGCAATATCACAATATCGCAATAGCAGTGATCATGGATAGACCAATTTAAAGTTTCTTTGGTATTTTGTGATTTGCGATGAGCAACATACCTTTTACTTTTTCGAGCACGTTTCCTTTATGCGGAGGATTATTCCATTAAAATAGATATTTACGATATGTTGGACTTGATTGAAGTTTATAACAGTTTTATTATTCCGTCAGGTCCGGACCACATCGCAATTCACAATTTCTTATGGTTTACATGTTTGCACCCTTGTAAAAGCCACAATGCAATTACGATCAATACTTTATTTTAGAAGGAATATCCTAAGCCTTAAGTTTTATAAAAACTTCAATGCTGCCTTAGGTATTTTAAGGGGGTGTTTCAGGGAAAGCTAGTGTCGATTCGAACTGTTAGTCCCACTAAGATGGGTAGCTATCATAGAAACAAACAATGAAAGAATTTTAAGAGTTCCTTTAAGTGTGATAGATGAAGAGAAGAAAAGAGGACCAACCTGGATCTTCTACTTTGATCCTAGCTTGATTTCTCCTTTCCTTGATAGAATTTTCCACTCCTCTCCTACTTGTCCCGCTTCAAAGAGTACCTGTAGAGTCAAAGTAACAGAAAACTATCAAAGCATCTCTATCTAAAACATCATAAAAAATGCAGAATCAAAAACACATTGACCATACAATTTCATTCATAAACAAGATTCACAAATACACGATTATATGGAGGAAAACTCAAAGAAATTTATTAATAGTAATGTAAGAGAGGATTAAAATCCAGCTGTCTGATCCAGCATCATCCTCCCAGTTGTAGAAGCCCTCTTCACCTCAAGAACAAGCAAATCACCCAACAATGCAACGTCTCTTCTCACCAACAAACCAACAACACTTCCTTACAAAATACAAAATTCAAGCCTCTAGATCTCTCAGATGAGGGATCCATATATAGATGTATTGCAAGGGTGTGAGTCAGCTCTGGATTTTTGATTAGTGTCATTCCACTGATAGTTCTTGGTTCCACTTGGAGATTTCATTGATCTCTTACTCATCCCTGGGTGAATTCAGAGAGGCAAGTGTCACAAGAGAAGTTTCTGGAAGATTCCGTGATCATCCACTTAGCAAACTATCTCTGCCATTTGTCTATTCTTGCTCATCACACCCCACAGAAGGCCATTTCAGTATGCATCGCACTTGGCTAGTTTGGAATTCAGTATGCATTGCACCTTGCCCATGGAGCAGTTTGTATGGTCCAGTTTTGGCCAGTTCTGAGTAGTTTTTCAGGTGGAACTTCTAGGAAATTATGTAATCAGTTGACCATGATCCTTTAGGGTATGAAACAACACTTTTAGGGACTTAAGAAGCCCTTAGTCTATGGACATATGAGTTTGGGGTTGCAGTGCCCAAATATGTCTATAACAACTGCCCCCTAAAGCATGCGGTCGTAAACCTTCTGATGTCGGGTGAAATGCTTTATCATGAGGATCCGAGGTATTCGTAATGGAAGATGACCTGTATAAGATACAATACAATACATCATCATCATATTATTTTCATGATCTAGCTGAGGCGGGCATTCCCATGCTCAGCTTTATAAATTCATTTTCATGTACATAGGACAGACAATCGTCTGTTGTTGCAGACTGGTGATTCTTCGCATGAAGAGTCATCTTCCCTGGCTTAGATGACTATCTATGCAGCTTTTGTGTACAATTGATGTCAATATTTTCCTGAATATATCGTAGCCCGAATGGATGAAACTAGATCTGGGTCTTCAAAACTCGTTCAATCTTCGCTTGATGTACAAGTCGATCTATGTGAAAAATGTTTTGAAGTCAAACATGGAAAGACATCGCCTGATTACCAGCCAATAATGTGAGTTGTTAACAGACGCGAGAGGAGTCACCGATAATGATGATGACCCTCAAGGTATGACAGTACAATTCATGTGGCGTGAATATATGAGCCAATGTCGAACACCATGCAAAGTCTTTCAGTCGAAGGTCATTAATGTAAACCTGTCACCGGAAGTGAGAAACTTGCCATTGAGGCATGCAAGCTTCAAAGTACTGAAAGGGTTGTTTCTAAGTCAACTTCTTGGATAATGAGCTGATGTCGACAAGAAGTGACCTGTCGTAGGAGGGCCTTGATGTATCCCACATCTATGACGCGAAATGGAGCAAATGATTTTTTTGGAGGTGAAAACAATCTGATGATATAAGGTTCAAGAATGGCGGTCATGAAAAATGAAGGGTGGAAGTATTGCAGTGGATGAGGCGTTTGCTGGATGGTGAATTCTCTGAATGACTTCTCTTGAACATATTGGCGATGTGGAATTGGTAGCGTTAACCCCATGGATGGTACAGAGGACCAATGGTGATGGTGAACGGAAAAACCCAACCCAACTCAATCATGGTGATGGAGTGAAAGTGTCATGTTCAAGAGCGACCTGCTACCAATAAAGTTCTTCAAGTTTTCTTCCCATTTTTCCCCAGTCATTGCTGACTAGTACCTCTTTATTTTTGTTAAGCTTGAGGAGGATAACATATGCTTGGTCTATAATTTTCCCTTCGGGCAAACCTGTCGCTTTGTGTTTAGCGAGCCTAGCGTCAGTGAGACTCATTCTTATCTGGGTGGACAAGTTTGTCGCTATTGTTTTAACGAGTTTAACGACAAAGATAACTTGGTCATTTTCATGTTTAGAGAGTTTGAAAAGGGATGAAAAGGAAACTCCAACAGTCCTTTTTCATGGCATAATCCCTTAAGTCTGAAAAAGTATAAAATAATATGAAAGGGATGACTTTTTGATCGTTTTAACGAGCTGACAAAGACAAGTGCTCGATATTTTTGTTTAATAATCCCTTAGGTCCAAAAAGATTAAAATATATAGGAGGGATGGTGCTTCCCCTTACTTTAACAAGCTGGAAAGGTCAATAGCTCGACAATCTTTTTATATTTAATGAGTCTAAAAAGAGTTTAAAAGAGACTCATTTTTTAGGAACGAGTGGTGTTTTGGGGTAGCAACTGGTTCCGGGTAAGCTTGGAACTTCTCAAAACATGGCAGTATGAAGAGGGTGGCTAACAGGACCACCGTCATAGCTGTTCCTCAAAAGGGTAAATAATCAAGTGGAAGCGTATGGTCGGCCAAATGAATGGAGGTGACGGTAAGAATACAACCAAGGTTCAAAAGGGCTGATAGCAAGGCGATCACAAAGGTTATTTACCAAAGGTGGTTTCATTTTTTAATGAGATTGAATCAGGAGAAACTATGCTCAGTGGTAGGTTTATTTTTTAACGAGCTTGAACCTTATGGGAACATTGCTCTTTTTTCTTTTTATGTAAGCTAGGAATGACCAAACTATAAAGCTAAAAAGCTAAAAACGCTAAAAAGCTAAAAAATGAAATTGGTCATTTTTGCTTGTATAAAAAGGTTTGCATGCCCCCAGCATAAAAAAAAAAAACTTCAGTAACCATATGGAAACTTACTGTGGTTAAGCATGATGATTTTCTGTCAATACTTAGACAAAACACTTCCTGCACTTTGTCTGCCAAATAGACAAAGGTGAAAGGTCACTCGGACCAATCACATAACTTACAGGGAAACTTATCTCTACAGCTGGGTTTGTCCGCAAAATAGACAAGGGTGCATGCCCCCTAAGCTTCGTTACATTCACCAGACTACTCGCAGTAATTAGGTGGATGGAATGAAGGTTCCTTTATGAGATCAAGTGAAAGACTCGACTCGGAACTTTGCTCAGCCTTGTTTCATTTTTAAACGAGATTGACACAAGACAAAGAATTCTGCTCAGATCCTTGGTTTCATTTTTTAATGAGGTTGACACTAGTCAATGAACTATCCTCTGGCGACCTTTGATCACAACTCATAAAGGGTCATGAAGGAAAGATCTGGTTCTAATGCCCCCAATACATAATGTACAACATCACTTAATTGAGTCATGTCAGTCGGACTATCAGAATGGTCAGAGTCCTTCTTAATCTTTGATGATGTAGAAGATATCATCTGACATGTTTCCACTGTGGCCACTTCCACCAAATTACTTGGAGGTGGGAGGGTAAAAGTACCCATTAAGGATGAGTCTTTTAAGAGACCTACTCTGACATGTTGAAGCGATTGAGAACTTCCATGGATCAATGGAATGCTTCCAGTAGCTTGTGAACTGTTGGGTAAAAAGGTTAGTTGGTCAATCATTGTAATTCCATCTTGGAAGGGAAATGCAATCTTTCTAAAATATGTTGAGACAACGGCGACCATAGCATAAATCCAGGGCCTTCCTAGCAAGATATTGTAGTCAAGGTTTCCATCAATGACCTCAACTTCAATTTCTACTGTCTTGCCCCCCATTTCAACTTGCAAGTTACTTAATATCCCATATGGCGTGTATGTTCTCCCATCGAATGCTTTTAATTTTGTTGATGATCGTGACAAGGGAGGCGAGCCTAAAGTTTTCTAGCAAATCATTGACATAATATAGGTAGATGCCCCCTCATCAATGATTGTTTGATGAACAGTTTTATTGAGGGCTTTTACCTGTATGAGGAAAGCGAGTTGGGTCGGTAACTGAGGTTTGTATCCTTTATGATTAAAGGCCACTATAGTAGAATTTGCTAGATCAATCCCACCTATCGCTGATAACAAAGCCCGTTTTTGGGATGGGCAATTCTACAGTACTTCAAGTGTCGACATGGCAGATGGCGATTGGGCAATATCTTCCACTATATTATAATTTTGTGCTGCTCAAGCACGAGGATTAAATGTCGATTTATGTACTACTCCCTTAGGTGGTTTTATTGTTAATTCAAGAATGATTGGTGGAACAACTTCTAATGAAGTTGTTGTCGAACTGTTGGGTTGATCTGTAGCCTTGCCGTTCGATGATTGTGGATTTCCATAATCTTTATTCCTTCTAGATATCAAAGCATAATTTTGTCATTTCGAGATGGATAGCATAAGCACTTGTGATGGGGAGGCATGATCGATAACAACCAGGTTTGTTTCTGGGTTCAGAAACAGATTAGTCAACACTGTTGGGATATTTGAAGTTTTTAAAAATTTCATAACCTTAGCTTTATGTGGACAATCTTTCGTGAAATGCTCATCGTCGCATATGTAACATGGATAACGAGGTTTCTTTTGCCCAACAGGGTTTTCGGAAGATTTTTTAGGAGGTGAATTTCCTTGTTTCTTCTTATTATTTGTCCCTTTCTTCTTGCCCCCCGGTTTCTTAGGATTTTTTCCTTTGTCGGTTGAAATGGCATTAATCTCTGAGGCAAGAGGTTCTTCATTTGTTTTTTGACTAGAAACTGCATGGGCTTTTTTAGATGTAGCCTTTGCCATTTTCGTGCTTGTGGTACCGATCATGCCATTGCCGGCATGAGAGTCCTTGTTTGATTTAGGAGGGGAGGAATGGAAAATTCTGGTCTAAGAGAATCAAGAATTTTCTCGTAGAGCATGACAGACTGAGTATAGATCAAGTCTAAATATTGTGCACGAGCAATGACTTGCTCTTCAGTGACAACTCCTCCCTTAGCCACATCCTCTGTAATAGAGAGTAATAACGACTTTATAAACCATTCAGCTAAAAGCTGATCAGGAACATACGTCTTTACCATTCTTCAACAACATCGCCACTCATGAATATGATCAGATATGTGAGTGGTTGTTGTCTTTTTAAAGTTGGTAAGGAGTTCTGTCCCTGTTTCGTACCTTATGGGTAACTGAAAATGGGTTAAGAAGGTAGTGGCAAGGGTGCTGAAGTTATCAAACGAAGCTCTATGCAATTCAATATACCATTTTGCTACTAGACCAGTTAACGTTCATTGAAAAAGGCGAAGCCTAATCGAATCATCATTCAGGGTGTTGGATGAACATCACAAATGGAATGTCATTACATGATTCAATGGATCTTCACCTGGATTTCCATTTAATTTAGGAATATCTTAGGGAATTTTATGAGGAATCATTGGCCACCAAGGGGTGTAAGCAATTAGATCATTCGTCAGCCAATTTAGATCTGGTAATTCTAGAGTTGCTACAAAAGGCAACTGTTGATTCAGGTTAGGCGAAGCATACCCAGGATAAGATGGAATCACCTGAGTAGTAGGTATTTACATACCAGCATAATGTATTTGATGCTGGTAACTTTGATAAGGTTGATGGGCATAACCATTATAGTATGGTTGTTGATAACCGTTTTGGAAATGTGGTTGCCCGTTACTTACAAAGCCTTGTTGCTCAGGTCCTTGGTATGATTGCCATAATTGCGGTTGTTGATATTGCACCAGCCATAGTTGTTGGACCATTTGTTGTTGTCCAATACTGGATCATTGACCAAGATGTGGAGTGATAGTACCTGTTTGAGCCTGAGTCGTTCCAGGTAAGGAGGCACTAACCTGAGGTTGTGATTGAATCGTTGAGACGAGAGGCTGTTGTATTGCAACCTGAGAGACTTGAGGTTGACATACAGCAAGTAGTGCTTGTACTTGCGATACAGTCACAATAGTAGGTGTAGTGGGAATATTCGACATAGGATGGATTGGTTACATTGAATATACAACCCTTGGTTGTTGAGGTAGTATTGGTAACCAACCGCTGGATGTAATTCCAGTTTGACCTGAATTTTGTTGTAAACTCTCATATGGTTGTTCTCCAGGAGGGAACAATGAAAAAGAATACTGCCCCCCATATGGTGGTAATCCAGTACTTAAAGGGTAGATTGACCTTTAAAGACACATTGGATCAACTTGTTGAGTTTCAACATAAGAAATACCAGATGAGATTCCGGATGAAGAAATAGGAACAGACCATGTCGTCGAAACAATCCCTGAGTGCACTTCGGCTTGTTGTTGATAACTAGTCAGGACAGATGGTATACCAGCAAACATTGTAGGAACGACAGCAGGAAGCTCTGTTGTAGCTGTGTTAGTTGACACAGTCCTAGATGTTGATGGTTCTTCAGACATATTTAGTCTATCCAAAAGATTTCCTAGTGATCCGACAAGAACTTGTGATGAAAAAGAACTAAATTCTGTAGTAGAAGGATATTGTGGATCCTAGTTCCAAAATGCACTAGAGTACTGGGTGGAAGATCCTCTACTATCTATTCTATGACAATCAATCTAGGTGGAAGAAGAAGACCGTCAGGTCCGTAAAATATTTTTGGAGCCAAAGAAAGTGTAGCTTCTGCAGTAACAGATACTGGAGGGGTGACACCTTCTGAATTCTGGAACTCAACTTCCAGATGTTCAAGCAAGTGAACTTCAGTTTCTGGATTAGTCGTAGCTAGAGCTACTTCAGGAATAGAGGTGTCTACCATCACACTAGGATCAGTTCTAATGTCCTCTTGTAACTACGGAACTTTTTCTGTAAAGGCAGATGTACCAGAGATAATTGGAGTAACTGTAGTCTTTGATGATGTTGAAACACAAGTTTCAAATAAATCAGGTGAATTGGACTCAGTTAAACGAGACCGTTTTGCCTGGGATGGTTTTGTTTCCGGGGTCAAAGACGGTTGACTCGCTAGTCTCTGCGAACGACAGGGTTTTGATTGAATTTCTTCCACGATTGCGGATTACTTGATCAACTCAAAAATTAAAGGGGAAAAATGTTATTTTGATTTAAATGAATTTTAAGACACTTTGACGCAACTTGCTTTTTCAATTTTTAAGAGTCGAGAAAAAGCTAAAGGTGACTCTAGTCACCTTCGATTTTTAATGAGCCTGAAGTGACAAGTGCTCAGATGGACCTTTTCTTTTAAGGAGTCGAAAAGGAACAAAAGTGACTACTCTGGATATCTAGACAGAGGGATTACCAAACCGATCGCAAAACTGCGAAATACACCTTGGTGATAAATGATAGAGAAATTACCAAGGACTTATGTACGACAGTCAATCTTCCCGAATGCTATGTTTAGTTCATTGCGGTCGATAGGGTGACAAACACGGCTTCCTAAGGATACATGATATCAACCTATTGTGGTATCCCAATATATACTCAATGGTACGGGGAGCACAAGTCCATACTAGCACTTGTCATATCAAAGAGGAGGAATCACCCAACTTTCGATGAAAACGATAGTTACCAGGTTTTACGACGCTGGAACACGTCTCTAGCCTAGAATTCTAGATGTGTTGCATTAGGTTCCAAAGCTTTTTTATGTTCATTGAGGTTTATTTTAGAGTTCATCTTGCTTAGAAGTTTGTCTTTCAAGGTTCACCGCATGATGTAGATGTGAAATTCCTAAATATGCAATCTAAAATGATAAACAGTCGTTTATGTTCTTTTAGCAATGAAAATCCTAGCTACAAAGGAAAGAAGATTATGATTTTCTTTCAGCAGAGAGCATAGAGCACACACTAAATGCACTTTCCTAAATCAAATTTCGCATGCAGTCAAAATGCAGATGCAGATGCATGTATTTGTTTTCCACTTTCTTAATGTGTGAATGCCAAAGAGGAAAGCTAAGTACAAATCTGAACTATTTTCTTTCAAAGTGACATTTCTAACAATTTATTTTCAAAAGGAAAGGAGGACTAAGACAACATTTTTCAGTTTAGAATTGAAAACTGTTAAATGACACTTCAAATATTAATAACTCAAATAAAGTACAATGACAAAAGTACAATCAACTATCTAGAAGAGGAAGACTTTACGACACTCTTCTTTCGATTCAAAATGACAATTATGTCACTTTCATCAAAAACGACAATTCGATTAAGCTACTTTCGACAAAGTAAGACTGTAAATGATTCACAAATACACAAAAACATTTACAATTCCTAACTGATGGAGGCTGAAATATGTGAAGGAAGAGGGTTTCAGCAAGAAGATACTGATCATGAACAATGAAACTACTGAATAAAACTGAAAACAAGGAGGAAAAAACCAACTTTTAGAGAAGAAAACAGTATCACTCAATCATCGCACCTGTAACACAGGGAAAGGGGGATGCATCTCACCTGCAACACATGGGAGGTGTGATGCATCCAGGTTGCATAGTTACAAACAGTGCGATGGACCAGGAAGAGAAACTGAGCTTGGTTTTTGCTCAAAATTTGCTGCTAAGTTCTATGATTTAGGCTGAGTAATGATGGACAGTAAAAACAAAGCATAGGGGTAAGATCTTATGAGGTTGTGAGCTACCAAAAGGGCACTTAGAATGCTTTGTAAGTCAGATGTTCAGTTCATAAACCAACCTGGAGATTGACTAAAGCAGCATTCGTCTACTTTGCAATTGCATAGCAAAGGCGTTTAGAAGGCTAGCTGGCTAACTTCAGGCTCCGTTTGTAGTTTATAAAGCAAACAATAAACAAACAAAACAAACTATTCGATCCCCAGTGGAGTCGCCATTTTGTTTCAGGGAAAACTAGTGTCGATTCGAACTGCTAGTCCCACTAAGACGGGTAGCTATCTTAGAAACAAACAATGAAAGCTTTTTAAGAGTTCCTTTAAGTGTGATAGATGGAAGAGAAGAAAAGAGGACCAACCTGGATCTTCCGCTTTGATCCTAGCTTGATTTCTCCTTTCCTTGATAGAATTTGCCACTCCTCTCCTACTTGTCTCGCTTCAAAGAGTACCTGTAGAGTCAAAGTAACAACAAACTATCAAAGCATCTCTATCTCAAACATCATAAACAATGTAGAATCAAAAACACATTGACCATACAATTTCATTCATAAACAAGATTCACAAATACACAATTATATGGAGGAAAACTCAAAGAACTTTATTAATAGTAATGTAAGAGAGGATTACAACCCACCTGTATGATCCAACATCATCCTCCCAGTTGTAGAAGTCCTCTTCACCTCATGAACAAGCAAATCACCCAAAAATGAAGTGTCTCTTCTCACCAACAAACCAATAGCACTTCCTTACAAAATATAAAATTCCAGCCTCTAGATCTCTCAGATGAGGGATCCATTTATAGATGTCTTGCAAGGGTGTGAGTTAGCTCTGGGTTTTTGATTAGTGTCATTCCACTGATAGTTCTTGGTTCCACTTGGAGATTTCATTGATCTCTTACTCATCCCTGGGCGAATTCAGAGAGGCAAGTGTCATAGGAGAAGTTTCTGGAAGATTCCATGATCATCCACTTAGCAAACTGTCTCTGCCATTTGTCTATTCTCTCCCATCGTACCCCACAGAAGGCCATTTCAGTATGCATCGCACCTGGCTAATTTGGCAGTTAGTATGCATCGCACCTTGCCCATGGAGCAGGCTGTATGGTCTAGTTCTGGCCAATTCTAAGTAGTTTTTCAGGTGGAACTTCTGGGAAATGATGTAATCAGTTGACCATGATCCTTTAGGGTATGAAAGAACACTTTTAGGGACTTAAGGAGCCCTTAGTTTATTGAAATATGATTTTGGGGTTACAGTGCCCAAATATGTCTATAACAGGGGGCTTTTATCGTGTTTCATAGACTCTGACTCGCGACTTAACCTTTGTTACTTTTGATCATGCAATTTCTGATAAAGCGAGAATGCCTAGTCATAAACTGACTTGGCTTAATATCTTAAGTTTGTCTAAAGTTTTATTTCGAATGGTTTCAAAAGGAAAACTTTTATTTGTTAAGTTTTTTGAAATTTTGTTTTAAAGGATCCCCATTTATTAATACAATACTAACTATTTATATAATAAATGGGGGTTGTTGAATAGTACAACAGACTGACATCAATTCCAGCAAATGTCATCTTTATGTTGTCTCTAATGGCATCCCTTGTTTATAGACTAATATGAGAAGTGGAATCCATCTCCGACCGCAAAGCTACCATATGTGGAGATTGATGTACCAAAGGAGGTGCATGACGAGGCAATTCAGTATCCCTTAATTCACCCTTACGTTCATATGTACGACCTCTCCCAACACCATCAAATTCAGATAGAAGGTCATTATAATAAGGTTTCATACCCAAAAATAATTTTGCATAAAATAATTTTGTAAAATAATGTGGAACCTCATCATTCCATGGCAGCTTGCTATACGATGCAAGGAACCTATCATACAAATGGTGGGATATTTCAGGGCACTAAAAATATTGCACCTTGGGCATCTTTCTTTTCAGCCCTTCTTTGAAATTAAACATATATTTGGCATGTGCTTTTGTAACCCTCCTACCTACCTCGACCCATTTATCGATACCCATCACTGTTTCCTTTCTACACCTCATCATATCTATAAATTCATCAGTTGTTGGCCCAAGGTTCTTGTAAATATCAAGAAATGTACTTAGAGAGTGCAAAACTATTTCTAAGATTTGCTGACTCTCTAGGGATCTCCAAACTCCTAAGATCTTTGTTCAATTTCGAATAATGAGTTGTGCATATATGTAATGTACACTATTGGATGTTTGATTCCCAAGTAATCTCATCAGGAATATCAAATGGATATGTGGTAGTTGGTGTATAGTCTTCTTCTTGAATCACCCTGCTTCGCCTATGTTGACTTTGGTCAACATTTTCACCCCCTATTTCAATATAATTACATAAATATTAAAACATGTCAATGTATTTATACACATGCAATATATACATGTACATGAATATCTACATACAATTTATTTACGTGTATAAATTTGTTTTAACATTAAACATACATATATATACCTATATCTATATCTATATCTATATCTATATCTATATCTATCTATATATATATATATATATATATATATATATATATATATATATATATATATTACCAAAATGAGGATCATGATGATCCAATTGAGATTCGCAAACACCCGAAGATGGTTGAGCACCATCACTCCAAAGTACATGACTTTATTGAGCTTGTTGACCAAGGGAGAATGTTGAGCACCCTCACACAATGACCTAGTGAGAGATGCTTCTCAAAAAATATATAAGTTATAAATTAATTAAGTTAAATTGACAAAAATCTATTCAATATGTATGCACATATAATTCTACCTATTTATCAATTAAGTAAATGCACATAAACATATATGTACCATACCACTATGATGTGAACAATGGCCCTCTATTGATTGATATGATACTCTCTTCGACCTAGTGAGAGATGCTCCTAAAAAATATGGAATTTATTATAAATTAATAAAGCTAAATTAACAAAAATCAATTCAATATGTATGTACATATGATTCTATGAATATCATTTAAGTTTGTACATAAATATATATATATACCACGATGATGATGTAACAAATGATGGCCCTTCTCCAATTCATCTGATACTCTCCTTGATCCACGAGCGATCTCGTCGACATGCATAAAAAGTATCCCTCTAGTCGATGCTCACAGGGGTGAAGAAGTGGGATTGAAACTAGAGAAATGAATCACATAGCATCAATCATCACTTCCGGGACTTGCACCCGGTAACCAGGACTTCCTGGGAGGTCACCCATCCCAGATCGCCTCTGGCTCAAGCACACTTAACTGTGGAGTTTTCCACACAATCAAGCCCACTTAGCTTGCTACCCCATTTGCAAAACCTTAGCAAGTATTGTGCCTCATGAACCATTCAAGTAGAGTTCCCTTCACTCTTTTGAATTAAGCGTTGGGGAAAACTCCACAGTTAAGCATGCTTGAGCTAGAGGCAATCTAGGATGGGTGACCTCTCGGGAAGTCTTGGTTACCGAGTGGAAGTCGTGAAAGTGATGATTGACACTATGTGATTCATTTCACTAGTTTCAATCCCACTTCTTCACCCATGTGAGCATCACCTAATGCAATGAGTGCTAAGTGGACTATTCAAAAATCATGAGAAATTAGTCAGTTACGACTATCTCTCATGGAAATGGTCATAGATGAATGACTTACTTAACGCAGTTGAATGCCAAAATGATATCTAATATAATGCACTGTGAAAACCCCTAATACTTAGTTCAAAATAGTGAAGGGAACTCGACTTGAATGGTTCATGAGGCACAATACTTGCTAAGGTTTTTCCAATGGGGTAGCAAGCTAAGTGGGCTTGATTGTTGGGAAAACTTCATAGTTAAGCGCACTTGAGCCAAAGGTGATATGGGATGGGTGACCTCCTAGGAAGTCCTAGTTACCGGGTGCAAGTCTCAGAAGTGATGATTGACGCTATGTGATTCATTTCACTAGTTTTAATCCCACTTCTTTACCCCTATGAGCATCACCCGATGCAATGAGTGCTAAGTGGAATATTCAAAAATCATGAGAAATTAGTCAATTATGACTACCTCTCATGGAAATGGTCATAGATGAATGACTTACTTAACGCAGTTGAATCCCAAAATGATATCTAATATAATGCACTGTGAAAACCCCCAATACTTAAAACATACACATATCAGAGATATCACACATGAATCTTGAATTTACATTGCCCCATACAATAGATCACTAGAAATCCTATTAACATTTGCACAATGATTGAAATTAACTAACAATAATTTCTGCTTCTCCATGCAGTTGTTTTAACTTCTCCTTTTTGACTTGGTACACACCTTTCATCTGGTTGCATAGAAGTTCAAAATTTGTGACGACTACAATTCCATTGGATCCACACTCCTTAGTTGTTCCTAAGCCTTCTATTGGTGCAATATAATATTCTTCATTTTTTGTTTCCCTTCCAGTTATATTCCTTTTCCTTTGGACGACTTCGCTCATCACAATATTGTATAACATATAAGTAATCATTGATTGTCCTAGATTAGGATAATAAGAAACTTCAATGCATATGTCTATTTTTCAACCATGTTTAATGGGTTTTCTTATCCCTGTAAAAATCAAATTCAATCAAATAAATAATATATTTCTTTTTTGCAAATGCCTTAGATTATGGTAGAATGATGAAAAATAAATATATATTGTGATGGAATGATGGAATATTACATGATCTATTGTGATGAACTACCCCACTTGAATAATAATGGCAGTTTACAAATCAATGTCGTTGGAAAAACATCTTAACAAATGCTATCATGTTGGAATGCTTAGGAATATAATCCAAAATGTTTAATTAGGTTGGTTAATTTCATCAAGAATAAATCTCAACCTCTATAGTGCACAAATCCCAAACAACATTTTATATTCTAAGTTTCATATTAAACATCATTTTTTATTCTAAGTTTCATATTGCAACACATATCGGGCATCCTTCAAATTCAATAGCAAGTATGAGTAACTACATCCCAAACATGAATAAGAATTTAGTGAGACTCCATTAACATCCTAGTTTAGAATGCGCTCTCCATTAAATTATTCCTCATCAAACAACAATTTAAAAATGTCTCCTCTTTATTTGAGATATTTTCTCCCTTCAGCAAAATATTTATTTATGTCCATATGGAAGTTAAATATCCTTCACAATAAATATTTAGCTTAGAATTTTATATCCAAAACTTGGATATGATGATTGACGCAAATACACCCTCACTCTAACATTTTGTGTGATCCCTATTTCAATATTTGAAATAGGATTAATTACATCTCAACTTGGGTGACCAATCATGGATCCAAATCCTAAAACAAAAGGCCTTTAAATAGTATAGATGCCACCAAATAAGTTTCAAGGATAAACAATCCCATGATGTCAATTTTTGTCCTTCCCACCTTATGCAATGATCACTAATATAAGTCACTAGAATATAGTAAATAAATACCATGTATGTATTGTTAACATAGTGTAATATACCTTTCCTTAAATGTTTATCCATATTCTTGTTCCATCACTTATGATTGTCCATCTTCTTGTCCCATCACCAGGTACACCACATGGATTTGAAAAATGATTTTCTATGTGGAGATCTTAAGGATGGGATCTATATGGAGCAACCATAGGGTTATGCAAAAAATCATTTATTATTATGTCAATTGAAGAAATCATTATATGGAATTAAGTGGGTGCATTGAGTTCAATATGAAAAATGGATTCTTAACCTCTTTCCCAAGGTTTTGTTAGATGCATACCAGATCCTAATGTGTATATGTTGAGTAGTTGGTGTATGGTCTTCTTCTTAAATTGCCCTACTTTGCCTACATTGACTTTGATCAATATTTTCACCCCCTTCTTCAATATAATTACATAAATATTAAAACATGTCAATGTATTTATACACATGAAATGTAGACATGTACACGTATATGTACATATAACTCATTTACATGTACGAATTTGTTTTAACATAATTTTGTTTTATATAATTTACCAAAACGATGAGGATCATGATGATCCGATTGAGATTCATGACCACCCGAAGATGGTTGAGCACCATCATGCCTAATTACATGAGTTGATTGAGCTTTTTGACCACCGGGAGAATGTTGGCGACCCTCACGTGGTGACCTAGAGATAGATGCTTCTAAAAAATAGAAATTATAATAAATCAATTAAGTTAAATTGACAAAAATTATTCAATATATATATATGTATATATGATTCTACCTATTTATCATTTAAGTAAATTAACATAAACATATATACCATACCACGATGATGTGAATGATGGCCCTCCATTGATTGATTTGATACTCTCTTCGACTTAGTGAGAGATGCTCCTAAAAATATGGAATTTATTATAAATTAATAAAACTAAATTGAAAAAAATCAATTCAATATGTATGTACATATGATTCTATGAATATCATTTAAGAATTTTCACATAAACATATATATATATATATATATATATATATATATATATATATACACCACGATGATGATGTAACGAATGTTGGCCTTCCCCTTATTCATCTAATACTCTCCTCGATCCATGACCAATCTCATCAGCATGAATAGAAAGTCTCCCTCTAGTCGATGCATGAGACTCAGTTTATGCTTTATCATGCTTATGCCTCGAAGAATCAGGTGGTAACTACTCATGCGATGATTCAGGGCCTCGATCCATATTCATGGATGGATATCTGTATATATAGCGATATGATCTTTAAGAAACCCAAGTTATCTTATCCATTTAAAAATCTTGAGAATTACTATTTAAAAGGATCGAGAATTCAGAAAATTAATAAGATAAATAAATGTAACCATCAACTCTATAACAATTAATATATACATGTAGGATGAGGTACCTTTAATATAGAAGAAAAATTTCATGAAGTTTCACTCATTTCTAATTAATTTATGTCATCTTATTGAAGAGTATCATTCTATTTTCTTATCCTAGTTGGCTCAAACCACATTCCCTAATATGATAGGAACCATAGGGGAAGGAACTGTAAAAGTATTAGTCAAACAATATGACTTATTAATGATGACATAAATTAAAAGTTACAATAGGTTTGTTGGAAATCTTAATGTTCAATTGATGGTTTTAATAAATCTAATATTGGTGTGCAATATATTTGATAAATCGTAAATTGAAAAATGTTTTGTAGAATATCAAATTCTAGGCTCAATCTCTCTCGTATTTAATACTTATATATCTTGTTGTTGCACAAAATATTTTGAATGGAAAGTTGGTCCTATAGGAGAGAACCAAGGTACAACTACTAGACAAGCCAACCACAATCATCTTCTTAGTTTAAGATGTCATGGACCTAAGGTGGGAAGCCCCATAACAGATATCTAAAGAAAATAAAAGCACTAAACATTAATATTGTAGATACCAAAGGTAGCATGATGATAAAAATATTCATGATGAAAAACTATTCAAACCTAAATCACAATGAATCAAAGCAAAAGAGATAGGCTTGTAGTGAAGAGATCATTTTCTTGTTTTTCATATTTTTTTTATTTGGTTTTGTTCTTTTATGTAGTGATCAATAATCCTATTAAAAAGAACCTATTCTAGCCCTTGCATAATACTAGTAATCATAAAGCCCTTACATAATATTAGTAACTGCAAAGAAGCAAAGATTGCACTCAAAATAACTCAAACAAGATATTTATTATTATTTGATCATTGTAAATGAGGAGAATCCCATATTATATAAAATGGAGTCCTCATTACTTATAATGAGTTATAATAAGTAGGCTCAAAACCATGAGTACTTAAAACCACTTACACAAACTATGGAGAATATTACAATACTGACAATATCTCCCTCAAAATGCTCATGAAAGGGATTTTTTTACAATATAATAATAAAAGTTCCCTTAAAAGGGTTTACATTGAAATCCTGGGTGCATTAGGAGCATATTCTTCCTCAAATCACAAATTCAATAGCCATATATGCAACTAGAATGAAGGAAAATGCCTTAAACAATTTCTCTAAATATTTGTTGAATTGAACTAAGGTGTCCAAGGTAGATAGGTGATGTGGCATGATCAACAATCAACCCTTATTGCCTCATATAAAAGTATTGAATGACTTATATAGAAGATGAAATCCCTTACAAATTAGTTGTTTATTGATTTGAATGTGGGTATAAACTTTTTAAATGTGGCAATTTTTGCAACAAAATCATACATAACATGATGGAAAATATCCATTGATAGGTTAACCTTCAGTATATTACAAACTTGATAAACATCACAATATATATCTAATTTCAAGGAATGGTATTCTCATGATAAGTATAAGCCTCATTGAATAGTGAAGGAATCTCATTAGGCATGGAAGTACTAATAATAGTGAAGGAATCTCATTAGGCATAGAAGTACTAATAATTATTTTAGTCTTATGAGTTTGGAGAGTTATGGGAGTAACTATTAGAGGATTAGAGGCCCTAGCTTGGGTTGAAATCACATTAATTTTTTATAATGACAAATATTTTTCTCATCATCGAAAATCAATGTAGTGTAGAATGTGTTTGAATGTTATTATTGTGCATTCCAACATGAGAACATTTGTTAAGACATTTTCCCAATTGCATTGATTTGTAAATTGCCATTATTATTCCATGGGGAAATTCATCACAATAAATCATGTAATATTCTATCATTCCATCACAATATATATTTATTTTTCATCATTCTCCCATGATCTCTAAGGAATTTGCAATAAATAAATATATTATTCATTTTATTGAATTTGTTTTACAGGGATAGGAAAACCCATTAAAAATGGTTGAAAACTGGATAGTATGCATAAAAGTTTCTTATTATCCCAATATAGGACAAGTCGTGATTACTTATGAGATATACAATATTGCGACAAACAAAGTCCTCCAAAGGAAAATGAATGTACCTTAAAAAACAACAAACAATGAAGCATAATATATTGCACTGATAGAAGGCTTAGGAACAACTAGGGAGTATGGATCCAATAGAATTGTAGTTTTCACAAATTTTGAACTTGTGTGCAACTAGATGAAAGGCGTGTACCAAGTCAAAAAGGAGAAGTTAAAACAACTACATGGAGAAGAAAAAAATATTTCTAGTCAATTTCAATCATTTAGCATAAGTCATTGTGCAAATGTTAATAGGATGTATAGTGATCTATTGTATGAGGCAATGCCAATTCAATATTTGTGTGTGAAAGATGAATTGGTGTCAAGAAGCTCTCCATCAAAATTTATTGATGGAAATTGTAAGATATCTTTGATATGTGTGTGTTTTTTAGTTATAAATGTGGTGTTTTTAATGACCATGTGTTTCTTTCAATACTATACTAAGTGTGCCCCCACTATGTAAGCACAACTTGGTGAACCTGACATGTTTTAGAAAATTTTGTATTTAATTCTCAAAATGTGCACTTCAACATTTGTGTTTTTAGTCTTGAGTATATTTTAAATGAAGAATTTACACCAAATAATTTTGAAGAAACCCTTTGATAGTTACATTTACTTGTCTTAGTAATTTTCTGAATTCTTGATCTTTTTAAATATTAATTTTAAAGATTTTTAAATGCATGAGGTAACTTGGGTTTTTTTAAAGATCATATATATATATTGAGGGCTTGGATCATCACATGAGAAGTTACCACCTGATTCTTCGAGGCGTAAAGATGATAGAGCATAAACTAAGTCTCATGCATCGAGTAGAGGGCAACTTTCTATGCATGCCGACAAGATTGGTCATGGATCAAGGAGAATATTAGATGAATCAGGGGAGGGCCATCGTTCACATCATCATGGTATGGTATATATATGTTTATGTGAATTTACTTAAATGATAAATATGTAGAATCATATGTACATACATATATTGAATAGTTTTTTGTCATTTAACTTAATTAATTTATTATAATTTCTGTTTTTTTAAGAAGCATCTTGCACTAGGTCGTCACATGAGGGTGGTAAACATTCTCTCGATAGTCAAAAATCTCAATCAATTCATGTACTTGGGTGTGATGGTGCTCATCCATCTTCGGGTGGTCATGAATCTCATTCGGATCATCATGATCCTCATCATTTTGGTAAATTATATAATTTATTTATTTTTATGTTAAAACAAATTTGTACATGTAAATGAATTATATGTACATATACATGTACATTTATATCTTGCATGTGTATAAATACATTGACATACTTTAATATTTATGTAATTATATTGAAGCAGGGGGCGAAAATATTGATCGAAGTCAACGTAGGCAAAGCAGGGAAATTCAAGAATAAGACCACATGCCAACTACCACCTATTCATTTGATATTCCTAATGAGCTTGCTTGGGAAACAAACATCCAATGATGTACGTTACAGAGGTGCATAGATCATTATTCAAAATTGAAGAAAGATCTTGTGAGTTTGGAGCTCCCTGTAGAGAGTTGACAAAGCTTATAATAGTTTTGCACTCTCTAAGTTCATTTCTTGATATTTACAAGAACCTTGGGCCAAAAACTAAATGATTTATATAGATGATGAGGCATAGAAATTAAACAGTGATGGGTCCCGATAAATGGACCAAGGTAAGTAGAAGAGTTACAAAAGCACATGTCAAATCTATTTTGAATTTCAAAGAAGGGATGAAAAGAAAGATGCCCAAGGTGCAATATTTCAAGCACCCTGAAATAGCCCACCATTTGTATGATAGGTTCCTTGCAGAATATGACAAGTTACCATTGAATGACGAGATTCCATGTTATTTTGCAAAAAAATTTATATAGAATTATTTTTGGGTATGAAGCCTGATTATACTAACCTTGCATCTAAACTTTATGGTACTGGGAACGGTTAGACATATTAACATATGGGTGCATTAAGGGATACTGAATTGCCTCATCCTTCACCACCTTTGGTACCTGTTGTGCTATACAACAACTCCCCATTTTTTATTATTAAAATAGTTATTATATATAATACAAATGGGGACCCTTTTAAATTTTTCCCCATTTTTGAATAAATGCCAACTCTCAAAAAATTGTTACTTTTCAAAGAGCCCTTTCTGAATCTAACTTAAAACATATTAAAGTCCTCATCGCAAATTGCAAATCACTTAATTCCTTAGTGACAAAGTTAAGCACATTAAAAAAATACTGATATGTGACTTGCGATTGAAATTCGCATGCGACATCCCAATCGCATATCACACATCGAAGGATATTATTGCAAGAGCTTAATTGTTACCTATCAAAGCTCCAATATTGCAATATCCCGATAGTGCGATATTGCGATATCACATATCGCAAGATCCATTAACAAGTTTCATTCACGCTACATTTTAAATATGTGATATGACGGATTTGACAAATGTTTAAATAGAGGTTTTAAGTTGGACACGAGTTAGGTCAAAATGATTTAATACGGTTATCATCCCTATGCATGTAATTATGGTGTTCGTTATGGATGATTAATGCTAAACTTTCTCCCCGGATATTTTCTTAAAAAGTTTAGTCATTTCATCAAATCTTTCATTTTATGCGACAATTAATTGTTGTTGGTTTTAATAGAGACTCCGCTGAAACGATGTCCATTTGGAAGGTGATGCAGAAGCATACCAAGCAATCTATCGCAGAAACCAAAAGCACAGATATGTTGTCCATTTTTATAGACACAATATGCACTACAGATGGAGGCACCACTGCATGGAAAACTATCTATACTATGCTGGAGAATGAAAACCATGAAGTAATAGATATTCGACCAACTGCTAATAGTATAGAACCATCAGAATTATAGTTCAGAGATGCTACATGCTCTTTCCTCCACATAATAGCAGCAAGGGCTAGGCTCCTGCCATACACAGATATGATAAGATGGGTAGTAGAAAATACAGAAGTGGAAGACAGACTTATCAAGACAATGAAAAACACAGTCTTAGGTTCTTTCAGAGCCGAAGATTTACAACAAATATACAAGCTACCCAGTGCCCAGGACATTTACGACAAACAGTTTGTTGCAAAGTTTGTAAAGGAAAATGAAGACCCATTCCAAATGATACAGGAATGGAGGAGAAGAGACAATAAGTTCAAACAAGATAAAGCAGGTATGTACCCCATTGCTTCTTTAGCCAACACTTATAATTTTTCAGCCTCTGTGCTATGTAGGTTGTATAGTCTGCCCAATAATACTAAGTTCTCGATCAATTGGGTTCCTTTAATTGATGCTTGTGTTAATTCTAACATTATGAATTGGGCAACCATTCTGTCTGAGAATTTGGCCAAAGCGATTACTGAATATCGCCAAACCAAGGCTGCCTCCTCTAGAGCAGTTCCCCAATTTTTCATGTCTGCATATATCTTCGATGCTATTTTTTTCTGCACTCATTTTCCAACCATGGGTTGGAAATGGACTACCAATGATCCTACTCCTATCTTCCTAAGTTATAAGCAAATGTGGGAACAAAATTTTGTTCCACATTTTCACCAATTATGCTATTGAGTTTTTCTTCCCTTACATCAGTTAGTTTTCAATAGAAGATGTTTGAGATTCACAAAAGAAGCTATTGCAGACCTCCAAGCAATTGGAAGGTATTTTCTTGAAGAATATTTCTCTTATATCAGGATATTTGGTAGCCAAGCTTCCCCACATGTCCTCCCTATGTATGTCTCAGATAAACTATTGGCAAGGGAAGTAGCATACCAAACAGTAAGACATGGCCTCACAAGAACATTGAGGGAAATGAAGAAATCCCTATGCCCAAATTTTCCCCTTCAGTGTGGGTCATTTACCCTTGTTAATTATGGTCATGCAACTGAATAGTATCAGAATTTGCAGTTATTAAAGCTCCCCACTCTACCATCAAGGTCTTTTGATCCACAACAAGTAGCAAAAAAATTCACCCTTTCAGTTAAGATCAAACTTGTAACTCATGCAGTAGATGAGTTTGAAGATTTACTAGAATCAGCTGAGAACTTTGAGCAGATTCGGAATTGGGTCAAGACAAAGTTAAATCCAGAGAAATTGAAAAAATTCCAGGAGTTTAGAGAGCAGAGATTAGAGCACCTTCCACAAGAATTTTGGATTACAGATTATAGAACTGAAACTGAGGCTCAGGGGCAAACTAAGCCAGACAAGTCACAAGATCAGGAAGCAGAAACAGATGAACTAGAAAATTTGTGGGATGCATTCAATGACAAACTATAGGATACCCCTAAGGTATCATCAACATAAGAACTCACAGGATTTCAGACCCCACCATGGCAATTACAGCAACAGGGACCATTGAAGGTCCAAAAAAAGGCTTCCAAGATACAGAGGTAATTCCTAAAGACCCAACTACTGAAATTGTCTTGAAAGTAACAGATATCCCTCCTCTGGACATCTTTTAGAACCCTATTCATAAAGTTGTTGTAAAAAGATAGAGAAAAAGAAGGAGATTTGAAACTCCTCTAGAACATGAATTTATGGATGTCCTATGGAAGGACACACAAACAAATCCGACCCAAAACTTGACTCGACTATCTCAATTTTCTAGAGCATATGCTACCACAACAATTGACAAAGCAACCGAAGTCTCTATTTTAATTAAAGAAAAAGATGACCAGATCGCACTATTACAATGGCAGTTAGATGAGGAAAGAGCCAACATGAACCATCAAGTAGAGAAGCAGCTCCACAAGCTACAACAGGATATGGAACTACTGAGAATAAGTCATGAAAATGACTTATTGCTAAAAACAAACAATTCCAAGAGCTAAAGAGTGACTTAGCAAGGTATAAGGATATTCCTACTGTAGAGGAATTAATTAATGAGGCTTTAGCCCTGAATACTTTACTATCAAAGCAACAATTCTCTTCCTCCATCATACATCAAATATCATTCCACATCTGAATATTAGTGAACAATTAAGCAACATGATTATTAATCAGAGAACTGAGTTCAATGGACTCAATTCTAAGATCTCTGACTATATTGAATGGCAGGATTCAAATGAAGGGAAAAGGTCAAGTCTCCCGAAGATCAACGAAAGACACAAGGATATTATATTCACTAATTGGGACTCACAGGTGAAACAGGCCGAATTAGCAATAGCCAGAGCATTGGGTATTTCAAAAAGCATTATTAAAATAGTAAATCAAATGTTGCACACATCCAAGCTCATAAAGGAAAGTGATCCAAAATCACTTCCCGATCTTAAAGCATTAGATTAGAATTGGAAGAATAAAAGTTAGTTACATAAAGAAACAATAGAGAGGCTATCAAAAACTGACTGGGAAGCAGTGTGGCAACTTTTGGTCAACCACACAGTCAGATCATGACCTTGAATTTCTCCTTAGATTCAGTACAAAAAATGCTTCCACCTTTACACGACGCAATATTTGTAGTGCAGTTGAGAGCACAAGTTGGGATGCCACCACAAGTCAGGCCAATGTTCGACATTTGTGAGTTGAAAGGCAAAGCTAGCAACGGTGATTCATCGAGAAAGACTTGAGTCATTTTTGAGCAGTTTTATTTTTGGAAAGTTAGATACTAGGAGCGAGGAAGGTTGTTTGAAAACTCCTCATAGGTATTTTATATAATTTATTTTTATTTAATTAGAATAGTATTTAAACCCTTCTCATGCATTTAGAGAAGGGTCCAGAATTTTATTAAGAACATTTAAAAAGAATGTGCTATCGTAAATTTGTAGATGCCTTGATGGAATCATGGAACATGGTCTTTTCAATCAAATATCTTTTTGTTTATCACTGTTGATGCACTATTGTATTCTTTGAGATACTTATTGGTAGAAGATTGATTGTGGCCTACTGTCACTAGTCAAATGAGCAGAATGGTACACATCTGGTACTATTATCATGTTTGCTAAATATTTGTCCTAGCATTAGTGAGAAGTTTATCTTTCATGAATTATGTATGAAATCTGTCATCTCTATTTGAAATATCAGTTGCACTATTGTACGATATCAAAATAGAGAATGGTTTGTTTTATATGTGATCATTAGAAAATGCGATATGTTTTTCAAAGTTCTTTTGATTAACTATTTTCTCAAAGGAATTATCTTACAATATATTAACTCTATATAGTCTACGATTGATCTATATCATCATAGATTACATAGACATCTTTTTATATCGCATAAAACCAGCAATACCCCAGGTTAGATTAAAATAGATTTAATTCAAAATTTTGCATCTTAGAATAAAGTTGTGTTAGTTTCTAGTTATTCTTTTGTGAATCATTAGAAAAAATACCACAAATCATATAAACCCAAAACACTGGAATATCCAGTTGGAGCCACTATTCCAAACAGAGAAGGATTTGCTTTAAGGGTGGGATCGGGTGGTTGTCTCCCTTGTTGTTGCCACATATTTTTGAGGCCTCAACTTTTTTGGTGCTAGAAGGAGGGCCTCGACTATGAATGGCATATAAATCTAAATCTCAAACTCGAAGCTTTCACAAGAGTCAATCTCCCTCGAAAAATACTACAACTTCTCGATCACGTTGTAAGTCACCCACTCAGAAGTCAGAAGTTGTAGCAACTTCTCCGTGATCTCCTAAAGTATCTCGACAGTTACCTTCTTCAGAATATACTCCAAAATCTCCTGAAGTTCAGTCTTTAGTTCATAAACTAGAACGAATATTTGTTTCTGCTGAGAAGCCTGATAAACCCGAAGCTTCTGAAGAAAGTATTACTTCACTATTAAGAGAAACGGGTATCCTAATGCGATCAAAAAGTGATAAACTTGGAATACCTCCTTTTGAGTTTCCAATACATTCACAGCATAAGAAAGTTTCTGTGTCTATATCTAAGTCAAATACGAGTGAGGTCACATCAAATTCCCCTCCATTCACTCCCTCATTCACTACAGCTCCATTTACATCTTCTCATCTTTCCATTTCTTCTACTCAAACAATTAGTGCTACCACAAGTAGTACTAGTCCAGTTGTAAGTTCTACATCCATACCTACTACCTCTGGATCTGCTTCTATATCTTCTCAAATCCAAACTCAAGTTATGGCTAATCAACCTTGGACTAATCCTGGTGCCGTGTTGTTTGCAAACCCACATCCTCTTCCTGATCATCTAGAGAAATGGTTACCCAAATACAATCCAGATGATGGTCTTCTTGCTGAAGAACACATCAACAATTTTATGTTGGCCATGAATTTGAATGGAGTTGCGCATGAAGATATTCTAGTAAGATTGTTTCCCTATACTCTTAAAGGATCTGCGGGATCCTGGTACTTTTCTCTTCCAGCAAGGACTATAACAGACTAGGTAACTTTTGAACAACTGTTTCTTACAAAATTCGGAGACGATAGAACTGTGGCATTTTTAATCAATGCTTTCTCTAACCTGAAAACAAATTTAGGTGAAAGAATCAAAGATTTCAACTCTGAATTTAACAAGTTGTTAAACAAAATCCTAGCTACTTCTAAACCCGCTGTTGATGTACAAATAGAGTGGTACATTTCTGCTTTACCTTATAATATAGCCATTTTTGTAGATAGAGCCAGTAAGGCTACTCTTTTAGAAAACATGAAAGAAGCCCTGTCTGTAGAAAAGAGAATTCTAGCTTTAGAAAAATGATCTGAGATGGAAGATAGAAAATCTAAAAAAGTGACTTTTAGTCAAGAATCAAAGAAGAAAGCCCCAAAGGATCCATTTGATCTTGAAGGTCTTCAAAAAGTCTTGAAAACTATGTCAAATGATATGATTGAAATAAAGAAACAAGTAGTTGAATCATCAGTTCCTAAGAAAGCATATCACCCATACAATAGAAGTTCTACTTTGCCATCTCAGCCTCCAAATGTGATTTCAAGTGCTGAATCTAATCAAGATGTTGAAGACGCCTCAGCAACTAAAGAAGAACCAGAGCCTGATGAAGAAGTCGAATTAAATGGGTTATGGGACTTTATTCTCCCCACCAAAGAAGAAAGAGAGGCTATGCCTGCATCTACAAGGAGAAAAACATTTGCTGACTCAAATATACCAAATCAGAAACAGAAATCTCCTCCCACAAAGGAGAAAGCAGTGAATAAGAAATCTAAAACTGTTCAAACTGATCCTATTCCCCTAGATACTTCCAAAACTTTGATAGTTTTAGATATATTGGAATAAAATATAGTTGAAGACATGAAAAAGACCAAGGAAAACATTTCATTATATGAAATGACCAAACTCAAACAGTAGCAGAAAATCTTACTGAGAGAACTCAAGGCAGTTCTTGTAGCTCCCATACCACCACTGGTTATAGCCCAAGCTGTCAGCGATATGGGAAAACCCCCATCACCTTCAAACAAGGTAAATCCAAATGATCTTGTTCTGATTGGTGATAGATCTATTTCTCACACTCCTCCTTTCCTTTTGACTTATGAAATTTTCAATAAAAATGTTCATAATTGTCTCATCGATTCAGGAGCTTCTTCGAATATCATGCCAAGATCTGTGTGTGCAAAACTTAACGTTACTCCTCAAAAGTCTGTTGTGCATATAGTTCAATTGGACAGAACAAAAGTCGAGGTTTTTGGAGAAATGTTATCAGTATCTATTAGATTATCATCCAACCCAAAGGTACTGCAAGTGATTGATGTCTTAGTGGCAGACATCCCTGAATTTTATGGTCTTATTTTAAGTAGGGATTGGTCTAAGAAACTACATGGATATTTCGCAACCGATTGGTGACACATGTGGTTACCATATAATGGTAAACCAAATCAAATTAGAGTTGATCGCGAAAAATTTATGAAACATACAGTCATTGAATTAGAAGGAACGAATGAGCCTGTAGTTTTCACTAATAATATTATTGGAAATTATTCTGCTGAATCATTCCTTGGATCATTCAATGCCCAAATCTCACCTTTCCCAGAAAATACTGTTACTTCTCAGGTTGAGAATTTTTCTCAATCAGACACTTCTAAATGTATTAATCTTAGTAATAAAACTTTAGATCATTCTTTGTTTTGGACTCTATACTTTGACGGTTCAAAATCAGATGATGGTGCAGGAGCAGGTTGCATTTTAATCAATCTGCAAGGAGAGAAAACAATGCTAGCTTGCAGACTTGAATTTCAGTGCACGAACAATACTGTCGAATATGAAGCATTGATACAAGGCCTGTACAAAGCCATTGGATTAAACGTTAAATATTTGCAGGTTTATGGGGACTCTGAGATAATTGTTAGGCAAGTTAGGAACACAATCCATTGTATTTCTGGACACTTGAAACATTATCAAGCATTAGCTCAGAGCCTCACTTCTCATTTTACTGCATTTAATATTTCAACAGTCCCTAGATTACAAAACGCAAGTGTTGATTTACTTGCTAATGTAGCATCTAAATTGATACCATCAGAAGAATTTAGTCCAGATAGATTTTCGATTGAGTTAATTTTTAGGCCTTCCATTCCTGATAACATAACAAATTGGAGAGTGTTTAATGATGATACAGATATAATCAACTTTCTTTCATCAGATGGATCTTATGAAGGTCAAATCATAGATGAACATGAACATGACTTACAGATTGAAAATAAACTGGATGCAAATCCAATTCCCAAATCTATAGTCAAGATGGAAGATCTCTATGATTTAAAAGATAGGTTTAAAAATACCACCAATTCAAAAACACAGAGTTCTACTCTAAGATTTGAATTGATTAATCTTGGTACACTTGATAAACCTCAAAACATAAACCTAGGTTTGGGCTTAACACCCGATGAAAGGATGTCATTCATTAAATTGCTAAGAAAATATAAAAGTATCTTTTCTTGGGATTATTTAGATCTCAAAACATATGATACTTCTATAATTCAACATACTATACCCATGATTTCAAATGACAATCCTGTCCAACAGAAACCTAGGAAGATCCACCCAAACTTAGAAAGTCAAATTAAGTCTGAACTCAATAACATGCTTAAAGCCAAAATAATTTTCCATGTAAGACATTCAAAATGGGTGTGAAACATGGTTCTTGTGTGGAAAAAGAATGGAGACATTAGGATTTTCATAGATTTTAGAAATTTGAATAAAGCCTGCCAAAAGGATAATTTTCCTTTGCCTACCATGGAGCAGATTTTGCAGTTAGTTGCAGGTTCTGAATTGATGTCTTTTCTTGATGGATTTTCAAGTTATAATCATATTATGGTTCATCTAGATGATAGATTAAAGACTATATTTGGGAAAAAATGGGGAACATATGCATATCAAAAGATGCCATTTGGATCGATTAATGTTGGCGCTACATTTCAACGTGATATGGACATAACTTTTAGAGGACTAATCAACAATTTAGTTGTAATCTATTTAGATGACATCATTGCCTATTCTAAACATAGAAACAACCATATCAGTCACCTAAAACAAATCTTTGAGAGATGTGAGAAATTTGGCATTTCTTTGAATCCTAAAAAATCTTATTTCGCCTTGGCAGAAGGTAAATTATTAGGATTCATGGTATCTAAGATAGGAATCTATATCGATCCCGATAGGATTCAAGAAATTGAAAACATTCCCTTGCCATATAACAAAAAAACGATGCAATCATTTTTAGGAAAAATTAATTTTGTAAAAAAATTTATTCTTGATTTTTCTCAAATTGTCTTACCCCTAGAGTCAATGATCCAAAAAGATTCAATTTTTAAATGGGGAAAAGATGAGAGATATTCTTTTGAGTTGCTAAAGAAAGCCTTCATTGAGGTTCCTCCTTAACAACTCCCAATTTCCTAAAACCATTTGTATTATACACATTCTCTTCTGATACCTCTTACACGATAGTTTTGACACAACTAAACGATCAGAACATTGAAGCACCTATTTCATTCTTTAGTTCTAACTTACAAGGTGTTGAGTTAAATTATTCGGCTATGGAGAAATAGGATTTTGTTGTATTTAAAGCTTTAAAACATTCTAGACCTTTTCTCCTAAACACACACACTAAGATAATAGTACCTTACCATGATGTAAGGCAACTGTTAATCCAACGAGTAGGAGAGAAGAGAGAAAATTAGGTTACTACACTTCAGGAATATGATGTTGAAATACATCCTACTAAAATTATTAGAGGTCAAGGTTTTTGTAGAATGCTAACCAGAGCCTCTCATTTACCGACAGAGGAAAATCAATCCAATGAAGTGAAATTATCCGAGGTAAGCCTCAATGATTCTCAATCACAATATGATGATCTGAATTTTTTCTTGAAAAATGGACATGCTCCATTATATCTCAAATATACAGTTAAGCGTGCTCTAAGGCTTAAAGAAAATCAGTATCAATTAATTTATAATGTGTTATTTAGAAGAAATTATGATTCTGTATTATTAAGGTATTTAGAGAAGCCCGAAGTTGAAAATGTAATGTAGGAATTACAAGACGGGCCAACTGGAGGTCATTTCGGAGGAAATACCATAGCACACAAAATTATGCATGTGGGTACTATTGGCCAACCCTTTTTAAATATGCACATGAATATGCAAGGAAATGCAAAGTATGTCAAACCGCAGTAGGAAGAGAAAGGAAAGCAACACTCCCGTTGCAGCCAGTAAATATACAACAACCATTTGAACAATGGGGGTTAGACATTATTGGTGAAATAACTCCAAGCTCCTCCAAACAACATAAGTATATTCTAACTGCAACTGATTATTTTACAAAGTGGGTAGAAGCTATCCCATTAAAGGTAGTTAATACCCAAAACATTACGGATTTCATTGATCAGTTTATAATTACCAGGTTTGGTCTCCCATTAGCTTTAATGTTTGATAATGCATCTTACTTTTCCAGAAATGCTATGGTTGAGTTTGCTTTGAAAAGAGGTTTTAAACTTAAATACTCAACTAACTATTATCCGCAAGGTAATGGATTAGCTGAATCTACAAACAAGAACCTGATTAGAATTATCAAACGAACTGTAGAGCAAAATCATAAGAACTGGCATAAAGCATTAATATTTGCTCTCTGGGCAAATATAATTACTTAGAAGGCCTCAATAGGTACTTCTCCATTTGTATTGGTTTATGGGAAAGAAGCAATTCTACCCACAAACATAACAATACCATCTCTTGCTTTAGTTCAATTTATTGATGAAAACCCTTCTTCTTCTCTTCAACTTAGACATGATCAAATCCTTAAATTGGAAGAACAGAGGGAGAAAGCCAAAGCAATACATGCTCATCATCAACAGATAGTTAAGGCTTCATTTGATACAACATCTACCAGCCCAAGAACTTTTGAAATTGGAGATCTTGTTTTGAAGTGGGATAAGGCACATGAGGAAAAAGGTAAACATACCAAATTCCAAAGACTGTGGCTTGGTCCATTTCAAATCATAGAGAAATTAGGCCCATCCACCTTTTTGTTACAAGATTTGTTAGGTAGGAAAGACTCTTTACCTGTAAACGGGCAAATTCTTAAAAAATATTTTTCTTAGGAGTTAAATTTTAGTTTTAAATTTCAGTTTTAGGAAAATAAGGATTGAATAGTATCTCTTTTGGCTATTCAAATTTTAAATTTCTGATAATTTACTTGATTTTTTCTCGCTTCTATAAATAAGAAGAGTAAAAGGATAGTTATAAATATGAGATTTAAATAAACCTTATTTCTTTGGAAAATTTTGAATTTACTAAAGACATTTAGTTTCTGAAAAGACTCTAGATTTTATAAAGTATAGATGTTTTTGTACCAGTCAAGAAAAGAACCTGTAACTTAGCAAGGACTCTCTGCAAAAAGGTATTTACCAACTCTATAATTATCATCCATAACTCTTAAATGAGCCAATGATTCACCCCATCTGATAAAATTTTCTTTTTTCACAGTGTAATTAAAAAATATTCAAAACTTAAAAGATAATAAGTCTCATCACGAGCTTGTTTATCATGATCATAGGAAAATAATTTAGACTGATATTACCAATACTGCATATCACAATAGGGTAATAGTTAATGATTGAAACAATCAAAAGACAAGGGGTCTCATCACGAGCCAGCTTGTTCAGTCTAAATTACAATGAGTGAATGATATTGTTACCATCAGGTTACCAAGCCTGGACAATGGCTTTTAAGAAAATTTAAAGTGAAAAGTACCATGAAAAAGAAACAAGTTCCAAGTGAAAGGAAATTGAATAAAATTTTGATTAAATTTTGAAACTAGGAATCAATTTCAGATGGGATTATGAATCATTGTTGGTTAATAGATAACCCTGTCGAGGCTATGAACGCTTGCTGGCAGAAGGGGCTCTATCTATGATAAATGAGTAAAAATTTATCAAGCCAATTTCAAGAGAATACCTACTTTATTTTTTTTAAATCTAACTATTGTCTGATATAGACATTTATGTTTTATCACTTAAAGAGTTGAGTAAGAAAAGAAGTGAGATAGGTGAATACTTTATATTCCATAGAAGCACTGTTTATATTATGAATCATACGATTCTTATTCTTACAACTTTTCTTGTTTTGAAAGTTTGAAAAATGTCAAAGAAACTAATCAGAGATAGCTAGACCGGTTCACTGACCTTAACTTTGAGCATTGTACGAGCTTGGGTCAGAGCACTTACTGAACTTACCAGCCTACACCAATACTGATGTTCGGACCTATACCAACAACCTAGCGTCTAAGTTAACCACATATCTAACTGGGTCTTAAGCTGCCGACTATGCTTGCTTTGGGACTGGATGATCTCCATCGAACTTGAGACCTTCCGCCGATCCTTTAATCTGACACTCACTGCCTTCATCGAACCTCGAGGAGACCCGCCTTCAGCGGCCTCGCTCCCTTCTCCCAAGTGAATTGCCAATTGTTGTGCTATACAACAACCACCCATTTTTTATTATTAAAATAGTTATTATATATAATACAAATGGGGACCCTTTTAAATTTTTCCCCATTTTTGAATAAATGCCAACTCTCAAAAAATTGTTACTTTTCAAAGAGCCCTTTTTGAATCTAACTTAAAACATATTAAAGTCCTCATCGCAAATCATAAATCACATAATTCCTTAGTAACAAAGTTAAGCACATTAAAAAAATACCGATATGTGACTTGTGATTGAACTTCGCATGTGACATCCCGATTGCATATTGCACATCGGAGGATATTATGGCAAGAGCTTAATTGTTACCTATCAAAGCTCCGATATTGTGATATCCCGATAGTGCGATCTTGTGATATTGCAATATCACATATCGCATATCACAAGATCCATTAACAAGTTTCATTCGCGCTACATTTTAAATATGCGATATGACGGATTTGACAAATGTTTAAATAGAGGTTTTAAGTTGGACACGAGTTAGGTCAAAATGATTTAATATGGTTATCATCCCTATGCATGTAATCATGGTGTTCGTTATGGTTGATTAATGCTAAACCTGCTCCCCATATCTTTTCTTAAAAAGTTCAGTCATTTCATCAAATCTTTCATTTTATGCGACAATTAATTGTTGTTGGTTTTAATAGAGACTCTGTTGAAACGATGTCCATTCGGAAGGTGATGCAGAATCATACCAAGCAATCTATCGCAGAAACCGAAAGCACAGATATGTCGTCCATTTTTACAGACACAGTATGCATTGCAGATGGAGGTGACACTGCATGGAAGACTATATATACTATGCTGGAGAATGAAAACCCTAATGTAACGAATATTCGACCAACTGCTGACAGTATAGAACCATAAGGAGTATAGTTCAAAGATGTTGCATGCTCTTTCCTCCACTGAATAGCAACAAGGGCTAGGCTCTTGCCACACATAGATATAATAAGATGGGTAGTAGAAAATACAGAAGTGGAAGACAAAATTATCAAGACATCGAAAAACACAGGCTTAGGTTCTTTCAGAGCCGAAGAGTTACAACAAATGTACAAGCTACCCGGTGCCCAAGACATTTACGACAAACAATTTGTTGCAAAGTTTGTAAAGGAAAATGAAGACCCGTTTCAAATCATACAGGAATGGAGGAGAAGAGATAATAAGTTCAAACAAGATAATGCGAGTGTGTACCCCATTGCTTCTTTAGCCAACCCTTATAATTTCGCGGCCTCTATGCTATGTAGGTTGTATGGTCTCCCAGATAATACTAAGTTCTTGATCAATTGGGTTCCTTTAATTGATGCTTGTGTTAATTCTCACATTATGAATTGGGCAACCATTCTGTCTGAGAATTTGGCCAAAGCGATTACTGAATATCGCCAGATCAGGGTTGCCTCCTCTAGAGCAGTTCCCCAATTTTTCATGTCTGCATATATCTTTGATGCTATTTGTTTCTGAACTCATTTTCCAACCATGGGTTGGAAATGGACTACCAACAATCCTACTCCTATCTTCCTGAGTTATAAGCAAATGTGGGAACAAAATTTTGTTCCACATTTTCACCAATTATTGTATGGAGTTGTTTTTCCCTTGAATTAGTTAGTTTTCAAACAAAATCTGTTTGAGATTGACAAAATAAGCTATCGCAAACCTCCAAGCAATTGGAAGGTATTTTATTGAAGAATCTTTCTCTTATATCAAGATATTTGGTAGCCAAGTTTCCCCACATGTCCTCCCTATGTATGTCTTGGATAAACTATTGGCAAGGGAAGTAGCATACCAAACAGTAGGACATGGCCTCACAAGAACATTGAGGGAAATGAAGAAATCCCTATGGCCAAATTTTCCCCTTTAGTGTGGGTCATTTACCCTTGTTAATTATGGTCATGCATCTAAAGAGTATTAGAATTTGCAGTTATTAAAGCTCCCCACTCTGCCATCAAGGTCTTTTGATCCACAGCAAGTAGCAAACAAATTCACCCTTTCAGTTAAGATCAAACTTGTAACTCATGTAGTAGATGAGTTTGAATATTTACTAGAATCAGCTGAGAACGTTGAGCAAATTTAGAATTGGGTCAAGACAAACTAAAATCTAGAGAAATTGAAAAAAATTCAGGAGTTTAGAGAGAAGAGATTAGAGCACCTTCCACAAGAATTTTGGATTTCTAATTATAGAACTAAAACCGAGTCTCGGGGGCAGACTAAGCCAGGCACGTCACAAGATCAGGAAGTAGAAGCAGATAAACTAGAAAAACTGTGGGATGCATTCAATGATAAACTACAGGATACCCCTAAGGTATCATCAACAGAAGAACTCACAGGATTTCAGACCCCACCAGGGCAAATAATTACAGCAACAGGGACCATTGAAGGTCCAAAAACAAGCTTCCAAGATACATAGGTAATTCCTACAGACCCAACTACTGAAATTGTCTTGAAAGTAACAGATATCCCTCCTCTGGACGTCTTTTACAACCCTCTTCATAAAGCTATTGTAAAAAGACAGAGAAAACGAAGGAGAGTCGAAACTCCTCCAGAACATGAATTTATGGATGTCCTATGGAAGGACACACAAATAAATCCGACCCAACACTTGACTCAACTATCTCAATTTTTTGGAGCATATGCTACAGCAACAATTGACAAAGCAAACGAAGTCTCTATTTTAATTAAAGAAAAAGATGACCAGATCGCACTATTACGGCGGCAGTTAGATGAGGAAAGAGCCAACATGAACCATCAAGCAAAGGAGTAGCTCCACAAGATACAACAGGATATGAAACTACTGAGAATAAGTCATGAAAATGACTTATTTGCTAAAAACAAACAAATCCAGGAGCTAAAGAGTGACCTAGAAAGGTATAAGGATATTCCTACTGCAGAGGAATTCATTAATGAGGCTTTAGCACTGAATACTTTACTGTCAAAGAAACAAATTCTCTTCCTCCAACATACTTCAAATATCATTCCACATCTGAATACTAGTGAAAAATTAACCATCATGATTATTGATCAAAGAATTGAGTTCAATGAACTCAAATATAAGATCTCTGACTATATTGAATGGAAGGATTCAAATGAAGGGAAAAGGTCAAGTCTCCCGAAGATCAACGAAAGACACAAGGATATTCTATTCATTGATTGGGACTCACAGGTGAAACAGGTCGAATTAGCAATAGCCAGAGCATCGAGTATTTCAAAAAGCATTATTAAAATAGTAAATCACATGTTGCACACATCCAACCTCATAAAGGAAAGTGATCCAAAATCACTTCCCGATCTTAAAGCATTAGATGAGAATTATAAGAATAAAAGTTAATTACAGAAAGAAACAATTGAGAGGCTATCAAAAACTGACCAGGAAGCAGTGTGACAACTTTTTGTCAAACCACACAGTCAAATATGGACCTTGAATTGCTCCTTAGATTCAGGACAAAGAATGCTGCCACCTTTACACGATGCAATATTTACAGGGCAGTTGAGAACACAAGTTGGGATGCCACCACAAGTCGGGCCAATGCCCTACATTTGTGAGCTAAAAGGCAAAGCTGGCAGCGGCGATTCATCAAGAAATACCTGAGTCATTTTTGAGCAGTTTTATTTTTGGAAAGTTGGATACTAGGAACGAGGAAGGTTGTTTGAAACCTCCTCATAGATATTTTGTATAATTTATTTTTAGTTAACTAGAATAATATTTAAACCCTTCTCATGCATTTAGAGAAGGGTCCATAATTTTATTAAGAACATTTACAAAGAATGCGCTATTGTAAATTTGTAGATGCTTTGATGGAATCATGGAACATGGTATTTTCAATCAAATATCTTTTTGTTGATCATTGTTGATGCACTATTGTATTCTTTGAGATACTCATTGGTAGAAGATTGATTGTGGCCTATTGTCACTGGTCAAATGAGCAAAATGGTACACATCTGGTACTATTATCATGTTTGCTAAATATTTGTTCTAGCATTAGTGATAAGTTTATCTTTCATGAATTATGTATGAAATCTGTCATCTCTATTTGAAGTATCAGTTGCACTATTGTACGATATCAAAATAGAAAATGGTCTGTTTTATATGTGATCATTAGAATATGTGATATGTTTTTCGCAGTTCTTTTGATTAACTATTTTCTCAAAGGAATTACCTTACAATATATTAACTCTATATAGTCTACGATTGATGTATATCATCATAGATTACATAGACATCTTTTTATATCGCATAAAACCAGCAATACCCTGGGTTAGATTAAAATAGATTTAATTCAAAGTTTTGCATCTTAAAATAAAGTTGTGTTAGTTTCTAGTTATTATTTTGTGAATCATTAGAAAAAAATATAAACCCAAAACACTAGGAAACTGGTCCCATCATATCCAGTTGGAGCCACTATTCCAAATGGAGAAAGAGCTGCTTTAAGGTCTAAACTAGGTAGTTATCCCCCTTCTTGTTGCCACAGATTTATGAGGCCTCAATTGTACCTAAACCTCCATGTCTAGTAAATTTGCGGTTGGAGATGGATTCCACTTCTCATATTGGTCGAGAGGAAAGGGATGCCATTATAGACAATATGCAGATTGCATTGACTAGAATTGATGTCGGTCTAAATCGGCAAAGAGCACAAGCTAATGCACGTGATAATTTTGTATATAAATCATATGAGGAGATAGATAATATGAATATTGAAGATGTTAAAGAATATGCAAAGGCTTGTCATGATGGTGTGAAATACCTAATTGGTCATGAGGTAGAGGGCATGGGATCTATGTGTTAATGTTTAGGGTGGATATTTTAATGTAATGTTATGTTGTGTATGTGGTAATGTTGTTTCACATACATTTTGTGAATTTTTTTTCAAATATAATATAACACGAATGTATCATATGTTCACTATTTGTAGTTAAGTCATTTGTTGAACAAAAAATTAGATAATATCACGATCCCAAGTTCAGGTTCAAATCAAGATATGTTGAGAGATGTTAGTTTTTTTTTAAGAGTTCATGTTGATACTATTAATTTTATTTTATTATATCGGTATTGTGAACACATATTTGTAATTATATATAATTAAATGTTAACATATTTTGATTCCATCCAGCATTCTCAACACATCATTACTATCTTCCTCCCTATTAGGAAATGTGTCAAATATTGGTTTGTCACAAGTATTGAATATTTCACTTTTTTTTTTGTTATAAATTGAAGCAAGTTCCTTAAAAAAATGAGATCTCTATCTTAAGTTTTAAATTTTTCTAATTTTAGGTTTGTAGAGACAATTTCCCTTCTCCAGGGACATTAGTGATGGAGTCATCTATGGGGATAGGATTGTCCAGACAATTTGAAAAAGTTATAACATTTTTTTTTTTATATTGCGAGTTTATGCATTTTAATGTGCAATTTTTAATTTTTAATATATACATGTACATGTATTGTACATGGCATCCATGAGGGCACAATGTAGGGGGAACACCACAAGGTATTGTATGGAATTGGAAACTTGAGTCGGTTACAAGGATTGGATCGTCTAGACAATTTGAAAAAGTTGTTACTTGATTTTTTTAATATTGCGAGTTTATGCATTTTCATGTGCAATTTTAAAATTTTAATTTATGCATGTACATGTATTGTACAAGGTTTCCATGAGGGCGTAATGTAGGGAAAACACTATGAGGTATTGCATGGAATTTGAAAACTTGAGTTAGCTACGAGGATTGGATCGTTTACACAATTTTAAAAAGTTGTTATAATTTTTTTAATATTACAAATTCACGCCTTTTCATGTGAAATTTTAAATTATTTAATATATACGTGTACATGCGTTGTACAGGGCTTCCATGAGGGTGCAATGGAGGGGAAACACCACGGGGTATTGCATGGAATTCAAAATCTTTTATAATTTTGTTTTGATGATTAAATTCTCATTTAATTTTAAAAAAATAAAATTTAATTTTAAAGTACACAATCTTATGTATATATGCATATTACACATGTTGTGCAAGGCACCCATGATTATGATGAGAGCATGAGGATGTTGATAGATCGTATATTTCAGTGAGATTCTCTTTGATGCATATTTTTATTTGACAATTTTTTTATTATATTTACTTTTATCATGATATAAATTTTGGACATATTTAAAGTAAAACTCTCTATTATGAAGTGATCTCTTTGATGCATATTTTTATTTGACAAATTTTTATTTTATTTACTTTTATAATGATATAAATTTTGGACATATTTTAAATAGAACTCTTTCTTATGAATTGATCTTTAATATGCTAATTTTGGAGTTTATGTAAATTTTGCATGATGATTCTTATAATGTTAGTAGAAGATAATATAGAATTGGCTTCAAATTATTAGGTTTTATGAAGTTATTTTTTCAAGTTGTTTAATGAATAGTAAAATTGCAAATTACAAAACATGGTACATTTTGCATTCATGAATAGATCATCATCTTGTATATAAGAGCTACTATTGATGTGGATTGATACTTAATTTTTAATATAAATTTGTTCAAGGCAAACATACTATAAAATTGCATTATAAAACATGGTACATTTTGCATGATGCATGGTTTGATGCTTAAAGATTTGACATTTAAGTTCATGAATATGAAACAATGAAAGCAAATTTTCATTTAGTTGGTACATTTTGCATGATGATTCTTATAATGTTAGTAGATGATTCTTAGGTTTTGTTCAAAGTTGTTTAATGAATAGTAAAATTGCAAATTACAAAACATGGTACATTTTGCATTTGAATGAATCTTATAATGGTGTAGATATCTAAAACAATCATATAACTATAGATAATTTTGCATTCATGAATATATCATCATCTTGTATAGAAGGGCTACTATGGATGTGGGTTGATACTTAACTTTTAATTTAAAGTCGTTGCCCAACTTTTGATACCCTTTGTAATAATTACAATTTCTCTATACCATATTTTCAAGTGATGTATGTTTCAAATTAAATGATAAGTAGAATGCATGCCATTTTGCATTTCATTCTTACCCGCCAAATTTCTCATGGATCAACCTTTGCTTGGTTGTTATAGTTAACTTCCAACTTTTTGTTTGACGTTAGGTTTCAAGTACTAGTTTGTGAGTTTAATCAACAATCAACATTATTTAAAACATGTTACATTTTGCATGTGCATGGTTTGATGCTTAAAGGTTTTACATTTAAGTTCATGAATATGGAGCAAATGTTTGTAAATTTGCAAAACTATAAAAATTGTAAATTACAAAACATGGTACATTTTGCATTCATGAATCTTATAATGGTGTAAATGTCTAAAACAATCATGTGACCTAAATTTACATTATAAAACATCTAGTACATGTATACATTTTTCATTCATGAATAAATCATCATCTTGTATAGAAGGGATATTGATACTTAACATTTAATATAAAATTCCTCAAAGCAAACATAATATAGTGAATTTGCATTTAGTTCATACTTCATATGGGTCACATAAGTATAGTTTTAGAACCCAACTTTTGATACCCTTTGTAATAGTTACAGTTTTCCCATACCAACTTTTCAAGTGATGCATGTTTCAAGTTAAATGATAAGTAGAATGGATGCCATTTTCGATATCATTATTACCCACCAAAGTTCTCATGGACCAACATTTTCTTGGTTGTTCTAGTTAACTTTCAACTCTTTGTTTGATGTAAGGTTTCAAGTTATAGTTTGTGAGTTTAATCAACAACAAACATTATTTAAAACATGTTACTTTTTGCATGATGCATGGTTTGATGCTTAAAGGTTTTACATATAAGTTCATGAATATGAAGCAATGTTTGTAAATTTTAATTTAGTTGGTACATTTGCATGATGATTCTTATAATGTTAGTAGAAGATAATAAGGATTTGGGTTGATTCTTAGGTTTTGTCAAGTTGTTTAATGAATGATAAAATTGCAAATTAAAAAACATGGTACATTTTGCATTCATGAATATTATAATGGTGTAGATGTATTAAACAATCATATAACTTAAAATTGCATATTATAAAACATGGTACATGTATACATTATTCATTCATGAATAGATAATCATATTGTATAGAAGAGCTACTATGAATGTGGGATGATACTTAACTTTTAATATAAAGTTGTCCAATGCAAACATATTATAAAATCGCTTTATAAAACATACATTTGAAATTACCTTCTTTGTCTTAAAGTCTACTTCAGATACTAAATTGTATTTTTCATGAAATTTGAGAAAGCTTAGAAATTGAGAATTAAAAATTGCAATGTTGAATCAACTGAAGTTGGATTAATCTCAAAAGTTGCATTAAATTAAATAAATTTTTCAAATTTTAAATACTATGTGTGGAGCATGCATTGTTAGTTTTAATAGGTTTTGTATGCAATGCATGTATAGGAAAAACACAATAAAATGCATTTTTTTATTATGAATTTTTTATTTTAATAAAGTAAATAATGCTACTAAGGTAGCAATAAAAATATTTGAAAAGATAAATTGATGATATAAAAAAGAAAAATGCAATGCAAACATGATAGGTGTATAATAAACAACAAACAAGAGCATTGGGATATGCTACATCCTTACATTATAGTAGTATTGGGGATCTTTGAATTTCTTTTTAACTTAACAACAAAGCCACCATATTAATGAAAACAATTCCGTAATACTTAGTACTAGCTAGAATGGACAACTTAAAAGTGCACAAAATGAAAGGCTAACAATCTACTTGAACTCTTTCTCAAAGATGAACACAAGGAGAAGATATTGTTGGGAACTTCAATTAAAAAAATTATAATGGAATGTCATCATCAATGATCCGATCATGGTCAACTTTTGACATTCTCCAATTTTTTCTTGTTTGAACTTCTATCAACTTTATGCATGTTTCACACACCAAATGACTATATTGACAACTTATGGAATTAGGTTGATAGCCTTGAAAGTAAACATGACTCTCGGTTTGATGAGTTTCCTAGAAAAATTATCCTTTAAGTATAATAGACCCTCTTTCATATATAAAACTGTTATCATCATAGTACTCCAATAACTTCATCTTTTGCTTAATGCACCACATCAAATAATACTTGACATTTTCTTTGTTGTTAATGGGTGCAACTACAACAAAAACATCTCCTGCACAATAAAAAAAATGTAAATTCAGATCATAATTAAAAATAAATTAGTTATCAACGCGTACTAGATTTCATTAGCTATTTAGATCTATATTTTAACTATTATCTAGATACTTATGCACAATGATTTTAAAAACATAATATATATATATATATATATATATATATATATATATATATAGATATATCCTTTGAAAGTAATTGAAATGTTATCTTCTCTAACAAGATCATAAACTCGACCACCTTCAAATGAAACTATAGTCTCCTCTGATTCCATCTCTTCGAAGCTTGCAAGTGACATTTTCCCCTTTGTATTAAGTTTTGTATGTTGCCAAGATTTCACATACATATTTTTTTCACAAACATCATTGAATTGTGTCTCCTCTATGCAAACAGGAAAAAAAAATATTCTTTTCTTCTATCAAATGCAAACACATTTCAGTACTCTTTTGTTTCAATTGAATGCAATTTTCGAGTCCCTTTTACTGTTTAAGCTTCATATGTAACCAATCTATCTACATCTTGGACTGCAATATGCTAGAAAATCCTATAGTAAATTCAAACAAGAATTTAAATATGTTATTTAAAATACAATTTATATATATATATAAAATAATCATCGATAAATTATTTAAACTATATAATTTATAAATGTTTAAAAATATAAAATTAATAAAAATTATCATATATATATATATATATATATATATATATATATATATATATATATATATATATAGTTTAACCACATGGTGAATCATATACAAGTTAATGTATATGTACATACCTACATACCTCCCTTAATGGGTTAGTCTCATGGCTTAGTGCAACAATGCACCATTGAACAACTTGTTCAACTGAGACAAGTTGGTTTGTAGAGTGGTCCATTTGATATATTCGAAGTGCTCGTTTTATACATGCCCGTGCGTCATCATGTTCTCCTTTTCCATGACCAGTCTCAAAGAAATTCCAACAATGTTTAATGTTGGTTTTCATATGAAGATGACACAACAAAAAGAATGATCATGAAGATTTGAATTGACCTACGCATCCATCTGACCATATCCAATGTTCATTGAATTTTATTTCACGACCTTTCAATGAGTCATAAATCTTACCAAAGCAATGTTGTACAAAATGTGTATATCATGTGTACGATCATCGCTGATATGAAAATGATATTCTTTAATAACATGTCAATTTTCACTAGATCTTTCTATATGATCAAAAGTTTGTTCAACGTGTCTATATAGAACATGGAAAAGCATAGAGACTTGGTTAAAATGATAATATTCACTCTAGATTCATTTTCTGCAACAAATGTGTAATTTTCTACAAAATCAACTATCAACAAAATCGTCTCTGGTGGAGAAATTTCACTAGCTTTTTTGAATTGCAGGTCCTGCCATCAAGCTCTATGAGAATTCTTGGTGTATTTATAAATTTCTATCTCAAACTTCTTCAAAAACTCTATCACATAAATTTCTTCTTCTTGTAAATCATTCCTTCTAGCACTTATACCACTACTTTAACCAATTGATGTATGGATATATTCATATCTCTTCCATTTCACTTTTATATTGGACAATGATTGATCATTCATATCAATAAGATATTTGTCGTGAAACAAAGTCAAATTTCCACAATGATCACATTTTTTACCACCAACACATTTCTTTTGGTAAAATAATTCATGATTTTCTCTTCCACATAGAATTTTGGATATGAAATCATAGATAGTGGAAGGAGGAGGTGAATTTTTAAAAAATGTTTTACCAAAATTAAGAAAGGTGTCATAATATAATTGAAAGTCCACATGATAATGATAACAACAAGTGTCGTGTACAGTGATAGGTTTAACATACCAAAGTTTTTGTTGCACAGAAATATCGATTAAGACATTAGTTCCATGATTCTCTTCTATGAGCTTATTGAACAACTCTATCTGAGTGGTTTCCAAGATATGTTTTGCATTTTCTTCATACTTATTTAGTGTTATTCTTCATTGTATCACACCCCTTACTTTTGGTGAAAGACATGATTTTTTCATCCAATATTCATATATTATTTTTTTAACATCTTCTCCAAGTCTATCTTTGAATGGTTTCCTACAAATAACTATCTAACAATAAAGCCCATCATTTGCACCTATTTGCAATAGAAATTTCCTATGTTTGTGCAATGTTTTTTTGTGAGATCCCTATTGCTTTTACCATAAATTTTACCAAACGATTTTCTTTAGTACTTGATGAAACCACTGCCATTTGTATTGTTTTATGTGCATCGAGATCACTTTTCTTTTTAAATATTCCAATTGATTTTAGAGCACTATTTATATTTTGAACCACATTGTCCTTCACCTTTTTATCTTTCGTTGATTTTCGAATGCCCAATATTGTTGTAGCTTCTTTTAATTTCTTCGATGTTAAGGGACCTCTCAAAATTTGAGCTTGAATTGTCACATTTTCATCTTTGAAGAACTTATCAATAATGATCTTAACATGATATCATATAACATGGTCAACTTTTTATCTCCATGTGTGAGTGTCGACATTTTCTAACATTTCATCATCGATATTGATCTCATTTAAACATATGATAATTTAATATAAATGAGTATAAATATACATTAAATAATTAAATTAAAAATAGAGTTAATGGAATTGAAACTAATAGATATGTATAATTTCAATAATACATGACATATATATACATACCTAAGGCTGGTTCAACTTCTTCACTTGAATCTCTTTCAATATCTTCAAAAAAATCATCAAACATTGATTCATTTTCTTCTTGACTTTGTCTTTCAACATTTTCAATCTCATAATCAATGTTATGAGGAAAAACTCTCTCTCTTTACATTGCAAAATATTTTTCTAATTAGTTCATCAAATAAAAATGAAATTCCTTAATACATTATTAAATTTTAAATATCATTTATAATATCTATATTTGCATACATAGTTCAACTTCTTATTAAAATTCATTTACCCTTTCAATATTTAAGCATTCTTCCTTCTTTATTTTGTAAGAGTTTCTCGAGTATTCTCTACAAGCCTAAATGTCTCTAATTCAATAATATTTCTCTTGCAATTTCTTTGATTTCCCATGATAATTCAATCTATGTAGATTTTTAAAATATAGCCCAAAAAAGCCACTTTCAAAATCCAGTAAAAAAAACTCACTTTCAAAATTTAGCCCAAAAAACTCACTTTAAAAATTCATCCCAAAAAACTCACTATAAAAATCTAGCCCAATTTTTTTTTGTCCAAAAATTAAATTTAAATCCTCTTGCAATTTCTTTGATTCCCCATAATAATTCAATCTATGTAGATTTTTAAAATCAAACCCAAAAAAATTACTTTCAAAATTTAGCCAAAAAAACTCACATTTAAAATCCATCCATAAAAATTCACTTTCAAAATTCAGCCTAAACACAAACTTTTGACAATAAATAAGTGCTCTTTATACCAGGTGTATAGAGCCTATGTAATCCGACCAGTTCTAACACAAATCCTCCATCACAATCGACTGATGATTCTTACGAGGAAGAAGCAATAAGAATTCAATGCATTTAGGAACCATGCATTGAATTGTTGTTAGTTTCCTTTTTCCTCTAGTCCTTGACAGACTAAGTGTAAGGTTGTCGATTGTTTAGCAAATCAACGATTCCATATAGAAGAGAGAATCATAGCAACCGTTCCTATTCTATTCTATGAACGACTACTTAATCTATTGACTCAAAAGATTAATAAACAGAATTACAAGAATAAACTGTCGTTAGCTTCAATATATTGAAAATTTGTTTAATATTTTAATTTCAACATGTGCCATATAGACACAGCTAAGTTCACACCGGATCCCCAAGAGCCACCAACAATAATAGGACCAAAAAGCAGACATTTCAGAGCGACAACCATGGATGATTATTTTTCAGAGGAAGTAGGTGATTATTAATTTAAAATTATAAGCCACACATTTATCTATTAAGCCATGCGATGCATAGTCCTGTCAATGGGTGAATATTGTATGCCTGATCCAACGCACTGGTCTAACAATGGCAATGGATTGATTGTATCTATGTCATGGAACAATTTGTCGGAGCTAGGGATTTTCCCGTGCAGGTGTTTGTGCTGTTACTGCATCTCATTAAAAGCGTATCCTGGTTTTGTAAATGCACACCAGTAACTAATGAAGAGCTTGAAGACATGGAAAATGCTTACAATAGGGAAGACAACAAAGTACAAATGCCAAGTGATACAAATCGGGAAAACAACGAGGTATGAATTCCAACCAGGTGTGATTTCCAAGACCAGGACACATATAAACTATTTTCATTAAAATAATCCCATGTATATAAGCATCCTGAGGAACTTTTATGATAAAACTCAGAACCGAATCCAGATATCACATTACATTAAATTTAACATAAACAATGAATACTAGATTTTAATTAACAAATTTCATTCAAACTACAAATCAACAAATTAATGAAATTCATTCAAACTTCCTTGGTCTCCTGTCAAACTTGTTCAGTCCACTGCCAAATCCGCAGGGACTACCTCTGCTTGCAGGACTTGTTAATTTAGAAAAGAGTCAAATACATACTCGGAACATTGGACAGTGAAGGCAAGGTTAAATAAATAGATTGATGGAGTTTAGTGTCGGTGATTAAAAAAAATCAATCTTCCTTCAAATATTTTGGGGATACCCTTGTGCATAAGCCCTTTCCTCATCTATCTTGGATTCCCATTTATTTAAATTAGCAAAACAAATTAAGCCTCAATTTCCCTTTTTGGTATTATTATACCTGGCCATGATAAGTTATATTGTTTTTGTTTTTAAGTAAAAACAATTAGTTCTCAAATTTTTAAATAGTTTTCAAGATTTTAAATAGATTTTATAAAATTTATTGGAGTTTTGAAAATTTAAATATTAAATTTAATATTTCAAAAATTAAAAATAAATTTTGAAATTTTTTAAATTTAAATTTAATTTTTTTTATTGTTTCATATAAATGAAGTGAGCAATGTTATGGGGTTATAAATAGTATTTGCTTAGAAAAAAATATTTTTAAAATAAAAAATAAATTATATACCACAAATGTTATTATACTACACACATAGATGTCAATATTTATAACCAAATTTCAATCAGATCTCTTGAATTGTGAAAATTTGATTTAGCATATTATTATTGAAATATTTTAAGATTAAAATGTCATTAACAACATGTATTACTTTAACATATTATTATTAAATTATTTTAACATTTATTAATTTGACATGTTATTATTAAACTATTTTAGTATTAAAATAGTTAATACTTGCCCTCACTATATACAATATCTTGGTGACTTGTTTTAAGTAGCTAATGGGCTATTTTGTTTTTCTTTCGGTAGTTTTAATGATTATTTTAAAAGCATGTTGTTCACCTATATGACGTAATCTAGAAAGTTTCCATCCTTAGTAAATATTGAGCTTATATTAAAAAATCAAAGACACCCGTTTTTTTTATTTTTTTTAATTAATTAATTAATTAATTTATTATATGAAACATTCTGTTGTGGATTTATAATTTCTTTAGATATAATATTTAAAAGAGATTGAAAAACTCACACAACATAAGGTTATATTGATGACAACGTTTCATATTATATTGTAAATAGGTTTCTGAACTTGATCACATATTTTCAAATGTTTTTTCATCTCCATTTTTAATACATGGTAAATTATTTTATTTATTATAAATAAAAATACCAATAAATAATTAAATTTTATATTTTTAATAAATAGTTATATTTTAATAATAATTATTAAAATTTAAAGATAAATTTATTTACGGTAAGTAATTTAACATTTAAGATTTTTCCAATTTGATATTATCAATAATGATTCTAACTTCCTGAATCTTAATCAAGAATTCACTTATGAAAAATAGAAGTGAAATCTTTCGACGAAAGTAACTTCTAGATCAATAAATACAATTCAAACTAGTAGTGAATGGTTATGGAGAATGCTACAACATATTTTTTTGTTATAGCAAACTTTAAGAAAATATGGTCTAGGACAAGCCCAATCAACAGACTATTAATAAAATTTTAACCAACAATTATAAAAAACACAACGAGCCACTTGGAATCACAATATACACATCAATAAAACACAAAACCTAATTAGACCTAGTTAATCCTCATTGAGACTTGGATACTTTGACCTAAGAATGAAGTGTGTGTGTGTGTGTCTATATATATATATATATAGATGGAAAAAAACCTACTGAATTTCTAAGAAAACAAAAACATAAGCAATATCTAATTCACAAATGTAATGAACTCAACTCATTTATCCTTAAGTAATTTAAAAATAGAATTCATTGAACTTGAATAAAACCAAAATGCTTAATTATTCTATTTTTGAATACAATTTTTTTTGTCAAATTTTAATTTTTAGTTATTTAAAACCTATTAGGTTAAAAATAGAACTCATTGAACTTGAATAAAGCCAAAATGCTTAATTATTCTATTTTTGAATACAATTTTTTGCCAAATTTTAATTTTTGGTTATTTAAAACCCATTAGATATGGCTCAATTTAACTATTATACATTTTGATTTTTGGTTATTTAAAACCCATTAGAATATGACTCAATTTAATTATTATACATTTTGAGTTTTAGTTAATTTTCTTTTTTGAAAATTTGGTCATACAATTTTTTCCAAAAACTCAAACTTGTGATTGCTTTAAGACATTATTAAGTTAAACTTGCACTACAAGGTTTCCCCATTATATTAAATGTAGTAGCTAATTAGAATCAATTCAAATTTGTGATGCTTTTGAGACATTATTAAGTTAAACTTGCACTACATGATTTCCCATTATATTAATGTATTAGCTAATTACTTTTTGCATAAGAGGCAGGTACTAAGCAACAAATTTATGATGCTTTTGAGACATTATTAAGTTAAACTTGCACGACATGATGTCCCATTATATTAATGTATTAGCTAATTACTTTTTGCATACGAGGCAGGTACTAAGCAACAACGCTACTGCATATTACAATTGTTTTCAAATATTATACTTGCTTTAAAAATATTTCAGACTATCAAGATTTTTTTGTAGCGAGATGGAAAATTAGATAGAAACAAATTCATCTCATTTTAAAAATATTTCAAGAAGTGGCAAATCATCTTGTTTTAAAAATATTTCAAGAATTTTTTTTGTAACCCAAGGGCAAATCAAATACAAACAAATTCATCTTGTTTTAAAAATATTTCAGGCTAGGTGAATAAATATCATCGAGAGGCTTGGGAATTTGAGACCTTGATTATATTTAATTAAAGAATTGATAATTCATAAAATTTCAGTTAATTTATATATGCTCATAATTTCCAATTTGATTTTTTAATTTAAAAAATGTTTTTTTAGGTAAGGGGTTTTTAAGTTTTCATATCATTTTTTTTTATAGTAAAATTAGATTTCATTTCTAGCCAAATTAGTTAGAAAAAAAGACAAAGACGTCTAACAATTAGACTACCACTATGCTTATTAAGACCATGCAACATTACACCATTGAACACACTTCTTAATAACTCAATCTAACCCTTCTATATTTCCAATAATAAATGTTTTGATGAATTTAAATTGTAGATTTTTTTATTATTTAAAACATGTTTTTGAATGATAAATGTTTTGATAAATTTAAATTGTAGATTTTTTTATTATTTAAAACATGTTTTTGAATGTATAAATATACACTGTTTTCTAAACACTTTTCACACTAAAATTATATAAAATTCACAACTCTAATTTGTAATTCTAAAAAATATATTAAATTTATGACAAATTACCTATTCTTAAATAAATAAAAAATATACACTAAAAATCTAAAACACACTCATAAACACACTTATTATGTCACTGTGTTAAATCTAATTTTCACGTTGGTGAATTAGTTTGCTACAGTCATTTTGTTTTCAATTTTTTAAAGTTTACATTAGGTTTCTTTTTTCCCTAAGCGTTGACGTCGTGTTGCCACTGGCACCAAGGCTACGCACGATGTCAACAATGGGAGAGTAGAGTACCTAGGCCCTATAGTATGTAGAAATTTGAAAACGTCGTGCAACTGGATTTAATTACAGTGTACGCTCCATTGTAATTGCAATGTACACTCCATTGTAATTGCAAACGCTCTGCAACTTCAAATGTCGTGTATTTTTCTTTGTTCTTTCTTTGCTTTCCGTTTCTTTCTTTTGCTTTCCTTTTTTTTATTGATTGCTTTCTCCTGATATTCGCATTTCTCCAACTAACTCCAAATCCAAACTGACAAAAGTCCCCAAACTGATGCTATGATGCCTTTTTATTATTGATTCCAATATTTTATTCGTCTTTCCTCTATTTTCCTTCAATTTTCTCCTCATGTAAACTTAGGACCCTTCATCTTCCTTTCCTCCTATTTTCCTTTATTTTCATAAATAAATACCAATAATTGTCACTTTTCCTTTCCAAATCCTTTGCTAATTCATTTGCCAATTTCCTAAGCCATAATAAAAAACAATTGATGCCCACTAGGATGCTTTTCCAAACATTCAACTTGGAATAAGTGTCCAATGACCTTGGTCTTATTTTTCCTTTATTAACTTTTATTACATGAACTTTTAACCTAGGGTTGTGACAAGGAAGCACTACAAGGACCCATCTAATATAAAACGAGCTAGTGTGAGAAATGTAGAGAATAGCAACATGGGTGTAGTATAACAGAGAGCTTTGAATTCTAGGAAAATGCCAGAGAAAAGTATATGTAACAGTGTTAGCCCATATTAGCCACCAAACTTTAGTGCACCTATGACGCACCCATACCCAACCTAGGAACTCTACTTAGGATGTATATAAAAGGATGTCCAAGAGCTTAGTAAGGTTGAGCATGCAATAATACAATAACTGGATATGACCCTCCACCGTTGAGAATTCACCAACCTCTCCTTCCACAAGAGAGACCTCCTAGGAAACCAACCAAGGAGAAAAAGCACCAATAATGGAAGAATCAAAATAGAAACAACATTACAACATTTAGAACTTGGGGTCCAAAAGGAGAAACAGTTAACAATCCATGAAAATGGGAAACTAAACCATACCAAAATTCAAGATAGATAGGAAAACAACCTCTACTACCACCTAAATCTGGTTACTTTGAGGATTCAAAGACTGACATACTGGATGCAGCAGACTGCAAAATTCTTGATTTGTCTTGTATGGAGCATTGCCCTAGAAACCACCCCTTCATGTCAGAAATAAATTAACAACACCCAAATCAGAGTAACGTGTGTGCATGTAATGTACACCAAAAATTCACATTGAACTTTTTTTAATTGTTGTTAAATATTCTTATTTAATTCATTATTATGAATGTGTGTGTAATTTTTTAATATCATTTCTTCTTGAATAGTTAAATGTACAACACACATATATGATTTTGTTTTCACATTTCTGCCTCGGCGATATTATTTTCTTTTAGGAGAGTAGAGCTTATTCAACACCCCCTTTTATTGAAAATGCCTTGTTCTAGAGAAAAACATAAAATTAAAAGTAATAGGGTGGCTACACCACCTGGCCACCATACCAAGTGAAAAAGCACTATTGGTGCTCCATTCACATTACATTGTTAAGGGGCTTGGTATCTAACATATGTTAAATCTCATGTTTGAATTTGATTAAAATGGTTGTAGTCTTTGGAAACTCGTGACCATGCCTTTGACAATGAATATACATATAACTGCACAATTTCACTACCTTATGGTTTCAACCCATTAAATTTTGACCTTACTACTCTGAGCCATGTGATTGAGGCTACATGGCTTGCTTACTATAGTGGCATTTGACCTACCCATGTGATGAGTCAGTTGGGGAATGGTTTGGATGTATCCCAGGAGATCCAATGGTAGTGATCATTCGACAAGTGGCTAAGGTTACTATCCCCACCCTTCCTTGGTTGCTTCCATCCTTTTCAATGTTGGGTTTTGGCAGTCAAGAGCTCAATAACTTTGTTGAGGGTTTTATACTTTTGGGTTTTCTCTTATCCTTCTGTATTCTATACTATTTCCTCCTTCAATAATGTACTTATCCTCTTTGCGACCATAGGGGCTTCACTAGGGGAGCAATACCATACCACATGCATTCATATTGGGGAATATATATTGAGAAAAAAATGACATAATATATTGGGCATTTATTAGGGAGTAAAGGGTTTTTATATTAGCAGGTATAAAAAATGGATCTCAAAGTTAATGAAAAATTATAAAGGGGTATAAAAATTGTTAGTGAAAATATGGATATCTACAATATCTTATGAAAGTAGGGGTTTTTTAAATTGGGAATATGTATTGGGTCCGTATTGCTAGGGGGTTCAATACTGTGAATTTTAGAGGTGTTTTCCAATATGTAGTCAAATTAGGGGTATTGTTTAGTATGCCATGAACGCACATGATATGTCAAAGTTTCATTGAGTGAAGCCCCCATGTCTGCGACCAATGGGTTTGGTCAAAGAAAATATGGTGATTTTTTATGGCTTTATCCCATTACTGTTTGATACAATTATGGGGTGACAATTGGTAACATTCATCTTTGAAAATTTTATAATTTTGCTGAATAATGTTATTTTCCTTAAATTTTTTTTTTTTTTTTTAAGATTGTTTCTATAGCTGATAGACTTTGATATTTTTTTCATGTAGGTTTGGGGGACTCTAAAGGGATTTGGCCCTTCCACTTAATGTTTCAATATTTTCCCCATCTTTTTTAATGGCTCTTCGACCTTTATTACCAAATATGTCTAGAAAGAGAAATTTTGTTTTCGACCCTATAGTTTTGGCACCATTTTTCATCATGCAAGGGTTATTATGAGGTAATTCTTTGAGGGTTACCATTTTTTTCTTAGTCCTCTTTATAATTCATTTGATTATTAAGATGGTTTTGCATTTGATTTTTATTTTTCTCCTAAAATACCTTATTTCCTTACATAGACCAGGGTTGAGCCTTATAGAAACTCCCCAATGCTTTTTCATAGGTGGGTCTCGATAGCAAGGGTTTGTTGTACCTTACAGGTATTTATCAACATTGGGGTTATTTATTCTACAGTTTTTCTTCTAAAATTCATTAGCATTATTAGAATAACCCTCTATGGTCATTATTTTCCTATAGTACTCTTTTATTTCATTTGGGAAACAAAACACTTCCCAGCTACTATAGGGTTTTGGTTTTGTTTCTTCAAGTTTCTAAGGCGACCAAGTCTCAATTTACCCTGAGCCACAGATAACACCATTAGTCCTTTTTCTTTATTAAAGTTTATACTTGGTACTAATTTTAAATTAGGGTTAGCCACATGAAACCTTCCTTTCCATAATGTTGAAGCCAATTTTATTTTTATTGGAACTGGGAGGCTCAACATGCAACCAAATTCTCACAAGGTAAAATATGGAAATGAATTCCTTAATTTATCTCAGTTTCTTTTGAGTAAATTGAAATGCTTCTTCCTTATTTGCATTCCAACTTAGTTTTTACTAACATCTTAGGGTTAGCATGGAATTTTCCTTTGACTACACATACTCTAGGTTCATTCCAGGTACCAAAATATTTGTTAAGTTTCCCATTTCTCCTTTCTATTGCAGGGCAGGTATGACCTAGTGATATATTGTGGCATATTAAGGTCGTAGCCAAAAATCGCTTAAATTTGTCTTGTATTGTATATATACAAGTTTGATATTGAGTTTTTTGTAACTCAATATTACTAACCTATAATGAGTCTTTAACTCCTAATTTTGATAATGAATAAATATACTTGTATTGTTTTGCTGTTCCTCTTGTACATGACGCAATTATCCTATTTGTATTGTATTTTCTTTGATTGTTGTTTTCACTAATAACTGGATTGTTGCTATGTAAATACATGCACATTAGACTTAATATATTTTCTTGAGTATTTTTTTTAGTTTTGTAGATGAAATCATTAGATTTCTAACAAATAATGTAAATGTATTATTTTTCAAATACGCTTTGTATTTAAAAACTTCTTCTAGATATACGAGGCTTACTCATCCATATTCCTTTTTCCATAAGAGATAGAGGTTAATATCATACTTAGATATTTCATTCTTTTATGTAACTTTGTTTCTTTCTCATGCAAGTTATATATATATATACTTTGTTTCTTTCTCATGCAAGTTATATATATATATATATATATTATCAATTTTTCTGGTATACATAACTTTTGTTTCTATTCTTGCATGTTTACCTATAATAGGTTTTTATTATTTTCTTCATAATAAAGAGGCGCCATTGATCTTTCTTCTTAGTTACTCTTATCCTAACCTGGTTTTGGTTTTAATTCCTAAATCTCTCATTTTAGCCCTTAGCTAGGTTAAGCTAGGCTCAGGGAAAATTTTAAAAACCCCCCCTAAATTTATAAATATAATAAATGGGCGAATCTCCATGGTATATAGGAAAAATGGAAGGTGATTTTATCAATAATATAATATGTATATATAATATAAAATCTTGTAAGATCTTGGCGAGTCTTTCACTAAATAATAAAACTTTGTAAAGTCCTAGTGAATCTTAGCATAGGCTACATTTTGGTTTAATTCCCCCATTTAAATAGGCTACATTCTAGGTGAATACCATGGGTCAATACCATGTGCTCTTTTGGTGAATACCATGGGTCAATACCATGTGCCATTTTTATTTTTATTAATTCTAATATTAGCGTTAATAATGGTTTTTTGCATGGTATTAATAACAATCTAGTCCATGGTATTTTTCCCATAGTATTTTGGCCATAGGTTTCACCTAAATATAAACCCTTTTTTGAGTGTTCGTAAATATAAGGTGACTTATGGAGTAAATATAAAAAAATGTTTTATTTTTTTTTACCATACCTCTCGTTTATTTATATTTTTATTAATTTACCATACCTCTTTTACAAATATGGTATTTGGCCCATAGGATTCAATTAAATAAAACATCTTTCTTGAGCCTTATAAATAGAACGAGGGTTATGGACTAAATATAAACAGAGGTTTTATTTATTTACGATAACTCTAGTTTAATTATATTTTTATTTATTTACCATACCTTTTGAGTAAGTATAAAAAGACGTTTTATTTATTTACCATACCTCCACTTTACTTATATTTTTATTTGTTTACACCCTTACATGTATATAAAGTGACTTATGGAGTAAATATAAAAAATGTTTTATTTATTTACCATACCTCTCATTTATTTATATTTTTATTAATTTACCATACCTCTTTTATAAATATGATATTTGGCCCATAGGATTCACTTAAATAAAACCTATTCTTGAAAATGGGCGAATGGATTCACTTAAATAAAACATATTCTTGAAAATGGGCGAATGGAAGGTTGTAAGTCCTAATTTCAAGGGCTAAATTTACCTTTTTTACCCTCCCTTAAAATAATGTGGGCTATTTGAGGTGATTTGTAAAAATGTACTATGATACAAAATATTCGCCCACTAAAAATTTAAAACCCCTTAATTTCGCCAAAGGGCGAACATTCGCCCCTAAAATTATCCTTGGCTAGGCTACTTTGATAAGTCCTTGAAGCTAAGGAAATTGGTTGTAAGCCTCTTGAACTACGGGTTTATGCATCTACTCCTCCAAGGGTTTTTCTTTACACATTAAGTAGGAATTTAATTTGTTGAGGGTTAGCACAAAGTTATCGTTTTGTACTAGGCTACCACTTATGCTAATCTTACTCATTTTTCCTTTTTGGCAGTAAATCATAAATAATTCACTTCTCTACCTAGAATATTTCAGCATAACAAGGTTCATGTATGAGATTAGTTATTTAACTCGAAAAATATTTAATATTTTATATACTCCAGGGTGAAAACGTGAAATTGGGTTATACTTTTGTGAGAAATACCCCCGAAAAATTCACAATCTCAATTTTTTGGTCAAACAAAATTTTTCTTCAGCCAAATTTTCTATATTTATTCAACCAAACTATTGGTCGTTTAAATTAATGTCAACCATTAAACATATTTTTTTCCGGAGTTACAAATAACCCAAAAAAAAAAAAAAAAAAAAAAATAAAATAAAATAATTATTCGATCGAACTATTTTTTCGGCCGAAAAAACGTATATATATATATGTATATATATATATATATATATATATATGAGAGCCCTGACCTTGTTGTGGAATTTTATGCGTTGTTAGTGTGTTATTGTCATTGTGCCAAGCGCTGCTATTTTGGCTGGTGCCAGAGGAATTTTTGTAGGATTGCACGAGGTTGGTTGACGCCAGGGTTCGTTGCACCTCATCATCACTGGAGGAATTCTGTCAGCGTCCTTTGCCTCCTCATTCGGACCAAGTAAGCCCTCCTATGCCTGTTTGAATGGTTTTTTGAATGTCTGAATGGTTGTGCTAACAAGCTCTATTTTTCTCTTATTTCTATGAGCAATCAATGAAGAATTCAGGCCAAGTCTATGTCTGTTACTGTTTACATCAATTGGCTCTTCAACTCTATGCATATACAACAATTTATTTCCTTAGCGTTTTATCAGAAACAATCAGTAATAACTCTGAGATGCCCTGAATAACCAGGGTTATCTTAATAATAGTAATAATAATAATTCGATGGAAAATTGAATTGAATTCAATTCTAAGATTTGTTTGCCTTTTAATTTGTTCATTTTGCTTGCTTGGGAGTTATAAACCCTTATGTTGTATTGATTCAGAATTATCCTTGATGTTTTATTAAGTCTAGTAGGCTCTTCAAACTAACAAACCATCCAACCGGTCATGGAAAAGTTTGTTTCAAGTCCTGGTCAAACAAACAGGGTTCGTAGTGTATATTACCTGTTTATTAAGTTCTTGTATTTATATATAATACGGGGGTTGAGAATTTTCCCAATAATGGTTCAATTATAACTTTTCCCTTTAAACTGTGAATACACAATCACAAAACTTAGAAATTCCATGGTTAGACAACATTTATGTTGTTGGCAAGATCAGTGAAGAAGGCACTATAACTTAGAATTTTTCTTAAATATTTTCTTAAAATTGAAAGAAAAAGCGAGGAGAGAACAGAGAAAAAAACAGAGTATTGCGCAGATTAAATCAAGAAATAAAATTCTAGAACTTAGCCCACAACAAACTTCTAGAAGTTGCAGTCCAGGCTTCAAGCATGCAACAAACTTTCAAACTATTTAAATTATGCCCATTTTAAATAATGTTGCTACCCTTTTTTATTTCACTGATTGAACAACAAAATGATTATTATGATAGCATGACATAAAAAGAAGATGATATGATTTGTTTCTAACAGTGTGCGGCTCCACAACAGAAACAAATGATTTGTTTCAACAACATTATTCTACACAATAGTGGAGGACACTCCTGTTGGCAAAATTCAATTGGCATCATGTAGCGCTAGGCCAATCCATGTGCAAAAAGAAACAATTGCAATAGGGTTTTAGTATTTTGTTTCCCAACGATGTGCATTGGGAGGATACCACATTGATATAGCGAATTCATAATTGTAAAACACCCAAACAAAATGCAATTAATAAAACAGAAACTAAAGCAACATATCTGCAAAGAGAAGAATGGTGATCTCACTTTCGTCCTACAGATTTACGAGCATCTCCTTTCCTTGTACAACCACTGAAGCTATTGTTGTCATCAGTATCAAACCTGTGCCAATATAACTACATTAATATCACCCTAATAAAAAACTTAAAAGTGAGACCATATCTCTAACCGCATTTGGCTTCGCTAAGTGAGTTGTGCTTCACTAAATTTATAGAGATATAAATATTATTTTATTATAAAAAGAACATAGCTTCTAAACTTTTATTAGATTTACTCATATATATATATATACGAGTCACATGAATTTGGAAATATTTTGAAAATTGACCATCTAATCTATGTCTTGTAAGTTGTATATTAGATTTCAAAATATTTTCAGAATTTTCAATCAAGTTTACTAAAAATCTAATGGGCGTTGACCTGGTTCATGATGTATATTATTGCAAATTATAAATTTAAAAAAAAAAGTACAAATACACTAAACAATCTAAATTTAATATAACAATTATTATTTCAAACCAAAATGCAATTCTTTCAAGTTAGCACTCCTATCAGCCTCTCTTTGCACCTTTTTGGGCAATTGCTAATAGATTATATTAATGGAAAATTTATGGCTCAGATTAGTCATTACCATCTATGAATGGTTGGATGGGAGCACCTATACTTCCTTTCTTTCTTCTGACCGGGAGGTAAGCCGAACTAGTGTGAACCTATCTCTAAGCTTCACGCCTTCTCTCCTATGAAATGAATAAATAAGATGAAAAGGTCCATGTTGTCTAAGCTCGAAAACGTCCTTAATAAGGAAGGCAAGTCTATCATTTTTCATTTTAATTATTTTTCCTCTTTGTTAACTATATTTTTAAAGAAGCATATAAGTAGACCCATTTAAGCCATATAAATAAACAACATGTATTATAGTTTAAGTGTTAAATTTATTAGAATAAAACTAGTCTATCATTTTTCTTTTTTTTTTCTTTTTTGTTCCTGTGTTAACTCTAGTTTTTAAAGAAGCATATAAATAGACCCATGTATGGCATATAAATAAACATGTATGATAGCTTTAATAAGCAAATTTTATAACGAGGCAGAATAAGTGTTAAATTTCCAAGAATGAAAAGAAAAATAAATTAAGAAATACTTTCAAACTTGGGTGATTTGAAGTTAAGTTGAATTAGAAAGATTTGTATCTGTGGAGTGAACATAAAAATAAATTAGTAAATACTTTCAACCTTCAGTTGAGTTGAATCTAAGTTGAATGAATTAGAGTTTGTAGTTGAGTTGAATTAGATATCTCTAGTTGTTTTCCTCTTGAAATTCTCCAACCATCCAATCAAATAGGAACAACCTTTCCTACTACCTAGCCTTCCAATAGATTTATCTAAACAATGATCTTTTGCACAACCTAACACTTCAATAATGTTTCGTTCACACATTAAATTTATTCCATTTTGTGATGATACAATATCAAATTTATTAAATTCCTTGGATTTTGTGATGATACAATATCATATTTATGTTTGTAGTACTTTAACCAGGTGACTTCTTTAGGCTTTTCCTAGCACATTTTAAAGTGAATATTGGGTTAAGTCAAGATAGAAATTGGGATAATTATAATTTTAAGTTGTTAAATCTATGTCATAGAGTTCTTCAATATGATTAATATATTTATACATTTAAAAATATAATTTAAATGACAAAACATCAACATCTTATCAAAAATATAATCATGTAAATTCCAAGAAAAATAGAAAATCACCTGATCTTTATACATTAAATCAAAATATTTACACCATCTAAATTAAGTTGATCCAATATCCATGAACCTTCTCCAACTAATCATAAGGTAATTTCCTATACCTAGTTATAGTACTAGGTCAAAGATTTTCCCAACTTATCATGAGGTAATCTCCTATGCCCTTTGTTTTCTCACTTCATCCAAGGTATGCATAACTTTTAAAATCTCTTCATTTTCTGCTTTTGATTTTGAGTCAATGCATCATGAATTAAATCTTGATATCATTATTCAAGTGATGTGATAGTGATAGGGATCTTGAATGTGACCATCGGTTTGATAACGGACAAACGCTTGGCCATGCATTTAAACAATGATTTTATATAGACCTAGTTCCTAAAATAAATAAATTGTTAACATCATAATTTATAATTGCTTGATGAAACTATCAATCACATGTATAAATTATGAAGGAGAACATAGAAGATGATCCTAAAACTAGGCTAAATCCTTGTAGTATTCCATTATTCAATCACAATACATATTTATTTATTATCATTCTCCCATAAACTAAGGCATTTATTTATTATCATTCCATTATTCAATCACAATAGATATAAATATATTAAATTCATTTTATTGATTTTTTTTTTACAAAGATTAGAAAACCCATTAAACATGGTTGAAAAATGGCCATTATGCATAGAAATTTCTTATTGTCCCAATCCATTGAAAGCAGTGATTACTTATGTTCTATGCAATATTGTAATGAACAAAGTCCTTCAAAGGAAAATGAATGTACCTGGAAGAAAAACAAACAATGAAGCATATTATATTTCATTAATAGAATGCTTAGGAACAGCTAGGGAATATGGATCCAATGTAATTGTAGTCTTCACCAATTCTGAACTTCTGTGTAACCAAATGAAAGGCTTGTGCCAAGTTAAAAAGGAGAGGTTAAAACAACTGCATGGAGAAGCAAAATATATGGCTAGTCAATTTCAATCATTTAGCATAAGACATTGTGACAAAGTTAATAGGATGTCTAGTGATCTATTGTATGGGGAAATGGTAATTCAAGATTTGTGTGTGAAATATGAATTAGTGTTAAGAAGCTCTCCATGAATATTTATTGATGGACATTTTAAGATATCTTTGATATCTGTATGTTTTCAAGTTATAAATGTGTCATTTTTAATGACCATGCGTGTTTTTCAATTCTCTACCAAGTATGCCCCCACTATGAAAGAACAACTTGGTGAACTTGACATGTTTTAGAAAATTTGTATTTAATTTTCAAAATGTGCGTGCTTCAACATTTGTGTTTTTAGCCTTGAGTATATTTTAAATGAAGAGCTTTGGATTGTTACATTAATTTTGTGAATTCTTTCAATGTTTTTAAATAACAATTTTAAGATCGTAAAACGCATGATGTAATTCCAAGGGTTACATCAATTAAATGCATGAGATAACTTCAAGGGTTACATCAATTTTCTGAATTCTTAACTTTTTAAATAGAAATTTCAAGATTTTTAAATGGATGAGGTAACTTCAAGGGTTACAACACTTTTCTGAATTGTTGATTTTTTTAAATAACAATTTTAAAAAGAAATGTAAATGCATGAGGTAACTTTTAAATATCACGCATCTATATATCTATATATATCCATATCATGGATGAGAAATTGCCACATGATCCTTTGAGGCGAGCATCAATAGAGTCTCATGCATCTACTAGAGGGGGAGGTCAAGGTCATGGATCAAAGAGAATATCAAATGAATCGGGGGAGGTCCATCATGATCGTGGTATATATATGTTTATGTGCAAGTTTTTAAATGATATTTGAATATAATCATATGTACATGTATACATATGGAATTTATTTTTTTATCAATTTAGCTTTAAATTAATTTATAATAAATTTCATTTTTTGTAGGAGCATCTCAAACTAGGTCGAAAAGACTATCTACTCAATCAATGGAGGGCCATCGTTCACATCATGGTATGTGTATATATATATGTGTGTGTATATAAATATATATATATATATATAAATAAATAAATATATATATAGATATATATATATATATATATATATAGATATATATATATATATATATATATATATATATATATATATATATATATATATATATATATGTTGGACACCTAATCCTCAATGGGTTAGTGTGGAAGCCGAATAGACAAAAGGAGTCCAAGAGACCTTGGGATGTGAAACCCAACGGTCAAACAATGTGCTATAAATGTATATCAGTTGTTAATAAAATCATACACTCATGTTTTATCCTTCAAATTCTCTTGTTGCCCATGTGTGTTTAACATGGTATCAGAGTGGGCGAATTCTGACCCTGCTCCAATTTGACCCCTGGTTTTGTCAGTTTTTCTCTATTGGCTCTATCCTACTTGCCAGAACTTGAGTGCTCTAATTGCCTGCATGACCTAATGCTCCACTAATTTGACCTCTGTAAAAAATGCATTTTCTCATTTTTGGGCATTCTTTGCAATTGTCAGCGCTCTTTCTTTGCAACGTCCACTGTTCGTCTGTCCATTCCATTAATTATAACCTCTGTCCCTCTTTTCTGTGCATTGAATGCTCTGCTGCAATTGTTGGTCCGACTGAACAACATCAGCTTGCTACAACTCTCCTCGTTCACCCGTGCTTGCTTTGACCCTATCCATTTGCCTGTAATTCATTTCTGCGTTGATATTGGCCAACCTGTGCAATTTATAATTTAGGCATAGGGCTTTCCATATTCTTTCCTTGTTCCGCGCACGATTCTTGGTCGTAATCAAAGCTATTATCCAGTCTCTCCATCGCTTGTTGTTACCGTTCACCGGGTTCTTTGTTGTTTTCAAGAGTTTGGAGATTTGGTATCCTGCATGAAGGACACCATATGCTCAGTAACAAGAAAGTCCTTCTTGGTATCGAAACTAGAGGCCTACAAGGACTCTGCACCAATAATTCGAAATTCTGCACAAAGTCATATCGCTGATAAAACTACCAGTGGCCCATGTGGGTCTAGCTCTCGCCCAGTTTCGAGTTCAGGAACTGAGCATGCTCCAAGTGTGTGTAAACCTTCGTCAGTTTAGGGTTCAAAAATGTTAGATTTCTCAGTTGGAGGGCATAACATTGTTGTGCCTACGAAAGGAAACTCGATAAGCGGTGCACCATCTGCAGAATTAGGAAGCCGAGAAAGCGAATCCAAGAAAGTCCTTCAACAAAAAAAAAAAAAAATGGCAGTGACTCCCCTCGAGAAGAAGGCTGTAAACCGTGGAACTGGAGAAGAGAGCGGAAACGTGGTGGCACTGCTCCGATACGACCCTCCTCCAATGTTTTTCAATAGTCGTGGAATGGAGAGACGAACAGTATCATGTCCAACTCCAAACAAGTTGTTTTTCTTGCTAGAGAAAGGAACATAGATTCTCTTTGCACTTTGTGCTACTTTTGGAGTAAGTGGAGTTGATGCCTAGTCTGTACAAACAGACTTCTTTATTCGATTTTTCACTTCAAAAACTATAAGCAGTTGTTCATTCTCATGAATATTATGTCAACAACACTCGGATTTATTCGATCCGGTGGAACGTGACATTCCAACCATAACATTCGAGTCTTTATTTTCTTGTTGGTCGTGGGTTCTGAAGGGCGACAAGTCACCCTTAAATACTTTTTCATTGTTGTAGATTCATTCTGGGCTGCATGCTACCCGAAATACTAGTTTTCATTGAACAGAAAGAGGATGAGTTACCTAATATATTGCTGCTGGTTGGTCTATTGGTATTTTGGGTCAATTTCTACCATACCAGGATGCGTTTGTCTCAGTTTGAATACCCACCGAAAGTTCCAAGCAAGTCTCATTGTGGGCCGAGTTACATTTTCTTCTTGGGTTGCGTATCACTCAAATACTAGAGCATATGGTGAAGTATTGTTCTCAAGGGGACACATTTTGTTTCTGGGCATGCCTGTGTATTACCACAATTCAAAGTTGAAGTGGCTTGGCTACTAAAACATGTGCTGTCATATAGTGTGGACTTGTGCTTCCATTTATGGGTAGTGTATTTCTCAAGCTAAGCACGGAGCTATCATGAGCTATAACTGCTATATGTATCTATACTAATGGCTTTCATCAAATATTAGGTTCCATATCAAAAATGTTATAAGTTGATTTTGTTCAACTCATGTTCTGTTTTTCATAAATCTTTCTTACAGGTGATGGCCATGGACAAATTTGGAAGTCTTGTGTATAAAAAGAGGGACCATTAATGTTTTAGACTTCAAATCCAAAGAAGAACAAGTTCCCTTCCTCACAGGGCAAGTTTCTCACTGTTGAGTTTGAACTAGGAGAAAGAAGTAACATGGTATGGTTTTCTGAGTTTGAACAAAATTATGCCATTCAAAGAGTGAAGTTAGCATATAAAAGGATTTTCTAGTAGAAACACATACTGGTACTTTGGCATTTTTGTTTGCAGCAGGTGTTGAGATATAAAAGTTTTCAATAAATTTGCATTGTCTAGTCTGTTGGCTCCTTGCAAATTTTGGGAAAGAAAGAATTATAGTGTTGAATGAATACTTAAGCTGATTCCTGGTATGCTTCAAGACATTGTAGAAGGCTCAAAGCTTGTATGCCTGCAATATTTCCAATTAACATAATTTTGTAGCACTTGTGTGTCATGCAAAAATACAAGCAACCTGTGATCATTTGCTGCACATTTATAAAGGATTTGTTGTGTACTGTGAGTGGGTATTACTTTTCTGCATTGAGTAGTAGTTGTGATTAGTTTTTAAGGTGTAAAATTAACATTGAATAAAAAATGGCCATAATCAATGAAGTATTAGAGTTCCTCAAAACTCTGATATTGTCTGCTAATCACGATACATTAAAAGTCAACAAAGTTTGTCTCACAGACATTTAGGTCTGTCTACAAAATGCACAAGAGAAAATTGATTTTTTGCAGCTCGAATCTCAGCTACAGCAAGAAGAACTAAAACAGAGGAGTCATTCTGAACATGTTTCTATTCAGAACATTGAGACTACAACCCATAAGAAGCAAGTCAATAATGTTACAGTTGGTTCAGATTTAGTATCCAATAAAGCAGCAGTTTTACATGTAGATACAGAAAATCAATCTGCACTTCCCAAGCCCATCATCAGACCTTGGGAACAGCTTGTCCACAACAAGCACAAAACTGGTCTTAGATATGAGAAGGACTTGTCCTTTAATATTCTAGACTACTCAAAGCCCATTCAGTTTCAGAGTGTTGGATTCATTCATGACAGTTCACCTGCTCCTCATGACAGTTCACCTCCAGTTGTCCCAGATTCTTCTCCTCTTCAACAACAACAGATTGTGAAATGCCAACACTATGACCGAGTTGGCCATCTGAAAGATCATTGTTTTGATCTTCATCCATGTAAGCACCATCATAAAACCAGTCATTCTTTAAACAGATGCTTCAGAAACAAGTTTCCTGCAAGAACAAAAATTCATCTTGGATGGATCACTTCTTAGCAATGGGCATCAACAGCTAAGAAGATATTCCAATCACATGTCAGAACTTGTTCCAGAGTATTGAACAGTCTTGCAGTTGAGTTTTCTCCATCATCTCACCTTGTATCTGACAGGGGGGGAATGATGGTCATCTATAAGCTTCAAAGCCACATCAAGCAAGCCTAAGCCACAACCTGCCACACCAGTTTCAGAGTTGTAGCCAGAGAAAAAGATGCCCTTGAGCATGCCTTCAGTTGGTAATCTGGGACACTTCCTCTAGCAGAAGACTTCAGCTTCTTGCCAGTTTCGGAAGAATTTCAAGAACAAAATTGGGGACACTTTCTCTAGCAGAAGACTTCAGCTTCTTGCCAGTTTTGGAAGAGTTCCAGGAATTGCATTAAGCATTCTAGAGTTGTTGGTCATCCTTAAACCATCACAGGTTGAGACTTCCTTTTTCAGGTTGAATTTCTCCCTTTTATGCAAGGTGAGACCTCCCTTTCATGGTTGAAGTTTTCCCTTTTCAAAATAACAGGAGAACTTCCTCTAGCAGAAGACTTCAGCTTCTTGCCAGTTTTGGAAGAGTTCCAGGAACTGCACTAAGCGTTCCAGTGTTGGTGGTCATCCTTAAACTACCGCCCTTTATACCAACATTTCAGAGAGCACATTCAGCCTAGTGTTGCCATGCATTTTTTGCACGTTTTGTGTTACAGCTCTCTTCTTGGACTCATAAATAACCCTTTGGATTAAGGGGGGGAATGTTGGACACCTAATCCTCAATGGGTTAGTGTGGAAGCCAAATAGACAAAAGGAGTCCAAGAGACCTTGGGATGTGAAACCCAACGGTCAAAAAATGTGCTATAAATGTATATCAGTTGTTAATAAAATCATACACTCATGTTTTATCCTTCAGATTCGCTTGTTGCCCATGTGTGTTTAACAATATATATATATATATATATATATATATATATATATATATATATATATATATATATATATATATATATATATATATATATATATATATATATATATCTATATATATATATATATATATATATATATATATATATATATATATTTGTGTGTGTGCATTTACTTAAATTATAAATAGGTAGAATCATATGTATGTACACATATATATTGAAGTGATTTTCTATTTTTTTTAGAAGCTTCGCTCACTATGTCGTCGCATGAGGGTGGTTAAGATTCTTTGGGTGTTCATCAATATCAAGGTGGTCAATATTCTCTAGGTGTTCATCAATCTCAGGGTGGTCATTAATCTCAATCGGATCATCATGATCATCATCATTATGGTAAATTACATATATATACATACATACATACATACATACATACATACATACATATATATATATATATATGTTAAACACACATGGGCAACAACAAATAGGAAAGATAAAACATGAGAGTACAATTTTTATTAACAAGAGATATACATTTATAGTACATTATGTGACCGTTGGGTTCCACATCCCAAGTTCTCTTAGACTCCTTTTGTCTATTCGGCTTCCACACTAACCCATTGAGGATTAGGTGTCCAACATTCCCCCCCTTAATCGAAGGGTTATGTATGAGTCCAAGAAGAGAGCTGTAATACAAAATGTGCAAAAATGCATGGCAGCACTAGGCTGAATGTGCTCTCTGAAATGTTGGTATAAAGGGCGGTGGTTTAAGGATGACCACCAACACTGGAACACTTAGTGCAATTCCCGGAACTCTTCCAAAACTGGCAAGAAGCTGAAGTCTTTTGCTAGAGGAAGTGCTCCTATTGTTTTGAACAGGGAAACCTTCAACCATGAAAGGGAGGTCTCACCTCGCATAAAAGGGAGAACTTCTACCTCAAAAGGGAAGTCTCAACCTGTGATGGTTTAAGGATGACCAACAACTCTAGAATGGTTAATGCAATTCCTGGAACTCTTCCAAAACTGGCAAGAAGCTGGAGTCTTCTGCTAGAGGAAGTGTTCTCAATTTTGTTCCTGGAATTCTTCCAAAACTGGCAAGAAGCTGAAGTCTTCTACTAGAGGAAGTGTCCCAGATTACCAACTGAAGGCATGCTCAGGGGCATCTTTGTTTCTGGCTACAACTCTGAAACTGGTGTGGCAGGGTGTGGCTTAGACTCGCTTGATGTGACTTTGAAGCTTGTAGATGATCATCATTTCCCCCCTATCAGATACAAGGTGAGATGATGGAGAAAAATCAACTGCAAGACTGTTCAATACTATGGAACAAGTTCTGACATGTGATTGGAATATCTTCTTGGCTGTTGATGCCCATTGCCAAGAAGCGATCCATCCAAGATGAATCTTTGTTCTTGCAGGACGTTTGTTTCTGAAGCATCTGTGTGAAGAATGGGTGGTTTTATGACAGTGCTTACATGGATGAAGATCAAAGCAGTGATCTTTCAAATGGCCAACTCGGTCACAGTGTTGGCATTTCACAATCTGTTGTTGTTGTTGCTGCTGTTGTGGAAGAGGGACATAATCTGGAACAGCTGGAGGTGAACTGTCATGAGGAACAGGTGAACTGTCATGAATGAATCCAGCACTCTGAAACTGAATGGGCTTGGTGTAGTTTGGAATATGAAAGGAGAAGTTCTTGTCATATCCAAGACCAGTTATGTGCTTGTTGTGGACAAGTTGTTCCCAAGGTCTGATGATGGGCTTGGGAAGTGCAGACTAAGTTTCTGCATCTGCATGTACAACTGCTGCTTTATGGGAGTCTGTTTCAATCTTCTGAATAGAAACAGGTTCAGAATGATGACTCCTTTGTTTTAATTCTTCTTGCTGTAGCTGAGTTTCAAGCTGCAAAAATTCTATCTTCTCTTGTGCATTTTGCAGACAGATTCTAATGTCAGCTAGAGAGGATTTGTTGATTTTTACTATGTCATTAGTAGTAGATTGTATCAGAATTTTCAAAAACTCTAATACTTCATAAGCTTTCCCCATTTTCTTCAGTTCAAGAGTGCCAAGAAAAATGCAGAATAATGACAACAATTTTAAGCACTTAAATTCTCTAGAAAGAAATATGTAGACACTTGTAGCAGGGTCGATATAAAACAATCTTGTCCCCTTTGAAATAATTCCCTTCCTCTTTAATTTAATAGTTTCATATTTTGAGTATTTGAAGGAAATTGAAAGCACTTCAAGTTAGTACATGCTGGAATTTATACATGTGTTTGTCCTTTACTGTATTGCGATGCCGAAAACAACAAGCGAAACACTCATAAATCTGAATTGTTTTTGCAAACAAATAGCAGACAATCTGGTGCATATAACACTAATATCACCCCAAAAATTAAAGCAACCTTCTCATTAGAATCTTCTGTGTCATATCACCGAAGCATATCGCATGTCTCAAATTATTTGCACAATGGTCATGGGTTCAACGCATCAATAGTTCAATACAACACCATTCCAACACACGGTGACTGAAATGAACTGCTTGAAGGAGACATCATACGGAGACTGAAATGAACTGCTAATACATTGGGTGCATGCTGTAACAAAAACTTCTGCTGCAAAATTTTACTCCTAATGGGAAAAAATATACATCTGATATGACAGGTCAGCAAATTCAACTGGACAGCGAATGTCAATACCCAAGACTACATAATTGTACAGCGCACTGAACTGAGGTATATATAGCGCTTAACATTTGCTAGTAAGCAATTACAACTGTACAAGAATTAAGGGAAATACGAAGTGCAGCAGTTTCTAAAGGATAGATTTTCTTTCATGTCACACTTACAGATGAAGGGTCTCAACCTCAACGCATAACTATTCAAAGTGCTTTAATTACATCATCCTTTAGTACAGATTAACAGGTTGATAATATGCATTATGAAATAATACATACCAGATACCAAAACCACCTCAAACCAACTCAATCAGTCACGCGCAGACTAGTAATAACTCAAATCAACTACCAACTGTTATAGATCTCACCGTTCAGTATCTTCTCCTGACAGGACTCCTTGAGCGATGACCCCCACGCGGTGACCTCCGACGAACAGTTTTGCGTCTAAATAGAATGCCTTTTTGCAGCTGCCATTTTAGTTTCTTGCACACCAAAAACTATACTTCTCTTCTCTACCAGAGACTAAATTTCTATTTAGGGAAGGGCTTCCCTGCCCTCTTCAAACTGTACAATTTTCGGCGCTTGAGATGCCAACGTACAGATATGCCTAGAACTGAGAGTTTGCAGCTATTTTTTAATTAAATGGAAATTAAAAGGCGGCCAGACAGTGCGTAGAAACGGGTGAAAATGTGAATGAATGGCCGGATAACTCTGTACCACAAGGGATGTCCCGCTTTGCAAAAATTCCAACCCGACCTTCTCCAAGGACTGTCCACTTTCGAGTTTCACAATTTGGTTCACAAGAATGGTTAATGAATCGAGCAATGCTACCTTTTCTGGTGGCATCAATTAATTCAGACTTATTAAGAGATATGATAAATGCATCTTTCAACCCTGCATCTGATAACTGAGAACTACCTAGCCTGACATTTTAATAGCCTCTGTAAATAAACGGAGGTTTAAACACACTTGGAGCATGCTCAGTTCCTAAACTCAAAACTGGGCGAGAGCTAGACCACAATGGCTAGACCATAAATCCAACTCAACAGCTCTCATGCAACGGAAATTTTAACAACCCAGAAGTTACCGAGGACCACGCTTCCCATTTCAGTTGTTCGATCAATACCTAAGACTTTATAGGAGCAGTGTAAATATATATGGCAGCGTAAACGAATAGGGGCAGCGTTCAAAACAATTCAAGATACCATGTACATTCAACGCATGGCTCATACACATCATAAGACAGCTACCACAAACCAATTTTCACATGGTTCAAACTTGGAGCCTTGAATTAACAATAAAGACGAGTTGCCATTCAAGATTATTGAAACCTTATGGGGTTTTTAACATAGGCGTTGACAGCATGGTTTTTTTAATATTACTTCACCTGAATCTCATCAAAATAATTTTTCCAAATCCGTTTAAATAAAACATTTTAGATAACCCAATTGCCAACCATGAATCACCTCACCTCGTCAACGTGATGTAACATTGGTACTGGTGCCCACAGAATCTGATACCACGGGATTTTTATGGTCACAAATTGCAGATATATTAATAGTGTGGGATGTGGAGACCACGGCAGCTTCAGCGTTCATGGAAATGTTCTAGAAGCTAACATTAATGTGAGACAGAGAGCTTTGGTTAATACCTCTAGGATCTGAACCATTAGAGAATCAACTGGAATCTGTCAACATTATCTCGTGCAGATAAAGGCTTTGATTCACGCAGTGAACTCAGTAAACTCTTGCAGCAGCACTCCCTCAAGGCATTCAACGCAGCAGCACGGCCTCAAGGCATTCAACGCGATTCAGAATGTTTTCAGAGCTGAGGCATCGCAGAAATGGCGCAGAAATAATTATGGTAGACAGAGCGCAGAATGGCACAGAATCAATTATGGCAGACAGAGAGCAGATTCAGAATCGCAGAGACATAATTAGATGAAACGGCTTGGTGCATGTAAGTAGCAGACCTGATAGACAGAGGTGGCAGCTAATGGCAGACAACGGTTATGGCAGAGAGCCCACAGAGAGCGCAGGAAAGAATATGGCGCAGAATGAGGAATAAAACACTCAATTCTAACAAGCAGATAGGGCATTAATTAATGTTGTCAAGAATGTTGTTGGACAGGAAAAATCTGACGCTCTATAAGGTGGCAATTCTGATCAATTCTGATTAGGAGAAAGGCAGAACTGACATGTATATAGAGACCACAAAACAAGTGGCTCAAATTGGAGCAGGACTAGCAATCGCCCGCTCTGATACCATGTTAAACACACATGGGCAACAACAAATAGGAAAGATAAAACATGAGAGTACAATTTTTATTAACAAGAGATATACATTTATAGTACATTATGTGACCGTTGGGTTCCACATCCCAAGGTCTCTTAGACTCCTTTTGTCTATTCGGCTTCCACACTAACCCATTGAGGATTAGGTGTCCAACAATCTATATATATATATATATATAATGTTAAAACAAATTTGTACATGTAAATGAATTGTATGTACATATGCATGTACATGTCTATCTTGCATGTGTATGAATACATTTTTTCACATGTTTTTATATTTATGTAATTTTATATATTGATGTAGAGGGTGAAAATGTTGCTCCAAGTAGACGTAAGCGAAGCTAGACAATTCAAGAAGAAGGCCATACACCAACTACCACTTATCCATCTAATATTCTTGATGAGATTCCTTGGGAGACAAACCTCCAACAATGTACATTAAAAAGGTGCAAAAGTCATTATTCAAAATTGAGGAAATATCTTGGGAGTTTGGAGCTCCCTGCAGAGAGTCGAGAAAGCTTAGAAATAGTTGTGCACTCTCTAAGATCATTTCTTGATATTTACGAGAAGCTTGGTCCAACCACATATTGCTTTATAGATATGATGAGGCATAGAAATGAAGCAATAATGGGTCCTGATAAATGGGCCGAGGTTAGTAAAAGGGTTACAAAATAAAATGCAAAATCTATGTTTAATTTCAAAGAAGGGCTGAAAAGAAAGATGCTCAAGGTGTAATATTTCAAGCACCCTGATATAGCCAGCCATTTGTATGATAGGTTCCTTGCAGCGTATGGAAAGTTTCCATGGAATGACGAGGTTCCAATTTATTTTGCAAAATTATTTTATGTAGAATTCTTTTTGGGTATGAAACCCGATTATAATGACCTTCCATCTGAATATTATGGTACTAGGAGAGGTCGGTTATATGATCATAAGGGCGCATTACGTGATACTGAATTGCCTCGCCCTCCGCCACCTTTGGTATGCCAACCTCCTCGTCTGATAAATTTTTGGTCAGAGATGGAGGCCACGTCTCAAATGGATCACAAAGGAAAGGATGCAATTATAGACAACATCTAGAGTGCATTGACTAGAATTTATATCAGTCTAAATTGACAAAGAGCACGAGCTAATGCACGTGCTAATTTTGTATATAAAACAGATGAGGAGATAGATAATATGAATATTAAGGATCTTAAAGCATATGCAAAGGGTTTTCGTAATGGTTGGCAAGACCTAATTGTTCATGAGGAAGAGGGTGTGGGATTAGTATGTGTTAATGGTTAGGGTGGATATTTTAATATAATCTGTAATGTATATGTTAATGTCAATTCACATACATTTTGTTAATTTTTTCGAATATAATCTAACACAAATGTATCACGCGTTCACCATTTGCAATTAACTCATTTGTTGAACGAAAATTTTGATAATTTCACAGTCCCAGGTTCAAGTTCCAATCAAGATATTTTGAGAGAATCCTAGTTTTTTTTTAAGAGTTCATGTTGATACAATTATTATTCTACTTTTATTATATCAGTATTGTGAGGATATTTTTTTTTAAATATATATATATATATGTTAACAGATTTTGATTCAAACCGATGTTTTGGACATAGCGCCACCCACTTCTCCCTATATATATATATATATATATATATATATAGATATATAGATATATATATATATATTTATATATATATATATATATATATATATATATATATATATATATATTATATATGTTAACAGATTTTGATTCAAACCGATGTTTTGGACATAGCACCACCCTCTTCCTCCCTACTAGGAGATGTGTCAAATATTCGATTGTCACAAGCATTGAATATTTCACTTATGTTTTGTTATAAATTGAAGTGCGAGTTTCATTAAAAAATGAGATAGATTTATCTTATAGTTTTAAAATTTTAAAATTTTAGTTCTGTAGAGACAATTTCCATTCTCCATGGACTTTAGCGATGTAGTTGACAATGGGGATACGATCATCTAAATAATTTGAAAAAGTAGTGTAACAATTTTTTCAATATTTCGAGTTTATGCATTTTCATGTGCAATTTTAGATTTTTAATATACACATGTACATGTTTTGTACAGGGTAGCCAAGAGGGAGAAATGCAAGGGGAACACCATGAGGTATTGCATGGAATTTGAAACTTTAGTCGGTTATAGGGATTGAATCTTCTAGACAATTTGAAAACATTGATACTCGATTTTTTTAATATTGATCTAGTTTATGCATTTTCATGCGCTATTTTAAAATTTAAATATATATACATGCACATGTATGGTACAATTTATCCATGAGGGCGCAATGCATGGCAAACACCACAAGGGCACAATGGAGGGGGAACACCATGAGGTATTTCATGGAATTTGAAACTTTTTATAATTTTGTTTTGATGATTACATTCTCATTTAATTTTAAAACATTAAAATTTAATTTTAAAGTACATAATCTTATGTATATATGCAATTACACATGTTGTGTAGGGCAGCCATGATTCAGATGAGAGCATGAGGAGGTTGATAGATCATGTATTTGAGCGATATTCTCTAAATTGATGCAACTTTTTATTTGACAGTATTTTAATGTCATATTTACTTTTATCATGATATAAATTTTGGACATATTTTAAATCTAGATCTCTTTATTATGAATTGATGCATATTTTTATTTGAAAACTTTTTATTATATATTCTTTTATAATGATATAAATTTTGGACATATTTTAAATCTATAACTCTTTATTATGATTTAATACATGCTAATTTTGGAGTTTATGAACATTTCGCATGGTACAATTTACGTGATGCATGGTTTGATGCTTAAAACTTGGTTTTACATATTTAAGTTCATGAATATGTAGCAATGAGAGTAAATTTGCATTTAGTTGGTACATTTTACATAATCATTGTTATAATGTTAGTAGATTATTCTTAGTTTTTGTTTAATTTTTTTTTATCACTTGTCATTTAAAATGAATCTATTAAAATTGAAAATAACAAGACATGGTACATTTTGCATTCATATATAGAAAGGATATTATGGATGTCGGTTGATAGTTAACTTTTAATATAAAAGTATTTGAATGCACAAACATACTAGATAAAATTGCATTATAAAACGTGGCCCACAATTTGCATGATGCATGCATGATTTGATGCTTTTGAAGGTTTTACATATTTAAGTTCATGAATATGTAGCAATGAAAGTAAAATTGTATTTAGTTGGTACATTTTGCATGATCATTCTTATAATGTTAGTAGATGGTTCTTAGGTTTTAATTAAATTTGTTTTGTCAATTTATTTAAAATGAATATAGTAAATTTGCAAATTACAAAACATTGTACATTTTGCATTTGAATGAATCTTATAATTTGGTGTAGATGTCTAAACCAATCATAAATTAAAATTGCATTATAAAATATGGTATGTACATTTTGCATTCATGTATAGAAAGGCTAATATGGATGTCGGTTGATAGTTAACTTTTAATATAAAGTTATTTGAATGCAAAAACATACTAGATAAAATTGCATTATAAAACATGGCCCACAATTTGCATGAGGCGTGCATGGTTTGATGCTTTTGAAGGTTTTACATATTGAAGTTCATGAATATGTAGCAATAAAAGTATATTTGCATTTAGTTGGTACATTTTGCATGATCATTCTTATAATGTTAGTAGATGATTCTTAGGTTTTGTTCAAAGTTGTTTTGTCAATTCATTTAAAATGAATATAGTAAAATTGCAAATTAAAAAACATGGTACATTTTGCATTTGAATGAATCTTATAATTTGGTGTAGATGTCTAAAACAATCATAAATTAAAATTGCCTTATAAAACATGGTATGTACATTTTGCATTCATGTATAGAAAGGCTACCATTGATGTCAATTGATAGTTAACTTTTAATATAAAGTTGTTTGAATGCACAAACATACTAGATAAAATTGCATTATAAAACATGGCCCACAATTTGCATGATGCATGCATGGTTTGATGCTTTTAAAGGTTTTACATATTTAAGTTCATGAATATGTAGCAATGAAAGTAAATTTTCATTTAGTTGGTACATTTTGAATTCAATCATTCCTATAATGTTAGTAGATGATTCTTAGGTTTTCTTTAAAGTTTCTTTCTCAAATTATTTAAAATGAATCTAGTAAAATTGCAAGTTACAAAACATGGTACATTTTACATTTAAATGGATCTTATAATTTCTTGTAGATGTCTAAAACAATCATAACATAAAATTGCAATATAAAATATGGTATTTACATTAAATTGCATTAATGCATAGAAAGACTAATATATTTTGCGTTCATGTATGAAATCGTTTAAGACCAGAGCATGTATACATATAAATTACTTGTTGTGCATGCAAACATAATATCAGTAGCATCAAATCCTCAATACACCTACATAACAGACAATATGTATATAACATTGTAACTCAATACAAGACCAATGCGAATCAATTTCACATCATCACATTCTTAAGAATTTACCACTTAAGAGTGCACAAAAAGAAAGGCTAACAATGTACTTGAACTCTAAGTCCTCAAAGATGAATCCAAGGAGAAGAAATTGTTTGGTAGTTCAATTAAAAAAATTATAATCGAATGCCATCCTCAATGACCCGTTCATGGCTAGCTTTTGACATTCTCCATTTTTTTAACTTTCAATTGTTTTCTTCATTGAACTTCTATCAATTTTATGTGTGTTGCACACACCAAGTGACTACATTGACAACTTAAGACATCAGGTTGATAGTCTTGAAAGTAAACATTACTCTCAGTTTGATGAGTTTCTTGGAAAAAATAACCTTTCAGAATAATATATCGTCTTTCATATATAAAATCGTTATCATCATAGTCTTCCAATAACTTCATCTTTCGTTCAGTGCACCACATCAAATAATGCTTGACATTTTCTATGTTGCTAATGGGTGAAACTACTACACCAAAATCTCTTGCACAATAAAACAAGTGTAATTTCATATCATAATTAACATGAAATTAAATTTATTAACATGGGCTTGATTTTATTATCTATTTCTAGATCTCTCTATTTTAAATATTATCTAGATACTTAAACACAATGGTTTAAAAACATAAAACACACACACACACACACACATATATATATATCTTCGAAAGCAATTGAAATGTTACCTTCTCTAACAAGATCAGAAACTCGATCACCTTTAGATGATACTATAGTCTCCTCTGATTCCATCTCTTCAAAGCTTGCAACTCACGTTTTCCCCTTGTATTAAGTTTTGTATGTTGCCAAGCTTTTACATACATATTGTTTTCACAAACAAAATTGGAGCGAGTGTCCTCTATGCAAACAAGACAAAAATAAGAATATTTTATTTTATCAAATGAAAACGCATTTTGGTAATCCTTTGTTTTAATTGAATGCAATTTTCGAGTCCCTTTTATTGTTTCAGCTTCATATGTAATCGATCTATCTACATCTTGGACTCCAATATGCCAAAAAAACCTATAATAAATTCAAACAAGAATTTAAATATGTTATTTAAAATACAATTTATATATCAAAGATAATCATCGTGATATTGTTTAAACTATATAATTTATAAATGTTTAAATTTAGAAAATTAATAAAAAAATGTCATATATTAAAACTATATACAATTTAATTTGTATATATGTACATACCTCTGTACCTCCCTTGATGGGTTAGTCTGATGGCTTAGTGCAACATCACACCATTGAACAACTTGTTTAGCTGAGACAAGTCGGTTTGTAGAGTAGTCCATTTGATATCTTCGAAGTTCTCATTTTATACATGCCCCTGCAGCATCATGTTCTCATTTTCCATGGCCAGTCTCAAAGAAATTCCAACAATGTTTAATGTGGGTTTTCTTATGAAGATGACACAAACAAGAATGATCATGGTGATTTGAATTTACCTATGCATCCATCTGACCATATCCAATCTTCATTGAATTTTATTACACGACCTTCTAATGAGTCATAAATCTTATCAAAACAATGTTGTAGAAAATGTGTATCATGTGTATGATCATCGCTGATATAAAAATGATATTCTTTAATAACATGTCGATTCTCACTAGTGCTTTCTATATGAACAACATTTCGTTCGACATGTCTATATAGAATATGGACACGCATAAAGACTTGGTCATAATGATAATATTCACTTTGTATTTTGTTTTGTGCAAAAAATGTGTAATTATTTGCAAAATCAACTATTGACAAAATGGTCCCTGGTGGAAAAATTTCACGGGATTTTTTGAATTGTAGGTCCTGCCATCGAGCTCTATGTGAATGATTGGTGTACTTATAAATTTCTGTCTCAAATTTCTTCAAAAACTCTATCACAATTTTTTTTTCTTTGTTAGGTCCCGATAATACTAGTGATGGTCCCATTAATATTGTAGTTGTATCCCTTATTAATATTGTTGTGCCCCTATTGTCCCCATATTGTTATTACTGTGCCCCATAGAATCCCTCTATTGTTATTTTTGTGCCTTTATATTATTATTGTTAGGTCGACTTGGTTATATTGGTTTGAAAAATTAGTTTAAAGGAATTCAAAGGGCATAGTAAAGCATTATTATTGGTAATTGATGCCCTGAGGAAAGAAAATGCAAACACGTAGTAAGCAATCTGAAAGCTCTAGCATGACTCATGAAGAAGAGGAAGAAATAATGCAACATGATATATCAAAATTACGAGACCAAGTGCAACAAGTGTCACTTTCACAAAAAGTAACAGAATCTAAGATGGATGGTTTAAAGAAAGATGTAGAAGCTAAGATGGGTGGTTTAAAGAAAGGCGTAGAAGCTAAAATGGATTGTTTAAATAAAGGCGTAGAAGCTAAGATGAATGACGTGGAAGCTAATATGGACGATTTGAAGATATATTTGAAGACAGATTTGAAGACAGGCATGGAAGATTTGAAGACGGGCATGGAAGATTTGAAGATAGATTTGACAAAGTTTCTACAAGAAATGCTTACTAATAGTGAAAGAGTAGTAAAGGAAACTCATGATGAGAACAAAAGAAATGTTAATCATGATTTCATAGACTCTAATGCTGGATCGAAGACCCACCATATTCAAAAAATCGATATGAGGAAGTTTGATGGCAAGGATCCTGCAACATGGATACTACAGATGGAGCAGTTTTTCGATCTCAATAATGTGAAAAAAACACAAAAGGTACGTATTGCAACTTTATATTTGGAACCAAATCAGTTTGTATGGTATCAATGGCTTTGCTCTTGTAAACAAATTATCACTTGGGCAATTTTTACGGAAGAAATGACAGCACATTATGAGGATACAAAAAGAAACACTTTTTTTTAGCCAATTGATAAGTCTCAAACAAAAGGGTTCAATAATGGAGCACATTGAGGAGTTCCAAAAATTGAACATAAGGGTAAAAAATATTCCAGAGGAGCATAGGATTGATGTGTTCATAGGGATTTTAAAGGATAATATCCAACATGATGTTTGCCTTTGGGAACCTGATTCATTAGAGAAGGCATTCATGTTAGCAAGGAAAATGGAAAGCAAAATTATGGCAACCAGGAAGCATACCACTCACAACTATAAAGATGGAAGTGTTGTTGCCCCTGTCTTCCATAACCTATAAGGTTGACACAACAACAATTGGAAGAAAAAAGAGCAAAAGGGCTTTGTTACAGTTGTGATAACAAATACACTAAAGGTCATAAGTGTGCTGAGAATAAAGTATTCTACATAATTGTGAAGAGGAAGAAGAAAAGGAACAAGAAAGGTCAAAAGAAGATGATATACTGTAGGAACAAAGCCTAGATAAAGAAGAAATGAATCCAACCATATCTTGTAATGCATTGGCTGGAATTACCACTCATCAAACCATCAAGATAGAAGGACAAATCAAGAAGAAAAAGGTAATAGTGTTGATTGATTCAGGAAGTACCCACAATTTCATTCAATGTAAGATAGCAAAAGAATTGAATTTCTTCCTATATCTAGCACCAGAGTGTCAAGTGATCGTTGCAAATGGAGGAATGATAAATTGCTTTGGAAAGTTCCATAATGTCAAGCTATCCATGGGAGAATATGTATTGAATAGCCCAATGCTTTCCATTCCAATGGGAGGTGTTGATGTTGTACTAGAAGTCCAATGGCTACAATCCTTGGGTACAATAGCTTTTAACTTTCAAGAACTTTTCATTAAATTTTATGTGAAAGGAAAGGAAGTTGAATTAAGGGGTATTGCAGGGAAACTGAGAAAGATAATAAGCTCTAACGGTATGACAAAGCTTCTAAAAAAGGAACAACGAGGTGTAATTGCACAATTATGTTCGCTAGATGTTTCCACATCGAAATCATCTATTTCTCCAGATCTTCAAAAAGTCTTGGACAATCATTCCAAGGTATTTGAGACTCCCAAAGGTCTCCCACCTATTCGTGATCATGATCATGCTATTCATTTGATGCCAGGAAGTGTTCCTCCAAACATTAGGCCGTACAAGTATCCCTATGCCCAAAAGAGTGAAATTGAACGTATGGTTGCAGAAATGTTTGAGGCTGGTATAATTCAACCTAGCCAAAGTTCTTTCTCTGCTCCAGTAGTATTGGTGCACAAGAAGGATGGATCATGGTGCATGTGTCCGGATTATAGGGAGCTCAACAAGCTCACTATTAAAGATAAGTTTCTCATTCCTGTCATTGATGAATTATTGGATGAATTGCATGGATCAATTTACTTCACCAAGTTAGATCTTCGTTCAGGATATCATCAAATCAGAATGAAGACTCAAGACATTCCGAAAACAGCATTTAGAACTCATGAGGGTCACTATGAGTTTTTGGTCATGCCTTTTGGCCTTACCAATGCACCTTCTACATTTCAAGGTTTGATGAATTCCATTTTCAAACCCTTCCTTAGAAAATTTGTGTTAGTATTTTTTGATGATATACTAATCTACAGCAAGTCTTGGAAGGATCATGTTGAACACGTTGACAGGGTGCTACAACTATTGGAGGAGAAACAATTATATGCAAAAAGATCCAAATGTTTCTTTGGAGTACAAGAGGTGGAATATCTGGGTCATATTGTATCTCATGGAGTTAAGGTAGACCCTAGCAAAATTAAAGCCATTAAGGAATGGGAAATCCCCACATCCATAAAGCATTTGCGAGGATTTCTCGGGTTGACAGGGTATTATCGCAAGTTTGTTAAGAATTATGGGAAAATAGCAGCACCTCTAACAACATTGTTGAAGAAAGATGCATTTTCATGGACTCCAGAAGCAAAAAATGCCTTCGAATATCTTAAAGAGGCAATGTGCCAAGCACCATTCTTAGCTACACCAGACTTCACAAAAACCTTTATTGTGGAATGTGATGCTTCCAGAAATGGAATTGGTGTTGTTTTAATGCAAGATGAAAGACCCATTGCTTTCGAAAGTCGTCCAATCAAGGGAAAGTATTTACACAAAGCTATTTATGAGAAGGAAATGTTGGCAATACTACATGCACTTAAGAAATGGCGACCCTACCTAATGGGAAGACACTTCAAGGTAAAAACGGATCATGATAGCCTTAAATACTTTTTAGAACAAAGATTATCCTCTGAAGAACAACAAAAATGGGTCACAAAGATGTTGGTTTATGACTTTGAAATCATATACAAAAAAGGGAAGCAAAATGTTGTGGCAGATGCACTCTCAAGAAAGAATGAGGATGTGGAAGCATTGTTGTGTGCCATTTCTATTATCCAACCAGATTGGATAAACGAAGCAAGGCAGGAATGGAAGAGTGACGAAGAAGTGTGGGAACTTATTCGAAAGTTACAACAAGATTCTGGTACATCTAATACATTTAGCTAGAAAAATGATTCGTTATGGTACAAAGATCGCTTATACCTCTGTAAGAATTCCCAACTCAAACAAAAGATTCTTCTGGAATTGCACGCTTCTCCCTTAGGAGGGCACTCAGGATTTTTAAAAACTTACCACAGGGTTAAGAAGGAATTTTTTTGGGATGGCCTTAAATCGGATATTCAAAAGTTTGTGATGGAATGTTTGGTATGCCAACAAAATAAAGCTGAAACAATTAAGACACCAGGTCTATTACAACCTTTATCCATTCCAAGCCAACGTTGGGAGGAGGTTTCAATGGATTTTATCACAAGTTTACCCAAGTCTGAGGGAAAGAGTGTCATCATGGTGGTAGTTGACAGACTTACCAAGTATGCCCACTTTTGTGCATTATCACATCCATTTAAAGCCAGTACAGTTTCTACGGCATTTATGGAAACAATTCAAAAGCTACATGGAAACCCAAAGATTATTGTAAGTCACAGAAATCCCATTTTTACAGGAAATTTTTGGACAGAATTATTTTCTTGTCTTGGTACTCAGTTAGCTCATAGCTCATCTTATCATCCTCAATCTGATGGGCAAACGGAGATAGTAAACAAATGTTTGGAAGGATATCTTCGTTGCTTTGTATCTGATAAACAGACACAATGGGTCAAATGGTTGCCTCTGGTGAAATGTGGTATAACACTTCCTTCCATACCGCAACAAAAATGACCCCATTTATGGCACTTTATGGATATTAACCACCATCCATCACATCATATTTAAGAGAAATTTCTAAGGTTCAAGCAATGGAACATCACATCGAGCATCAACAACAAGTTCTCCAACTCTTAAAGGATAACCTTGTGTTAGCGCAGAATAGAATGAAACAACAGGCAGATCAACATCGCAGTGAAATAAGTTTTGACGTAGGTGACTAGGTATTCCTATGACTAAAACCATATAAACAAATGTCCCTCAAGCAAGCTAAGAATGATAATAAATTGTCACCAAAGTATTATGGCCCATACAAGGTGTTGCAAAAGATTGGTACTATGGCATACAAATTGGAGCTTCCTGCAGCTTCTCGAATGCACCCAGTTTTCCATGTTTCATGTTTAAAGAAGGTTATAGGCGACAAGCTCCCAGTTCAAACAATATTGCCAGAACTTGACGAGGAAGGAAAAATTATATTGGAACCGGAAGCAGTCATAGAAACAAGAACTCAACAACTACGAAATCGATCCATTTTAGAGTATCTCATCAAGTGGAAGAACTTATCCACTGAAGATTCCACATGGGAGGATGAGAATTTTATACAAAAGCATCCAGAACTACTCAAGCGTTGAGGACAACACCATTTTGAAGGAGAGGGACATGTTAGGTCCCTATAATACTAGTGATGCCCCCATTAATATTGTAGTTGTATCCCTATTTAATATTGTTGTGCCCCTATTATCCCCATATTGTTATTACTGTGCCCCATAGAATCAATCTATTGTTATTTTTGTGCCTTTATATTATTATTGTTAGGTCGGCTTGGTTATATTGTGACCCCTTAAACTCCTATATATAGAAGGAGGTTTTGTCATTTGAATCATCCAAGAACTATTCATTTGTGTAATGTAAAGGAGGTTGCCCCCTCGAAGAGGCTGAATTCTAAGACGTTCAACTATCTTTTCTATCTTTTTGTGAGTTGGTTTCATAACATTCTTCTTGTAAATCAATCCTTTTAACACTTGAACTATTATTTGAACTAATTGATGTATGGATATATTCATATCTCTTCCATTTCACTTTTAGTTTAGACAATGATTAATCATTATATCAATAGAATATTTGTTGTGAAATAAAGTCAAATTTCCACAATGATCACATTTTTTTTACCACCTACACATTCCTTTTGGTAAAATAATTCATGACTTTCTCTTGCACATAGAATTTGGATATCAAACCATGGATAGTTGAAGGAGGAGGTGAATATATCCAAAATGTTTTACCAAAATTAAGGAAGGTGTCATAATATAATTAAAATTCCACATGATAATGACAACAAGTGTCACATACAATTATTGGTTTAACATATCATGGTTTTTATTGCACAAAAGTATTGATTGAGACATTAATTCCACAACTATCTTCTATGAACTTATTGAACAACTCTATCTGAGTGGAGTCCAAGATATTTTTCGCATGTTCTTCACACTGATTTCATGTTATTCTTCATCGCATCTCATCCCTTGCTTTTGGTGAAACACGTAAATTTTTCATCCAATATTCATATATTATTTTTTTAACATCTTCTCCAAGTCTATAGTTGTATGGTTTCCTACAAATAAATGTCCAACAAGCGAGCTCATCATTTACATCTATTTGAAATCACAATTTCCTATGTTTGTGCAATGTTTTTCGTGAGGTCCCTAATGCTTTTGCCATAGATTTTACCAAACGGTTTTCTTTAGCACTTGATGAAACCACTACCATTTGTATTGCTCTACATGCATCTATATCACTTTTCTTTCTAGATCTTCCAATTGATTTTAGAGCACTACTTATATTTTGAATCACATTTTCCTTCACCTTTTTATCTTTCGTTGATTTTCGAATACCCAATGGAGTTGTAGCTTCTTATAATATTTTGATGTTAAGAGACCTCTCAAAATTTGAGCTTGAATTGTCATATTTTCATCTTTGAAGAACTTATCAATAATGAACTTACCACGATATCGTATAACATGGTCAGCTTTTTTGTGTCAGTGTCAACATTTTCTAACATCTCATCATCGATATTGATTTCATATGTACATATGAAAATTAAATATAAATGAGTATAAATATTCATTAAATAATTAAATTAAAAAATAGAGTTTGAATGAAATTGAACTTAATAAATATGTATAATTTCAATAATACACATGACATATATATACATACTCAATGTTGATTCAACTTCTTCACTTGAATCTCTTTCAACATTTTCAACACCATCATCAATGATTGGTTCATTATCTTTTTCACTTTGTCTTTCAACATTTTCAATCTCATCATCAATGTTATGAGGACTATCTCTTTGTGTTAAATACACTAGTTAAATTTTAAATATCATTTATAATATTTACATCTACATACTGCTTCAACTTTTACCTGAGATTGATTTACCCTTTCAATATTTAAGCATTATTCCTTCTTTATTTTGTAATAGTTTCTCGCGTATTCTCTATGAGCCTCAATGTCTCTTATTCGATCATATTTTCTCTTGCAATTTCTTTGATTTCTCATGATAATTCAATTCATTTATATTTTTAAAATCCAATCCAAAAAAGTCAATTTCAAAATCTCTACAAAAATAACTCACTTTCAAAATTTGGACCAAAACGCTCACTTTAAAAATTCAGCACAAAATACTTACGTTCAAAAAAACTCACTTTAAAAATTCAGCGAAAAAGATTTACTTTAAAAAAAACTCACTTTTAAAATTCAACCCAAAAAAACTCACTTAAAAAATTCAGCCCAAAAGACTTAATTTAAAATTTAAGCCTAAAAAACTCACTTTAAAAATTCAACCCAAAAGACTTGTTTTAAAAATTAAGCCAAAAAAATGACTTTAAAAATTCAACCCAAAACACTTACTTTAAAAATTAAGCCAAAAATTTGACTTTAAAAAGTCAGCACAAAACACTTAGCTTAAAAGTTCACTCCAAATGAGAAAAGAGTGCAAAAATAATGTTTCGGCTCCATTTATTGATATTGTTCGGGAAAAACATTTTTTTCACAGGGTCACATCATTTCATTTTTGCGGCTGACGGAAAATATTGACACATTTTCGACCGAACTTTTAAAAAAAATTAGCTAAACTTTTGAATTAATTTGGCCAAATTAATTTTTCGTTTATTTTAACGGGCGTCAACAACAAACACTAGTTCAGCCTAATGTGTTTTTAGCTCGGCTAAACTACTTTAACCTGCAACTCTGCAACAACTCGACTTTGGTCACCTTTCTCCAACTTTGAAATGGTTAAACTCCATCGAATTTGGTGAATTTACTTTCAGAACCAATACCAACATTTGTAGAATTGAATCTACTTTCAGTAGATATAAATTTTATGGAATTTCATAGAAATTTGCCAATTTTAATTAATTTTCTAATAAAATGTGTGAAAAAAAATTCAGAAGCTCATATGATTCAGTGAAATCAAAATTATATATCTTCTAAAATACACTGTAAAAAAAATGAAAAATTTATGGTTCATGAGATTGGTCCGTCTTCTGTAATGGGTAATTTTTGGATTTTTAGTTTATAACTAATATGTTGGGAAACTTGACGCTATGCTAAACATTCTCAAAATCTGTAGTTTTTTTCCTATTGGTTCAATTCAAAAAATTATAGTAATTTTGATGTGCATTAGCTGGTTTCGTAGATATAACGATATCGAAGTAGAATCTGTTTGGATTGTTGCAACATTTTTTTCTAAACGCCAAGTTAACAAATAATACACTAGTGCTAAAAAACATGACTTTTTATGAATCCCTTGATTTTTAAAGAACACAGAGTCAAACAATTGCTAAGTTGACATATCGAATGAGAATACAAAAATTCTAAAAGATAAGTAATACCAAGCTAATAAAATTTCTGACAAGTTTTCTTTTTATTGTAAAATGAAATTCTAAACAGAAAAATTGCTTTAGCTTGCGGAAAGTTGAAGAACTTCTAAAAATGATATTTTTTCTCAAAGAAGGGAAAAAAGTGTAACCCAACTTCACATTTTCACCCTCGGACACTACTTACTCTTCTCCTTATGCATACAATCTTAATATATCCGAAAAACAAAAAAAAAAAACCAAAAAACAAAACAAAAAACCTTATCTTTAAAAGATCTTGAAAACAACACTTGGATCACTTATCTATGTATTAGAAAATATAACAGGAGCAAGCACGCTCCTACCAACCAAATGAATTTTTGAACAACAATTCCCCTCAAGCCTCAGGCTTCCCTTTTGTAAATAATCTTAATAAGTATTTAGTTTTCTTCCTCCTTAGACCCTATGAGTGTCCCACTAGTTCAATGTCTAAATTTATGTTTACTTGCTTTGGGTTCAGTCTTTTCTTCTCCACTAGAACCCTTTTCTTAGATTTCCTTTCTCTTCCGCAATCCCTTTTCTTCCCCATTGCATGAAATTTTTCTCTCGTCATGTTATCTCTAGTGATTAGAAATCTTGGAAAATAGGGAGGTCTTTGATATTATGACAACTATCACTTCAAAAACTATCCCTTCTTGGGCTCCAACTAATTTTTAACTGATTTCCTGACAATTGGGTAGCTTGACTATTCACATGTTGGCTCCTCTTATATTTTCAAATAATCAATAAGTTAAATAAACAATATTTCATTTATAACAATATATTAATACTTACATTTGTCATAAAAAAACTCCAAGTTAATCTTAGCCTAGGGCTAGTATCCTGATTTAAATATTTGCAAGGCAATATAAAATCATAAAGTCCAGTAAAGAAATAATTACAGCATGGGCACTATAGTGAAATATTCAATCCGCCCACCCAAATCAGAGCTTTGTCTCATCATCTGCTCCCGGTAGATGAACTTAATGGTCACACAGGACATAATTAACATCTTGTGGCAAGGGGAGGGGCTGTTGCCACTAGTACCTCTCGTGTAATTGCTAGGTGGGGTAGTGGAAATATGCCACCTTGTGCCCATCCTCGTCTTGGCTAGCGTGTCATCCCATCCGGGGATAGTTAGAATTAGTTATAAAACATTCTTTTAACATTTTTTAATTATTTTTATAATTTAATAATGTTAGTGGATAATATTTATAATTTTAGTAATCCAAATTATTTTTAATTAAATAAATTCATAATATAAAACATTAAAAAATAAATTCTTAGAACATTCAAATTAAATTTATATCTTTTATTTTTTTCTTTTCTATGTGGTTCATGGACCTTAGAGATTGGTGACCACTACGTCCATGGAATACTTGTACCGAGAAGATCCACTCAAAGGGATCACTTCTTGTCAGCTCAACCACGGAGCATGACCTCGAGAGTGTCAAGAGAATTGAACCTGGGAGCATGACCCTGAGAGTGCCAAGAGATTTGAACCTGGGAGCCTAACCCAGAGAGTGTCAAGAGAAGTGAACCTATGACCTTTCAATAGAAAAAGTGCTTTAACAATGGGGACTCATCCAATTGAGCTAACCCTTGAGGCCATTTATATATTTTAATTATTTAAAACATTTTTTTTAACATTAATATTTATTACAATGGTAAATTTTTAATATTTATAGATTATGGTGGTAGTTGTGCAAGGACTAAATTTGAAGGGAAGGGTTATAGTCCAATTTGAAGGATAAACTTAATTTTAAATTTTCAATATTGATAAGTTAAAATAAGTTATTCTTTTCATATGAACATGTAAAATAAATTTAAATTTCATATATACCTCACACATGATAGTTTCTATTGTTTAAAGTTGTCTATACCTTAAACAAATAACCTTATCTAGTACAGTTGAATGAGCATACATAGACGACACTAGTTCATTAATATTACAATCTATATAAAAATGATATGAAATAAATTTATTGGAACCATTTACTTTTACTCTATATATGAATCGTATGGAGAGAATTCAATTGGAGCATTTTATTTATAATTGATATATTGATCATATGGAAGGAATTTAATAGGACGATTTACTCTTTCATTTCATGGACATCATTTTTCAAGAACAATGAAATTATTTTTCTTTCTTATAGGGTAACTTGCCAATTGTTCAAAAAATAACAATGAGTTTAAACGAAATCAAAACATAGAGTTATTCTATAAAATAATTACAATCTCTAACAAAAGAAAAACAAGAACATTTTAAAACCTCCAATAACATAATTTCCATAAAATAAACTTAACTTGCAAGAATATTTTTCTATATGAATTATAGGCCTCATGGTTAGTGCACATGTGCATTATGATGCATGACATAATTGCAAAAGAACACATAAAAAACATTATTTTTTGTAATAAAAAATGAACGAATACTATTTATTATTTAGCATTGAATTGTTGATAATAAGAAATCATAGCTACATTGAATCAATTTTGATCCCTAATGCCTATTGCCTTGTTTTCATATTAAGTATGCATAATGAAGACATGAAGGTAATATTCATAAATGCAAGCAAGTAGAGCAAGTAGCATATGCAAGTACACTATGTAAGCAATAATACAAGCAAATGAAGTAGGAAGTAAGAATATCTTCAAGTGAAGCCATGGTAGATTGGTAGGTACCATTTGTAAATCCAAGCCCTAAGAGATTGGGGCACTGACTTAAATTGGAATTGTATCTCCCTTGTCACGAGCAAAATGATTCACCACAACTCAATCTTTTGATATTCAATGTCCACTACTAAGATATAATTTCATTAATAGGTGATACATGGATATATAAACTCCATACCAATAGGATTTTATTATATAAAAATGATAACATTTCTTTTTTGAATTATCATGATATAGAGAACAATTGTTAACATAATTTATTTTTTAATTGTTATGGGACATAGAAAAAAAATTAACGAAGAAAAAGGTATAATAATAATGACAAGTAGAACATATTATGAAAAGTTTCCTTACCTTTCAATTGAAAAAATAAGAAACACTTTCCATTTCAAATTTGACAAGTAATTTTTTATTTTAATTTTCATTGTATGAGAAATACTTTTATGTCCTTTTATGATGAGCTAAAGAGTTATTGAAGGGCAATGATGACTTTTCAAATTTGAACCCTAGCGGGAATCAAGGATTACAAAACCAACCTAGTTGTCAATGTTTAAATTTACTTCGCTAATTTAAAAAAAAATATATGTATATTTATAATATTTTTTTTGAAATTTTGATGCAATTTTTTTTTGGTATGGGTGTGTTTGCTAACAGACTTAAGGGACTATCTTGTATTCTAATAAACTCAATCAAAAGGACATCTAAGTTATAAAAATCACTAGGGCATCTTAGTTGTCAAAATCAATTGGTGATTTCACTTAGCCTCCATGTAGAATGAGACCCTTCGAAACCAATCAAGCCTGCAGGTTTTGACATTTCAAATAAAAAAGAACATATAGGTGGGTTTTGATTTACTTATATGCACATGTATCACAATATTACTTAATATAATCTCTAGGTGTAACCACACATTTAACCATTATCTCAAAATACCACCATAATATTGAAATAAACCTTTATAAAAATCATTATTAAATGTCAAAAACTCCTTACTTTTTATCATTTTGTCTCACTCAATCAAATTTATATTTAAAAGAAATATGAAAATTAACTTAACCATTTCTTCAGCATACATTCTTTTTTTAAATCTCCTTTTTTCTCGTTGAATGATAGGTGAAATCATAAAGTTATGGTCATTTTAGAAGTTAAAGTAACGTTTTGAAATTTTTTTAATAGATTGTTCATAGTAATATCATTCAAATTATTATTATTATTTTTAAGTAATATCATTTAAAATAATTTAAATATAAATTATTTTAAAATATATTTGCATAGACTTCTACGTATGTCACGTACATTGAATTAAAAAAAAATTGTCTAAACTACATATATTGTCGTCACAAAACCAGCACTATATTGTCGTCACCAAACCAGCACTAGTGTAAGGTTGCACATATTTATAAATGTTAATTTCCACTTAATCATTTTTATTTAATATGTATTTTAAATAATATTTATTCTAAATATGTTAAAGACATATTTTCGAGGGATGATTTTGGTTTAAAATCGATGGTCTCAAAATTGGTCACCCTCATCCATTGGGTTTGGGACAACTATTTCTGTATTTTTTCACCTAATTTGTTGTGCAATGAATTGTTAGATGCCTATGGTGGGAAGATGGATAACCTTTTTACAAAAATCCCAGAGACAGTTTCATTGGATCTGGCCATTAAGGAAGAGAGAATGGAATAAGTGCCTGGCAGGGAAAACCTCGAAATGCAATTGAAAATAAATTACTATCCCCATTGTGCACGACAAGTACTTGTTCTTAGGTGGACGCACATTGACATTCCTTCTACGTAAGAGGGTACTTGGCCTTCATTTCTTTAAGGAATAGAAATGGGTCATACTAAATTCATTCCTAGCGCTCCATTATCCACATTGGCAACCAAGTCGAGGTACATGGACACCATCCAACATCTTTCTAATTTCAATTATCATTTTATTGTTAAGACAATTATATTTATAATTAATTGAATTGTTATTCCAATTTTATTTTTTTCCCCATTTAATAGTTCTATATTTAAAAATTTCCATATGATATGTCAGCCAGTTTAACATTCATAAATATTCAAAAACTATCTACTACAACTCTCAAAAGATACAATTTACAAAAGTGAGAAACTAAAGTCATAATATGAGCATATAATAAATGCTAGTTTTTTTTCTCTGAAAAAAAAAAAAAAAAAAAATATGAGCATATAATAAACCATTGTGCGTATATATGCACCCAATAGAAATTGTACTCTCCAACATCGCAATCCATCAGCCAATCGATGTATACAAACAACAATCCACATCTAAGAGACCATACCAATCCAATTGTCAAGCCATGGGAAAGTTTCCAACTTTTCAACGCACACCCATTCTGAAAATCACAAAATGAGTGCATCCCAGAGGAGACATGAGACCCCTTTTGGAAAGGGAGTTTGCAGTAGAATTGAATTTCTAGTATATGTGATCAAAAGAGATTCTCTAGAAAGTGGTTTTTAACAATATTATCCTCATCCAATTTTGCATTAGTGGAGGAGAAAAAGCAACTTTCCCTCTGATCTAGTCAATTACCACCCTAGAATCACTGAAAATGTAATTGATTGTTCCTATATCAAGCCTCCTCACATAAAGTAGAAAACCCCAAAGCGTTATCACATCGGCTCTCGAGTTTGTGCCATTGCCACTACTCCAGTACAACTTATGCCTCAAATATACAAAGACACCATTATGTGTGCCTGATCTAGATTTATGCAGTAACGAAATGAAATACATATTTAAATATAAACACAAATCTACAATGAAAACTAATCTTCAATTTATTAATAACAAATACTGAAAATTATTTGCATGCAGAATGGAACCAAACTAGCCCGAGCGATGGTAGCTTATCTCTGAGAAGAAATATGACGAATACATTCCTTCCTTTTGAATTTTGTTACAATGAGGCTTAGAGGCCTTTTTATTATTGAGAAACAATGGAAAATACTAAATATCCAAAAACCTAATCCTAGGAGATGAAGCACCAGAAGTTTATGGGTCCCACTCGGATTAGTAGGAATGAAAACTTCTCGGGGTCGTAGATTGGGTATATGATCTTGATTTTGCATGCATGATACCTTGTTAGAAAGACCTATCTGAGAAAAATAAATTTTCATTCCAAGCCCCTTTCTCTACTTTTAGGCTTGACGCATTTTCCCAAAAAACATCGTTTAGGGCCTCAAAACAGCTCCAAAAGTTCAGGACTCGAAAAACTACCAAAAATATAAAGTTGTGCTAGAATTAAGAAAACTATAAGGAAACAGTGTTTAGGGTCTAGGTGGAATAGGCAAGTGGCCACCAATATCCACCTGGACCATTCCTCCCTTGTTTGGAAGCAAATGGTTCCCATTGCATTGAGTTCCTCCATGAGATGGGAAAACTTCTGTTGAACTTGGTCCCTGGTGGGCCACTTGCTTTGGTCCAAGAGCTAGTCAAATTTGATAATATGATACAATTGGATCCTCTGTTGGCAAGTGTTCTTGATCTATGTGTCCATGATCTGATCAATTGTGGACAGTTCAACGCAGTTTGGGTTGAGCTCTGTTGGTATCAGTTGCTCAACAATGTTTGATGTGTCTAGCAATGGTGGAAAGTAGGGACAAAGGTTGTCCACATTGAATACTGGGTGAAATCCAAGGAATGTGGAGATACTTAGCTAGAAAGTGTTATCTCCCACAATCTTGATGATGGTGTAAGACCCGTATCAGAGTGGTTGAAGCTTCTAATGGGTTCTGACAAGGCGTTCTTTTTGCAAATGCAACCATGCTTTGTCGCCCACCTGAAACTTATGTGGCACCTGATGTTGATCATGTTGTTGTTTGTACTTGGCATTCGGCTTATCCATGATGTTGTGAACCTATTGTCAGATGTGTGAATGTGTTCAATAAACCTGGTGGCTTTATCGGTTTCAGACTGAACATGTATAAATTCTTCCTCTATAGTTGCAAGAGGCAATGCAACATCAATGTGACATAATGGTTGAAATCCCATGCCCACTTGAAAGGAGTTGTGGCTAATCGAGCTATGGAGAACTCTGTTATAACTATGTTGCACATAGGAAAGACTCTCATCCCATGTTCAATTATGATTAGAGCTGTACATGTGTAGTATGTGCACTATCATCCTGTTGACAACCTTTGTCTAGCCATCAATTTGGAGGTGGAATCTAGTCGACTTGGTTAACTTGATGTCCAACAATGACCAGAGGCTCGACTAGAATGCACTTCGGAACTTGTTATCCCGATCTGATATAATCATCTGCGGAATCATGAAATGTACCCACACTCACTCAAAGAAGAGTTTGGCAATGACTTCTATTGTGATACTCTTCTTGTAGGTAAAAAATATGGCCATCTTAGAAAATTTATCGATGACCACAAATACATAGTCATTTCCATGCTTTTAGAAGGAAGGAAAGGCATATAGTCCATGGAGATGGATTCCATGGCCGTCTAAGAGTAGGTAGAGGAATATACAGACATTTCTTCTTCATTATTGGCTTGGAATGACAAATGTAGTGCAAGAATTGATATATTTTCCAACGCCTTATCAGATATTTTGCCAATAAAAATACTTCTACAATATTGCCACTATATTCTCTATACCAAAGCGTCTTATGACCCGACTGTAGCTCACCTCCCAAATCATCTTGGCATGCTTGCTTGAAGGAACACGAAGATGTCCTAGGTGGCATAATAATTCATCCTAGAGGTGGAAATTTGGAACTTTCTTGCTATCCATCGACATCTAGTATGTGGTGGAAAATTATGGATCATTTTGGTAAAGTTGTGGCCATCCAGAAGTCTCGTGCCCATAAGAGTCAAGAACAGTGACCAACACCTCAACCAGTGGCTGACTGAGGAAATCTACAACATTATTGGTGTTTCCCTTCTTGTACTTAATGTTCAGATGAAATTGTTGCAGATATGTGGACCGAGTCCCAAAAGAAGGTGTTCGTTTGGCCAAAAAGTTATGAAACTTTGTGAGAGTGGTCGGGGATGGCCAATCTTGAATGACTTAGATCTTAGCTAGATCCACATGCATGCCTTGCTCATAAATGATGTAACCTAGATATTGGACCTAGTTCATGCCAAAGGTGCATTTATCCAACTTGGCACATAGTTTGTGTTGCCACAGGGTTTGGAGAACTTTCCAAATATGTTGCAGGTACTCTTTCGAACTCTTGTCGAAAACGAATATTGTCTAGGTATATAACCATGAACGAGTTGGTGAAGGACTGCAAGATGTCATCCATTAACCTAATAAACGTTGCAGGGTCATTTCTTAACCCAAAGGGCATGATCAACCACTCAAAATGACCCTCATTGGATTTGAAGGTGATCTTTCATACATTTGTGGGTTCTATGGGAACATCATGACAGCCATACTTCAAATCATTACTAAAGTACTTAGCCCCCTTGAGCTGGTCAAGGAAGTCATCAATCCACGAGATTGGATACTTGTTTTTTATATTGATTTTATTCATTTCCCAATAATCAATGCAAAGTCTCCAGGTCCCATACTTCTTCTGTACGAGTACAATTGGGCTCCCACAAGGTGAGGAACTTAGTCAGATGTGCCCTTTTTGTAGAAACTCCTAGATTTGCTGCTTGATTTTTTAATTTCCCAAAATAGAGCAGTAGTATGTTGGTAGGGCTACCTTCGGTATCCAGTATAGCTTACCGTGCCAAGTAATAATAACAATTCAAGGCTTGGAAACATACACAACATGCCACTTCCCTAAGTATGGTTGGCTTAATAATACATCATAAACTTCATGGGGAAAAACATCACACAATACCTCTTATGTGAAGGGCTTGATGTTGTACGGAATGCAACACTACGAGCTGACGCCGAGATTCCACCCTTGTTGGAGCCATATGATGGTGTAATACTGTGGATGTGGTGTTGTCAGTAGGCCCAACCACTTCATGACCTCAACTGTGATGAGGTTATTTTAAGTGCCACTATCGATAATGAACTATAATGATGAACCCTTCACCCACATTTGTGAGTGGAAGAGATGCTCACCCTCCTCTGGATCTTTAGGCTCAAACTTCTTAACCTTGGTAGTGGCAATATTGGTGTTGGGTTCTGCAATCTGATTCCCCTTTTTGAGTTTCGGCTCCGAGTGAGAACATGCATATGATTCAGAAGCTTTTGTCTTGACCAATAGTGATGGCTTCATGTGACCCTCATTTGTGTTGTGAGTGGTGCTCTTATGGAACTCACAACAACTTCCTATGTCTTTCTTCATGTTCCCACTATTATTCTTTGATTGTGGCTTCAATGGGTTGTCCTACCTCATTCCTTCTTGGCTATGTCCTTTTTTCTATGGCTTGTAGGTGTTTTTTCCCTGATTCAGATTCGCGGATCCAAATTCCCACTCCTTTGGTCTAAATTTATGCTTGACCTTGATAGCATATTTGTACGTCATACCAAGAAAGGAGATCTACATTAACTCCATTTATTCCTAGATGTATCTATGCAAACAACCACTGTACTTAAGTAACAAATGTTGCTCAAAGTCCTTGATACTCAACATTGTGTGTAGGGTATGAAAAATATTTGTGAACTCTAACACTTCTTGGTCCCATTCCTGCCATAGCATGGTCCATTTTATGTACTTATATTCATACCCACCGTTAGGGTAATATTGTTCCTTAACAACGTCATGGAAAGAATTCCAAGCAGGCGCAACTGAAAATAATGAGGGTTCTTTCTTGTCCCTCTACTCACAATAGGTTTCCCATAAGTCCCTGATGTGGGTGGTAGCTTTAAGGAGTGCAAGGTAATCTTTTCCCTATTGGAAAAATTATGGATCGAAAAATATGCTTCCAGTATATTTAACCATCTATCTACAACATTTGCTTCTATCTGGCCTTCAAATATAGGAATGTCAAAGTTAACTTATACCTTAAGGAGGAGGCACCTCCGAAGTGACTACTAGATGAAGATGCTTCGTCCACTGGTAACTGTCGAAGGATCTAGGAATAATTATCCATCATCTCATTCTTTTTGCGCTCGAGGGATTCTTTGAGCAAAAGTTTGAAAGGATCTCCTACTCCCCATCTGTCTTTTCTTCTGCCAAGGGAAGTCATCAGGGTCAGCAAGGTCAGTCTTCCAAGGGCTCAACTGGTTGAACTCCTAACTCCTTATACTCCGACCTTGTTGGGGAGATGCACAAAAAAATAGAGAAAGAGAAAACCACTCTAATACAACTAATTCAAATTTATGCAACAACAAAATGAAATATAGATTTAAATAGAAACACATAGCTATAATGAAAATTGAACTTCAATTAATTAATAACAAATACTGAAAATTGTTTATATGCAGAATGGAAACAAACTAACTTGGGCGATGATAGCTTATCTCGGAGAAGAGATGTGACAACGACATCGCTTCTAAACTATGTTACAATGAGGCTCAGAGGATTTATTATTATTGAGAAATAATGGAAAACCCTAAACATCCAAAAACCTAACCCTAGGAGATGAAGCGCCAAAAGTCTGTGGGCCCCACTAGGATTGGTTGGAACACCAACTTCTTAGGGTTGTAGCTTTGGGATATGTTTGTTTGGCACGCACAATACCTTTCTAGAAATATCTATTCAAGGACAACAAATTTTATTAGAAATCCCTTATAACTTGGTGTGGGCTTAGCTCATTTTCCCAAAAAATGTCGTTTTGGACCTCAAAACGGCTCTAAAAGTTCAGCACCCGAAAAACTACCAAAATTAAAAATTTGTGCTAGAATTAAGGAAACTAAAAGGAAACAATGTTGGGGGTCCAAGTGGAATAGACAAGTGGCCACCAATATCCACCAAGATCAACATCACAACCACAACAACCCAACTGTGCAACTCCATCAAAATATCTTGTAGGATATTGTGTAGTATGTGGGATTGTCAAGATTGTTAGAGGCCTTTCGTTATGTAGATTCTGACCATATTCCTTGTATGAAGCACAAATAATATCACAATCCCTATCAATGTTATATTCACATCCCTAAAAAATAACAAAATTTGTTCCTTTCCAAGTACCACAAAAAATGAAAAAGGGGAGAGACTTGTATTCCCCCACTTGATACAACCATCAATCAACGCATTCATCCATGGACCTATAGCACCACCTCATATGAATCTTACAACATAGAAGAAATTGTTTCCATGTTTCAATTGCAAAGGGACATTTTATGAGTAAGTGAAAAGTATCTTCCAACTCACCTTTGCACAGATAGAACTGTTTAGGGCCGAAGAAACCTCTTCTACACAAGTTCACCCATGTGAGGATTCTATTCCTCCATTCCAACTAGCTAAAGATTTTGATTTCCAATGGCATGTACCTAGACCACAGAATCTGAAAATTACATATAGTTTCATTTTCCTTTAGAGAAATCATCTGGTACATCTCCATTACAACAATCTCGACTTTATTAAGAAAACTTTTCCATATAATCATGTCATCTGCTTTGTTGATCAAGATCCTTGCCCATTGAAATTGTTTAATATACCTTTCCCATGTCAATGCATCTTTGTGTGACAATGTCTAGTTCCACAACCCCTTTCCACATAGAAAATGTGTGTAAAGTATCATATTAGTTGATAATTTGGTAAATGTAGAATATGCCTTTCTCCTATAGATGTTGAAGCATCAAGGCCAGAAGTAGAGAATCACTTGTCCCCATAATAGGATCAATCCCCACCTACAGAGAGGATCTTGTTCTAATCTCCCATTGTATATTTTCCGTAATCCATTTTTTGATCTTCAGAAAACTATATCAGATGTTTGATCCATTCTATCCCTGACATGTAGAGGCTCTCCAAAAAATCTTGGATAATAGAGCCTAGTCAAATATTTTTAAATATTTTATACTCCATCCACCTCAATCTATCAGCTTTGAAATTCCACCCAATCAAACAAAATGAATTCTTTTACCTCCCTTCACCCATACCATATAATTTTAGCGATGCTAGCATTGATTTTTTGTATGATCAATTTGGGAAGCAAAAATAATTGCATCCAATACACCGCAAGATTTTACTGAATAAACTGAAATAGTATCATTCGGCCTCCTATTTTTAGCCATTTGTATGACCAAAGTGATAACTTGCACTCAAATTTATTAATAATCCATTCCCAACAGCCAAGGTAGGTGAATCCTTCATCCAAAGGCGTGGTACCAACGTCATAGAAATGTGCAATTTCGAATATGATCTCCTATTGATAAGATGCATGGATGAGAAATGGTTTTATTCTGTTCATATATAGACCAGAAGTATCCCCAAATTTTGAGATTATGCGCAGAAGTGATTTCCATTGACAAATGGATACTTGTCCGAAGATAAGTACATCATCAACAAACATAAGATGAGTAATAATTACCTTCTTAGTGACCTGAAGACTAACAAATCTATTGTCGATATTAACCATGGCAATTTTCTACGCAACCCATCAATGATAAGCAGAAACACAAGTGGAGAAAGTTCACAACCTTGTCTCAGCCCCCTATGTGCCCTGAAGAAATTAGATGATACTCCATTAATCAAAACAACATATTTACTGTCATGACACAAGACATTATCGAGTCCACAATGCCAACAGATAGGCCAATTTTGTGAAGGATCAACCTAAGGAATTCACAATCAACTATCATAGACCTTATGCAAATCAAGCTTAAGAAAAATTACCTCCTTTTCTTGGGATTTAATTGAATGAATGCACTATTGTGCAATGGCAATGACATTTTGACTCTGTGTATTACTTAAAAAGCCAAATTGTTTTATTGATATGAAATTTGATAACTCCCCTTTCATAGGATTAGAAATAATTAATTAATTTTATTTATCACTACATTGAATTTATAATGAATTAAATTAATTATTTACATGGATATGTTTCTTTTAAAATAAAGTTTTTATAATTTAAAGTCAATTATCAATAATTATTATTAGTTGATAGCCAGTTAAACTTAACATAATATTTTAGTGTTAGTCAAAATTAAGGATTGAGATTTATCTTAAAAATAGTTATGCATTTTTTTTCAATTTAATTGAAAAAATGTCATACTAAATGTGATATTAAAATAATGTTACTTTGTTATATTTAACCTATATATTAATTTTTTTTATAATTAATAATACTCGTGTGAAAAAAAGAAATATATAATTTTTTTAAATAAAAATAAATATTCTCTAAATAAAAACAATATCATTAAAAATAAATATAAATATTTAATTACTTTTAATTAAAAAACAATAATAATATAATATAACCAAATATATATCTAATATAATAAAAATATTTTACGATACCATCTTAATCTTTCACTCCCCTCTCAGTTTTCCTGCAAAAGGGAAGTAATGCACCAAGGTCTTGCTGAGAGCTTCTCTAATAGTCTTGACAGGATCCTGAGTTTTCATGGAGGGATTATAGCGATAAAAGTGGATGCCAGTAACATGGAGTCTTTGTATAGCAGGATCGTCGAGGATCAAAAGGTATCAATTGTGAAATCAACGTCTCTTTAGGGGGCAATCCAAAAATCTCTTGAAAGAAATAAGTTTGTGAAATTATTAACAATACTTAGATATTCCTAAATGGTCGTTTTTTTGGATATATATATATATATATATATATATATATATATATATATATAACCATTTTTATTAAAAAAACAAAATTAAAAAAAACTTTATAACATTAAAAAAATGGTAAACACCAGAAGATTTAAAGTCTATCAATCTATTTTCTAAACACTTGACACATTTAAAGTCTCTCTATTTTGTAATATATTTGATCCAGTAATGTATTTAGGAGTTTAAGAGTGATATAATGTAATACAAATATAAGTTTATAATTTAACTATTAAGAGATATTTGTTTATAATATTCTTACTCTAATATCTTAGTTAATATATGGAAGTAAAAATCTAATTAAAACCTATCAACTTTTATAATATCTTTAATCAAATAATGTATTTTAAAGTTTTAAATTAACATAATATAATATAAATATAAGAGTTGAGAATATTATTACTTACTTTTAACACTTTCTTATTTTTTTTTTTTTAATAGCATTCCCAACTTATAATATAAATATATTAGTTCAAGAATTAAGAAAATATTATTACTCATTTTTAATTTTTTTATTTTAATTTCCCAACCTATAATAAAAATTTATAATATAAATATATTAACTCATGAAAATATAAATATATTAACTCAATTATTACTTATTCTTAATCATTTTTATTTTAATTTCCCATTGATATAACTTTTTATAACATTCACAACCTATGATATAAATACATTAACTCAAGAGTTGGAAAATATTATTACTACTTTTAACACTTCCTTATTTTAATTTTCCATTTCATAGAATTCACAACCTATTCTCATGTAGCATATATTCATACATTTATGATAACTAAATTTTTTCCTAAGTTGCAATTTTATATCTATAATGATCCATGAGGGTTAAATATCACATTTATACCCAAAACAAACAAATAAACAAAAATCGTAAATAGTTAGCTTTGAATTTCTTAGTATATTATATTTATAGCTAATTATAAATAACTGTTAAAATAATATTATAAGGAAATTAAATCAATTCTGTGAACTTTGAAATCTAATTATAATGTATTAACCAATGACCTATCCCAAGGAGTGCCTTAACAGTGCACTCATTCACCGTCAATCCAAAGCCTGGTGGACTTTTAATAATTATAATTTCATTCGTATTAAAATTATATAAAAATTTAGTGAATGAAATCATTATTAATTAATCTCAAAATTATATTAGTTTACATCTATTTTAATTTCGATTTATCAAGTTTTCGTAAAAAAAATTCACTTTAAAAGATGTTTGAATCTCAAGAGATTTAATCTTTGTGGGCCGGACTTAAAATGAATCTAAATTGGTTTAATTATTAATTATAATTATAATTATAAATATTTTATTAAGGAATTTAGACTTCTGTGATCCATAACATTGTTTAGATAATCTTCGGCAAAATCACATAATCAATCTTTTGTCGACGCGTTTCGAACCAACTAGTGTGGTTCATCGTCAGGACAAGTTGAAGAACTAATCTGGCTTAGCTTGATTAAATAGAGTGTGCAGAGACTCCAACAGCTATATTGCAACGGCTAATTTTGACCTGATGATCATAGTCAAACCACTAATTTTATTATTAGTAGAAGCATATAATTCATTATTATTAGTTAATTGAATACTATAATAAATTTATTGTTTAAATATAATGGTCACTACTAAATTATATCTTCATATTTATTAAATAACCTATATTTATTATTATCCCCAAATTTATTTAAATACAAATAAATAGTATTAAATTACTAATATTCTTAGAATTTAGTTACAATAGGTAACTGTGTATTTATTTAATAATAATTGTTTAAATCTAAGGGTCCAATGGTAAACTAGATATAATGGTCATTAATAAATTATATCTTCATATAACCTATATTTATTATTATTCCCTAATTATTTAAATACAAATAAATAGTATTAAATTACTATTATTCTTAGAATATAGTTACAATAGGTAACTAAATTCTAAGAATAATAGTAATTTAATACTATTTATTTGTATTTAAATAATTTGGGGATAATAATAAATATAGGTTATTTAATAAATATGAAGATATAATTTAGTAATGACCATTATATTTAAACAATAAATTTATTATAGTATTCAATTAACTAATAATAATGAATTATATGCTTCTACTAATAATAAAATTAGTGGTTTGACTATGATCATCAGGTCAAAATTAGCCGTTGCAATATAGCCGTTGGAGTCTCTGCACACTCTATTTAATCAAGCTAAGTCAGATTAGTTCTTCAACTTGTCCTGACGATGAACCACACTGGTTGGTTCGAAACGCGTCGACAAAAGATTGATTATGTGATTTTGCCTAATATTATCTAAACAATAAATATTTTATGTTTTTATTTTATTTTATATTGACCAAATAAAAATGTTAAAAAATTACAAAGTGATGAAATCATCCATATATAATATTAAAGCATTAATTTTCACCCAATATTTATTACCTCTCACGAAGAGTAATTTTTTTAAATAGTTAAACTTAGATTTCCTAATATATTATATTTACAATGAATTCTAAATAATATTATAAAACATTAAATCAATTCTATAAATTATGAATCTAATTATATTGTATTTTCTGTATTCAAGTTTTTGTGATCCATAATGAATTAAGCAAAGTCTTTTGGTAGAAATTATATAAGAGAAATTTTTGGTTGACAACAAGTGTAATTCATCATCAAGACTAAATATATTTAAATATAATTATAATAAAATATTATCAATCATTTTAAAGATAATTTTATATTTTTTCAATAAATATAACTTCATTAATATTAAAATTATACAAAAATATGGTAAATAAATTACTAACCAATCTCAAAATTATATAAAAAACTACTCCACTAAACCACCTTTAATGATCTCATGCTATAATAGATTAAATACATCTAAAAAAACATGAATATGTAGTTGACATGTTAGTTGTTAGAATTCTTTAAGGATATGTTTATGAAATTATATTATGGTTAATATATTAGATATTTAATAGAAAAAAAATTATACAATTCTTTAGATATTGGTAATTATTTGAAACTTAAAAATGAGAAGAGTACAATGATATTTAATAATATTTATATTTTTTTATATGAGAAGAGTACAATGATATTTAATAATATTTATATTTTTTTATTAATTTAAATATAAAATATTTTAAGTGAAATTTTTTATTTTTTATTTATTTAAATTTAATTAAAAAGTTAAATTTTGAATATTTATAAATAAATTAAATCAAAACAGTTATATAATTTGGCATGTTTCTCACCATAAAAATAACTATTCATATTATTTTTATTGAAAGTAAAAGGAAGCTTTTGCCTTTTCTAGCTCTTTAAATATGATATATGTACCAACGCACAACACCGTCTATACATGATGATCAAAAACACACTGAATAAAATTATTTAACAGATTTAGGATAGCCAACCAGGCACTAATACCTCAGGTGTACCAGATAGGAAACTCGGGTGCACCAGATAGTAAGATTTCCAGTTTCTTGTTAATGCCTGAGTGCAATACTCCGGTCCGGTCGACATTACACAAAATCATATGAATCCAAATCAGGGTATTTGGACAGAATTTTATGGGTAGATTGGCGATGTCAACTCTTGTGAATGTGCCTGACCGTAACCCGATTGTAGGTTCGGGTTACCCAATCATCGGATGGGTGGGCAACAAATTTAATGGTTGACTCATGGTTTGCATCAGGTGACCCGAAGTTCAGAACATGTAATCCGGTTAAGAGTGGCAGTACAGAGTTACGATTGGTACGTAAAATCTTTCAAAAATCAACGTTGATACTGAAATGTCAATATGAGGAGCGGCGAGGATGGCGTACACAGTTGAGTTTGAATTTTTATTTTTATTTTCCAAAAATCAACGTTGTTACCGAACTGTCAATGACCGGAGCAGGGATCTCCAGAACATGAGGCAAACAATTTGTTGCCGTGACCCATGAATTTAGCTGAGGGCGTCCGGCAATTTTGTCCACGTTTTACACCAGTTCTGCTCTTCTCTGCTCTGGGCATAATGTATTTTCCAAACCAGAAGTTAGTATGCGCAGCACATGGATGACTTTTCGAGAGCACAACACTGTTTGGGCGTAAACAGATCCGTATTGTACATTGTACAACATCTCATTTCTTTATGAAACCTCTCTGACTAGGACTAGGATGTGCAGAGAAAGGTGAAATGGCTAGGGTTTTCTCTGTAGTGTACACCGTAAAGCTTCAGACCAACACTATGATCTCTGATGGCGAGGAGTTTGGAGAGATCCGATAAACCCTAACTTTTCTCAGCAACGAGGATTTTGCAGGTTTCTCCGTTTTTGAAAACGCTAATGGGTTACGGATGCTGTATGTGGTGTTTGATGGCGTGGTCTGTGCGTTTGCAATACCAATGGCTCCATGTCTGATTTACACCTCATCTTTGGCATATGTATGTGATCTGGATCCAAGTTTTTTTTGCCTGGTGGCAGGTTCTCTCTTTTCATATCGAAGCCAGAGTAATAATACGCTCATGTGTGTGGATAGATGTTGGATTGGGTGGACACGGTTGGGAACAAATCCCCTCCATATCTACGCCATGGGCCTTTATTCAAATCAAAGTCATTATCATGGGGTCTCTAATCCAGATCGTAAGGAAGAATTTCAATTTTTCTGAAAACTTTAACTGGAAAATTTCTCATTATAGGGGTGCCGTCAAAAAGGTGGTGCAGGGAACATTGGTATACCGACCAATGTTCATAACTTAACTTATGAGGGTAAAGATGCCATCTAATTGAAAGAGTATGCTATCGAAAAAAAATTTACAATCATCAATAATTTGAGATTGCGGGGAGGAGCCTCAAGAACGAGCTTTCCTCGTGGATCAATTTCTGCTGCAAAGGTTCAATGAAGTTAGAGGGGAAGCGATTACACGGGACAAACATGATTATATCGGATAAATATGTTGGAATATATAATTCCTACTTGTTTTAGTTGTGGCTTTCTATCCAGAGGAGTCTTGCTTTCTATCCAGAGGAGTCTTTTCCTATTCTTTAAGGTTGAAAGTTGTTATATCTAAATGTTCCTAGATTGGTGTGTGTTTTGAAATATTCTCTCTACCATGTAATTATGTGTCAAATAGTCTACCTATCTTGAGACAACACTAAATTTATTTATATGTAATCTTATTTGATGTGAATATATGATATTATGTACACTATCAAAAATTAAGTTGGTATTTGAGCGCTTATGGCACTGGGCCTTGGCCCCTCCTAGGCAAATAAGAGAAAATATTTGTATTGTTTTATTATTTTTTTTGTTTGGGTTTATCCATCAAATTATTAAAATTCTTGTGGAGTTGATCCGAGAGGAATCAAGTTGAGTTGATGTCTAGAATTTGTTTTTTCTCTCTCATAGTTGCGAAGAGCCAACTTGTGGGAGAGACTATTTATCCTCTGAAATCCTCCGCGCAATCCTGTTTTGTTACGAGATGGAATAGGCACAGTACTGTGACAAATTGGAGAGTACAAAGTTACAACGGATGACATAACAACGATGATGGTATGTGATTCCTGCGGTTATGTACAGGAATACTCGGATTTCAGGTACCCCTAGGATTTCACAACGGGCGAAGGCGGAGGGAATTTTGTGTCGGCCCATGACACCGACGCTCTTGCCGGTAGCTTTTTTTCAACTTTGGTTAACGGTCGATGGGCTCACATCAGGGGAGTCTACACTTACAATGAACGGAAGAAGGCACTTGCAATGAAGAAATTGGACTAGATCATGGCGCTAGTGAGATTACCTGCTCAAAAGGTGCATGATGTGAAATTTAGGAGTAGTCTATGGAGGCAGTAGAATGGCCCCTTTTCCGGCACCGGCCGGAAAATCGTCCGGCTCCGGCTGCCGGAAATCTCTCCCTCTTCCGCCACCATCTCTCCGCCCGTTCTCCGCCACCCTCCCGGTCCGCCCTGACATTCCCTGACATTCCTGACCGATCGCCGATCGCCTGACATTCCTGACCGATCGGGGAGTAATTCCTGCACAAGGTAATGCGCTGGCCGATCGGGGAGTAATTCATTCATGCGCGATCTTTCCCTCCATTCGAATTCAACACCCTCGCCCATTCAAGCGCTCTGGTTTCGCTGTGCTCCCCTACCCTTACTCTGGAGCCACTCTACTGCCGCCATTGTGGTTTCGCTGTGCTCTGATCCTCTGTGAACTCCTTCCGCACTGCAGCTCGGAGGCCACGTACTCCTCGCAGGTAACTAACTCATATACTACCTTCAGCTACCTCAGATATACCTTGTACATCCTTCAGACCAGAACCAGAGTGTGTTGCCAACGCTTTCTGTTCTGAAGATCTAGGACTGGAGGAAGACCCCTTCATAGATGAATTAGGCGTTGGCTTTCTCTATTGGCTTGATTTACTGCTTTTGTGAAGCCCATATCATCATAATCCCTTTAAGACTCTTTTCTGTGGTTCGATTTTTCTCCCGCAGAATTTCTTTCCAAAATCCTATTGCTTGTACCAGAATTGAAATTTTTCAGGGATTGAATTACAAACCGTGGATTTAGCCGCAGCGTCACATTATTTATTTTCCTGGACGCATCAGAGCATTTGAGAAGAAAACCAAACCAATGATTCGGGTTTTCGAATCCTGGTTAAAAAATGAATATTAAAACCATTACAATCCCTCTGTTATTCTTACTTTTTATTTATAAAAAAATATGTTTAGTGGTTACAGATAATACAGAGGAGCTTCAGCTGATCGTTCTTAATTCTAATTACAAACACTCACGCGAGATTATTAATTTATGCACAAGAAAATCAGGAATGCAAGGCAATGGATGAGATTATTCCTTTTGAAATGGCTGCTCCACCATAACACCTCTGCAAAACGCTCACCAATCTTTATTTATTCTTATTTCTCTGCATTATTTCCTTCTGTCTTTCACCCCTTCATAGATGAACCAGAACCCAATGCAGATGACGCTGGCTCAATGGCTAGAGTAGAGCTAGAGGATGATGCCTGATGACCTAAAAAAGCGTTAGACACTGCCCTTGAATTCTCTAAAGCTGGCTTAGAGCTGGAGGATACCTGAAGAGGCTCTGTATGTTTCCTTTCCTCCAACTTATGCACAAATTGACATAAGTGAGATATACCTTGGTTTGTAACATTCTGCTTCCCTTCTATCCGACCAATTCGGAACTCCAAGCCTTGGACACCGCGTTGAACAGATTCGACATCAAAGCCAATATGTTTTAAGTCTCCATGAATCTCATAAACCTCATTTTTAGTGACAGCATTCAACTCTGCACATTGATCCAAACCATTATCAACACGATCAATTCTTGAAGATAGGTGTCGTTTTGCTGCCGTGATAGATGTCGAAACTTGTTCAAGTTGTTTGCCAACACTTGTACATGCCTCTGATAGGCTACGTCTTGTAGCAAACATCATATCGGAAAGCTTCCACCCCTTCCACCAAATATATCCATAACCTGCAACTCCAATCACAATAACAGGCACAACATATGTTGTTGCACCTGACTGAGAATTCTCTGTGACAACTGTGATTGACCTTGACGATACTAACATTTTTAGCTCCTGTCTTAGGCTGTTGACCTGTGCCATCAAAGAATTATCATTTGACACTTCCTTCGACTGTGATTCATCCTCCTTTGAACAACTATTAGAATGAACATTGTACTTACAATTAGTCTGACATACTATAGAAATATCCTTTAAAAACCACAGTAATTCCTCTTTTCTCAGATATATGTCAAATTTGTGGGAAAATTCAGCGAACCAAATACAAGAAAACTACCCTGCCAGATGTTCTTCTCACTCAGTAATTATTAGTATTTGTATAAATGTATGAAGCACCGAGATGAAATTGCTCATTATTGAATTTCCTATGAAAACCTACAGAACTTCCAGAAATCAGTCTTTTGGTAATCACATGTACATCTGCTCCTCTTGTTACCATGTTTGAAGCTACATATTAAAATTCCAAATGTCATGTGACCAGGTCAATTTCACAAGAACAACAAATATACTTTCAACACTCTTTGCATCGCGGAATAGCAATCCTCCATCAAGATCAAAGTCTTCATGAAAAGATGATGTGTGAATAGATTGCAGAGCAACTGTTTGTACCATCAAATTTTCTGCTGAATCCCCATACATGGCCTTTAAAATTGGGATTCCCATGACTAGAGTATTAGGCAATGTAGATAATGAGAAGAGTGTGATGACCCAATCCAAGCTTCCTCTATGTGACCACTTAGCCCACAAGCCCAGAACCAAAAGTGCCATGGCTTTAGATACCACATCAGCAGCAATGAAAGTAAAATTCAACTTGTAAGGGTTGATCCTGGATATAAACTCAAATGACAGTAGAGGGACAGCAAATACAGCCACAAACTTATTGATCCCTGCACATTGCTCGGGACTGAATACCTTCCACCATTTTACAGATCCATAAGCAAAGAACATTGTCACATACAGTGGAACAACAACACTAATTACAGTGTATAAATCCTTCCAAGTTATCATCCTTGCCACAGAAGGACTTGGATTTTGATGTGAGTATTTTGGTAGATTGTCCTGATTTCAATTCCACTTGATATTATGTAGCCTCACATTGATTTCACTTCCAGCCATTCTGCTATTGAATACAAACACTGCATAATGCCATCCCAGCAATTGGGTTCAAGTCTCTCCGAGAATCAATGAAGGGAATAGCCACCTAGATCAAGAATCTGACAAAAGGACCACATTACTATTACAACCGTGGTCATCTAAAAATGAAAAGATGATGTGTGAATATAAATCTATAGGCATCTGTAAGGTCTGAATCCTATAGTTTGGAAAGCTGCACCAAATGCTTCTGACGGGTTGGGTTCAAACTCAAACCACCAGATTTAGCCATTGAGCCATAAGAGGCCTATAGGCACACTAGCTGTCAGAAGAATCAGTATGGTCCTTTGCAGAGAAAGGCCTATGAGATTCCAATTCTTAGAACCAAATGCTTGGCTACAAATAGGATCCATTCCTGATGCCAATCCAAACAGAACTGAATAGCCCGGAAAAGGGGCCATTCTACTTCCTCCGTAGAATACTCCAATTATATGTACTCTGGAATGGCTATTAACCTTCTAATTTCTGTTAACATCATGTGTTGTTTATGCTACATATGTTTAAGAACACCACTGAAACTTATGTGTTGTTGGGTGTTTATATTGTATTCCAACTTGCAGTCTTGGGGTCTCTGTTGAGCATTCACTCTGATAATCCCTCTCCCTCTCAGCTGCAGAGTTGTGGACATGGCAACTCTTGGGTTCCTCTTCACATTTATAGTGGACTACATATGTCCAAATTACTACATATGTCTTATGCATGTTTAGTGGACTGTTTTTTTTCTTTTTACTGGTTTCCATGTGCATGTGTAGGTTTGCCTTGTACATGTTGAAGGGGTCACTCTTCTTTCTGGTTAGTTTACTTGTGGGCCAATGCATGTGCATGTGTGGAACCTAGTTCCAATCTCACCAACTTGGTATGTTGCTTTGTCAAACATTAGCAATATGCTGTTATATATATTACTCAACTCAAAAACAGACAAGTAGACTATATTTGTTGATCCTAAATTTGCTCTGCTGCATTAATACTCCTATATACAACCAGGTCATCATTATGCCATAAGAAATTTTTGTCTCCTTATAATGGCGAGTGCCACAGTGCCCATACCAGTTATCATGAATTCAGTCCTTCCCTTGCCAGTGACCTAGACCTCTGTTCAGAGTCAAAGAATCGGCCTGTACTTCTCTTGAGAAGGGACAGTGAATAAGCAAATGGCTGATGGTTTCAGACTCAACTTTCATCTTCAGTTTTACTCAGAGTGCGTCTATTAGGGCCATGCCACTCTTAGTTTTACTCAGAGTTTGAAACTCTCTGCTATCAAATACTGGGCACAAAGAAACTGAATCAATAAAGCTTCCAACCATTGAAACAGGGTAATGGGAAAAACAATTTTATAAGAAGCCCCAAGGGTTGAAAAATAAGAATGTTGGGAAATGATGATGCTGTACAGGATGGTATTTATGACACACCATAATACACTATAATTCTCCAACCTTAGTGTAATGGTACCTTTGTGAGGGGACTAATATACAGAAATGTTTGAGAATAATGAAGCAATATGTTCACTGTGATCTGAATTAATCTATTCACACATCCAAAAATAAGGGAATCTGTTCTTACTATCAACAGACACACCAAAGAATGATGTGAATTAGTCTATGATCAGAATTATTCCTATTCACACATCCAAAAATAAGGGAACTGCATACAATATTCACTTCCTTGAGTATCATTTATTTTAAAACTCATAGATGTATTTGGGTCCTATAATGAGCATTTCATCTATATAAAGTGGTGATAACTAAATGTGTTTTTTGCAGAATAGTTGCCAGTATTAAAAGTGATGCAGTGTAAATGAACACAAATTATCTGCTTTTTTTAATTATATATGATTGAAAAACATGTTGAGTATTAGGAAATAGATAATTGTCTACTTGTTTAACATGAATTTATTGTTATTTGTTTTTCAGGTTTTTGAAGTGTAAAAAATGGTGCAAAAGTGGCATTTATGCATTGAAGTGTCTTGCTTTCCAAATCCAGGTCGAGCAGTTATTAAATTCATCCTTTACAATATGGCAACAAATCATTTATTTTATGGAAAGAGAGAAGTGCCTGGAATGACGACAAACAATGAGGCATATTACATTGCCCTTGTTGAAGGGTTGAAAGAGGCAAAACAACATGATGTCAATGATATTGAAGTCTTCACCAACTCGGAGTTGATATGTAATCAGATGAAAGGCATCTATCGGGTTCGAAAGGACAATTTAAAACCTCTTCATAAGGAAGCACTAAATTGGAGTTTTCAATTTCAACATTTTACCATCAATCACTCTGCAGATATTGAAAAGATGTCCACTGATATAATGTCCAGAGCATTTTTAAGAACATATGTAGATGCCAAATATGACATAGGATCACCATCCACTGCAACAGAAATCATTGATCACCATCAATATAAATCCCCATTGTGTGAATGGGTTGTTGTTATCATTTTTCTGGGGTCTATCATAGCATGGTTCTTTCACTAAAGAAGAACCTATTATTCCCCAACATGCAATCATTACAGTTTTTTGTATGGGAGACAAATTAATGGACAAATGTAATATATTCCATGTACATGGACAAATGTATTTTGACAAAAGTAACTGGTTCATGATTTTCTGATTATCATCAATAAATTATGTTGTTGGAGAGATATTGATATGCTATGTGATTTGTTAGTTGGTTGTTGATCAATGATGAAAGGTTTCTTTACGTATGTGTCCTCCTCATCCATTAGATAATAGATAGTTGTCTTTACCTTGGTGGAGATGGTGCCTACCGTCGACTATGCATACACAGCAGATTTGATGATTTCCTCCTGTGGAGCTGTTTGGGAGATCTTTTGCCTTTCAATTGTGAAAAATGCTTGCCATATCGATATGATAAAAGGAATGTCCATTTTCCCACTTGTTCATGGTAGTGATTTTAATCCCCAAGCCATGCTAGAACTTGGACCAGTCAAGAAGAGTGCAGGGTGTGCATTTTAACCTACGCCCTCTCAACTGAAAATCACATTCAACAATTTGGAGAAGGGGCTCCTATCTTGAGATTTGATTTGATCACAAACTTGTTTTTGTTGACTATGCTAGCCAAAATTTTACCTGAACAGGGCTATACACTTGTTCAGTTTGTATCCAACTATAACATATGGTAGTAGAATAGATTGCCCAGCTTGGATCGGTAGCAAATCCCAACAATCGGCAGTCTTTACCTTGGTGGAGATGGTGCCTACCGTAGGATATGTATAGACAGTAAATTGGATGATTTCCTCCTGTGGAGCTGTTTGGGAGATCTCTTGCCTTTCAATTGTGAAAAGTGCTTGCCATTTCGACATGATAAAAGGAATGTCCATTATGCCACTTGTTCATCGTAGTGATTTTATATTCAATCATATCTGCAGATTGCAGAGAATCCCCAAGCCATGCTAGAACATGGACCAGTGAAGAAGAGTGTAAGGTGTGCATTTTAATCCAGGTCCTCTCAGCTGAAATTCACATTCAACAATTTGGAGAAGGAAATCCTATCTTACCAGCTAACCACCCCTCCCTCCTCACAAAAAAAAAATGAACCTAGACATGGACCAGCCTATTATAGTCTTAACCTTGGTGGAGACACTGCCTAGCGTGAGATATGCACGCACTGCAGGTTGGATGTTTTCCTCTTTTGGCATCTGTCTGGGAGATACTCCTTCTATTCAATTGTCATGAAAGTCGTTTTCCCACTTGTTCATGGTAGTGATTTTATAGTCAATAACATCTGCATAATTTCCCCAAGCCATCCTAGAACATGGACCAATTAAGAAGAGTGTAGGGTGTGCAATTAAACCTAGATCCTCTCAACTGAAAGTCACAACAATCTGGAGAGGAGGCTTCTCTCTTGAACAATTTATAACCAGACCATGATTGAGATTTTATCTGATTACAAGCTTGTTTTTGTTGACTGCGCTAGCTAAAGTTTTACCTGAACAGGGTTATACACACATTCAGTTTGTTTCTAACTATCACTTTCAACAGTAGAGTAGATTGAGCGGCTTGGATTGGTTGCATATCCAACTGTCAGCAGAGTCTTTACTTTCCAAAGTCTTCCAACCCGATTATTTTGCACTGACTATTCATCTCATCAGAACATACAATGCTTAATTTCAAGAATTATGATGTGTTTATATGCAATTTAAGTCTAGAAACACACTGTATTTAAATTTTTAACACGGTCTTCAGAAATTTGATCTGCAATTATCTTCGACAATATGAAGATCCATTGAATATATAAGAAAAAATAAGAATATGATAAGAGAATTTCATAGGAAGACCAAGTTTAGATGCCTAGTAGCTGGAAATTTACATAATTGATAATTGACTGCAGAGTAATATAAAAATTACAAACTCCAGAAAACTTTCTACATTATGATTTATATTTTGGCCTGCCCTTTTGACATTCTCAATGGAAAACAACCTAAAGTTGGCATGCCCAAAGAGGTGATTTTTAACAGTTATGTTGTTGGAGATTTCTGGAAGTGAACTGTGTAATGTTTTTGCAGCAATTGCAATACGGTGAAGTTGCTCTGTGTCTCCTAGCTTGCCGTTAATGCTATAGATTGCTGATTTCTTAATGTAATATAAGCCTGTTACAACTAGTCTCTACTTTCAACTGTACAAATAACCCATAATCTTTTATGACAGTTCAGGATCCCATATTTAGTTTTTGTTCCATCTTGATTAACGAAATTTTATGTGAGTATGAACAGAGTTATTTAGGGTAGACTGTAAAAAATATGCAATACCGGCAGAAGGTCGACATATCAAGGCTGCGAACAACAAAATTGGACAAGAAAAAACAGCTCTTGCAAAAGTAGCCTGAGGAGCAATTCCACCAATATATTTAACCTTTTCATTAATCAAATTTCTGAACTTGAGAGTCCATCTGAGAAATTTGTGTTATGATGATGATGGAACATGCCTGGAGTTTAAGGTATAAGAATGTCTTGTTAAAATTTAAATGTTAAACATCTCATAGTAGAATATTTCTAAACTCAAATGATCAAGGTTCAGTTATAGGTACTCTTACCAGCAATGTCTAAATGGTTCATGGTAAGGAGCTCCTTCTGTTGTGTACGAGAAAACCCTAAACTTACTAGTCAATATGTCACTCTGAGTACAGGAACTGATGGATGGCGCCTTTACAGGGTAGGAAGAGTGAACAATTGCCCATTTGAGACCTTGGAACATAGCACCAAGAGTCTGTACCTTTGATATACTAGAATATGACCACTACTCCTGGCAAGACCATGGTTTTAAATGTGCTTTCTATTTGTCCTTCTGATAAGCATCTTTGTTATGTTATTGACTGGCACAGATTTATTCCACCACAGGAATTTTGACTGCTTTGATGCTCTTACACATAGGTTTGACGTGTCAGCTAGTGGAATTTATTCATAATGAACTATCCCTCAGGTTTATATTTTAAATAATATTATTTGATTCAGTGATTATTGGCCTCTTTACATCACTTGAAACTGTAAACATAATTGAAAAAACCAAGCATCCATTATATATATACGCATATACATATGGAGTTTTAAATGTCAAATGATGACCATTGCAGTGAATATGTACAAGTACCATTGGATAGAAATCTCTACTATAATACATGTAGGCTACCATGGGTATATAAACAAATATGTCAAAAATATCAATTTCCTAGCTACAGCACTTCACAAGGCATAGATTTCTTGTGATAAATTTCTGCATACATAGCTTTGTTAATCTGTAATACAGTTCCATCCTCTACTGGTAATGTAATCAAAGTGCAATGGCTGAGACAGAACTAGTATGAAGTGACCATCATATATAACATGTTCTTCAATACAATATGCATGCTAAAAATCAAGTGTTTGGATAAACTCATGAGCAGTTTGGGTTACAAGGTTAATAGGAAAAGAAACAACTTGGCATGGTAAATCCTGGGCACTGCTTCTCAGTCATTTCCAACCACCTTGCCAATCACTTGCAGAATTCACACAAATTTTACAGTCAGATAGAATTTTCTTACTTCATTTAGGGTACATCACCCTTAAGCAAGTATGCCAACTTGTATAATCATCAAATCTCTGTAGATATATTGGATTAATGCTTATGTAAGTGCTAAATAAGCTTACTGAGTGGACTGTAATTTGACCACTCTCAGAATATTGAAGGACTTTGATATCGCTGTAATGCTATCATCAATTTCAATGCTGAACAGGGGTTTGTCGAATCTTATAAGCTTTTTCATTAAGATGAATCACATCAGTTACTCATTTTCCGAATAGGTTAGATAAAAATGTCATTGTGCACAATGAAGCAGTGTCAAGTTAGTGGTTTAGCTCATAGAACAGGAGCAACTCTTCTACCTATATTCCTTTTCTGAAATTTTCCAAATTTCTTCTTCCTCTACCATTCTTTGTATGAGTTGCAAGTGCTTGGGACTCATCATCTTGAAGTTTCTGAAATTTCCCTTTTCATATTAGCCTAGACTCCTCTTGAGTACAGGCAGTCGAATAGTTGATCAAACTTTGGAATTTCCAATCTGCCACAAATGCTTGATACAAATGAATCCCAAGATCTAGAAACTCATTAAGAGTCACAGTCACAAGTTCTGATTCGTCAATATTTCCTCCAATGGCTTTAAGTTGATCTCTTAACTGAGAGATCCCGTTAAAGTTGGGCAGCTAGAGAAAGATTCCCCAGCCCATTTGATCAAGCTTCTATAATGGAACAAAATGGATCAAAGAATTAGTATTGGACAAAAGAAAATTAAATTAATGTCAAGTTGGCTTGATCAACCTATTGGAGGGAAAATGAATTAAATGAAAATTGGAATTTGAATTTAATAGGTCGGCCTAATGTTGGCTCCCTCCTCCGAAGGGACATGTCCCTTGACATAAATCACTATAAATATACACCTATGTTTTCTATGGCTTGGTGGTGATTCTATGAAGCCAGAATTCAGAGATCTACCTTTCTACAGTAAGGAAGACACCCTTAACATAATTCAGATTTCTCTGAGATTGTTTTGAAGACTTTCTTGGCACAGTTCAGAGGAGATTATTATCTCATCATAATTCGGACCTCTGTTGAGGAAGATTATAATGAAGCTATTGTTTGGATACATGAAGACTAGTTCGATCTCCAACTGGGTGTAGTGGAAAACTCAGTTCTAATCATATTTAGTTCAATCATGATCTTGGCACTTGACCCAGTTCAATGTATATTCTAGTTTGGATCTTGTTAAGGCTAGTGCAAAGGATGATCAAGTTCAGTGCTCTGTGGGATCACAATTCAGAGTACCATTATGGTTACAACAAAGCATGTTTTCTGAAGAAGCAAGACTACAAGCCGAGACTTTGTTTGAGCTACAGGACATGCCTGAATCGAGGCTAAGGTTGTATATATGTATCTGAACCGAGCCCTTATGCAAGTTACAATATGACTTGATAAAGGGCTTATATACATTACAGTGTAAAATATTGTGGAACTGCTTCGCATAATATTAGCAGCTGAAGTTATGTTTGCATACAGTATATGCATATTGATGACACCTAGTGCTCAGAATAAGACATAATTGTCATCCTGACTGTTATCTATTTTATCTCAATTTTCTTTACAGTATATGCTTCTTTCTTAAATATGAACACCTATGTTTTCATATGGCTTGGTGGTGATTCTATGAAGCCAGAATTCAGAGATCTACCTTTCTACAGTAAGGAAGACACCCTTAACACAATTCAGATTTCTCTGAGATTGTTTTGAAGACTTTCTTGGCACAGTTCACTATAAATATACACCTATGTTTTCTATGGCTTGGTGGTGATTCTATGAAGCCAGAATTCAGAGATCTACCTTTCTACAGTAAGGAAGACACCCTTAACACAATTCAGATTTCTCTGAGATTGTTTTGAAGACTTTCTTGGCACAGTTCAGAGGAGATTATTATCTCATCATAATTCGGACCTCTGTTGAGGAAGATTATAATGAAGCTATTGTTTGGATACATGAAGACTAGTTCGATCTCCAACTGGGTGTAGTGGAAAACTCAGTTCTAATCATATTTAGTTCAATCATGATCTTGGCACTTGACCCAGTTCAATGTATATTCTAGTTTGGATCTTGTTAAGGCTAGTGCAAAGGATGATCAAGTTCAGTGCTCTGTGGGATCACAATTCAGAGTACCATTATGGTTACAACAAAGCATGTTTTCTGAAGAAGCAAGACTACAAGCCGAGACTTTGTTTGAGCTACAGGACATGCCTGAATCGAGGCTAAGGTTGTATATATGAATCTGAACCGAGCCCTTATGCAAGCTACAATATGACTTGATAAAGGGCTTATATACATTACAGTGTAAAAGATTGTGGAACTGCTTCGCATAATATTAGCAGCTGAAGTTATGTTTGCATACAGTATATGCATATTGATGACACCTAGTGCTCAGAATAAGACATAATTGTCATCCTCACTGTTATCTATTTTATCTCAATTTTCTTTACAGTATATGCTTCTTTCTTAAATATGAACACCATAAATAAAATCAGATTTGTTTTGATCATATAACAGATCTAACATTTGAGAATATATTTGAAGAACAATTTAGATTGATGTCAAAAACACTAATTCATTCCCAAATTGTGGTGTGTATACATCATTGTTACAGCTTAGTCTGCAGTATTAGACCAATTACGTGAGAAAATACAGAAACATTGCAATAAAAAGAACCGACAATTGAATTTGTTGAACAATTACAGAGCCATGTGAATTAACTTGACATTCCATGTCAAAGTTCAAAATTTCATGAAACTTCAGGAGAGTAGTGGCATATAATTGAACTTTTACTTTTGCATTGATGAGAGCTCAAACATTCCTCGGTGCTCATCAGGCACCCATATTTTTAAAATTGCACTGATGAAGGCTCAAACTTTCCTCAAATTTTGCAGGCACCCATGTTCTCAATGTACCTAGAGCCTTCTGAAACAACACAACATTCCATGTCAAAACACAAAGTTTCATGAACTTTCAGAGAACAGATTATGAAAAAGGTATTTTTATAGCAACATAACAATGGAAAAACATAAATATACTTATCATATGATAAAGGGCCACCTGACGACGCCATAATAACCTAGCTTATCTATTATTTGTGCATACCTCATTGATTCCCACTAGAGTTGAAGTCCTTCTGTAGATGATCAGTCATGGTTGAAGATGATGCTTCTCCACTTATTCTATAGTTACCTAGAAAAATGTCAAACGTTATCGCAAAGAAATTTTCTAGAGCATCAAGGTATATGTGCACACACAATGAAAGAGTGTCAAATGTACCTGGCATGGAAAGTAAGGTTGGATGGTCTTGCATCTCCCTTTGGTCTTGGGTTATCACCATGGTTGGGGATTGTTGCATTGCTGTAAAAATAAACATACCACATGTTAAAGAATAGTGATGATTAAATACTTAAATCTAAAATCATGACTCTATTCAACACATGAAACTAACCTGGAACCATAGAGATGGCATTATTTGATCGATGACGTCCTCGCTTATTGAGGTATCGAAACTCAAATGGTTCATATTCTGATGGATCAACATTTAAATCAATTTCCAAACCATTGTTTTTTCTGCTACTTCTTCTTTTCTTTGTGGGGCTAAGGAAACTCTTCTTCCTCTTCAAAGATGGATCAAGAGATTCCAATCCAGGTGTGAAGTCAAAATCAGTAACGTGCAAATTATTGGCTTCATCCAACATTTTTTTAAGCATATCAGTCAATTGGATTGTCTTTGCCAAAGTAGTAGGAGGGTTATCTAAAATGAGATGGGTATAGCTAAACAACTTCTCCCTTGCCAAATGAAGTGCCTCGGCATCTGCGTCAACTTCATTTGTGGCCATAAGAGTAGCATCGGCATCTTCATCATGGTTTTGAGGCTCTATATTGATCTCAGGTGGGTCATTGCATATGTTATCCTCTGCATGTTGATGAAGCAATGGATTTGAATTATCCGATTGGAAATACAACCAATTAACCTTTATGGCATGCTTGCAAATGTTTCCACGGATAGACCATGGACATTCACACGTTATAAAATCCTTACGATACCAGGTGACAAGGTATTTTTTATCTCGATCTGTCTGACTTCTCACCCAATAAGCACGTGTTATGTTCTCATGAGGACAACAATCAGTATCCATAATTTTTCTTGCTCGTTCCACTGATGATTCTAGCTGCTTTTCTCTCTTGTAGTTGTTTAGGAATCCTTCTTCTTTTAAGATTTCCTTGAACCGATAACAAGGTTCAACTGTTGTTAGTAGCATATGCAATAACCAATCCATCCTCTGGGCACATTTTTTCCTTCTATCAGATAGAAATGTTGTTTTTAGGTAACAATGGTATGACTCAACAGCGTTATTGGTCTCCTGATTTGCATGAGGAAACTCCCGACAACCTTTCACCCACATACCTAATTGCAAATAGAACGATGTCAGTCTCACTCTATCACCTTTATAAAAGAAAAAAATACATATAATATGAAAAAAATGTTTACTTACGAATCTTATCTCCAGTGACCCAATTCTTGTTGAAATAGTCTAAGAACTTCTCTTCATCTGCAAACTTGATAAAAAATTGATTGATTGCATCTTCCACTTCATAATTGAGAGTGTGTTTCATGATGAAACCTAACTCACTGAACATCTCTTTGGCTTTTATGGAACTAGTGGCCAATCGATTGACATTTTTCAACCAAGCCCTCCATACATGCCAAACGCATAAGATCACATCGCAACCTGTGATCCTCCTGCCATATTCAATGCATTTTAGTGTGATATTTTTAGAAAAAATGCATGTTTGGTTATATCATGACAATGTTAAAGTTACCTCAAGGCACTGATTTCAGCCAGTGCATCATCAACCATGAAAGCATTGACTTTCCAATCAGGACAGGTTTGGAAACACTTGCGCATGAGCTGCTCCAGCCATATTGCAATATCATCTTATGTGTTTCGTGATGCCACGACCCATGCAACAGGCACCCCGCTTTGTTGTTCATCAAATGCCACGAGTGTATACAATTGATACTGTCATTTTCAACATTACATAAATTCAAATACAAGTTATTAATCATTTTGAATGGATACAACTTAAATAAATATATTCAATAAATCATTGGCATCTGACTTACCCCATATTTGTTTGTGTTAAATGTTGAATCCATGGCTATTAAGCTATTGTGCGATAGCTTGACCATTGTCTCCAACATCCACTTTGTTTGAATCCCTATTATAAAAGGGACCTCCACACCATTGGGCTTTTGGTAAAAGAAAAAATCTTCCCGATGCTTTTGATACCAAAGGTTTACACTCATTTCATCCTTTTTGTGAAGTTGATAATTTCCCTTCGCCAACCTATTATAAATGTTTACAATATCTTTCCTGCATAAGAAGAAATCTCTATCTCGAGTTGCCACATCGATGTCAACATGTCTCTTAACGTGGGTTCTATACACTACATCAATAGGCACTCCCAAAAAGAAACAACTCTCTACATATGCAACAATGTCCCTCGAAAGCCTTGGCCTAAGCAAGGCCCTGGTCTCACCTGAAGTGTCACATTGACCATGACAAGCCCAACCTTCCCCATCTACATGTTCATACATATTGAAAGTTAATATTGCTCTATCAGGAATTTCATGCATAACTTTCACAATAAAGTGGCATTGGCAACCCCTCTTCTGCACAAATGAAGTCCTTCGTTTAGCTGAAAGATTTCCTCTTTTGTCCTCTGGGCCAAATGAACAATAATAGCTAAACCAAAAATTTAAATTGTTAGTACATACAAAGAAAGATAACCGTGGTTTCAAAAGATCTAAACAATATATATTTTAAATACTCACATATCATATTGCAATGCAGCAGTAGATCTTTCTTTTGGTTTACCCTTTGTTTTTCGTACGAAATTACATGGAGCAATAGGATTTTCTTCCTCTCCTTTTATAAAGTCAGCAACCCGTCGTAACGGGATTACAGCGACACGATCAATACCATTGTTTTTTGTATTTATTTCTGTCCAAACCAAGTCTTTATTAGAGAAAGTCATTTTTCCTTTGAGGTCTTGCACCTCAAGATCCATGATATATTGCCATTTCTTTCGCTTGCCCATTTTGAACTAATCTGGTCAAAGAATATGCAAGGACATCAAAACCAAAATTTCGATCTTAGCAAGTTATTCAACATATATATAAATATAAAACCTCTTTTATGCTTTTTTTGAGGTCTAAAATATCAATCACTCAATGATGACAAAAATAAATAGCACAAAAGGATGCAAAAAATTTGGGATGCAAGCATTTCCTTTAAGATGTTGCTTTTTGCCTCATTCATTTTCAACAAGGCATTCCTTAAAGGAAAGATTCCTTTGACAACATGAACAGATGCAAAGATTTAGTTACAAAACCGTGTTTTCTGCTTACCTAACTCTGAAGCAAAAAAACATAACATAAATATTAAGCAAATGTGAAACAGCAACTCCCGTCTACCAATTTTCAAATATTAAGCAAATGTGAAACAGCAGGACATACTATAACACAGAGACAGAGGAGAAGCGTGGTCTGCAATGAAATTGAAGCTTCCCACCACAATATTCACGCGAAATTGTTTGAACAACAGAGTGTATGTTTCTCTATTTGAAGGCTGTGCTCTTCTTCTGCCACAAAAATCCTTACATGGCTGTCAGTGAGCCGTCGGTTGCACAATTATTTTTGTTTTATAATATTCAGTTTTCGATATTCTTGGCCAATTGTCCACAAATTCGTGTTTCTTGACCTTATATCCTTTTGCAGAGGACTCTGAAAATATTCCATGAATTAAATTTTAAAAATCTTGGAATAACTTCCGTGATTTGAGCTCATTTTCTAGCGGAAAACTAGTTGAAATTTTGAGATTGAGCCCAATTTATAGTCACTACAATCTTCTTTTCAATAAATTCTGTTTGGATTGGCATCAGGAATGGATCCTATTTGTAGCCAAGCATTTGGTTCTAAGAATTGGAATCTCATAGCCCTTTCTCTGCAAAGGACCATACTGATTCTTCTGATAGCTAGTGTGCCTATAGGCCTCTTATGGCTCAATGGCTAAATCTGGTGGTTTGAGTTTGAACCCAACCCGTCAGAAGCATTTGGTGCAGCTTTCCAAACTATAGGATTCAGACCTTACAGATGCCTATAGATTTATATTCACACATCATCTTTTCATTTTTAGATGACCACGGTTGTAATAGTAATGTGGTCCTTTTGTCAGATTCTTGATCTAGGTGGCTATTCCCTTCATTGATTCTCGGAGAGACTTGAACCCAATTGCTGGGATGGCATTATGCAGTGTTTGTATTCAATAGCAGAATGGCTAGAAGTGAAATCAATGTGAGGCTACATAATATCAAGTGGAATTGAAATCAGGACAATCTACCAAAATACTCACATCAAAATCCAAGTCCTTCTGTGGCAAGGATGATAACTTGGAAGGATTTATACACTGTAATCAGTGTTGTTGTTCCACTGTATGTGACAATGTTCTTTGCTTATGGATCTGTAAAATGGTGGAAGGTATTCAGTCCCGAGCAATGTGCAGGGATCAATAAGTTTGTGGCTGTATTTGCTGTCCCTCTACTGTCATTTGAGTTTATATCCAGGATCAACCCTTACAAGTTGAATTTTACTTTCATTGCTGCTGATGTGGTATCTAAAGCCATGGCACTTTTGGTTCTGGGCTTGTGGGCTAAGTGGTCACATAGAGGAAGCTTGGATTGGGTCATCACACTCTTCTCATTATCTACATTGCCTAATACTCTAGTCATGGGAATCCCAATTTTAAAGGCCATGTATGGGGATTCAGCAGAAAATTTGATGGTACAAACAGTTGCTCTGCAATCTATTCACACATCATCTTTTCATGAAGACTTTGATCTTGATGGAGGATTGCTATTCCGCGATGCAAAGAGTGCTGAAAGTATATTTGTTGTTCTTGTGAAATTGACCTGGTCACATGACATTTGGAATTTTAATATGTAGCTTCAAACATGGTAACAAGAGGAGCAGATGTACATGTGATTACCAAAAGACTGATTTCTGGAAGTTCTGTAGGTTTTCACAGGAAATTCAATAATGAGCAATTTCATCTCGGTGCTTCATACATTTATACAAATACTAATAATTACTGAGTGAGAAGAACATCTGGCAGGGTAGTTTTCTTGTATTTGGTTTGCTGAATTTTCCCACAAATTTGACATATATCTGAGAAAAGAGGAATTACTGTGGTTTTTAAAGGATATTTCTATAGTATGTCAGACTAATTGTAAGTACAATGTTCATTCTAATAGTTGTTCAAAGGAGGATGAATCACAGTCGAAGGAAGTGTCAAATGATAATTCTTTGATGGCACAGGTCAACAGCCTAAGACAGGAGCTAAAAATGTTAGTATTGTCAAGGTCAATCACAGTTGTCACAGAGAATTCTCAGTCAGGTGCAACAACATATGTTGTGCCTGTTATTGTGATTGGAGTTGCAGGTTATGGATATATTTGGTGGAAGGGGTGGAAGCTTTCCGATATGATGTTTGCTACAAGACGTAGCCTATCAGAGGCATGTACAAGTGTTGGCAAACAACTTGAACAAGTTTCGACATCTATCACGGCAGCAAAACGACACCTATCTTCAAGAATTGATCGTGTTGATAATGGTTTGGATCAATGTGCAGAGTTGAATGCTGTCACTAAAAATGAGGTTTATGAGATTCATGGAGACTTAAAACATATTGGCTTTGATGTCGAATCTGTTCAACGCGATGTCCAAGGCTTGGAGTTCCGAATTGGTCGGATAGAAGGGAAGCAGAATGTTACAAACCAAGGTATATCTCACTTATGTCAATTTGTGCATAAGTTGGAGGAAAGGAAACATACAGAGCCTCTTCAGGTATCCTCCAGCTCTAAGCCAGCTTTAGAGAATTCAAGGGCAGTGTCTAACGCTTTTTTAGGTCATCAGGCATCATCCTCTAGCTCTACTCTAGCCATTGAGCCAGCGTCATCTGCATTGGGTTCTGGTTCATCTATGAAGGGGTGAAAGACAGAAGGAAATAATGCAGAGAAATAAGAATAAATAAAGATTGGTGAGCGTTTTGCAGAGGTGTTATGGTGGAGCAGCCATTTCAAAAGGAATAATCTCATCCATTGCCTTGCATTCCTGATTTTCTTGTGCATAAATTAATAATCTCGCGTGAGTGTTTGTAATTAGAATTAAGAACGATCAGCTGAAGCTCCTCTGTATTATCTGTAACCACTAAACATATTTTTTTATAAATAAAAAGTAAGAATAACAGAAGGATTGTAATGGTTTTAATATTCATTTTTTAACCAGGATTCGAAAACCCGAATCATTGGTTTGGTTTTCTTCTCAAATGCTCTGATGCGTCCAGGAAAATAAATAATGTGACGCTGCGGCTAAATCCACGGTTTGTAATTCAATCCCTGAAAAATTTCAATTCTGGTACAAGCAATAGGATTTTGGAAAGAAATTCTGCGGGAGAAAAATCGAACCACAGAAAAGAGTCTTAAAGGGATTATGATGATATGGGCTTCACAAAAGCAGTAAATCAAGCCAATAGAGAAAGCCAACGCCTAATTCATCTATGAAGGGGTCTTCCTCCAGTCCTAGATCTTCAGAACAGAAAGCGTTGGCAACACACTCTGGTTCTGGTCTGAAGGATGTACAAGGTATATCTGAGGTAGCTGAAGGTAGTATATGAGTTAGTTACCTACGAGGAGTACGTGGCCTCTGAGCTGCAGTGCGGAAGGAGTTCGCAGAGGATCAGAGCACAGCGAAACCACAATGGCGGCAGTAGAATGGCTCCAGAGTAAGGGTAGGGGAGCACAGCGAAACCAGAGCGCTTGAATGGGCGCGGGTGTTGAATTCGAATGGAGGGAAAGATCGCGCATGAATGAATTACTCCCCGATCGGCCAGCGCATTACCTTTGCAGGAATTACTCCCCGATCGGTCAGGGATGTCAGGCGATCGGCGATCGGTCAGGAATGTCAGGGAATGTCAGGGCGGACCGGGAGGGTGGCGGAGAACGGGCGGAGAGATGGTGGCGGAAGAGGGAGAGATTTCCGGCAGCCGGAGCCGGACGATTTTCCGGCCGGTGCCGGAAAAGGGGCCATTCTACTGCCTCCGTAGACTACTCCGTGAAATTTATGGTGGACAAAACAACAGAAGGAAAGTGGGATGCAGGGAGATGACTCGATATTTTAATTGGTGCATGTATCTATGTGACTCTGCCACAAAGTTATCTTCCTCTGACAATAGTGGAGGTTGCGGTGGTAATTAATTGTGATGTCGGTGAATTGGGGCGAATGTACAACAACAGTGATCAGGTATCTAGACATCAAATTGCCCGATGTAGATTTGTTCATTTTCCTGGAGCGGAAGTGGGAGAATTCGAAAGAGCATCCTGTACATGACCTGAACTTTCCTCCGCCACTATCTTTGTCGTATACTGCTTTTAATGATAAAAAGCAGGCAGGCGCAGAGGCCGAGGCGAATAAATCAACCAGTCTTGAAGCCTGCGAATTGCAGAGGCTTACGAAAATAATAGTAGATCCCTGGTAGAAGGTTGATTAGCGCAGCTATTCATTTCAGGTTTTGGGTTCTTGAGCACAGCCAAGAGTCCGCTGATGTAGTGCGTTTTTTTAGGATCGAGAACATCTCTGTTAGTGGGCGTCGTGAAATGTGGAGTTGTCTATAATGTGATTTTTTGGAGATTCCGGTGACGAAATCCGGCGGAAGAAATTGAAGTTAAATATTGATTTGTTGCAGTTAAAATGGTTTTTTAACTGCATATTTGGATTCAGCACCCTTAAAAACCCTGGGACGCCTTGATTGTGCGGAAACTAGCTATCAAACTTGGGATTCCAATAAATTGCTGCCGGATTTTGACCGGAAAAACCCACCGGAAAGGCTTCCAAAAAGTCTCATTATAGACAACTGCGTGAAATGTGCGTTGGTCAGCGTGGTGATGGACGAGCCATAATACTTGGATCGCAGTTGGGTTCGAGTCTCTATAGTAATATTTTGCGACAGTAAAATGTGGTATTTATAAATGTTTTGGAATTAGAAGCATTGAGCCTAGCTAACTCAATGCAGTGCTTTTTTTTTATTTTTTTGTTGATTTAGCTACTCTAACAAATCACGGAGATGAATCTAAGACAATTAAATTAGAAAAATAAAGAAGAGACTAAAGGCGCTCGTGGTCAAGGTTGAAATGCAACAAATATTGTTTTTCTGCAACGATGACACTGGGATTTAAATGATGATGGATAGAGATGTGAAAGTTTGTGTGAATTAGCGTGAGTTTGTGAAATAGACTCATGATCATGGTGTATTATGTGTCACATATATTAATTGTAGGCAAGTCGATGATGTTTTGTAGTGGTCTTTATAATGTATGTACTTGGTAACTCGAAGAGTTGGAGTGTGAAATGTAAGCCTGATTTACCTACAGAGCCTTATTGGCTACATTAAAGCCCTAGTGGCTACAAAGCCTTCGTAGCTATAGACACTTCATGGCTAGTGCCCCAGTGGCAATGGAAGAGCCTCAATGCTCACATTTTTGGAGTCTAGGTGGTTGAGAGTGACATACCTTACTCACAGGAGAAATTTTCTTTCTCACAGGTCTCAACGTATCTCCAGCTAAGCACAAGAGCATGGTTATGGGTAATCCGATAAAACCCATGATAATGGTATCAGGTAATGGAATTTAGTTTGGCCAACTATTGTCACACATTTGTGTCTGTGTTGGAACTGACCATTCCAACAATAGACAAATTTATTTACCGCTATAGGTACATGTATGCAGTTATAATGGTTGACAGAACAATGTATGCGAAGGGCATCCTAGTGCACTGGCGATTGCAGTGGTTAGCACCCATGCATTCTGGTGGATCCTTGTTCCTTTATATGGACATCAACATATTCCTCTGTTATGTTTGACCGCAATTAAACTTTGCATATTGATATCGAGACAAGTACTCATTATGCGGGTGTGTTGGAATATGTAATTCTTACTTGTCTCAGTTGTGACTTTCTATCTATAGGAGTGTATTCTTATTCTTTAGGGTTGTTATATCTAGATGTTCCTATATTGGTGTGTGGTTGAGATATTCTCTCAACCAGGTGCATGTGTGTCCAAGTAGTCTACCTATCTTGAGACAACACTAAATGTATTTATATGTAATCTTATTTGATGTGAATATATGATATTGTGTGCACTATAAAAGTTAAGTAGACAACTCCTAGATCTCACAATCCCAAGTCCTTACATAGTTGAGAAGATGGAGAAAGCGATAGATTTGTTAATAAAACTACCAGAAGTGAGTGGTATTTTCACTGACCTCCAATCCAGAGCCATCATCTCTCGATTTAATCATTTCTAGCCTAAGTCTAAAGAATTATATCAATGGATATACCTCAACTGGAGTAATAATTATGATATTTACCTGTGTGCGAAGGGATTTTTGTAGTCCAATTTGGTAATTAGAAAGATTTGGATTATTCCATAAACAAAGGACCTTGGTTTTAGGGGAGGGTGATTCTTTTTGTAACTCCATGGTTTCCAACCTTTGATGCCACAACAATTGTGGTTATAAAAATTATAATATGGATAAGGTTAAATAAACTCCCTCTTCCTTGTTGGCACCATCAAGTTTTAGAAGGCATTGGAAATTCATTGGGGAAATTTCTAAAGATGGACCAAGAAATAATGGACAAATGTATATTTTCTTTTGCCTGTATCTGCGTGGAGATAGACTTAAGTAGAGGGATTCCAAACTACATCCACCTAAGTCATCAAAACTTTAAGTGGACATAATGACTAGATTTTGAAAATATTGTCTTTAGGTGTCGGATCTGCCATCAGACAGGGCACTTGTAGAACTCATGCCTATTGAAGTATGTAACTAGGTTCAGTCTCCATAAATATAAAATGTATATTCTTATATATTGAAAAAAAAAAAATTTAGTATTATTAGTATTTTAGCACGTGTTTCATGCTCAAGATCAATTTATTTGTAGTTCAAGCACCCATTAAGTGTTTCTAGGGTTTGTCATAGAGTGAAAAAGACAACTGAATGATTGTCATATCTGAAAGACCCTATTAGGCATCTTGTATCATGTAAAAGGAAATTTATGTAAGTCAATTTGAGTCATAAAGACCCTTTAAGATCAAGTCTTCCTAGTTGAGGCAAGTCAGCTTCATGAAAGGGTTATTTAACCACCATGGGAAGCCTATATATAAGAAACCATCAACCTCATTTGTAGAGTATCCAAGAAGCTCATTGAAGAATAAGAAAGTGACTAAGAAAGAGAGCGAAGGAGGAGGAAATCTAAAGGAAGAAGAAACTAAAGTTTTTAAGGACCACATTGGGCTAAATCCTCCCACATGTGCGAAGAGCTAGGGCATCAATTTGTTGCAAGAATGTTGAATTACAGTGTTGTTAGGAAACCAAATGTTGGTACCAAGAAGACCTACTTTGGAAGCCAAGTACACAAGAAGAAAAGATCAAACTAAGTGAAGGAGAAAAGGAACTCTATTCTTCTCTACATAGTTCACACGTGGGAAAATCACAAAGGTAGCAAGAGGTCGAAATTCCAAGTCTAGGAAGCTGAAGAGTTGCAGAACTAAAGGAGATGAAATTTGTTGTAGGGGTCAAATTTGTGCCAAAGAAGAAGTGTCTGACTTGGGTTGACTTTGTGAAACAATGATCAGGTGCTCAGTGTTTAGCTCAAAAATCAAAATTCTTAGATTGGCTCGAAAATTGTACGAATGTGTCTGTCACGTCAAGACGATCGCAACGCAATTTGTTTCATTGAAAACAGAGTTTGAATGAAAGAGAAAAGGCATGTTGTTCGTTTTCTTGAACAGCTAAAAAAATTGCAGAATATGACAGAATGATGACATGGCAGTCCAGTCAGCAATCTAGTCAAGAAGGGGAATCTTCTTCATTTTTCGCCCAATGAGGCTGTGACAAGTGTCACTTCAAGATTCACCAATTTAGTTGTGTGAAGGTGAAATTGCCCAATGTCCTCCAAGGTGAAATTAGGAGTTTATGATTAATATTATGCAAAAATTATATATATATATATATATATATATATATATATATATTAATTATTTTATATGATTTTAAATTCATATATATATATAATATTTAATATTAAATGTTTAACATTACAAATCCACATATATTTAAACCATCCAAAGCTCTGAATTATGGTCAAAGTCCGCATATATATTATACATGGCACGTTTAAATGTTTTATCGTATGCATTAAATCCAAAGTCCATGAAATAATTATATGGCACATTTTTAAATGTCAAATGGTAAGTCAAAATTCGAATTGATTTGGAGCAGTAAAATATATATGGGATGGGTCAAAGGGTGGGTTGAACCCGTGACCTCCCCCTCCCAAACTCCAATGCTTACCAATGAACCATCGCATGACTTGTTAAATTGTGGTAACAAACATATATTTAATGCGAACATGATCCGACGGCGGGAGAGGAGGGAGTCAGCCTTGCCAGCCAACCCCCTCCATACGACCACATTTTAAAAACCAAGGGCCAGCGCCAACAATTTAGCGTGATTAGCACCATTAACCCCGTTTAGCCTTAATTAACCCAAGTTTAAAATGGCGGTAGTTTTTGAGGCGCACCAAATTCGGCAGGACTGCCAGTTTTGGCGGTGCTAACTAGAGTCTTCTTCAGATTTAGCGGGTTTCTTAGGGAAAAATTGAATGAAGCATATCTTGCTCAATTCGACCAATTTTGGAAAATGAATTGTCAATTTTGGATGATTTCGACCTTATGAACTCATTGGTATAGGTTGCAGAGGCAATAGAAGACTTCTACATGTGATTTTTCCACAGGGAAGCCGAGGGCCACTAGGGAAGGGGGTCATACCCAGAGTAGCCAAAGTCAGTTTTCAAAGATCTAATAGTCATTTTTGGATAATTTGGACATTCTGAAAAAACTAGTGTAGGTAGCAGGAGCCATAGATATTTTGTAAACAACATTTTTCCCACATTGAGCTAATTAGAGGCCCAAGCCATGGAAGATGGACCAAGCAGATGTAGCCCAGGAGGGGTGAACTCCTTCATCAAAACATTGTGTTATTGTGTCTCTTTGATGGTTTTCTGCACTGTACATGTTTGTTGTTCATTATTAGTTTTTAAAGCTATTTTTCTCATGAATTTCTTGTTTAACTTAATGAAATTTACCTTTTTGTAAGCACCAACAACTAAGGAAACCTCAGCACAAAAGGCAAGAAGCAAGCACATATTTTTAAATCTGTAATTGTTATTAGCACAAAAAAACTAATCATACAAAAATAGATCAAGTAGGTAGCCCAAGGTTGAATTGCTTGATTTCTTGAGTTTGTGCAATTAGAGTTTTAATGGTTGCAAAATTGTGATGCTTACAAGGTTAAAGTCTCAGAAAGGAGAATGGAAGCTATTGATTGCAACTCTTGAGTAAATTCCCTGAAGAAGGAGAGCCACAAGTCCACAATCTCCAGCACCCAAAGTTCCAATTACGGCTACACTTAAAACTCCTCAAGTTTTATCTTTAACTGAGATTGAAGAGGTACAATCAGTACAAATTTCTGAGCCTGAATCCATAGCCATTATGTCTGGAGAAAGAGAGCCTGAAGGTCCCTCTTCAGAAGAGGAAAAATTCAAGAAAACTTTCTACACTTTGATTGAGATGGTTAAATTCCTCTATGAAGAGAGGAACACTAGAATGGTTGGAGAGAGTTCTAAACCTGCACATGGAGAAGGAAGCTCGGAGGACAAAAAAGATGAGAATAAGGGTTCCAAAGGGAATGGTGGAAAGCCACCTCCATCTCCACCGTCTTCATCATTTTCCTCATCATCTCCATCATCTCACACAACATCATTTTCCACTACCACCACTGAAACTACCCATACTCATTCCAAAATCCCAAAAGGAAAAACTCTATTACTGAAATTGGACATAAAATTCGAACTTCCCATGTACAATGGAGAGGTGAATGCAGAAAAGTTGGACAATTGGGTTTGATTGTTGGAGGTATACTGCAGAATTCAGAATCTTTAAGAGGACGACATAAAGATCCAGTTGGCTTCACTGAGACTAGAAGGAGATACACTAGTTTGGTGGAAAGCAAAGACTCAAGAGGAAATGAGAATCTATGGTAAGATATCTATCACTTGGGTTGAATTTGTTTCTGCAATTAAAAGACAGTTTTATCCTTTAGCCATTATGAGTTGGCATAATTTTAGGCAACTTAAAGGCCAAACAGTCCAAGATTATACACAATAGTTTAGAAAAAGGGCTTTGTTATTATGAGTGAATTTGAATTCCCAAGAAACAATGCTGAAATATATTGGAGGTTTACATTACTATCTGAAACATACTATCCTTATGTTTAATCCAAACAATTTAGATGTGGTATGTGTGCAAGCCAGGCACCTTGAATCTAGAGGAAAGAACACTTATGAAGAGAGTAGTAATAAAAATCCACCTAAGGGTAAGGAGAAAGAGAAAGGAGGAAAAAAGGAAAGGGAAGAAAAATGCAAGTGTGAAGAAAGAATGGGAGAAAATCACATGCAAACATTGTTCCAAAGAGGGGCATGATGAAGCCCACTGCTAGAAATTGCATCCAGAAATGAAACTAAATAAGTTCAACAATAAAGGGAAACAAAAAACCACTGTTATCACTCAAGAAGATTTAGGTTCTGAATCAGGTGATGAAAACAAAATCATTGTCATGGGAATCAAAGGAAAACAAGATATTGCAAGCACTAGTTCACAAAATTGTAACACTACTACTACTCCATATGAAAAGAGACGAATTGAATTATTCCATGTTAGGGTCATATCTAAACACACCAAGATTTACACACTCTTCGATAGTGGGTCACAAGTGAATCTAATCTCTGAAGAATTAGTCAACAAATTGAATCTTGAAACTGTATCTCACCATAAACCATACCCTTTGGGATGGATAAAAAGAGACACCAGTTTACAGGTTAGAGAATGTTTGTTTAAGTTTGCAATCACTGCAAATTTTGTTGATGAAGTAGAGTTAGATGTGGTGCTGCTTGATATTTCAGGTGTGGTGTTGGGTAGGCCATATTTGTATGACCAGAAAGTAGTCTTTTACTGACATGAAAACAAGTATCACTTGTTCAAGGATGGTGTGGAGTATATAGTGAGAGCCCATCACAAAAAGCTGAATAATTTTTTTGGTTAATGCAAGACAGGAAAAAAGACTAGTGAATTCAAGTAAAATTTTAGTACTTCTCATGTTCAAGACAAATTATGATATTGTTTATGAAAATGTTGTTGCATGTAATGCATGTTTCAATTATGATTTGATTGGTTCAGTTCATCATAATGATGAAATATTTCAGGTTGTGAAAGAATCGTCCTTCAAGGAGAAATAAAATTCACATGAAATATCTTTGCAGCAAGAGGTTTATCTTTGTGATGTTAGCATGCAAGGGTTGACAAAAGTGAAAATTGTAGAGACGCCAATGCAATGCAAAAGGTTTTTGAACAATGGGCTCATTCAATCATCCCTTACACCATGTTGTGCACTGATGATTATAGTGCCAAAGAGGAATGGTAAGTATTTCAAGAAAGATGACAAAAGGAATAGTTTTCGCCAAAGCAAAGTTGTAAAAAGAGGTCAGTGCAAGAATATGCATAACACCAAACAAGAATGGTTTGTATGGCTTTTAATATTGTATGCTCTTTGTAGCACTTCTATTACATACATGTATTTGAATTATGGCAAAAAAGAGTACTTTCTTGAAGAAATTGTCTACTTGGGTGACATAAACATGTTTAGAAAGTTTTCTTATACACATGTCATCTATGAAGGAAAATTGTTTATGTTATGAAACCACAAGTAGACAAATCTATCTTCAAGGGACCTTCAGGCTCTCTTCAAATCTGTCTTCAAATCGTCCATCTTAGCTTTCATGTCATTCATCTTAGCTTCTACGTCTTTCTTTAAACAATCCATCTTAGCTTCTACGCATTTCTTTAAACCATCCATCTTAGCTTCTACATCTTTCTTTAAACCATCCATCTTAGATTATGTTCCTTTTTGTGCAAGTGACACTTATTGCAATTGGTCTCATAATTTTGATATATCATGTTGCATTTCTTCCTCTTCTTCATGAGTCATGCTAGAGCTTTCAAGTTGCTTACTAAGTGTTTGAATTTTCTTTTCTCTAGGCATCAATTATTGATAATAATGCTTTGCTATGCCCTTTGAATTCCTTCAAACTAAGTTTTCAAACCAAGCTTATGCAAAAATGAAAAGAAACTACACACCTTTTTTCACTTTGTAGGAGCTTGATATTGAATCTGATGTATCTTTGTAATTTCTAATCATCCAGTTCTGAAATTGCGATCTGCGGTAGCCCTCTGCATCCTCTTTCCAATTCTACCAGTCTTATCCAAATTGGGTTCTCCAGGGAAGAGTTATGCCAAATCTCCCACAGTGACCTGATTATAGACTAGTTCAGTAGAGCGAACTTATACGACGTGCCACGAGTTATTGTTTCGACCTATGGCTCTGAAAAATATCTACAAGAAACTACATTCTATCCTCTTTCTGTACCTTCTTATGAAATTTCAATCCAATGCTCAGAGAGAAAGTTATGATGATTTTCCCCAGGTCACCTGTTTGTAATGTAATTCAGGAGTCTGCAAAAAGACCAACTTCTTCAGATCATATCTCTGCAAATATAGTGTGAAAAGCTCTGGAATTCGGACCCGAGGTTCAGTGCGATTTCGTCTCAAATGGGTTCTTTTTTTAGCTTTTTAAATGTCGCAAAAAAAGAGTTATAGCGAAAATTCCACGATGACCTATTTAGAGTAGTGAAACCCTAGAATCCAATGCTCTGATACCAAATGTTATGAAACCAACTCACAAAAAGATAGAAAAGATAGTTGAACGCCTTAGAATTCAGCCTCTTCGAGGGGGCAACCTCCTTTACATTACAAATGAACAATTCTTTGATGATTCAAATGACAAAACCTCCTTTCTATATATAGGAGTCTAAGGAGTCACAATATAACCCAACCGACCTAACAATAATAATATAAAGCCACAAAAATAACAATAGAGGAATTCTATGGGGCACAGTAATAATAATATGGGGACAATAGGGGCACAACAATATGAACAAGGGATACAACTACAATAGTAATGGGGTAATCACTAGTATTTTAGGGACCTAACAGTTTAATGTTTTGAAGATATCAAATCACAAGTTGGGTTTCACTTCTTTGATGCATTTGAGCAATGATATTAGAGGAGGTAAGTTGAAGGCAAGCCTCTCCAAGTTGGATACCATTGTTGATTGGTCAGTGCCCAAGATCGTCATTTTAATAAGAGATTTGTTGGGAGCAGCCCAATGTTGGAAGAGAGTTGTTATTGACATTTCTTATTTTGAAGTTCCTTGGCATGCATTGTCATGTGTGTGCAAAGTCTTCCAGTTGGGAAGCAAACAGTAAGAGGTATGTGTTGCTTCAAACCAAAAGATTAGTTTAATTCTTTTTTATGCTCTTTCAAACTTGAAAGGTTAATTTGATTTTCAGGTTTATGCAAGAAACTTCACCATCTTATTTCATTTAGAATATTTTCATGGTGTAAATATTAAGTTGCAGCGATCCATGTATTTTCATTGGGTGGATACTTGTCAAAATTTTCACTTGGTTCGAAGATACAAAAGAGGTATAAGCAGCAAGTTCATTGTTATGCCTTTTAGGCCTCTTGGTTATGTAACTATTATATTCAAGTGTCATTATGTTTTACATGAAAGTTATGTTCAGAAAATTTCATACTTTCAAGATGTCCAATCGGGCTTGACTCATGTAAACCAAGTAGTGAAATTTGTCATCCATTTGCGTTATATTTTATTACGTCATCTTGGTAAGAAGGATGTTGCTTTCGATGGCGACATGGAAAAAACTATGAGTTTCTATGAATGACTAAAAAGGGTGCAACAAACAGTGCAAGATCAGCTTGAGAAGGGCAAAGACAAGTACAGGTAGGGAACGAGGTCCTCAAGGCAAGTGAATGTTGATTTCCTTAGACAAGAGCTCAAGGAAAAAAATTCGTCAAAAGCTAATTGGATCGAGCTTGGAAAGGTGAGGGGGTTGTACCCTCATCTACTTGTCAGATAATAGAGATATTTTGGGTCCAAAAGGCTTCTAATGGGGAGGAATGATCAGGTGCTCAGTATTTAGCTCAAAAATAAAACTTCTTAGATTGGCTCGAAAACTATATCACTGCATCTGTCTCGTCAAGATGATCGCAATGCAATTCATGTCACTGAAAACGGAGTCTGGATGAAGGAGAAAAGGCCTGATGTTCGTTTTATTAAACAATTAAAAAAATTGAAGAATAAGACAAAATGATGACATGGCAATCCAGTCAGCAAGAGGAATCTTCTTCAATTTTCGCCCAATGGGGCTGTGACAAGTGTCACTTCAAGATTCGCCAGTTTGGTTGTGCGAAGGTGAAATTGCCCAATGTCCTCCAAGGTGGAATTATGAGTTTATGATTAATATTATGTGGAAATTGTATATATATATATATATATATATATATATATATATATATATAATGTTAAATATTTAACATTACAAATCCAGATATATTTAAACCATCCAAAGTTCTGAATTATGGTCAAATTCCATGAAATAATTATATGGTGCATTTTTAAATGTCAATGGTAATTCAAAATTCGAATTTTATTTGGAGCGACAAAATATATATGGGATCAGCCGAGGGCGGGTTGAACCCGTGACCTCCCCCTCCCAAACTCCAATGCTCACCAATGAACCATCACATGCCTTATTTAATGATGGTAACAAACATATATTTAATGTGACCATGATCTGATGGCAGGAGAGGAGGGAGCCAGCCCTGCGGGCCAGCTCCCTCTCCATACAACCGCATTTTAAAAACCAAGGGCCAGCGCCAACAGTTAAGCTCAATTAGCGCCATTAACCCCATTTCGCCTTAATTAACCTGAGTTTAAGACGGCATCAGTTTTGGAGGGGTGTCAAATTCGGCAGAACTACCAGTTTTGGCAGCGCTAACTAGAGTCTACTTCAGATTTAGCGGGGTTTCCTAGGGAAAAATTGAATGAATCATATCTTGCTCAATTTCTGACCAATTTTGGAAAATGAATAGTCAATTTTCGATGATTTCAACCTTATGAACTTATTGGTATAGGTTTCAAAGGTAATAGAAGACTTATACAAGTGATTTTGCCGCAGGGAATTTCAGGGAAGCTTAGGGCCACCAGGGAAGGGATCATGCCTAGAGCAGCCAGAGTCAGTTTTCAAAGATCTAATAGTCCTTTTTGACTAATTTGGACATTCTGAAAAAATTGGTGTAGGTATCAAGAGCCATAAAGACTTTTAAACAACATTTTTGCCACACTGATCTAATATAGAGGCCCAAGCCATGGAAGTTGGACCAAGGAGATGTAGCCTAGGAGGGGTGAACTCCATCAAAACACTGCGTTAATGTGTCTCTTTGATGGTTTACTGCACTGTACATGTTTGTTGTTCATTATTATTTTTAAATCTATTTTTCTTATGAATGTCTTGTTTAACTTAAGGAACTTTACCTGTTTGTAAGCACCAACAACTAAGGAAACCTCATCACAAAAGGTAAGAAACAAGCACATGATTTTATATCTGTAATTGTTATTAGCACAACAAAACTAATCATACAAAAACAGATCAAACAAGTTCATCAAAGAGAAGTTGACTTAGTCTTGGAGGAGTCTTTGTCAAGGTTCTTAGGTCTTGGAATTTTTCATTTGAAGGTCCTATAAGAAGAGATAATTTCTTATGGTTTTTCCTCTCAATAAGAGAGGTTTTGGCCCTGGTTAGCATCCTACATTTTTTGTCCTCTTTTCTCATTGATCTTCGTTGTTTGGTAGTTGTATTACGATAAAAGAACACAATAATAATCATGTGAAAGAATAAATTATTTACAAGCACATCAAGTTAAGTCAAAGAACATCGCAAGTAGTTATCAAAGTAAAAGAAATCACCCTAATATAGTCGCCCTTGGTTTCTCAAAATGGTATCAGAGCTAAGGTGACAAAAACAAGGAAATTCAACTTAAAGACCATCTAATTGAAGAAGGATTCATAAGGGTCGAGCATAAGGAGAGGATCAAGGAAAAACAATGAAGAATATTCATCACATCACAAGGACACATCATCACAACTCTTGGAAGAAGAACAAGACCTCAAAGACCTTACCTCCATTCAAAAAAGGACTCTACACTTGAAACTTTCTTGGGAAGCTTACACATTCTACAATCATCAACCAAAGGAAGCAATAAATAGAATTTCATCATCAAAGTGATCTCCCACACATTGAAGAGAGGATCACATCTCAAACATCTTTGAAGAAGACCATCAAGCTATCATCATCAAGGAGGCAATTTTAATTGTCAACAACAATGGAGTAGTAGAAGTCAACATCATCAAGAAGGCATCAAGTTCAAGATATCATCATCAAAGGAGCATCTTCACTTGATAAGTAAGTATTATATATTTTATGTCTATATACACAATGACTTATTTTGGCAAGGAGAACAACAAACTTGTTGGGTCATTGAATTACCTTTCATGGAATAAGATAATAGATTTGATCCTCATAGAAAATGAAGTTAGTGAATATGTCACGAGATCAATCACTAAACCTCCTCATGATAAATATCAAGCACTATCAAAGAACATGAAAGGAGAGATAAGGGCTCAAAGAATCCATATTGAGTCAATTAAGGATTCTCTCATCCCCTATGTAGCAAAGTTGAAGCCATATAAAGAAATCTATGACAAATTGGTGGAGTTGTTTTCAGTAAGCACTATAGGAGAAATCATATCTTTAATAACTAAACTATATAAGATGAAAGTCTCAAGGGAATAAGGGGTAGCCTCATACCTTATGAGGGTATATCAAATAAGATATCAACTACAAGAGCTAGGAGAAATACTGTTTGATCGAGAGATGACCACCATTGTGCTCAATGCACTAGTTGATGAGTGAGGCAACTTTGTATCAAGCATCTATGGGAAGAAGAAAACCACTCCATTCAACGATATGTGGTTATTATGCAGGACTAAATAAACTATATTAAAGGTGAATAACGATGTTGGATCAAATGAACAAACATAAACATATGCATCAATGGCAAGAAGGAAAGGAAATTTTGGAAAGTTTGAGCCTCGAAAGAAGTTTCAAAAGAAAATTGATATGTCTAAGTTTCAATGTTGTGAATGTAGTGAGTATGGGCATTTCAAAAGAAATTTTCCTAAACTCAAGAATGAAAATAAGAAAAGAAAGGGAAGAAATGAAGCCCATGTCATGAAAAAAGTAGAAGAACCAGAAAAGAAGAAGTCTAAGAAGGAAGAATTTTAGACCTCCACTCTTTAGAAGGTCTCTCACACACTTAATCTATTTTCAAGTGCATTGAAGTTAGCAAGGCAAAATAGGAAGCATCACAAGAATGATAGGATGCATTATGGAAAATAATGAGATGAAATCACCATAAAGGCATGTAAGGATTGCTGAAGTAGGATTCTATATGGTTGAAACAAATCATCATTATAGAAAGGAAGTAGCTCATGGAATATTCATTGAAAGCGTAGAAGGATAACTAAAGTAACAAGTTGAATATTTGAAAGTCATCTAAAAAGATATGAGATAAAGAGATCATTATACATCAGCACCACTAGAAAGAAACATTTGCAGAATGAGGATCATCAAGATCCTTCATTGGAATCTTTGTTAAAACACCTCCACTTGGAAGAAGCAAGTGTCATGCAGATAGTCTACATTCCACCTTGTGTGGGATCCACAATTTAAAAGGATGATGGTATGATGACAAAAGATGTGCAACATGTCAAGTTGGTTGAAGTATTTTTCATCTTCAAAAGAGAAAAGGAAGCTACTCGAAGGTAGTCTAGATGACCACATGAAGGAAGAGGTATGTATATATTTGGTAATAGATAGATAGAGTCATGTCATCATATGATTACATATATAATGGGCAGAATGCTCTATTTCATGAGCATTATGAGAGAAAATGAAACTCTTCCATTAAAATGATGCATGAAGGCATATAGACAAAGTTCATTGAACTCTTCTACATATTGACAAAGATGAAATCAACATAATATGACCCCATCAAGAAAAATGAGGTGGTTGGAAACCGTGGTTCCTATGATAAAGGAGCTATATATGAAAGATCCTAGGGAAGAAATATGTGAATAAAGGTGAAAGAAGAGTTCATGAAATATATATCTTTAGTCATGTAAGATATTATAAGTGATAAACATTTGATGACAAGAAGATTAGCTATGGAATTTCCACGGAGAAGGCTTGAAGACCCTGATATGAATGTTGGAAAAGAAGAACCTTGGTAATGTATGTCTTGGAGATGGATTCATACGATATACGAAAGGATGTTAATGTTACAAGAAGTAGATGTCATGACAGAGGACCATCATAAAGAGGTAATGTTGAATTGATGTTCATCTTTTATTTTTGAAAGAAAGCATCTGGTTAGGTTGTAACAAGGCTACTGAAAGAGGGTTGTAGAATTTCATCTACAATTGAATGGATGGAAGATCCTAAAAGAAAAGTGACTTGGAAGATGTAGCTGTATGAAGGATATCCAAATATGGACTAGAAAATCACTTTTCGATGAAAAGAAGGACGACATGACTATTGGGTCAACACTATGTTTCATTCAATGGAAGTGAAGGAGAAGATGGTTGATACCCTACGAAGAAGTTATGGAAGAAGATGGATCCATGATGAAGAATTTAAAGTTCATCCATGACATGATGATGTTGAAATAAGGAGCCCTACATGTAGTTGATAGTACCATGATCTCCACCAAATAGAAGATAACTATTGTTGGTAACAAGTCCGTAGGTATGAGAGAGGTTGGATATATTCCTTTTATAGGAATGAGTAGATCCTCACTACATGAGAGGGAGAGATAGACACATTATTATTGTCTTCTTTATGAAGAAAGAATGGAAGATTGGGTAAGCATTTGAATGATGATACTCTTTAAGGATGAGGTAGGGAATCCAATAGGTAAGAGTAGTCGAAGAGGAAATTCCTTGAGGATGTGTTAATCCAAGACATGGATGGTCCTATAAGGAAATACTTTGTGAACATTTAGATGGGGTATGTTCCTTGAGATAAAATAATGAAGGTGTCTACAAATCATTAGTCTTCCAGGCAATGTGCTCTAATCTTGTGGAGAGATAGAGTTGTTAGTCAAGGCCTTGCTATGTGACAATACTAGTTGATACAATGAGATGAATAGATATAAGTTGAGAAGATAACTTAGGAGATGGTTTACCAATCTGACTCTTCTTATGAGAATTCTTTAGTATGAGAATGTCCAAGTACCTTGTATGTATTATGAATACCTCCATATTTAAGAGGGATTGTTGAAGTATGTAGCTAGGTTCGGTCTTTATAAATATGAAATGTACTCTTGATTCTTGCATATTGCAAAAATAAAGAAAATTATTATTATTATTTTAGCATGGGTTTCATGCTCAAGGCCAATTTTTTTGTAGGTCAAGCACCTATTGAGTGCTTATAGTGTTTGTCAAAGAGTCAATAAGTCATTTGAGTCATTGGCATAAATGAAAGACCCTATTGGGCATGTTGTGTCATGTAAAAGAAAATTTATGTAAGTCAATTTGAGTCATAAAGACCCTGCAAGATCAAGTTGGCCTACAAAGTGACAAGTTGGCCTCATGAAAGGGCTATTCGACCACCATGGGAAACCTATATGTAAGGAAACATCAACCTCATTTGTAAAGTATCAAAGTAGCTCATGGAAGAATAAGAAAGTGACTAAGAAAGAGAGAAAATGAGGAGATCTAAAGGAAGAAGAAACCAAATTTTTTAAGGATTGTTTTGGGCTAAAGCTTCCCACACTTGTGAAGAGTTAGGGTAGCAATTTATTGCAGGAAGAGCAAATTAAAGAGGAGTAAAGACGCTGAATTTTTGTACCAATATGACCTACTTTGGAAGCCGAGTAAATAAGAAGAAAAGATTAAACTAAGCGAAGACGAAAAGGGACTCTATTCTGGCCTACATAGTTCACACGTGTGAAAATCACAGAGATTGCAGGAGGCCTAAAATTGTAGGTCTAGGAGGCCAAAAAGTTGCAAAAATAAAGGAGCTGAAATTTGTTGCAGGGGTGAAAGCTATGCCAAATAAGAAGTGTTTCGAATTGATTTGGAGCAGTAAAATATATATGGGATGGGCGGAGGGCGGGTTGAACCTATGACCTCCCCCTCCCAAACTCCAATGCTCACCAATGAACCATCGCATGACTTGTTAAATTGTGGTAAAAAACATATATTTAATGCGAACATGGTCCGACAACGAGAGAGGAGGGAGTTAGCCCTGTGAGTCAACCCCCTCTCCATACGACCGCATTTTAAAAACCAAGGGCCAGTGCCAACAATTTAGCTTGGTTAGCGCCATTGACCCCATTTAGCCTTAATTAACCCGAGTTTAAGATGGCGGCAGTTTTGGAAGCCCGCCAAATTCAGCGGGACTGCCAATTTTGGCGGTGCTAACTGGAGTCTTCTTCAGATTTAGCGGGTTTCCTAGGGAAAAATTGAATGAAGCATATCTTGCTCAATTCGACTAATTTTGGAAAATGAATTTTCAATTTTGGATGATTTCGACCTTATGAACCCATTGGTATAGGTTGCAGAGGCAATGGAAGACTTCTGCATGTGATTTTTCCACAAGGAAGGGGGTCATACCTAGAGCAACTAGAGTAAGTTTTCAGAGATCTAATAGTCATTTTTGGATAATTTGGACATTCTGAAAAAATTGGTGCAGGTATCAGGAGCCATAGATATTTTGTAAACAACATTTTTCCCACATTGAGATAATTAGAGGCCCAAGCCATAGAAGATGGACCAAAGAGATATAGCCCAGGAGGGGTGAACTCCTTCATCAAAACACTGTGTTAATGTGTCTCTTTGATGGTTTACTGCACTGTACATGTTTGTTGTTCATTATTAGTTTTTAAAGCTATTTTTCTCATGAATGTCTTGTTTAACTTAAGGAAATTTACCTTTTTGTAAGCACCAACAACTAAGGAAACCTCAGCACAAAAGGCAAGAAGCAAGCACATGTTTTTAAATCTGTAATTGTTATTAGCACAGAAAAACTAATCATACAAAAATAGATCAAGTAGGGATCCCAAGGTTGAATTGCTTGATTTCTTGAGTTTGTGCAATGATGGTTTTAAGGGTTGCAAAATTGTGATGCTTACAAGGTTAAAGTCTCAGAAAGGAGAAGGGAATCTATTGGTTGCAACTCCTGAGTTAATTCCCTAAAGAAGGAGATCCACAAGGCCACAATCTCCAACACCCAAAGTTCCAATTCCAGTTGCACTTGAAACTCCTCAAGTTTTGTCTTCAACTGAGCTTGAAGAGGTACAATCAGTACAAATTTCTGAGCCTGAATCCATAGCCATTATGTCTAGAGAAAGAGAGCCTGAAGGTCCCTCTTCAGAAGAGGAAAAATTCAAGAAAACTTTCTACACTTTGATTGAGATGGTTAAGTCCTCTATGAAGAGAGGAACACTAGAATGGTTGGAGAGAGTTCTAAACCTCCACATGGAGAAGGAAGCTCGGAGGAAAAAAAATATGAGAAGAAGGGTTCCAAAGGGAATGGTGGAAAGCCACCTCCATCTCCACCATCCTCACCATCTTCCTCATCATCTCCATCATCTCACACAACATCATTTTCCACTACCACTACTGAAACTACCCATACTCATTCCAAAATCCCAAAAGGAAAAACTCCATTACGGAAATTGGACATAAAATTCAAATTTCCCATGTACAATGGAGAGGTGAATGCAGAAAAGTTGGACAATTGGATTCGACTGTTGGAGGTATACTACAGAATTCATAACCTTCAAGAGGACGACATAAATATCCAGTTGCCTTCACCGAGGCTAGAAGGAGCTACACTAGTTTGGTGGGAAGCAAAGACTCAAGAGGAAATGAGAATCTATGGTAAGATATCTATCACTTGGGTTGAATTTGTTTCTGTAATTAAAAGATAGTTTTATCCTTTAGCCTTTATGCAAAAAGCCATTATGAGTTGGCATAATTTTAGGCAGCTTAAAGTCCAAACAGTCCAAGATTATACACAATAGTTTAGAAAAAGGGCTTTGTTATTACGAGTGAATTTGAATTCCCAAGATACAATGTTGAACTATATTGGGGGTTTACATTCCTATCTAAAACATACTATCCTTATGTTTAATCCAAACAATTTAGATAAGGTATGTGTGCAAGCCAGGCACCTTGACTCTAGAGGAAAGAACACTTATGAAGAGAGTAGTAATAAAAAGAGACCTAAGGGTAAGGAGAAAGAGAAAGGAGGAAAAATGGAGAGGGAAGAAAAATGCAAGTGTGAAAAAAGAAGGGGAGAAAATCACATGCAAACATTGTTCCAAAGAGGGGTATGATGAAGCCCACTGCTAGAAATTGCATCCAAAAATGAAACCAAATAAGTTCAACAATAAAGGGAAACAAAAAACCACTGTTATCACTCAAGAAGATTTAGGTTCTGAATCAGGTGATGAAAACAAAATCATTGTCATGGGAATCAAAGGAAAACAAGATATTGCAAGCATTAGTTCACAAAATTGTAACACTACTACTACTCCATATGAAAAGAGATGAATTGAGTTATTCCATGTTAGGGTCATATCTAAACACACCAAGATTTACACACTCTTCGATAGTGGGTCACAAGTGAATCTAATCTCTGAAGACTTAGTCAACAAATTGAATCTTGAAACTGTATCTCACCATAAACCATACCCTTTAGGATGGATAAAAATAGACACCAATTTACGGGTTACAGGAGAATGTTTGTTTAAGTTTGCAATCACTGCAAATTTTGTTGATGAAGTAGAGTTAGATGTGGTACTGCTTGATATTTCAGGTGTGGTGTTGGGTAGGCCATATTTGTATGACCAGAAAGTAGTTTTTTACTGCCATGAAAACAAGTATCACTTGTTCAAGGATGGTGTGGAGTATATAGTGAGAGCCCATCACAAAAAGCTGAATAATTTTTTTGGTTAATGCAAGATAGGCAAAAAGACTAGTGAATTCAAGTAAAATTTTAGTACTTCTCATGTTCAAGACAAATTATGATATTGTTTATGAAAATGTTGTTGCATGTAATGCATGTTTCAATTCTGATTTGGTTGGTTCAGTTCATCAGAGTGATGAAGTATTTCAGGTTGTGAAAGAATCGTCCTTCAAGGAGAAAGAAATTTCACATGAAATATCTTTGCAGCAAGAGGTTTATCTTTGTGATGTTAGCATGCAAGGGTTGACAAAATTGCAAATTGTAGAGACACCAATGCAATGCAAATTTTTTTTGAACAATGGGCTCATTCAATCATCCCTTACACCATGTTGTGCACCGATGGTTATGGTGCCAAAGAGGAATGGTAACTATTTCAAGAAAGAGGACAAAAGGAGTAGTTTTCGCTAAAGCAAAGTTTTAAAAAGAGGTCAATGCAAGAATATACATAACACCAAACAAGAATGGTTTGTATGGCTTTTAATATTGTATGCTCTTTGTAGCACTTCTGTTACATACATGTATTTGAATTATGGTAAAAAAGAGTACTTTCTTGAAGAAATTGTCCACTTCGGTGACATAAACATGTTTAGAAAGTTTTCTTATGCACATGCCATCTATGAAGGAAAATTGTTTAATGTTTTGAAGATATCAAATTACAAGTTGGGTTTCACTTCTTTGATGCATTTGGGCCATGATATTGGAGGAGATAAGTTGAAGGCAAGCTCTCCAAGTTGGATACCATTGTTGATTGGTCAATGCCCAAGATCGTCATTTTGATAAGAGGTTTGTTGGGAGCAGCCCAATATTGGAAGAGAATTGTTGTTGACATTTCTTATTTTGAAGTTCCTTGGCATGCATTGTCATGTGTGTGCAAAGTCTTCCAGCTGGGAGGCAAACAGTAAGAGGTTTGTGTTGCTTCAAACCAAAAGATCAGTTTAATTCTTTTTTATGTTCTTTCAAACTTGAAAAGTTAATTTGATTTTCAGCTTTATGCAAGCAACTTCACCATCTTATTTCATTTAGAAGATTTTCATGGTGTAAATATTAAATTACAGCGATCCATACGTTTTCATTGGATGGATACTTGTCAAAAATTTCACTTGGTTCGAAGGTACAAAAGAGGTATAATCAGTGAGTTCATTGTTATGCCTTTTAGGCCTCTTGGTTATCTAACTGTTATATTCAAGTGTCATTATGTTTTACATGAAAGTTATGTTCAGAAAATTTCATACTTTCAAGATGTACAATCGGGCTTGACTCATGTAAACCAAGTAGTGAAATTTGTCATTCATTTGCATTATATTTTATTACGTTGTCTTGGTAAGAAGGATGTTACTTTTGATGGTGACATGGAAAAAACTATGAGTTTCTATGAATGACTAAAAATGGTGCAACAAATAGTGCAAGATCAGCTTGAAAAGGGCAAAGACAAGTACAGGTATAAAACGGGGTCCTCGAGGCAAGTGAATGTTGATTTCCTTATAGTGGAGCTCAAGGAAAAAAGTCTTCAAAAGCCAATTGGATCAAGCTTGGAAAGGTGAGGGGGTTGTACCCTCATCTACTTGTCAGATAATAGAGATATTTTGGATTCAAAAGGCATCTAGTGGGGAGGGATGATCAGGTGCTTAGTATTTAGCTCAAAAATAAAACTTCTTAGATTGGCTCGAAAACTATATAACTACGTCTGTCTCGTTAAGACGATCGCAATGCAATTTGTTTCACTGAAAACGGAGTCTGGATGAAGGAGAAAAGGCATGATGTTCGTTTTCTTAAACTAAAAAAATTACAGAATAAGACAAAATGATAACATGGCAATCTAGTCAGCAAGAGAAATCTTCTTCAGTTTTCGCCCAATGAGGCTGTGACAAGTGTCACTTCAAGATTCGTCAGTTTGGTTGTGCGAAGGTGAAATTGCCCAATGTCCTCCAAGGTGGAATTATGAGTTTATGATTAATATTATGTTGAAATTATATATATATATATATATATATATATATATATATATATATATATATAATGTTAAATATTTAACATTACAAATCCACATATATTTAAACCATCCAAAGTTCTAAATTATGGTCAAAGTCCAAGAAATAATTATATGGTGCATTTTTAAATGTCAATGGTAAGTCAAAATTCAAATTTTATTTGGAGAGGCAAAATATATACGGGATCAGCGGAGGGCGGGTTGAACCCGTGACCTCCCCCTCCCAAACTCCAATGCTCACCAATGAACCATCACATGCCTTGTTTAATGATGGTAACAAACATATATTTAATGTGACCATGATCTGAGAGCAGGAGAGGAGGGAGCTAGCCCTGTGGGCCAGCCCCCTCTCCATACGACCGCATTTTAAAAACCAAGGGCCAGTGCCAACAGTTAAGCTCGATTAGCGCCATTAAACCCATTAGCCTTAATTAACCTGTGTTCAAGACGACAGTAGTTTTGGAGGCATGTCAAATTCGGCGGGACTGCCAGTTTTGGCAGTGCTAACTAGAGTCTTATTCAGATTTAGCGGGGTTTCCTAAGGAAAAATTGAATGAAGCATATCTTGCTCAATTTCTGACCAATTTTGGAAAATGAATAGTCAATTTTCGATGATTTCAACCTTATGAACTTATTATTATAGGTTTAAAAGGTAATAGAAGACTTATATAGGTGATTTTTCCACAGGGAAGTTCAGGGAAGCTTAGGGCCACTAGGGAAGGGGATCATGTCTAGAACAGCCAGAGTCAATTTTCAGAAATTGAATAGTCATTTTTGGCTAATTTGGACATTCTGACAACACTGGTGTAGGTATCAAGAGCCATAGAGATTTTTAAACAACATTTTTTCCACACTGATCTAATATAGAGGCCTAAGCGATGGAAGCTGGACCAAGGAGATGTAGCCTAGGAGGGGTGAACTCCATCAAAACATTGTGTTAATGTGTCTCTTTGATGGTTTGCTACACTGTACATGTTTGTTGTTCATTATTATTTTTTAAATCTATTTTTCTCATGAATTTCTTGTTTAACTTAAGGAACTTTACCTGTTTGTAAGCACCAACAACTAAGGAAACCTCATCACAAAAGGCAAGAAACAAGCACATTGATGAGCCCCAAAAATGGATAATTATATGAGCTCATTCAACCTCATAATTCGACTTAATCCACCATTCTCATTAGTTTATTGCATGTTTTTTTATTATATTTATGCTAATAGAGTGAATTGGGTTAGTCACTATGCCAACAAGTCTAATGGGTGCTTTGTGCAGATTTTTAGTCAACTTTGAGACAAAATCAAAGGTTTTAACGAGCACTTGGTAGCCAAATTCGTGGAAGAACAAGGGAGAGGATTTGTAGGAAGGTGTCCCCTTCATTTATGGGCCCTTACGTCAAATTCTCCACCATCAGCTCGAAGTTCAAGGGCCACCAAATCGATTATCACAAGGGTAGCCGAGCAAGGGCTAGTAAAGGTGTTGTTAACTACAAGTTTTGGCAGCCGAGTTCCTAAAGTTTAGGAGGGTTGTTGGGGTCCTCAATTTGTATAAATAAGAAGCCTTAGGGCCTCATTTCAGTTAGTCACTTTGTAGGCAGAAGTTAGCTAGTTTGTAGTTCGATTTTAGTAATTCTTTTAGTCATTTTTTTAGGCAGTAGGTTAGCTTTGCATTTCAGTACATTTTCAAGTTTTCCTTATGGACAGTTTTTAGAATGTAACTATTCTCTTGATCAATAAAGATGAATCTAGCTTTGCACCAGCTCTAAATCTCTCTTAGGAGGCTGTAGCTATTGGTTTTGGGCCCATCTCAAGTGCCCAGTACCTCCTTTGTTTACTTTTATGTGTCTTTGCTGCATTCTTAGAATAAAATCTGCTATTTAGATTTAAATCTTGTTTTGTTATTTAAGTTGTTTTTGATGATTAAAAAGGCTTTTCATGTTCAGATTGATTTGATAGGTTAATAACAGAGAAGATCTTCAGAAAAAGGCCATCAAGCACCTCTGATTTCACCTCTCCCTCAGTGGGATCAGGAGCTGGGATCAAGGTGACCTTGCTGCCACCAAAAACATTGTCTTTGCTTCGCCATGCAATCATTAGTGTTCGATTTTTAATTGCAGAAGTTGGTTACATGTTCAGATTCTTGATTGCTTCGTTGCATAGTTATTATACATGGTTTCATTGCAAATAAACTTATGTTCATTCTCTTTACTGTTAGCTAGATCAGATTAGGTTAACGTAACTAGGTCTCTGATTTTCCAAGTCTTTGTTGGTTCAGTTGGAAAGACAACTGACAGAGCACCCGTACCACTTCTCTATCTGCCCATACTCCATCAATCCCGCTTGCTCCATCCTCTGTCTCGGATTCTTGCTTCACGTTTGCCATTTGCTCACTTTACCCTAATTCTCATATTTTCGTGCAACATTGCTCCACTCCTCCTTGAACAAATCCAACCATCCTTGCCACTCCTCAGCTCCATTCCCCAAGTCCTAGACCTCCTCACACCCCTATCTCACCTCCATACCCACTCCTTCATCTTTCTTCCTCCATCCATCCTCCAAAATCCCATTTCTGAACATCCTGTAGAAAACTACAGACATCCAGTAGAAATTCCAGAACACCTTGTAGAACCCCTGCAGACTTCCTGTAGAAGCTCACGAATGAGGTTTCTTGATAGCCAAACTCTGTGAAACTCTCTGTAAGGGTGTTAGGGACCCCTTAGGCCCTCTTTGAACCTTCCCAACCTTCTGCAATCATTTCATCTCGCCAATCCACCTCTGCACAGTCAAAGCACATGCACGATAATTTTGACAACTTATTCAAAAATACAAAAAGGATGTTTTTTCAGATGTTACTGTAGAAGTAGCTTAGACACATGCATTTTACCTTCCTAGAAGTCAATGGCATCTCTTTCAGTAGCTTGCATCCTCTTTCTTGCATCAGTAGGGCTAGTTGGTAAAATTAGAGTTTGCTAGAGTTTGTGTTTCCTTTCAGCTTTCCAGTTTCTTTCTGCAAGTAGATTAGCCTTCTTTGAGTTAGCTTTCATCAATCAGTCAAAAAGCTTCTTCTAAGAGCTCATAGAAGTTGGCTTAAGCTCCTAGCGAACTTGTGCCAACTAACCAAGTGACAGTCGCGGCAAGAGCTAGTACTTGTGCATATAGCACCGTCGCTTCCAAGTTTGTTACGAACTACCGGGTTGATAAAAGTAAAGAAGGGAGCCCCAGGAGTTGCAGCATTATTGCTGCAATACTGGAGCCCATCATTCTTTTTGGCGCCGTTGCCGGGGACGCGTCAGAGCATTGGTGATCGCTGTTTTTCTTCTATTTTCCACTACAACCTTCTGCTAAGTAGTTTATTTCATTTCTATTCCGCATTTTCATTTCAGCAAGATAGTTAGTTGCAGTTCAATCTTTTTTAGTTTTGTAGGTACAAGCAGAAAAAAAATAAAAATAAATAAATAAATAAAAATTAAAAAAAAAAAAAAAAAATCAACCAAAAATATTTCCTTTCATGCCTTGTAAGAGTAGAGATAATTCAAAAAAATGATTGCACAACACCCCCACTGCTTCACACAGCCAACCTTCTCCCTTCTTCGATGGTTGTGATTAAAGAACCCTTAGGTGGATCTTAAGACATATTTTAAGAACCTCAAGGGAAGAAGAAGAAGAAAACACTCCTCTGGAGCAAATGGCTGAAAACAGAAATGTTTGGAGCAATACCTTATCCAAAAATGAATTTGCAAATTAGATGGAAGATTTCAAGAGTGATATGAGGCAGTTTCTTGCCATGCAACTGGATACCTTGCGGATCCAAAGGAAGCAAGAGGAAGCCAAGAGGGCTTTGGCCATCTTTTGTCCCAGGTGCACTAGAAAGAATCCTAGGAATGAATGTCCATTGCACTCCATAGAAGTGTGTTTTGTCTGTGAAAAAGAACATCCTACATATCAGTGCCCTTCCTTACCCAGAATCAAAGCTGCATATCAGAGGGCAAAAGGAGCCACTGAACCACTCTATTATCTGAACCAAAGGAGGCCACATGGACCCATACCTTACCAGCAGGGAATGCAAGGGACATCCCAGACCTATTACGACCCCTATCCCACCACTTCCACGCCTTCTTGGGGTCCCCCTACTCATCCTTCCTGGTTCACACACCCTCCTTAGTCGGATCCATCTCCATATTATTCCAAACCAGCTGCTCATTCATTTCACTCTTATGCTCAGCCACAGCCTCAGTGGAATGCACCTCATCAAGGGTGGAGGCCCCAGTACAACTCTCCTCCCACTCCTTTATCTCCACCACCTGCTCAACCACAACCATCACCTCCTCCTCCACCAAGGCAGCCCCAAATGCCTACCCAACCACAACCCCATCCACATCCATCTCAAATATACACCCCCACTCAACTACCCGTACCACCATTTCCAAATCCACACATTGGAGTAGCTCAACTCCATTACAATGCTGAGGCACAACATGTCCAAACAACTCCTCTTGAGCTCCAAGATATTCACCATAGCTCAAGAAGAGTATTGGAGAAAAGAGATTATATTGACAGCACTGAAGGATCACATCCAGCAAAAGAAGATTCAAGAGAGGAGATCAAAGAACCATGGGTTGCACTTGATGAAGAGAAGAGATCAGAATCAGAGATTGAGAAAGCTACCTCATGGTTACCATCAAATCCTCCATGTAGTCTAGAGAAAAATCAGCAAAAAGAGGAAGATAAGAAAGTCATGATAGAAGGTGACATGAATAATGATCCAAATCAGCAAGAGGACCAAGGATATCAGAGCTATATTGAGATATGGTTCCAGACAGTCACTAAGTTGCAGCAGTACTATCTTCCTCAGCTATGTTTGATCCCTTCAAAGTCAAATCATTTGGTCTCTGAAATCAAGCATCTATTTCAAGCCTCCACATCATTTTGTCTCTAATCTCGATGTGCACATGGCTCCATTGGAAGTATTCTTATACTTGAAAATGATTTTGTTTTTCAAGTAGGGTAGGGTAGAAAAAAGAAAAAAAGAAGAAAAATAAAAGGAAAAAATAAAAATAAGAGAAAAATAAAAATCTAAGGTGAAAACCTCCTCGGAGACGCCTCAGATTGGCTCATTGATTGAAAACCTCCATGAGGTGGTCAATGGGTTGGAAAAAGGAGAAAAGAAAAAAGAATAAGATCCTTGGGTGAAAACCTCCTTTGGAGACACCCAGGGCAGGCAATTAGGGTGAAAACCTCCATGAGATGCCCTAGTTGTTTTCAAAAAAAAAGAGAAAAAGAAAGAAGAAAAAAGTAAACCTAATTTCCATTGAATAATTGCAGGTTGCAGCAAGGACATTGCAGGTTAGGAGGATCGCTTAAAACCAAGATAGAGGAAGTTCTGTGCCTTCTACAGGAAGTTCTGTGTTTTCTACAGGAAGCCTACAAACAAGCCAAAATTGATCTCCGAAGAGGACCAGAAGGCTAGGAATATGTCCATGAGGCCTGCAAGCATCCATGTTTCCATCCCTCACCCTTCTCCATCATTTTTTCCATCTCATTGTGCTTCTTTCCTAAAAACTGCGTGTTCTACAAGAAGTTCCTGTAGAAATTACAGGATTTCTACAGGGAGCTAGAAATGGATTTCAAAAAGGTAGTTTGGCAAACATGATAGCTTCCTCAAGGGTTCAGGAGTCCTCTTATAATCTTCAAACTCCTCCTCCATCATCTCCATGCCTGCATCACAGCCCAAGCTCATTTTTTTTTACCATGCAAAACACTGCAAAATGCTTGGAAGCAAAAATGCATAGTGCTAAAATTTGATTTTTCCCTCACGTGAAAACCGTTCATCCATTTACAAAACCGTTTTACGGGGAGTTGTATAGGGATGATGGAAACATGCCTGAGCAGTTTCAGCCAATTCTGGTGCACGATTTCCAAGAAGCCAGCCTCCATCACCTTCAGCCATTTTTACATTTTCTCCATATCCGTGCATCTGTTTCAAAACATATTTCATGGGGAGATGCATACGAGTGATAGTAACCTACCCAAGCAGTTTCAGCTGATTCCGATGCACGATTTCCGAGAAATTGACCTTTGTAATCTTTAGCAATTTTCCATTTTTCTCGAAATCTGTGCATCCATTGATCACAATTTTGCTATGGGAGGTGCATAATGATGATAAGAACATGCTCATAAAGTTTTAGATCAATCCGGTCTATCGTTCAAGAGCAATGGAAAAAAACAAGTTTCTGTCCTGTGAAAATTCAGCGTCAACGGCATGAGGGTGCAAATCTGAACGTGAAGCCAGCTCCTGCAGCATATCCGGGTAGAGGATACCTACAAAAGAAAAAAATAGCCATGAATCGGCCACCAAGCCATCATGCAACCACAGAAACAAATGCATTCAACAGCAAAAAGGACCCAGCAGCACGTCGACTTACAGGGATGCGTGTAAACCTGTTCCTCTATTTGCATCAATATGATTCGAAAGTGCTTAAACGAATGAAATGGTGGGATTAAGCTAGGAATCTAGCAAAGTTAACCCGACAGTGTCTTCTCTAGCACTCAGCCGGAAATCATGCAGTATACGTGGACAGTCGACTCACGTGAAAATTAAAAAAACAGGGAGTGTTGGCCGTTTGAACTCCAGTGCAACTGATCAAGAAGAGAACATGCAGTTCATGATAGCACTGCAGTCTGCATGTGGCCACGTACCCCTGGCCACTTCACTCCCTCACCACGAATCACGCCGTAATTAAAAAAATGCTCCGCTGACTCTCACCACCCGCTGATTCATTTGCACCTGCAACGTTCTTAGCCGAAGTACGCATCCTTTGCTCCCACAATCTATTAACCTGTCATCCTCCACCAAGCTTTTCAGCCTATTTCAAAATTCTCCCGCGTCCCAGGCTCGTTCAGAGGCGCCGTGACATCCTACAGAAGTTAGCAACACATTCTACAGGAAAAGGCTCTACAGGAAATACAGCATAGCCTTCCGGAGCAGAGAAAATGGATTTTTCTTCGAAAAATTTGGAGTCCCGAAAGAGGTAGGCTTGAAAAACACTCTTCCATGCATGGTGTGTTCGAAAGGTGATGAATTGAACTATATTGAATAAGGAAATCAGAGACAAGTCTTCCTATGAGTTGAAAATAGTGGTTTGCCTGTGTGTTGCTCAGAATTACTCAGTCGGTTCTGCGTCAAAACTCTCCTCCATGGTCCCTGATAAAAAAAATTCTCCTGAAAAAGATGAAGCACCGTGAGGGCTAACCTGCGTATGAAGTATTTGAATTTTCATAATTGTATGTATGCTAAAGATGAAAATTGAGCTCTATGCCCTGTCTGTGAAAACCTGATTCTTCCTTTTACATACGGACAACCGAGTTTTGGGCAGCAAAAGTTTTAGAACTAGGGAATTGGTGCAAGTTAAAATATAAACACCTGAGAGATCCTGTCCTGAGGTTCAAAGGAGGAAACCATAAAACAACAGTCCCTCTCTGCTCAAAGCCTAAAACAGAGCACTCTCACCATGCCAGGGGGATCTATCAGGAAGGAACCCTCGGATTCTAGGAAATTGCGTGAACATCCCGAGGTGGTGAACCTCTTCACCCGTGCCAATTGGATGACCTTTTGTGACAAAATTCAGGGTCATGACGATGAGATAATGGAAGAATTCTTAATGTCCCTGCAACCTAAATCAAAGACACAGGTAGAGCAGAGAGGACTGAAAAATTCCAAACAAAGGAGGGCACAACCAAGGCAACCACACAAAAACTAAAAGGGAAGACACCCCCAGCCAAGCAGACCGAAACGGTGAAGACAATTTCTATAGGAAGCCAGAAAGCAGTTTCTACAGGAAGCCAGAAAACAGTCGGCACTGAACTTTCTACAGGAAGCATGGAAACAGGACAACCAAAGGAAAAATCGCCTGAGATTTTAGCCAAGGGGGCAGCAGTTTTGCTGGCTACCCTAAGCACATCTCCAAAGCAAAAAGGGAAGCGAAAGAGGGAGCCTTCCATGTATTTTGAGGCAAGAAGGAGCATGCAGATAAAAACTGGCAGACTCCAGCCACCGTCAAAAGATCCAATCACGATTGTAGACACCCCAGCTACACAAAAGGAGAGGTCCCCCTCAAGGGAATCCATCACCTATGAACGGGGAAGCCCGAAGACATCCACCTGGAGAGAAAGAATGAAAATGTTGGACACAAAGGCCTCTCTAGAGGATGCTGAGACTGTTCTACAGGAAACACTGGCTAAGCTAAGAGAGACCGAGAAATTGGAGGAAAAGGCGACCAAACAATCACAGGAAGAAGGAAAGACAAGGAAACATCTGATGAACAACAAAGAGAGGACAAGCTGCAGGCTGAGGTTGAGGAACTAACAAAACTGCTACAGGAAAAGGAGCATAGGCAGTGGGAAGAAGTAGAGAGAAAAGCATGGTTTCATGACCGAGAAGAGGACATCACTTTAGAAGCTTGGCATGACAGGGAAGCCACCAGGGCCATCAAAGATGAGGAGATAGATTAGTTTCTCAGAGGATGAGCAGCACTTTCAGTAGGGGGGTGATGATGAGCCCCAAAAATGGATAATTATATGGGCTCATTCAACCTCCTAATTCGACTTAATCCACCATTCTCATTAGTTTATTGCATGTTTTTTATTATACTTATGCTAATAGAGTGAATTGGGTTAGTCACTATGCCAACAAGTCTAATGGGTGCTTTGTGCAGATTTTTAGTCAATTTTGAGACAAAATCAAAGGTTTTAATGAGCACTTGGCAGCCAAATTCGTGGAAGAACAAAGGAGAGGATTTGTAGGAAGGTGTCCCCTTCATTTATGGGCCCTTACCTCAAATTCTCCACCATCAGCTCGGAGTTCAAGGGCCACCAAATCGATTATCACAAGGGCAGCCGAGCAAGGGCTAGTAAAGGTGTTGTTAGCTACAAGTTTTGGCAGCCGAGTTCCTAAAGTTTAGGAGGGCTGTTGGGGTCCTCAATTTGTATAAATAAGAAGGCTTAGGGCCTCATTTCAATTAGTCACTTTGTATGTAGAAGTTAGCTAGTTTGTAGTTCAATTTTAGTCATTCTTTTAGTCATTTTTTTAGGCAGTAGGTTAGCTCTACATTTCAACACATTTTCAAGTTTTCCTTGTGGACATTTTTTGGAATGTAACTATTCTTTTGATCAATAAAGATGAATCTAGCTTTGCACCAGCTCTAAATCTCTCTTAGGAGGCTGTAGCTCTTGGGCTTGGGCCCATCTCAAGTGCCCAGTACCTCCTTTGTTTACTTTTATGTGTCTTTGCTGCATTCTTAGAATAAAATCTGCTATTTAGATTTAAATCTTGTTTTGTTATTTAAGTTTCTTTTGATGATTAAAAAGGCTTTTGATGTTCAGATTGATTTGATAGGTTAATAACAGAGAAGATATTCAGAAAAAGGCCATCAAGCACCTCTAATTTCACCTCTCCCTCAGTGGAATCAGGAGCTGGGATCAAGGTGACCTTGCTGCCACCAAAAACACTGTCTTTGCTTCGCCATGCAATCATTAGTGTTCGATTTTTAATTGCAGAAGTTGGTTACATGTTCAGATTCTTGATTGCTTCGTTGCATAGTTATTATACATGGTTTCATTGCAAATAAAATTCTGTTCATTCTCTTTACTGTTAGCTAGATCAGATTAGGTTAACGTAACTAGGTCTCTGATTTTCCAAGTCTTTGTTGGTTCAGTTGGAGAAACAACTTGCAGAGCACCCGTACCACTTCTATATCTGCCCATACTCCATCAATCCCGCCTGCTCCATCCTCTAACTCGGATTCTTGCTTCACATTTTCCATTTGCTCACTTTGCCCTAATTCCCATATTTTCGTGCAACATTGCTCCACTCCTCCTTGAACAAATCCAACTATCTTTGCCACTCCTCAGCTCCATTCCCCAAGTCCTAGACCTCCTCACACCCCTATCTCACCTCCATACCCACTCCTTCATCTTTCTTCCTCCATCCATCCTCCAAAATCCCATTTCTGAACATCTTGTAGAAAATTACAGACATCCTGTAGAAATTCCAGAACATCTTGTAGAACCCCTGCAGACTTCATGTAGAAGCTCACGAATGAGGTTTCTTGATAGCCAAACTCTGTGAAACTCTCTAGAAGGGTGTTAGGGACCCCTTAGGCCCTCTTTGAACCTTCCCAACCTTCTGCAAGCATTTCCTCTCGCCAATCCACCTTTGCACAGTCAAAATAGTCAAAGCACATGCATGATAATTTTGACAACTTATTCAAAAATACAAAAAAGATGTTTTTTTTTTAGATGTTACTGTAGAAGTAGCTTAGAAACATGCACTTTACCTTCCTCGAAGTCAATGGAATCTCTTTCAGTAGCTTGCATCCTCTTTCTTGCATCAGTAGGGCTAGTTGGTAAAATTAGGGTTTGCTAGGGTTTGTGTTTCCTTTCAGCTTTCCAGTTTCTTTCTGCAAATAGATTAGCCTTCTTTGAGTTAGCTTTCGTCCATCAGTTAAAAAGCTTCTTCTAAGAGCTCATAGAAGTTGGCTTAAGCTCCTAGCAGACTTGTGCCAGCTGACCAAGTGACAGCTGCGGCAAGAGCTAGTACTTGTGCATACAGCATCGTCGCTTCCAAATTTGTTACGAACTACCGGGTTCATAAAAGTAAAGAAGGGAGTCCCAGGAGTTGCAACATTATTGCTGCAATACTAGAGCCCACCACACATGTTTTTAAATCTGTAATTGTTATTAGCACAACAAAACTAATCATACAAAAACAGATCAAACAAGTTCATCAAAGAGAAGTTGACTTAGTCTTGGAGGAGTCTTTGTCAAGGTTCTTAGGTCTTGGAATTTTTCATTTGAAGGTTCTATAAGAAGAGATAATTTCTTGTGGTTTTTCCTCTCAATAGGAGAGGTTTTGGCCCTCGTTAGCAACCTACATTCTTTTGTCCTCTTTTCTCATTGATCTTCGTTGTTTAGTAGTTGTATTACGATAAAAGAACACAATAATAATCAAGTGAAAGAATAAATTAATTACAAGCACATAAAGTTAAGTCAAAGAACATCACAAGTAGTTATCAAAGTAAGAGAAATCACCCTAATATAGTCGCCCTTGGTTTCTCAACATGGTATCAGAGCTAAGGTGACAACAACAGGAAAGTCAACTTAAAGACCATCTAATTGAAGAAGGATTCATAAGGGTCGAGCATAAGGAGAGGATCAAGGAAAAACAATGAGGACTATTCATCACATCACAAGGACACATCATCACAACTCTTGGAAGAAGAACAAGACCTCAAAGACCTTACCTCCATTCAAAAAAGGACTCTACACTTGAAACTTTCTTGGGAAGCTTACACATTCTACAATCATCAATCAAAGGAAGCAATAAAGAGCATTTCATCATCAAAGTGATCTCCCACACATTGAACAGAGGATCACATCTCAAACATCTTTGAAGAAGATCATCAAGCTATCATCATCAAGGAGGCAATTTTAATTTTCGACAACAAAGGAGTAGTAGAAGTCAACATCATCAAGAAGGCATCAAGTCCAAGATATCATCATCAAAGGAGCATCTTCACTTGATAAGTAAGTATTATATATTTTATGTCTATATACACAATGACTTATTTCGGCAAAGGAGAACAACAAACTTTTTGGGTCATTGAATTACCTTGCATGGAATAAGATAATAGATTTGATCCTCATAGAAAATGAAGTTATTGAATATGTCACGAGATCAATCACTAAACCTCCTCAAGATAAATATCAAGCACTATCAAAGAACATGAAAGGAGAGATAAGGACTCAAAGAATCCTTATTGAGTCAATTAAGGATTCTCTCATCCCCTATGTAGCAAAGTTGAAGACATCTAAAGAAATCTATGACAAATTGGTGGAGTTGTCTTCAGTAAGCACTATAGGAGAAATCATATCTTTAATAATTGAACTATATAAGATGAAAGTCTTAAGGGAATAAGGGGTAGCCTCACACCTTATGAGGGCATATCAAATAAGATATCAACTACAAGAGCTAGGAGAAATATTGTTTGATCAAGAGATGACCACCATTGTGCTCAATGCACTAGTTGATGAATGAGGCAACTTTGTATCAACAATCTATGGGAAGAAGAAAAACACTCCATTCAACGATATGTGGTCATTATGCAGGACTAAATAAACTATATTAAAGGTGAATAACGATGTTGGATCAAATGAACGAACATAAACATATGCATCAATGGCAAGAAGGAAAGGAAATTTTGGAAAGTTTGAGCCTCGAAAGTAGTTTCAAAAGAAAATTGATATGTCTAAGATTCAATGTTGTGAATGTAGTGAGTATGGGCATTTCAAAAGGAATTGTCCTAAACTCGGGAATGAAAATAAGAAAAGAAAGGGAAGAAATGAAGCCCATGTCACCAAAAAAGTATAAGAACCAGAAAAGAAGAAGTCTAAGAAGGAAGAATTCTAGACCTCCACTATTAGAAGGTCTCTCACACACTTAATCTATTTTCAAGTGCATTGAAGTTAGCAAGTCAAAATAGGAAGCATCACAAGAATGATAGGATGCATTATGGAAAATAATGAAATGAAATCATCATAAAAGTATGTAAGGATCGTTGAAGTAGGACTTTATATGGTTGAAAGAAATCATCATTATAGAAAGGAAGTAGCTCATGGAATATTCATTGAAAGCGTAGAACAATAACTAAAGTAACGGGTTGAATATTTGAAAGTCATCTAAAAAGATAGAAGATAAAGAGATCATTATACATCAGCACCATTAGAAAGAAGCATTTGCAAAATGAGGATCATCAAGATCCTTCATTGGAATCTTTGTTAAAACACCTCCACTTGGAAGAAGCAAGTGTCATGCAGATAGTCTACATTCCACCTTGTGTGGGCTCCACAATTTAAAAGGATGATGGTATGATGACAAAAGATGTGCAACATGTCAAGTTGGTTGAATTATTTTTCATCTTCAAAAAATAAAAGGAAGCTACTCGAAGGAAGTCTAAATGACCACATGAAGGAAGAGGTACGTATATATTTGGTAATAGATAGATAGAGTCATGTCATCATATGATTGCATATAGAATAGGTAGAATGCTCTATTTCATGAGCATTATGAGAGAACAAGAAACTCTTCCATTAAAATGATGCATGAAGGCATATAGACAAAGTTCATTGAAATCTTCTACATATTGACAAAGATGAAATCAACATAATATGACCCCATCAAGAAAAATGAGGTGGTTGGCAACCATGGTTCCTAGGATAAAGGAGCTATATATGAAAGATCCTAGGGAAGAAATATGTGAATAAAGGTGAAAGAAGAGTTCATGAAAGATATATCTATAGTCATGTAAGATATTATAAGTGATAAACATTTGATGACAAGAAGATTAGCTATGGAATTTCCACAGAGAAGGCTTGAAGACCCTGATATGAATGTTGGAAAAGAAGAACCTTGGTAATGTATGTCTTGGAGATGGATTCATATGATATACGAAAGGATGTTAATGTTACAAGAAGCAAATGTCATGACAGAGGGCCATCATAAAGAGGTAATGTTGAATTGATGTTCAATTTTTATTTTTGAAAGAAAGCATCTGGTTAGGTTGTAACAGGGCTACCGAAAGAGGGTTGTAGAATTTCATCTACAATTGAATGGATGGAAGATCCTAAAAGAAACGTGACTTGGAAGATGTAGTTGCATGAAGGATATCCAAATATGGACTAGAAAATCACTTTTCGATGAAAAGAAGGATGACATGACTATTGGGTCAACACTAGATTTCATTCAATGGAAGTGAAGGAGAAGATGGTTGAAACCCTACAAAGAAGTTCTGGAAGAAGATGGATCCATGAGGAAGAAGTTAAATTTCATCCATGACATGATGATGTTGAAATAAGGAGCCCTACATGTAGTTGATAGTACCATGATCTCCACCAAAGAGAAGATAACTATTGTTGTTAACAAGTCCCTAGGTATGAGAGAGGTTGGATATATTCCTTTTATAGGAATGAGTAGATCCTCACTACTTGAGAGGGAGAGATAGACACATTATTATTGTCTTCTTTATGAAAAAAAAATGGAAGATTGGGTAAGCATTTCAATTCTGATACTCTTTAAGGATGAGGTAGGGAATCCAATAGGTAAGAGTAGTCGAAGAGGAAATTCCTTGAGGATGTGTTAATCCAAGACATGGATGGTCCTATAAGGAAATACTTTGTGAACATTCAGATGGGGTATGTTCCTTGAGATCAAATAATGAAGGTATCTATAAATCATTAGTCTCCCAAGCATTGTGCTCTAATCTTGTGGAGAGATAGAGTTGTTAGTCAAGGCCTTGCTATGTGACAATGCTAATTGATACAATGAGATGAATAGATATAAGCTAGGAAGATAACTTAGGAGATGGCTTACCAATCTGACTCTTCTTATGAGAATTCTTCAGTATGAGAATGTCCAAGTACCTTGTATGTATTATGAATACCTTCATATTTAAGAGGGATTGTTGAAGTATGTAGCTAGGTTCGGTCTTTATAAATATGAATGTACTCTTGATTCTTGTATATTGCAAAAATAAAGAAAATTATTATTATTATTATTATTATTATTATTATTATGATTTTAGCATGGGTTTCATGCTCAAGGTCAATTTTTTTTGTAGGTCAAGCACCCATTGAGTGCTTATAGTGTTTGTCAAAGAGTCAATAAGTCATTTGAGTCATTGGCATATATGAAAGACCCTATTGGGCATGTTGGATCATGTAAAAGAAAATTTATGTAAGTCAATTTGAGTCATAAAGACCCTACAAGATCAAGTTGGCCTACAAAGTGACAAGTGAGCCTCATGAAAGGGCTATTCGACCACCACGGGAAGCCTATATGTAAGGAAACATCAACCTCATTTGTAAAGTATCAAAGTAGCTCATGGAAGAATAAGAAAGTGACTAAGAAAGAGAGAAAATAAGGAGGAGATCTAAAGGAAGAAGAAACCAAATTTTTTAAGGATTGTTTTGGGCTAAAGCTTCCCACACTTATGAAGAGTTAGGGTATCAATTTATTGCAAGAATCCCGAATTATAGAGGAGTAAAGAAGCTGAATTTTGGTACCAATATGACCTACTTTGGAAGCCGAGTAAATAAGAAGAAAAGATCAAACTAAGCGAAGAAGAAAAGGGACTCTATTCTGGCCTACATAGTTCACACGTGTGAAAATCACAGAGATTGCAGGAGACCTAAAATTGTAGGTCTAGGAGGCCAAAATGTTGCAAAAATAAAGGAGCTGAAATTTGTTGCAGGGGTCAAAGCTGTGCCAAATAAGAAGTGTTTGACTTAGGTTGACTTTGTGAAATAAGTTTGTGAAGGAGAAGATGATTTGGTCTTGGAGGAATTCATCACTTGAAGATTCTATAAGAAGAGAAGAATTCTTGTGGGCTTTCCTCTCAAGAGGAGAGGTTTTGGCCCTAGCTAATATGCTACATTTTTTTTGCCGTCTTGTCTCATTGATGTTCATTGTTTGGTAGTTGTTTGATGATAAAAGAACACAATAATAAAGTGAAAGAAGAAATTAATTACAAGGAAATCAATTTAAGTCAAAGAATATCACAAGTAGTTATCAAAGTAAGAGAAATCACCCTAATTTAGTTGCCCTTGATTCCTTAACAATGTCCTCGAGTTTAAAAAAGGACAAAGAAATGACCACGAAAGCCAAAGGGATGACAATTTCCAGATCCGCCGCCTTCTTCAGATGACAAAGATGAAGACATGGAGGAGAGTTAACAACATCTAGAAGCACAAAATCAACAAGGCTCCCAAATGATGAAGGGAGAAGAGACACAAAAGAATTCAATCAAACATAACGAAGAAGCCATCAATTTAGTAGTGATTTAGCATCCTGGAAATCAACATGAGGGAAATGACAACTCCCAAGGAATAGGTGGAATTAAGCAAACACATGTTTCGAAGAGTTCAGAATCATGGGAAGAAATGCCAGCAAAATTAGCAGAAGAAAAAATGGCAATTGTAATGGCTACTCCAAATTATGGGGTTTGGCAAAAAGTTCAAAAGAAAAAAAAGTAAAAAAAAGAAACCCAATTTATCTCGATAAATGTTAATTTTGTTTTTAGGTAACCAAGCTAAAATGAATGTTTAAAGCATACATATATGGTCTTTAGCCACAGTAAATAAATGCACTTTATGCCTATACTGAAGTAACTCTATTTTTAATAAAAACTTGAGTTTATATATAGATATTATAATGTTAAATTATATTAAATGGAAAAATGCTATATGTTATTTCTAGTAATTTTTTCTTGAAATAATGTTTTAAAAAAAACATTTTAAACCATTAAAATTAATCATAGGTTAAAAATTAAATCACTAAATTCCTATATAAAAAAAGCAGAAATATCTGATAATTAGACTGGGGGAAAATTAATCGAAAAACTCATCAAATTCCAGTGAAAAATAACTTTGGGAAAGAATTTGTGACCACAACGCCAAACAAATAACGAGCAGTTTGTATGCCCATAGAAATGACGGTTAATGTCGAATCTTTAATGGCCCTTCAATAAAGACTTGTTGCGAGGGACCACCCTCAGTGACTCAGAATTTGGATCCTCTTTACGAGCTTACCACGGAAACGTGAGGAACGTAAGTCATCAAAGTCCCAATACGTTTATTCCGTAATTTCAGAGCACATCTCATTTTCGGGTGGAGGCACATTCCTTCCTTGTGCATAACATAACATGCTGCCGACCACTGCTGTTACTAGGGAATCCATGAAGCTAAACAAAATCTATCATACATTTACTAAATACTTGGTTTAGCGTCTTTTTATCCTGTTTGTTGGATCAGAATTATTATTATTTTTTTCTATCTCGTTATGTGCATACGAATAATATTTAAAATATAATATAAAATGAATCAATCGTGGAGAATGAAATTATAATTTTATTTTATTATTATTTATAAATAAATATTTAAATTTATATAATATATTTTTATTTAAAATATAATAAATAAAATAAAATCAGAGTGAAAAATGAAAATATAATTTTATTTTATTATTTTTCTAAATAAATATTTAAATTTATTATTATTATTGATGAAATGAGTAATAAAATATTTATTTTAATATATTTAATTAGTTTATAATTTTAGAATATTAGGATTCATATTTATAATTTTATTGATTTAAATTATTTTCTTAAATAAAATTAATATTTTTTAATTATGTAAAGCATAATTTTTAAAACATTTAAATTAAATTTATATTTATTATTTTTTTTAATCTAATTATAATAATTAATTTTTTAATATTTATTATTTAGTGATTAATTAATTTAAAAATTTTGTAGTATATAGGATTTTAGTTATGCAAACAAAACCCACAATAATAAGGAATCTCTCTGATTGTCAATTCTTATTATAAAAAAATAACTATAAAAATTATAAATTTATCAAGTGATGTTTAATGAAATTTAAGTTTGCATGATATGAATTTTCCAATCCTAATTATGAGTAGACTATTTAGAGGGACTAGTTTGTGGTTTAAGAAACCTTGAAATAAAGACATTGAAGTTATAAAAATTATTTAAAACATATAGTTGTCAAAATCACTTGGGGATTTCAACTAGCTTAAGCTACACTGATCTTTAATGTATTCTCATTTTGAACTTAGGTCAAGTTTGGATGTACATATATCACAAGGTCATTTAATATAATCTCCCTAATTACAACCAGACATTCAACCATTACCTTAACATATCCCAATAATTTTAGGGCACAAGGCCATTTAATATAGTCCCTCTAATTACAACCAGACATTCAACCATTACTTTAACATATCCCAATAATTTTAGGGTAGGTCTTTATGAAAATCATTTTGTAAATGTGAAAAGAGTACTATTAATCTAACCTCACTAAAATTTAATATAAAAAAGAAAAATAAACTTTAATCTATTTATTTCGTTATTTATTTTATACAGAGGAAAATCTATCTTAACTCATTGGTCAAACTAGGAGTGAGAACAACCACGACTAGCTACTATGATGAATGTTGGATGACTTATCACCCTTATTCAAGGAAAACCAAGCCACCTAGAATTACCCGTTAGTCGTCAATAAGAAGACAACCTTTTACTTCTGCCAAATACATCTGAGTCTTTAAGACATTAAACATATTTCTTAACGTGTTTCTTTATTAAAAAAAAAAACAACCAAAAAAACAAAAAACAAACAACTACTCTTGGCTAATCAAAAACACAAAATCCATTTAATGTAAATACCAATAAAAATAATTTTTTCCTTGAAATGATAGGTGAGATCATAAAGTTATGGCCATTTTAGTTTAAAGTAATGCAAGTTTTCAAATATTTTTAATATTATTGAAAAATTATTCCCCGGACGGGGGTGGAAGAAAAGGGATTACCGGTGTTCACCAGCGCGGACGGCAGCATTTGCGATGACAAGCGACACGACGAACAAGACCTGCCAAGACACCTAGCCCGAGACAGATGAAAGCTTTGCGATGTATGAACAAGTTTATATAATGGGGAACGATTGGGTTCTTTTGTTAGTGGTTTTGTGGTATGGGAGGACTGAAGGGTGGTAGATATGTTGATGGGCATGCACAGGGTGTCAACTTATGCATGCTCCACACTCTGGCTTTTCTGTGGAAAATTGTTGTAGTGGTAAGGCTTGACTCTCTAGGTGGATCCGACGTAAAATCGTGTCGCTTAATTTGGGATCCGGGTACACATGGTCATTGGAATTCTGGGCGTTTCCGGGTGTCACAGGGGTGCTAGAACTCTCAACGTTGCAGGTTTTCTTTGTGGTGTGTTTGGTGGTTGCTTTCTTGCTCCTACTTAGTCCCGTGGGTAAGTCTGTTTATGTTGTCTGATTCTTGTTGCGTGTTTTTCTTGGTTTCATTACTGTGCACGAGGTTTTGGTTTGGTTCTTCTTGTGCCGGCTGGTGGTGTGTGGTGAATTGGGAGATCCCTGGCCAAGGACCCCTTTCATTTTCAGTCTCTGGGTAGCGTGGGGAGTAGTGAATTTTTGGTTCTAGTGGGGTTTGCCTGGGGCAAGGTGAACTGCCCAAGGGAAGTTGGCAGCGACTTAATGCTCAGAGGGAGATGTCAGAGTGGGAGCTCCATTATGGTGGTGCTGGCGCCTGTGCTGATCAGAGGTGCCTCTAAGCCTGTTGATGAGGTCCAACGGCTTGGGGTTATCGGGCACGTGGTCTGGTTTTGTGCTACTACGAGGTCTCTTTTCAAGTGGTTGGGTGTGCTTGCAGCAATGCTCAGGTAGAGGGGATGGACTCCGTGAGGGATGGGGCCATCAGGCGGGACGTGAAGAAGTATTCACAGACGAGGGGATGCGTGGGCTGGTTTTGATGGGGAATTTGTCCAAGACCGGACTTATCCCCGGGCTGAGTGGACCAACCTCCCAGTCTAGAACAATTGAACTCTTAGTTGAGGCAGATTTTAGCAATGTTGGAGGAGATGCGCCAACAAAGGCACGACGATGATTGCAACGAAGTCATCTTCTTCCTGAACCACCTACAACAGAACCAGTGGGAGTGGGACATCTTAGACCGTTTAAGTTCCATTCGAAGGAGCTAACGACGCACCAATGATTTCCCCTTGACTTGATGGAGAGGCACACATGGAATTTCAGGCTCATGGTGATCCCACACCCCGAATCCGAATCCGAATGTGTATGGAATTTAGCACACATGGAGTTTCACGCTCATGGTGATCCCGACTCCGAATGTGCATGGAGTTGATAGAAAGGAATTTAGCACACATGGAGTTTCATGCTCACGGTGATCCCGACGCACCCCGAATGTGCATGGAATTGAGAGACACATATGGTTGGGAGATATGGGAGATACATGACCTCGTTGGAAAAATCCCAGAGACAATTTCACTGGAATTGACAATTATAGAAGGGAGAATGAGACAATGTGCATGCAATTGAGAAACACCTATGGTGAGGAGATGGGAGATACATGACCTCTTTGGAAAAATCCGAGAGACGCTTTCACTAGAATGGACAATTATAGAAGGGAGAATGAGTCGTGCTTAGCGGTGGAAACTTCAAACTGCAATTGAAAATAAATTACTATACCCCTTGTGCACCACGAAAGCTTGCCATGAGGTGGAGGTACACACTAACATTACTCCTCCATAATATGGTGCTTGGTCTTCTCCTTTAAAGAAGAGAAACTACTAAAGGCATTCAATTTCATTTATCATTTCAATTTTATAATAATTAGATTTATAATTAATTAAGTTACTTTTTCAATTTTCCTTATTATTTCAATAATATAATTATTAGATTTATAATAAATTGATTTTAATTGTGTTAATTTTGTAATACAATTTTTAAAATTTAATTTTAATTGTTTCTAAGATTAAGATTAATTTCAAAAATAGTTTTCTCTTTTTACTTTTTTTTTAATTAATTTATATATTGTTTTTTATAATTATTAATAATAATAATTTAAAATAAAATATAATTTAGTTAATTTTTATGATTTTATAGCTAAAACGGTAGTTCAATGAGCTATTTTTGTGTTACGAAGTATTATGTAAATGATGAGATTCCAGGTTCAAATTTCCTTTAGGTCAAGCCAAAAAAAATATGATTTTTTAATCATGACCCTGTGAGATGTATATTGGTATTTACCAACCATTTATATGCTTACATAAGTTTAAAATAAAGTTATAATTTAGTTAATTTTTATGATTTTTTTTGGTATTGTGAAATGTATCATGAGATAAGTATTTTGATAACTATTATGCATTGATATATATTTGTCTTTACCAACTATTGATTTTATATGGCTACGCTAGTGTAACAACCCTCGTTAAAGGCAAAAAGAATAAGACCAAGGTCATGGGACACATATTCCAAGTTGAATGTTAGGCGAGCACTATAGTGGGTATCACTTGTTGTTTATTATGGCTAAGGAAATAGGCAAAGGCAATGGAAAAGGCATTAGAAAAGACAAAGAAACAATAATTGACATTTATTTATGTAAATAAAAGAAAATAGGATAAAAGAGCTATGAAGAGACACAAATTTGCATTTGGAGGAAATTACAAGAAAAATGAAGGAAAATGAAGAAGAATGAGGCCTCAATGATAAAAATGCTTATGAGGTTTTTTTTAGTTTTGATTTGATATTAGTTTTAAAAAGAGAGAGAAAGAGAGATCAAGGAGGAGAAAGCAAGCAAGGAAAGGAAATAAAAATGAAGGAAAATGACAAGCAAAGGAAAGAAAGGACAAGCAAGGAAGGTCATATTAGCAGCTTCAGTAGGAGGATTTTGCAGGTAACAAGTTGCATCTGTGATTTCTTAGCTGAGGTGTGAATGCATGGTACACACATTTGATCACTTGGTTCATTTATTGTTATTGACATGGATTTTCCCTAGTTTGACAGTGGTTTCATCCATGCCCTTCCATTTCCTGGATAGTCATGGTGTTATGGGATTCCTTTTTTGGTTGAGCTTTAGATTGCCGAATCGTTGAGGTGGTCTCAGGAAAATTCCCCAAGGGTTGGGGGTGGAGATGGTTTTCTCTGGGAAGACCTCCACAGGTGGGTGGAGAAAGGCAAATTCCTCAAGGTATGGTGAAGGAATTCTGAGGCATCCAAGCTTATTTTGGCCTTTGTGATCTCTTGAACAGTTTTGACGAGATCGCGGTAGTTTGAGGGTGGAGGTGGTTTAACCTCTGGATTCTCTTGGTTGTTTACATTTTAGTTTATCCCATGAGATCCCACATTCATGCCTAGAATATCACATAGGAGTGATTAGCTGAAATAAATGTTTTGTTCAGCTTAATCTATGGTCAGGTGGTAAGTGGAACTCCCTAGCATTGTTGGCTTTACACATGTATTTAAGATCTATTTTTATAATATGATTAATGAGTACATGTATTTGTATTTATGATGATGTTATGGAAGATTTGTCATGGTTCCTAATATGGTTATATGTTGGTTATTACATGATTCTATAATGTGCTCTAACTATGTCTCTTGTTCATGATTCTATAAGTATTTGATGATTGACGAATGCATGGGCTAACAAGTGTTATTGCAACTAGCTTGAGAGGGCATTGAGACTTATTGATGATTCTTAGGTGAGCTTATTGAATTAGTGAACAAATATGTATTGATAGCCTACAAGTACTATGTACACAAAGTGTTTGTATAAATGAGTAATTTGGACCACCAACTTCTCGAGGTTGTAACTTTGGTATATGATCTCCATTTGACTATCATAATACATCATTTCGAAGATCTCTACAAGGAGGTCGAACGTGAACTATATAAAGTACATTTCAACACTTCCTAGGTCTCTCTATTTTTCTTGAAAATGTCGTTTGGGGCCCTCAAAACGGCATTAGAAGTTCAGAACCTGAAAAATTGTCAAAACTAGAAAGTTGTGTTAAATTCTAGGAAAGAAAACTTAAAAGAAATAATGTTGGGTCAAGTTACGCTGATAATAGTGTGATCACGTGTCAATGGGTGTTTGTAGTCAATTCTGGACACGTTGACCCCATTTTCCATAAGTGCACCTAGGAAATCGGGTCATGCATAGTAACTCCCATCTCATGTTTATTCTCGTGAGCAGGGTAAAGTGGGTAAATATGGGGTGGGCTGTTATAGATAGTTAAATTAAATTTCTATAAACCTTGTTTCAAAATAGACACGCTTATCGATGTAATAAATTCTTTAAAATTTTATTTCGAAAAGTGGGTAAATATGGGGTGGGGTGTTATAGCTAGTTAAATTAAAATTCTATAAACCTTGTTTCAAAATAGACATGCCTATCGACGTAATAAATTCTTTAAAATTTTATTTCAAAAATAAATTACAATTTTGTGTCAACCTATTGCTCTACTAAACCCTAGTCATGGATTCGACCTTTCTAATGGCTTCAAGCTCTAGAGGGCCTACTCTTCCTCTACCTCCTCATGCTCCTGACATTGCAACTTTCACTGTGTTGGTTTTGAGCAGTTTATGAGTTCCTTTGTTTATTTTAGTTCATTTGTTTAATATTATTTTATGCATATGTAGGTGTAGAAAGATTGTGCATCAAATTCGGTGAAGAATTTGGATTGTGTAAAGGCAACAAAGATTATTGAGTCATTAAAGGTGCTTTTCTTATGTTTCCCACTCAGGTTAATCTAGAGTCCTTGAGTTTGAGTGGTGAAATAAGTTGTATTGTGTTTTATTAAAGATATAATACTTATTATGTCCCAAGTGAAGAAAATAAAGTCAAGTAGCCTTACTTTATCCGATCTTCTCCTTGAAATGATTTTCCATTGGCTAGCTATATCATTCTTAACCAAATCCTCGGTCACTTCCCCTCCTTCTTAACCAAGTTTTAAATCTCCTTTCATGAGGACTTGACTGTGCTATGCACATACCACTACTTGACCTAAACCTTTGTCTTTTTATTTTTCAAAAAGACGTTACATTCCATGGAGATGATGAGGATATTCCATTGATGGATTGATATTATTTCCTAGTAGTGATGCCTAGAGTTGGTTTCAAGATAAAATATGGTTTTACCGGTCTATTGAATTTTTTTTAGTCAATTTCAGGGTAAATAACCATTGAAAAAAAAAATGTATGAAAAGATAAAGATATGGATGAGAGCACTACTATCAGTTTTAGGTTAGTATACCCATATAAACAACATTGAACAACTCTCTAAACAAAAAAAATAAAAACTCTATAAGAAACCAAGAATCTTTTGTATCAACATGGTAACATTTCACTGTGCAAATTAGCATCAGATTTAGTCATATCTCATATATACAAGTGTTATAGCATATATAAATTAAAGACATTTAATTTTAGAATTATGGAGATTTTATTGTGAATATTCTATAAAATTTCAAACCAAAATTCAAATAAATCATTTGTGTGTTATAATAATTTTATTATTATAATAAATTTGATAAATAATTTTTTAATCACTAGAGTTAATTTATTATCGAACATCATTTTCTAAAATAAAATTTCATAAAAAAAAAATTGTAATGCAAATTCGGACTTAGCCATTTAGAATTTGGCTCTGCATAACATAACATGCTGCCGACCACTCCAACCAATGCACAAAACAATCCCCACATACCTCACAGAGCAGCGTCTCGCAGTTTCTCTGCAGTGCGAGTGCGACCTCTGCTGCACTGCAAAACTAATTACAACAGCGGGAAATGAATAATTATAAGGGTCGCGTAAATAAAGTAGGCGTTGACGTTGGAATTTATAAACCTTGTTTCAAAATAGACATGCCTATCAACGTAATAAATTCTTTAAAATTTTATTTCGAAAATAAATTACAATTTTGTGTCAACCTATTGCTCTACTAAACCCTAGTCATGGATTCGACCTTTCTAATGGCTTCAAGCTCTAGAGGGCCTGCTCTTCCTCTAGCTCCTCATGCTCCTGACATTGCAACTTTCACTGTGTTGGTTTTGAGCGGTTTATGAGTTCCTTTGTTTATTTTAGTTCATTTGTTTAATATTATATTATGCATATGTAGGTGTAGAAAGATTGTGCATCAACTTCGGTGAAGAATTTGGATTGTGTAAAGGCAACAAATATTATTGAGTCATTAAAGGTGCTTTTCTTATGTTTCCCACTCAGCTTAATCTAGAGTCCTTGAGTTTGAGTGGTGAAATAAGTTGTATTATGTTTTATTAAAGATATAATACTTATTATGCCCCAAATGAAGAAAATAAAGTCAAGTGGCCTTACTTTATCTGATCTTCTCCTTGAAATGATTTTCCATTGGCTAGCTATATCATTCTTAGCCAAATCCTCGGTCACTTCCCCTCGTTCTTAACCAAGTTTTAAATCTCCTTTCATGAGGACTTGACTGTGCTATGCACATACCACTACTTGACCTAAACCTTTGTCTCTTTATTTTTCAAAAAGAGGTTACATTCCATGGAGATGATGAGGATCTCCCATTGATGGTTTGATATTATTTCCTAGTAGTGATGCCTAGAGTTGGTTTCAATATAAAATATGGTTTCACTGGTCTATTGAACTTTTTTAGTCAATTTCGGGGTAAATAACCATTGAAAAAAAAATGTATGAAAAGATAAAGATATGGATGAGAGCACTACTATCACTTTTAGGTTATTATACCCATATAAACAACATTGAACATCTCTCTAAACAAAAAAAATAAAAACTCTATAAGAAACCAAGAATCTTTTGTATCAACATATTAACGTTTCACTTTGCAAATTAGCATCACATTTAGTCATATCTCATGTATACAAATGTTATAACGTATATAAATTAAAGACATTTGATTTTAAAATTATGGAGATTTTATTGTGAATATTCTATAAAATTTCAAACCAAAATTCAAATAAATCATTTGTGTGTTATAATAATTTTATTATTATAATAAATTTGATAAATAATTTTTTAATCACTAGAGTTAATTTATTATCGAACATCATTTTCTAAAATAAAATTTCATAAAAAAAAAAAAATTGTAATGCAAATTCGGACTTAGCCATTTAGAATTTGGCTCTGCATAACATAACATGCTGCCGACCACTCCAACCAATGCACAAAACAATCCCCACATACCTCACAGAGCAGCGTCTCGCAGTTTCTCTGCAGTGCGAGTGCGACCTCTGCTGCACTGCAAAACTAATTACAACAGCGGGAAATGAATATTTATAAGGGCCGCGTAAATAAAGTAGGCGTTGACGTTGGAATTTATATATTTTAATTGAATAAATTGTAGCTTGAGTACTTCTCAAGGTTTTATAATTTTACTGGAAATTGGACAGCTGGATTTGTGTGGGGAACGGACCAAACCTCCCAAAGTTAGGACCACATCCTGGAGACTAAAATTGACTTTAGAATTTACGGCAGAAACTTTGGAATTTAAGCTTCTGCACTTCGTGCACCTGGCGTAAAAAAATTTTCCAGTATGTTGGATCAGAATTATTAATTCCCTCTTTCATTCCTTTTTAATCTGGTTCGTCCCGTAAGAATAATGTAAAATTTAATAAATAAAATGAAACAGTAGTGAACAAAGAAAATATAGAATTACAATTATAATAAGTTTATTGCCTTTTAATCCCGTCTCTTGAATCATAATTATTAATTCCGTCTTTCTTTCCTTTTTAACCTGGTTCTTCCCATAAGAATAATGTAAAATTTAATAAATAAAATGAAACAATAATGAACGATGAAAATATAATTTTATTTTATTATTATATTAAAAATAAACATTTAAATTCATATATTGTATTTTTATTTATTTTAATGATGGAATTTTTTATTATTTATTATAATTGGAATTGGAATTAGTTATAAAATATGCTTTCAATAAATTTATACTTTTATAATACTAATGGTTAATATTTGTAATTTTATTAATTTTAATAAATGAAATTTTATATTTTTTTTTGTTATTTTAAAAATTTGAATTTTAAAAATATTTAAAATTAATTTTAACAATAATTTTTTTAATATTTATTATTTAGTTATTAATTATTTAAAAAAAAAATTATGAAATGTTGAACAACGAGTGAATGGGTGCATTGTTAAGATATATCATCAATTCTAAATCTAAAAATTATAACAATACCTATATAAATCTAAATAATTGTGAATTGCTTCTAAAAGGTGCAAAGATACGTAGAAGGAATATGCAAAGTAAGCAATATGCTACCAAGTTTCAACTAACAAGAAACAAAATATGAAAAAACATGCCCATTAACATGTTGAAATAAATGGCAAGTGAAAACTCAATTATAATAATCACTCATGCAAGCAAAATAGTTTGTACATTAGTAATATCATCTAATACAAAGAAGAACCATCATATGTGTTTCAAAGTATATTGGGTTAAAAAAAAAACATGGTCCAAAACCCAAGTTAACATAAAACTTCATGCATAAGCCATAATAATTTCAAATATTTAAAGGGGCAAGATATAACTACGTTTTCGCAATTGTATTATTTTATTGGGAAACACATATCTAATTGTAAAAAATACTTTCCTATGGTCTACCTTATATCCATCTGTTAACATAATTCAGTTCATGGAAAATTTTAGGGGCTAATATTGGCAAGTGGGCTAATTTTCCATGATTTTTCCAAAAAAAAATTCGTCAATTTCTAATTTTTATAAAAAATATTCGCCCAAACATTACAATATAAAATTATTTTACCTTAAAAATTGCCAACATTATATAGAGAGTATATATAAAATCATTATAAATTTAAATAAATTTTCAAATAGATTAATAAACATTTGATAGTTTTCTTATTAGTGACAGGTTCACCAATGTTTTTAAATTTCAAGAGAATTTTTCATCCTTCAATTTTTCCCTGGTTCAGTTACCACTAGACAATGCATTGACAAAGTCAAGCCCAAAACTATTAAACCCTTCTCCAGAACATCGCAAGACATTGACAAAGAGCTTGTGGTTTTGTCTCATAACCTATGCACATAAAGTCATATGTAGTTTTTTCATAGCCTATGCAAATTAAGTCAGGGGTAATTTTTTCCTAAGGTATTTTTTCATAACTTATGCAAATTAAGTCATGTGTAATTTTTTCCATAAGGTGTTTTTTCATAACTTATGCAAATTAAGTCATGTATAATTTTTTCCATAACTTATACACATTAAGTCAATGTTGAATATGTAGCATTCCAAAGAAAAGAAAATTATAAAAATAAATCAAACGTTAAATGAATGTTAAAAAATGCAACCCTAAACAAAATCCAACGTTAAACAAAATATATAATTTCTAACTCATTAATAGTGATTTTAGATAAGTTATACAATTCTAGGCAATGGTCATAAAACACTATGCAACCAACGGAGCTTGGAACAAGTCGTCCAACTTGTATAAATTGTTTGAAATTTTATAACACTACTCAAGTATTAAACAAATTTAACTCTAAAAATAGTAATATGTTCTGTTGTACTTCACAAACTACTCAAAATAGCTATGGCCTTGTAGGCATTTCCTTGATACTTGGTTAACACATAATTTCTTTATTCTGAGAAAAAGGCAAGAAATTTGATAGTTATTTATATTACAAACTTGAATGTTTATGGAAAATTTGAAAGTAAACTTTTATATCTTTTAGGCAATGGATGAATTTGCAAAAATACATAAATTTATGGGTTTTTAAACTCAGTTTGCAACATAAAAACATAGACAAATATACCATAAACAACAACACAAAACAACAAAATGATAAAGGATTTCACCCCTCCTAGGTTACATTTCTTGGTCTGGCTTCCAATGTTGGGCTTCTTTCATTAGCTACTCAAATCTATGATTTAATGGATTTAAAATGCTCAGAATGAAAAAATAATGTCTTCAATGACGTTAAAAGACTCGAAAACCCCAAGTTGGGCTCTTTTTGGGCTCAATTTGGCCGAAAACTCAAAATTTTATGCCCAAGAGAGGTTTTGTTGCTAACTGCTCTACAAACTAGCTCCTTTGTCTAACCATTCTACGAATTCCACAGTTCTGGAGACCGTCAATCGCCAATTTCGCCCAACACCGGTGGGATTCGCACTGAATTGGGTGCAATTTGTCGCTTGTTTTAATTGCCCAATAACCCTATGGGCGGAAAACCCTGGCCACAGTTGGAAATAATTAATTCCTACTTGTCTATGGTTGTAATTTTCTATTTGAGGAGTTTGTTCCTACATAATAGGAATAAGCTAAAATATAGTTTCTCCTAGTTTAGTGTGTGGTTGAGAGAATTTCTCAACCACACTACTGTACGTCTAAGATAGCATTCCTATCTTAAGACTATTGATTGTATAAATATGTGTGTAATTTCCTCATTCAACAATGAATAGAATATATTATTGAGCGTCTGTAATTTTATCTTGGTATCAGAGCCTGTGAGGGCCTGGCCCCTCCAGGGAAAATAATGGAGTGTATAATTTCATTATTTGTTTGTCCATTGAAAGTTATGTGGGTAATGAGTGATCTACCAGAGTGGTGCTGATCTTGATTCGTACGCCTGGAGGAGGATTCGTACGCGGTTGGGATTGGTGATTTTCTCAGATCTGGCGTGCTAAATCTGAATTTGTGGCAGCAGGCAGGCAGCTGCAGGTCGATTTTGTGGAGAATGGAGCAGGTTTCCTCAAACTGGGCGGCTCTGGGCATTCGGAAAGATTATTTGAACCGTCTCTTGACTATGCTACGTCGTCTGCCAGACAGAAAACTGCGAGAAGAGCAAGAGTGGGACCGATAACTTTCAGATGAATGGTTATCTTAAATATGTCATGATTTGGGGCCAGATTGGTGTTTCAGATGGCGTATTTTGAGTGGATGTCGAGACTGTTTAGGGTTTACATGGGGGCATTGCCGAGAGTTTGAGGAGGAAATGCTGGTTGAGTGTGCAAAATGGCAAGTTAAATGAAATGGCTTTCAATCTCAGGTTATTTCACATTCCAGTGATTATTACTTTCTGGCCTAGAATGGAAGCCTTTACTGCTGTCGTCGTTTCCTCGCACAGTGACTTCAGTTTCTCCTCCATTGAACAATGGAAGCTTTGATTGCCTTCGCAATGGAAATGGTTCTTATATCTCTTCTCCGATTCGATCTTTGAATTCGAGCAGGGATGAATCTCAGTTTCTCTTCGAGATGCCTTCCTTTGATAATACTAATGGTCCTTCGATGCCTGGAAAATGGGGTTCAGGTTCAAGCCCTAACAAAAATCCTGGACAGAATCACAACCCAGATGCGATTCGTGATAGTGAATTTTATGATTGGGAAACTCAACAGGATGTCTTTTCTTTAGGAGACGATTGGCAGGCTTTAGAATTGGAACAGTGTGCGAATGCGAATTCTACCCAACGCCATGCCTCAAAGTCAAAGCCTGAAAGTTATTCATCGGAGCTCCACGACGGTCCTCCAGGGTTATCGAATCGAGGCACATTTGAAATTTCCAGCACAACAAACATTCCAACTAGCAATAGAAAACCCATGGGAGAAGAAGAGAAAAAAGATGTCGTGGGGCGTAGCAAGGCCGTGAGAGTGGTGGCAGATCTATCCCTCGCCATGACCACCCGGGGCACAACTTGGAGCTGGACTATTGAGGCTTCAGAGGAGGTTGATGAAATGATCAACGAGGCTGACGCCGATGGTGATGGAGTTGGAGACCATGGCAGGATTGTTGCGGAGCAAAAATGCAGAGGCGCGGATCGGGAGCGCCGAGGTCATCAAAAGACTGATGACGGACGAATGGGCTTCGGCTGTAAGGGCGGGTTTGAAGGCCCTTCTGGCGGTTTGCTCAGCTGGAAAGAACCGCGCCGAGGCCGTGGAGGCATGGATTGCGGATCTGCAAACAACACGTGTTAAGTCAATAATCCAACGGAGAGAGAAGTCTCCTCAGCATGGAATCGACCGGAGAAGGGGCGATGCTCTGTGTCAACTTGGAGTGGTCGTGGATAGCTACCGGAGGTGCGATCCGACCCGTGGCATCGTTGGAGCTGTGGTGTGGATGTTAGTTTCAATCCACTATATCGCAACACTAGAGATCGGAGTAGCGGTGGCATCTTGAGTCCGTGGCAGTGGCCTGCATATCAGAATCCTTGGCAGATCTCTGGATCAGGCGGTGGTGAATCTACCCATCGTAGAGGAGCAGCAGCTTTGTGAGTTTGCGTGCAGATCTATCACTGTTGAGATTCGAGTGCAGTGGAAGCTCATTCCTATCACTGTTGAGATTCAAGTGCAGTGCTGGAGTATCCTTTCTTCAACAAGTCATCATGCCATTATTATGATGTATGGAGCCTATGCAGCAACCCGTAGTGTAGCTGTTTCAAGGATATTTCTTCGTTTTCTATTGTTTGGAGTTCTTTCGGTGTCTATGTCTTATTTTTATGTGAAGGCACTTCAACAACCAGTGGATGCATCAGGAACATTATTATGTTGGGCGAGGACTGTATGAGAGGCCAAGTGACTACTTCAGATATGTGCTTTCTTGGTTGGTGGTTTTCGGTTGCAAGTTTTCTTTTGCTTATTTTCTTGAGATAAAGCCATTGGTAAAGCCGACTAGAATAATTGTAGCTGAGAAGGACTTACGGTATTCATGACATGATTTTGTCTCAAAGAATAATCACAATGCGTTGACTATTGCTAACCTGTGGGCACAAGTTCTTGCTATATATGTTCTAGATCTGTATATTTGGTACACAGTTTTATCTGCTATTGTGGGCGCTCTTATTGGAGCAAGACAAAGACTTGGAGAGATACAACCATTAGAGACAGTCCGTAAGCGTTTTGAAAGCTTTCCAGAAGCTCATTAGTGGTGCCTTCGCTTGGGACGCTGAGTCGTGGCGAACCCGCTTGCCTGTGTGGTCAAATCGTAGGTACAGTGTGAGGGTTGTTGGTGACGGGTTGAGTACATTGCAGAGGCATGACACTGCAAGTTTTTAGAGCTGGAATGGTGTTCAATGTTGCACTTGGGCTTCAGAATTTATCATATTGCAGAGATAGAGAAATTTGATGCTTTGTTAATCTGAATTTTATTTTTTAATGTCCTGGAATGATGGATAAAATTATTATGCCTTATTGAGCCTAGCTAACTCAATTTAGGTAAAGTTATTTTGTTAGAATTCGCGACTCTAACGAATGACAGGTTAAGCATGAAGTTCCAAGAAGTTATTTGACAAGGATGCCCAAGATGTGAACAATGAACAGATGAGGCAAAGCAGCAGTGACAAAGTTTACGGTGAACAGCAAAGTAGATGTTTGTTTGAGTTAGTGTGGTTTGTGGGATAGACTCCCTAGCATGTTATTGTCATAGTCATTGTATGTACCCAGAAACTCCAAAATGTGGAATCAGATGTAAGATTTTTAAAGGCATCTGAAAGTTCGTGGTGATCTTAAAACCACTTTGTAATGGTTTATGGTCAACCTGAAACCATCTTTTGTCACTGAAAGTGAGGGTTGTTGGTGAGCCAGAAACCATCTATATAGTCTTTGTGACTGAAGTGCCTTTGTGGCCAGCTTGCCTTTGTGGCTGAATCGCCTGTGTGGCTTGAGGTTCCTTTGTGGCTGGAATCGTGGATGTCAATATGTTGTTTGACAAGCTTGCCTTTGTGGCTGTGTGTACACGAGAGGTTTGTGCTCAATTGAGCAGGTGGACTGCAGAACACCTGGCTCGGACTCAGATGATTTTTTCTGAGTAGAAGGGGATTGGCGTGTTTTTCGTGCTGACAGCAGCACCAGGAAGGCCAACTGGCGCGTCAGTTAGGCCATTAATCGTGCCAATGGGCGCGGGTTTTTTTTCGTTCAAGATCGCGCTAATTCACCTTCAAGGGGATCCGTGGGATCGGAGAAGTTGTGGATCTGTCCGAGGGTGGCAGATTGTGCTTTTGGAGGTTTTGTACATGCAATTCGCCTGATGGTGGTGGATTTGACTATCATGACAAGTAGTCATTAAGGGGGGGAGTTGGAAATAATTAATTCCTACTTGTCTATGGTTGTAATTTTCTATTTGAGGAGTTTGTTCCTACATAATAGGAATAAGCTAGAATATAGTTTCTCCTAGTTTAGTGTGTGGTTGAGAGAATCTCTCAACCACACTACTGTACGTCTAAGATAACATTCCTATCTTAAGACTATTGATTGTATAAATATGTGTGTAATTTCCTCATTCAACAATGAATAGAATATATTATTGAGCGTCTGTAATTTTATCTGCCACATGGGCCATGCCACCAGGGGTTGGGGCTAACCGCTCATCCCCGCTGGCTTAGCTCCCCATTAGTCGGGCGACGGTTCCACCAACTCCATAAAACCTGGGGCTGGCCCCCTTATTCCCGCACCTGTTTCCTAGCTCCTTTTCATTCCGACCTCGTTCCTATGGCTCATCATATGCCCTGGGCCAGGGCTTAACTTAGCCCCTCCCAACAGTAACACCCGAATCCTCGCTCTAGTCCTTTGATGATTATGGGACTTGGAGCTAGGGCTCTAACCCATCTCCCAACATGTCAATGCTAACACCTTCGCCCTCCGATTATGTGGTATAAGGTATGACCTCGAGTTGGGGCTAAGCCCCGAGCCTTTGGTTGCTCTACCATGGTTCTATGGGGCGTGCAGTGACCAAGGGCCAAGGCTTAGCCCCGGTCTCATCCCCCAAACATGAATTTCGGAAGGTTTAAATAAGGGTTTTTCCCTATGTATTGTAAGCACCACCAACAACACAACAGTAGAGTGTTGCACTGTTTTCCATGAGGTCGTAGGTTCGATCCTTATTGAGGCTTGTCTGACCTTGCCAAAATTTTACACGCCACAAGGGTGCCACGTGGCATAGGATGAATGGGCCACATGGAAGCGAAGGATTAGACCACTTCATTAACCCATTAACCAATCGAATTAGCCCATGTGCCTAAACCAGAGGAGGCCACTTGTCAGCATCTGATCGGTCTAATGGTACACCTAGTCATCCTATTGACTCAGTTGTACGACCTACCCAATGAACAGTCCTGTCAGCAACCTGCAAAATTTCACTTGTTTAGGAAAACGATCAGAATGCGATATCTTGAGCCTATGATGTCAGTTTTGAACGATTCAAGTTGTGTTGGATTCAGGATGGTAACTATATTTTTTGGCACCAATTTAGAGCACTTTTGAACACTTCCATTTTTTTTTAACGCTTTTTAATCCACTATATCAAATAATTACAAATTTAAAAGTACCGAAAATATAACTACCTATAAACAAAAGAAAGAATGTCTTCATGAAGGCAATTTAAAGAGAAAAAAATAGATACAACAATATTTTAGCAGCTGCGCCAAAAGGTGGTCTTTAAATGTTTAAAGCGTAGCATACTGGAGAAACATAAGGAAAAGCCCAAAATGGAAGCCCTACAATGAAGACAAACTAGTGATACACGGTTTATAGTTGAAAAGCCCCACAAAATTTAAGTATCGAAATAACACTGACTTATATACATTGTAGCACTTCTTTAGAAAAAATTCGTAAAATAAGCAAAAATTTTAAACTAAGGAACACGAGAAAACTGCGCATTTGATTGCAGAAATCTTTAATGTTAAGCTCTGGACAAGACTCGTAGAAGAAAAGAGAAAATCTTGAAACATACGTTTCATAGAAGAAGATAAACATGAATCGAGATTCACAGTGGAGTACAACTACAAAAACATAAAAGAACCCTAAATTTCCTTACAAAGGGAGTTTTGGTTATTTTCACTCTTCGTGTAAAGAAAACACTTTCAATGAAAACACTCATCTCCATCCGCTTCTGGAGGGCAAGCTCCTGCCCATATCGTTAGTGAAGCCCCAGCTCCCATTGTCTAGGTGGTCCAGGCCTCACTTGATGAGGCTTTGAAGTTTTCGGAAAGTGCCCTAATCTGTCGATTCAATGGTTTTTGGCTGCGGCTGACAGCTCTCCACAATTGGATCTCGGAGGTATGGAAGCCTATCATTTCTGATGAAATTAATATCTACCCCTGTGCTAGGGGTTTCTTTATAGTAGATTTTGAAAATCCTGAAAGCAGACAATGTATTCTAGATTCCGGCCCTTGGTTTTGGGAAAAATCAGGCCTATTCATGAAGCCATGGAACCCATCATTCGATCTGTCAACAACAGTCATAACTTCAGCACCAGTTTGGGTGAGATTTCCAAGTCTACCCTTGCATCTCTGGAATCTCTCCTCGCTAAAAGCCATTGGAAATGCAATTGGGGAATTTTACTGCAGGTCCCCAGAAACAGAGGAATATGCAAGAACCACCTATGCACGCATCTGTGTGGAAATGGACTTCAGTTCCGGATTCCCAGCTGAAATAAACCTAACAAGTAAAGACTATGTGTGGAACCAGAAACTCGATTATGAAAGTGTCCTCTTCAGATGTCGATCCTGCTTTGAGACATGCCACTTAGCCAAAAATTGCCCAAAAGCCTCCAAGAAAAACTCTGCTAGAAAAAACCACCACAGATCTACATGGTGGGAAGGAGCACAAAAAGAACATTACACTGTCATCAAAGAAGAATACTTTAGAGAAAACTCTGAATCACAAGAAATCGGGCAAGAAATAAACAACTCTCAAGACAAGCAGGGAGAAAGCCCCGCCCAACAACCAAAAAGTGAACTCGACAACCCCTCAAGCATCAACAGTTATGAGGATTCGAATACTGCACAAAATAAATCTTCATTTAAAAACGAAGCAAATCTCCTAGACCAAACTTCTTCTCCGACTACCTTCAAAAGGACGAACACAATGGATCGCGAAGCTAAGACACCAATGTCCCAAGAACCAGAAGAGATGAAGGAGATGCAAGATAAAGGAAGTTGGAAGACCGTAGAGAAAAAAAAGAAAGCTACAGCGCTAATCTCGCCAAGAAAGACGAGGAGCTAGATAATTAAAAACTAAATTATAAGTCCGATAGACCAATTTGGTCTCAGTGGACGTTAACCATCATCATCATCATCATATCATGAATTAAATATTAAACTATATTATTAATAAATAAATAAATAATACAAATATTTATATTATAAATCTCAACCGGAAACTAAAATATTATAAAATAATTAAATATTAATAATAACACATAATCATTATATATAAATAACACATAATCATTATATATATATATATATATATATATATATATATATATATATTATTTACAAATATTTTATTTATTTCTTTATTAATATTATAATTTAATATTTAAATAATAATAAAAATAATAAATTAAGGATAAAAATAATTAAAAACTATAAAAGTAGGGGAGACAAGATTTAGGTGGAAGTAACATTCAAAGAAAAGGTAGAATCCCAATTCTTGTTGATATTCCAATCATCATCTCTATTCAAATTGTCAAAATGTCTTTCAATCTTAAGGGCTTCTCTGAATTTCCTCTAATGATAGTGATTAATCTTAACAAGAATCTTGAAGTCTTCAATGCAAATATAGTGCCTGGTTTTTTACCATGTTCCACAAGAGGAGAGGAGCTGGATCTATGATGCTTCATGTTAGCTATATGCTCTTGAATCATTTGCTTAACAGATTAACCTATTTCGCCAACATAGCGAGCACCACATGAGCACATAATTAAGTAGACACCTTTCATTTTAAAAGGGTCAACAAGATCCTTGAACGACCTCATTATACCTTGAATGGTATTTAGCGCTTTGAAGGAGGCATAAACTTGATCATTCCTTAAAATGCAAGTAATCCTATCAATGGTACCCTGAATATAAGGAATTTGAACCTTGGGGATATGATCTATAAGGTCCTTTTTTGGTCTAGGACCTTGGATGACTTTTTGGAAAGCCTTGATGCCCTCTCATTTCTTATAACCATTTTTCACGAAAACATCCAACATGTGAGTTTTTGATATAATGTTTACTAACATGTTTTTGACTTAAGGGGGGAAGTGTTTGTTAGCATGTTCATGATTTAGAGGGACTAGTTTTTGGTTTAATAAATCCTAGCTCAAAGACATTAAAATTATAAAGAACATCTAGGAAATCTAAGTTGTCAATATTACATGGGGATTTCATCTAACCTATGGTACACCAATCCTTAACATGGATGAATTTTAAGTGTATTCTCCTTTTGAACTTGAGCCAAGCTTTGATATACTAATGTGTGCACATATCATAAGATCATTTAGTATAATCCCTCTAAGTGCAACCACACATTCAACCATTATTAGAAGACATCCCAATGATTTTGGAGTAGGTCTCCATGGAAATCATTACCTAAATGTGAAAGGAGTATCATTTCATCTAACCTCATTAAAAGTTTATTAAAAAAATTAGAAAAGTAAACTTTATTGTATTTATTTATTTATTATATAGTGGGAAAACCTATCATAACTCAGTTGTAAAACCAGGAGTGAGGACTAATCCAGATGGATATTGGTGGCCAACCGCCTATTCCACTTGGACCCCCACCATTGTTTCTTTCAATTTTTCAGTTTCCTTATTTGTAGCACAATTTACTATTTTTGGTAGTTTTTCGGGTCCTGAACTTCCAAAGTCGTTTTAAGGCCCTAAACGACGGTTTTTTGGGAAAATTGGGACCAACATAAATTATAGACCAATGTTGGTCACTCAAAGTTGTATTCCTTGGATAGATCTTTCTAGTGATGTATTGTGCGCATCAAACGGAGATTGTATGCCAAAGTTACGACCCTGAGAAGTTGATGTACCAATTTACCCAAATGGGGCCCACAGTTTGGCGCTTCATCTCCTAGGGTTAGGTTTTGGGATGTTTAGGGTTTTCCATTGTTTGTCAACAATAAATAGGCCTTTGAGCCTCATTGTAACAGAGTTCAGAGGCATGTAGCCACCACATCTCTTCTTAGAGATAACCTACCATCGCCCGAGATAGCCTTATTTCCATTCTGTTTGTAAGCATATTTCAGTATTTGATATTAATGAAATGAAGTGTTATTTCTACTACATCTTTGTATTTATGGTTATATCTGTAATTTGTTGCATTCCTGTTTAAATCTGGATCAAGGACGACTATCACTAGCTCCAAATGCAGGTTGACTCATTACCATTATTCAAGGAAAACCATACCAATTACACGTTGGTAGTCTACAAGGTGATAGACTTTCACTCCTGCAAGATCTCTAGGTCTTAGGCCATTAAATCAATTTCCTTCTTTCAAAAGAAAGTGAACTATTAACCAAACACTAAACCCATTTAATCTATTTATATAGGCGTAGTCTAACTTATAGACGAAATAACCTTTTTCACAAGAATTCACCAAAATCTAAAAATACAATTTCAAGATTTTTTGTTGTTTAAAATATATTTTTGAATACGTAAATAGATCCAACAACCTGAAAAAACCCTAGAGCACTCAAAATATGCAAAATAAAAAATTTAAACTCAAATTTTAAAAATCTCTATTAAATTTTAATTAAAATTAACCAAAAAAAATTATCGTGAAAAAAATTATTTCATTTATAAATTACACTACTCCATTTATATATAAATACCAATTTTATTTTTATTTTTAGTTTTTTTCACGTGATAAAAATAAATTTTGCCATAAATAATACGTAAGATCATAAAGTTATGGCCGTGACATCACGAAGTTATGGTCATTTTAGAGTTTCAAATAATTCAAGTTTTCAATTTTTTTAATGTGTTTTTCAAAATAATATTATTGAAATTAATTTATAGTTAAATATATTATTTAAAAATATATTTAAATAGACTTCTACTTCGGTCGCAAATATTAACGTTTAAAAACTATCAATGTAAACTACGTTATATTGTCGTAATCAAACCAGCACTGTGGTTAGGTTGCCCATATTTTTAAATGTTAAATTTCACTTAATCCCTTTTATTTAATATTTGTTTTAAATAATATTTATTTTAAATATGTTTCTAAATGTTAATTTTCACTTAATCATTTTTATTCAATATTTATTTTAAATATGCTAAACATATTTTTAAATATTATTTTTTACTTAATTATTTTTATTTAATATCCGTTTTGAATAATATATAAAGGCATATTTTTTGGACGGTTTTTCTTCAAAATTGTAATTAACATCCGTTTTGAATTATATATAGACATATTTTTTGGACGGTTTTTCTTGAAAATTGATTGTCTCAAAATAGGTCATCCTAACCTCTTATGGTTTATAGTCTTTACAAAACATCTGTGTTACATCATGTGTTTTCTTACCTCATTTTCTTTTCAATGAATTCACAGACAACTATGGTTAGAAAATACACGATCTTGTAAGAAAAATCCCAGGGGCACTTTCACTGGAAGTAGCAATTAAGAAAGGGAGAATGAGACATGTGCTTAGGTGTCAAAACCTCGAAATACAATTGAAAATATATTACTATCCCCCTTTTGCACCAGGAGAGCTTGTTATGGGGTGGAGGTATACTCACATTAGTGCATTAGTATAGGCTTCTCCATAATATGGTGCCTCTGTTCTTTATAGGCTTCTCCATAATATGGTGCCTCGGTTCTTTAAAGAACAGAAAGCACAAAACATATTCAATTTCATTTATCATTTCAATTAAGTTATTTTTTTTCAAATTTTAGTATCATTTAAATAAGATAATTATTAGACCTATCTTATTTATTAGACATAATTAATTGAATTCAATTATGTTGATAGGTGTGCTAATCTTATAATAGAATTTTCAAATTTTAAATATAATTAGTAGTAGCAGCTTGAGATTTATTGTAAAAATAATTATGCACATATTAATTTATATATTAATTTTTTTGGAAATAAGTTAGATATTAATATTTTTTATAAATAATAATAATAATAATAATTTTGTTAAATTTTATGGCTTTTTTAGTTTATGATAGTTCAATGAGTTGTATGTGTTATAAAATATTATGTAAATCATGAAATTTAAGGTTCAAATCTCCAGTAGGTCAAGTCAACAAAAAAGAAATTATGTAAGTGTCTTAATGTCTATCATGGATTGATTCTTATAGGCATTTACCAACTACTTATATGGTGACACTAGTTTAAAATAAAGTTATAATTTAATTAATTTTTATATTTTTTTTGGTAATGTGAAATGTATCATGAGGCAAGTGTCTTGATAGCTACTATGGATCAATACATATTTTCCCTTATCAACAATTTATTTTATATGGCTATGCTAGTTAAATTAAAATTCTAGAAATCTTGTTCCAAAATATACATGCTTATTAACATAATAAATCGTTAAAAAATTATTTCCAAAATAAATTAGTCTATCCTTATAAAACCCTTATCTGAATCCCCTTAAATACATATACAAGCGAGGGGATTCAAACAAGGGATTTCCTTTCACAATTATTCTATCCTTAGATAACTGGTCCTTCATCCAATAGGACGATTATGACAAGTTTCCTAATCAGTGAAAACTCTATCATGAATGCGGGAATTTTACGAGGAACTGTAAAAAATATGAGGAGCAACAAAACTATGCAAAAAAGAGGTATCAATGGAAACAACGAAAGAGAAGAATAGGATTAAGGAATAAAAATGCATTGGCTAAAAGGCTAGAGAAAAATAGTTGGGGAATGAAGGCCTTCCCATCCCCTAAAAACTACATTTCCCCTAAAGGAGCTCAAGCTTCTCCCTTAAAGAAAAAAAAGAATCCATTCCAACCTACTAATAGGTATGAGTCTCTGAAGCATCTTGAAGGAGAAATTTAAGAGAAAATCATCCAGAAGAACACAAATGAATTCATTCAAAAAAACTGTGTAAAATATAGTTAGAAGATGCCACCATTAGATGGTATTCAAACTGTGGAATAGAATGAGGAAGCATTTGAATCAGAAGAGGGGCAAGTATTTGTCTCTCCCAAAACTCAACGATCAAACCAAGGACCCCTTTTAGCAGGTTCCACGAACAAAATATCTAAGTAGGAACACCAAAAAGAGCAAGGACAAAGTTGTGTTGCTAAGAAAGTTGGAAGGAAAACAAACAAAGACAAAGAATTACCTACCCAACAAAGAATGATGAGTACTTGGAAATTACTGAGAGGGGGGTGAATTAGTAATTGTGTCTTTTTTAAAATAATCAATTCCAGTGAATTTTTCACTTTCAAGTATTTTCTTTTGCAACTAATAACTTTTGTATATGTTCAACTCTTAATTGTTTCTTTTGCAATTACTAGAGAGACATTTGCATTCAGTGTATAATAATGAATTTAAAAGCATGCACACAAGCAATACATTTAACATGTAACACATGAAGACACCAGATATAAGTGGAAACCCGTAAAGGGAAAAAACCATTACTTTTGGTTGAAGTGATGTGAAGGCAAGCTCTTGCTCCCTTATAACATCATACTTTCTACATGCCACTACCTGCAGGAGGCTACTACCTCTAATTTCTTCTACAAGCTACAACTTGCAAGGAAGCTCCTACATCCTCTTCTACATGCTACAACCTACATTTTTCAGGCTATCACCCGAAAGGAGACTACAATCCCTTATCAAAAATAAAAATTGATTTTACTAGTTACCTAGTCTTTGTCTCTGTTCTGAATTCAATTTATACTCTCTATTCAACTGCTTATCCTTTCAACTTCTCCTTCTCAATTTTTCTCCTCTTTCTCTATCTCTCCTTACCAGGTTGTTCATGAATTCGCTCACACAATATTTAGTTCTTTGACCTTCATATCATTCAAATATGCATATTTTTATATACAAGAATTGTTGATTATTTGTATTCCATATAGGAATTCAAATTGAAGAGTTATCACTTGGTCTTTTAGAGTTGTTCACAATCCACCTCTTCATTTCCAAATTTGAAACTTAGTTCAAGACAAATGAATTTTGTAATATTAAAAAGAGTTGAAATAATATAAGCCAACAAAAATGATTGCACTATATGGCTTAGAAATGTAAATTCAACATATAATATTCAATGAAAATATCAAGTTCTCTAGACTTTGTTCTCCAACCCTTATGCGCCATGTATTTAATTTGTTTGTAAAATATGCATTGTATCAATGGATCAACCTTCATTGTAATGTCTAGAACCAAGATCAACCTTACACATAAGCCTTTCAATGTACATTAATCATCCTTTGAATATAAATTAACAATTAACAATAGTCAACCTTTGCACATCACATTACATTAATCAACCTTGAGACTTCATGCACATCATAATAATAAAACATGTAATCAATTTACATCAACATAACATTTTCCATCAACATAACTCATGATTGTTTGACATCAATGCCAACATTTCCAACAAAGAATAGATGTTTCCTTCTCTAAAGAGACAAGAACAACTCGAAAAGGAGGCAATCCTCTCCTTATTCATGGGGGATCAATATCTCATGGTAAATAATGAAGATATTATTCTGGAACTATAGGGTATTAGGATTAGAAAAGAGGATCATAGAAGTAAATAATTTGATAAAACAAGAAAATCTATTAATATGCCTACTCCAAGTGACAAAATTGGGTGATCAAGAGATTCTCCACAAATGCATATCCCTTTGGCGAAGACATAGTACTCAAGTTGTGGTTTTGTGTAGTGCTTCTCGGGGCCTCTGTACTCTCTAGTTAGATTTAGTTTTCCATCTTTTTTCAGTTGATCATTCTCCTCATTGGTTAGCGACCTGCCATCTTCACATTCCCAGTCAACAAGTATGCTCTATTGCGAATATATATGCTAGTGTTTTATGATGAAAACATTTCATGTTGGTCCTCTATTATCAATTTAAAGGATTCAAAATTCAATCAGTGTGCCATATTTGGGGAAGATTTCAATCTCACTCTCCACCCCTAGGAGAAAAAAGGAGTATCCCTAGTGAGAGGCCCCTTTATTGAATATAAGGAGGACTTGACATCTTCCCTTGAACTAATGGATATTAAACCAAATGTTGTAAAAGACACTTGGAGCAACAAAAGAAAATAGCCTTGGTCATATTGCAGCTCGACTTAGTATATTTTCAATCAACAATAAATTTCTAAATCATCAAATCTCCTATTCTTCTGGCATCCTTGCTTAGGGAGCTTCAAACCATCATCCTATTCCTCTTTCTACGTGCCCAGACATGGAATACAACCCTCTATTGTTTTAGCTTAACTCTCTTTGTCTTTAGTGGTGAGGAATGATGGAGGTAATCTCCTCCATATGGAGTAAATGGATTAATGGTTCCCCAATATACATTTCGGAATAGAAAATTAAAGAATTGAAGTTGGAACTCATGAAATGGGCTAAATAAAATCAATCGAATTGGGTAAGGAAGAAAATATACATAAACCAATTTGGAAAATATTCAAAATAAAATGGAATATGTTACTATCTCCCTAAAAAATTTGCAAGAAGAAAGGAACCAGTTTGATATGTGTGACAAAGCTTTGCAGAAGAGTTGTGGAAAACAAAATCAAGAATCTTATGGCTCAAAGTTGGGGATAAGAACACTAAATTTTTCCATAATTGGGCCAAGATGAGACAATGAAGGAATGATATAAAATATATCTTAGTCGATGGATATACTCTTACATATTAGCCCAAAATTAAGAAAGATGCAAATAAAGACTTCGACTCTCTTTATAAAATCTTCAAGGAAAAAGATTCAGCAATGATTAAATATATGTTTGAACATATTCTTCACCAGGTTTCACCATAGGAGAATGAGGAAATCCTTAAACTTATTTCCAAAGAAGAGATTTTGAATTTCTTGGTATCGTTCATCCCCAATAAAGCCCCCTAGCCATATGGCTTCACTGAACATTTTTATAAAAAATGTTGGGGGATTATAAACGCTAATTTTGTAGAAAGATAGATTACTCATTTACACATGGTTGTGCAGAGGGAGGAATCAACTCTTCAATCTTAGCCTTGATTTGTAGGGAATTTAATCCTTCCTCTGTGTGCTTTCACCCATTTCTCTTTGCAATGTCTCATACAAGTTGATATAAAAAATTTATAGCACTTCGAATTAAGCCCCTTCTCCTCAAGCTAATATCTCTTTGGTTCAAGATGTGACTCACTTTAGAAAAGTTTGTGGTGAAAAAGGGATGGTTGTAAATTTGGATATGCCAATGCTTTTGATAGAATTAATCATCATTTTCATTTTGAGGTTCTCCAAAATTTTGGCTTTGATGTTGAATTTCTCAAATGAATTTTCACCTATACATCAAACTCTTATATCGCTTTGTTGGTTAATGGGAGACCTGTTATTTTCTTCATAGCTTCAAGAGAATTAAGACAATGATGCCTCTTTCTCCTATGTTAAATATTCTAGTGGTTAATTCCTTGAGTAGGAGGCTGGATCATAAAAGAATAATTGAAATTCTCCATCGAATTAGATATGTGAATAGTATTAAAAATATCGATCACTCACAATTTGTGGATGATACTTAGTTATTAGGAGTGTCAATTATAATAATTGATCGATTCAAATTTGTGTTGGATGATTTTTGTTACAATGTTTAGAGGCCCTATTCATTTAGAGAAGAGTCGAATCTATATTTCGAACATTTGAAAGAGAAGTCAAGGTCAATTAAAATGATTGATGAGGTCTTATTAACTTAGAGAAGAGTTAAATCTATACTTGGAACATTGGGAAGAGAAGGCAAGGTCAATTAAATAGATTGATGGGGTTTAGTGTGGATAATAAATGGAAGGAATGTTTTCCTCATTTGTCTTGGATTCCCATTTTATCTAAATTAGCAAAAAATATTAAGCAATGGGGAGTCCTCTGGCTGAACTTAGCTCACAAAGTTATGTTAATCAAATATGTTCTTTCAACCCTCCCCCTCTTCCAATTCTCAACCTTACTTGCCCCTTTTGGTATTATTTTAAAAATATCTCAGACAATTAAGAAATTTTTGTGGCAAAGCGGAAAATCAAATGCAAAAAAAATTCATCTTGTTAAATGGGAAAGTGTTTGTAATCTGAAATGTCATCGAGGCTTGGGAATTTGACACCCCTATCTATAAATTAGGAAATTATTAGTTCATAAATTTCAATTATTTTATATATTCTCATAACTTCCAATTTAATTTTTTCAATTTAAAAAATGAACATTTATTTTATTACCACTTAGTATTATATTGGATAATTTTTATTTTTATGTTTTTAGGTAAGATGATTTTAAGTCTTCAAGTCATTTTTTCTAGTTACTTCTTCCTTAATTATATTTATTCAAAAACAGTTTTAAACAACTAAAATTCACAGTCTTGCCAAAAGTTGTTGGCACCCACCCTGTAAAAGACAAAAATATCTAACAATTAGATTAAGATTATGATCATTAAAAACATACAACATTACACTATTGAACACACCTTAATGACCCAATATAACTCTTCTACATTTTTAATAAAAAAATTTTTTTTAGTAAAATTATAGATTTTTTTGTTATTTTAAATATGTTTTTAAATATATAAATAAATTTAAAACGTTAAAAACTCTTCACATTCAAATTGTATTAAATTCACAACTCAAACTTATAATTTTAATAAAACTATAGTAATTTTAAAACAAAATTACCCATACCAAAAAAAATATACACCATAGAGAACAAAACACTAAACGCACCAGTAAACACACTTATTAAAACATACCAGTAAACATGCTTATTAAATATACTTATCGTGCAATTCAATTGACAGTGACATTCACTCACATGTAACTGTGCTAAAGTGATGGTGATCAAAACACATTTTCTCGGTGTCGTCTACTGTGGTGGCAAATTTGACCAGACGATCAAACATGGTCAGAATCTGACAATTTTTTTCAAAAAATCTGGGAGTGTTTAAATCATGTTTTTGATGGTGGAAATGGTTTTGGCACTATAAAAAACCCTTAAAGCACCTAAAATCTTGAAATTTGACAATGGTAACTTGGATTCACAAAAACCTCTGCCAAATTTTCCATTATTTTTCGAGAAAATTTAAAGCTTGATTAGACTACGACCATTTTCTCTTTCACAATGATGACTGAAAACCATTTCACATGAATGAATAACCACCATTTTTTTTATTATGCCCATCAAAATGAACGGTCATGTCAAATCTTTACTGACCCCTTCAATAAAGATCTGCTAGCAAGGACGACCCTAAGTGATTTAGTATATGACTCCTTCGCGATGGTGTTGCTTTGGAATTTTTTATTGGAATATGGCGTTTTGATTTTTTATTAAATTGTATATTTTTATTATATAAGATCTGTTTTTTAATATATAAATATATTTAGTGTTTTAATATATTTTTGGTGCGTTTGAATTTTATAGAGTTCATAAATTAAATTTTCAATTTTAACCAGTTTTAATTTTTTATTAAATTGTATTTTTGTTATTTAATATATGTTTTTGAATATATAAACATATTTAGTATCTTAAAATCGATTTTAGTGTATTGGAATTTTATAAAGTTCATAAATCAAATTTATGATTTTAACAAATTTCTAATATATTTTGGACAAATATAATTTGAAATTATATCAAAAAAATAAAAAAATCCAAAGACTAGAAAATTAAACTAGGACATTTGAGATGAAATGGAAACCGTGAAATCAAAATCCTATTACTTTTACCTATTAGCACAATCATAGAAATTAAATAGCTAGTAAATGTTGATAAACTTCAATTCATAATAAATATCAAAAGACTTAATTCATAAAGAAAAACATTAAAAAATGGAACGAGAACCACCCGTTGAGCAACACACTCACCTTAGGCCTATATTTTTGAATAGACATCCACCGAGACTCAATCCAACCCTTCATTTGCTCACTAGTCATTTGGAAGAACTACTGCCTGCCAAAGAGGGCCCTATTTTTTGGTCATTTCACCTCCTCCCAATAATCATCCACCCCTAGAACCAGTGTTTGAATAGTCGTATCAGACTTTAATGCCTTCTTTCTCCTGACATTCTTGTTAAAGATAGCTAATTACTCCCACATGAAGAGTAGTCTAAATTCAGAGTGTCAGTTAACTGAGTCAAGTGTGAGTGAGCTGGAGTTTAATCTTATTTTGGTAAAGTTAAATTTAGAGTGTGTTTGCATGTTGAAGTTATTTTGAGCGAGTCATTGGTCGAAAATGTATAAATACCCCTCAATGGGTCCATTGTAATCATAAAGTTTATATGATCAATAGAAGAGTCACAGCTCATGTTATTATTTGTGTGTGAATTTTGTGCCTTTCCTCCTCTTCTTTTTCAACAAATTAGTATCAAAGTAAGACTAGCATTTGCACCACTTGTTGCAAAGGAAACACCGTAAGGCATAAATTTGAGAAGAATGACACTTGATATTGCAAATTTGAGGTCTATCAGGGCCAGCACTAGTATTTATATGATGTGAGCTACTCATTCTATGGCCAGCTTATATTTGAGCATTTCTTTTCACAACCCCCAGTCTTTGTCTGTTTCTTGCTTACCACAAGGACAGCTATACCCTTTACTGTGGTGAGCTAATAGCTTTATTTTATGGGGTCGTTCTACTGTGTATTATTTTTCATCATCAGCATCATTATATTTATATTTAGCGTTCTCAGCATTTGCATAACATTAAGATCTACATCTATTACAGAAAACAATGTCAGTGATGATCACAAGTCATAAATAATAACAAATAAAACTAATGGACTCATAATAATGGAGTACGTATTATGAATTCCAACAAGAAAACATATTTAGGAAGCGAGCCAAGAATAACTTACTCCCATCATCATAATCAAATATCTTAAATTCCAAGCACATACAAGAAGCATAAAACCATGCAGTCACAAACAAGCTCAGAATGGGGCTATCGATACCAATTAGAATTATATCAATTTCTTCCAAAGACAAACAATGTTCCTTTTATATTCAACTTTGGTCTGTTTCTCAATGTGCTTGAAGGTGAGATATCATTTGGTCATGGAAGAAACCTTGAATTAAGCATAAATTATATGATTGGGTAGTGATAGTTGGGGATGCAATCTGATCCTAGTGGGAGCCTAAGAGAGCCTGTAAAGAGAAGAAACAAGATTACACGATTTCTGCATAATGAGAGTGATGAACATGCTACACTGTCTTTGCAAAAGAATATCACTGTTTAGCTATAAAATTGGAAACAATATCACTGTTTAGCTATCAAATTGGAAACAATATCACTGTTTAGCTATCAAATTGAAACATTGCCAGAATATTTCATGTGCCCCAAGCTAGTGAGTTTAATCTTATCTGAAAATCCAGTAATTTATCCTATTCCAAAGAACTTTCTAATCAAGCTCAATGCTTTAAGGGTTCTTAATCTCTCCCATACCCAAATAGATTCATTGGCAACATCGGTCACTCAACTCACATTGCTTGAATTTCTCACATTGAGTTCTACTAACATCAAGGAATTGCCTCCAGTTATATGCAGTCTTTCTAGGCTTCAATTCTTGGATCTTTCAGACTGCAAAGTCTTAACATCATTGCCAAGTGAGATGTCTAAACTCACTTCATTGAAAAGACTACATTTGAGTATGGGTATGGAAAAATCTTTGAATGATCCCACAAATGTTGTGGCTCTGAAGGATCTCACAAATCTTATAGAGCTCTGTTTAGTCTTATTTTCAAAATTTGATGTACTAGCAACCATAATGGGAAATTGGCCAGAAATGAGTCATTTATATTTGCATCATATAAACAGTAATAATCTTAAGTACAATCTTCCCAATGAGATGCAGAAGACAAAGAAGTTGCAGAGTCTTTTATTGGATGATTACATTGGAGTGAAATTGCTCAAATGGATGTGTGACTTTCAACAGCTAGAAAGGTTGGAATTGGATGGTAATCGCTATGTGAAGGAGCTTCGTCCATTGGAGAAGTTTTCCACTTTGAAATTTCTAAAACTAAGGAATTACTCCAATTTTTTATTCATTTTCCTTTTATACCCTCTAACCCTAACACTTACTAATTATATGAAACAAATTCACGAAAACATTTTTTTTAGTAAAACCCAATTCAGAATTACACAACTAAAAGATAGGGCAGTAGTAGTTACATATTAATTAACATAAGGGAATTAGACAATTAGACCTGCTCCCGGGTGCTCTTCTACCAAATCAATTTGGAACCTTAATGCTTACTAAATATTTTATGTTTCCAAGATACAGAGCGTTGTGCCTACAACTTTTAAATTTTTATTATAATATGATGTTTTTTCTGACCTATGGTTCCAACCTTAAGATGGGGAAATAAAGAAAAATTCAGGAAAAAATAGAGACTGCAGTTCAACTCAAAAAAAGCAAAGAGTTCTTTCGAAATGACTTTTCAAGGGTTCCGAGTGCTAGTATTTAGGGACTACACGCAGAGTAAATCTCAATATGTATATCTACTTATAACAATCCCTGAGTTAAAAAGATTCAAAGAGTAGTATTCTTTGTAAATGATAGCCTTTTCTCAAATACAAGAGGCACTATAATTACAGCTTGTTTCAGACTATGGTTAGAGTATTCTAAAACTAAGGAATTACTCCAATTTTTATTTATTTGCCTATTATACCCTCTAACCCTAACACTTACTAATTATATGAAACAAATTCACGAAAACATTTTTTTAGTAAAACCCAATTCAAAATTACACAACTAAAAGATAGGGCAGTAGTAGTTACAGATTAATTAACATAAGGGAATTAGACAAGTAGACCTGCTCCCGGGTGCTCTTCTACCAAATCGATTTGGAACCTTAATGCTTACTAAATATTTTCTGTTTCCAAGATACAGAGCGTTGTGCCTACAACTTTTAAATTGTTATTATAATATGACGTTTTTCTGACCTATGGTTCCAACCTTAAGATGGGGCAATAAAGAAAAATTCAGGACAAAATAGATACTGTAGTTCAACTCAGAAAAAACAAAGAGTTCTTTCGAAATGACTTTTCAAGGGTTCTGAGTGCTAGTATTTAGGGACTATACAAAGAGTAAATCTCAATAAAGAGTAGTATTCTTTGTAAACATTTTATGATAGCCTTTTCTCAAATACAAGAGCCACTATAATTGCAGCTTGTTTCAGACTATGGTCAGAGTATTGTGAGTGGGTTTCTTTGTAAACATTCTATATCAAGTATCAAACCAAAACCTATTTGGGAGTGACTCTTTCAAACTACTTCATATTAAAACCAAAATTCAAATTTGTGAAGCACTATGCATTTCTGATCAGTAAATGCAACCTTAATATGCAGGTTGTAAATAGAATACAAATCTACGATACCTTAATTTGTAATTTCCAACATTCCCACTTTCTTAGCAATGCACCTTGGTAATAGCATGTACTGTCTTTAAAATCCTCAAGTCCAAAATGCATTGATTCTCTATAAAGAGCAGCAATGTGGAACAATACTTTTCGACCTGTAGCGATGACCTATGTTTAGTATGAAGGCGTGTGAGTGGATGTTTTGTATTGTGAAAAGATGTCTTTATTTCTGATTTTGTGTAAATGCTACATTTACTTCTTTAACCTATCAAGATAAACAGTGGTAGAGGCCTTCAGGATCAAAGATACTTGCAGAGGCAGAAACACTACCCCATCTGGGTTTGCATATCATACACTTCAGTTAGTGTAAATGTGATATCCAACTTAAGTCGATTTGGCATCATCAAGCAATGCAATGAAACTAAGGAAATCCAAAACTCTACTAAAGTTGCCATGAAATTGAGGAAATCCAAAACTCTGCTAAAGTTGCCATGTCATTTGTCTGGATACAAACACCAGAAGAGATGCAGAAGATGCAGAGTCCTGTATTGGATGATTACAATGCAATGAAACTAAGGAAATCCAAAACTCTGCTAAAGTTGCCATGTCATTTGTCTCGATACGGACTACATAAGAGATGCAGAAGATGCAGAGTCTTGTATTGGATGATTACATTGGAGTGAAATTTCCCAAATGGATGTGTGAATTTCAACATATGGAAAGGTTAGAATTGGATGGCAGTCGCTATGTGAAGGAGCTTCCTCCATTGGAGAGGTTGTCCACTTTGAAATTTCTAAAACTAAGGAATTACTCCAACATGAGAGATTTGGGAATAGACAACTCTAGAGATTCAGGGGGATTTCTAATGTTAGAGACCATGCATTTGTCTAGTGTGACCAAGCTCCGAAGCATCGTTGAGGAAGGTGTGTTGAAGACAGGAACACTGCTCAACACTGACCAAATTTCCTTTAAAGTGTGCTTCTGCAACCAGTTAACTTATTTCCCAATCTCAGTTGCCTGGATGGAATAAACCATTGAACATGTTGGATATTGAACAAACTGGAAAAACGTTGTGTAACCTCACATCACATTTGGAAGAACTCCTACCATCCCTATTTTACATCAAATAGGGAACTCTGTTCAACTCTGCGATGGAGCACATTTTTCAAATGACTGAAAAAGCATACTTTGAGTTCCCTGTGTTCAACTCTGCCATGGAGCACATTTTTCAAATGATTGAAAAAACATACTTTGAGGGTATCCACTGTGATTTGCATGCCATATCAAAAATTGTGCATTATATTATATATTTTTTAATTTCTAATACAAAAGCATTATGTTAGATATTTTTTCCTCTTCTCAAAGAAGTCTTTTTTTGTGACATTTTGATTTAGAGAAATAGGTTTCTTAAGAAATTATGTGAAATTATTGTATAGTGTTTTTTAAAGCCTAAAGGATGCTATCCAAAGTCACAACCAAAACGTAATCATACAGACTTTTTATTATATGAGCACATTAAAAGAAGAGACCTAGAACATGGCCAAGGTATTTTAAGCCATTTCATAAAAGGTATAAAATTAAGTAGAGTTAAAATATCAGGATTCTGTGAAAGAATGCAGCAAAAACTTTATGTAATTAACAATGTTTTTCGACTTCGGTGAAATTGTTAAAAAAAGAAAAAAGATTAAAATAATAAGCCATTCCTGACATTAACATGTGTGGACCATACAAGGGTCTTATAACCCTAATGCAGTTGAAATTTCAAAAAATTCTCGGTAGAAAACCCAAAAAAGGCATTTATTCTCTATAAAGAGCAGTGATAAGGTATTTTAAGCCATTTCATCAAAGGTATAAAATTAAGTAGAGTTAAAATATTGGGACTCTGTGAGAAAATGTAGAAGAAACTTTATGTAATTAACATTTTTTTTCTTATATATTAGACTTCGGTGAAATTGTTACAAAAAGAAAAAAGCCTAAACTAATAAGCCATTCCTGGCATTAACATGTGCGGACCATACAAGGGTCTTATAACCCTAATGCAGTTGAAATTCATAGAAACTCTGGGTATAAAACCCAAAAAATGCATTGATTCTCTATAAAGAGCAGTGATAAGGTATTTTAAGCCTTTTCATCAAAGGTATAAAATTAAGTAGAGTTAAAATATCGGGACTCCGTGAGAAAATGCAGCAGAAACTTTATGTAATTAACAATTTTTTTTTATATACTAGACTTCGGTGAAATTGTTACAAAAAGAAAAAAGACTAAACTAATAAGCCATTCCTGGCATTAACATGTGCAGACCATACAAGGGTCTTATAACCCTAATGCAGTTGAAATTCATAGAAACTCTGGGTAGAAAACCCAAAAAATGCATTGGTTCTCTATAAAGAGCAGCGATGTGGAACGATACTTTTCGACCTGTAGCGATGACCTATGTTTAGTATGAAGGCGCATGAGTGGAGAAAGTAACAATAAAATTTCACGGAATGCACCTGCCATGAAAAAAAGGAATGAAATTAGACGAAATGAATTGTAACTGTACAAAGCAAATCGATGTGGACAAAAAAAGGTAAAAAATAAAAATCCTCAAGCATTTACTTGGAAGGGTCATTGGTTCAGCGCCTTCTTAGTCAGGCCAAACCTATGAAGTATAGCACCAAAAGGGGAGTAACTTGAAAGATAAAAAAATAAAGAGACATTAAAAAGGGTAACTCGCCACAGACTAATTAGGCTCTTAGGTAACCAAACAAAGTATGCTAAGAATCTGAATGATGATGAGGGTTTTACACACAAATAAAGGGGAAGTAGTGAAAGTTTAATCTCTACAATTTAACTAAGAAATACAACTTATCTACATTGCTTGGAAGGTAAAACTCACACCGCAAAAAGAGGTACTAAAACATAGAAAATGTTTTCAGGATAACGGCAAAACCCAGGTCCCCGATCTTTAGAACACCACTATTGCCATTCACGAATATATTGCTGCAATTCAGATCTCTATGAATTATGCGAGGTTATGATTATGAATATAATGTGATCCTTTCGATATCTGGCGCGCCCAATTCTTCACCGCCTTCATGGAGACATCCCTGTGCTTCTGGCGGTACTGCCTCAAGGTCCCGGAGGTGCAGAATTCTCCTTGCTAAAGCACGAAGATTGTCTCCAACAAGAGCATTAGATATTTCCTGAGATTTATGTTGAGCAGACTCTGCTTCATCAACACCAGGGTGATGGCCTTCTCGGAGTTTTTAAGAGCTCTCAGAATTGGGAGATTCCCCATAGTAAAAAGAAGATACAAGGGCAATTTCTTTGCAAATTGCACAGGCCTCTTGTTCAACTCTGGCTGGGCAACTCTCACTGGGAAACCTAGTGAAAAATGGAATGGGTCCAAACTCTGCCATTATGAATTTTCCCCTGCCCCTGCGCGTGCGCGTGAGGGAGGAAGGGAGTTATACCATTTTTGCCGTAACTGTCTCAACTGGGAGGAAGGGAGTTATACAGTTTTTGCTCTAACTGTCTCAATTATTAAGTATTAATCTAACGGTGAAGAAAACTTCAATCATCTAACATTTCATCCAAGGGTGCAAATCAGTACACGGTGGCAGTTGGGGTAATTGATTTCAAAGAAAACACCTTACAAGGTAATTAAAAAGAGCTAAAAGAGAGTAGATCAATGACCGTGTGAAGAAAAAAAAAATTTATTTATTTATTTTCTTAATTAAAACTATAACACACACTGCCAATTGTATACGTATATAACACAGGGGGTGTTAGCTAGCACTGCATTAAAAGTAGAAAACTTATCGCAAATTAGAAGCACACATGTTCTTTGTGTTTTCGGTACGTTAGAGAATTAACACAACCCAATTGTTTCAAGGGAGGCGTTAGCACGCGGCCTCATTACCGTTCAAAACTGGTTAGAAAAGTCGTCGAGCATTAAAATTCCTTTATGTTATATTTGGAAGGGATTTTTGTCCATGAGACTTTGTTTTTTAAAAAGGTCATATTAAAGAAGGTATGGTTATATATTTGAGTGGAATGGTTTATAAAGAACATTTTTTACATAAAATATATATATATAAATAAATAAATAAATAAATAAAAGACGCTTTAAATAAAAAAGGGTTTATCGTAAAGTTTTATAAACGGGTATATTAAGTGTTTTAAGGAGTGTTTTTTTAAACCTATACATAAAAAAGGGTTTTGTCATAAAGTTTTATAAACGGTATATTAAAGGTGCTTTAAGGAGTTTTTTTTTAAACATATACATATTTGTGGGAGATTTCATAAAGTTTTGGTTTGGAAAAATATTGGTTTAAAAACTTGGTTTGTTGAAAAAGAGAAAGGTTTTAAAATTATTTGAAGAAGGTTTTTTTTTTAAATATGACTTCATCTCGTTGCCACCCTTTTACAGGGACGAACAATGATATGTGGCACATTAAGATGGAGATAACATTAAAGACTCATAATGTTTGGGAGCATGTTCAGTTTTAGTTTCCAGAATCTAAGAATGAAGCAAAAAAAATGAACCCTCACTAATGTAGAGAGGGAGTAATGGAGAAAAGAAAAGAAAAGAATGCATAAGCATTGCAACTTATCCAACAAGACCAAGCAATGTTACAAAAGATTATGACCACATCTACAACAAAGACAACGTGGGAGACTTTGACGATGAGCTATAAAGGTATGGCCAAATTCAATATTGTTAAGTTGCACGATACTATGAGAGATTTTGAAATTTTGCAAATGAAGGACATAAGATATCAATTCATTCATGAATCGGGTTCTAACTATTGTAAATCATTTGAGGATTTATGGTGATGACACAAAAGATCAAACAGTGGTTGAAAAGGTCCTCAAATCAGTCTACCAAATTTGATGTTGTAGTAGCAACCATAGAAGAAGCCAAAGATTTGACAACGCTTACAGTTGATGAATTGATGGCATCACTACTATCCCATGAGGTGAGGATAGACATAAATACAGATTCCACCTTAGAAATTGATTTCAAAAGTCAAGTTTCTACTTCAAGAGACAAAGGTCAAGGCAGAGGTAGACTAAGAGGCATAGGGCGAGGCAAAAGATTAGGTGGTTAAAGAGATCATAGAGAAAAGCAGGAACAAGAAAGTGGAAGCAACAACAAATTATTCAACAACAATAAAAGAGTTAACAAATCCAAGGTGAGATGTTATTATTGCAATAAATTTGGTCACTATGCCCACGATTGCAGAAAGAGGATAATTGATCAAGGAAAGTAGAGAGCTAATGTAAGTACAAAGAATACTTACTCCCTGTTCCTATCTTTCCATACCATGTATGAAAATTTTGATAATGTGTGGCTATTTCACAGTGGTAGTAACCACATGACATACAACAAGAATATGGTTGCAAATATAGATAAATCCATGAAGACAGAGGCAAAGTTGGGCACTGACAAGACTATGGATGTAGATGGAAAAAGAGTGGTCAACATTTTGACCAAGAAGGGGGAGTTGAAGACAATCTCAGAGGTATATTATGTCCCTGGTCTCAAACATAATCTGATAAGTGTTGGTCAGTTAATGCAAAATGGATACAAGGTTATTTTTTAGGAATAAGAGTGTGTTATATAAGATAAACCTCCAAACAAACAGCTGATAGCCAAGGCGTTGATGATAGGGAACAAACAATTTCCTCTAATTATGAATTACAATGATCGGGTCAGTTCTTTTACAGTTGTATGTTCCAATGATTACTGGTTATGGCACTTTCGGTTTGGACATTTGCATTTTTCTAGTTTGAGATTGCTGGAGCAGAAACAGATGGTTAGAGGATTACCTCCCACCAAAGAACCTTCTAGTACTTGTGAGTGTTGCATATTGGGAAAGAACCATCGTGAAGGTTTTTCGGATGAAGTTGAATATAGAAGAAAGAATCCACTAGATCTAGTTCATACAGACCTGTGTGGACCTATGAGGACACAGTCGATTGGTGGAAATTATTACTTCCTCACTCTTATTGATGATTTCATCATAAATATATGGGTTTATTTCTTAAAGCATAAGTCTAAAATTTTTGCAAAGTTCAAGGAATTTAAATCCCTAGCAAAGAACTAGAATGATTGTCAAATCAAGGTATTGAGATCATATTCTGGTGGAGTATATGATTTGAAGGAATTCCACGCTTACTGCAAACAACATGGAATTAGAAGGCAATTTAAAACTATATACACACCGCAACAGAATGGTGTAGCAGAGAGAAAGAACATAACCATTATGAACATGGCAAGAAGCATGTTGAAAGGAAGAAACATGACTAATGAATAGTGGGCAGAAGCAGTTGCATGTGTTATTTATGTGATAAACAGATCTCCTACAAAGAGCATGATGAACAAAGTACCAGGAGAAGCATGGTTAAGTATGTCTTGCAATGTATCTCATCTTAAAGTGTTTGGATGTGTAGCATATGCACATGTGCCTAAAGAGCTAAGAGGCAAGTTGGATGATAAAAGTGAAAAATGCATATTTACTGGTTATAGCAAGAAATGAAAAGAATATAAGTTGTATAATCTTCTCACCAAGAAGTCTATAATCAACTAAGATGTCGTGTTCAAAGAACAAGAGTCATGGAATGGGACTGTAGACAAAACAATTGATGTAAGAGTACCATTGATGGAATAAGAGGATGTAGCGGAAAAAGAGCAGCGTTGATCACAAGAGAAGACACCAAATAGATTCACGCCAACAAAGAATCCAAGATTTTATGAGCAACATGGATATTCAAGAAGATCAATGAGAAGTCTGCAAGATATTTATGATGATATGGATGTTAGTTCAAATTTTGCATTGTTGTCATTTCAACCTTCATCGTTTGATGAAGCTATTAGAGATGAAAATTGGGTGCAAGCTATGGATGAAGAAATATAATCTATTGAGAAGAGTGACACTCGGGATTTGGTTGATTTTCCAAAAGATAAGAATTTTGTTGGTGAGAAGTAAGTGTACAAGACAAAGTTGAATGAGAAAGAACAAATTGATAGATTTAAAGCAAGGCTTGTAGAAAAAGGTTTCTCGCAGCAACCATGAATAGAATTTGGAGAAACATTTGCTATAGTAGCCAAATTGGATACTGGAAGAGAAGTTTTAACAACAACTACTCAAAACAAGTGGAAAGTGTATCAGATAGATGTGAAATCAGCCTTCTTGAATGGAATTCTAGAAGAATAAATATTTGTGCAACAAACTCCAGGTTATGAAATGGAAGGTCAAGAAGACAAGGTTTACAGATTGAAGAAAACACTTTATGGACTCAAGCAAGTGCCAAGAGTGTGATATAGCAGAATTGACAATTACATGATCAAGAATAGATTTTGCAGAAGAAACATTAAACCGACCTTACACACAGAGGTAAATGAGCATGGACAAATTTTGATTGTTTGCTTATATGTTGATGACGTGATTTATATTAGTGACCTTGAATTAGAAGAGTTTAAAGCAACAATGAAGAAAGAATTTGAAATGGTAGATCTTGGTCATATGAAATATTTTCTTGGCATAGAAATTGAGCAATCTAAAGAATAACTTTTTATTTTTCAAAATAAATATGCTAAAGAATTGTTGAAAATATTCAAGATGGAAAATTGTAAACCCGCTCCTACACCAGTTGCAACAGGTACAAATTTAAGTAAGGATAATGAAGGATTAGATGCCAATCCAACTCTATTCAAAAGATTGGTTGGAAACCTTATGTATCTCACAACTATAAGACTAGATATTATGTAAGGAGTTAGTTTGATTTCTAAATTTATGGAGTCTCCAAAAGACTCACATTGGAGAGTAGACAAAAGAATTTTGAGATACGTAGCAGGAACTACAAATTTAGGCATATGTTATGCAAACACAAATAAATATTTGGTTGGATACACTGACCGTGATTTTATAAGAAGTTTGGATAACACGAATAGAACTTTTGGATATGTGTTTCATCTTGGTTTAGGTGTGATATCATGGGCATCTAAGAAGCAACCTATTATGACACTTTCATCAACAGAAGAAACATATGTAGCAGAGACATTAGCAACATACCAAGCAATATGGTTACGAAGAGTTTTGGATGGAATTTAACAGAAACAAGAAGGATCAACAAAAATATATTGCGACAACACCTCAACCATTGCACTATCCAAGCATAGTGTTTTGTCAAAAGAGCAAACATATTGATACAATATATCATTTTATTAGAGAAGTTGTGAGCAATGGAGAAGTTTCAATTGAAGCCTTTTAAATCATGTGATCGAATTGCTAATATATTCACTAAGACATTAACAAAAGATATATTTGAGTTTCACAAAGGAAACTTTGGTGTTGTAAGCCTATCTGAGACTTAGACCAACATGCATGTTTGAGTTGTCATGAGTCATGTCTTAGTTTAGCGGTCGTAATTAGGGGGGGGGGTTGTTAAAAATATCTAATTACCCCTGCATGAAGAGTAGTCCAAATTTAGAGTGACAGTTAATTAAGTCAAGAGTGAGTGAGTTTGAGTCATCAGAGCTTCACTGGGGGAGAAATACCATACCACATGCGTTTATATTGGGGGATATATATTGACGAAAAAATGGCATAATATATTGAGCATATAATAGGGGATAAAGGATTTTTATATGTTGTATATAAAAAATGGAGCTCAAAGTTAATGAAAAATATAAAGAGTTATGAAAAATGTTAATGAAAAAATTGCTACCTACAATATCTAGTGAAAGTAAGGGTTTTTTAAATTAGAAAGTTGTATTGGGTTCATGTTGGTAGGGGTTAAATAAAGTCATTTTTAGAGGTATTTTCCAATATGTAGTCAAATTAAGGGTATTGTTTAGTATGCCACAAATGCACGTGTTATGTTAAAGTTCATTGAGTGAAGCCTGTGTGGTTTGAGTTTAGTCTTATTTTGGTAAAGTTGAATTTAGAGTGTGTTTGCATTGTTAAGTTATTAAGTTCATTGAGTGAAGCCTCTGTGGTTTGAGTTTAGTCTTATTTTGGTAAAGTTGAATTTAAAGTGTGTTTGCATGTTAAGTTATTTTGAGTGAGTGGCTGGTTGAAAACGTATAAATACCCTTCACTAGGTCCATTGTAATCATCAAGTTTTACGCGATCAATAGAAGAGATGCATATCGGGTTATTGTTTGTGTGTGAAATTTTGTATCTTTCATGCTCTTGCTTTCCGACCATTCATTTTCTTACCACAAGAGCCCTGCCACTATTTACACTGAAACCGGTGACACCACTAAAACAATCTTGTGATGCGAGCATCTAACATTTTCCTCCACGAGTACCATTATCTTGATCAATTCTTCCATCCCGGGAGAAAATTCATGTAAAATTGACTTTTCCGACGCCATCTCACAACGAAAACTTCTAGACACAGAACATCGAACGTGTACTTGGGAAACGAAGAAAGTCACCACAGAAAACCACACATCCGCCTCTAGAAACCACCCAGAGGAGAATCACCAAAAGAAATCTAGCCGCGATAGACAACTCATATACCAACCCTATTAGAGATTATAGATCCCAAAGAGAAACACGTTAAAGTAAAATTGTGCCACGGAGACCGGGTCCCGCCGGGGAGGAAGGAAGCAAGCTCCCGGTTTCGGGAAAGGAAAAGTCCCGTTCCGATACACTTGACTTCCTAAACGAGAATCCTTCAAAAAGGAAAATCACCAAGTACCCAATACCGCTATCTCAAATACCCAACAACCAAATAAAATATCCTCTACCTGGACCATCAAAGAAGTAGACGTCGTACACTCAGATCATCTACGAAATCGGCCTCTGGAAAATAAAGTAGTGATCCTTCAATATCTTGGGAACAAATATACGAGATAAAGGCCCCCTTAATGATCCCACTAAGCTACAATTCAATCTCAAATCAAATTTGAAGGCAATCCCGTTAGACCAAACGACTAGGGTGATCAAAGCTTGGCACTTTGCATTAGCAAGGAAAAAAGGAATCGACACAATTGCATGTAGTCGAAGGAGCTATCAATTGCAGAAATGTTGAGCACCAACAAAGAAATCAGCAGTGTTATACACATCGACCAAGCCTAAGAACATAAGTGGTTCAAGAGACATCCACCAAGCCGACCAAATGAAATCTTGGGAGAGTCACCAAGAAAAGAAATGGACCGAAAACTCACTGAATAAATTGGTGTTAGAAGAAAGATTCCTCCATATATCTGAACGTCTCAATGCCTCTATCCAGAACTCTTAATAGTTAGCAGAGAAAATATCTTTCTTCACCTACTTTGACTAAAATATCTTTCTCCACCTACTTTGACTATGCGCACTAAAAACAATAAAACTAAACGACCACCACCCACAATTTTCAGTAAGTTACGTACAAGGGGACACAAAACTACCTTTATGAGCTCATATTCTTTAAGGTGTTGCAAATTCTGACCTTCTGCATAACATGTTGGCAACAAATGCAGAAAACAGTCCCCACATGCCTTACAGAAGCACAACCTCCTTCTCACAGTTTCTTTGCAGTGATGCAGCGAAAGGGATTAATTGGTATTGTCTATCGAGGCTGCAATTTTGTTCTAGTGGAGAATTTCATGTCAGAATTAATATAATGAATATTTCATGTCAGAATTAATATAATGAATTTTTTTTACAAAAATCTGTGGAAATGTTTAAATAATTTTTTATGGAAGAAATAAATTCAAAACTCATAATCTATAAGACACCAAAAATTATAAAGCTCAACAACTATAACTTAAATTTTAAAAAATTTATATTAAATTTTCAAAAAATCATGCCAAAATATCTCTTAATGAATTTGTAGCTTGTTTAGACTAGCAATAATTATGTGTGCTGAGGAAGTAGAGTGATATGAAAATTGGATTTATGGCGGATCAAACTTGATATTTACGCTTTTGCTTTTCACCTAGGGATCGGGGTAAAAAGGATGATAAACGGGGGCTAAATATAAGCTAATGATGGTATTAGTTGGCTCACAAAATTTTCAAACATGTGGCACTGCCCCGGCTCTTCTGTTGACTCCAACTCACTCTGCATTCACATTAAATGAGGTGAAAAGTGACACCTATTGTTACGTGTATTAAACGAGTTGTCGAAGCAATGCTACGAGAATCCTAATATGTAGAAGGATTCCGCCATATTAAACAGGTAATTTATATTAGGAAGTGAATGAGTTGTTTTTCCATAATTTGTGATGCACTCGTTGAAATGTATATATAGGAAAAAATTATAATAATTTATTGGGAGATATATAGGGATAAAGGGTTTTTATATTGATACATATAAAAAATTATATTGATATGTATAAAAAATAGAGCTCAAATTTAATGAAAAATATCAAGGGTATAAAAATTCTTAATTAAAAAATGGATACCTACAATATCTAGTGAAAGTAGGGGTTTTTTAAATTGGGAAGGTATATTGGGTTCATATTTGTAAGGGTTAAATAATGTGATTTTTAGACGTATTTTTCAATATGTATTCAAATTAAGGGTATTTCTTAATATGCCATTAATGCACATGATATGTCAAAGGTTTATTGAGTGAAGTTTTCGTGCCACCATTTACTATGATTGTGGGCATGATTCTTCAGCTCGTGGGTTGCTAGGAACCTCATTCCAACCCATGGACTTCTAGTTGGTTGGTAAAAATATTTCTCTTCCATGTTTGAATCCCTTTGGTTGTTTCTTTAAGGACAAACCACCCAAAGCAGGGCCTTCCACTCCAGAAAAGCTGACGATGCCAATCCAAGCAATGGGTAACATGCATAGAAGCATCTAGTCCACGCTCCCTCAAGCTCACGAGGCACCAACCCAACATGAACATGTCCATATTTTTTCATGGTATGATCTGGCTTTTGTTTCTGACAAGGTTAGATGTTTGAGCATCGATAGTTGCAGGCTCTTTAGCAAAGAGTTTGTTCAACTCTTTTGCTTTTTGCCTCTCTTAAATGTTACAATGGCACCAAACTTTCTCTCTTTGGGTAGACTTTTTGGTTTCCCCTTCTTGGGGAAGATGGTCTCCCTTATACTTCTTTCTATGGAGCCTATGGGTTGAGTCTCTATATGCATTTTTGCTTGTACATTATGTATCCAATTTTTGTTGATATATTGTAAATCGTTTGGCAACAAAAAAAATATTTATTGTCTTTTATCCCCAATGTCCATATACTAACCAAATACATATAAAAAAATCTAATAACAAAGACTTCAAATATTTTTATTATTTATTTATTTTATTTTATTATTTATTTATTTATTTTATTTTTTTTTCAGTGGGAAAAAAAAATAATTTTTTTATTAAAAAAAACAATTTGCATATTTTAGAAAAAAATTCCTTCATGTATCTATCTTCGAGCATAGCCGATGTTGAAACAGAATGACCCATACAACTCAAAGGGCTACAAATAACTATAATCCTATTACAAAACATCTTGGAATATACGAGCAAATGACAACCTTTAAAAAATTCCATACAACTTTTTAATCCCGAGCATCCAAAAAGAAACATGTAAGTATTTAATGATGTCTCATACACCACCCAATAAATGGCCACTTTTGAATCACCAAATACATCCATCACATTAATAGATAGCTAGTTAGCACAATATAAAACTCCCGAGAGTGCTTTGATCTTTGCCCTCATGTTGGTTCCCACCCCACTAAATCAACTGAAATGGTAGTAATGTTTAGGCTTAAGAACTATAAGTGCACCACTCTCGCGTTTGTTCAAGTTTGAGGCCCTGTTGAAAGACTCCATCGGGAATCAACTACAAATGTCAACCAGTGTGATAAACCTCCTCGACCTCTTGCCCTCCCATGAACCAGATTTATTGTAGAGGGAGACTATATTCATACATGTATGATTGATGTCCATAATTTGTTGCTAAAAAATGCATCTATTCCTATACTTCCAGATACAACAAATAATATAGAAAGGTAATGCTTAAATTTTTTTATAGCCAGACATCCATCCCTTTATACAAGCTACCACAGAAGTAGAATCCCAATTCACATTAATCTTCAAGATGTGCACAACAAAACTCCAAATAGAAACCACAAGCAGACAATTGACCAGAAGGTGGGTCACATCCTCTAGGGAATCCTTACATAAAATGCACCAACCCGAACCACTAAACCCTCAACAACATAAATTTTCCTAGGTCAGAATTTTGTTTTTTTTCGCCAATCAACCAAAACATATAATCTTGAGAAGGATCTTCCAAGACCAATTTTTTTTGAACCATTCCCACTTGATTGAAGCCTATTGGGGCTATACAATGTATTTATAAACCTCCTTTACTGTCACCATGTGATTGTGCTAGCTTACTATCCCAAATAAAAACATTTTCCTTATCCCTCAAGAATATACCTACCATTGCTAGGTTATTGACCTAATTTTCATAGCGTGTTTCCAAGTGACTGAAAATGCCCAAATCCCACAAGCTGAGCCAAGTTGGACGTTACAGAATCAAATCATGTGCTACCATGATTTGATTCAAAAGTAAATTCCTAGATTATGTAAATGTATGGTGAGCAAGATAGATAATGTGTGTTCCCCCATAAAACCACAAATCGGATCTAACCCAATCTCAACCTAAAAACCCATTCCAATATCCCACATCGTATTTTCCTATCATCCAATGTTTGGTCTTCATCAAACCTCACCAAATTCAGGACAATTTACAAGGTACCCTTGCCCCTTCCTTTATCCACGTAGACATTGATGAATTTTTAATGTATTTTTCCTTTACAATGGATTGTCAAATGCTAGAACTACATAGTTACTTCAAAAGACTCTTAATCCCCATAGCCCAATTAATTTTTTTGATATGGAGAATGCCCCAACAACCATAATATTTATCGACAGTGATATCATCTAAACTAGCCTGATGGATTTTTTTGCCACTCCCTGATTTTTCCCAAATAAAGTTGGAAATGATAGATTTAATTCTCTATATAAATGCATCCAATAAACAATAATTCTCTAAAGTACAAAATGGACTAGAATCAACCTTCCTCCTAGTGATAACCACTTGGAAGACCAATTAGAGAGTATGCACCCAAAATTACCTAACACCCACTCCTAATATTTAATGCCATATTTGTTAGGCTTTAGATGGAAGCCAATTTTTTTAAAATCGATGCCCATTGGAATAGTATTGACCTCAAAGATGTTAGTAATAACTGCAACAAAGGTTGTGTTAGAGGAAACATCTATTCAGTTGGATTTTTAATGGTTCATATAGAGCCTAGAAGCATGTCCAAAACTAGAGATAATAGGGTGAATATCTTTCCATTCCTCTACAGAAGCATTACCCATACATAAAAATTCATCCATAAACATCGAGTGAGTGATGGAATAATTTTTATTGATCCTCACATCCCGGAAAAGACCCCTACGATGAGAAGCTATGACCATAAGGCTCATTCCATCAATGACCAATAGAAATAGAAGGGGGGGAGTGAGCATCCCTAACAGAGGCCTTTAGAAGCCTTGAAGAAACGAGATGGAATCCCATTTATTAATACTGAAAAGTTAATAGATGAAATACTAGCCACAATCCAATCCACAGATTCCATGGAAAGCCCAATCTTGTGCATGATTAACCTCAAAAACCACCATTCAATGCAACCATAAGCTTTTATCAGATCAATTTTTAATAAAATAGAATTTTTCTTTCTCACCTTTATAGTGTGCATGCATTCTTGTGCAATTGACACCATGTCCTATATTTGGCGATTTTAAAAAATATAAATTGCTCATAAGAGATAAATTTTGAGAGAGTATCCTTCATCCACAATGAAATAATTTTTGAAATCATTTTGTATATAATATTGCACAGGGAAGTTGGCCTATAGTCCTTGAAGGAAGAAGTCATAGATAATTTAGAGATCAATGTTATGAAATTGGAGTTTATAGCACCCAGAACCCTGCAAGAAATTCTCAATTCTTCCACCATCACTAGGAGGTTCTTTCCCATAGAATCAAATAAGTGAAGGAAGAACTCCACTGGTCATTTGTAGGGCCCAAGACTCTTGTCTCTAGCCAAATATTTTAATATTGCCTTAAGTTTCGATATAGAAATTTCCTTTTCCGTAATAACATTTGCATCCTCGACATGTTTGGATAATCCTGTAAAATCTCTAACTGATTATCTCTGACAAAGACTTCATTATGCAATACATTAGTGTATCCATATAAATTAAATGGTTGGTAAACACCAGTAGACATCCATACTTCTTTTTTCATGATACATGTCACATTGCTAGGATTTAAAAAAAAATAAAACTAAATTATAACTTTATTTTAAATTATTAATAATTATAAAAATAATTAATATATGAGTTAAACCTATAAACATTTAAAAAGAAACATGTAACAAGACTCTTATTCATGGAGATTCACCCACATTTTATCATGGAGATTTTTAACTTGTAAGAAGGCTTTGTTAGTGTAGACACCTAATCTTCCAGGATTGGGTGAATGTAACGTACACCCTATTAACCCAAGTCCTAACTAAGGTCAGAAGGAGGTAGTCAATATGATGACTCGACTCCATGGTCTAACTATGGAATCATAGTACAAAAATTTCACTTTCTTTTACTCTCGATAAACTCAAAATGAATGATACCATCACATTCGTCTCATCGAAACGATTTTGACAGTATACATTTTGATCTAGACTGATTACCAAATTCAAAGATATGGCCATCCAAAGATTGGCCATTCAATGAATGCAAACTCGTTAAATTTCCACGTGGCACCAATGTGGTCCCCACGTGGCAATAGTAGTTGACCCCTCATTGCGACATGGCAAGGTTATTGCAGTTGTCGAATCTTTCATCTTTGCCACGTAATACCCCACTATAAACCAGGTGCGTCCAAATCCATACATACATTAACTACAAGGGTGATATTATGTGTGGGCCCCTTGAAAGCCACATCACCCTGGAAACGCTCTCCCAGGATTTAACTCTTGCCACCCCTCACCATTTCTTCCAGGATTATGTGGAGCTTTCCATGTCGACCAACACTTCTACATGGCTCTTCCAATCGTGTGGTCTCGCTCTTTTCCACCTATATCAGTTAGCTCCAGCTTGCCATGTCAGCTTCAGTATAATACCTAAACAAATCTCTACCCTTCTTTATTTGGTGTCTATCGTCTAGGGTAACATCACCAAACCTAAGTGCAAGGATGTTGCCAACCTCCACCAATTTCTCCACATGGTCTGGGTCCCCAAGTAACCTTCATCCCCTTCCTTTTCTAGTATTTTGGTTACATGTGATTGGAGAAATCCTTTGTCAATGTGCACAAAGCACATTCAAGTTCTAGACCCACTGCCATGTGATGCAGCCCAGACCGCTCCTACCAGGATCCTTCCGAGTGTACACTTAACTTGCAGAAGATTGTTTCATGATATTGTAATCTCATGCTTTATAAACCATGCTTGTTCAACACGCAGGCTCTTCACACAATTCCTAAAAGAAACATATCAATAATGGGCATGCGTATTCAATATATTTATATGTATTTACCTACGCACATTCGTAGGATGTTTTCCCCTTGCTTTGATATCGCCGCTGGTTATAGCCTGGCCCTTACTCTAAACACAGGCTCGTACGGATATATGCACCAATTTACCACAGGCTCGCATATATATCTATGTCCCTATGCTACTTTCGGTCAATGGATATATATAATTGCAATTGTTCGACCAAACCACGGCTCTATACAATTCCACGTAACCTTCTAATGTGTCGCCAGTCCCGCTGTTCGGCGATGCTCAAACCATGACTTCCGCTCCTCCAGAACTGATACTCCCATATACACTGGTTAATATTTCTGTGGTTCCGTTATTCGGCTAGCAAATTCGGAACTTTGTTACGCTGTGGCTCCGAGAGGCTTTGTAAGCCGAGCACACAGTTACTATTTCAAAAGGCTTCCCACGCTAATACAGTCTCGGACTGTCTGCTACAACCACTTAATGAGACTCGCAGTGGTTAATGCTTCCACGATTCCACTATTCGGCGGTCCACCTCCGCATGACGGACTGGCGATCCATATATGTTACTGCAACTTATGTCGAATCGCTCCTTAATTTCTAGAAGTCTCCATAGTGATAATAGCTTCCAGGTATAACAGAGATGGGGATTCAAGCAATCTATGAAGACATCATTCAATTCAAGGCGGTATATTATCACACAGAATGCAAGCGGATTAATGATTAACACACATAGCAATGGCACATTGGGAAAAGTATATCACACCCGCACTTCATTCAATTTCAACATTATAAAACCTCAATTTCTGCAACCATGTGCAGATCCATATCTCAGAATTTAATAAATGCAAACATGATAATATCAATTGAAGTCAACATACTCATATTTACAATAAAACAAAATTCACACAGAGTTTTCTATTCACGGCCAGATATGCAATTCTATGGCCTTTTTACAAACTGCCTGAAGGCTCCCAAGGAGAATCCTTGCTCACTCCTCACAAACCCTCTTCTCCCCTTCATGCCTTTGAGGCTTCATAATTTATTAAACTTGGTATGATAAAAAAATCCTAAAATCACTCAACTAAAAGCTCTAAGACTCTACATGCAATGCATACATATGGCAAAAGCATCTTCTCAGCTTTATTCCGTCTTTTTCCCTGTTCTAAAATAGAAAATCTTTCCTTATCACTTAATGGTCCCTATCCATTCTTTTTATGCCTAAAAGTTCTCCTAGTTTTATTTATTTTGAGAATGTCTAATTAAAGCCTAAATATTAAAGTAACTTGGAATTTAGGAACTAATTCTGAAATTGCATGACCCCTATGTCTATTATTTACAATAATTTCCCTTTGGGCTGAATGCTCCCGCATCATACTCCCAAGGTAGAAAATTTTCATGATCTCCTGATCATGTGTTCAGATCTATGTTTGCCTGGATCCCATATCTTATACTGTAACTTTGCATTTGCTGCTGCTTCTCTCTGTTGTTCTTCTCCAGGTCTCCACACTTTATGCTGCTTTGCTCCACTAGCTGTACTCTTGCAATCTTCTGCTGTCTTCCTCTTGCTGCTTCTGCTACTTCTCTTCTTTGCTGATGTCTTTTTCTGAGACACTTTCAGCATGATTCTTCTGATTAATTCAATTTCCTTGTCCAATAAATCTTCAAGCTGTTGACTTCTTGCTTCTATGCTGGTCTCTGTTCTGACTGCCACCCGATCATCCACCCCCTCTTGTCTTCTGGAACAGAGAACTTCTTTTCCCTTCATTTGACTGTTCAACTGAGTCAAATGTTTCTCAGCACCGGCGACAATACCTGCATTCACAAAACACTTGTTAAAATAAAAAACATAAGGCATCAGTGCCTTACTTCCTTCTGCCAGCATCTCAGTATGCTGTTCCATCTCAATCAGCACATCAGTATGTTGTTTTTCTCTGCCCAAAGAATTCTCTAAAGAACTCTCAAGACTATCAATCAGTCTTCCTCTCATACCATCTGTTTCCATGATGTCTTTCTCCTCTTGTTTCTTCATCCAATAAGTCCTCTGTCTCTCCAACTGTCTTCTCTGGAGATCTAGTTTCCTATACAATTCAACAACTTCATTAGGAGTAGACCTTGGAAATATCACATGATTTTCCATACCTCCACTAGTGTTTGACCAATCACCAGCTGGTCCTTCTCTTTCTGCATCAACATCCTGATTAGACTCCTTCTTCTCCATCTGCTTCTGAGATTTTGCTAACTCATTATCGATCTGAACAGCCTTCGGGTTCAACTCTTCTTGCATAAACTCTAAAGCTTGTTTATCTTCATGTTCTGTACCTGCAAACATGCGCAACTCATTAGTTTTTAAATCATGAGACTTTTCAGTCTTGACTGCTTCTTCCATAGCTTCATTTCGAACAAATCTGCATTTGGAATCTTCAATTCCCATCTCTGGCACAAGAACTCTAAGCTCCTTTTTTAGTAAGGCAATCTCAATTTTCCCCAACTTCCTCTGCAACTGTTGCCAAATCACTCTCTTTCCCTTCAGTGGAAAGATCCATTTCCTTTTCTGCTCTTGTAGCCATTCTTCCAGTACCTGCAATTGTACCTTCATTACTGCAATCTCTCTTTCTCGAACTCCTGCAGTCATCCTATTTCTGTGCCATTTCTCTAGACCTCTTCTCTGATTCTCCATGATCAACTTCTCCAGCTGTATATAAGACCCATCTACCTTATGCTTTTCCAGAACAGAATTTTTATTCTGCTGGTCTTTTTCCTTCTTCTTGACAATATCAGCCAGTTGTCTTTCACCTGCAAACATCCACAAATTGTTAGATTTAAAAATATATGACCCTTTGGTCTTACTTGAAGTTTCAGTCTTCAAGCCTTCATCTTCACTATCTCCCAGAAATTCTCCTTGTTCTGGTTCACAGATGTATTCTTCCATTTCAACTTCCTCTGGACTTATATTCTTGCCATTTATCTTGGAATCCTCTTTCTTATGTCCTCTACCGTGGCTTTTTCCTGACCCTCTGCTATGACTATCAGTAGTCATCTTCTCCGCCATGAGTTTCTCACCCATGAGTTGCACTAAGCCTCTACAACAGCAAATTATTTTGCTGCCACTTACCTCACCAATCCTTTCCTCCGGATCTGGTCTTTTGGTAATCACCGGTCCTCTGTTGGAACCTTTTGAGCATTCTCCACTGCTCTTTTAGGCTTCTCTTATCTGCAACTTTCTTCAACCTCTGTTGATTCTCCTTTGCAACAAGCCTCTGCAACAGCTAGTCCTCTTGGCTGCAATATTACCTCACTAAGCTCTCCTTACTTAGTCTTTTGGTAAGCACGGTCCTTTGTCTGGAACCTTCTCCTGAGCAACACCTTTGCTCCCTCTAGGCTTCTGCAATCTCCTTCTCTCTCCTGAGAACACTTCAGTTGTCTTCTTTATCCAATTCCTTATTGGATTCTTCAGGTTCACTGCCACTTCTCTGCAACCATAAACTTCAATTCACAAATTTCAAATCAGGAAATCATCTTACCTTTAAGATCTTGCATGATCTCGTCCTCCCTTTGTTTCTGCAATCCTGTTCACTCGTGTAGTTTGCATATCAAAAAAAAATCATTCATCACACATTCAAAGAAACACACTTCAGTTCTCGACTGTACTCATTCAATAAAACAAACTTCTTCAACAAGGTATTCCCGCTCTGATACCACTTGATGCAGCCCAGGCCGCTCCTACCAGGATCCTTCCGAGTGTACACTTAACTTGCGGAAGATTGTTTCATGATATTGTAATCTCATGCTTTATAAACCATGCTTGTTCAACACGCAGGCTCTTCACACAATTCCTAAAAGAAACATATCAATAATGGGCATGCGTATTCAATATATTTATATGTATTTACCTACGCACATTCGTAGGATGTTTTCCCCTTGCTTTGATATCGCCGCTGGTTATAGCCTGGCCCTTACTCTAAACACAGGCTCGTATGGATATATGCACCGATTTACCACAGGCTCGCATATATATCTCTGTCCCTATGCTGCTTTCGGTCAATGGATATATATAATTGCAATTGTTCGACCAAACCACGGCTCTATACAATTCCACGTAACCTTCTAATGTGTCGCCAGTCCCGCTGTTCGGCGATGCTCAAACCATGACTTCCGCTCCTCCAGAACTGATACTCCCATATACACTGGTTAATATTTCTGTGGTTCCGTTATTCGGCTAGAAAATTCGGAACTTTGTTACGCTGTGGCTCCGAGAGGCTTTGTAAGCCTAGCACACAGTTACTATTTCAAAAGGCTTCCCACGCTAATACAGTCTCGGAATATTTGCTACAGCCACTTAATGAGACTCGCAGTGGTTAATGCTTCCACGATTCCACTATTTGGCGGTCCACCTCCGCATGACGGACTGGCGATCCATATATGTTACTGCAACTTATGTCGAATCGCTCCTTAATTTCTAGAAGTCTCCATAGTGATAATAACTTCCAGGTATAACAGAGATGGGGATTCAAGCAATCTGCGAAGACATCATTCAATTCAAGGCGGTATATTATCACACAGAATGCAAGCGGATTAATGATTAACACACATAGCAATGGCGCATTGGGAAAAATATATCACACCCGCACTTCATTCAATTTCAACATTATAAAACCTCAATTTCTGCAACCATGTGCAGATCCATATCTCAGAATTTAATAAATGCAAACATGATAATATCAATTGAAGTCAACATACTCATATTTACAATAAAACAAAATTCACACAGAGTTTTCTATTCACGGCCAGATATGCAATTCTATGGCCTTTTTACAAACTGCCCGAAGGCTCCCAAGGAGAATCCTTGCTCACTCCTCACACACCCTCTTCTCCCCTTCATGCCTTTGAGGCTTCATAATTTATTAAACTTGGTATGATAAAAAAATCCTAAAATCACTCAACTAAAAGCTCTAAGACTCTACATGCAATGCATACATATGGCAAAATCATCTTCTCAGCTTTATTCCGTCTTTTTCCCTGTTCTAAAATAGAAAAGCTTTCCTTATCACTTAATGGTTCCTATCCATTCTTTTTATGCCTAAAAGCTCTCCTAGTTTTATTTATTTTGAGAATGTCTAATTAAAGCCTAAATATTAAAGTAACTTGGAATTTAGGAACTAATTCTGAAATTGCATGACCCCTATGTCTATTATTTACAATAATTTCCCTTTGGGCTGAATGCTCTCGCATCACCATGTCACCCGAGGGATCAAATCCTAAGAGTCTCCCTTGTGGCTCCCCTTGAAACCTCCAGGGATAAGGCTTTAGGACATGTGGACGATTCTAAAATTTGCGTCATGTGATGGTTGTAATCTCACCACTTTTTCCCATTGGCATGGCCCCTAGCCATATGGAACTTATGTATGAGTGCCTTCACAAATATCAGGATTCTAACACCTGGCCTTGTGGCATAAAATCCTTTGTAAACAATGCCTATCTCAGTGCTAAATTGCTAATACATTTATAAAGAGCCCTTACCCAAACCACCAATGCACAATGTGTAAATACATATAGGGGTATATGCAAGCCCCTCCAGCTATCCCTCCTGAGCTTACCAAGGCCTCATCCCGACCTGTGATTACGTATATATATGTGTGTGTGTGTAACACTATTCCTCCCGAGATTGGTAATATTTGATTCAGAGTGTAGTAACCAATTCTTCCCAATTTAATAACTCATACACAAATACTTTCTCATTCTTTTTTGTTGTGGCCCATTAAACAAATTCTCAAGCACACCATAGACTGGAAATCTACAGGCCTCTCAAACTGATATTAAACATGAAAACCAAACTATGAACACATGCAAAGATTCATTCATTTACTCTGCAATTGCACAGGAATGCAACATTCCTCAAGCATATAAAAAAAATATTCCATGCCATATTACAATAATTTAACTAATATTGGATCGATACCAACATAGGCTTTAAACTAGCACATTTAATAGATATCAGTAATATCCTTGGGTCAATGAACAAATTTAATCCATTCCACATCCATCATTGTAAACAACAATGTTCATACAAGTAAAAATACCACATTACTCAACATTATAAGCCATACCATAAATAATTCATTAAACATGCATAAGGAATTCCATTAAAGAAATTTTAAGGTAAAAATGGGTCTCAAAATAAAAATGTACAACCAAAATCAACTTTATAAGAACCAATACCATTCAGGATGATGATGTAAACCATGGGGGATGATTCACCATTTTTGGAGTAAAAAAAAAAAACTGTTTTTCAACTTATCCCCTTACGGTTTTACTCAAATTTCGAGTGGGAACACTCGTTGGATCCATAATTTAATTCCTCATTCAAGGATTAGTCATATTGCATACTTTTAATGGACTCTTCTACACAAAAAATAAGAAATCATGAAAAAACATGATTGAAATGCTTATTGTAATGACAATTGGGTTGCCCACGTGATGGGTCAGTCGGGGAATGGTTTGGATTTATCCCAAGAGTATCGATAGTAGTGATCACTCGACAAGCGTTTAGGGTTACTAACCCACCACCTTCTTGGTCAATTTCGTCATTTTCACTGTTGGGTTTGGGCGGCTAGGAGCTCTGCAACTTTGTCAAGGATTTTCTACTTCTAGGGTTTTTCTTATCCTTTTTGTATTGTATTATATTTCCCCCTATGGTACTGTACTTATCCCCTGTATGGCCGGTGGGTTGGTGAGAGAAAATATGGTGGTTCTTGATGGCTTAATCTCATAATTGTCTGATACAATTATGGGGTGACAACTAGTAACATTTATCTTTGAAATTTTTCGAGTTTTGTCAAATATAATTCTTTTCCTTTAAATTCCTTTCTCCGAGTTTAAGAGGTTTTATATAGCTCACATACTTATATATATATATATATATATATATATATATATATATATATATATATATATATATATATATATATATACCGAAAGAGAAATTTCATTTCCGATCCTATAGTTTGGCACCATTTTTCATCATGTGAGGGTTATTATCAGCTAATTCACTGAGGTTTATCATTTTTTTCCTAATTCTCTATATAATTCATTTGATTATATGGAGGGTTTTGCATTTGAGTTTTATTTTTCTGCTAAAATTCCTTATTTCCTTACGCAGACCACGGTGGAGCCTCTATGGAAAATCTTGACTGTCTTTCTTTAGGTGAGTCTCGAAAACAAGGGTTTGTTGTACCTTACAGGTATTTAACAGTGTTGGGTTTATTTAATATACATTTTTTCTTCTAAAATTCCTCAACGTTATTAGAGTAACCCTCTATGGTTATTATTTTTCTATACTAGTATTGTTCTTTCATTTGGGAAACCAAACCCTTCCCAATTGCTACAGGGTTTTGGTTTTGTTTCCACATGTTTCTAAGGCAACCAGGTCTCAATTTACCTTAAGCCATAGGTAACACCATTACTCCTATTTATTTATTAAAATTTATACTTGGTACACATTTTAAATTAGGGTTAGCCACATGAACCTTTCCTTGCCATAATTTTTACGACATTTTTATTTTTACATGAATTAGGAGGCTCAATGTGCAACCAAGTTCTCACGAGGTAATATAAGGAAATAAATTCCTTAAGTTATCTCAGTCTTCTTTTTAGTAAATTGAATTTTTTGCTCGCTAACAAAGGCTTCTTCCTTATGTGCATTCTAGGTTCATTTTTACTGCCATCTCAGGGTTAGCATGGAATTATCCTTTGAATACACATACTCTGGGTTCATTCTAGTAGCAGAATAAATTTTAAGTTTCCCTTTTCTCCTTTCCATTGCAAGGAGGGTATGACCTGGTGATATATTCCACTTATTGAGGTCATATGCACAATTGGCTTACATTTTGTCTTGGAGTGTATATATACAAGTTTTCCACTGAGTTTGTTGTGACCTATTCTTATTAATTGTGTAATGAGTCCTTAACTCTTGATTTTGAACAATGAATAATTATACATGTATTCTTTTGCAGCTCTTCTTGTACATGATGCAATTATCCTATCTGTATTATATTTTCTTTTATTGTTGTTTTTAATAATAGATAGGTTGTTGCTATGTAAGGACTTGCACATTAGACTTAATATATTTTCTTGAGTATATTTGTTTTTAGAGTTTTGTAGATGAAATTATTTGATTTCAAACAAATAATGTAAATGTGGTATTTTCAAATATTCTCTGTATTTAAAAACTTCTTCCAGATGTACAAGACTTACTCGACCATATTCCTTTTTCCATAAGAGATATATGCTAATATCATACTTAGATATTTCATCATTTTATGTAACTCTTTAGTTTATTTCTCATGTAAGTTATATATAATCAAATTTTACATTATACATAAATTTTGTTTTTATTCGTTCATGTTTACCTACAATAGGTCTCTGATTATTTTCTTCATAATAAAGAGGTGCCACTGAGATTTTTCTCTCAATTATTCTTATCCCAACATGTTTTTGGTTTTAATCCCTAAAACTATCATATTATCCTTCAACTAGGTTAAGGTATACTACTTTTGAGAAATCCTCGAAGCTGAAGAAATTAGTTGTAACCCTCGTGAACTACGAGTTTCTACATATACTCCTCCAAGGGTTTTTCTTTACACATTGAGTAGGAACTGCATTTGCTAAGGTTTAGCACAAAGTTATCATTTTGTACTAGCCTATCACTTATGTTAATCCTACTCATTTTTCTTGTTTAGCAATAAACCAAAAATAGTTTGCTTCTCTACCCATAATATTTAAACGGAACAAGATTCATGTTTGATATTAGTTATTTAGCAAGAAAAGCATTTAATATTTTATATACTCCACTAATTTCTCTTCTCCTTATGCATAAAATCTAAAAAAAAAAACAATCTTTAAAAGTTCTTGAACGAAACACTCAGTTCACTTATATGTGTATTGGAAAATATAGCAGGAGAAAGCATGCTCCTCCCAAGCAAGTGAACCGTTGAACAAAAATTCCCCTCGAGCCTCAGGTTGATCTTCTATAAAAAATAATATTCTTCCTCCTTAGATCCTAGTGTCATCCCACTAGTTTAGTTTCTAAATTTTTGTTTACTTGCTTTCGGTCTAGTCTTTTCTTGTCCACTAGAACCCTTTTCTCAAATTTCCTTTCTCTCCCATAGTCCCTTTTCCTCCAGTAATGCTATCTTTGGTTGTTGGAAATCTTGGAAAAGATGGAGGTTTAATATTGTGACAACTATCAGCTCAAAAATTGTCTCTTCTTGGACTCCAACTGATTTTAATTGATTTCCTAACAATTGGGTAGTTGGTAGCCTGACTACTCACATGCTAGCTCCTCTTATATTTTCAAATAAACAATAAGTTAATAAACAATTTTTCATTCATAACAACATATTAATACTTACATTTGTCACCAAAAATATCCAACTTAGTCTTATCCCATGGCTAGTTTCCTAATTTAAATATTTGCAACACAATATAAAATAATAAAGTCTAGTAAAGAAATAATTACAACAAGGGCACTACAGTGAAATTCTCAAGATGTCCACCCAAATTATATGTTTGTCCCATTTTCTAGTCTTTGTAGATGAACTTAATGGTCACACAAGGCAAAATTAACATCTGCGTGTGGGGGAGGTCGTGTTGCCATTTCCTCCTGCGTAATTTCTAGGTGGGGTAGTGGAAACCTGCACCCTCGCTCCCCCTCTTGGTTAGCATGTTGTTACAGGTCATTTTTCATATCTGTTTAAATGGCCTGGAAACTAGATTAATCAACATCCTTGACACCTTGCAATCATCCCTTTGCAAAGCCTTAACCATTATCTCTCAAAAAATTCCAAGGATTTTGGGCTAATCAGCTTAAAAACCTAATTTTATCCCTAGTGTACCCTTCCTTCTAACCGCTTGCACTAGTTGCATGTTGCATAACTGAGTACCTGCATTGAACATCACATGTTTCCTTTACTGTAGGTGCGATGGTTCTAGAATTCTGGGAAAAATAAAAAATAATTTTGATTCTTCTCTTTCCACAAGCGTCTAAGGTGGTTGTACCATTTATATTGATTGAGATCTCAAACTCCTATCTTAAAGGTCTTATCTCTTATCCCTAGAGCTTATCCTCCCTAATATGTGGATCTATGTCTTAGATTGTTAAAACCCAAACTACCTTATTTACCCTATAAATTCACTGCCTCCCATGGAGTCTGGGTCGGCTTTTGGAGACTCTTAGTTATGCCTTGACATTGCTAATTTTTACCGAAGGATCCATTACCATCCTTGAGTTGTGATTGAAGGGTTGCTTTGTGGCTAAGGAAGGACAAATTTGGTGGGAGACATCTACATAGTCAAAATCTGTAAAAGGGTTGTAATCTTCTCCTACATTTCATTAATACAAAAAGCTTTGTTTTCCTATACTTATGTCTATTTGATGCATATGTATTTCTATTCCTTTTTGACTCATTGATTAGAGATATTATTCTATGTTATTTATATCTTGTAGTTCTAGTGCTTGTTATAATTGTTTTACAGGTTCCATTTATAGCAATTGGAGTTGGAGTTAAATTTCGCAAGCAGGGAGAAGAGAACTTGTGTTGGACCCCAAATAGGTCTTTCCTCTATTTTATAATTTCTCTAAGGAAAACATTAGCCTTTTTGTTTTTGTTGTTTATAGATCAAGCCACTAGATCTAGGGAGTTCACTTCTATTCGCAGGAGAGAATTTTCCATCAATCACATGTGTCACCCCATTTGAGGATAAGTGAAATTAGTTATACAACACTAGCATTTTTTAATTATTTTTATAATGTATAATTTTATTAATCTAAATTATTTTAATTAACTAATTTCGTAATATTTTTTTTTTCTAGTTAAGACTAACCTAAGTGCCCGCGGGGGATTTGAACCGGTTACCTATCGCAAGGAGTGCCTTAACAACACACCCATTCACCGTCAATCCAAAGCCCCGTGGGCACACATTGCTACATTTCACTGCATCACTAGGATTTCTCTAAATCCTTCAGCACTAATTTCGTAATTATTTAATTATTTAAAACATTAAAAAATAAATTCTTAGAACTTCCAAATTAAATTTATACTTTTTATTTTTATTTTATTTTCTATTGATTTAGGGACCCCAGAGATCAGTGACTACTACATCCACAAAATATTTATACTAGGCAGTTCCACCCAAGGGATCATTTCCTATCAGCTCAACCATGGAGCCTGATCCCAAGGGTGTCGAGAGAATTGAACCCGTGACCTCCCAATAGCAAAGGTAGTTTAATGACAGGGACGTGACTAATTGAGCTAACCCTCAGGGTTATTTATAGCATTTAATTATTTAAAACAACTCAAAAAATGAAATTTTATAACATTAATATTTAATTATAATAGTAAAAAAATCTATATTTAGAGGTTATAGTGGTAGGTGTCAAATTCAAGGATTAAATTTGAAGAGAAGGGTTCTATTCCAATTTGAAGGGTTAACTTAATTTTAGCTTTCCAATATCGATAAGTTAAAATAACTTATTCTTTTCATATGAACATGTAAAATAATTTTAAATTGCTATATAGCTCACACATCACCATTTCTATTGTTTTAAGTTTTGTAGATCTTAAACGAAGAACCTTATCTATATAATAAAACTCTAAGTACACTTGAACGAGTACACATAGATGACATTGGTTCACCAATATTACAATCTATATAGAAATCATAAGGAAGCAATTTAATGGAACCATTTACTTGTACAATATATATGAATCATATGGAGATAATTCAATTGGACACTTTACTTATAATTGATATAGGAACCATATGGAGGTAATTTAATAGGACCATTTACTCTTTCATCTCATGGACACCATTCTGCAAGTACAATGAAATTGTTTTCATTCTTATAGGGTAACATGCCCAATTGTTCAAAAAATAACAATGAGCTTTTTAAACAAAATCAAAATATAGAATTATTTTATCAATATCGTTATAATCTCCAATAAAAGAAATACAAGAAGAACTTTTAAAAACCTTCAATAACGTAATTTTTATAAAAGAAACATAACGTCCAAGAATATTTTTCCATAAAAATTATAGGCCTCATGATTAGTACACTTGTGCATAATGATGCATGACACTACTGCAAAAGAACACATAAATAACATTATTTTTTGTAAACAAATATGAATCAACACTACTTATTATTTAGCATTAAATTATTGATAATAAGGAATCATAGCTACATTGAATCAATTTTGATCCATAATGCCTAATATTGTCTTGTCTTCATATTAAGTATGCATAGGAAAGACATGAAGGCGATATTCATAAATGCAAGCAAGTAGATCAAGTAATAAAGGAAAGTACACTATGTAAGCAATAATACAAGAAAATGAAGCAGGAAGTAAGAAGATATGTAATTGGAGTCATGGAGGATTGGTAGGTACCATTTGTGAATCCAAACCCCAAGAGGTTGGGGCACTACCTCAAATTGGAATTCTATCTCCTCTCTCAAGTGTAAAAGGATTCACTCCAACCAAAGTTTTTAATCTTCAATGTAGACATTACTACAATATAATTTCAATAAACAAGTGATACATGGATGCATAAACTCCATAGCAATATAATTTATTTTATAAAAATGATTTTTTTTAATTATCATGATATAGAGAAAAAAATTAACATTATATTTTTTTAATTATTATGGTACATGAAAAATGATTAACAAAGAAAAAACTCTAATAATAATCACAAGTAAGACATATATATTATGAAAGATTTCCTTACCTTTCAATTGAAAAAATAAGAAACAATGTCAATTTGAAATTTGACAAGTAATTTTTTATTTTAATTTTTATTTGTATGGGAGATAATTTTATGTCGTTTTGTGATGAGTTAGAGAGCTTTTGAAGGACAATGACAACTTCAATTTTGAACCCTAGTAGGAAACAAGGATTACAAAACCAACCTAGTTCCCAATGTTTAAATTTACTTTGCTAATTTTTCAAATTTATACCTATATTTTTAATATTTTATTTAATTTTCGATGCAATTTATTTCGGTATAAGGTGTGTTTGCTAACAGACTTAAGGCACTAGCTTGTGATCTAATAAAATAGGGCATCTAAGTTTAAAAAATCAATTGGTGATTTCACCAAGCCTAGTATACACCAACTCTTAACATGGATGGATTTTAAGTGTATTCTCCCAACTTTGAACCAGGATCACCATATAAAATGAGGCCCTTCGAAATCAATCAAATTTTTAGATTTTGACATTTCAAATAAAAAATAACATATAAATAAACTTTGATTTACTTATACGCACACTTATCACAAAACTATTTAATATAATCTCCTGATACAACCATACATTAGCCTATATTCTCAAAATATTACCATGATTTGTAATACACCTTCATAAAAATTACTATCCAAATGTCAAAAACCCCTTAATTTTTTATCATTTCCTCTCAGTTAATTAACATTATATTTAAAAAAATATGAAAATTAACTTAACTATTTATATGTCAATACATTTTATTTTCAATCTCCTTTTTTCCCTCGCTGAATGATAGGCGAAACCATCTTCTAGTTTTGTCACGTATATTGAATTCTTTATTTATTTTTTAAATATAAAATTAACCATGCAAATTACGTTATATCGTTGTCGCCCAACAAGCAATAGTGTTAGGTTGCACACATTATAAATATTAATTTCCACTTAATCATTTTCATTTAATGTGTATTTTAAATCATATTTATTCGAAATATGTTAAAGACATTTTTATGCGGTGATTTTTGTTTAAAATCGATTATTTCAAAATGGGCCATTCTAAACCATTGGGTTTGGGATTACCATCTTCTTGTTATGTCGGGTTAGATGTGAAGTTAAAGAATATTTTAGAAGGTAGTCCATATTGGTTGTCGTAGTCTTCAACCATCTTCAGCAAACTAACTCTATCTCTTACATTGACTTTCTGATAGTCACTGTCTACACTAACTCTCTGACAGTCACTACCATTGACTTCTAGAAATCACATGGTAACTCATGTAACAACCATGAGGAAAAATCTAGAGCCTTGTCCATCATTTATAACTAGCAATTGCACCACATGTTGCAAAGGAAACATCGTAAGGCAGTAGCATATGAAAGAGTAGCATAGAAGAAATAAGTAAAAATATTATGCAATTTTGTTTATTTACTGGTGTTTGTCTGAGAAAACCTTTGAAATTTAAACTTTGCATAAATGAGTTACAACAATCAAGAAGTACTTGAGGAGTCACATTAATATCTATTTTTTCATAAGTATGTTCACTGATAATGTGTTGTTGTTCATAATGTCTCTAGTATGTACCTACCAACTGCAAAAACCAATACAGGTGTGTGTTGTCTTGTGGTCGAGGGGCACATCGTTGCCATGGTGGCACCAATAGGGAATGGAAGGAAAAATGAAATTGAATCCTCAAAGCTCCGCATTGAGAGCATTATAAACACTGTAGTTAGAAACCCAAGCTACACATTAAAAGGTATGTCAAACCAATTGTGAGATGGTGTATTACCAATATGTGAGGTGGTGTCAGATCCGTGGTAGTCGAAGCCAAAAGGGACTACAAAGGGATGTCAAACCACTTGTGGGATGGTGCACTACTAATAAGTAGATTGATATATTTTTTTAATACTAAGCCTTGCATAGATTGGGATTAGTTGATGGGGATTAAATTCTACAAAATTATATTACCTGATAGGAATGAAACTCTACAAAATCCAACTGGTTTATAACTCATAGGTCTATGGATTGATATCTAGAAAAGCATTTGATATTATACTGAGACATGGAATTAGATCAAAACCTTAAAAGGAAACTTCTAGTAATAGAAAAGAAGCCCAACTTCTAGTAACAAAATAAAAGACCATAATGTAAATTAAACCTTTTTTATAACTTCTAGAAACTCAAACTGGAGTAGTCATCAATTCTCAATACTCTTTGAAGAACGAAGCTTTGAAATTAATCCTGCTTGTTTTTCTAATAGAGGATATGGCATTGGTGGTGGGTCTCCAGAAATTTCCAAGGTTGATTCCGTTTTTGATACCATTGATGCAATCATTGTAGATACCATTAATGCAATCACATTGAGCAAGAGTTTTGTTTTGAAGCACCATGCTTGTTTGGAAAAGGACAACATTTCCAACTTCTACATAGAATCAGACAACCAAAACAGTTTACAATCAAGTATCCAGTCTCATGTACCACACCCTTTCTAAGAAGAACCAAAATAGTCATAGGTTTTTTAGTCAAACCATAAATTCAGACTTGGCAAGAAAAAATAATAATGGATTAAAATGATTTGTGTAAAGTCCTGTAATGTTGTTTCCCATTGCATTTGGCAGTGAATGTATTTATTTGAACTCGACCATTGTTTAATAAAGGTAATGAAAAGTGCCAATTAATTGTGTTTATTATATTAATTAAAAGCATCCAAAACTCTGAGGAGTCAAATTCTTAGTGAAAGATTCACGTAAAAGAAAATAAATGTGAGTTTTTGTTAGTACAAATACATGGTGAATTTTTAGATTAATGGAAGAGATTAAAATAAATACAACAATTATAACCTCCAATGTGTTGGCATTATGATGCATGTGTTGTACTTGATGGCAACCCACTCATAGAAGAAACAACTCACTTATATATAACTAGATGAATCTACAGAAGAGATATCAGATGTGACAGAATACATGGGATGCAGGACAGCTCAAAGGAATCAGATGACAGTTCTCAGTATGACAAGTTAGCTTTGCCATCAAGTCCAAAGGGGGAGATTGTTGGCATTATGATACAAGTGTTGTCCTTGATGGCAACTCACACAGATGATAGATCATAGTGCAGTAGATCAGTAGCAAATATTTGATGATCAGACTACAAAGAATGAAGAAAGAAGAGTATATATGCAGGTTCAGAGTATATATGCAGGTTCACTATATACCAAGTAGGGTATACACACAGGTTATACGCAGGTTCACTATGTACCAAGTCACGTATATACGCAGGTTCGCTATATACCAAGTAGGGTATACACGCAGGTTCACTATATACAAAGGCGCGTATACACGCAAGATTGCTGATCAAAAGTCGCGTATGCGTATGCACACACTTTCATGCACGGAAAAGTGCGTACATGTGGGAAAGCTTATTTTTGGGTCCGTGGTATTTAGACCTATGGTTTTGGTCCTTGGGATTGCGTTTGAAGTGTTGAACCCAGGTATTGGGTCCCTAGTATTGGTTCTTAATGGTTTTGGACCATGGTATTGAGTAAGGCCTAAGACTATAAAAGGAGAGGAAGATTATTAGGCAAATGCATTCAGAAAGTCTTGAATATCTGATGAAGGATCAGATTCAGTATGCAGGTTATGGGTTCATGATGCATTGCTTGATCTGAGCTAAGGAGGAATCTCACCAGTTAATAGAGAACTAGATCTAAGGATAGATCGAGATCAAATGGTTTGAAATGAATTATCTCTATATGGTTGATTATGCTAGATCTGTATACTGACGCATGTAATGTTCTGAATTTGGTATAATTTAAGTTTGAAATAGTTGCAACTCATGATTGAATATTTATAGATCTGTACGCGGATTGGCTTTAGTTAAAGCGCGTATGTACGCAGGTTTGGTTCGTCATAGTAGCGCATACATTATGAAGTATGATATTTGAAGTGCTGTTGGGTCTGATTGTTATTGAAGAGTTTCTGTTGTTCGTTCTGTGTTCTGGTGACTGTGTTGTCGACAACGTTTCATTGTTTCAGTGATTCAGAGATTGATGATGCAGGAGTAGTTGATGGGTGTTTTGCAATGATGATTATTTTTTTGCTTCAATGTAGTTTATGGGTCCAGTATGAATATTGGATGAAACGTGGCCTTTAGATTATGATGTTGTGTTCTATGAGTATCCAGTATGAAAATTTATGAAACGTGGTACCTGGAGGAAGAAAGAGAAGGTTGTAGCCTTCTGTAGGTCGGCACCTACGTACTAGTACATCAGCTAGTACAAGAGCAAAGGGGGTGGTAGCTCCCTTCCAGTAGCAGCTGGAGAACGAGTAAAGGTTGGAGCATTTCAGTAGGCCGACACCTGCGTACTAGTAAATGGATCGACTAGTACAAGAGCTAAGGGGGTTGTAGCTCCCTTCCAGGAGAGTCTGGAGAACGAGAGAAGGTTGTAGCCTTCTGCAGGTAGAAGCCTGTGTACTGGTATAATACTGCACCGGTACAAAAGTATTGTAAAATGAAGTTTCTTATTAAAGGAAGATAGAGACGACTTGCAGCAGGTGGTTTTCACCCACATTTGGTTTCCACCTTATATCATGGTGTTCATGTGTGCTTCTTGTGTGTGATGATCTATTCTGTTTTTACTGCACCTGCTTACTGTTCATGTGGTTAATGAAGTTCTGATGCACTAACTAAAGATCAACATTTAATGGATTAACTGAATCATAAGTATTCTGGATATATGCTAGTTGCATTAGACACAGTTGCGTATACATGCGAGTTCACTTAATTGAAGTAACGTATATGAATCTTAATATGGAAATGAAAAAGTTTTATTGATTTTATAATACTGATTCACCCCCTCCTCTCAATATTATTTCCAACAATTGGTATCAGAGCAGGTCCTTTGGTAGAAGCTTGATCACTTGAAGGAGATCCGTAGATCAATCGGAAAGAAGCTTAAGAAGAAAGTTCCTAAGAAGAAGAAGACATCTCAGAAGAACTATGACAGTGGGAGCATCGATTGGGGGTTATGTGGAAGAAGCACTTCAGATTCAGAATCACTTCAGAATGAAGATGAACAAGATCTATCAGGTACGAATTTGTTATCCTCTGGTGATACATTTATCCATCCATGTGAAGATGATGAAAGTGATAGCGAAACAACTGAATTTGTTCTTATGGGTGAGAAAGAAAGATATCAAATAGAGGCGGAATTTGAAAGGCTTATAGACAAAATTAGAGATCAACAAGATCAGTTGAACAAAAGGGAATGCGCCTTCAAAGAAGAATCTACCAAACTAAAAGCTCAACTAGAGGAAGGAAACAAGGTAAGGAAGGTATTCAAGGACAAGGTAATTCAATATCAAAAGTTGCAGGATGAAGTGACCTCATTAAGAAATGAAGTCAATGAAAGGAGCACAACAATCAAGAAACTCAGAGATAGATCCAGTTATTATGAAAGGCTTGAAGCTATGATCCTCTCGCTAAAGGAAGATCTTGAAGAATCAAAGAAGCAGAATAAAGATCTACTCCAAGCTCTTGAAAAACAAGAAAATGAAGTTCTTGAACTAAGACATCAGTTAGAAGAAGGAAGAAAAGCTGAAGAAAACATGAAGAAGCAATATCATGAAAAGGAAGAGCATCTCCAGGTTGAGGTAAATATTCTAAAAGAAAAATTAGAAGAAAAGGATAAGCTCTTACGATTTCAAGATAGTACTAAGATCTTGGATGATATTATTAGTAGTCAAAGGTCTCTTGCTATCAAAACTGGTCTTGGTTTTCATGAATCTATTGAAGGTGAATCTAGTTCAGAAAATAAGATAAGGAACTCTAATGCAAAATCTGAAATGCTCGACAAGGAGATGAAAGGTCGACCCCATCAATAGCCAAGGAAAGAAATTCTTCAAAGAAAATCTTTTACTCCTCCAATGAATAATGTTGAATGTTATGTATGTCATAATCTTGGACATGTTGTAGCCAAATGCAGAAGAAGAATGGTTCAAGACCATCACACAGAAAGATCATCACGGTCCAGGTACTTTAAGGGATATTGTTTTTATTGCAATATGTTTGGTCACAAAGCTGTTGATTGCTACAGAAGGAATATGAAATATATGAGATGTTATGCATGCAACAAGCTTGGACATATAGCTAAGAAATGCAGGAACAAAGTACGGGCACCATACCAAAAGAAGAAAACATCATCACATTTGAAGATATGGAAGAAGAAGGAAGTACAGTCAGAAAGATGTGGCACAACACCATATACAGACATAACAGACTCAGGGGGAGCTGAAAGTGTAAAACTTTAGTGTCCTAAATCTCATACGCAAGTTTCATAAAGGGAAGTTGCGTATATACGCGAGTTAGACACTGCACAGTCGCGTATATGTCAGTATGAAGAAAAGAAGAAGGGACAGGCTCAGAAAAAGGGTCTGATATGATTCAGTCTATTATTTGCTCTGTTTGATAATGGTTACAATCTGCTAATGATGTGTGGAAATGTCTTGATACTCATAAAATGTTTAGAAGTGTTTTTTATCCTAACTTGATGATGATGATGTCGTGATACTTCTTGCTGATATATGCATGATCAGATCTGACAGTAAACAGATGGCACAGGTTCAGGGGGAGTTTATGTTTTGAATAATGCATTGTTGGCATTATGGTTAGTAGTCCTTGGTGATGATGCTTATATGGCTAAATGATATCTTGCTATGATATGGTTATGAGTTGTCCATCTCATATGATTCTTGGGGTTACATAGTTGATTTTCAGATCAGATTTGTGGTTGATTCTCTGATAATGCATATATGGTGCTTACATGGTGATACACAACTTCATTACTTGATGATGAGTCACTCATATGTTGCTGTCGTCATATGCATAAAGATCATGATTCCTATTGTTGATGTCGATGATATAAAGAAGTCTTGACAAATGATCTTGAGCTCAAGATACATAGTGCTGGATACATGAATGATTACTCAAAGTTGCATTGTTGGAGACATGATGATGATGAGTTCTTACCTATAGGATGATAGGTTGATACTTACATATGATGATTGATGCAGATGTTCCCAAAGTGATGATACTTGGATCATGTAGATCTTGATGATGATGAGATGACTATGGTGTTTTTCACAAATGTTATAATGTGAATGATTTTATGATGATGAGTTGATATCTATATGCAAACATACCTTGTTACAGGACATTTACAGGTTGCTGATCTGGAAGTTGTTGTACGCGAGTTTTATGAGGGACATCCGCGTATATACGCATGTTTCTGTGGATACAGTCGCGTATATTTTGGAAATCAGTGGGCCAGAATCAGGATGAGAAAAGTCTGTTATGGGTCTGATAGAGACCATCTGGAACAGGTGCAGAGGGATAACATGATTCCTGGTCTAGATGTTGTTGACAGATGCTTATGGAGCAAACCATACATTGTGTATGATAGTCGCTGATGACTATCATGGTCTTATTTAGATGTAAAGGTCATATCAAGACTCATGATGTAATAATGTGTCTCTATCTATTGTAGTCATTTGATGAAATCTCTTCTGATGTAATTTGTACCCCCTCTATGCATAGGAAGGATGATGAAATATTTCAGTCATGTATTTATTTTTCAAGGTCATGTAACGACCTATGTTGGTTTCCCCACTATGCCTGGGATGGATGATGTTATACTCTTGCGTTATCATGTGTAAACCTTGATGTATCCCCACTTGGTTGAGTGGATGAGTCAATATTGGTATATCTCCACTGGGTTGGGAGATGAATGTATGAGTCCTTAGTGATAGGAAGGTCATTTATGATAGAGTCATGTTCTTTTTGTAGAACATCTTTTTGCAGACCTTGCTTACAAGCAGGGGAGCATGATCAACACACTTCAGCAGATCAGAGACTTCAGCATGTACTCAAAGGAAGCATGGATAGATTGGTACACCTTGGCATATACAAAGGGGGAGCTCATTCAGAGATTTCAGCAAGTACTCAGGGGAGTATGGAAAGAGGAATGTATATCAGGAAAGAGAATATCTTGGTCCGCCCTTTGCCCTTGATGTCAAAGGGGGAGAGTGATTTGGTGTTGTTGCCATCAAGTCCAAAGGGGGAGATTGTTGGCATTATGATGCATGTGTTGTACTTGATGGCAACCCACTCGTAGAAGAAACAACTCACTTATATATAACTAGATGAATCTACAGAAGAGATATCAGATGTGACAGAATACATGGGATGCAGGACAACTCAAAGGAATCAGATGACAGTTCTCAGTATGACAAGTTAGCTTTGCCATCAAGTCCAAAGGGGGAGATTGTTGGCATTATGATACAAGTGTTGTCCTTGATGGCAACTCACACAGATGATAGATCATAGTGCAACAGATCAGTAGCAAAGATTTGATGATCAGACTACAAAGAATGAAGAAAGAAGAGTATATATGCAGGTTCAGAGTATATACGCAGGTTCACTATATACCAAGTAGGGTATACACACAGGTTATACGCAGGTTCACTATGTACCAAGTCGCGTATATACGCAGGTTCGCTATATACCAAGTAGGGTATACACACAGGTTCACTATATACAAAGGTGCGTATACACGCAGGATTGCTGATCAAAAGTCGTGTATGAGTATGCACACACTTTCATGCACGTAAAAGCGCGTACATGTGGGAAAGCTTAATTTTTGGGTCCGTGGTATTTAGACCTATGGTTTTGGTCCTTGGGATTGCGTTCGAAGTGTTGAACCCAGGTATTGGGTCCCTAGTATTGGTTCTTAATGGTTTTGGACCATGGTATTGAGTAAGGCCTAAGACTATAAAAGGAGAGGAAGATAATTAGGCAAATGCATTCAGAAAGTCTTGAATATCTGATGAAGGATGAGATTCATTATGCAGGTTATGGTTTCATGATGCATTGCTTGATCTGAGCTAAGGAGGAATCTCACCGGTTGATAGAGAACAAGATCTAAGGATAGATCGGGATCAAATGGTTTGAAATGAATTATCTCTATATGGTTGATTATGCTAGATCTGTATACTGACGCATGTAATGTTCTGAATTGGGTATAATTTAAGTTTGAAATCGCTGCAACTCATGATTGAATATTTATAGATTTGTAAGCAGGTTGGCTTTAGTTAAAGCGCGTATGTATGCGGGTTTGGTTCGTCATAGTAGCGTATACTTTATGAAGTATGATATTTGAAGTGCAGTTGGGTCTGATTGTTATTGCAGAGTTTCTGTTGTCTGTTCTGTGTTCTGGTGACTGTGTTGTCGACAGGGTTTCAGTGTTTCAGTGATTCAGAGATTGATGATGCAGGAGTAGTTGATGGGTGTTTTGCAATGATGATTGTTTTTGTGCTTCAATGTAGTTGATGGGTCCAGTATGAAAATTGGATGAAACGTGGCCTTTAGATTATGATGTTGTGTTCCATGAATATCCAGTATGAAAATTTATGAAACGTGGTACCTGGAGGAAGAAAGAGAAGGTTGTAGCCTTATGTAGGTCGACACCTACATACTAGTACATCAGCTAGTACAAGAGCAAAGGGGGTGGTAGCTCCCTTCCAGTAGCAGCTGGAGAACGAGTAAAGGTTGGAGAATTTCAGTAGGCCAGCATCTATGTACTAGTAAATGGATCGGCTAGTACAAGAGCTAAGGGGTGTAGCTCCCTTCCAGGAGAGTCTGGAGAATGAGAGAAGGTTGTAGCCTTCTGCAGGTAGAAGCCTGTGTACTGGTATAAGACTGCACCAGTACAAAAATATTGTAAAATGAAGTTTCTTATTAAAGGAAGATAGAGACGACTTGCAGCAGGTGGTTTTCACCCACATTGGGTTTCCACCTTATATCATGGTGTTCATGTGTGCTTCTTGTGTGTGATGATCTGTTCTGTTTTTACTGCACCTGCTTACTGTTCATGTGGTTAATGAAGTTCTGATGCACAAACTAAAGATCAACATTTAATGGATTAACTAAATCATAAGTATTCTGGATATACGCTAGTTGCATTAGACACAGTTGCATATACACGCGGGTTCACTTAACTGAAGTAGCGTATATGAATCTTAATATGGAAATGAAAAAGTTTTATTGATTTGATAATACTGATTCACCCCGCCCCCCCAGCCCCCCCCCTCTTCTCTTAGTATTATTTCCAATACAATGTGGCAAGCTAAGTTACATACTGTCAAATTCCATCCATTTTGATACAAATATTTTTATGTTCAGGTACAAGTAAAACATAAGTCTAATTGCAAAAATTCATCATTTCGTATGATGTCATAAATGTTCCAACTATAAAATCTTTGTCCGGCTTCATGTCATTGTACAATATGCACAAAGGAACAATTGCACCATTAATTAGCCTCTATTAATTCAACCCACAAAATTCCAGTGATGGAATAAAGCATAAACAAAACACGTGACAAAATATCTTGTCAAATAGAAGAGATTGAATAAGGTAATCAAAGTAACTACCCCACATAGATACTGTTCACTGTTACATATGAACTGGCCTCCGAACAATTTTCTCTCTTGAATTTTTAAAGATATGTTAGGGAATCATAATTTTCTTTGCAGGTATTCTCTATAGGATGTTAGTGTAGATCTAATGATAATTGAAAGGTGTTATGGGAGGATATTTCCCCACTCGATGATCTTTTACAGTGGGCCATGCAACATCTAGTCCTCTCTTAGGAATTTATGTGTAGTTTGTTTGAATATGGATAGTGTAGACATTAAGGAGCTTCATTAGGTGGTGTGTCACCATGAGGAGATGATACAAGACAACAATTGGTTGACTAAGTAGACTAGACCTACTCAACCTCTGCAATTTTAGAAGAGAGTGTCAGGCTAATTCTCCACCCACTGATCTCTTATGTTGGGTCAAACAACATCTGGTTCTCTATGAAGTTTCTATGTAATCTCTTCAATTATCGATAGTCCAGCATTCCAGAGCTTCGTAAGGTGATTCATCACCATGACGAAGTGATATAGGGAAACAAAAGTTCTCTTCTCACATTCTCTTCTAAATTCACATACATTGAATAGGCCCAATATGCTCACTTATCCAAGACATTCTAGTGATCTATAAGTAGCAACTTGATTCTCTGGGAACAAAACACCAAAGGGTACCATATTTTAAACTTATTTTTTGCATGGACTCTCTAGCAATACCTTCTAATAATATAGGCTAATCAGAATATCCATCAAGCAAGAGACCATATTTTGTACCAAGATTGTATTATATTTTTTAATATACATTGTTAAAGAAGTAAAAAAGAAAACTTGCAAGCCATGAACAAGAAAAATCATCCACCTTGTCCCTATAAGTTCCTTGATCAAATCCAACTACTTCATCCATGTACTGCCTATTTCCAAAGGTTTTTCTAACTTTCTGACCAATAAATACATCTCCACCACTATTTTCATCGGGAGTTTGTATTACATGCACAAATAGGTGTAAATTCATAAATATTTCCATTCATAACAGGAATAAGTCTAAATCTAAGAATTCATTTGATATGAGAAACATATAAATTTATAATAGAATTTGGGAGTGGTAGAATAAAGCAACATACATCTTGCTCTTGCTTTAAATCAAAACCTAGTTCTCCATCTATCACAACAACTGTACAAGAATGTAAAACCGTCAATGTAAAATAAATCTAAATATAGTCCATGGATAAAAATATCATCTCTATCAAATCCATTAGATGTAGTGAAGTAAGCCACAACCAATGGGATAGTTACCAAGTAGACATGGTAAGTGAAAAACACTCTAACATGTAAGTTATATCTAACAATTTACATAGAAAAGAATCCTAAGCTGGTATAGACCATGTAAGAATAATAAATTTCTAAACCTTGCAAAAAGTTGTATGATTGTACACACTATGAATTAACCTAATGGAATGTCCGCCATCCACTGGTGAGTTAACGTTCTTGACAAACTCAAACTCAGTTTTTTTGTCTTCAAGTATGCTCTGGTAAGAAGTAGGATGCCTTATGTCGGTATCCAGTGCAACCCTAGTAGAAGGATAATCCCCATTGATTGGTCCAACATGGCTATCCAATATCTTAAGCACACCATCTGTAGCATCTACAGAACTGAAGATGACATGGGTGTTTGGTATCCCATTGGCTTGTATATTCTCAATCTTTAGACATTAGAGATATCTTCGCTTGGGATATGCATTTAGTATTTTCATGTAAATTATCATTCACCACATTAGCAGCAATGGAAGTCAAATTTGTCTCAAAAACAAGGCTGGAAATAGAGTTAGTATTGGTAGAGACAAAATTGTTTCTTTTTTTTGCAGCGTCAACAAAGGAGTTCTGAACAATAAAAATGGGTCCACTATTGCAAGATATTGTTTTAACTTATTTGTTTGACATGTCGGAAATTTATGTACCTGGACTGTCATGACCCATATTCTTCCCAGTAGTCTTTATGTAATCAATGCTCCCAACTTCAACATGTTGAACATTGACCCATGTACTCCTGTAAATATCAACACTTACATATGCTATCTCTTCATTTCTAATATTCGGTTCAACACCCATGACAAGACTGTAAGCTACAGTAGGCACAGTGTCAACTCGAAATTCATTACTAACTTGAAATTCCAACTCAGGTGATGGAACTTCATGAACTTCAATAGGCATACATTTTGTCGGAAAAAGAAAAGTCTTTTCATTCTCAAAATCTGCAACACTATTGTCATCATCAAAATCTATAGATGCATCCTTATTACTTATAGTAGTAATTTCAGCACTTGAAGGCAGGTTGTGAACTAAATTAGGTCTAGTATCAACATGAAATTCATTACAAGAAGGAAATTATAACTCAGAATATGGAACTTCATGAACTTTAACATGGACTCTTGTCACCATCAACATCAAGATATGCTCTCTTGTCACTATGAACATCTACATACACACTCTTGTCATTTCTAGTAGTAGTTATAGCACACAAAGGCAGACGGTAAGCTGAAGTATATATGGTATCAATATGCAATTCATTAGTAGATTACAATTCCAACTTAGAATATGGCACTTCATGCACTTCAATAGGTACATTCCATCTGCAAAGGTAAGCTTTCATTTACAGGATTTTCATCACTAAAATCATCCTTTTGCAATGAGTTTAATTTATATGTCTTGGTATGGAAATGATTTTGTCCTATGGACCATACTTTCTATATCAGTATCATGTTCACCATTTGCATCATTGAATCTTTTACCTAGAGAAAATTCCTCGGTAATCAATGTTGTAATATGGTCCCTGTTTTCTCTAGATAAAGTGGTCCCGACATTAGTTGTGGTCCTTTTCTCAAAAGAAGCTCCAGGAGTTGCATCAAGTTTGAAACCCTTGGTCAATAGATATTGTTGAGATTACAAGCACAACAACATTGATTGGTACATTGTTAAATATCTGTCTAAATTTTAAAACACGGAAGTGACAAATGCATACCAGACACATGATTTGTTTGTGCCATTTATAATAAATTAAAAGAAATTCCAAACTCACTATAGTTCCAAGGATCGCCATAATTAGAAGTGCCTGCAAATGAAGGTAAAGAAGTGTCAACATCTTCAATCGAAAAACAGGCTCTCCTTGAACAAAATCCACAAATGTAGTAGCAATTTTTGTAGGTTTGTCCAAACCCTTGAGATTGATTTTTCCTGGTCCTCCATGCAACTCAATTTCCTCAAAATTTGTGATATAAATAAAAAATTCAAAGAAACCTGGAATCAAGAGACACGAATTGAATCAGAGAAATGAGCTATTGTGAATGTAGATAATGAAAATGAGGAATGTCACAAAATACACTAACCCACATTCCAATAAAAAATTCAAGAGGGGTTTTACTACCATGCTACTCGATTGAAATAATATCATCCTCTACGACTTATGTCTCTAGTCTATGGGCTTTTGGGGATGTTATCTGCCACCCTTCCAACACTTGCAAATCTCACAAACATTACTCAAATGCATATTGAAATTGAATTCTTCTTCTAGGGTTCTAGGAGTATATTCACAACTGCAATTGTTACAAGTTCGGGTGCCGACATCCCCAAGGCTTAACACTCCAGTTGGTCATCAAATTCGCCCTCTATTACAATTATAAATGAGGTTCCCAATGGAGGATTTATTACAACCTATTCAAGCCTAAAAACCCTTTGATGATTGCATGCCTTGAGCAAATGAAGAATTGTTCAGGTGACCCACGAGTTATAGTTGTAGAAACTGAATAATAGAGAAACCATAAAAATAGAAGTTGATGGATAGTGGTGAGATTGAATGGCAGATGACATTTCAATCGTCTAACAGGAAAACTCGTTTATCATATTATCAAATCACATAAGAAAACTAACAAATATCATGCACATAGAACATAAAAAAAAAATTAAAAAATTTCAAATGCAAATGCAAATGAGTTTCTCCTTGAGAATATTTGTTCTTTTCCATTTTAAAACAACATTTTGTACAAAAGTATTTGAAAAGTAGATTTACATAAATGACATAAGAAACAATTTGTACAAAAGTAAGGCTGAAATAGATGTAAATAGATTTATAACTTGAAGCCACTATATCTAGTCAGTCTCATGGGAAATATCAGCAAACAAGCTTGAAACCCACTGCCCCAAAAAACGGACTACCAAATAGGAGTAACTGCTTTTTCGTACTGCAAGGTGGTAGGTTCAAATCTGGTAATGACCCAATTCCTTGAGGCCTCCACCTAGAAGATCACTTTATGTTCTTTGACAACAAATGAAACATAATCACCATCACTGTGATAGACATTTGGGTCATGGCATAGGGATATTCTTGTCTGGGCCCAATGTAGGCCTTAACATCCTTGTCTAGTGGACAACTCTTCGAGGTATTATGTTTCTTTGATATAATGTGTCTCTTGTCTTCTAAGTATGGTGAAGCCCTTTTCTTGCCAAAATCCTCTTAGGCAATACTCTGATCAATGTTATGCCTTGTGTCACAATTAGTGTTAATGTTAGGATTTCTCCAACACTCTACATTGCTTCTTAAACTAGTACTCCTATCATCGAAGGGGGGAGCAAATTCAAAATCAGTTTTCCAATGGGTGCTCTGGTTGCACTATCATATGCCCAAATTAGACTACAGTGATACATGCCCAAATTTAAGTTTTCCTATAAAAATTTTTCTCTATGTCATAACCCATCTCAAGCTCAACCAAAGCCTTTATTCTTTCTTCCTGTTAGTATTTCTCAAATAAAATATCTACTGAGAAGTGTCTAATATTTTTGCACAAGCATTTACAAAGGGGGTGGGGGAGATATTATGCAAAAAAATATATTTATGTCTTGCATAATATCTCCCTCCACCCCCAACCTCATATATTGCATTATAAATCTAATCGCATGACAATTTTTAATTTTCTAACCAGAAACAAAAGCAAGCTTCATTCATCCCATCTGTAAGTTCATATATCCTTTGCAACAATAATATGGTCATGTTTACTGGTTCAATGTTGTTTTGAAGGGAAGGATCCAAAGGATCTTTTGCTACCTCTATAATAATTCCTTCACACGTGCAGAGAAAGTATGGCAGAGAACAAAATCCATAAAATGTTTGGATGTACCAAGGAATCTATCTTCGAATGCTCTTATGATCTTAGCAATATCACTTATGTCTACAGATGCCCCATTAACTATGATAAATCTCTTTCTCCAACAATGTTCTATATTGTAATATCAAATATTGTCTGATTAAATGACATTTCAACATTATATAATCCTAGTGATAATTTATAACAAAAATCTCCTCTTGACATCATAAGAAGTAAAGAGAAAAATTTAGGGGAAGCCTAGCTTTCACATGACACAGCCAAAAGACCTTATTTTTTCCTACCTGAAATAAATTTCAAAGCCAATGAAGCCCTGCAACTGTTTATGCAAGTTACACCTTAATTCATTCAATCTTATGATGATAATTGTGCATAAACATCTTTTGTCATGTGTCAAAATGGGAATCATTATATAGTTCACCCATGTACTTCCTATTTCCAAAGTTTTTTTCTAACTTTTTGACCAATAAATACATCTCCACCACTATTTTCATCGGGAGTTGATATTACATGCACAAATAGGTGTAAATTCACAAATATTTCCACTAGTAACAACAATAAGTCTAAATTTAAGCATTCATTTGATATGAGAAGCATATAAATTTATAATAGAATTTGGGAGTGGTAGAATCAAGTAGAATACAAATTTCTCTTGCTTTAAATCAGAACCTAGTTCTCCATCTATCACAACAATTGTACAAGAATGTAAAAAGGTCAGTGTAAAATAAATCTAAATATAGTCCATTGATAAAAATATCATCTCTATCCAATCCATTAGATGCAGTGAAGTAAGGCACAACTAATGAAATAGTTATCAAGTAGACCTGATAATTGCAAAATACCCTAACATGTAATATATATCTTATAATTTACACAAATAAGAATCTTAAGTTCGTTTAGTCTTTAGACCATGCAAGAATTAATAAAATTCTAAACCTTGCAAAAGGTTGTATGTTTTTACAAACCATGAATTAACCTAATGGAATGCCTAGCATCCACTAGTGAGTTAACATTCTTGACATACTCAAACTTAGTTTTTCTGTCTTCAAGCATGCTATGATCAGAAGCAGGATGCCTTATGTCAGTATCTAGTGAAACCGCAATAGAAGATCATCCCCATTGATTGGTTCAACATGGCTATCCAATCTCTTAATCACGTCATCTGTAGTATCTACAGAACTGAAGATCACATGGGTGTTTGCTATCCCATTGACTATATATTCTGAATCTTTAGACATTGGAGATATCTTCGCTTGGGACATGAATTTAGTATTTTCATGTGGATTAGCATTCACCACATTTGCAGCAACAAAATTCAAATTTGTCTCAAAAACAGGGTTGGAAATAGAGTTAGTATTGATAGGCACTAAATGGTTTCTTTTGTTTGCAACTTTGTAGTGCTAACAAAGGAGTCCTGAACAATAGTAATGGATCCACTATTGCTAGATATTCTTTCAAATTCTTTGTTTGATATGACAACAATTTTCATACCTGGTGTTATAGACATTTTTGTGCCTTACAGCATTGAGCATGAAATGTCCATAATCCAAGGGATCCAAAGTCCCTAAACATGTTGTTCCTACCCCTAGAGGAACAAGGCTAACAAACCACAGCAATTCACAGAAGTTCTCCATCAGAAACTGCTCAAAAACAAGTCAATTCAGGATCATTTCAGAGGCTCCACTAGCTGTCTGCGCTGAAATGCAGAGATTACACTGGCTAGGTGCATTGCAACGCAGGTAGAAGCACTACCAGGGTGCGCTGAGCGGGAAGTGACAAATGGAAAGTTCATTCAACGAGGTGGAAAGACCCTGGAAGCTTCCAGAATCTTCTCCAATGACACTTGCCTCAAGGAATTCGACTAATGATGAGTAAGAGACTCTTAGTCTCCAAGTGGAAGTAAGAACTGACAGAGGGAGAGGACACTAGTCAGATCTCAAGCTGACTCATCCTCTCTCCAAACATCTATATATGGATCTCTCCTCCATGAGATCTAGAGGCTGGAATTTTGTTATTGCAAAGAATTGCTGTTGGTTTGAGATTGGAATCATTGGGTGCTTAATGCTTTGAAGGGAGGTGAAGATAGGAATTTCATTTGCTGGGAAGGAGATGCTGGATTGGAGCCTTCTTGGTTGTATCTCTTCCTGAACCTTGTTATTCATCAATAAAGCTGTCTTGGTTTCTCCTATATACTGATGTATCTTTGATGTATGATTGCATTAGTATGTTTAGTTTATTCCTAATCCTGAACTAGTTATGAATATGAATCTATGTCTTTGTGTAGTGTTCTCTTCTTGTGATCTTGCAGGGACCTGTTGAAGCTGGGCGAGCGAGAAGGCAAGTAGCTGGGAACTCCCAAAGAGAAGAGAGAACTGGATCGAGGGACAAACGTAAGACACCGGTTAGTCCATCTATCTCTCTTCATTCTCAATTCATAAAGGAAGAATACGAGAATAGCTGTCTCTGTTTGTTGCTAAGGCACTGTCACACCTTAGGTGGATAGGATCGTCCTGCATAGGCATTTTTCCCCACAACAAACTGGCGACTCCGCTGGGGAGATCTGTTTAGTCATTTTATTTGTGTCTCTATCATTGTTTGTTTCATAGACTCAACAACAACAATCGAACTGCATCTGCTATTCTCAGATGCAAAGTAGACAGCTGCTGCTTTGATCCAATCACTGGATTTGTCTATGATCTGAACAATGGACTCACAAATGATTTGATGATCCTTTGTGATAGATCTTAGTCCTCCCTCAAAGCATCCCTTTGATTGTACCTTGCTTGTTGCTTTTATTTGGCCTGAAACTGTAGATTAAATAGCAAACTGTGACCCAGAACCAAGTGAGAAACTCTCGTTTCTCTTTCAGCGCAGACTCTGTGAAGAGGTTCTGCATTTCAACGTAGGTCCCGTGAAGGCTACCTGCGCTGAATGTCAAAACCTCTGTGTTAGGGGTGCGTTGATCCAGTTAGGCCTTGTGCAGCTGGGGTTCTCTGCTCTGTTTTGCCTTGTTTTGATCTCTGTTTTTTGCAGCCTGTAACCAGCATAGGTACCTGTCTGATAACTCCTTTTCTCTGCTTAGATTCCGCCTCCTTTTGTACAAAAGACTGTGAGTGTTTTTATGTGTTTGTGGCGTCATTTACAGTTTTCCTTTGCAAGAGTGAAATAATCATCCTGTAGCCCTTGATTTAGATCCGATTGATTGTGATCTTAGGAGAGAGTTTATTGGCTGTTTACAGTTGGTTATACATTCATTTTTGCTTTTGGTTTGAGTTTGTCTCTTTTGAGTGTCAAAACAAGTATTCATTTCGAAAATCGTTAAGTGTTGTAATCTCTTCTACCCTTTCTGATTTCGAAAAAGTGAACTTGTTTGTATTAGTCATTTAAAAGCAAATTCAAAGTTGTGCAAAAAGCTTTCTTTTTAGGCATCAATATTAAGAAAGCGGAAAACAAACACTTGCATTGTGCATTTGCATTTTGATAGTTTGCATGATTGATTTAGGAAAAGTGCATTAGAGTGTGCTGATTGCTCTCTGAGAAAAGATGGTGTCTTTCTTTTCCCCTTCTAGCTAGGATTTTCATTGTTGAAAAAGAGATAAAATTTGCTTATCATCTTTTAGATTGCATTTAGGAAGTTGTCTATACATCTCGTGGTGAACCTCAAAAGGCAAACTTCTAAGAAAGATCAACATAAAATAAACTGAATGAACTTAATAACGCTTTGTAACATAACGCACAACATAGAGGTCTAGGCTAGAGACGTGTTCCGGCGTCGTAAAGCCTGGTGACTGTCGATCTCGCTGATGGTGGGTGATTCCTCCTGAGGGACGATAGCGCCAGTACGGATTGTGCTCCCACGTACCGTCGAGTATATATTGGGAGACCCCTATAGGCATAAAACCTTTATCCTTAGGAAGCCGTGTCGGCCGCCCTACTGATCGCAATGCACTGAACACAGCATTCAGGAAGATTGACCGCCCGTACCTTAAAAAGTATTCTGCGGTTTTGCGAAAAGTTTGGCACACCCTCTACCTAGATCTCCAGAGCAGTTCCTTTTGGCCTTTTTCAGACTCTATAACGGAAAAAGTCCATCCGAGCATTTGTCACTTCAGGCTCGTTAAAACATCGAAGGAGACTAGAGTCATCTTTAGCTTTTTCTCGACTCTTTAAAATTGAAAAAGCAAGTTGTGTCTAAAGCGTCATTAAAACTTATTTTAAACGGAATAATAAATCACCCTTATTCCCGCGTTGATCTTTCAGTTGAGAAAATGGAGCCCTCCAACCAAGGAATTCCCCTTGGTGGAAATCCTAGTCCCTTCTCCTCTTGGGGAGATGTTGGAGCGCCCCATATGGCCACGTTGTTGCTTGCAGGACTGACAATAGGCTTGCCTGTCTCGCTCTTCTCAACTAATGTTGTTCAAAACACCACTATTCCTGAACAGTCGAATCAACAGTTAGACCAGACCAGAGTTACCCACCAGCCTTCTACTTCATCTAATTCTTCCTCTCCTCCTTCCTCTTCGCTTGACGGAACTGGTAAAACAAAAAACCAAGTTCCTAAGGAGAAGAAGGAAAAGAAGAAGAAAGAGAAGAAGAAGAAGGAGCCAAAAGCAACTGGGGGCAAACAAGTGTCGTCTGACAAAAATCCACACATAGCACTTACTAGGCCTAAATCGCCATGTGTCATATGCAAGGGAGACCACTTCCACAGAGATTGTCCCTGCATCCCTTGGATACTAAGGGACTGGTCTCCTCGTTTGCACAATTCGGTGGCATCAACCTCTGATAGCCATGTTGACAACACACCGTCAACTAGTGAAAGTGAAGCCACAGGACAGAGAGGGAAAGCTAGATTTCCCTGCAGACTGTGTGAAGGCGACCATGCCATCCACCGTTGTCCCTTCTTAGACGAGGCTAAAAGAGTTTTGGAAGATCGCCCGATTTTACGAGCGCAACTTCCTCCTGGATATCAAAAACTCCTGCCAAGTCCTTCACCAGTTGAGAACCCGGCTGGCCCGCTCAGGTGGTCAGCCGAAGCACCTATCATTGAAGATGAACCGTCTGAATCCATGCCTGACGAAATTCAAAAGGTTGAAGCGGCAGTTGACCCGGTTTTGCCTTCAGAGGCTCTATCTTCGAATGATACCATCACAGAGGAGAATAAAGACGACACCGTCCAAATTCTCTTCATCAACACAGACTCCGATGAACAAGGGGGCAATGTGCACATTCCTTTATCACAGGAAGGAACTTCGTCAGAGTCATACCCGGTCGTCTATTCGGTCCCACCACCAAGCAACCTAGTTGTATCCTTCGACTGGAACCAACTAGGCAGACCCCGGTTGCCAGCAAGCATACCATTCAGAATTATCGTTGAAATATACAAAATGGTAATGGCTGGCACCATCATTGATGAGGGGGCATCTGTGAGTATCCTTTCCTCTATTGCTTGGAAAGCGCTTGGTTCGCCAGCGCTTTTGCCTGAAATGAGAAATCTGACAGGCTTTGATAAAGGAACCAGTCGACCTTTAGGGATTCTTCCCAATGTGCCAATCACATTGAAAAGGAAGACCATTCAAATGAACGTGATGGTCGTTCAAGGACCCTTGGATTATAGCCTACTCCTTGGACGAGACTATATATATTGTATGGGAGCCATCGTCTCCTCACTCTTTAGAGTAATGTGTTTTCCGCATGAAGGAAGAATGGTCAAGCTCGTGGACCAACTTTCATTCCCCGGATCACGCATCGCAAATAGTCATATACCATCCCTAAATGGTCTCTTCACTCAAGAAATGTCCCAACCCACGGTCCGTCCTCCTGATGAGCGCGAGTAATCTGGTAGGATATGACTGGAACCCAGGGGGCATGCGTCCTGGTCTGCCTCAGCAGGAAAACTTTGGGTATAGGGTAGGTTTCCGCGGGAGAATATGACTAGTCTGTACCCCGTCCGTGGTTGGAAGAGGGGTTATTCTAGAATATGATTCTTTTGTCAAAGCTACGTGTTTGGTGCCTCACCTTTGTCTATCTCGGTAGACACCGCCGAAGAAGTGTTTTTTTGAAAGAATAACAGAACAATCTTCGGGTAGCCTGAAAGAGGTAGGCCTCTCCCAGTAAAACAAATGTTTTATTGGACTAAGAAGGGGTAACCTTGAAATCGTACTTTATACTTGGGGGCATGCAAACCTTTCGGAGTGCAAGCAAAGAGCGGTTATTTATCTGTTTTTGGGATTAGCCGTTTCCGAACTTGCATAACGAAAGGATCCAGAGCAAAGCTTTGTAAGATCTAAGCTCCATAAAAAATAGCATCTTTGAGACATTCTTATCATATGACTGGGTTATCGAGCAGTTTTAGCACACAGTTCATGCTCGTTAAAAAATAAACGCAAGATCCGAGCAGTTTTAGCGCATAGTTCATGCTCGTTAAAAAATAAACATAAGTTTGAGCAGTGTTTTTCCGCGTTTAAGCTCGTTAAAAAATGAACTATTCCGGTAAATAACCACCGTGAATGTAATATCATCAGCCATTAAAGCCTTGGTCGTGTTTGCCCACCACCTCCACTTTTCCATTAGCCGATCGTTCACCTCCATATGATTGTTTACCCATTTTGAGGAACAGCTGCGAAGAGTGATTTCCCTAAGCCATCCTCGTGAAACTGTCGTGATTGGAAAATTCCAACCCGTACCTGGAATCAGCTGCTAACCCGTTTTATCACTCGTTCCTCAAAAGACGAGTCTTCTTTAAGCTCTTTTCATCTGACTCGTAAAATATGAAAAGATTGCCGAGTTTTGGCCTTCCAGCTCGTTAAAATGACCGGAAGAGCTATCCCTCCTCTAGATTTTAATCTTTTTGGACCTGAGGGATTATTGCACAAAAAGATCGAGCGCTTGTTTTGTTCGGCTCATTAAAACTATCGAAAACTCATCCCTTCTGTATTGTTTTATACTTTTTCGGACTTAAGGGATTAGATGACGAAAAAGGACTTTCGGAGTTGACTTTACGTACCTTTTCAGACTCTCTAAAAATGAAAAGGACCGAGTTATCTTTGTCGTTAGACTCGTTAAAAGCATTAAATAGCGACAAACTTGTCTTTAGACGAGAACGAGTTTCACTATCGCTAGGCTCGTTAAAACATAACGATGGGCTTGCCCGAAGGGCAAGTTATAGAACAAGCATATGTTATCCTCCTCAAGCTTGACAAAAATAAAGAGGTACTGGTCAGCAATGACTGGGGAAAAATTGGGAGAAACTCAAAGAAAACTTTGATGGTAGCAAGTCGCTCTTGAACATGACACTTTTCCTCCGTACCATAGTCGGGTTGGGTTGTTTCATTCACCGGTCACATCACCATGGTCTCGCCATACCATCCATATTTGGGGTAATGCTACCGATCCATCGCATAAGTGTCGCCATATGTTCAAGAGAAGTCGTTCAGAGAAGTCAACCGTGTCCCATCCACTGCCATACATTATCCTTCATCCTTTCATGACCACCACCCTGAATCATATGTCATCAGATCGTTTTCACCTCCATCAAAATCATTTGCTCCGTTCCATGTCACTGATGTGGGATACATCAAGGCCCTCCTTTGACGGGTCGCTTCTTGTCGACATCAACTCATTATCCAAGAAGTTGATCTAGGAACAACCCCTTCAGTACTTTGAAGCTTGCATGCCTCAATGGCAAGTTTCTCACTTCCAGCGACAGGTATACATCAATGACCTTCGACCGAAAGATTTTGCGTGGTGTTCGACGCCAAGTCCTTTATTCACACCACGTGAATTGTACTGCAGTACCTTGAGGGTCATTATCATTATCGGTGATTCCTCTTGCGCTTGTTAACAGTTTACCTCATTGACCGGTAATCAAGCGATGTCTTTCCATGTTCGACTTCAGAACATTTCTCACATGGATCGACTTGTACTTAGAGTGAAGATCGAACGAGTTTGAAGACCCCGGATCTAGTTTCATCCATCCGGGCTGCGATATATATTCAGGAAAGATAAAGACATTGACATGTACATCATTGCAGCAGATAATCATCCTACTCAAAGGATGATAATTTCATCAAAATTATCAGTCTACCATCAGACTATTGTCTGTTCTATGTACAGAAAAATGAATTTATAAAGCTGAGCATGGGAATACCCGCCTCAGCTAGATCATGAAAGCAATATGAAAAATAATGTATTGTATTGTATCTTATTACAGGTCTCCTCCCAGCATTGAATGAACTTCGGATCCTCCTAATAAAGCATTTCACCCGATAAACGGCCTCATACTTTAGGGGGCAACTGTTATAGACATTTTTTTGCCTTACAGCATTGAGCATGAAATGTCCATAATCCAAGGGATCCAAAGTCCCTAAACATGTTGTTCCTACCCCTAGAGGAACAAGGCTAACAAACCACAACAATTCACAGAAGTTCTCCATCAGAAACTGCTCAAAAACAAGTCAATTCAGGATCATTTCAGAGGCTCCACTAGCTGTCTGCGCTGAAATGCAGAGATTACACTGGCTAGGTGCACTGCAACGCAGGTAGAAGCACTACCAGGGTGCGCTGAGCGGGAAGTGACAAATGGCAAGTTCATTCAACGAGGTGGAAAGACCCTGGAAGCTTCCAGAATCTTCTCCAATGACACTTGCCTCAAGGAATTCGACTAATGATGAGTAAGAGACTCTTAGTCTCCAAGTGGAAGTAAGAACTGATAAAGGGAGAGGACACTAGTCAGATCTCAAGCTGACTCATCCTCTCTCCAAACATCTATATATGGATCTCTCCTCCATGAGATCTAGAGGCTGGAATTTTGTTATTGTAAAGAATTGCTGTTGGTTTGAGATTGGAATCATTGGGTGCTTAATGCTTTGAAGGGAGGTGAAGATAGGAATTTCATTTGCTGGGAAGGAGATGCTGGATTGGAGCCTTCTTGGTTGTATCTCTTCCTGAACCTTGTTATTCATTAATAAAGCTATCTTGGTTTCTCCTATATACTGATGTATCTTTGATGTATGATTGCATTAGTATGTTTAGTTTATTCCTAATCCTGAACTAGTTATGAATATGAATCTATGTCTTTGTGTAGTGTTCTCTTCTTGTGATCTTGCAGGGACTTGTTGAAGCTGGGCGAGCGAGAAGGCAAGTAGCTGGGAACTCCCAAAGAGAAGAGAGAACTGGATCGAGGGACAAACGGAAGACACCGGTTAGTCCATATATCTCTCTTCATTCTCAATTCATAAAGGAAGAATACTAGAATAGCTGTCTCTGTTTGTTGCTAAGGCACTGTCACACCTTAGGTGGATAGGATCGTCCCGCATAGGCATTTTTCCCCACAACACCTGGACTATCTTGACCCATATTCTTCCCAGTAGTCGGTATGTAATCAATGCTCCCAACTTCAGCCTACTGAACATTGACCCATGAAATCTTGTAAATATCAACATTTACATATGCTAACTCTTCATTTCTAATATTCAGTACAACATCCATAACAAGACTGTAAGCTATAGTAGCCGCAGTGTCAACTGGAAATTCATTAATAACATGCAATTCCAGTTCAGATGATGGAACTTCATGAACTCCAATAGATATACATTTTGTCTACAAAAGAAAAATGTTGTCATTCTCAACATCTGCAACACTATTATGACCATCAAAATCTATAGATGCATCCTTATTACTTCTAGTAGTAATTTACGCGCTTGAAGGCAGGCTGTGACATAATGTGGGTCCAGTATGAGCATGAAATTCTTCAGAAGAAAGAAATTCTAACTCAGAAGATGGAACTTGCTTTCTAACTCAGAAGATGGAATTTCATGAACTTTGACAGGGGCACTCTTGTCACCATCAACATCAAGAGATGCTCTCTTGCCACTATGAACATCTACATACACACTCTTGTCACTTCTAGTAGTAGTTATAGCACCCAAAGGAAAATTGTAAGTTGAAGTATATATGGTATTAGTATGCAATTCATTAGCAGAATTCAATTCTAACTCAGAGTATGGCACTTCATGCACTTCAATAGGTGTACATTCTGTCTGCGAAGGTACGATTTCATTTACAGGCTTTTCAAAACTAATATCATCCTTTGTAATGACATTAATTCCTATGGCTTGGTATGGAAATGATTTTGACCTATGGGCCATACTTTCTATATCAGTATCAGGTTCACCATTTGCATAATTGAATCTTGTGTCTAGAGAAAATTCCTCATTAATCAGTGCTGCAGTATGGTCCCTGCTGTCTCCAAATAAAGTGATCCCGACATTAGCTGTAGTCATTTTTTCAAAAGAAGCTCCAAGAGCTGCATCAATTTTGAAACCCTTGCTCAATAGAAATTGTTGATATTACAAGCACAACAACATTGTTAAATATCTGCCTAAATTTTAGAAAACGGAAGTGATCGATGCATACAAGACACATGAATGTTTGGATGTACCAAGGAATCTATCTTTGAATTATCTTATGATATTAGCAATATCACTTCCCTCTACAGATGCCCCTGTTGGGTTGTGTTATATTCTTTCCACATAGTTAACAGGGGGTTTGAAGGGCACCTGTAACCCCACTTTATAGGGTCCGGGCCAGCGCCCCGGAAAATTTTGGTTTTGGACCCTATGTTAGGTTGGGCGGACCCACCTATGGTTTTGTGCATGATTTTTACACATGTTTTTTAGACGCGATGGTTTTTTGGTCCATGGTATTGGACGCAATGGTTTTCGGTCCATGGTATTGGATGCTTCAACATGTATAAATATGTATTGTAACATTGAAAGGAACATAATGAAAAATCAAGTTGGTAGTCCTGGTTTTGGGATCCAGGGGAAAATCTCTGTGTATATGTGTTTTATGTGTTATGCTCTTGCATTTTTTATTTTGTGTGTTTTAGAATTCGTATGCAGGTAATCCTTGTACGGGGTTAAAACCTACATTTGGTATCAGAGTAGTTTTAGCTTCAAGGGGACGCCGTTGTTACTAAGGGGTTTCTCTCGGGCCTGTTGTAGACCCTGTTCAGTGGGAGATCTGTGAGATCATTTCTAGTGGTGAAAGAAGATGGCAAGCAGTGGAAAGATAGAGATCGAGAAATTTAATGGTCAGAGTTTTGAGTTGTGGAAACTCAAGATGGAGGATCTGTTGGTGGATAAAGATCAGTGGATCGCGGTAGATCTGGGTACTAAACCAATAGGAGTGTCCGATGAAGAATGGAAGAAGTTGGATCGGAAGGCAAAGAGCACAATACGATTGTGTGTCTCAGATTCAGTATTGCTGAATGTATCAGGGGAAGCTATAGTGAAGGCTTTGTGGGACAAGTTAGGAACTTTGTACCAATCTAAGTCTCTGGTGAATAAACTGTTCCTGCGGGAAAAGCTGTATAACTTGAGGATGAAAGATGGAGACTCGGTGACAGAGCATTTGAATGCGTTTAATACTGTGGTAAGTTAGTTAGCATCTGTTGATATTAAAATTTTAGATGAAGATAAGTGCATCAACTTTTTGTGTTCTCTACCAGATTCGTGGGATAGTTTGGTTATTGCAATAGGTAGCAATGTAACTGCCTTGCAGTTCGATGAAATAGTCTTAGCCTTGTTGACAGAGGAGATGAGACGAAAAAATATGGAGAGCCAAAATGGTGATGCTTTGTATGTACGAGGACGGTCCCAGAACAGAAACAAAAATAAGTCATCGAGTGGGAGATCTAAATCTATAGGGAGATCTAAATCTCCAGGAAAACCTCTAAGGTGGTGTGCTAGAAATGCGGAAAGGAAGGCCACTTCAAAAGGGACTGTACATCTAAAGCTTCCGACAAAGGAAAGGGATCTGATGAGGCTCCTTCTACAGAGGTGAAAACCACCTCAGATGAAGGTGGGGATGTGTACTTGGCTTCTTCAAGTACACATGTAGATCATGAGGCATGGTTGATTGACTCAGGTGCATCCTTTCACTTCACTCCCCATAAAGAGTGGTTCTGCGAGTATGAGAAATATGATGGTGGCGATGTCTTCTTAGGGGATGACAGGAAGGCTAAAATCGTTGGTCACGGAAAGGTAAAGTTGAAGTTGCAACGTGGAAGAGTTAGAACACTTCCGGGTGTTCTACATATTCCTGCATTGGCCAGAAATCTAATTTCTGTAAGCAAGCTGGATGATGTAGGTGTAAAAACAGTGTTCGAGAAGGATATCTGCAAGATGGTTTGGGGAGCACTGGTATTGATGCGGGGAATTCGGATTGGAACTCTGTACAAGCTGCAAGGTAGCACAGTTATTGATGGGTGCAACAGTTCTGTGGTTCTCGAAAGTGAAGTAGAAAATTTAGTGGTCTCTGGAGAGAAGACCATGCTCTGGCATCAAAGGCTTGGACATATTGGAGAGAAAATGCCTTCGAATACTTCATGGTAAAGGTATGGTAGAAGGTATGAGTAATAGCTCTCTGGGATTTCTGTGAAAATTGTGTATATGGGAAGAAAAATCAGGTGATTTTCGCCTCTGGTAGTAAGAGGGCGAGACAGATATTAGAACTTGTGCACAGTGATGTGTTTGGACCTGTGAAGGTTCCATCACTGGGTAAGTCTGTGTACTATGTATCATTTATAGATGACTTCTCAAGGAATACATGGATATATTTCCTTAAGAAGAAATCTGAAGTCTTTGACAGGTTTAAAGAATTTAAGACTCTGGTGGAAAACCAGACAGAGAAGAAGATAAAGGTGCTGAGGACAGATAACGGTGGAGAGTTTTGCAGTAAGGAATTTGAAGAATTCTGTAAGAAGTGTGGTATAGCACGACAGAAGACTACTCCATATACACCTCAGCAAAATGGAGTTGCAGAAAGAATGAATAAGACGTTGATGGAAAGGGCAAGAAGCATGCTCAATGGTGTCGGGTTAGGACAAGAATTCTGGGCAGAGGCGGTGGATACCGCATGTTACTTGGTCAATAGGTCACCTTCATCAACATTGGAGGATAAGACTCCACAATAGGTATGGACTGGTAAGAAACCCTCTCTTTCACATCTGAGGGTATTTGGATGTGATGCATATGTACATGTTCCAAAGGAGAAACGAACCAAATTGGATAGTAAATCTGAAAAGTGCATCTTTATTGGGTATAAGGATGGTTTAAAGGGTTATAAGCTTTGGAACCCAGTCACACGGAAGGTTGTGTACAACCGAGATGTGGTGTTCAGAGAGGTGAAATATGTTATTAAACATGAAGTCCAACGAAAGGAACCTGAGAAGATAGAGTTTGAGCTAAAGGAGGAAGAATCAGACTCTACAGCAGAGGAGGAGTCAGAAGACGAAGAGCCACAAACTCTGGCTGTGAGAAGATCAGTTCAAGAAAGAAGGCAGCCTGAAAGGTATAGTCCATCTGCTTTCTGTTCAAATTTTGCTTTATCTATCACTGACGATGATCCCAAAACTGTGAAGGAAGCAGTAGATTCAGAGGATGGAAAACTTTGGAAAGAGGCCATGGTTGATGAAATGGAATCTTTGCACAAAAATGAGGCTTGGGATCTGGTGGAGTTGCCAGCTGGAAGGAAACCTATTGGCAGCAAATGGGTGTTCAAAAAGAAGACAAATGCAGAAGGAAAAGTGGAGAAATACAAAGCTCGGTTGGTAGCAAAAGGTTATTCCCAGGTGCCGTGAATTGATTTTGGTGATATTTTTTATCCTATTGCTAAGGTGGCTTCTATTAGATTACTTTTATCTGTTGTTGCTGCTTTTGATTTTGAGGTAGAACAGATGGATGTGAAGACAACATTTCTTCATGGGATCTGGAAGAGGAGATCTACATGAAGCAACCTGAAGGCATTGCGGTGAAGGGTAAGAAAGAACTGGTATGCAAGTTAAAGAAGTCTCTGTATGGGTTAAAACAGTCACCAAGGATGTGGTATCAGAAATTTGATACATTTATACGGGGACTTGGCTTCACCAAAAGCAAAGCAGATCATTGTGTGTATTTTAAATTAATTGGTGACTGTGTTATTTATCTGGTCTTGTATGTGGATGATATGTTGCTGGTTGGAAATGACAAAGAAGTTATCCAGGATTTGAAGACCCAATTGTCCTCCAAATTCGACATGAAAGATCTTGGTGTTGCAAACTATATTTTGGGCATGGAAATTAAAAGAGATCGGGCAAAGAGGAAGCTATGGTTAAACCAGAGGAAGTATGTCAAGACAATATTGCAGAGGTTTAATATGCAGGATAGTAAACCGGTGAAGGTTCCTATTCCTGTAGGTGTGAGGTTATCTGCTGAACAGTGTCCCAAGACACAATAAGAGGAAGAGGACATGTCCCATGTTCCATATGCAAGTGCGGTCGGTAGCCTGATGTATGCAATGGTCTGTATTAGACCAGACATTGCACATGCAGTGGGAGTATTGAGCAAGTTTATGTCAAAACCAGGGAAGGAGCACTGGACAACAGTGAAGCGGGTTTTCAGGTATTTGCGTGGCACTAGTGATTATGGTTTGTGCTACCAAGGAAGACTAGGATTGGACAGAATGTTGGATATTCGTGGTTTTGTTGATGCAGACTGGGCTGGAGATTTGGATCAGAGAAGATCTACAAGTGGGTATGTGTTTAACCTATTTGGAGGTGCAGTCAGTTGGATGAGTAAGAAACAATCTGTAGTGGCACTATCAACTACAGAGGCAGAATACATGGCAGCCACTCATGCAAGCAAGGAAACAGTTTGGTTGCAGAGATTGTGTTCAAGTATGGGGTTAGTACAGGGAGCTATAAGGATAGACTGTGACAGCCAAAGTGTAATTTTCTTGGCAAAGAACCCTGCATATCATTCAAATACAAAGCACATTGATGTTCAGTATCACTTTGTGAGGGATATGATAGAAGACAAAAAGGTGTTGCTGGTAAAGGTGGACACTTTGAAGAATACTGCAGATGCATTGACAAAATCTGTGAGCTTTGAGAAGCTCTCTTGGTGTAGAGAAACAATGGGCATTTCAGGGCTGGGAAAATGTCTAATCTCTCTTGTGGCCCCCTGTGCAAAGAAAACAACAAGTGGGAGAATGTTGGGTTGTGTTATATTCTTTCCATGTAGTTAACAGGGGGTTTGAAGGGCACCCATAACCCCACTTTATGGGGTCCGGGGTAGCGCCCCGGAAAATTTTGGTTTTGGACCCTATGTTAGGTTGGGCAGACCCACCTATGGTTTTTTGCATGATTTTCACACATGTTGTTTGGACGCGATGGTTTTTCGGTCCATGGTATTGGACGCGATGGTTTTCGGTCCATGGTATTGGATGCTTCAGCATGTATAAATATGTATTGTAACATTGAAAGGAACATACTGAAAAATAAAGCTGGTAGTCCCAGTTTTGGTATCCAGGGGAAAATCTCTGTGTATATGTGTTTTATGTGTTATGCTCTCGCATTTTTTATTTTGTGTGTTTTAGAATTCGTATGCAGGTAATTTTTGTACGGGGTTAAAACCTACAGCCCCATTAACTCTGATAAATTTGTTTCTCCAACAAAGTTCTATACTGTAATATGAAATATTGTCTGATTAAATGACATTTCAATATTGTATAATCCTAGTGATAATTTGTAACAAAAATATCCTCTAGACATCATAAGCAACAAAGGGAAAACTTCAGTGGAGGCCTAGATTTCACATGACAAAGCCAAAATCCCTTAGTTTTTCCTACTTGAAATAAATTCCAAGGCCAATGAAGCCCTGCAACTGTTTACGTAAGTTACACCTTAATTCATTCAAACTGATGATGATAATTTTGCATCAACATCTTTTGTCATGTGTCGAAATGGGAATGATTATATAGTTAACCCATGTACTGCCTATTTCCAAAGGTTTTTCGAACTTTTTGAACAATAAATACATCTCCACCTCTATTTTCATCGAGAGTTTGTATTACATGCACAAATAGGTGTAAATTCACAAATATTTCCATTAGTAACAGGAAGAAGTCTAAATCTAAGAATTCATTTGATATGAGAAACATGTAAATTTATAATATAATTTGGGAGTGGTAGAATCAAGTAGCATACATCTTGCTCTTGCTTTAAATCAAAACCTAGTTCTTCATCTATCACAACAACTATAAAAGAATGTAAAAAGGTCAATTTAAAATCAATCTAAATATAGTCCATCGATAGAAGGATCATCTCTATAAAATCCATTAGATGGAGCGAAGTAAGCCACAACTAATGGGATAGTTACCAAGTAGACCTGATAAGTGAAAAATACTCTAACATGTAAGCTATATCTTACAATTTATATAGATAAGAATCCTAGGTTGGTTTAGACCATGAAAGAATAGTAAATTCCGAAACCTTTCAAAAATTTATATGATTGTACACACCATGAATTAACCTAATGGAATGTCCAGCATCCACTGGCGAGTTAACATTCTTTATAGACTCAAACTCAGTCTTTTTGTCTTCAAGCATGCTCTAATAAGACGCAGGATGCCTTATGTTAGTATCCAATGCAACCCAAACAGAAGGATCACCCCCATGGATTGGTCCAACATGGATATTCAATCTCTTAAGAACGTCATCCGCAGAATCTATAGAACTGAAGACCACATCGGTGTTTTCTATCCCATTGGATGTATATTTTGAATCTTTAGACATTGGAGATAGCATTCACCAAATTTGCAGCAACAAAATTCAAATTTGTCACAAAAACAGGGTTGGAAATAGAGTTAGTAACAGTAGACACTAAATGGTTGCTTTTGTTTGCAACTTTGCAACGCTAACAAAGGAGTTATGAACAATAACAATGGGTCCACTATTGCCAGATATGCTTTCAACTTCTTTTTTTGATATGACAACAATTTTCTTACCTGGACCGTCTTAACCCATATTCTTCCTAGTAGTCAGTATGTAATCAATGCTCCCAACATCAACCTGCTGAACATTGACCCATGCACTCTTGTAAATATCAACATTTACAGATGCTAACTCTTCATTTCTAATATTCGGTTTAGCACCCATAACAATACTATAAGTTATAGTAGCCGCACTGTCAACTGGAAATTCGTTACTAACATGTAATTCCAACTCAGATGATGGAACTTCATGAACTTCAATAGGTATACATTTTGTTTGAAAAAGAAAACTCTTGTCATTCTCAACATCTGCAATATTATTGTCACCACCAAAATCTATAGATGCATCCTTATTACTTCTAGTAGTAATTTCAGCACTTGAAGGCAAGTTGTGAAATAAAGTGGGTCCAGTATCAACATGAAATTCATTACAAGAAAGAAACTCTAGCTTAGAATATGGAACTTTCCTTCTAATTCAGAAGATGGAACTTCATGAACTTTAACGGGGGCACTCTTGTCACTATCAACATCAAGATATTCTCTCTTGTCACTGTGAACATCTACATACACACTCTTGACACTTCTAGTAGTAGCTATAGCACCCAAAGGCAGACTGTAAGTTGAAGTATATATGGTATCAGTATGCAAATCATTACTAGAATGTAATTCCGACTAATAATATGGCACTTCATGCACTTCAATAGGTGTACATTCCGTCTGCAAAGATAAGATTTCATTTATAGGCTTTTCACCATTAATATCATCCTTTGCAACGACAATATTTCCTATGGCTTGGCATGGAAATGATTTTTTCCTATGAGCCATACTTTCTATATCAGTATCAGGTTCACCATTTGCATAATTGAATCTTGTGTCTAGAGGGAATTCTCGGTTAATCAGAGTTGTACTATGGTCCCTGTTGTCTCCACATAAAGTGGTACTGACATTAGCTGTAGTCCTTTTTTGAAAAGAAGCTCCAAGAGCTGCATCAATTTTGAAACCCTTGTTCAATAGAAATTGTTGAGATTACAAGCACAACAACATTTATTGGTGCATTCTTAAATATTCGTTTAAATTTTAAAACACCGAAGTGACAGATGCATACCAGACACATGATTAATATTGTACAAGAACGTAAATAGGTGAGTGTAAAATAAATCTAAATATAGTTCATCGATAAAAAGATCATCTCTGTCAAATCCATTAGATGCAGTGAAGTAAGGCACAACTAATGAAATAGTTACCAAGTAAACCTGATAAGTGACAAATACTCTAACATGTAAGCTAAATCTTACAATTTACACAAATAAGAATCCTATGCTGGCTTAGTCTTTAGACCATGCAAGAACAAAAAATTTCTAAACCTTGCAAAAAGTTGTATGATTGTACACACCATGAATTAACCTAATGGAAAGTCCAGCATCCACTGGTGACTTAACCTTCTTGACAGACTCAAACTCAATTTTTTTTCCTCAAGCATGCTCTGATCAGAAGTAGGATGCCTTATGCTGATATCCAGTGCAACCCCAACAACAACATCATACCCATTTATTGGTACAACATGGCTATCCAATCGCTTAAGCACATCATCTGCAGTATCTACAGAACTGAAGACCACATGGGTGTTTGCTATCCCATTGACTGTATATTCTGAATCTTTAGACATTGGAGATATTTTCTCTTGGGACATGAATTTACTATTTTCATGTGGATTAACATTCACCACATTTGCAGCAACAAAATTCAAATTTGTCTCAAAAGAAGGGTTGGAAATAGAGTTAGTATTGGTAGACACTAAATGGTTGCTTTTATTTGCAACTTTTCAGTGCTAACAAAGGAGTTCCGAATAATAACAATGGATCCACTATTGTTAGATATTGTTTAAACTTCTTTGTCCGATATGACAACAATTTTCGTACCTAAACTATCTTGACCCATATTCTTCCCAGTAGTTGGTATGTAATCAATAATCCCAACTTCAACCTGTTGAACATTGACCCACGCACTCTTGTAAATATCAACATTTACAAATGCTAACTCTTCATTTCTAATATTCTGTTCAACACCCATAACGAGACTGTAAGCTACAGTAGCTGCCGTGTCAACTGAAAATTCACTAATAACATGCAATTCCAACTTAGATAATGGAACTTCATGAACTTCAATAGGTATGCATTTTGTCTGCAAAAGTAAACTATTGTCATTCTCAACATCTACAACACTATTTTCACCATCAAAATCTATAGATGCATCCTTATTACTTCTAGTAGTAATTTAAGCACTTGAAGGCAGGCTATGAACTAAATTGGGTCCAGTATCAGCATGAAATTCATTACAAGAAAACAATTCTAACTCAGAAGATGGAACTTAATTTCTGACTTAGAAGATGGAACTTCATGAACTTTAATAGGGGTAATCTTGTCATCATCAACATCAAGAGATTATCTCTTGTCACTATGAACATATACATATACACTCTTGTCACTACTAGTAGTAGTTATAGCACCCAAAGGCAGACTGTAAGCTAAAATATATATGGTAGCAGTATGCAATTCATTAGTGGAATGCAATTCCAAATCAGAATATGGCACTTCATGCACTTTGTTAGGTCCCTGTAATACTAGTGTATTCCCTTATTATTATTGTCATTGTAGCCCCTTATTGTTATTATTGTGCACATGTTGTCCCTATATTGTTATTATCGTGCCCCATAGAAGTCCACTATTGTTATTTTTGTGCCTTGTTGTACTATGTAACAACCCCCCCCCATTTATACGAGTAATAGTTAATATTTGACATATAAATGGGGACCCTTTTAAATTTTTAGCCTTTGAAAATAAATGTTAACTCTACAAATTGCCTTAAAAACCCTTAGAAAACAACCCATACTTAGAACCTTTATCACAAATCACATTTCACAATTTTCCATGTGACAATTATAAACATCTTAAAGTGTTATGAAACCATCTCACTAAAAGATAGAAAAGATAGATCAACGCCTTATAATTCAGCCTCTTCGAGGGGGCAACCTCCTTTACATTACACAAATGAATGATTCCTTGATGATTCAAATGACAAAACCTCCTTTCTATATATAGGAGTCTAAGGAGTCACAATATAACCCAGTCGACCTAACAATAATAATATAAAGGCACAAAAATAACAATAGATGGATTCTATGGGGCACAGTAATAACAATATGGGGACAATAGGGGTACAACAATATTAATAAGAGATACAACTACAATAGTAATGGGGTAATCACTAGTATTGTAGGGACCTAACATGCCCCTATCCTTCAAAAAAGTGTTGTCCTCAACGCTTGAGTAGTTCTGGATGCTTCTGTATAAAATTCTCATCCTCCCATGTGGAATCTTCAGCGGATAAGTTCTTCCACTTGATGAGATACTCCGAAATTGATCGATTTCAAAGCTATCGAGTTCTTGTTTCTGTGACTGCTTCCGGTTCCAATATAATTTTTCCTTCCTCGTCAATTTTTGGCAATATTGTTTGAACTGGGAGCTTGTCACCTATAACCTTCTTTAAACATGAAACATGGAAAACTGGGTGCACTCGAGAAGCTGTAGGAAGCTCCAATTTGTATGCCATAGTACCAATCTTTTGCAACACCTTGTATGGACCATAATACTTTGGTGATAATTTATTATCCTTCTTAGCTTGCTTGAGGGACATTTGTTTATATGGTTGTAGCCATAGGAATACCCAATCATCTAGATCAAAACTTCTTTCATTGTGATGTTGATCTGCCTGTTATTTCATTCTATTCTGCGCCAACACGAGGTTATCCTTTAAGAGTTGGAGGACTTGTTGTTAATGCTCGATGTGATGTTCCACTGCTTGAACCTTAGAATTTTCTCTTAAATATGATGTGATGGATGGTGGCTGATATCCATAAAGTGCCATAAATGGGGTCATTTTTGTTGCTGTATGGAAGGAAGTGTTGTACCACCATCCAGCCAGAGGCAACCATTTGACCCATTGTGTCTGTTTATCAGATACAAAGCAACGAAGATATCCTTCCAAACATTTGTTTACTATCTCAGTTTGCCCATCAAATTGAGGATGATAAGATGAGCTATGAGCTAACTGAGTATCGAGACAAGAAAATAAATCTGTCCAAAAATTTCTAGTGAAAATGGGGTCTCTTTCACTTACAATAATCTTTGGATTTCCATGTAGCTTTTGAATTGTTTCCATAAATGCAGTAGAAACTGTATTGGCTTTAAATGGATGTGATAATGCACAAAAGTGCGCATACTTGGTAAGTCTGTCAACTACCACCATGATGAAACTCTTTCCCTCAGAGTTGGGTAAACCTGTGAGAAAATCCATTGAAACCTCCTCCCAATGTTGGCTTGGAATGGATAAAGGTTGTAATAGACCCGGGGTCTTAATTGTTTCAACTTTATTTTGTTGGCAAACCAACCATTCTGCCACAAACTTTTGAATATCCGATTTAAGGCCATCCCAAAAAAATTCCTTCTTAACCTAGTGGTAAGTTTTTAAAAATCTTGAATGCCCTCCTAAGGGAGAAGTGTGCAATTCCATAAGAATCTTTTCTTTGAGTTGGGAATTCTTACAGAGGTATAAGCAATATTTGTACCATAACAAATCATTTTGCCAGCTAAATATATCAGATGTACTGGAATCTTGTTGTAACTTTCGAATAAGTGCCCACACTTCTTCATCATTCTTCCATTCTTCCCTTGCTTCGTTTATCCAATCTGGTTGGATAATAGAAATGGCGCACAACAATGCTTCCACATCCTCATCCTTTCTTGAGAGTGCATCTGCCACCACATTTTGCTTGCCTTTTTTGTAAATGATTTCAAAGTCATAACCCAACATCTTTGTAACCCACTTTTGTTGCTCTTCAGAGGATAATCTTTGTTCTAAAAAGTATTTGAGGCTATCATGATCTGTTTTTACCTTGAAGTGTCTTCCCATTAGGTAGGGTCACCATTTCTTAAGTGCATGTAGTATTGCCAACATTTCCTTCTCATAAATAGCTTTGTGTAAAAAATTTCCCTTTATTGGACGACTTTCAAAAGCAATGGGTCTTTCATCTTGCATTAAAACAGCAGCAATTCCATTTCCTGAAGCATCACATTCCACAATAAAGGTTTTTGTGAAGTCCGATGTAGCTAAGACCGGTGCTTGGCACATTGCCTCTTTAAGATGTTCGAAGGCCTTTGTTGCTTCTGGAGTCCATGAAAATGCATATTTCTTCAATAATGTTGTTAGAGGTGCGGCTATTCTCCCATAATTCTTAACAAACTTGCGATAATACCCTGTCAACCCGAGAAATCCTCGCAGATGCTTTATGGATGTGGGGATTTTCCATTCCTTAATGTCTTTAATTTTGCTAGGCTCTACCTTAAGTCCTTCATGAGATACAATATGACCCAGATATTCCACCTCTTGTACTCCAAAGGAAACTTTGGATCTTTTTGCATATAATTGTTTCTCCTCCAATAGTTGTAGCACTCTGTCAACATGTTCAACATGATCCTTCCAAGACTTGCTATAGATTAGTATATCATCAAAAAATACTAACAAAAATTTTCTAAGGAAGGGTTTGAAAATGGAATTCATCAAACCTTGAAATGTAGAAGGTGCATTGGTAAGGCCAAAAGGCATGACCAAAAATTCATAATGACCCTCATGAGTTCTAAATGTTGTTTTTAGAACGTCTTCAGTCTTCATTCTAATTTGATGATATCCTGAACGAAGATCCAACTTGGTGAAGTAAATTGATCCATGCAATTCATCCAGTAATTCATCAATGATAGGAATGGGAAACTTATCTTTAATAGTGAGCTTGTTGAGCTCCCTATAATGCGGACACATGTGCCATGATCCATCCTTCTTGTGCACCAATATTACTGGAGCAGAGAAAGAACTTTGACTAGGTTGAATTATACTAGTCTCTAGCATTTATGCCACCATACGTTCAATTTCACTCTTTTGGGCATAGGGATATCTGCACAGCCTGATGTTTGGAGGAACACTTCCCGGAATCAGATGAATAGCATGATCATGATCACGAATAGGTGGGAAACCTTTGGGAGTCTCAAATACCTTGGAATGATTGTCCAAGACTTTTTGGATATCTGGAGAAATAGATGATTTCGATGTGGAAACATCTAGTGAACATAATTGTGCAATTACACCTCTTTGTTCCTTTTTTAGAAGCTTTGTCATACCGTTAGAGCTGATTACCTTTCCCAGTTTCCCTGTAATACCCCTTAATTCAACTTCCTTTCTTTCTGTAGAAAATTTCATGAAAAGTTCTTGAAAATTAAAAGTTATTGTACCCAAATATTGTAGCCATTGGACTCCTAGTACAACATCAACACCTCCCATTGGAATGGAAAGCATTGGGCTAGTCAATACATATTTTCCCATGGATAGCTTGATATTATGGCACTTTCTAGAGAAATTTATTGTTCCTCCATTTGCAACCATTACTTGACACTCTGGTGCTGGATATATGAAACAATTCAATTCTTTTGCTACCTTACAATGAATAAAATTGTGAGTACTTCCTGAATCAATCAACACTATTACCTTTTTCTTCTTGATTTGTCCTTCTATCTTGATGGTTTGAGGAGTGGTAATTCCCTGTTGGAAATAATACTGAGAGGGGGGGGGGGGGGGTGAATCAGTATTATCAGATCAATAAAACTTTTCAATTTCATACTCACAAACATATACGCTACTTCAGTTAAGTGAACCCGCGTGTACACGCTATTGTGTCTAAAGCAACTAGCGTATATCCAGAAATCTTATGATTCAGTTAGCTTATCTTCAGTAAATGCATCAGAACATTGTTAACCATATTAACAGTAAACAGGTGCAGTATAACAGAACAGATCATCACACAAAAGCCACACACATGAACACCATGATATAAGGTGGAAACCCAATGTGGGTGAAAACCACCTGCTGCAATTTGTTTCTATCTTCCTTTAATAAGAAACTTCTTTTACAATGTACTGGTGCAGTCCTTTACCAGCACGCAGGCTACAACCTGCAGAGGGCTACAACCCTCATAGCTCTTGTACTAGCCGATCCATTTACTAGTACGTAGGTGCCTGCCTACAGAATGCTCCAACCTTTACTCGTTTTCCAGCTGCTACTGGAAGGGAGCTACAACCCCCTGGCTCTTGTACTGGCTGATATGTTTACCAGTACGTAGGTGCCGGCCTACGATCTTTCAGGGACCACGTTTCATACATGTTCATACTGGATCCATAAAAATATCACCATTGTAGTACAACCTGCATCATCAATCTCTGAATCACCCAATACTGAATCACTGAAACCCTGTCAACAACAACCAGACAACATAACAACAATCAAATCCAACTCCATCTTCAAATATCATACTTCACATTGTATACGCTACTTCGACGAACCCAACCTGCGTGTATACGCTCTTTTACCAAAACCAACCCCCGTACAGATCTGCAAATTCTAACTTATAACTCCGCAGCTATATCAGACATCAAAACATACCCAGATCATAACAATAAACATGCGTCAATAGATCTGGTCTATCCACAGTCATACCATATGAAGATAATCATTCCAAGCCTTGAGATCTCGTTCCAACATTCATCATCCTCCACATGAGTGAAACCTTGGTTCAGATCACCAACCCATAACCAGCACTTGGATCTCACACTTCCTCAGATCTTCATCACTCACACACTTACCACACTATCTGGCCTAATGATCTTCTCCTTATATAGGCTTAGGCCCTTCACAATACCACGATCCAAAACCATAGTAACACAATACCATCAACTTCAAAACTAGGGATCAACACGTCCGTCGAGACACCATGGTCCAAAACCATAGGCACAACTTCCAAGGACTAACCGCCACGGACCAAAGATAAGTTTTCCACATGTACGCGCTTTTACTGAAGCCAACCTGCGTGTACATGCTGATTTTCCTTACTGAACCTGCGTATATCACTTTCTTGTCCTGCTGTACTAAGATCTGTCCTCTGATTAAGTTGCCATCACCTGTACCTGCCTCTGAGTGAGTTGCCATCAAGGACAACACTTGTATCATAATGCCAACAATCTCCCCCTTTGGACTTGATGGCAACCACCACACCAAGTCACTCTCCCCCTTTGACATCAAGGGCAAAGGGCGGACCAAGATATTCTCCTCTTTGGTATACCTTTTGCTGTACATACTCCCCCTGAGTACCTGTTGAAATCTCCAAATGTGCTCCCCCTTTGTATATGCCAAAGTGTACCAATCTGTCCATGCTCCCCCTCAGTACATGCTGAAGTTTCTGATTTGGCTCCCCTTTGTATTAATCCATCCATGCTCCCCCTGAGCAGATGCAGGTTCTAAGACCAGCAATTCATTCAAGACCATGACTATCATTCATCATATATGATCTGTACCATAAGCATCAACCTGCAATACCATTCCTTTGATCAAACAACAAGATGTATCATTTAGCTTCATAGACTCTATCAACAACTTGTAACCATAATGCCAACAATGCATTATTTGAAGTATATGCTCCCCCTGAGCTTGTGCCATCTGTTTTCAGTTAGATCTGATCATGCATACATCAGTAATAAGCATCAAGATATCATCATCATCAAGTTAGGATTAAAACACTTCTAGCATCTTAAGACATTTCCAGACCTCCTCAGAAGACTGTAACTTTTAACCAATAGAGCATATACTGGACTGAAACATATCAGACCCCTTTTCTGAGTCTGTTCCCACTGCTTTTCCACAAACTGACATATACGCGTCTTTGCAGTGTAGAAATCACGCATATACGCGGATTCCCTTCATTAAACTTGCATATGAGAATTAGAACACTGAAATTTTACACCTTCAGCTCCCCCTGAGTCTGTTATGTCTGTGGTGTGCTGAGTACCCTGTGCTGTGCCACATCTTTCTGACTGAACTTCCTTCTTCTTCCATATCTTCAGGCATGTTGATGATTTCTTCTTATCATGAGCTTTGTTCCTGCAATCCTTTGCTCTATGTCCAAACTTGTTACATGCATAGCATCTTACATGTTTCATATTCCTCCTATAGCAATCAGCAGCTTTGTGGCCAAACATATTGCAAGAAAAGCAATATCCATTAAAGTACCTTGAACGTGATGATCTTTCTGCATGATGGTCTTGAAACCTTCTTCTTCTACATATGGCTGCAACATGTCTAAGATTATGACATACATAACATTCAACATTATTCATGGGAGGAGTAAAAGATTTTCTTTGAGGAGTCTCTTTCCTTGATTGTTGATGGGGTTGTCCTTTCATCTCCTTGTAGAGCCTTTCAGATTTTGCATTAGAGATTCTTGTCTTACTTTGTGAACCAGATTCACCTTCAATAGACTCATGAAAACCAAGACCAGTTTTGATAGCAGGGGACCTTTGACTACTAAGAATATCATCCAAGATCTTAGTACTATCTTGAAATCGTAATAGTTTATCTTTTTCTTCTAATTTACTTTTCAAGATATTTACCTCAACTTGATGTTGTTCTTCTTTTTCCAGACATTGCTTCTTCACGGTCTCTTCAGCTTTCTTTCCTTCATCCAACTGATGCCTTAGTTCGAGGATCTCGTTTTCTTGCTCTTTATTCAGCGCTAGCAGCATTTGTCGAATTCTGGATGCACATTCCAACTGATCTTTTAATATGATGATTTCTTCTTTGAGGGCATTCTCCCTTTTGCTAGGTAGATCTTGCTGATCTATGATTTGATATGATGCGTCATTTGCTTGTCCATCTTCAATCTGAGGTGATTCAGGATCTGAATACTTGCTTCCACTCAACGGTAGGTTGTCATTGTTCCTTTGAGCTGTCTTCTTCTTCTGATGTGCTTTCTTCTTAAGCTTCTTTCCCATTGTTCCACGGATCTCCTTCAAGCGATCAAGCTTCTATGAAGGACCTGCTCTGATACCAATTGTTGGAAATAATACTGAGGGGGGGGGGTGAATCAGTATTATCAGATCAATAAAACTTTTCAATTTCATACTCACAAACATATACGCTACTTCAGTTAAGTGAACCCGCCTGTACACGCTACTGTGTCTAAAGCAACTAGCGTATATCCAGAAATCTTATGATTCAGTTAGCTTATCTTCAGTAAATGCATCAGAACATTATTAACCATATTAACAGTAAACAGGTGCAGTATAACAGAACAGATCATCACACAAAAGCCACACACATGAACACCATGATATAAGGTGGAAACCCAATGTGGGTGAAAACCACCTGCTGCAATTTGTTTCTATCTTCCTTTAATAAGAAACTTCTTTTACAATGTACTGGTGCAGTCCTTTACCAGCACGCAGGCTACAACCTGCAGAGGGCTACAACCCTCATAGCTCTTGTACTAGCCGATCCATTTACTAGTACGTAGGTGCCTGCCTACAGAATGCTCCAACCTTTACTCGTTTTCCAGCTGCTACTGGAAGGGAGCTACAACCCCCTGGCTCTTGTATTGGCTGATATGTTTACCAATACGTAGGTGCCGGCCTACGATCTTTCCGGGACCACGTTTCATACATTTTCATACTGGATCCATAAAACTATCACCATTGTAGTACAACCTGCATCATCAATCTCTGAATCACCCAATACTGAATCACTGAAACCCTGTCAACAACAACCAGACAACATAACAACAACCAGATCCAACTCCATCTTCAAATATCATACTTCACATTGTATACGCTACTTTGACGAACCCAACCTGCGTGTATACGCTCTTTTACCAAAACCAACCCGCGTACAGATCTGCAAATTATAACTTATAACTCAGCAGTTATATCAGACATCAAAACATACCCAGATCATAACAATAAACATGCGTCAATAGATCTGGTCTATCCACAGTCATACCATATGAAGATAATCATTCCAAGCCTTGAGATCTCATTCCAACATTCATCATCCTCCACATGAGTGAAACCTTGGTTCAGATCACCAACCCATAACCAGCACTTGGATCTCACACTTCCTCAGATCTTCATCACTCACACACTTACCACACTATCTGGCCTAATGATCTTCTCCTTATATAGGCTTAGGCCCTTCACAATACCACGGTCCAAAACCATAGTAACACAATACCATCAACTTCAAAACTAGGGATCAACATGTCTGTCGAGACACCATGGTCCAAAACCATAGGCACAACTTCCAAGGACTAACCGCCACGGACCAAAGATAAGTTTTCCACATGTACGCGCTTTTACTGAAGCCAACCTGCGTGTACACGCTGATTTTCCTTACTGAACCTGCATATATCGCTTTCTTGTCCTGCTATACTAAGATCTGTCCTCTGATTAAGTTGCCATCACCTGTACCTGCCTCTGAGTGAGTTGCCATCAAGGACAACACTTGTATCATAATGCCAACAATCCCCCCCTTTGGACTTGATGGCAACCACCACACCAAGTCACTCTCCCCCTTTGACATCAAGGGAAAAGGGCGGACCAAGATATTCTCCTCTTTGGTATACCTTTTGTTGTACATACTCCCCCTGAGTACCTGCTGAAATCTCCAAATGTGCTCCCCCTTTGTATATGCCAAAGTGTACCAATCTGTCCATGCTCCCCCTCAGTACATGCTGAAGTTTCTGATTTGGCTCCCCTTTGTATTAATCCATCCATGCTCCCCCTGAGCAGATGCAGGTTCTAAGACCAGCAATTCATTCAAGACCATGACTATCATTCATCATATATGATATGTACCATAAGCATCAGCCTGCAATACCATTCCGTTGATCAAACAACAAGATGTATCATTTAGCTTCATAGACTTTATAAACAACTTGTAACCATAATGCCAACAATGCATTATTTGAAGTATATGCTCCCCCTGAGCTTGTGCCATCTGTTTTCAGTTAGATCTGATCATGCATACATCAGTAATAAGCATCAAGATATCATCATCATCAAGTTAGGATTAAAACACTTCTAGCATCTTAAGACATTTCCAGACCTCCTCAGCAGACTGTAACTGTTAACCAATAGAGCATATACTGGACTGAAACATATCAGACCCCTTTTCTGAGTCTGTTCCCACTGCTTTTCCACAAACTGACATATACGCGTCTTTGCAGTGTAGAAATCGCGTATATACGCGGATTCCCTTCATTAAACTTGCGTATGAGAATTAGAACACTGAAGTTTTACACCTTCAGCTCCCCCTGAGTCTGTTATGTCTGTGCTGTGCTGAGTACCCTGTGCTGTGCCACATCTTTCTGACTGAACTTCCTTCTTCTTCCATATCTTCAGGCATGTTGATGATTTCTTCTTATCATGAGCTTTGTTCCTGCAATCCTTTGCTCTATGTCCAAACTTGTTACATGCATAACATCTTACATGTTTCATATTCCTCCTATAGCAATCAGCAGCTTTGTGGCCAAACATATTGCAAGAAAAGCAATATCCATTAAAGTACCTTGAATGTGATGATCTTTCTGCATGATGGTCTTGAAACCTTCTTCTTCTACATATGGCTGCAACATGTCCAAGATTATGACATACATAACATTCAACATTATTCATGGGAGGAGTAAAAGATTTTCTTTGAGGAGTCTCTTTCCTTGATTGTTGATGGGGTTGTCCTTTCATCTCCTTGTAGAGCCTTTCAGATTTTGCATTAGAGATTTTTGTCTTACTTTGTGAACCAGATTCACCTTCAATAGACTCATGAAAACCAAGACCAGTTTTGATAGCAGGGGACCTTTGACTACTAAGAATATCATCCAAGATCTTAGTACTATCTTGAAATCGTAATAGTTTATCTTTTTCTTCTAATTTACTTTTCAATATATTTACCTCAACTTGATGTTGTTCTTCTTTTTCCAGACATTGCTTCTTCAAGGTCTCTTCAGCTTTCCTTCCTTCATCCAACTGATGCCTTAGTTCGAGGATCTCGTTTTCTTGCTCTTTATTCAGCGCTAGCAGCATTTGTCGAATTCTGGATGCACATTCCAACTGATCTTTTAATATGATGATTTCTTCTTTGAGGGCATTCTCCCTTTTGCTAGGTAGATCTTGCTGATCTATGATTTGATCTGATGCTTCATTTGCTTGTCCATCTTCAATCTGAGGTGATTCAGGATCTGAATACTTGCTTCCACTCAATGGTAGGTTGTCATTGTTCCTTTGAGCTGTCTTCTTCTTCTGACGTGCTTTCTTCTTAAGCTTCTTTCCCATTGTTCCACGGATCTCCTTCAAGTGATCAAGCTTCTATGAAGGACCTGCTCTGATACCAATTGTTGGAAATAATACTGAGGGGGGGGGGTGAATCAGTATTATCAGATCAATAAAAATTTTCAATTTCATACTCAGAAACATATACGCTACTTCAGTTAAGTGAACCCGCGTGTACACGCTACTGTGTCTAAAGCAACTAGCGTATATCCAGAAATCTTATGATTCAGTTAGCTTATCTTCAGTAAATGCATCAGAACATTATTAACCATATTAACAGTAAACAGGTGCAGTATAACAGAACAGATCATCACACAAAAGCCACACACATGAACACCATGATATAAGGTGGAAACCCAATGTGGGTGAAAACCACCTGCTGCAATTTGTTTCTATCTTCCTTTAATAAGAAACTTCTTTTACAATGTACTGGTGCAGTCCTTTACCAGCACGCAGGCTACAACCTGCAGAGGGCTACAACCCTCATAGCTCTTGTACTAGCCGATCCATTTACTAGTACGTAGGTGCCTGCCTACATAATGCTCCAACCTTTACTCGTTTTCCAGCTGCTACTGGAAGGGAGCTACAACCCCCTGGCTCTTGTACTGGCTGATATGTTTACCAGTACATAGGTGCCGGCCTACGATCTTTCCGGGACCACGTTTCATACATTTTCATACTGGATCCATAAAACTATCACCATTGTAGTATAACCTGCATCATCAATCTCTGAATCACCCAATACTGAATCACTAAAACCCTGTCAACAACAACCAGACAACATAACAACAACCAGATCCAACTCCATCTTCAAATATCATACTTCACATTGTATACGCTACTTCGACGAACCCAACCTGCGTGTATACGGTCTTTTACCAAAACCAACCTACGTACAGATCTGCAAATTCTAACTTATAACTCCGCAGCTATATCAGACATCAAAACATACCCAGATCATAACAATAAAAATGCGTCAATAGATCTGGTCTATCCACAGTCATACCATATGAAGATAATCATTCCAAGCCTTGAGATCTCATTCCAACATTCATCATCCTCCACATGAGTGAAACCTTGGTTCAGATCACCAACCCATAACCAGCACTTGGATCTCACACTTCCTCAGATCTTCATCACTCACACACTTACCACACTATCTGGCCTAATGATCTTCTCCTTATATAGGCTTAGGCCCTTCACAATACCACGGTCCAAAACCATAGTAACACAATACCATCAACTTCAAAACTAGGGATCAACACGTCCGTCGAGACACCATGTTCCAAAACCATAGGCACAACTTCCAAGGACTAACCGCCACGGACCAAAGATAAGTTTTCCACATGTACGCGCTTTTACTGAAGCCAACCTGCGTGTACACGCTGATTTTCCTTACTGAACCTGCGTATATCGCTTTCTTGTCCTGCTATACTAAGATCTGTCCTCTGATTAAGTTGCCATCACCTGTACCTGCCTCTGAGTGAGTTGCCATCAAGGACAACACTTGTATCATAATGCCAACATTCCCGCCAATGCATTACAAGATATGGTCGGATTCATTTCTTCTTTATCTATCCTTTGTTCTTGGAGTATATCCTCTTCTTTTGAGCTTTCTTGCTCATTTTCTTCTTCCTCTTCACAATCTATGTAAAATAATTTCTTCTTAGCACACTTATGACCTTTAGTGTATTTGCTATCACAACTGTAACAAAGCCCTTTTGCTATTTTTTCTTCCAATTATTGTGGTGTCAACCTTATAGGTTGTGGAAGACTAGGGGCAACAACACTTCCATCTTTATTGTTGTGAGTGGTATGCTTCCTGGTTGTCATAATTTTGCTTTCCATTTTTCTTGCTAACCTGAATGCCTCTCTAATGAATCAGGTTCCCAAAGGCGAACACCATGTTGGATATTATCCTTTAAATTCCCGATGAACACATCAATCCTATGCTCCTTTGGAATATTTTTTACCCTTATGTTCAATTTTTGGAACTCCTCAATGTGCTCAATTATTGAACCCTTTTGTTTAAGACCTATCAATTAGCTAAAAAAAGTGTTGCTTTTTGTATCCTCATAATGTGCTATCAATTCTTCCGTAAAAATTGCCCAAGTGATAATTTGTTTATGAGAGAAAAGCGATTGATACCATACAAAATTATTTGGTTCCAAATATAAAGTTTCAATACGTACCTTTTGTCTGTTTTGCACATTATTGAGATCGAAAAATTGCTCCATCTGTAATATCCATGTTGCGGGATCCTTGCCATCAAACTTCCTCATATCGATTTTTGGAATATGGTGGGTCTTCGATCCAACATCAGAGTCTATGAAATCATGATTAACATTTATTTTGTTTGCACCATGAGTTTCCTTTACTACCCTTTCACCATTAGTAAGTATTTCTTGTAGAAAATTTGTCAAATCTGTCTTCAAATCTGCCATGTTTGTCTTCAAATCTGCCATGTTTGTCTTCAAATATTTCTTCAAATCTATCTTCAAATCATCCATCTTAGCTTCCACGCCATTCATCTTAGCTTCCACGCCCTTTATCTTAGATTCCACGCCATTTATATTAGCTTCTGTTAGCTTTTGTGAGAGTGACATTTGTTGCACTTGGTCTTGTAATTTTGATATATCATGTAGTATTTCTTCCTCTTCTTCATGAGTCATGCTAGAGCTTTCAGGTTGCTTATTAGGTGTTTGCATTTTCTTTCCTCGGGGCATCAGTTACCTATAATAATTCTCTACTATGCCCTTTGAGTTCCTTCAAAATGATTTTTCAAACCAAGCTTAAGCAAAAATTTAAAAAAATCTACACACCTTTTTTCACTTTGTAGGAGCTCGATATTGCCTCTGATGTATCTCTATAATTTCTGATCATCTAGTTCTGAAATTGTGACCTTTAGTATCCCTCTATGTCCTCTTCCCAATGCCACCAGCCTGATCCAAATTGGATTCTCCGAGGAAGAGTTATCCCAAATCTCCCATAGTGACCTGATTATAGACTAGTTCAGTAGAGCGAACTTGTACGACATGCCACGTGTCCCTGTTTCGACCTTTGGCTCTGAAAAATATATACAAGAAACTACAGTCTGTCCTCTTTCTGTACCTTCTTACAAAATTTCAATCCGATGCTCAGAGAGAAAGTTGTGATGATTTTCCCCACGTCACCTGTTTTGAATGTAATTCAGGAGTCTGCAAAAAGACTAACTTCCTTAGATCATATCTCCGCAAATATGGTGCGAAAAGATCTAAAATTTAGATCCGAGGTTCAATGTGATTTCATCTCAAATGGGTTTTTTTTTCGCTTCTGAAATGTCACAGAAAAAAGTTATAGCGAAAATGCCACGATGACCTATTTGGAGTAGCAAAACCCTAGAATCCAAAGCTCTGATACCAAATGTTATGAAACCAGCTCACAAAAAGATAGAAAAGATAGATCAACACCTTAGAATTCAGCCTCTTTGAGGGGACAACCTCCTTTAAATTACACAAATGAATGATTCCTTGATGATTCAAATGAAAAAACCTCCTTTCTATATATAGGAGTCTAAGGAGTCATAATATAACCCAGCCGACCTAACAATAATAATATAAAGGCACAAAAATAACAATAGAGGGATTCTATGGGGCACAGTAATAACAATATGGGGACAATAGGGGCACAACAATATTAATAAGGGATACAACTACAATAGTAATGGGGTAATCACTAGTATTTTAGGGACCTAACATAAAGAAAATCCTGAAATGTGATATGCAATGAAGCCCCCCCGCTGCAATATTCCGATCAGAACACCTTAATAAAACGCGATTGCACTTTGTAAGTTGCAAATAAATAAAGCTTGCAACTGTGTCACCCATTAAGAATTTGCGAAATGTGATATTGCGATTTTCGCAATCACATTTCGCATTATCTCCAGGCAACGTCATATGGCAACATTTGAAAGTTGCGATGTGCAAATAAAGCGTGAAGCGTGGGAAGTTATTGAGTTTTAATGAAATGTTAAATGGTTTGACAAAGTAATAATGTTTAGCAGCTCGAGGAGAGGAATTGATGTTTTCAAGTTATGGCTAGCTAACACACAAATCTCATGCAAAATATTTCCACGATTCAAAGTCATTTCAGAGAACTCTCAGCCTTAATTGCCCTCGACTATGTGCACTGATTTATCTCTTTCATTTTAGGCAAGCTTCATGTCATTATGGAAGGTGATGCAGAAGTAGAAGAAGCAGAGCATTTCAAAGTCTGAGGTATCTGAGATGTCAACCATATTCGCTGATACAGTTTGTAGTGCCGATGGAGGAGCCACAGCATGGGAAGTCATATATAACAGACTTGAAGATGAGTGGCCTAAAATTGTTGTCACAAAAGCAACAACTGACTCAATAAAACTTTTGGGGGTCCAATTCAAAGACGCTTCTTGCTCTTTCCTTCACAGAATAGGAGAAAGAGCCAAAATACTCCCATACACTAATATGGTTAGATGGGTGGTGGAAACTCTTAGTATTGAGGACAAACAATTCAGAAACTCAAAGATGGAGCTATTGGGATCATTAAAAGTCGAAGACCTAAAGCAAATGTATCATATATGAAAAATAATACCTGGCCAACTTCACAAATAAGAATAAAGAACCCTTCAAGATGATTTAGGGTTGGAGAGTTCTAGAGAACAAATTCAAATATGATAAGACGGGTATGTACCCCATTGCTTCTTTGGAAAATCCCCATAACTATGCAGCTTCTATGTTATGTAGGTTATATGGATTACCTAATAATACCAAATTCTCTATAGAATGGGTCCCTTTGATAGATGCATGTGTCAATTCTCACATAATAAACTGGGCCACTATCCTATCTGATAATCTAGCCACTACCATTTCTGAGTATTGTCAGAAGAGATCCACCTCCACAAAGAAACTTCCTCCATTTTATTTCAGTGCCTATATCATGGATTCCATCTGTTTCTGTACTAAGTTTCCAACCATGGGTTGGAAATGGAATTTGCAAGACCCCCACCCCATCCATCTCAGCCACAAATAGATGTTGGAATCCCATTATATAACCCATTTTTATAAAATATGCCACAATTTTATTTTACCATTGCATCAATTGATTTTTAATAAGAAATCCCCCAGGTTTTCTAAAGAAGCCGCTATAGACCTTCTCGTAGTAGGCAAGTATTTTGCTGAAGAATGGTTTACATATATCAGAGTTTTTGGCAGTATAGCGGACCCACATGTACTCCCTTTGTATGTCTCCGACAAGCTATTAGCAAGAGAAATAGCCCACCAGACTATGGGAAAAGGCTTAACCAAGACCCTAAAAGATAACAAAAAGTCATTGTGGCCATCCTTTCCCATCCGGTGTGGTTCTTTTTCGTTGGAAAATTTCAACCATGCAAACAAGGAATTATTAAGCCTAGAGAGCCTCAGGCTCCATACTCTGCCAAAGAGGCAATTTGACCCAGACAAGATAGCACACAATATTACTATTGCAGTAAATATCAAGCCCTTCAACCATGAAGCTAATGATTCTGAAGATATTCTACAATTTGATGAATCATTTGAATAAGCATTCGATTGGGCAAAGGCAAATTTAAATCCTGATGATTTAGAAAAGTTTCAGGAATTCAGAAGTCAGAGGTTCAAAACAATTTCATTACATTTGTTAAGAGTTGATGACAAGCCTACACCTAGTGTAACTATCATCAGCGAAGGACCAAATTCTTGCACAGAATCTCAAGTGGATACAAGGAAATCCCAGGATACAGGGAAAACATAGGAAACAGAGAATATAGCAGAATCCAACAGAAGATTAGCCAAAAAATAGGTCATAAGTGACCTAACCAAAGATACTGGTCCCGAAATCAAAAGCAACAATGTGGGGCAGGAATGGGACCAATTCAATAAAAAGTTGCAAGATACTCATAAGACAACAAATGTCCAAGAAACCATGGAATATCACACTCCTCTGCAAACTCAGAAAACTTCAGAGTTTGAGCCTGATCCAGGTGGATGTTGGTGGCCACCCACCTATCCCTTCTGGACCCCGAAAACTGTCTCTTTCAGCGTTTCAGTTTCCTTAATTATAGCACAATTTACTATTTTTAGCAGTTTTTTCGGGTCTTGAACTTTCGGAGCCATTTTGAGGCCCTAAACAATGTTTTTTGGGAAATCTGGGAGCAACATGGGTCCATGGACTGATGTTTCTCTTCCCAAAGTTATAGTTCTCGGATAGATCTTTCTAACGAGCTATTGTACACGTCAAATGGAGATCGGGTGCCAAAGTTACGACCCCGGGAAGTTGATGTACCAACTTACCCAAAACGGGGCCCACAATTTGGCGTTTCATCTTCTAGGGTTAGGTTTTGGGATGTTAAGGGTTTTCCATTGTTTCTCAACGATAAATAGGCATTCGAGCCTGATTGTAGCACAGTTCAGAGGCATGTAGCCGCCACATCTCTTCTTAGAGATAAGCTACCATCGCCCTAGCTGGTTTATTTCCAATTCTGTTTGTAAGCATATTTCAGTATTTTATATTAATGAAATGAAGTATTATTTCCACTGCATCTCTATGTTTATGGTTATCTCTGTAATTTTTTGCGTTCCTGTTTAAATCCGGATCAGTGGTATCAGAGTGGTCTGCTTTTTTCTCTGTTTTTCTTTGCATGTCCCCAATGAGGTCGGGATATAAGGAGTTAGGTCTTGAACTGGTCGAACCTTTGCAAGACCAGCCTCGCAAACCCCGACGGCCTCCCATGGCAGATGAGAAGAAAGATGAGGGGGCAGGAGATCCTATCAAAATCTTGCTCGAAGAAGCCCTCAAGCGAGAAAGGAACGCGATGATGGACAACTTTGCCCAGATCCTTCAGCGGTTACCCAGAGGCGACGCATCGGCTTCCAACAGCTACTCTGGAAACGCCACACTGTTTAAGGTACAAGTTAATTTTGAAATCCCCATCTTCGATGGTCAAATAGACATAGATGCCGTAGATAAATGGTTAAATCTGCTAGATGAGTATTTTTCTGTTCATGAATTTTCGAGTCAGGAAAAGATTATTTTCGCTCTTCTCAAAGCAGTCCCCCACGTCAAGAACTGGTGGGAAATCTACTGTGAGCAGTAGAATGAAAATACGGGCTCACTATTTTCAGCCGCACCCACTTGGGATTCATTCTAGGATGCTGTCAAGGAGCAGTACTACCCTATCAAAAGCTATGAGGACAAATACATCAAATGGACCACACTGCAGCGGGGAAGGGACCAAGATGTGCCGGAGTTCACAAACATTTTTCATACCCTTCGTACACAGTTGGGTATCAAGGACTCTATGCTACATTTGGTACTGAAATACCACGACTGCCTACACAGATATATCCAGGAAGAGATGGAGTTCCTGAACATCTCCTCGCTCGTCACGGCGTACCGATACACTGTCAAATCGAGCAAAAATTCAAACAGAAGAAATGAGACTTTGGATCTGCAAATCCGAAGACCAAAGGATAGAGCCAAAGCGGGGTGACCCAAGACAATCCGTCGAAGCCACAAGAAAAGAACAACACCACGAAGTCGAAGAAGGACACCAGAAAGTGGTGTGAGTTCGACGAGAGCCCCACTCACAACACAAGTGAGTGTTGGACCAAGCAGTCACTGGTGGCTGAATTGAAGGCTTCAGAATTAGATGGCAAAGGGAAGAAGATCATTGATGCGGAGCCCAGCGTCACTATTGCCACCACCAAGATCCAGAAGAATGAGCTCGAAGACTCAGAGGAGGGGGAGCGTCTTTTCCACTGACAGATGTGACTGAAGGGTTCGCCGTTGCAATTCATTGTCGACAGTGGCAGCCAAAAGAACCTTATTTTAGCAGAGGTCGTGAAGTGGTTGGGCCTACCGTCTACACCACACCCACAGCCGTACAGTATTGGGTGGCTTCATGAAGGACAAGATCTCAAAGTTCGCCAACAGTGCTGCCTTCCCTACAGCATCAAGCCCTTCATAGACGAGGTATTCTGTGATGTTACACTGCTTGATGTTTGTGATGTATTATTAGGACAACCATACTTGTGGAGGCAACATGTTGTGTATGAGTCAAGGTGTTATAGACAATTTTGTGCCTTGCAGCATCAGGCATGAATTGTCAATAATCCAAGGGATCCAAAGTCCCTAAACATGATGTTCCTACCCCTAGAGGAACAAGGTCAGCAAACCAACAGCTCTCAGATCAGTTCTCCAGCTGAAAACACTCAAAAACAAGCAATCCTGAAATCAAAGCAGGTGCTCCACTAGGCTTCTGCGCTGAAACTCAACTCCTCCATGGTGTACCTGCGTTGCAAAGCAGGTAGAACAAAGGCCACCTGTGCTGAGCGAGATGGGACAAGTGGCACACTGAGTCATTGCTCTGGAATCTTCCAAAAATGACACTTGGATCAGGGATTTCGCCTTGTGATGAGTCAGAGGCTCTGTTTCTCCAAGTGGAAGCAAGGTTCTCCAAGTGGACTCAAGAACTGAAGATCAACTGAAGAGAGAAAGGACACAAGGCAGCTACACATCAGTTGCAAGCTGACTCATCCTTTCTCAATTCATCTATATATTGAGCTCTCTCCTATGAGCTCAGGAGGCTGGAATTTTGTGCAAAGTAATGATATGCTGTTGGTTTCACTATAGAACTATTGGGTGATTGCTTGAAGGAGGTGAAGAGGAGAAATTCTTTCTGCTGGGAGGTGTTGCTGGATTGGGGCCTTCAATGGTTGTAACCTTCTCAGAACTTTACTTCTTCCATTAATAAAAGCTATTGAGGTTCTTCTATATGCACTTGTTTCAATGATGTATTGTGATGATTGTATATTTGATTTATGCTAATCCTTGAATCAGTTATGAATGCATGCTTCTTGTAGTTTCCTTCTTTGTTATTTTGCAGGATCTCATTGTAGCTGGGCCAGCAAAAGAGCAAAGAGCTAGGAGCAAGCAGCAAAGAGAAGAGATTGGAGCAAATATTAAGCGCAAGGCAATGGTTAGTGCATTTCTTCATTCTCTCTTGCTTTCATAAAGAAGTAAACCTTAAGTAGTTTTATTTACAGTTGTTGCTGAGGTACTATCACCCTTAGAGTGGGATAGGGTCATCCGAATCGGATACTTTTCCCTACAACACAAGGCCTTGTACTGTCATTATTTCTTTGGGTGATTCATTATATAGGATAGCAGAGGTAGCCCCACCTACCACCACCTCTTTGATCACTGCTAAGAAAGGCAGCAAGCTCATCTCCCAAACTAGGAAATTCATTTTCTGTCTGGTTCTCTCCCAAAGTAAGGGGAAGATCGTTGCCACATCCATGACCCCCACGAAGGGTTCCTCCACGCAGCAACATCAACAACAAAGGGATACGGTCATGAAAGAACACAGGAACAACTTCTCCTCACCCACAGGGGTACCACACAAGTTTCAGTTGGGGAACAAAGTCTGGTTGCATCGGCAGAAAGTAGGCCTTACCAGAACCCATTAGAAGCTCAAACCACTCCGACATGGTCCTTACACCAGTACCAAGGCTGTGGGGAACAATGCTTTGGAGCACAACATTCCTCCATTCCTTCGCCTGCACCAAGTGTTCAAGGTGGATCGTCGTCGACCATGCTTCCCACCATTACTGGACACATCAGAGATTGTAGAGCAAGTTCAGCAGATGGAGGAACTCAACGCAATGGGGACCATTGCTTCCTAAGGGGGGAGGAATGATCTAGGTGGATGTTGGTGGCCACCCACCTATCCCATCTGGACCCCCAATACTGTCTCTTTCAGCTTTTCAGTTTCCTTAATTGTAGCACAATTTACTATTTTTTGCAGTTTTTTCAGGTCCTGAACTACCGGAGCCGTTTTGAGGCCCTAAACGACGTTTTTTGGGAAATCTGGGAGCAACATGGGTCCATGGACGGATGTTGCTCTTCCCAAAGTTATAGTTCTCATATAGATCTTTTTAACGAGCTATTGTACGCGTCAAATGAAGATCGGGTGCCAAAGTTACAACCCCAGGAAGTTGATGTACTAACTTACCCAAAACGGGGCCCACAATTTGGTGTTTCATCTTCTAGGGCTAGGTTTTGGGATGTTAAGGGTTTTCCATTTTTTCTCAACAATAAATAGGCCTTCGAGCCTCATTATAACACAGTTCAGAGGCATGTAGCTGCCACATCTCTTCTTAGAGATAAGCTACCATCGCCCTAGCTGGTTTATTTCCATTTCTGTTTGTAAGCATATTTCAGTATTTTACATTAATGAAATGACGTATTATTTCCGCTGCATCTTTGTGTTTATGGTTATCTCTGTAATTTTTTGTGTTCCTATTTAAATCTGGATCAAATTCGATGGATGAGCAAGGGACAAGTTCGCAGCATACAAAAATCATTCGTTCTTTGCCCACATCGGAAATTATCCTAAAGGTGACTGAAATTCCCACTTTAGATGTGTTTTACAGCCCATTGCATAAGGCTATAGTAAGAAGATGGAGGAAAAGAAGGAGAGTGGAAACACTCAAGATCCCACCAGGGAATGAGCTGATGGACATAGTTTGGAAGGATATTCCTTCCAATATTGTTGAAATTTTGACCAGACTGTTGCAGTTTACAGGGGCATATGCAACTACCACCATGGATAAAGCCACTGAGGTATCTATTTTGTTAAGGGAAAGGGAATAAAATATAGCGCAACTTTAGCAGAAACTACAAATTGAGAAAGAAAATGTGAACCAGCAAGCCGTTGAACAAATAGCCCAATTGCAACAGAATATGGAGGTATTAAAGATAAGCCATGAAGCAGACATTTATGTGAAGAACATGCAAATCCAGGAATTGTAGCAATCCATGGAAAAATATAAATATGTCCCTACTGTCGATGAATTCATCAAAGAGGCATTAGAGCTAAATTCCCTTCTATCAAAACACCAAGATTTATTTTGCTAGAGAATGTCTCATGTCACCCCTTATCTGATTACCAGTGATCAGTTAACGGATAAGGCAATTGATCAGAGAACTGAATTTAATGATTTAAATACAAAGATCTTTGAATACATTGAATGGAAAGAAACTGAAGAGGGAAGGAGTGCTAGTCTGCCCAAGATTGAAGAGACACATAAGGACATTTTATTCACAGATTGGGATGCGTGGATCAAGCAGGCTGAATTAGCAGTGGAAAGAGCAGCAGGAGTGGAAAAGAACATAGTAAAATCAATAAATCACAATTTTCACACTACCAACTTGGTTAAAGGAGGTAACCCGAAGTTGCTGCCAGATTTAAATGACTTGGATAAAAACTGGAAGGCAGAGATGAAAACCCAAAGGGAGGCGATCACATACTTATCAAAGATTGACTGGGAGGCATAATGGCAATTTATTGTCAAACCTCATAGCCAAATCATGACGCTCAATTGTTCACTCCACTCAACTCAAAGGATGTTGCCACCTCTCACAGATGTTATCTTTACATGACAGGTCAGAACGTAGTTTGGGGCTCCTCCTCAAGTGAAACCGATGTCCAATAAATGCGATCTAAAGGAGAAGCTGGCAGACAACAAGTCATCTTTATAACCTTTGCTCATCAAATCACTTTTATTTTTAGAGTTAGTTGCTAGTTAAGAGGAAGGTTGTTTGAAACCTCCTTAAATATTTTGTATAATCTGTTTTTGAACTTTAGTTAGATAATATTTATACCCTTCTCATGCATTTAGAGAAGGGTCCAGAATTTTATCAAAAATATTTGCAAAGAATGCACTTCTGTAAGTTTTTGAATGCCTTGATGAAATTATGGAACATGGTTATTTCTTTTGAATATCATATTACTTTCCTTTGTTGATGCAATATTGTATACTTGGAGAATAATTTGATTTGAAGACAGGAGCTGACCTATGTCATTAGTCAAATGAGAAGATCATATGGTACTTTTATCTTGTATGATTAGTTATGTTTTTGTTTAATTAGTGATAACATTTCGTTTTCATGAATTATATATGGAATATGTTCTTTCTATTATGTGTTAATTGCACTACTGTATGATGCCTAGCTGAAAGTATTTATTTTCATATATGATCATTAATATATGCGATATAGTTTATACATTTCTTTGACTAACTATTTAGTCAAAGAAATTATATTTACATGTTTTCATCTATGTTTAATACGTGAATGATTTTTATTATGACTTAACAAACAAATATCTTTTTAGATCGCATATCACACAGAATACCCCGGGTTTATATTAGATTAAGTTAGCTAGAGATTTGCATGATAGAATAGGTCATTTAGTTATCATTATTCTTATTGCAATTGCTTCAAAACCACCCATTCTCATTTTAAAACCCACATTGGGAAATTGGTCCCATCATCCCCAGTCGGAGCCACCATACCAAACAGAAAAGGAGCTGCCTTTAAGGTCCGGATCGGGTGGTTATCCCCCATGTTGGAGCAACAGAAATCTGAGGCTTCAACATTTTGGCGCTAGAAGGAGGGCCATCCAACTATGAATGGAATATAAATCTAAAGATCAATTGAAAAATGTTCATAAGAGTCAAAACCCCTCCACAACTTCTACTTCTTCTAGATCTCATTCAAAATCTCTAGATTAGAAATCTGAAGTTGTAGAAACATCTCCCTCATCTCCTGAAGTATTAAGACAACCACCTTCTCCAGATTACACTCCCAAGTCTCCCGAAGTTCACTCCTTGATACAAAAATTGGAACAGATATCCATTTCTGCCGAGAAACCCGAGAGACCCAAAGCCTCTGAAGAAAGTGTCACTTCCTTATTACAAGAAACTGGTGTATTAACTTGATTACAAAGTGAAAGGCTCGGGGTAACTCTTTTTGAGTTTCCTATTCATTCACGATGTAAGAAAGTTGCCACATCAAGATCTGACTCAGATACCAGCGAGATCGCTTCACCTTTCCCTCCATCTACTTCCCCATTCACTTCTACTCAATCCACCTCTTCTCAACTATCCATTTCTTCTACTAGTACTGCTACTAGTAGCACTAATCCAATAGTAAGTTCTTCACCATCCATACCTACTTCTGGACTGGCCTTCCCATTTTTCCAGTCTCCAACTCAAGTTATGGCCAATCAAGCTGCTCAAACTTGGGCAAACCTTGGTGCTGTACTGGTTGCTAATCCAAATGATCTCCCAGCAAACCCATAAAAATGGTTACCTAAGTATAATCTTGATGATGGTCTTCCTACTGAAGAACATCTAAATAACTTTATGTTAGCCATGAATCTTAATGGAGTTTCACATGAAGATGTTGTAATCAGACTGTTTCCTTATACTTTCCAGGGATCTGCAGGATCTTGGTATTTTTCCCTTCTAGCAAGCTCAATAAGAAATTGGGATACTTTTTAAGAAATATTTCTTGCAAAATTTGGTGATGACAGGACTATATCATCTTTAATCAATGATCTTTCCAAGCTAAAAGCAAATTCAGACAAAAGGATCAAATACTTCAACTCCATATTTAACAAGTTACTGAAAAAAATCCCAGATGCCTCTAAACCTGCAGTAGATGTACAAATAGAGTGGTACATATTCTCCCTTCCCTCTAATATCACAAGTTTTTTAGATAGAGAAAATAAAGCTACCCTTGTAGAAAACATGAAAGAAGATCTGTCTGTAGAAAGAAGAATTATTGCCTTAGAAAATAGATCACATATAGAAGAAAGGAAATCAAAGAAAGTAACATTCAAGGATGATTCAAAAAAGAAAGCTCCAAAGGACCCTTTCGACCTTGAAGGCCTTCAGAAGGTGTTAAAGACCATGTCAAATGAAATGGTCGAAATCAAGAACAGTTGTAGAGTCATCTGCTCCCAAGAAACCTTTTCGCTCATTTAAGAGAAATCCTTCTTCTACATATTAGCCACCAAATACTATTTCAAATGTTGAATCCGATCAAGAACTAGAAGAAGACTCACCAACCAAAGAAGAAGCCAAAACTGAAGAAGAAGTTGAGTTAAATGGAATGTGGGACTTCATTCTTCCAACTGAAGAGGAAGCACAAGCTATGCCAGTAACTACAAGAAGTAAAAACTCTCCTGATACGTCTACAAAAATTTAGAAACTGGAAAATAGCTACTCCTATAAAGGAGAAGACAGTAAGTAAGAAATCTAAGACTACTCAAACTAATTCTATTCCATTAGATCCTCCAACTGCTTCCAAAACTTTAGTAATCTCGGATACAGTGGAATATAACATAGTTGAAGATATGAAAAAGATGAGAGAAAATATTTCATTACATGAACTGACTAAACTCAAACAACAACAGAAAATATTATTCAGAGAGTTAAAATCAGTTCATATAGCTCCTTTACCATCTGCTGTAGTCACTCAAGCTGCTTATGATATGGGAAAACCTCCTTCATCTTCAAACAAAGTAAATCCCACAGATCTAGTTTTGATAGGTGATAGATCTATTTCTCATACACCTCCATTTCTTCTTACTTATGAGATTTTCAATAGAAACGTCCATAATTTCCTTGTTGATTCAGGAGCCTCTTCAAACATCATGCCAAGAACTGTGTGCACCAAATTAAATATTACACCTCAAAAATCTGTTGTACACATAGTTCAACTGGATAGGACAAAAGTAGAGGTACTTGGAGAAATGATATCAGTTTCAATTAGGCTTTCCTCCAACCCAAAAGTTTCACAGATAATCAATATTCTAGTGGCTGATATCCCTAAATTTTATGGTTTAATTCTAAGTAGGGATTGGTCTGAAAAGTTGATCTCGAGGGAAGAAATGAACTTGTAGCTTTCACCAATAATATCATCGGAAACTACTCAGCTAAATCATTCTTGGGATCCTTCAGTGCAAAAAGATATCCCTTCTTGGAAAATGCTGTAGTATCTCAGATAGAAAAAAAATTGCAAACTGATGCTTCCAAGTGTATTGATCTAGTTGATAAATTTGTAGATAATTCATTATTTTGGACTCTTTATTTTGATGGTTCCAAGTCTAAAGATGGTGCAGGTGTTGGATGTATCCTAATCATCCTGCAAGGAGAGAAAACCATGTTAGCCTGCAGGCTTGAATTTCAATGCACTAACAATATTGAAGAATATGAAGCATTGATTCAAGGGATGTACAAAGACATTGGTCTTAATGTCAAGTATTTGCAAGTATATGGAGACTCTAAAATATTCATTAAATAGGTAAGAAACACAATCCATTGTGTTTCTGGGCATCTCAAACATTATCAATCTCTAGCCCAGAGTCTTATTTCTCATTTCACTGCTTTTAACATTTCTTCAGTCCCCAGATTACGAAATGCAAGTGCTAATTTACTTGCCAATGTAGCATCTAAGCTTATACCTTCAGAGGAATTTAGTTAAGATAGATTTTCCATAGAGTTAGTTTTCAGACCATCCATTCCTGATAATGTAACAAATTGGAGAGTGTTTAATAATGATGCTGATATAATCAATTTCCTTACATCAGAAAGATCTTATGAGGAACAAATCATAGATGAACATGAACATGACTTGCAAATCAACCATAAACAAGATCAAAATCTGATTCCAAATTTTGTAGTCAAAATGGAAGATCTCTATGATTTGAAAGACAGATTTAAGAAGACTACTAAATCCAAGACTTAGAGTTCTACTTTGAGATTTGAAGCGGTAAACCTAGGTACATCTAAAAAACCTCAAAATCTCAACCTAGGTCTTGGTTTATCATCCGAAGAAAGGATATCATTCATCAAGTTGTTGAAAACATATAAAGGTGTATTTGCCTGGGATTATTCAGATCTCAAGACATATGATACCTCTGTAATTCAACATACTATACTAATGACTTCTAATGAGAAACCAGTTCAAGAGAAGCTTAGAAAGATTCATCCAAACCTTGAAAGTCAAATCAAATCTGAGTTGAACAAACTTCTAAAAGCAAAGATAATATTCCCGTTAGACACTCAAAATGGGTGTTAAATATGGTTCCTATCAGGAAAAGGAATGGATACATTAGGATTTGTATTGATTTTAGGAACTTAAACAAAGCTTGTCAAAATGATAACTTTCTTTTGCCTACCATGGAGAAAATATTGCAATCAGTTGCAGGTTCTGAGTTAATGTATTTTCTAGATGGTTTTTCACGATACAACCAGATTCTTGTACATCTAGATGACAGATTGAATACAACATTCAGGACCAAGTGGGGGACATACGCTTATCAGAAGATGCCTTTTGGACTCATCAATGCAGGTGCTACATTTCAACGCGCCATGGATATTTCTTTTAAAGGTCTGATTAATAAATCAGTTGCTATTTACCTAGATGAAATTATAGTCTACTCTAGGAACAAAAACAATCACTTGAATGACCTAAAGAATATTTTTGAAAGATGCAAGAAATATGGCATTTCTTTGAATCCAAAAAAGTCATACTTTTTTTTAGCGGAAGGAAAGATTATCAGATTCATAGTGTCTAAGAAAGGAATTTATATTGATCATGATAGAATCCAAGAAATTGAAAGGATTCCTCTCCCACATAATAAAAATACCATGCAATCATTCCTAGGCCAGATTAATTTTGTAAAAATATTTGTTCCATATTTCTCATAGATTGTTCGACCACTTCAATCAATGATAAGAAGGAATGCAGTCTTCAAATGGGGTAAATATGGAAGAGAGTAATTTGAGTTAATAAAAAAACCATTATCAATGCTCCTTCTTTAACAACTCCAGACTTTCTTAAACCTTTTGTGTTGTACACATTTTCATCTGATACATCATATGCAGCAGTTTTAACGCAGTTGAATGATAAGAAAATAGAGGCACCTATCTCTTTTTTCAGTTCCAATTTACAAGGTTCCTAACTAAACTACTCAGCTGTTGAGAAACAGGCTTTTGTTGTCTTTAAAACCTTGAAACATTTCAGACCTTTTCTCCTCAAAACTCATACAAAAATAGTAGTACCTTACCCTGCAGTAAGGAAATTATTGATTCAAAGAGAAGTGGGGGAGGAAATAGCCAATTGGGTCACTGCACTTCAAGAATACGATGTAGAAATCCGGCCAGCTAAAATTGTTAGGAGCCAAGGTTTTTGTGGGATGCTAACTGGAGCTTCCCATTTATCAACAGAAGAAGACCAAGGTAATGAAGTACAAATATCATAGGTAAGCCTCAACGATGCACAATCATAGTATGTTGATTTGAAGTTTTATTTAAATAATGGATATGCTCCTGTGCATCTCCATTACAAAGTAAAGCATGATTTAAGGTTGAAATCAAATCAGTATGAATTAATTGATGATGTATTATTTAGAAAAAAATTATGATTCAGTATTATTAAGATGGCTAGAAAAACCTGAAGCTGAAAAGGTTATGTAGGAGTTACATGATGGACTAGCTGGAGGTCATTTCGGATGAAACACCACAGCTCACAAAATCCTACATGTAGGTTATTATTGGCCAACATTATTCAAGGATGCACATGACTATGCAAGAAAATGCAAAACTTGTCAAACTACAGCTGGAAGAGAAAAGAAACCAGCATTCCCTTTGCAACGACTGAATATCCAAAAACCATTTGAACAATGGGGATTAGATATAATTGGTGAGATTGTTCCTAACTCTTCCAAGCAACATAATTACATCCTTACAACTACTGATTATTTCACAAAATAGGTAGAATCTATCCCACTAAAGGTAGCTAATACATAAAGTATTACAAACTTTATTAATCAGTACATAATCACCAAGTTTGGCTTACCCACAACTTTAATGTTTGATAATGCATCTTATTTTTCTGGAAACACTGTGATAGAATTTGCTTTAAAAAGAGGTTTCAAATTGAAGTATGTAGCCAACTATTATCCACAAGCTAATGGATTAGCTGAATCAACAAACAAAAACCTTATCAGAATCATCAAGAGGACTATAGACCAAAATCATAGGAATTGGCACAAAGCATTGACATTTGCTCTTTGGGCAGATAGAATAACACAGAAGGCCTCAATCGGTTCTTCTCCTTTTGCTTTAGTTTATGGAAAAGAAGTTCTCCCCACAAACATAGCAATCCCATCTCTCGCCCTAGTGCAATTTATCAATGAAAATCCTTCCTCTTCTCTTCAAGCAAGACAATTTCAGATCCTTAAGCTTGAAGAAGAAAGAGAAAAGGCTAAAGCTACCCATTCCCATCATCAACAGTTAGTCAAAGCCTCTTTTGATACAACCTCTTCCAGTCATAAAAATTTTGAAGTAGGTGATTTGGTTTTGAAATGGGACAAAGCACATGAGGAAAAAGGTAAGCATACCAAGTTCCAAAGACTGTGGCTTGGACCATTCCAAATCATTGAGAAAATTGGTCAATCAACATTTCTTTTACAAGATATGTCACGTAGAATTGATTCCTTTCCCGTTAATGGGCAAATTTTGAAAAAATACTTTTCCTAGAAGACAATATCTTCTATTTTTGTATCATATTGTCTTTAGCATTCTTAGGAAAATAAAGGTTAGGTAGTATTTACTTTTTGGCCTCTCAAAATAAAGTCTCTGATAATATTTTGATTTTTCGCTTCTATAAGTAGGAAAAGTTAAAGAAATAATTAGAGCATTTGAGTATCAAAGTGAACCTTATTTCTTTGAAAAAACTTGTCCTTGCTAAAAGCTTGTATTCTATGAACGAGCTGTTATCTTTATAAAGTATACGTGTTTTGTTATTAGTCAAGAAAATAATATGTAACCTAGTAAGGACTTTATACAGATGAGTATCTCAAAACTCTATTATTATCATCCAAAACTCTTAAAAAGGGCCAATGATTCACCCCATTTGATAAATTATTTATTTATTTTTTATTTTTTATATTTTTCCAGAGTGTAATTCTAAAATATACAAAAGGGCGAATGATTCACCCCATTTGATAAAATTATTATTATTACTATTATTATTATTATTAGTATTATTTATTTATTTTTATTTTTATTTTTATTATTTTTTTCAGAGTGTAATTCTAAAATATACAAAACTTAAAAGATAATAAGTCTCATAAGAGCTTGTTTACCATGATCATAGGGGAATAATTAAATTGATATTACCAAAACTACAAATCAAAACAAGGTAATAGCCAATGATCTAATCAATCAAAGGACAAGGGGTCTCATCAAGAGCCAATTTGTATAGTTTAGTTACAACCAGTGAATGGCATAGTCATTATTGGGTTACCAAGCCTAGACAATGTCTTTTAAGAACTTGAAAAGAAAAATTACATGAAAGGAAAAAAATAAGGTCCAAATGAGAAAAAAGAAAAAGAATATCATTTTGAATTTTGAAAATTGCTTCAGATGGGACAATGAATCATTGTTGGTTAAAAGATAACCTTGTCAAGGCTATGAACACCTGCTGGCAGCAGAGGTTCTATCTATGATAAATGAGTAAACAACAAAAACTAATCTGTAGAAGACACCTGCTATATCTCTTTAAATCTTAGTATTGATTGATGCAAACATTTGTATTTCTATCACTACAAGAGTAAAGTAGTTGAATAGATGGATTAAATGATTGATTATTATTTCAGAGAAATGTTGTTTAGTTTATAACTCATGTAATTATTATCCCTATAACTCTTCTAATTTTGAAAGTTTTAGAAATTTCAAAAGACCAATAAGAGATAGTTGGTTCTCCCAAGTGAATTGCCAATTGTTGTGTTATGTAACCACCCCCCCCCCCCCACCATTTATACGAGTAATAGTTAATTTTTAACATATAAATGGGGACCCTTTTAAATTTTTAGCCTTTGAAAATAAATGCTAACTCTACAAAGTGCCTTAAAAACCTTAGAAAACAACCCATACTTAGAACCTTTATCACCAATTGAATTTCACAGTTTTCCATATGACAATTATAAACATCTTAAAGAAAATCTCGAAATGCAATATGCGATGAAGGCCCCCCGCTGCGATATTCCGATCAGAACACCTTAAGAAAATGTGACCGCACTTCGCAATTCGCAAATAAATAAAGCATGCCATTGTGTCAACCCTTAATAATTTGCGAAATGCGATATTGTGATTTTCGCAGCCGCATTTCGCATTATCTCCAGACAACATTATATGGAAACATTTGAAAGTTACAATGCGCAAATAAAGCGTGAAGTGTGGGAAGTTACTGAGTTTTAATGAAATATTAAGTGGTTTGACAGAGTAATTAATGTTTAGTAGCTCAAGGAGAGGAATTGATGTTTTCAAGTTATGGCTAGTTAACACACAAATCTCATACAAAATATTCCCACTATTCAAAGTCATTTCAGAGAACTCTCAACCTTAATTTCCCTCCATTATGTGCATTGATATATCTCTTTCGTTTCAGGAAAGATTCAAAAGAGATGTCATTACGGAAGGTGATTCAAAAGCAAAAGAAGCAGATCATTTCAGAGTCTGAGGTATCCAAGATGTTGCCCATATTCGCTAATACATTTTGCAGTGTCGATGGAGGAGCGACAACATGGGAAGTCATATATAATAGACTTGAAGATGAGTGGCCTAAAATTATTGTCACAAAGGAAACATCTGACTCAATAAAACCTTCAGGGGTCTAATTCAAAGACGTTTCTTGCTCCTTCCTTCATAGAATAAGAGCAAGAGCCAAAATACTCTAATACACTGATATGGTTAGATGGGTGGTGGAAAATCTCAGTATTGAGGAAAAACAATTCAGAAACTCAAAGATGGAGCTAATGGGATCATTCAAAGCTAAAGACCTAAAGCAAATGTATCATCTTCCTAACCCTCCTGACATATATGACAAATCATACCTGGCCAAATTCGCAAAGAAGAATGAAGAACCCTTCAAGATGATTCAAGGCTGGAGAGTTCTAGAGAACAAATTCAAATATGATAAGACGGGTATGTACCCCATTGCTTCTTTGGAAAATCCCCATAACTATGTAGCTTCTATGTTATGTAGGTTATATGGATTACCTAATAATACCAAACTCTCTATAGAATGGTTCCCTTTGATAGATGCATGTGTTAATTCTCACATAATAAATTGGGCCACTATCCTATTTGATAATCTAGCCACTGCCATTTCCGAGTATTGTCAGAAGAGATCCACCTCCACAGAGAACCTTCCTCCATTTTATTTCAATGCCTATATCATGGATGCCATCTATTTCTATACCAAGTTTCCAATCATGGGTTGGAAATGGACTTTGCAAGACCCCTACCCCATCCATCTTAGCCACAAACAGATGTGGGAATCCCATGCTCAAATGCATTCAAGGGATACTGTAATAGGTTTGGCATAAAGCATGAGAAGGATGTGACTGGTACTCCTCAACATAATGGTGTTGCAGAAAGGATGAATCACACTATTATGGAGAAACTAAGGAGTGTGTTGTCAACTTCTGGTTTGGAGAAGCATTTTTGGACAGAAGCAGTGAGGACAACTTATTATCTTATAAATCGATCTCCTAATAAGACCTTTGATGGAGGCATTCCTTAAGAATTTTGGATTGGTAAGAAGCTGAATTATTCTCATTTGAAAATATTTGGATGTGAATCAATTGTACATATTCCCAACGAAAATAGAGCTAAGCTAGATGATAAATCTATGAATGTATTTTTTTTGGGATATGCAGATGAAGAATTTGGTTATCATCTATGGGATCCAGTAAAACATAAAGTTATTAGAATAAGGGATGTTATATTTAATTATTCAAAGATGTTTAAGTGGTTTGTAGGTGAGTTGGAGGTCAAGAAAGTTATTGACATGTTTGAAGAACAACAAGAAAACATCCCACCAATGCAAGAAAATGAACAACAAATTCAAGAGCAGGAAGGTGAGCAAGTGGAAAATGATGAACATCAAGAAGAAGGAACCCTGCAGGAACCATTACATGAAATTCAACCTAATAACACACCACCACAACTAGTTTGCAAATCTTCTAGGCCTCATAAGCCTTCACAAATGTATCCTCCTTCAAACTATATATTATAAACTGATGAAGGTGAGCCTGATTGTTTTTAAGAGGATTGTAAAGTTCAGCACAATAAGAAATGGAAGAAAGCAATGGAGGAAGAAATGAACTCTTTGATGGAAAATAAAACTTGGGAATTGGTAAAGCTCCCAAAATGTAGAAAGGGCATAGGAAAAAAATGGGTATATAGGATTAAGCATGATGGCGATGGAAACAAGGAGAGGTGTACAGAAAGGGTGGTGGTGAAAGGATTTACCCAAAAAGAAGGTATTGACTTCACTAAAAAAAATTCACTTGTGTCAAAATTTCATCCATTATTGTCATTCTTGGTCTTATTGCTACTTTAGACTGAGAATGTGAACAATTAGATGTAAAAACTACTTTCCTTCATGGTGAATTAGCGAAAGAAATTTATATGGAGCAGCTAGAATGCTTCATATAAAAAGGAAAAGAAGAACTAGTTTGCAAATTGAAGAAGAGCCTCTATGGGTCGAAATTGGCACCTCATAAATGGCATAAGAAATTTGATTCATTCATGTTGGAAAATGGTTTTCATAGGGTGGAGGTTAACCATTGTGTCTATATCAAGAGGTATTTCTGTAGGATAATTTGTCTCATCTGATCAATTAGCCTCCTAATGGGATCAATCAAAATCCTATTTCCCTTTTACAACATTATTTCATAAAGCCCTATGCATGGCTCTCTCAAACCCCAGAGTTTTTGCCCTAAACTACATCATCTGAGACGGTTTTAGGAGCAATGCTTCCTGACCTCTTGTTGGATTGTGTTCACCTGCAGGTTGCTCCACTATGGCCTACGTTGATCACCTACAAGTTTCTCCTCTTTGCACCTAAGTTGGTTCTAGAAATTCGAGAAAAAGAGAGAGAATATTGAAGCCGTCATTTCTAGAAGCTTCGGGATTTGTTTTAATCATTTACCTCAGATAAAACATTCGGATCCTATAACATCCTACCTTTAAGTTTCCATCCCTTATCCTTAGATCTCATCCACCCATGAAGAGTGGATCTCAATCCCAAGATTGGTAAAAGGATAAGAACTCCTAACTTACATCACTCTTCTATATATTTACAACCTTCCATATGCAAGGGGCTGGCTTTTGGAGAGTAATTCTACCCTTATGTTTTTGTTGTGAAAGTTATATTTTCATGCATTTAGGGTGATTAGAGGTGCACTTTGTGATGAAGGAAGGACAAGTCAACAACTTGGAGGAGCTCTTCTACAAGATCAACACCTATTTATGGTTGTAACTCACTCCATTTATATCAATACAAAGAGTTCTTTGTTTTCCTATATGTGATGTCGTTATTTCATATATTTCAATACCATGTTGATCTGTTGAATGAAGTAGATAGATGATGCTACATATATCTCGTAGTTTCTCGACTTGTGTTGTCTGGTTGCGCAGGTTTTAATTTTGGCAGTTGGAGCTAGGATTGGAGCATTCAAGCCAAAGAAGGAGCGAAACATACGATAGATTCCAAGTAGGTTTCATCCCTTCATGTACTTACTTTAAGGAAAACATTGGGTCCTTTGTCTTTCTGTTGTTCTAGGTTAGCCACAAAACCTAGGGGAGATACTTTTGTCCGCAATCGTAAATCCTGCATAACAAATTGGCAATTCCACTGGGGAACGGTGTATTCCCTTTGTGCTTTCTTTTTCCATTGTGTTTTCTTTACCTCTTTCATAGACCTTTGCTACTTTAATAACCTAGGAAGTGATTTCATTGAGTCTTATTTGCAATTTTGTGTCAGAATCCTCTTTCCTTTGACCAACACACCCTTTGGTCTACTGACAGATTGTTCTACTGCACCTCGGCCCTCTTTGTTCCTGTGTTGCAAAGCACGGGTGACTCTTCCGCACCTGTGTTGATCCTTGTTTTTGTTCAAAAATTTCCTTGTTTGCTCAGTGTTCCATTGATTAGCCTACTTCCAGCTAACCTTCCCTGAGTCTTGAGTGTCTTGTGGTCTCTCTGAAGCCTCCATTTGGTTTGCATTTGTGTGTGATTGCCTTTGGTAAGAATTGGTTTCGATTTTTCTTTGTTCTTATCATTAAGTCACTTGAAAATTCTTTTCGTTTGACCATTGATCGCTTGGATGAATTATTGTTCTAGTCCTCAGTATGAAAAGTGCATTTAAAACAGTGATTAGACATTACATCTTAGTTTTCGTCATTTTTAAAAAATTAAGTGTGGTGAAAAGAAAACAATTTGCATTGGCATTTCGGGTTTTTGCATCTACATTGATTTAGGAACAGTTTCATGAAAAGGGAATTGCATTGTGCATCTTGTTTGTTGCATTTTCTATGTTGCATATTGTTTATCCCTCCCCTTCCTTAGCTAGATTTTCATTGAATAGAAAGATTCCATTTCCTCATGCTAGATTTTCATTTTAGGGAATTTACGTGAATTTGTAGTGAGCCATAAAAATTAAACTTAATTAAATGTAAACTTAAAATTTATTGAATCAACCTAAGGAGCATTTGTAACATTAATGCAAACACATAGATGTCTATGATAGTGATGTGTTCTGGTGTTGTTAAACATAGGAGTTGTTGTTATTTGCCAGCGCCACATCCCAGGGGTGAAATCTTGTTCCACATATGTGAGTGTATATCATCATTCTCCATTTACCTTTGGGTATATTGGTGGTGCTCCATGCACGTAAAGTATATGAGAATTATTTCATTGAACGGTTACGTATTAGACAACACTACTATGGATTGCACTCCCATGTACCATTAAGTATATTTTGAAAGTCCCCAATAGGTTGTTATCCATCTATAGGTAACCGAGTCTACTACCTTGTATACCATGATACACCGAACATAACATTCAGGGAGATTGGTTGTCGTATGTTAAGTCCTTGGTTCGCCAAGGTGTATATTGTAGTTCACGATTGCTCGGTAATCATTTATGCCTCGATTACCCTCTTTTTTATTTACTTAATTTTGTGTTAATAAAATTTACTATCCAATGTCGAACAACAAGATCCCCCACTCTATCATTCATGTAGAATGAAAAATAATCCTCCTCTTATGTTATGAAACCAACACACAAAAAGATATAAAAGATAGATCAGCGACTTCAAAATTAGCCTCTTCGAGGGGGAAACCTACTTTACATTACAGAAATGAACAATTCTTGGATTATACAAATGACAAGGCCTCCTTTCTATATATAGGAGTCTAAGTGGTCCCAATATAATCAGACCCTACATCACCATAATATTGTAGGGGCAAAATAATAACAATAGTGGGCTTCTATGGGGCACAATAATAACAACATGGGGACTACATGGGCACAATAATACAATAAGGGGGTTGCATTAATAACAATAAGGGGCTACACTATTAGTATAGGGACATCACATCTTCCACTAGAGGCTTCTCCTGGCTATCATCAGAAGCATAAAATAACGCAAACTACCGAATCAGGAAACTCGGGAACTACTTTTGGTCCTCCTCCTGAATCTGATAAACCAGAATCATTTATCCCCTTGAGTACCAAATCCGAGGTTACATTTGCTCTTGTTGGTGAAACTGACACAATCGATACTGAATTACCTGAAACTTTGTTGCCTGAGGTTATAGAACTTGAACTTCTATTGAAGCCTCAAAATTCGTTGTGACAACATGGGGGATAACCACCCGGTCGGGGACTTGAATATTGTCCCTTATCCGTTTGGATTGGTGGCTCCGACTGGATTTGTGGGACCAGTTTCCCAATCTTTGAAAATATGGTAGGATGGGGTATGTGTTTGATTATCAAAGCTGATTTGGTAGATGAGGGTGGTTTCAACAAAAAAAATCAAACTAAACTATATTTACTATTTACCCGGGTTTAAATCAATATTTGTGCAATCTAGATAAATGACTACCTTGAATGATAATAAAGATTATTCATACAAGAAGTATAAAACATTCATAAAACAACTATTTCAATTAAATAGTTAATCGAAATGGTTGATTGTAAAAATATATCGCATCAAATATCTAACAGAATTTTGCTTATCAAAAATCAAAAGATGGCAGCTTAGCTATAATTCAAAAGATGGCAGCTTAGCTATAATTCAAAAGTGAGAGAATAATAGGTTGTATTGAAATGTAATTGACAAACAATAAACATATAAAAGAAACAGCTTAATCATTTATAAAATAATCACTACGCAATGATAAAAGTACCCGATGCGAAATGACTCATCCATAGACAATAAGGTTGCAATCCATGTGTCTTCTCCAAGATTGATCACAGAAAAACAAAAGTGCATTTCTTAACAAACTTTCTCAGATAAACTTTCATGGAGTAGATCTTCAAAATTAAAGAAAAGCTTTAAAAAGTACAAAAGTGCATGTTTTTAAAGAGTTTCAAATAAAATTGTCAGACCCCTTTCTAAATACATGAAAGGGGTTTAAATATATAAAAAAATACAAAAATAGCTAAGCACTAAATTCTGAGGAGTGAAACGACTCTCCTTAGAATCAATGCCAAAAATGCAAAACTAAAATTGATTTAAAACTTAAAAATATGATCATGATTGGTGTTGGCTCCTCATTTTCTTCCACTTCTCATAGATATCCATCATAGCTTGAACTTCTGAAGGCTACTTAATGCTTATCTTTACCTGTCCCGCATAAATTGTATCTGATAGTGGTGGCGTCATATGGATGATTGAATTGGTTAAGCATCGCAGGGCCATCAATTGACTATGCAGTTTTACCAAATATGACCAATAAGCATCCCAATTCAAATTCAACAGTTGTTTGATTCGTTGTTCTCTTGTTGCAATAATTTCGTGCCAAATTAACTACAAATCATCAATCTCAGGCAGATTTATTGGCGAACATCTTTGAATGAAACCAGTTCTATCCATTTTCTGCTTGCTCGGATTTGCCCCCCATTGTTTTATAACTTTAGAGGGTTCTTCATTTTCAGTAGAAAATTTCTCCACAAATGCTTTATCATATACCTTATGCAGTGGAGATAAATGGTACATCCTTCTGATATCCTCTGGTTTAAAGGAGTCAATGACCACTTGCCTTGAGGTCACGAATTCTTTGTCCTCAATATTCACATTTTCAATAATCCATTTGACCATATCAACATGGGGTAATAATTTGGGTCTAGCTGTTATCTTATGCAAGACAGAGCATGCAACTTCAGGATAAGAAGCCATGATAAGAAGCATCTGAAGATTTCATGTCATCTATCACGGCTTCCTTCTGTATTTCCCTCTCGAATAGGCCATAAACATTTTCCCAGGAGCCAGTACCACACTCTAGTTTACAAGTTGTATTAGAAAAAAATAGTGATGACTCCAATACATCTTCAGCCATGGATTTTTTTCCCTTTCCCTTATTCATCTTGATCATTCAACCGAGTAATCAAGTCTCTGTTACAGTCTTGTCACCAAAAAGAAGACGAGAGTGATACTGCAGAGAATAAGAAATAAGAGTATAACGACATGCAAATATGAAAACCTTATTTGAATTAATGGAACTAAAACACTTAAATGCATCTGTAATGGTGAAAAGATATTGAATTTCTTGAGTTGTAGAATCATAAATATCCATAATATAAAACGATATCTGTGTAAGATTCATATTAATTCACATTATGCTAACGATCTTTTTGGAGCAAGTTATTAAAACTTGTTAACGTACCACCCTTAAGACGTGAAATATAATTTTAATGACGTGTCAGTGGGTCTGTATTCCCGAATTTTCACAATATCACATGCTATGTTTACTTACCAATTTTGCAATTTTGCGATTTCGAAATTGTGATCCGACGGATGCAAACATATTATGATATTATAATTAATTCGTTGGTTGGGTCCATCATCATATCACAATATGTAAAGGATGGCTTAACATGTTTTATTTCCCTTTTGTGAAATGTGAAAAGTTTGGCCTGATTTGACCCGAAAAGAATATACTTGGATTCTGCGCATATCACAAATTGGTGGTGTTTGAATTGGTAATGTTAACTACTACACAAGACTTTTGCGAAATGCAAAATGCGATTTAATATTTGGAGCGGTTTTTTTTTTAAATTTTTGCCTAGATTTTAATGTATTTTAAATCAAATTATTTTCTAAAGGGTCCCCATTTGTTATCTAAAGGATTGAACCAAATGGGGGTTGTTGTACAGCACAACAATTGGCGATTCACTGGAAGAACCAGTTATCTCTGATAATTTTGAAATTTCTAAAACTTTCAAAGTAAAGATAGTTCACGAAATAAAAATTGCATGAAATTTTAGATCAGTAACACTTCTATGAATAATAATAAAAAACAACTTACCTAATCACAAATTCATTTGATATCCCCTTGAAAAATGAAAATTCCTTTGTCTATATCAGTCTTGTCTTAGTTTTTAAAAATAAAGCAGAGGGCTTTTGCAAATCAACGTTTTAATGTAGCCATTTGTCATAGGTAGAGCCTCTGCTTCCAGTAGGCATCCATAGCCTCGACGGGTTACCTTTTAACCAACAATGATTCGGTATCCCATCCAGAAAGAATGTAATTTTTAGAGATAAATTCAAAATTATATACTTATTTCCTTTTCTCTTTTTCTTTTTAAAACGGTTTATTTTTATTTTCTTTTATTACTTAAAAGTCATTGTCATGGTTTGGTGGCCAAATGATGACAATTCTATTCACCGGTTGTAATTCAACTGAAAAATCTAGCTCGTAATGAGACCCCCTTGTCTTATGATTAAGATAATCTCAATCCATTACCCTGTTTTGGTATGCAGTCTTGGTAATGTCAGGTTTATCATTTCCCTATGAACATGGTAAGAAAGCTATTGATGAGACCTCTTATCTTTTAAGTTTTAGTATATTTTAGAATTACACTCTATAAAGAGAAAAGTTTACTGGATGGGGAGAACCATTGACTCCTTGTGAATTTTGGATGAAAATTATAGAGTTGAAGATTATTATTTGCAAATAGTCTTTACTTTGTCAAGGATACCTTTCCTGATTGATAACAAAGCAATTTTTTTTATAAAGTTGGAGGTTTCGCAAAGAATAAATAATTATGGTGGAAAAAGACAATTTTAGAGATTCATGGAAGTAAGCTAATTTTCAAATGTTATAGTTTTTTCCTTAACAATCTCTATTTCTAAAAGCAAAAAGTCAAAATATTTCAAAAATATTTATTGTGAAGCCAAAAGTAAATGCTATTCAACATTTATTTTCCTAGAAAGCAAAAGAATAAAAAAGATAAATGTGATAATGTACAATTAGGAGAGGTTATCTCCTAAGAAAAGAATTTTTTCAAGATAAGCCCATTAACAGGAAGATAATCTCTTCTTCCTGATAAATCTTGTAATATGAAGGTCGATGGGCCTACTTGCTCCACAATTTGAAATGGACCGAGCCACAGTCTTTGGAATTTGGTGTGTTTACCCTTTTCCTCATGTGCTTTGTCCCATTTCAAGACAAGATCTCCGATTTGAAATGACTTTGTGGAAACTGAACTGGCATCAAAAGAAGTTTTAACTAATTGTTGATGACGAACATGTGTAATCTTTGCTTTCTCTCTTTCCTCTTCTAATTTGAGAATTTGATCATGCCTTAATTGTAACGAAGAAGAAGGAGTTTCTTGAATGAATTGCACTAGGGCCAGAGAGGGAATAACTATATTAGATGGAATGGTAGCTTCTTTCCCATAAACTAAATTGAATGGAAAGTGCCTATTGAGGTGTTCTTAGTAATTCTATCTTCCCAAAGAGCAAATGTCAAATATTTGTGCCAATTCTTTTGGCTTTGGTCGACAGTTTGTTTAATAATTCTAATGAGATTTTTGTTATTTGACTCTGCTAACCCGTTCCCTTAAGTATAGTAATTGGCAAAATACTTTAATTTAAAACCTCTTTTTAGTGCGAATTATGTCATACTGTTCCAGACAAATAATATGAATTGTCAATCATGAGTGCATTTGGTAAGCCAAATCTGGTTATGATGAATTGATCAATGAATTCAATAATTGCATCAGAATTGACTACTCTTAATGGAATTTCTTCCACCCACTTGGTAAAATAATCTGTTGCAGAAAAAAGGTATCTATGTTGTTTTGAAGAGTTAGGAACGATCTCACCTATGACATCCAATCCCCATTGTTCAAAAGGTTTTTCAATGTTGACAGGTTGTAAGGGAAATGATGGTTTCCATTGCCTTCCTATAGTTGTTTGACATACTTTGCATTTTAGCACATATTCATGAGTGTCTTTGAACAATGTTGGCCAATAATATTCGGCATGAAGAATTTTGTGCGCTGTTGTATCTCCTCCAAAATGTCCACCAGCTGGGCCATCATGGAGTTCCTACAAAACGTTTTCTACTTTAGATTTCTCGAGGAATCTTAGTAGAATGGAATCATAATTTTTTCAAAATAACACATTATCAATGATTTGATATTGATTAGCTTTTATCCTTAAAGCCCTTTTCCTTTTATAATTGAGCTCGGGAGGAGAAAATCCATTTCTCAAATAGAAAAATAAATCAGCATATTGGGATTCAGAGTCGTTTAGATTTACCTCAGATATTTGCACAGTATTACCTAAATCTTCATCTGTTGATATGTTGGAAGCTCCTGCTAGCATTCTACAAAAACCTTGACCTTTGACAATTTTAGCTGGTCTAATTTCAATGTCATATTCTTGTAGTGTTGTCACCCAATTTTCCCTTTTCTCTCCTAATTCTCTTTGCACTAGTAAATTTCTCACAGATGAGAATGGAACTATTACTTTAGTGTGTGTTTTAAGAAGAAAAGGTCTGAAATGTTTTATTGATTTGAAAATAGCGAAATCCTACTTTTCAACATCTGAGTAATTCAATTCAGTGCCTTGCAAATTTCAGCTAAAGAAAGAGATTGGTGCTTCAATTTTCTCATCGTTAACTTGTGACAAAATAGTTGCATATGATGTTTCGGAGGCAAAAGTATATAAAATAAAATGATTAGAAAAATTCAGAGTTGCTAAAGAGGGAGAATTTATAATTGCCTGTTTGATAAGATCAAAATATTATTGCTCAATATGTCCCCATTTAAAAACATGATTTTTCTTGATCATGGATTGAAAGGGTAAAACAATTTGTGAAAAGTCAGGGACAAATATTTTAACAAAACTTATCTGACCTAGGAAAGATTGCATGGATTTTTTGTTGTGAGGCAAAGAGATTAAAGAATTACTTTTATCCTATCGGGATCTATGTGAATGCCATCTTTCGATACAATAAATCTGAGAAGTTCACCTTCACTTAAAGCAAAGTAAGACTTCTTTGGGTTTAGATAAATTTCGTACCTTTTACAATGTTAAAAGATCTGTCTTAAGTCCTTTAAATGATTATTGCACTTATTTGAATATACAATTATATCATCTAAATAAATGACCACGGTTTTATTGACCAAACCTTTGAAAGATATATCCATGGCTTTCTGAAATGTCGCGCCAGCATTAATTAATCAAGATTTCATCTTTTGGTAAGCATATGTTTCCCATTTGGTTCTGAATGTGATCTTTAGTTGATCATCTGGATGTACGAGAATTTGAGTTTAACCTGAAAATCCATCCAGAAAAGAGATTAGCTCTGAGCCTACAACTCACGGTAGTATCTGTTCCATAGGAGGTAGTGGAAAGTTGTCCTTCTGACAAGCTTTGTTGAGATTGCAAAAGTCTATACAAATTCGAATATCACCATTCTTTTTCCTAACTAGAACTAGGTTAGAAACCCACCTTGAATGTCTAATAGGAAAAATTATTTTGGCTTTAAGAAGTTTATTTAATTCAGATTTGATTTGATTTTCCAAATTTGGATGAATCTTTCTCAACTTCTATTGTACAAGCTTTTCGTCGGATATCATAGGAATAGTATGTTGTATGATAGAAGTATCATACGTTTTAAGATCATCATAATTCCAGGAAAAACATTTTTATATCTTCTCAACAAATGAATGAAGGCTAATCTTTCATTGGGTGTAAGACAAAGACCTAGATTAATATTCTATGGTTTAAGATCAGTTCCAATATTTACTAATTCAAACCTCAATGTTGAACTTTGAAGTTTTGAGTTAGTTGGTTTCTTGAATCTGTCTTTAAGATCATACAAATCTTCCAACTTAACTATAGATTTGGGTATGGGATTTTCACTTGTCTTTTGTTTGAGTTGGTTATCATGTTGGTCTTCATCTATTATTTGGTCATCATATGAACCTTTGGATGTTAGAAAGTTTATAATATCTAGATAGTCATTAAAAAAATGCCAATTGGTGATATTATCGGGAATAGAAGGTCTAAAAATTAATTCTATAGAAAATCAGTCAGGACTATAATCTCCTGGTGGTATGAGTTTGGATGCAATGTTAGCCAAAATATCAGCACTTACATTCTGAAGTCTTAGAATTGGAGAAATGTTAAATGCTAAGAAATGTGAGGTAAGGTCCTGGACTAATGATTGATAATGCTTTAAATGTCCAGAAAGACAGTGAATAGTGTTCCTTACCTGTTTGATCACGATTTTAGAATATCTACTAGAAGGTATTTGATATCAAGGCCTATGACTTTATACAATCCTTGAATTAATGCCTCACACTCAGCAGTGTTATTCGTGCATTCAAATTCAAATCTGCATGCCAACATAGTTTTCTCTCCTTCAGGGCTACCTAATATGCAACCTTCTTGTTACAGGTCTATTTGGGCACATCACTCCCGACATTCAAACCAATTTAATTAGGGCTCATCAAACCCTAATTCAGTTGTTACATGCCCTAGACAAGTCATCTCATTGACTTCTTCCTTCTATGAAAGTTTCCTGGCCTGAAGCCTTGCTGAAATGCCTCCTTGGGACACTAGCGCAGCCTTGGTCAAGGGTAATTGCACTACAGAGCAGGCAGGCCCATTCTGGCCTGCATTGCAGTGCACTTACGCCCTCTTTGACTTGTGCGGGGCGAGATTGAGCGAAATTTGCATAGGGTTCTCAGAATATTCCTTGATTCTAGATCATTCTAGAAGGATCCCATCTCTTATCTCCTCCTATGAGCTCGAAATTGGATAGGCTAAGGATCCATTAACCTCCTATTCTCTCGTCCATTGCTCCATGGAAACTAACTCCAAGTTTGGAAGGCCATTCAATACCCTCATTTATGACAAAACCACCTCCATTTCCTATAAATTGAGCACTCATCATAGTCCACAGGGGGCTAGAATCTCAATTTTGTAAGGAAATTCTGTTGGTTTGAGAATTGAGTTCATGTCAAGAAATCTTATGATGCTGGATTAGTGTGATTTTGATGTGGAAAGGGTTGGACCGAAGCTGTAGGACTGGCACAGGATCGAACTGTATTGGGTGAAACTCTTCCTTCTACATTAATAAAGAGTTTATTCCTTTTCTCATATTCTTGTTCATATCTATGATGATTATGTGTTTCAATGTCTTCGATTCCATTGGTTTATAGTAGATAGATCATGTATGCTTTGATCGTTTGTTGTTTTTGTTTTTGTTAACACAGGTACCAATTGAGTGAGTTTAGTTCAAGTGGGAGCGATGGGAGCAATTCAAAGGGGATTAAGGAAGTGAAAGACTACGAGTAAGTTCCTTCATCTCATCTATCTACTATAGGAAAAGGTTAAACTACTTTTTTTATGTTGTTCTAGGTGTAGCTACCCACGTAGGGAAAATGTGTTTATCTGTAGATGAAAATTCCATATAACAAATTTGCAACTCCACTAGAACGACTGTCATTCCTGGCAGTTTATCCTCATCATATTACACCCTAGCAGACTTTGCTTGATTTCATTGATCTTATTTCAGTCTTTTTGAAGTGTTTTTGGTCAAAATTTGTGCTTGAATGTCTCGATTTGACTCTCTAGCACCAGTGCAATGTTGGTCTTGACATAGTGCACTGTAGAGCAGCCCCTAACTTAGAGACAATGCACTACAATGCACTGTCTCCCACTCTGGCTTGCGTTGATCCCTCTTAGGCTAAAAAACCCACCTCTGGTTTGATTTTTCCAAAGTTTCTTTTGTTGTTGTTTGCTGAAAGATCAATGTTTCTTATGGTTTTGAAATCAAGTTGCATTTCTCCTCCTAGCCCTACTTTGGCCTTGATTGTTTAGTGTTTCTTAAATGATTTCTTTATAATTATCAATTCATTGTCAAAGTTAGCTTATAGTCGATTAATCTTTTCTGAAAAGGAAGTGTCGTAAAGTCTTCATTTCTTTAAAAAGGAATTGTCGTAAAGTCTTTGTTTCTTGCGAAAAGTATTGATTGATTGTATGTGCATTTAGTTTCATTTTGTTCATCTAAACATTAAGGAAAATGAAAAGAAAAACTTGCATTATGCGTTTAAAGGTTTGTGTGTGCTTGTAGGAATAGTATAGGGAAAGTTGCATTAGATGTGCTTTATGATATTTTATTAAACATTATGATTGCTTTATCCCTTGTAGTTAAGGTTTCATTGTTCAAAATAAAATGAAAAGAATGTTTCTCATCATAGTTGCATTCTAGGAATTTCAAAGACATCACGTGTTGAACCTGAAAGATAAACTCTTAAACAAGATCAACTTAAAAGTTATCTCAATTAACCTAATGGAGCATTGTCACTAACACATAGCATTTAGAGGTTCTAGGCTAGAGACCTGTTATGGTGTTGTAAAACATAGCAACTGTCATTAATTGTCTGCGATAAATTCCGAGTGTGATACCTCATTCCACCTACATAAGTACATCGTAGCTTTTCAACGTACCTTCAGGTATATAGGGTGGTGTTATAGTACGAAAAGTATAAAGGAATGCTCTCACTATGCGGTTTCACATTAGACAATGCTAACACAGCTTTGGCCTCCATGTACTTTCGGGTATATATAGGAGGACTACATTAGGTTGCTATCCATCCTTAGGTAACCAAGTTGGCCGCTTGTACACTGTGATACACCGAACACATCATTTGGGGAGATTTCTTGCATGTATGTTAAGTCATTGGTTTACTGAGGTGGTATATTGCAGTTCACAGTTGCTTGGTAATCCTTTTGCCTGGATTACCCTCTTTTTGTAATAAAATCAATCATAAATCATGGAGGAACAACAAACTTTACCTCGTCGTTCGCGGAGGATAGTGAGTAAACTGCCTTTACCCCGTGAAGCTACACCTAACCAAAAAAAGTGGTCTCGTTTAACTGAATCCAATACATCACAAACTTCTGGTTCTTCATCTGAATTACCAGAGTCACCTATATCGGTAAGTACTGTGACCCCTGTTACTCCTACAATTACGGGTACATTTGTTACTGAAGTGGAACCTCTACAATTACCTGAGGACACTAAAAGTGAACTTAGTGAAATGGTAACCCAAGTTGTCCAACAAGAAGTTGATTCTTAACCCAAAGTTGTTCAACAAGAAATTACTTCTGAACTTGAATTTGTTCAACCAGAATTTGATCCTAAACCTATCACAGTTCAACTGGAAGTTATTTCTAAACCAGAAGTTGTTCACGAAGCTCAACCTAAACCCATTGTTCTTTTACCAGAACACTTGGATCTTGAAGTTGAACAATCAGAAGTTGTTCCCGTACCGAAAGACGATTGACCGATTTATCCTCAGACATCTGTAACTGTTGAGACTTCCCCTTTACCACAGAGTCAAACACCGGAAATCTATTACGGACCTCACGGTGAAATCCTTCCACCTGGTTTGATTTCTATTGAAGAGGAATTTGAAGAAGAAATACCTAGAACTCCAACTCGTTTTAGACCCGGTCTTTATCTTTATCCTCATACTCCTCATTTTACTACTCCTTTTTATCTTGTTTATTTTCAGACTCCCGTTGATTCATTAGGACATTTATTGGGTCATTTGACTATGGTTAAATCAACATCCCAGACTGTACCATCTGTTATAGTTGCGGCAGAATCTACTGTCGCTACTTCTTCGATGTTTACCACAACACCTGAGTCACATTTGTATGGTGTTCCATCCGTCCCACCGGGTTACCAATCTTTATCTGGAACTCACTCAGGTGTTGCTTCTAGTCCATGGTCTTCACCCATGTCGTCCATAGGAATTTTACCTGGTTCTTCACTTACGGATACTGAACAGTTTGATCCATCGAGTCAATATCAAGCTAGTCCATCTAGTTATCATCCAGTGTATCCACTTTACACTGGATTACCTCCATATGGAGAACAATATGCCTAATCTGCTTATCCTCCATTTTCTAGGGGGCAACCATATGGCAGTATACTGTCGTCTTTAGGTCAACCCGGAATGACTGTTTGTTAGTGGAAACCTACAATGCCCATTCAACCAAGGCTTGTGTATCCATCACAACCAATGCAATTTGTTTCATCCATACCTACTATGCCTATTGTTACGACTTTACCACAGTCGCAAGCTCAGTTAATTGTATCTCAACTTTTGCAAGTTGGTCCTTCAACCTTTGACCCTCAAGTTTCAGTTTTACAGACTCGGTCTTATGAAGCCATTTTACAACAATCGTTTGTGCCTGGAATCCAACAACCCCAGGCTAGTTTACCATTTACTGGAATGACTCAAAATTATACTGGTTTAATTTATTCACAGCTTGGTCAAACTTACATTGGTGGGAAAAAACCGTTAAAACAACAACCATGGCAGCCACAATATCAACAACAGCAATTCGAACAATACCAAACTTATCCTGGACTTGGTCAACAAGCCTATGCTGGGTTTGGTCAACAGCAAGTTTACCCAGGTCCTGGTCAACAAGCCTATGTTCGGTTTGGTCAACAGCAAATTTACCCTGGTGGCCAACAACCACCTTATACCGGATTTTCTCAACAAACTTACCCCTATCAAAGTTACCAGCAGCAGATTCCTTATGCTAGTATGCAAAGGCCTATTTCTCAAGTAATTCCATCTTACCCTGGTCATGCTCAACCTAACCTCAATCGACAGTTTCCTTTTGTTGCAACACTTGAATTACTGCATTTAAATCGGCTTACTAATGATCCAATTCTTTATGCACCTTGGTGGTCGGTGATTCCTAATAAATTACTTTTTGATAATCCAAAGTTCAATGGAAACCCTCGAGAATATCCGTCCAACCATGTTATGACTTTTCATTTATGGTGTTCATCCAACTCCCTAAATGATGATTCAGTTAGACTACGTCTTTTGCAGTGAATGCTTACTGGTCTGGCTACAAAGTGGTATATCAAATTACCATGAACTTCATTTGACAACTTTACATCATTAGCCACCACATTTCTAACCCACTTCTAGTTACCCATCAGATATGAAACTGGAACAGAACTGTTGACCAACTTTAAATAGACTACTACTACTCACATTTCTGATCATATTCATGAGTGGCATCGTCATCGTCGAATGGTCAAAACTTATGTTCCTGATCAGCTTTTAGCTTAATGGTTTATCAAATCCTTGTTTCCATCTATCACCGAGGATGTGGCTAAAGGAGGAGTTGTTAATGAAGAGAAAGTAATTTCTCGTGCCCAATACTTAGACTTGATTTACACCTAGTCTGGCACGCTCTATGACAAAATTCCAAATGCACCCAAACCAGCTTTTATTGTTCCACAACCTCCATCTAGTAAGAACTCTCATGGCGGTGACAGTGTGATTGATTCTTCAAGCACACAAACAACAAGTAGACCATCTGGTCAAACACTTTCTATTTCTAACCAAACTTCTAATGCATCTGATAATACTCCTACTTTCAAAATAAACGTCGTGTCATCTGACAAAGGAAAGAATGAAAAGCAACCTTGAAGCAATAAGAAGGGGAAAACTAAAAAGAAACCCCCCCCCCAAGTTAAATCATCTGATTCCTCTTCTTTGGCTAGGAAACCTTGTTACCATTTTTAATCTATAATGAGGATCATTTTATGCGAGATTGTCCTCACTGCTCTGAAGTCTCAAAACTTCTTAAGACTTCTAGTGCATTTGTTGTGTTAACAGACCCTTTTCTGAATCTAGAGACTCATTTGGTTGCTACAGATCATGCTTCCAATTCACAAGTGCTTATTCTACCTACCTCTAAGCCTAAGTTTGATGTTTTGGTGACTACACGAAGTAAAGATTACAGTAATCCATCGTCATCATTGAATAACCACGCTACAGATCAACCAAATACTTCGACTTCGACTTCGTTTGATCCCATTCCACCACCTATTGCACCAGAGTTAACAATAAAAACACTTAAAGGAGTTGTACATTAATCTACATTCAACCCTCGAGCTCAAGCAGCGCAAAATTATAACATAGTAGAATATTTGGCTCAGTCACCTTCTGCTATGTCGACGCTTGAGGTGCTTCAAAATTGTCCCTCCCAAAAGCAGGCTTTATTTTCAGCAATTGGTGGAATTGATCCAACGGATTCCAATCTTGCGGTTTTTAACCATGCGAGTTATATGCCACAATTACCATCTCATTTAGCTTTCTTGATCCAAGTAAAGGCTTTGAATAAACTCGTTCACTGAACCATTGTTAACGAGGGTGCATCTACTTGTATCATGTCAATGAATTGCTCGAAAACACTTGGCTCACCACCTTTGTCACGATCACCTACAGTTTTAAAAGCTTTTGACAGTCGCACTTATACACCTTGTAGAATTTTAAGTAACCTGCAAATAAAACTAGGGGGAAAAGCTATAACTATTGAAGTTGAGGTCGTTGAAGGACCCTTGACTACAACATTTTACTAGGAAGACTGTGGGTTTATGCTATGGCTCTTGTGGTTTCGACATACTTTCGTATGATCACTTTCCCTCATAAAGGCGGAATCACAATAATGATCAACTCGGTTCCTTTGCCTCTAGTTCACAGGCTACTGGAAGCGTTCCGTTAGTTCACGGATCCCCAATATCTCTTCAGAATGCTGGAGTAGGTCTCTTCAAAGATTCTTCCCTAATGGGTACCTTTTTGCTACCGTCACCATCACAAATGGCGGAAGTTGCAAAAGTTGAGACTTGTAACATGATATCTTCCACTTCATCTTATTCATGGAATATTTCCAATAATTCTAAAGTTGATATGCATAATGAAACCATGCCGCTAAGCCCCATTAAGCTTGCATAGCAATCAATCTTTTTGGCTTGTGTGGCAAACCCAAATCCATTATCACCAATTGTATGGGTTGATCGTTCATTAGAATATGGTACTTCCTCTGATCCTTTTTCACGTACATTTTCTACTGATGAAGGAATCATCCAATCAATGATGATAGAAGAAGAACCATGGACAGATTATCATCATCGATCCCATCTTCCAGATCACATAGAAGATATTCCAAATGAACTAAATCAGCCTTCAATTGTTGATTTCCTTTCGAATTATGTATTTATAGACACAGTCGATTCTGAATGAAACTTATCAAATATCGAAGAAACCATTTCTATTAATATTTCGACCAAACCTGGAATTGTAGAAAACATCCATGTTGGCAAATCTTGTTCTTCGTCAGAAATTGAAACTTACCGTGCTCTTTTCCGTGAATTTCGCGATATATTTGCCTGGTCATATGAGTAAATGCCAGGTATTGATTCTAGTATAGTTGAACACGAGATTAAAATGTATCCTGATGTCAAACCAGTACGACAGCACCTTCATTCTATTCATCCAAAGAAGGCTACTACTATAAAAGAAGAAATTGAAATTTTTTTGCATGCTGGTTTCATTTACCCAGTTCCTCTTTCCGATTGGGTTTCCAATCTTGTTCATGTCATGAAGAGACAAGGAACAATACGGGGTGTGTTGATTATAGGGATGTTAATAACGCTTGTCCAAAAGACAACTATCCCACTCCCTTTATTGACCAAATAATTGATGACTGTGCCAGATGTGAAATATTCTCATTTATGGATGCCTTTTCCGGCTATAATCAGATCAATATCCACCCAGAAGACCAATATAAAATCGCTTTTACTTGTCCCTGGGGCACATTTGCATATAGGAAACTCCCTTTTGGTTTAAATAATGTTGGGGAAAATTTTTAGAGGGTAATGAATTATGCCTTCCACAACATCAAACACATTGTTCAACCCTATCTAGATGATTTACCTGCTCATTCACGGAAACGGGTTGATCACCCGCAACATCTGAGAGCTATCTTTTTACGGTGCCAACACTACAAAATTCGACTCAATCCACATAAATGTGTGTTTTGAGTTGGTTCCAGTTATTTGCTTGGTTTCGTAGTGTCTAAAGAAGGAATTCGACTAGACCCTTCGAAGGTTAAGGTAATTCTTTATCTGCCTCCACCTTCCAATTTACTACAGTTATAAAGACTCCAAGGGAAGGCTAAATTTTTAAGGAGGTTCATTCCCAAGCATGCCAAAATGGCTAAAGGATTTACTCGTCTTTTGAAAAAAGGGATTCCCTTCCATTGGGACCAGGTCACGCAAAATTTCTTTGATGCTCTCAAAGATACCCTGATTCGAGCATCATTAATATATGCCCCTAATTATCAAAATGACTATTTCCTGTATCTCAGCGCTGCAGATACAACCATCACTATGGTTTTAGTCCAAGAAGAATATGGGACTAAACATCCAATCTATTATTTGAGTCGCAATCTCAACGATATAGAAGTTAAGTACTCTTATGTCGAAAAGCTAGCTTTGGCTATTGTTCAATATGTACAAAGATTTCGTCACTATATCCTGCTTCGACAGACCACTGTCATTTCGGATTGAAACACTATGACATACATCTTTTCACGTCAATTTCTGGGGGGAAAATACTCGAAATGGGTCGTCATTTTGCAGGAATTTGATTTGGAATTCATCAAATCCAAGTCAAAGAAATCTCTAGTTTTTGCCAAACTTCTTTACGACCTTCCCTCTACCGATATCGAATCAACAACGGTACCATCAATTCCAGATGAGTCTCTGTTTCTGATTTCGTCATCTGACCCGTGGTATGGAGATATACTGATCTATCTCCAAATCCAAACTTTTCGGCCCGATACCTCATTCTCGCAACAGCGACGTATTCGATATCAAGCCAAAGATTATCTGATCATTGGTGACACCCTTTACCGTCGTGGTATCGATATGATTTTACGGAGGTGCCTCACTCATGAGGAAGCTGAGAAAGTTTTGAATGATTTTCATTCTGGTGCTTGTGGTGGACATTTATCTGGTTATGCTACCGCACATAATATTCTCCGTGCTGGTTACTTCTGGCCAACCATATTTAACGATTGCATTATTGTTGTCAGAAATTGTCATGCATGCCAGATCTTTGACCGTAAAATTCGATCACCACCTGCACCACTGCATCCTATCGTCGCTATTGGATCATTTGAAAAATGGGGCATTGATTTCATGACATGTAACCCTACCTCGGTCGGGGGGCATGGGTATATTATTGTCGCTGTGGACTATTTTATGAAATGGGTCAAGGTCATGCCTATATTAAACAACAATGGTGAGACGGCTGCTCTTTTTTTCTTCAACCATGTGGTTGCACAATTTGGTGTACCACAAGCTATAGTTATAGATCATGGTTCTCATTTTCGCAACCATATGATGACTGAATTGATTACCAAGTTAGGAATTTCACATGATAGTTCTACTCTTTATTATCTGCAAGCTAATGGACAAGTTGAAGTTATCAACAAAATCCTTAAGCGAATTCTTCAACGAATGATAGGAGTTCATAAACGAAACTAGCATTTAATCCTGTACTCGTCTTTGTGGGCTTACCGAACCTCAGTGAGAAATGCAACTGGATTCACACCTTTTCAATTGGTGTATGGTCTGGAGGCAATCTTGCCCGTACAATGTGAAATTTCATCATTAAAACTTGCGATTGACCTATTACCTGACACTTCTAATGAAGAAGAACGTTTCTTAGAACTCATCCATATCGATGAAACACGTCGTGAAGCCGCATTGGCTAATGAAGCATATAAGAAACGAATTAAGGCGCAATATGACCGAAATGTCAAGCCTCGCATTTTCTCAGAAGGAGACCTGGTCTTGCTTTATGATCAGGAAGTTGATAAACTAGGAGCAGGGAAATTTGAACCATTATGGATGGGCCCCTATATTGTCAAGCATGTTTTGGCAAAAGGTGCTTATGAGTTAGTTGATTATGATGGAATTCCATTGTCGCAGCCCCGAAATGGGTTGTATTTGAAACGTTACTATGCTTGATTTTACGTAGTAATAAACACTGTATATATGCTTTGATTGCATGTGTGTGTTACAATGTGACTTTTAGGGTTTTTATGTGGTTAAGTAATCCTCTTTGCATTTGTTGTAGATTTCAAAATCTTTGGAACCATTTGTTGGTTATGTCGATGGTGCTAGTTGTAGTACGCAAAACCTATCTTCTACAGCATGGTCCATATTCGCTCCAATTGGCAAGTTAGTGAGTTTTCAAGGGATTTGTATCAGTTGTTATATGAACAATATCGCTGAGTATAGCGTATTGATCGAACTCCTCTCTAATGCCATTTCACTTGGCATTCGTCGAATCATCATTAGGTTGGACTCACAACTTGTCATACTACAACTTACAAATGTTTATACCGTCTGAAATCCAACTATTTATCATATGTTCCTTAGAGTTCATCTCTTGGAAAGACATTTTGATTACATGCAATATCAACACATTTCCAGGAACTTTAACACATTGACTGATTCATTAGCAAACTATGTGTTAAACAGACATTTACGACACATGTAAAAGTAAATTTTCAATTCACATCAATAGTTGAATAGGATTGCACATAACCATATATAAAAACACTGAAAGTAAAATAGATAGATGTTTAAAGTTTTTACAAAATTTGTGTCCAAGACATGTTGGTCATCTAACCTCAAAACTCAAAATGCATATAGAAAAACATCCTAAGTAGACCTAATGATGCTCATGATAACAGGTCACAGCCTAAGCTATCATGTGCAATAGCCTCATCCAATGGCTAGGTACACCAATAGTATGGCGCTGCAGCCTCATCGGTAACTCCTTGATCTGGACATCCAGAATATCGAGGGTTAACCCCTCTATATGATCTTGTAACTCTGCCAGTGTCTCGGTCAAATCCAAATCCTGGAGAACTGCTCTTCTGACATTTCTCCGCGTTGGTTCACTCACCTCCTGTTGATGACCCATTAGTTGAACAGTGCCAACATCTGCATGCATGAGAACATTTTTAGTTTAGTCTTGGAAACATAAAAAACACAAAAACATGTAGAAACTTAAAAAATTAAAAACACATGGTCAAAACAATTTACCTATAACACCCCATTGAGCACCCATTGGTAACCTCAAATCTGGATCTCCACGAAAGTCCATCCCTGCATATGGATGCTCCTCGATGACAATGTGTTGTTGACTGAGCCAACTGAAGAATGCAGGAGGAAATGAGATTGATGATTGATCAGCATGTCGAGCCATCAATTCAACCCATCTCTGCATCTGTGGGTCTCTAGGACCAGTCAAACTCAGTGACACATGCTGAGGTTGCATCAATGTGATTCTCTCTAAGGTAAAGGTAATTAAGATTGAACCATAGCTAAAATTCTTTATCTTACCGATCTTTACTTTGGTCAGTTTCTCTTTCATTGAAGAGAGAACTGCCTCACACAAGTTGAATGTAGTTGGCTCAAGGCACTCAAGCGCAAACTGCATGTATGATCTGTTCGCCAGATGAAGTGTCGCACTACCCACCAACTTTGCGATAGTGAAAAGGATTGTTCGCAAAGGCAAATCATGAACATCCCTGATGTTTATCTTCCCATCTTTGCTAGGTTGTGTACCTAGCTGACAAAACTGTCGAATGTAGTCCCTCATTGATTCACCCCCACGGGCAGAACCTGAAAGAGATATCGGGGCACCACATCTCGAAAATCATGTGAGGAAGTAAACATCATCGATCAATATAGGGAGCACTTTTCCCCCTATGTGAAAATCTTGATCCGCTGGATCCCATGAATGAAATAAGAACTACAATAGTTCTAGTTGTTGCCTCATCCCGGACATCCTGAAGTATTTGAGTAACCCACAGTCTCTGAGGGCCTCAATAGTACCCGGATCATTTAGGGCAACCATATCATGTTCTTCATGTTCTCTTTCATGCCAAGTAATGGCCATTCTGATCCGATCAAAGCCTGAAATCAAACCATAAGCTTAGTTAGGATCCATTTCATGCAAAAAATTAAAGAGTTTTTGGGTAAAACAAGAGAAACAAATTTCTCAACTACGCCCAGCGCAGCCCAGGCCTTAAGACAGTGTACTATAGAGAAGGTAGCCTTCTATTTGGGTGCACTGTAGTGCAGTTTTCAATGTGTTAGGTTGTGTTGATCCCAGGGCGAGGTATATTTGCCCTAGGGACCCCAAAACCCTAAAAAAATTGCCTGAAACTGCAAAAGAATGGACTTAAATGGAAGAGAAAAGGTAGATCTCCTACCTGGTCCTGACGACACCACAAATGATCCACAAAATCTCTCACAAACAGTTGCTGAAGTTTGAGGTAAAAATTAGTTCAGAGCACAAAACTGAATGGTAAATATCAAATGGTGAAAATGACTTGGTAAATTCTTGTTTTATGGTTATTTCATGTTCATTTAATGAATAAACTATAGTTTTTACCTATTTTTACCAATGAAACAGGTATGTTTAATCCGTTTGGTGTTTCTTTGAACAGATTTACAGCTGATACAATGAATTTGACGTGCACGATCGTGAATTGTACTTTTTACCACAGAGCATACTTTTATCTCTTTTTCGAGCTCTGTTAAACATCGAAAAAGGAACCCCCCTGGAGTCCTCTTTAAGCTCTTTTTAGAATCTTGAAATATGAAAATATTGTCAAGCGCTTGTCCTTTTCAGCTCGTTAATGGATTGGAAACGACATCTACTCAGTATAAGTTTAACCCTTTTCCGAACTGATATAGATTACTTATGAAAAGGAATATGTTGACCAAACATGGTCAATAGGTTCTCTCTTGTATTATTTTACGCTTTTTCAGACTTGAGAGACAAATTTACGAAAAATAACTTGTGGAGTTTTCTTTTTGTTCCTTTTCAAACTCTCTAAACATGAAAAGGACTGAGTTCTCATTGTCGTTAAACTCTTTAAAACTTCAAATAGCAACAAACTTGTCCATCATGACAAGAACGAGTTTCACCTTCACTAGACTCGATAAAACATCACATAGCGATGGATTCACCCGAAGGGTGGAATTATACTACAAGCATATGTTATCCTCCTCAAGCTTGTTAAAAAATAAAGAGGTACTGGTCAACAATGACTGGGGCAAAGGGGAAAAGGGATAAATCACTTTATGGTACCAAGTTGCTCTTGAACATGACACTGTCACTTCATCTCTGTGACTATTTGGGTCGGGTTATCTGCTTGATGGCTATCATACCTATGGTCTATCACACCATCCATCACTTTGGTTTTGGGTCATGTTGCCAATTCATTCAGTGTTGCCGACATGTTCAAGAGAAGTCACTCAGTAAAATTCATCCTTTGCATTACTCATAAACCTTCATTTTCATGACCGCCATTCCTGAACCTTGCATCGTCAATCAAATTTTTCCTTCAAAATCATTACACTCATTTCATGTTGTTGATGGGGGATACATCAAGGCCCTCCTGCGATGAGTCACTTCTTGTTGAAATCATAGCATTATCCAAGAACTTCACTTAGAAACACCGTTCCAGTACCTTGAGGCTTTCACACATCAATGGCAAGTTTCTCGCTTCCGGCGACAGGTTGACATCACTAGCCTTCGACCGAAAGACTTTGTATGGTGTGCGACATCAAAACATTTATTCACACCATGCAGAATGTACTGCAATACCTTGAGAATCATTATCATTATCAGTGATCTCTCTCGCGCCTGTTAACAACTTACATCATTGGTTGGTAATTAAACGGTGTCTTCCCATGTTCGACTTCAGATCACATATTCACATGGTTAGACTCATACTTGAGCGAACGATTGGACGAGATAGAAGACCCCGGATCTAGTTTCATCCATCCGGGCTGCGATTTCAGGAGAGTACTAAATCATCTATACAATGGCTTTACACGGATGGTCATCCTATCATGGGTCTATATCTGTAGACGACTATCTATGTACATGTAATGAAAATTTTATATGCTGAGTATGGGTATGCCTTCCCTCAGCAATTCATGAAAAGTTCAAAATATCATGATATTATGTATTGTAATCGATGCAGGTCACCATCCGCTTCAGATCCTCTCCGTCACATCGTAAAGCATATCACTCGACATTATCATTTTCGACTTCATGCTTTAGGGGGAAACTGTTATAGGTCTATTTGGGCACATCACTCCCGACATTCAGATCAGTACAATTAGGGCTCATCAAACCCTAATTCAGTTGTTACATGCCCTAGACAAGTCATCTCATTGAATGCTTCCTTCCATGAAAGTTTCCTGGCTTGAAGCCTTACTGAAATGCCTCCTTGGGACACCATTGCAGCCTTGGTCAGGGGTAACTACGCTGCAGAGTAGGCAGGCCCATTCTGGCCTGCACTGCAGTGCACTTAGGCCCTCTTTGACCCGCGTTGGGCGAGATTGAGCAAAATTTGCATAGGGTTCTGGGAATATTCCTTGATTCTAGATCATTCTAGAAGGATCCCATATCTTATCTCCTCCTATGAACTCGAAATTGGATAGGCTAAGGATCCATTAACCTCCTATCCTCTCATCCCTTGCTCCATGGAAACTAAGTCCAAGTTTGGAAGGTCATTCAATACCCTCATTTATGACAAAACCACCTCCATTTCCTATAAATTGAGCACTCATCATAGTGATCAAGGGGCTAGAATCTCAAGTTTGTAAGGAAATTTTGTTGGTTTGAGAATTGAGTTCATGTCAAGCAATGTTATGCTGTTGGATTGGTGTGCTTTTGATGTGGCAAGGGTTGGACTGAAGCTGTAGGAGTGGCACATGATCGAACTGTATTGGGTGAAACTCTTCCTTCTACATTACTAAAGAGTTTATTCCTTTTCTCATATCCTTGTTCATATCTATGATGATTATGTGTTTCAATGTCTTCGATTCCATTGGTTTATAGTAGATAGATCATGTATGCTTTCATCGTTTGTTGTTTCTGTTTCTATTGACACATGTACCAATTGAGCGATTTTAGTTCAAGTGGGAGCGACGGGAGCAATTCAAAGGGGATTAAGGAAGCGAAAGGCTACAAGTAAGTTCCTTCATCTCATCTATCTACTATAGGAAAAGGTTAAACTACTTTCTTTATGTTGTTCTAGGTGTAGCTACCCATGTAGGGAAAATGTGTTTATCCATAGATGAAAATTCCATATAACACTTCTCCTACTTCATCATTAGATTTAGATCCATCAAAAAATAATTTCCAAAATAAATAATTAACTACAGGTTTATCTACAAAATTGATACATTTAGAAGAAACTGTTTGCGAATAATTTTCGATCTGTGAGGTAACATAATTCTCTAGAAAAGGTGAAATGTGTGCATTAAAATTGCCCAAAAATGATTCAACTGAATAATTTCCAATGATATTGTTATTGTATGCAACGGGCTCATTTTCTCCTTCCAATTCAGTCACAATATACTTTAAATGCTTCTCATGATCAATCCTTATTTGATTTGGCTTACCATTGTAAGGAAGCCACATATGAGACCAGTCTGTTGCGAAATAGCCATGAAAATTTTTGGACCAATCTCTGCTGAGGATAAAGCTATAGAATTCAGGAATACCAATGACTAGAACATCAATTACTTGATATACTTTCAGATTTGATGAGAGTCTGATGGTAACCGCATTAATTTCTCCTATGACTTCAACTTTTGTTCAATCTAACTGTATAATGTGAACAACATATTTATGGGGTAAAACATTTAATTTCGCGCAAATTGTTTTTGGCATAATGTTGGATGAAGCCCCATAATCAATTAAACAATTGTGAAAATTATTATTAAAGATTTCAAAAGTCTAAATAAAAGGAGTATGAGAATTAGATCTACCACTAATTAAAGCAACATTAGTTGATTTCATTTTATCTGATGAAGTACTGGGAGGCTTACCCATTCCTTGAGCAGCATGAGAAATTACAGTAGCAGGAAGAGGAGAAGTGGGGATTGCTTTTAATTCTTTGAGTAATAACTTTTATTGATGTTTCATCTTGCTAAGCTCATATAGCATGATATTAGCTCTGGTTTTCTTCATCTGTTCGACTATGTTGTATTCCATATCATTAGAAACTAACAAGGTTTTTGCTTAAGGAGAAGAATTAGATTGAGAAGGGGATGTATGAGTAGACTTCGGAGAAGATTTCTTACCTATTGCTTTTTCTTTGACAGCAGGAGTTGATGATTTCTATTTTTGACTTGTCTATGGAAAATCAATAGTGCTCTTTCTTCTGGTGGTGACAGGTAAAGCTTCTTCTTCTTCTTCATTGTCTGATAAAGGAAGAATGAAATCCCACATTCCATGTACTTCAACTAGCTCTTCATCATCAGTTTTTTCTTCAGCTGTTGATACTTCTTCTTCTTCCAAATCTGATTCAACATTTGATATTGTATTTGGAGGTTTAGGATTAGAGACGAGATTTCTTTTAAAAGGTCTAAAGGGTTTTCTAGAAGAAGTTTCAGCTACTTGCTTTTTTATGTCAACCATTTCATTGGACATGGTTTTAAGTACTTTTTGCAAACCTTCAAGATCAAAAGGATCTTTAGGTGTTTTCTTCTTGGATTCATCTTTGAAGGTGACCTTTTTGGATTTTCTTTCTTCTAATGCATTTTTCTTTTCTAAGGCTAAAATTCATTTCTCTACAGCTATAGCTTCTTTCATGTTTTCAGCCAAGGTTGGCTTGGCAGCTCTATCAACAAAAATAGTTGCATTTGAGGGAAGAGCAGAAATGTACCATTCATTCTGTACTTCAACACTTGGTTTGGATGCCATTGGGATTTTATTTAATAATTTGTTAAAACGTGAATTGAAATCCTTAATTGACTCTCTAGATTCAACTTTCAAGTTGGAGAGATCATTGAGAAGAGTATTTGTTGAATGGTCATCTCCAAACTTGGTTAGGAATTGTTCCTGGAACGCGTTCCAATTATCAATGGAACCAAATGGTAATGAAAAGTACCAAGATCCTGCTAATCCTTGTAAAGTATAAGGGAATAGTTGTACAATGACATCTTCTTCTACAACTCCATCTAGATTTATAAACAACATGAAGCTGTTTATATGTTCTTCGCCAGGAAGACCATCATCGAGATTGATTATCGACAACCATTTTTCTGGATGGGCATGCAATGGATGTAATGGTCCTGCCATTTCAATGGATCCAAGCTTTGTCCATGGTCTTTGATCCATTACAAGTATTTTTGTGGAAGAATACGCACCAATAGTTGAAGGTGATTGGGTATAGGAAGATTGTGCTCCTGTACCAGTGTAAATCACTATTTGAGATCGTGAGGTTAATGATTGAGTTTGCAATGAAGATGACGGAATAAATGAGGGACTTTGTGGTGATGGAAAAAGAATCTCACTATGAATTTCAGACTCCAATTTCTTAGTTTTCCTTCGTGGAGGAGGTATAGGAAATTCAAATGGAGGTATTCCAAATTTTTCACTCTGCGATTTTGTTAGTCTTCGAGAGGAAGGAAAATGTGAAGAAACCCTGGCTTGAGATAATTCAGATTCTTCTTGAGACAGAGAAATCCCTTGTAATTTATGAATTAAATATTGTACTTTGGGAGTTTCTGCAGACGAAGGTTGATCTGATTTCTTTTGGGAAACACTAGTGCATTGTAAAGATTTTTTCACAACTTCATGTTTAGGATTTGGAGATCTAGAACGTGACTGAGAATTCGGAGGTCACGGTGAGGGAATTTTACTCTTAGAATGGATTTCTGATTTATATTTCCTTTCCATTCACAACCCTATCCCTCCTTCCACTGCCAAAATGTTGAAGCCTTGAAATTCGCTGCGACAACATGGAGGATAACCAGTCGGTCGGGGACTTGAATATGTCCCTAATCCATTTGGGTTGGTGGCTTCGACTGGATTTGTGGGACTAGTTTCCCAATCTTTGAAAAGATGGTAGGATGGGGTATGAGTTTGATGATCAAAGCTGATTCGGTAGATGAGGGTGGTTTCAACAGAAAAAATCAAACTAAACTATATTTACTATTTATCCAGGTTTAAATCAATATTTGTGCAATCTAGATAAATGACTACCTTGAATGATAATAAATATTATTCATGCAAGAAGTATAAAACATTCATAAAATGACTATTTCAATTAAATAGTTAATCGAAATGATTGATTGTAAAAATATATCACATCAAATATCTAACAGAATTTTGCTTATCAAAAATCAAAAGATGGCAGCTTGGCTATAATTCAAAAGTGAGAGAATAACACGCTATATTGAAATGTAATTGAAAAACAATAAACATATCAAAGAAAGAGCTTAATCATTTATAAAATAATCATTACTCAATGATAAAAGTACCTGATGTGAAATGACTCATCCATAGAAAATAAGGTTGCAATCCATGTGTCTTCTCCAATATTGATCACAAAAAAAAGTGCATTTCTTAACAAACTTTCTCAGATAAAATTTCATGGGGTAGATCTTCAAAATTAAAGAAAAGCTTTAAAAAGTACAAAATTCCATGTTTTTAAAGAGTTTCAAATAAATTGTCAGACCCCTTTATAAATACATGAAAGGGGTTTAAATATAAAAAAAATATTACAAAAATAGCTAAGCACTAAATTCTGAGGAGTGAAACGACTCTTCTTAGAATCAGTGTCAAAAATACAAAATTAAAATTGTTTTAAAACTAAAAAATCTGATCATGATTGGTGTTGGCTCCTCATTTTCTTTGACTGCTCATAGATATCCATCATAGCTTGAACTTTTGAAGGCTACTTAATTCTTATCTTTACATATCCCACATAAATTGTATCTTATATCGGTCGTGTCATATAGATGATTGAATTGGTTAAGCATCGTAGGGCCATCACTTTACTATGCGGTTTTACCAAATATGACCAATAAGCATCCCAATTCAACTTCAATAGTTGTCTGATTCATTGTTTTCTTGCTGCAAGACTTTCTTGCCAGATTAACTGCAAATCATCAATCTCAAGTAGATTTCTTGGCGAACATCTTTGAATGAAACTAGTTCTATCCATTTTTTGCTTGCTCGGATTTTCCCTCCATTGTTTTATAACTTCAGAGGGTTCTTCATTTTCAGCCGCAAATTTCTCCACAAATTTTTTATCATATACCTTATGCAAAGGAGATAAATGGTACATCCTTCTAATATCCTCTGGTTTAAAGGAGCCGAGGACCACTTGCCTTGAGGTCACGAATTCTTTTTCCTCAATATTCACATTTTTAATAATCCATTTGACCATATCAACATAAGGTAATAATTTGGGTCTAGCTGCTATCTTATGCAAGACATAGCATGCAACTTTAGGATAAGAAGCATTTGAAAATTGCATGTCATCTATCATGGCTTCCTTTTGTATTTCCCTCTCGAATAGGCCATAAACATTTTCCCAGGAGCCGGTACCACACTCTGGTATACAAGTTGTATCAGAAAACAAAGGTGATGACTCCAGTACATCTTCAGCCGTGGACTGTGTTCCCTTTCCCTTATTCATCTTGATCATTCAGCTGAGTAATCAAGTCTCTGTTACAGTCTTGTCACCAAAAAGAAGACAAGAGTGATACTGCAGAGAATAAGAAATAAGAGTATAGTGTCATGCAAATATAAAAACCTTATTCGAATTAATGGAACTAAAACACTTAAATTCATCCATAATGGAAAAAAGATATTGAATTTCTTGAGCCGCGGAATCATAAATATCCATAATCTGAAACGATATCTGCATAAGATTCAGATTAATTCACATTATGCTAACGATCTTTTCAGAGAAAGTTATTAAAACATATTAACGTACCACCCTTAAGACGTGAAATATAACTTTAATGACATGTCAGTGGGTCTGTATTCCATCGCAAATCGGCTTTTCGCAATATCACATGCTATGTTTACTTACCAGTTTTGCAATTTTGTGTTTTGAGAAATTATGATCCGATGGATGCGAACATATTATGATATTACAATTAATTCATTGGTCGGTTCCATCATCATATCGCAATATGTAAAGGATGGCTTAACATGTTTTATTGCCCTTTTGCGATGCGAAAAGTCTGGCCTGATTTGACCCGAAAATAATATACTTGGATTCTGCGCATATCGCAAATTGGTGGTGTTTGAATTGGTAATGTTAGCTACTACACAAGAGTTTTGTTAAATGTGAAATGCGATTTAATATTTGGAGCGGTTTTTTTTTTTGCCAAGATTTTAATGCATTTTAAATCAAATTATTTTATAAAGTGTTCGCATTTGTTATCTAAAGGATTGAACCAAATTGGGGTTGTTGCACATCACAACACCTTCCTGAGTCAGAAACTTTACTTCCTAAGGTTATCGAACTCGAGGAGCCTCAATCATCTTTACCCATTACTTTAGGTAATCCATCTTCTCTTCCTTTGTCTCAAACAGACCCGCCTACCATATATATAAGACAGAATGGTGAACCACTTCCACCTAGACTTGTCAATATCGAGGAGGTGCGACAAGAAGAGCCTCAGCCTTCTACTCATTTGTAGGTACTTTTCCTTTATCCAACCCATCCACTTCTTCCTCCTCCACCTCCTGTACAAACTCCTTTTCCTAGTTCTTTTGACTCATAGACGAATTTCACGTGACAATCTACATCGAGATTATTGACCATGACTAGAACCGATATGGCTTCCCAGCCTATGTCTACCACTACAGTTGAAACACCAAATTTCACTTCCATGTCTATGTTTTTGACGTCACCAGAGGCACATATGTATGGTGGCCCATTCGTCCCACCAGGTTATCAGTCCTTATATGGTACCTTCTCTAGTGTATCTTCTAGTTTATGGACATCCTCCATGTCTTCCACTTCGGGAATTCCATCTGGTGTTGCTCTTATGAGTTCTCCTTAGCCTACTCCTTCTCCTCCTACTACACCGATGATTGAACTGTAGGTTGACCCTTATGTTAGTGGGCAAGTCCTCTTCAACAACCTAACTATCCTTATCTTGGGTACCCTCCACATGGGGGGTATTTTCCTCCATCATCCCCTCCCCCTTTGACTGGGGGGAAACCTAATGTTGGTATAGCGCAAATTGGTAACCCGCCTTATTATAGTCCTCCTTATCCTAGGATGGTTGCTAGTGTTTGGAAACCTACTTTTCCCATTCAACTTGGTTCAATGTTTGGTTCATTGTTTATTTCCCAACCTATGCCATCTTCATCTCAAGTTATTTTTCCTCAATCTGTACCTCAACAAGCTCAAACTCATGTGACTCAATCTATATAGGTTGCAATCACATCTCAACCTGTTCCTTCAGTATCTGGTACCTATCAAGTCCCACTTAGTCAGCCTTTACAAGTTCCTTTGCAATATTAATCACTTGTACAAGGTATTCCTTATATTTCAGTAGAACAAACTATGTACAGCATGGCACAACTTGAATTGAACCCTCCTTATCATGGGACAATGAAAAATACCATTAGGCAAAAATATAGACTTTATCAGGGTATACCTCATGTTCTTTTTCAAGGCCAACAAATTCATGGTTACCCTCGGGCTAGTCAATAAGGTCACTTCTATTCTGGTTATCTTAATCCTCCTTATTCTGGTATCTAGGTTCCTTATTACTAGAACCATCCTCATCTAGGAATGGAAGTGGTTGTTTCCTAGGTTGTTCCTTCATATCCGGGTCATCATCCACCGCACTTTAATCAGTAGTTTCCTTTTGTGGCCACTCTCGAGTTTCCAGATTTGACTCAGCTCACTAATGACTCCATTTCTCATTCGCCTTGGTGGCCGATTATTCCTACCAAATTTCCTTTTGATATCCCTAAATTCAATGGGAGAGTAGGAGAAGACATGTCGACGCATGTCATGACGTATCATCTATGGTGTTCATCAAAATCCTTGACTTCGTTTTTTCCAAAGAATGCTTACGGGTACCACTGCTAAATGATATATTGAGTTACCTAGAGATTCATTCCATGATTTCAGCTCCTTAGCCACAACCTTCCTCACGCACTTCTAGATTCCCATCAGATACGAAACTAGAATGGAAATGTTACCCAACTTTAAACAATTTGAATCCACTGACATTTCAGATCACATTCATGAGTGGAGGCGTCATCGCCGGTTGGTCAAAACTTATTTTCCTAATCAATTGTTGGCATAATGGTTTACCAAATCTCTGTTGGCACCCATAACAGAAGATGCAGCCAAAGGTGGAGTCATGACTGAAGAGCAAGGGGTTTCTCGCGCGCAATATTTGGATTTGGTTTATACCCAATTCAACCTTCTCTATGATAAGATATCGAATGCTTTGAGACCTTTGAATATGGTTCCTCCTCTGCCTGGTAAATAATCTCATGTTGCTTATGGAATTATTGGTTCTACCAGATCACAGACGGTGAGTAAACCATCTGGTATTGCTCCACTTGCATTTTCTTAAAACCCTCAATCTCATCCTCCTACGGCTTCTGCTTCCGAGATAATATTTTTTCATCTGATAAAGGCAAGTCTCAACAAAAACCTAGAAGAAAGAAGAAAGGAAAAGGTAAGAAAAATAAAGATCCCTCTCCATAGGATAAACAAACAAATCAGTTTTCTGATGAGAAACGAAAGCCTCGATATCCTTTCTTGATTTGCAACGAGGAACAATTTACACGAGATTGTCCTCACTGTGCCAAAGTGAATAAATTTCTTAAGTCATCCACTGCTCTTACAGTGTTGACCAACCCATTTCCTAATCAAGAGACTCATAAGGTTGCCCGGGACCCATCTTCCTCTAACACGGTTTTGATGCTTTCCTCCTCAAAGCTGAGATCTGATGTTTTGGTATCTACTCGAAACAATTATTATGGTAATGTGAATCCATCAAATAGTCAGGCTACTAATCAACCTGCCAATTCAAAACCATACTCGTCAGATCCCACTCTATCTTTAATTCCTACCAAATTGACTATTAAACCTCCGAAGGGCGTTATTCATAAGTCTAATTTCAACCCGCGTGCAAGATCTGCTCAGAATTATAATGTAGTTGAAGACTTGTCTCAGTATCCATCGGCTATGTCGAATCTTGAGGTGTTGCAAAACTGCCCCTCCCAAAAGAAGGCTTTACTTTCAACTATTGGATGTGTGGATCCATCCAATTCCAATGTCATTTTCTCTCATGAAAAATATACCCCTCGGCTGCCAGCACAATTAGCTTTTATAATCCAAGTCCTCATCCGTGGTAAGAATATTCAGGATTCTATCATGGATGATGGAGCCTTGACTTGCATTATGTCCATGTCTTGTTGGAAGGTGATTGGTTCTCCTCAACTGAGTCAGTCACCTACCACATTGAAATCCTTTCCCGGGATAACATACAAACTTTGTGGGACTTTCAACTCCCTATAAATTGAATTAGGGGAAAACAAATATGTCCATAGAAGTCAAATTTATTGACGGACCTCTTTATTACACTATTCTATTTTGATGTACATGGGTTTATGCCATGGCTGTTGTCGTTTCGACTTACTTACGTATGATCACCTTTCCTCATAAAGGCGAGATTGTAGCCATAGATGAACTCACCTTTTTCGCCTGTGATTCACATGTTACTGGAAGTGTCCCTCTTGTAGGGGAAACTCTACAGTCATATCAACATGTTAGAGTTCGATTGTTGAAGGATTCTTCATTTATGGGAACCTTTTCACTACCTCCTCCTCTCCTTCCCGACATCTCATATTTGGTAGCCTATATCAACATGATATCATCTTCTACTATCCCGGCCGATCCATGGATTGTACCATATGAAACTGCATCGAATGTTTTGGAGATCGAATGTCGCTAAGCCCCATCGAGCTAGATTTCAAAGCCATTTATTCAGCTTGTGCATTTTCTTCCTTTTATTCGCTTTATTGGGTTGATAGATCATTGGATTATGGTACATCTTCCAATATTTTCTAGTGTGTGTTCCCTACTGATGAAAGCATCATGGAGATCATGATGTTGGATGATGCGCCTTGGGACGAACATGACCATCATTCCTCCTTACCTGATTCCATTGAGGAAAGTCTCAGTGATGTATACTCTCCCAATTTTGTCGAACTCTTTACGAATTTCATGTGTATTCATCAAGTTGATTCAGAAAAGAACTTCTCGAATATCAAAGAGATGATACCTCTTGATATTTCCATTAAGCCAGGTGTTGTCGAAAATATACACATTGGAACATCTTTTTCTTCATCCGAGATCGAGATTTAGCGAGCCCTTTTTCGTGAGTTTCAAGAAGTCTTTGCCTAGACCTATGAGGAGATGTTAGGTATCAACCCAAATATAGTTGTACATGAAATTAAGATGTATCCTGATGCAAAACTAGTGTGGCAGTGCCTCTGTCCAGGCCATCCCAAGAAGGTTATTGGCATTAAGGCTAAAGTTGAAAAGCTTCTTCAAGATGGTTTCATATACCCCATTCCTTTAACAGATTTGGTGTCGAATGAATAAACAGGGCACCATTCGAGTGTGCATCGATGATCAGGATGTAAGTCGTACATGTCCAAAGGATAATCATCCCACCCCATTTATTGACTAGATTATTGATGACTGCGTTGGCTAAAAAATTTATTAATTTATGGATGGATTTTCGGGCTAGAACCAAATCAACATTCTCCTAGAAGACAAACCTAAAACTTATTTTATCTGTCCCTAGGGAAATTTCACCTATAGGAAACTCCCATTCAATTTAAATAATTTTGGATCTACGTTTCAATGTGCCATGGATTACAATTTTCATGACATCAAACACATCATTCAACCATATTTGGATGACCTCCCTGCTCACTCAAAACATTGGACTAATCACCCGATGCATCTTCAGGCTATTTTCCTTCGTTGTAGACATTACAATATTTGACTTAACCCACACAAATATGTGTTTTTTGACAACGATGTTCAACTTATGGGTTTTTTTATATCAAAAAAAGGAATTCGTATTGATCCATTGAAGGTACAGGCGATCGTTTATTTCCCCGCACCTTCTTCACTCGTTCAGCTTCAATGAATCCAAATTAAAGCTAACTTCCTATTAAGATTCATCCCTAATTTTTTCTTGATGAAGAAAGGGATTCCATTTCATTGGGATGACGTGTCTCAGAAAGCGTTTGATGCCCTAAAAGATGTATTGGTTTAGGCATCTCTTCTATATCCCCCTGATTATCAGCGTGACTATTTCTTGTATCTTATTGTTGTTATTTCTACTATAGCAATGGTATTGGTTCAAGAATATGATTTAGGGACTGAACATCCCAGTTATTATCTGATTTAGAATCTTAATGATACCGAGATCCGATATTCCCATGTAGAAAAGTTGGCTTTGGCGGTCGTTCAAGTCGTACAATGGTTTCACCATTACATCTTGCTTCGGAAAACTATGGTTGTTTTTTATTGCAACCCGATGACATACATTTTGTCACGTCAATTGTTGTGGGGAAATAAGTCTCAAAATGGGTTTTCATTCCACAATAATTTGACCTGGAGTCCATTAAATCCAAGTCAAAGAAATCCCTAGTTTTCGCGGAACTAATGTACGATCTTCCTTCCCTTGATTCAGAATCTACATCTGAAGATTCTATCCCTGACGAATCATTGTTTTCAGTCTCATCATCTATCCGGTGGTATGGATATTTCCTTATTTATCTCATAACCTAGACTTTCCATTCTAATACCTCTCACTCTGAGCAGCGACGTATTCGTTACCAAGCCCGAAATTACATCATTATTGACAACACCCTTTACCTTCGTGGTATCGATACGATTTTACGAAGGTGGCTCACACTTGAGGAGGCCGAGAAAGTCCCCAATGAATGCCACTCAGGGGCATGTGGTGGACATTTATCTAGTTATGCTACCACCCAGAAAATTTTATGTGTTGGTTACTTTTGGCCTACCATCTTTCACGATTGCATCCTTGCTTTCCAGAAGTGTCATGTGTGCCAAATATATGATCGTAAGGCCCGTGCTTTACCTACTCCGTTGCATCCCATTATCACTGTTGGTCATTTTGCGAAATGGGGTATCAACTTTATGACATGTAACCCTCACTTTGTCGGGAGCCATGGTTATATTATTGTCGTAGTTGATTACTTTACTAAATGGGTCGAGGCGATGCCTACATTTAACAACACTAGCGAAACAACTACATACTTCTTTTTCAACCACGTCATTGCATAGTTTCGTGTTCCATGAGGAATAGTTATGGATCACGGAAAGAATTTACGGAATCATATGATGACTGAAATAACTGCTAAGTTGGGACTTTCCCATGAAAGTTCCACTCCCTACTATCCTCACGCTAATGGACATGTTGAGGCCATCAATAAATTTCTTAAGACGATGCTTCAATACATGGTAAGGGTCCACAAATAAGACTGACATTTTCTCCTTTACACTGCTTTGTGGGCATATCGAACCTCAGTCAGGACTGCTACTAGATTTACACCCTTTCAGTTGGTATATGGTCTGGAAGCTATCCTCCCAATTGAATGTGAAATTCCATCATTGAAACTAGCTATCGAACTTCTTCCTACCACTTCCATAGAGGAGGAGTGTCTTTTACATCTGACTCATTTAGATGAAACTTGACGTGATGCTGCTATAGCTAATGAAGCTCATAAAATATGCATCAAGGCATAGTATGACAAAAGTGTCAAGCCTCATGTCTTCTCGAAGGGAGACCTTGTTCTTTTATATGACCAGGAGTCTGATAAGTTAGGTTCAGGAAAGTTTCAACCCATGTGGTTAGGTCCATACATTGTCAAGTGAGTCCTTGCAAAAGGGGCCTATGAGTTAGTAGATTTTGATGGAATTCCCCTGACGCGGCCTAGAAATGGGTTGTACCTCAAAAAATAGTATGCTTGATATCAAGTGTAGTTTCACTGTGTACATATTATCTATAGGCGTGTTGAGTGTGTTTTCAGTGTGCCTTTTCATAGTGTCACACGGTTTTCATTGATCCCCTTTTACATTTGGTTTGCAGATGTCGGTATCTCTTGAAACTTTTATCGGTTATTCTCATGGTTCCAGTCATAGTACTCGGAACTTATCTTCTGCAACATGGGCTATCTTTGCTCCAAATGGCAAGTTAGTGAGTCTGCAAGGAAATTTTATTGGTCGCTCCACCAACAACATCACTAAGTATAACACAATGGTTGATCTATTGTTTAATGTTATTGCACATGGTATCTTTCGTTTAGTCATAAGAATTGACTCACAACTCATGGTAATACAACTTGCTAGTGTCTATTCAGTTAAAAGTTCCACTATATTATGCATGGTTTTAAGAGTTCACTTTCTAGAAAGCCATTTCGATTTCATACAATATGAACACATTTCTAGAAATCTAAACACATTGACAGATGCCCTAGCTAATCATGTTTTAGATAGACATTTGAAACGAATGTAATTAATTTTCAATTCACATCGCATCATATTGAAAGTACAATAGAAAGCCAAAAACACTGAAAATATATATTAAGTTTGGTTTTACAAAAATTGTGCATGAGACACATATGGCTTACATCACCCATATACAAAACTACATGCAAATATCAAAGTAGACAAATCAAAGGTGCTCATGATAGAATGATATTGCTCAAGCCATCTTGCGCAGTAGTCGACCAATATGACTAGGTACTCCTATAGTGTATCGCTACAGTCGCAACAACATCTGGTTGACAAAGGTTTCATCAATCCCATTTGTCAACCCTTGCATGTGGCACTCTACCTTTGATAGGACCTCTGCTACATCAGGATCCCATAGTATATCTCGTCCTACCGCAACGACCCATGCTGGTTCTACTACCTCCCCCTGTTTTCGTTCCTCTGCATTACGGAGATATGAAGCACCCATAGGTCAAACTGGTTCCATATATGCATGAAACATCAATAGTTTAGTCTCAGAAACATAAAAAAAACACAAAAAAAATTGTAAAATTTTCAAAACTTAAAAGGTCAAATTTCTTACTTGAAGCATCCCATTCCTCACCCTTAGGAAGCATGAGCTCAAAGTCATCACGGAAATCCATGCATGCGTACGGATAATCGTTGATCATAATAAATTGTCTATGCAGCCATCTGAAGAAGAATGGTGCATTAGGGGAATTTTGAGGTCTAAAATGAGCCTCCTAAGGAAATTATAAAAATAATAGTGGAAATAATAGAATAAGATTAGATTATATCATAAAATTTTAGAGGGAAAAAAGAAAAAACTATTTTTCAACTCGTATTTTCAACTTATCTCCCTATGGGTTTACTCAAATTCCGAGCGGGAACACTTGTTGGATGTAGAATTTGATTCCTCATCCAAGGAGTACCCATGTTGCATACTTTCAATGGACCCTGCTACACGAAAAATGAGGAATAAATGAAAAACGTGATTGCAATCACGTTTTTTCGTGTATTTCTCATTTTTCGTGTAGGAGCACTACAACAAAACCCTGTGATTATCATCCGTTTTTGCTTCCTTTTTTGCGTCTAGAGACCATTTTTGGTGCTATTTGTGTCCATTTATCAAATATGGTGCAAAACATGATGCAAAGTTTTCCTCGAGTTTTGCACCAAGTCTTACATCAAGTTTAGCACCAGGTATTGTAATAGGTTTTACACCAGATTTTACACCACGTTTTACACCACGTTTTATGCCAAGTTTTGTGCCATCCTTTGCACCATGTTTTGGATCAAGTTTGGCACCTAATTTTGTTTCACCATCTTTTGCATCCTCTATTGCATCCACTTTTTGCGCCTACACTTGCATCAACTTTTGCATCATCTCTTGCATCCTCTTTTGCATCATTTTTTAAATAATTTTTTGCATCCATTTTTGCTTTTTTTTTGCATCCCCTTTGTGCCAAGTTTTGCATCGAGGTTTGTGTCTATTTTTTGCATCTAATTTTGCATCTACTTTTGTTGCATTGACTTTTACATCTTGTTTTGCATCCATATTTACATCCTCTTTTTCATCTGTTATTGTGTCCACTATTGCATCCATTTTTCTTGTGCCATAATTTGCACCTAGTTTGACACCTCCCTTTGCACCCTTTTTTGTTTCTAAATTTGCATCCACGATTGCATCCTCATATACATCTAGGTTTTCATATACTTTTACATCTTTTTTAATCCCTTTTTATATCCACTTTTGCGTCAAGATTTGCATAAGGTTTTGTGTCTCGTATTGCATCTACTTTTGCATAGAATTTTGTTGCATCAACTTTTGCATCATATTTTACATCCATTGTTGCACCCATGTTTACACCCACTTTTACATCCCATTTTGCATCCTATTTTTCATCTTCATTTGCTTCTTTTTTTGCATCTATCATTACATCCACTTTTGTTGTGACACAATTTGTGCCATGTTTTGTACTTACTGTTGTACCCACATTTTCTTCCAATTTTGCATCCATCTTCGCATCCTCTTTTGCATAAAATATTGCATCTATTTTTGCATCCACTTTTGTGTGGGTTTTGCATCTCATTTTGTATATTTTTTTGCATGTACTTCCATTGCATCCATATTTTGCATCCAATTTTGTTTCTCATGTTGCACTTGTGTTTGCAACCACTTTTACATCCCTTATAGCATCTTGTCTTGCATGTAAGTTTGCATCATTTTTTTTCTCTATTATTACATCCACTTCTTTTTTGCTATGATTTGTGCCATATCTTATGCCTATCGTTGCAACCCACATTTTCTTCCACTATTGCATCCACATTTGCATCCTCTTTTGTGTCCAATTTTGCATCAAATATTGTTTATGTTTTTTGCATCCCATTTCGAATCTACTTTTACATCCACTTTTGATTCATCCAATTTTGCAACTAATTTTGTGTTCACTATTGCACCCATGTTTGGCCCATGTTTACATCCCTTTTTTCATCCAATTTTTTCTTCTTTTTGCATTCAAGTTTGTTTCTTCTTTTTTTTACATTCATTGTAGTATCCACATTTGTTTCACCACAATTCATGCTAAGTTTTATGCCTACTATTGTGCCCATGTTTTCTTCCACTTTTTCATCCATGTTTGAATCCTATTTTGTGTTCAAGTTCGCATCAACTATTGCATCTACTTTTTCATCCAATTTTGTGTCAATTTTTTTGTCTTGTTCTGCATCTACTTATGTTGTGTCCACTCTTCATCAAAATTTATGTCTATTTTTACCCCCATTTTTTTGTTCACTTTTGCATCCCTTTTCCAAAACACATCATATTTTTTGCATTGATGATATTTCTTATGACATTGAAAATTATGAACAACTGATGACAATGCCAATAATTATAACGATGATGATAATGAAAATGATGACGATGACATGAATTGTGATTGTTATGATAATGACAATGATGATAAAGATGATTATGATGTTCATGATGAAGATGACAACAATTATGATAAAAATTATATTAGTTATGATGATGGGGATGATGACAATTATAATGATGATGATAATGGTAGTAATGATGATGATCATCGATCATCTCTAAAAAATCATCTATAAAATATAAAGTTTTTATTTTTCTTGCATATATCATGTGTCCTAACAACTCTTTCCGAGCACTCGTAAAATTTTTTAGGTTGATGATATTTCTTATGATGCCTATAATTATGCACAATTGATGACAATATCCATAATCATGATGATGATGATGATGAAGACATGAATGGTGATTATGACGATAATGAAATGATGAAAATAAGGATGACATTGATGGTGGTGATGATGGCGATAATGAAGATGATGACCCTCCCTCTAAACTAGGGAGGTACTCATAATGAGACAAAAAAGTACTCTCAAGTTGAAATATTCATATAAGAAGGGATCTGGATTGATAAGCATCAATGATGATTTACATCATCATAGCCAACATTGTCAAAATAGTAAGGCCTTGACTAACAAGTTTATCTCTCCATTAGATCAGAGCACAATGTTGGGAGGCATAAATTTCGACACCACTGCCTCTCTAGGCACTTACCCCACCAGGATGTTCACTAGGTATGTCCTCACATGATCATTTCCTAATCCACTATCATAATATTTGACACCAGGAAATGTCAATCCTCATGACTATTCTTATCTTGGATTAATGTACTTGTGGCGATTAGTCCTAGTCAAAGTCCAAATTCTCAAAGAATATTGGTCCCAGATGTTTATCCAATCCACCATTCTCCCTACTAGTGTCTTTACTAGGCTTAATATTGTTAGTCCTGGCCATAGTACATGACACATGGATAATATGGTGTCTACCCTCACTCCCTCCCAACTAGAGAGGAGACATCCACAAGCATAAGATTTTCTCAAGAATACCCATCATTTTCATAGAAAATAACATCATTAATTTGTTTTCATCACATGATGCCTTTATGATTAAGAATTCGTAGATTTTTGGCAAAATATTTCCCCTTTTGTCATTTGTGATGAAATAAAATCAAAAAGTGAAATCCAAAATCATTAAAGATACACTATATTTATTTATCTAAGTCTAAACTCTAAGGTTGAAGTGAAAATTCATGTAAATCTTATGTCTCTGAGTTGTGCCAAACTTATGAAAACCTTATTCCCTAAGTCCTATATTTAAGAAAATGAAAAAGAAAGAAAAATAAGGGCCAATGAATGGTAACTCATGTATTCCCTCCCTTTTTGGAAAATATATGAATATATACACTCCTAGTCACACTTGATCAGATGTTTGTGATGGTTAAATCATGAATTCCTCTTTTCTCCTTGCATTTTAACTTCATCATTTAAGCACCTAATTGAGGATCTAGAGAATGTTTGTTGCCTATGGCTTTCATGTCTACTCTTGGTTTACTTATGTCACACTACTGTCAATTTATGTGATGGAGTGAAATACATAAGTTTGTGGAGTTATTAGAGCGGTGTATTAAGTTAGTCACCACACACACATGTATTACATCTCATTGATCCACATGTGTGGGTTGGAGACTCATTTCTTGACAACTTTAATGGAGACTACTTTATGGCTTTAATGGTATAGCTTACAAAATATCTTGTTAAACATTGCGATTCATCCTTTATTTTCCTCGAGACACTTGATAATATTGAAGTCACTCCCAATAATCCATGGAGATGGGGAGTATAAATTACTTGTGCTAGAAATAGAATTGAGAAATAGAGGTTTTCCATTGGCGATATTGGAGTCATAGACATTGGATACATGGTAGTAGTCCTCGATGTCCATTAACTAAAATTGTATTGTCATAATGTGAAAAGAGGTAAACATATTGGTAACCTTGATGTCTTGATCATTTTAAATAATAATCATTCCACCCAAGTATCTCTAAGCATCAATCGCTACTACTTGGAAATTCCTCCCCCATTTTCTAATTATATGAGGTATAACCTCACTTAATATTTTTGCTTCTTATATCAACATTATTGATGGGTGCTTTGCGTACCATTTTTGTTTTAGGAGTCTTTGTCTTCCTTTACTATTAAGGCCTCTCATGTTCCATGAGACTATTTTCATCGAGAATTTACATAGAAAGGAAGTATAATGTGACTAAAAGAAACATGTCTCAAGATTTAAGTGCTTGGACAATTCCACCTCATGACTCCTCTATTTCCTTAACCTGGGACCAAATGGTGAACTTTATGGCTTTAAGGGAAATTGACCAATGAAAATCTAAAAAAGAGGTGACTTTTGACTTTATCACATACAATTTAATATACTAAAAAAAATATCCATAACAATTTCATCAATCAATGAATCATTAAAAAAAATATCCAAAACAATTTCATCAAGCAATGAATCATTGCATTATAAAATACAATCTATAAACATTTTGGGAACTTTTTGCTGAAACATGCTCAAAAACCAACATATTTAACAATAATATGGACAATAACACATTTTGATAAATTAAATAACATATTATCAAGCCTAAAAAATGTCACTAACAGAAAACTATAAAGCATGCAACTAATGGAAGTGACCACTCAAGGCCACCATAAGACAATTAATCTATTAATACCAAGATTAATGGGGACAAAGATCTACAAAGGACAAAGGCAAACCTATTTCAACTTTCTTGTTTTATTAGCCTGGTTCAAGATGAGCATTTCAAGATATCATGAAGAACGTAATTAGTTTTATTGCATTAAGAAAACCCAAGAACATTCTATAACTTAGCAAGGAAGAGATGTATAACACCCATCTCAGCGACACAACACATGGCATTGAGTTACTTTTTTATATATAATTTAAACTCCTATCATAAAATCACAAATTTAGCATGAATGGAATGTTTAAAATCCATTTTTATAAAAACAAAATATAATTTTTCTTATAGAAAAAAAATACCAAAAACTAAATATATTTTATTAGAAAATATAAAAATACTCAAACTAAATATATATTAAAAAAAACTAAAACATAACCAAACTAGAATTTTAATTTGACACTCTTGTTCACTTTCAGAAACTCATATGGTGGAATATGATCTCTTTATCCTCATCTTTAGCTTTTTCCTAAAAAATAAAAGCATACAAAAGCGGGAAAGAGCCATAAAGCATCGGGAAGATTTTTCCTAAGCACAAAAGCATCTAAAAAATGGAAAAGGCCATTTTTATATGAGGAAACATTATTCACCCAAAAGATTTTTCCCAAATTGAACTAATGAGGAATTTGGGAAATCTTCATAGCCTTCACTTTCCTATATATTGGAGGCTTGGCCATTGAAAAAATGATGGGAATTCTTGTATTGTCACACTGCTAAGATCTATCTTGAGAGGGAGAGTTTTGGAGCTACGAGTTGGGGGAGGTGTTGTTACAACTACATCTGATTGTTGTAACTTTCCTCCAACTCCTTTATTCATATAGATCAGTTGTTCTTCCTTCCATATGTTTCTATTCATTCTTTACTTCTTCTATTTAACTAATGGATGTATGGAATTTTGGTTTGTATTTATTTATTCAATAATATTTATATGTTTCTGATAGTTTTAATTATCAAGATATTATGTTGTGAAGGTTGCTTTATTCTCTCTCTTATTTGTAGGCCTAAGCGTTGGAGCTAGCTAGGAGCGCTTCCTAGCTATATTAAAAACTCCAAGAAGACCTGCATGCGAGGACTCACAAGAATTCATTCTCTTTTTCTTAGTCTATACTCTACATCTTGATTTACTAAGAATCCTGAGACTTAGAACAACCTTTCTCTTAATTGGTTTGTCCTAGGTTTCCGGGATAAACTGAGAGGGTTTTATTTTCATCTAACCGTGCATTAAATCCTACAGCAAAATGATATTTAGAAACTTTAATATATTTCACTATGTAAATGAACTTAGTAAAATGAACCCATAGAGGGGGTTATAAATGGAAATAAAAGTAAAACTCTAAACAAGAAGCCAAAAGTGGATTTAACCATGGATGCAAAATTGGGTGTAGAATTGGATGTTAAACTAGCCATCAAAACAAGATGCAAACAATGACACAAAAAGGGTTTTAAAGTAAAATTAAAAAATGGTGCAACACTAGACACAAAGAAGGGAACAAAATAGGGCATATGAAAGGATACCGAATTGGGCGCAAACAAGGATGCAAAAATGGACACCAAAATGAGGATTCAAAGAATGGTGTAAAATTAGGATGAAAAAATGATGTAAGAAAAGACACAAAACAAGATGCAAAATGGGACTAAAAAAGGGTGAAACCAAGGATGTCAAAATGATGCATAACTAGATGAAAATTCAAACTAAAATCTAGGTGCAAAATGAGATGCAAATGTGGACACAAAATGTGGCAGAAAAAATGATGCAAATTTGGAAGCCAAAAAGGATGAAAAACTAGATACCAAAAAGGACGCAAATTTGGACATAAAAAATGGTGCATAAAAAGGACGCAAATTTGGACATAAAAAATGGTGAAAAAATGGTGCAAAAATGGGCATAAAAATGGCTCAAATTTGGTTGCAAATTGAGATGCAACATTGGATGTAAAATTAAATGCAACAAATCATTCAAAACTTGGTGCAAAAACAAATGAAAAAGTAGACGAAAAAATGGCTCAAAATTGAACATAACAATAGACACAAAATGGGATGCAAAGGTGGATGCAACATATGGTTCAAGATAGGATGCAAATTTAGATGCTCAAAAGGATGCAAAATTGGATGCAAGAAATGGTGTTAAAAATGATGCTAAATTGGATGCAACAAATGATGCAAAATTAAATGCAAAATAGGATGCAAAAAAGGGAGATAAATAAAATGCAAAAGTGGATGCAAAAAATGAAGCAAAAATGCATGCAAAATTTGGCACCAAAGCATATTCAACATATGGTGCAAAATTGGATGGAAAAAATGGTGTAAAAAAAGACAGAAAAAACTGGCACAAAAATAGATGTAAAAATAAGTACAAAATTAGAAGAAAAAAATGGCATAAGACCAGATGCAAAAATTGGCACAAACTAGATGTAAAAAAAGGCACTAAATCAGATGCCAAAGATGGTGTAAAAATCGATGCAAATTATGACACAAAACTAGAAGCAAAGAATGCCACAAAAGAGGAAGCAAAAAATGATGCAAAAAATGATGGAAACTTTGGCATAAAAAAGATGCAAAATTTGGTGCAAAAAAGGAAGCTTTAAAAATTGTACAATAGAGCCAGATTTAGCGCCAAGCTGCTCATCCCAATTGAGAAAAAAATGCACTAAAATCTGGTGCTAAATCTGGCACAAATTGCCTGTTTTGTTGTAGTGGAGGGTCCATCGAAAGTATGCAACATGGGTACTCATTGGACAAAGAATTAAATTTTGCATCCAATAAGTACTCCCACTCGGATTTTGAGTAAAATATAAGGGAGGTAAGTTCAAAATACAAGTTGAAAAAGTAGTTTTATTATTTTATTATGTTTTAGTCATTTAACTTTTTAACCCCAAGAATGGTGAATCATGCCCCATGGTTGACATCATCATCTTGAATCCTATTGGTTCTTATAAATTTTATTTTGGTTGTACATTTTTCTTAGGAGGTCCATTTTAGACCTCAAAAGTTCTCTAATGAGAAGCTGATTGCGGATGGCCCTGCATGTCGGGACATGTGATCTATCCACCTCCTCATCCTTGGCACCCTCATATCGATAGGCTCGAGTGTAATATGTTGAGGCTAAAGTAATGGAACCCGCTCTAGTGAAAAGTAAACTAAGATCGCACCGTATCCAAAGTTCTTTAGTTTACCCTTTTTTTTATTTAGACAATTGTTCTTTCATGTTGACCAGAAATCCCTCGCTCCAGTTGAAGTGTGTTGGCTCTAGACACTCCAACCCACATTGCATGTATGATTTTCTTGCTACATGTAATGTTGAGCTACCTATCAATCTTGCGATAATGAATATGATTGTTCTCAACAGTAATTGGGTTATATCTTTTATATTGATTTTCCCATCCTTTGTTGGCTAGGCTCAAGGTCTGCAATAGGTAGTTATGTAATATTTCACAGTTTCTCCACCCCTTCTCCCACCTAGGAGAGAGATGGGGGAACCTATCATGGAAAAACCTATTCAAAAGTAGATATACTCTACCTTTATCTCGAGCAGATGTTCCCTAAACCTGAAGGCTTGTGCCCGAACATCCCATGAACAAACAAGGTATTTCAACAAATCCATTTGTTGCCTCATACCAGGAAGACAAAATAATTTTAGTAATCCATAGTTCCTTAATGCTTGGAGGGTAGTTGGATAATTTGTTGCATTCAAATCTTGTTCCTTATGTTCTCTTTCTCTCCACACGAAAGCCATTTTATGATGATGAACCCCTGGAACATCAACAAGAGATTCATTAGGATCTTTTTCATGCAAAAAACTTGACAAATTTTGAGAAAAAACTACTAAACAAACTTTGGATTTGTGCCCAACGCACCCTAGAAGAGAAAACCAGAGCATTGCACCCCTTCCTGCAGTGTATGACTACTTAGGTGAAATGTAGTTTTTGACCATCTAGGCTTGTGTTGGTCCTAGGGGAAAATTTTGGAACCCTAGGGCCCTCAAAAACTCATAAATTTTGCACGAAATCATAAAATGGAACCACACAAAGAAAGAGAAAGGTTTTAAATTATACCTGGAAGTGATGGTACTCGAAGTCTCCCACTTGATTGGCCACAATTATCTGCAGAATATCGAGGGAAAAAGTACTCAGAACTCTCACTATTGAAGGTAAATGTGAAATGGTGAAGATGAATAGTCCTTTTTTACTATGAAACAGGTATGTTTAATCCTTTTTGTGTTGTTTTGAGCAAGTTGACAGATATTAAAGAATTTTTTGTGCTTTAAATAAGTTATTTTGACCAAAGAGTACACTTTTATCTCTTTTTCGGGCTCTTTAAACCTACAAAATAGGAACCCCTTGGAGTCCTCTTTTAGCTCTTTTTAGAATCCCAAAACATGAAAAGATTTTCGAGCACTTGTCTTTTCGAACTCGTAAAAGTAAATGAAAAGACGTATACTTAGTATAAGTTTAACCCTTTTCCAGAATGAGATAGACCAACTAAGAAAAATGAATACCTTAGTCGAACATGGCTAAGAGGTTCTCTTGCATATAATTTTCTACCTTTTTAGACCTAAGGGACTACCTACAAAAATGAACATCTGGAGTTTTCTTTTTCGCCTATATTTTAAACTCTCTAAACTTGAAAAAGAAGTCAATTTTTCACTCTCACTGGACTCATAAAAACAATAAACAACAATGGACTCGTCGGTCATGACGGGGCCGAACCATTCCTTCTCTGGGTTCGTTAAATATTCTCATAGGGATTCATCTAAAGGATGGACTTACAGATCAAGCATATGTTATCCTCCTCAAGCTTGTTAAAAAATCTAGAGGTACTGACCAATATCGTTGGGGAAATTGGGAAAACAGGGTACTCCATTTGTTAATGGCAGCGAATCTCTCTTGAACACGACACTCTTCCACCATCTCTGTGGTTGTTGGGTTGGGAAATCTACTTATCTTTTGGTTATCATACCATTTTTAGATCCTCCATTTTAGTTTTCGGTCAATGCTACCAACTCCATTTAGTGTCGCCACTCTGTTCAAGAGAAGTCATTCAACTTATATCTATTACAATACTCTTAAGCCTTCATTCCATTTTTTCCTTTCCTGATCCAATTCCATATCAACATCATTATGTCTCAATCAGCATACTCGTTTCGTGTCGTTTCTGGGGGATACATCAAGGCCCTCCTGCAACTGGTTGCTTCGTGTTAACATCAGCACATTTTCCAGGAAGTTGACTTAGAAAAAACCATTGATACCTTGATGCTAGCATACATCAATGGAAAGTTTCCTTGCTTTCGGTGATAGGTTTACATCATTGGCCTTCGACCGAAAGATTTTGTGTGGTGTTCGACATCAACTCATTTATTCACACCATACATATTTTACTTGAGTATCTTGAGAGACATTAACATCATCAATGGTTTCTCTCGTATCCGTTAACGCCTTACATCATTGGCCGCTAATCATATGGTGTCTACCATGTTCGAATTTAGCTCACTGATTCACATGGTTAAACGCATACGTTGGTTGCTCATGTGAATGAGATAGAAGACCCGGATCTAGTTTCCACCATCCAGGCTGGGATTTCAGGATTATACAAAATCACTATGTATGATGGCTATGATCATACTAACAGTCATCCAGTCATGGGTTCAACATCAATCATCAATGGACATTTCTTTTGATCATCATACATGTAATGTTAGCTTATGTGTTGAGTATGGGTATGCCTCCCTCAACAAAAGGATGTCATGATGTAAATGTATTGTAACAGAAGACGATCTCGTTGGTTTTTCTTGATCATGACTTGTCACAAGGTAAAGCACTTCATTCATCGGTAATCATCTCTCACTTTGCACTTTAGGGGGCACTCTATTATAGGTTATTTTGTCTCATCTAATCAATCAACCTCCTAATGGGATCAATCAACATCCTATTCCCCTTTTACATCATCATTGTACAAATCCCTATGCATGACTCTCATTCCCCAGAGTTTTTTCCCTAAGTTGCATCATCTGAGCTATTTTTAGGACCAACGCTCCCTAGCCTCTTACTGGAATGTGTTCGCCTATAGGTTTCTCCAATGTGGTTGCGTTGATAACCTACAGGTTTCTCCCCTTTTCACCTATGTTGGTTCTAGAAATTCAGGAAAAAGGAAGAGAATCCCAAGCCTCCATTTCCATAAGCTTCCAGGATTTGTTGTAAGGATTTACCTCAGATAAAACATTTGGATCATATCCTATCCTACCTTGGAGTTTCCATACCTTATCCTTATATCTCATCCACCCATTAAGAGTGGATCTCAATCCCAATATTGGTAAAATGATAAGAACTCCCAACTTACCTCACTCCTCTATATATTTACAGCCTTCCATATGCAAGGGGTTGGCTTTTGGAGAGTGATTCTACTCTTATGGCATTGTTTTGAAAGTTATCTTTTCATGCATTTAGGGTGATTAGAGGTGCACTTTGTGACGAAGGAAGGACAAGTAAACAACTTGGAGGAGCTCTTCTACAATATCAACACCTATTTACGGTTGTAACTCACTCCATTTATATAAATACAAATAGTTCTTTGTTTTCCTATATATTATTTAATTATTTCATATATTTCAATACCATGTTGATCTGTTGAATGAAGTAGATATATGATGCTACATAGATCTCATAGTTTCTTGGCTTGTGTTGTCTAGTTGTGCAGGTTCTAATTTTGGAAGCTAGAGCTAGGGTTGGAGCATTCAATCCATAGAAGGAGCGAAACATATGACATATTCCAAGTAGGTTTCATCCCTTCATCTACTTACTTTAAGGAAAAAATTGGCTCCTTTGTCTTTCTGTTGTTCTAGGTTAGCCACCAAACCTAGGGGAGATACTTTTGTCCACAATCATAAATCCCGCATAATAGGTATGATCAAGGAAAGTATATAATATTACTTTTATATGTGGATGACATGTTGATTGTTGGGAATGATAAGAATACGATCAATAGGTTGAAGAAATATTTGGGCAACAAATTTGCTATTAAGGATTTGGGTCCAACATAAAAAATATTGGGCATGAGGATTATGCGTGACATGAAAAAAGAAGGTTGTGGTTGTCACAAGAAAAATACATCAAGAAGGTGCTTGACAAGTTTAATATTAAGGATGCTAAGCCAATTGGTACACCCCTTGCAGCTCACTTCAAGCTAAGTACTGAGTTTTGTCTTGGTGATGACAAGGAGAAGGAAGAAATGAGCAAGATTCCTTATGCTTCAGCAGTTGGCAACTTGATGTATACCATGGTATGCACATGGCTAGACATTTCATATTCAGTGATAGTAGTGAGTAGGTTCCTTGCCAAACTAGGAAAACAACATTGGTAAGCAGTAAAATGGATTATGAGGTATCTCAAGGGTGCTAGTAATTATTATTTATGTATTGGTCATAATGATACTGTGCATGAAGGATTTACAGATGCAGATATGGACATAGACATGGATACCAAAAATTCCATACATGTTATTTGTATACATTTGCAGGTGCAACAATATCTTGAGTGTCAAGGATACAAAGAATAATAGCTTTCTCTACAACAAAGGTAGAGTACATAACTGCAATAGAAGCTTGTAAAGAGATGTTGTGGATGCAGCAATTCCTAGTAGAGATATGAATAAAGAAAGACAAGTGTGTGCTATATTTTGATAGTAAAAGTGTCATTCACTTGGCGAAAAGCCCAACATTTCACTAAAAAACCAAGCACATTGGCTTAAGGTACAATTGGAGCTGGCTTGTGTTGGAGGAAATGCAATTATCCTTGGAAAAGATCCATACAGATAAAAACCTTACTGATATACTTATTAAGATTATGTCAAGAAATAAGCATGAGTTATGTAGAGGCATGATAGGATTGGGAGTGACTTGATTCAGGATTCTTCATTTGGCTTCAAGTGGGAGAATGTTAGATGTGAAGCCAAAGAATACTCTAGAAGGCAGCCGACACTGACTGTCGCAGTCTTTAGCCAACTAACTCCACTGCCTACGCTGACCTTCTAATAGTCACCACCCATGTTGACCCTCTGACATCCATTTCCCTTAACTTCTAGAAATCTCATTGTAACTCATGCAAAAAACATGAGGAAAAATATAGAGATTTTTCCATCATCTATAAATATGTATTTTTCCTTAGCCTAAGAAATGCAAGCAAGGAAAGGCATGTAATTTAATGAAAAGCCTGTGATTTTCTTTTGCATAAGTTTAATATCTTCTTGTTCTAAAATATTTGTCTTATGTTGTCTCTAAGAAGATAGTTTTGTTCTCTGTTATGTTCTTTGATTCCCATCATGCAACATATTCTTTAACCTAATTTTTTGTGCAGTGAGTTTCCAGATACCTATGGTTGGAAGATAGATAACCTTGTAAGAAAAATTGTAGTGACAATTTCATTGGATCTGGCAGACTTGGAAATTAAGGAAGGGAGAATGGGACATGTGGTTGGTGGTTAAAACCTTGAAATGCAATTGAAAATACTATCCCCCTTGTGCAAAACAAGAACTTGATGTGGGTTGGAGGCACTCATTGACATTAGTGCATTGACAATCATTTCTTAAGGGAATAGAGATGGGTCATACCAAATGAATTTCCAACACTCTAATTATCCATATTGGAAACCAAGTCGAGGTACATGGACACCATTCATCCAACATTTTTCTAATTTCATTTATTATTTCATTGTTATGATAATTATACTTATAATTAATTGAATTGTTATTCCAATTTTTTTTCCCAAGGAAAAATCGCAACTTTATTCATAATGAACAAAATTACATATTGTAGATGTTAAATAGCATATTCATAATAACCATATCCTAGCTTCCAAGATCTATAGAATCTCATCAAGGAGCTAAAACTAACCTACTCTTTTCTACCTTTCTTTTTTTCCAATTTTTTCCAACCACCAATGTTGGGTGTGGGTGATACAATAGTCATTTGATTCTCTGTTACATTTGTTGGGATTTCTTATCAGAATCTGATCCTTCTGACATATCATTTTGTTTGGTACCACTTACTTCTTTTTCAGGTGTAACCTTCTCACTTTGCTGCTATGGAACAGAAGACATCGGAACTAAAGAAAAATTGTGATCATCCTCATCATTCTGTGAGGTGTTCTGGAATTTTTGTTCATTGGTGTTTTCTGGAGTGTATATGTCTTCTACTTCGGCTTCCTGAGATTTTGGAAATTTCCAACCTTTCGGATTTTGTGGTTGTCTCTTTTTTCTTTTAGGATCTTTTTTAACTTGTGGACATGCATTTTGAAGATGTCCTATTTGAAGACATGTACGACCATTAAATGTCGTAATCTCGTAATCGAGTGGTTATCTCCATTGTATATTATTGTGAAGCAACAAGATGTGGTCAGGTAAATCGTTGCTAAGTTCTACTTCAACACAGATTCTGGCAAATGTAAAAGTTCCTTTTGAGACTCGATCTACATCAACCTTTAAAAATTTCCCCAAGGAATTCCCAATTCCTTCTAAAACTTTGTGATGCCAAAAGTGCAATGATAGATTATGTATTGTGACCCTTACAGACATTTTGGATACCACCATGGTGGTTGCGTTAAAAATCTTGGAAACCAAGGTATCATGAAGAGGCCCCATTGCCTCGTAACCATGGACCTTCGTTTAATACATAATCCTTGTCTTTTACTGTATCAAAATTGACAATAAAAAAACCTTTAGATCATAGATGGACATCATAGTTTGGTGTCCAAGTATAGAAAATCCATTGATGAAAAGCCTATGATTTGGGCCAAAATCCATTAAATCTACATATGGCTACTTTTGTATGGAAATATGCATAAAAATTGTTTACCTCAGCCATAGTGACTGTCAAAGCTAGCACCTGGGACTTTTGCTCCACGATATAGGGCGTAGGTAGATTTGGGATTTGTTCTGGTTTGGTTTGGGGCTCCACCTTCCTTTGACTGCATCCTTGAAAGAACCTAGTCCCTTTGAGCTAGATCTAGAGCACCCTCCAAGAAGTCTCGTGTTGAGGATGATGGTCGCATCGGGAATAATTCCATAGTCCTCTAGTGTGAGGTCCTCTTGCTATGATTTCCCTACATAAATCAGATTTTGAAAACTTACTAGTATACCCAATTGTTCTTGAATCTCATGCTTGAGATCTTGTATCCGCATCTTGCTCCAAATCCTGTTATAGATGGATTCCCCTCGTAATGTTCTGATAAATATTTGGATCAGGTCTACTTCGCATGGTTCTAGGTATCGTGCTTCATGATCCGATTTTTTGAAGATCACCGCTTGTTTGTGATAAGATTTCTTTGCACAACCTTGATGGACATCCTATGCTTCCAAATCTACAATATGATTATTATTTGTGTTCCTCACTGACATATTTGGGCTCATACCAAGAAGAGTCGTGTTAAGGTCCAACCCTAACCCCCTTATTTATGTAATAGAATCAAGTCATAGTTATAGTTAAGTAAAGAGTCAATAAAGCCCATATTAATAATTGTAAGTGGTTAACTCGCATTTAATGAAGGGACCACAGTTAGTTGCAAATGGGCCATGATATTAGATAGATGGTATTAATAAGAACCATGGTATTGCCCCATGGTATTGCATGTATGAATCCTATATAAAGGATAGAGACTCCCCTTGAGGAGCATCGTGTCTTATTTTGTAATTGAGCTCGGATCTATTGGAGGTTGCCCCCTCGAAGAGGCAAGTGAACATTGCTTTCTGAATAATAAAATACTTGCTGTTATTTCTCATTGTTCTATGTTCTGGGTATATTTCTTCGCATATTTGGTATTCTGGTATCGTCTTGCAAGTTAAGAGCATAACAAGTGGTATCAGAGCGCTTTCCAGGGCTGGTGGGATCTCCAATTTTTAGCAAAAAAAAAAAAATTGGCTAGAGATGTGTTCCGGTGTCTTTAAACCACGGGATCTGTTATTGAGCGCATAAACCTATGGATGTGGGCAGGCATGCACGCAGGAAATATAAGAGGTGGTCACGCTTGTTGGACTCCCTTGTAACCCATGTGGGTACCCCTTCGAGTAGTAGCGCAACAAACAAAACCGCGCACGAACTGTCTTCCAAGTACCCTCTGGGTATATCGGAAGCCCCCTAGCTCCCTTGAAACCTCTCCATAGATAAACCTTCGGCCGTCTTGCTATTATAGTACATCGAGAACAGCACTCGGAGAGATTACTCATGCGTACGATAGGGTAGTCAGGTTGTACGGCTAAGGGAACGATTGATCCTCCTTGGTTAGTGCCCTAAAAAAATTGGGTCGAGTACTACTGTTAGACCCTTATGTATATTGCGATCTGTAGCACCTGACACTCCTGGAGACGATAGTTCCCTTCTCTATCTCAGGGTCACGCATAACCTTTGCCAGATCAGATCTCGCAAGTGGGGTTTTGTCACAGCAACAGCAATCAGTTCCACCATTCAGATCTATCAAATCAGCCATTCAGATCTATCAGATCCATCAGATTCACAGTAGCAATCAATTCCGTCGTTTAGATCTATCAGATCAGCCACTCAGATCTCTCAGATCCATCAGATCCGCCATCTAGATCTAGCAGTTTGGGATCTGTAGCCGTCGCAATAATCAGATCTGCCATTCAGATCTGACTAATTGTGTGGGTTCCTATACCTGGGCGTGATTTTCGTAGGACTTTAGGTAGGATTGACATTTCTGTGATTCAGCTATTGCAGTATTCCTAAGCAAGGAGTAAAACTCCTTTCGGAGTAAAAATAAATAAATAAATAAATAGAGTCTGAGACCCCCCAGGGCACTTATTGGTGACTTAGCCCATAAGAATCAGGTTGATGAGATGAGCAAGGTGGTACCATTCAATTGTTAGTGCCAAAAATTTCGGGCGGTCCCAAATTTCAAGTACATCAGATCGGTGCATGGTACAAACTAGAGCTCAAGCTATGGCCAATGAGAGGATTGACAACCTTGAATCACAATTGAAAGATGTCATCTTGCAGTTGAAGAACTTAAATGAAACACTCTCTAAGGGCAAGGTGGAGGAACGCACGGAGGCATATATTGGCAATGAAAACATTGAGGGCGAGTCTAGCCAGTCTCTTCACCTCTTTGGCACCCACCAACAATCCCATCCGCGACCACCCAAGCTGGACATGTATAAATTTGATGGCTCTCACCCGGCCGCATGGATAGCACAAATGGAGCAATATTTCACACTGAATTACATCCTGGATGATGTGACTTAGCTTAGTGTGGGTATCATGTACTTGGACAATGAAAGATGGCAATGGTGGCAATGGCATCAATGTTGCTATGGAAGGCCCTTGACTTGGCAGACATTCAAAAAAGCTCTTACGGATCGCTTTGACCATGAATCTGATTTTTTGGGTCGTCTCACTAAGCTCCGACAGACAGGAACAGTGAATGAATATATTACAGCCTTTGAAGCCTTAGCTTTCCGCACTGGAGGTCTACACGATGAGTTCTACGTGGAATGTTTTGTCAGTGGTCTCAAAGAAGCCATACAAGCCCATGTCCGACTGCACCACCCTAAATCATGGCTACATGCTTGCAGGATAGCTCGTGAAGTAGAACATGCGTTAGCGGCCCAGTCCAATCGCCCAAATTTCATCGCCAAAGGTCACCCCACACAGGCTCAAAGCACTACCCAAACACTCAAGGTTCAAAAGGTGTCACCAGCAGAAACGGCGAAAAGAAGAAAGCAAGGATTGTGTTACTACGGTGATGAGAAATACTCCCTCGGGCATAAATGCAAGGAGCCCAAATTCTTTCAAATTGATGCTACTGATCACAGTTCATTGAAGGAAGCCCCACCACTTAAGGAACCAGAGGAGGAAGAAGAGGACAACCAGCAGGATAATGTACCTGAAGAACCAGTTATCTCACTGCATGCTTTGGCAGGGATTTCTTCTCCCCAAACTCTCAAAATCAGAGGTTTTATTAAGCATTGCCCAGTAGTAGTCTTGATTGATAGTGGCAGTACACATAATTTTATCCATCAAAGAGTCGCGGAAGCAGTGCATTGTTTTGTCCGAGCAATTTCTAACTTCCAGGTCCAAATTGCTGATGGGGGTACAATGAAATGTGAAGGGTGTTGTGAAAATGTCAAACTTCAAATGGGGCATTATCAGTTAAATACCCACATGTTTGCCATACACATGGGAGGGTGTGACATTGTCCTAGGTGTTGAATGGCTTCACACACTTGGCCCAATCACAATGGATTTCCAGGAGTTATATATGAGCTTTAAGTAGAACAACCACACACATACCCTCCACGGACTCTAGGTGGGAGCTCCCTCTATCATCAGCTCACATCGGATGGAAAAATTGTTAAAAAAGGGCCACCATGGAGTTATAGCCCAATTTAATGCCATCCAGGCCTTCGAACCCAATTCTCTTCATATTCATCTTGAGATGCAACAGATCTTAAACAACCATCTACCAATCTTTGACAAGCCTCATGAGCTTCCACCCTCGAGAGGGGAACATGATCATAGCATTACTTTGGTCCCAGGAACCCAACCACCAAATGTGCGCCCATATAGATATCCGTTTTCCCAAAAGAATGAAATTGAAAAAATAATCAAGGAACTCTTAGAAGCAGGGGTCATTCGTCCCAGCATTAGTCCTTATTCATTGCCAGTGGTCATGGTGCTCAAGAAAGATGGGGAATGGCGTATGTGTCCAGACTTCAGGGCCCTCAATAAGTTGACAGTCAAAGATAAATTTCCCATCTCGGTGGTCAATGATTTGCTGGATGAACTAAATGGGACTCAATTCTTTACTAAGCTCGACCTTCACTCGGGCTACCACCAAATTCACATGAAAGAAGTAGACATTCCAAAGACTGTTTTCTAAACTCATGAAGGCCATTATGAGTTCTTGGTCATGCCATTTGGTCTTTGTAATGCCCCATCCACTTTTTAGAGCCTTATGAACCACCTTCTCAAACCATATCTCAAAAAATTTGTCCTTGTTTTCTTTGATGACATCCTCATCTACAGTCGCATTTGGGCCACACATCTTCAACATGTAGATCTGCTCTTGCAACTGCTCCACAAGCATAAATTATTTGTCAAGATGTCCAAGTGCTCTTTTGGCATGGAAGAAGTTGAGTATTTGGGCCACATTGTGGGGCATGAAGGTGTCAGGGTGGACCCAAAAAAGATCCAGGAAATGCAGGATTGGCCTCAACCAAAGACCTTGAAGAGCTTGAGAGGATTTTTGGGTCTCACAGGCTACTATCGCAAATTTGTCCACAATTATGGTCGCATTGCTAGGCCCCTCACTCAACTCCTCAAGAAAAATTCATTCCTCTGGAATGATGAAGCACAACAGGCCTTTACAGCTCTCAAACATGCCATGTGTTCCACTCTAGTCTTAGCACTACCTGACTTCACCAAATCTTTTGTGATTGAATGTGATGATTCTGGTACGGGTATTGGGGCGGTCTTAATCCAGGAAGGTCGACCCTTGGGCTTCACGAGCCAACAACTAAGTGGGAAGAATCTGGAACAATCTACCTATGAGAAGGAGATGATTGCCATCTTACATGCAGTAGATACATGGTGACCATACTTATTGGGGCAACGTTTCCAAATCCGCACAGACCATCAAAGCCTTAAATATTTTTTGGAGCAATGCCTATCCTCACCACAACAAAATAAATGGCTCTCCAAAATGCTGGGATATGATTATGAGATAATTTACAAGAAAGGGCGCGAAAATATTGTAGCAAATGCGTTATCCCGCCAATTTGAGGAGGAAAGTACCCTGCTCGCAATTTCCCTTCCCATTCCAGAATGGATTGAAGAGGTTCAAAAGGAATGGTTTTCACATCCCTGGTTCTCCCAACTCATTAATCAATTGCAGACGGATCCAAATTCCACAGCGGGCTACTCGTGGCAAGATGAGATTCTTCGCTACAAGGATAGAGTCGTAATATCACCAACATCCACCCTCAAAAGCCGCATTTTGGCAGAGTTGCACTCATCTCCCACTGCAGGACATTCAGGCTTTCAAAAGACGTATGCTCGCACTCGAAGATCATTTTTTTGGACAGGCATGAAAAAGGACATTCTTACTTTTGTAGCTAAATGTGACGTCTGTCAACGTCACAAAGGAGAAACAGTCAAATCCCCAGGCACATTACAGCCATTTCCCATCCCGACCTCAATCTGGACGGAGGTTTCTATGGATTTCATTATGGGTCTTCCAAAGTCAGGAAACCAGTCAGTCATCATGGTGGTTGTGGACTGACTTTCTAAGTATGCTCATTTTTGCGCCCTACCCCACCCTTTTACACCGACTTTGATCGCTCAATCTTTCATGGATCAAATCTTCAAATTGCATGGCATGCCCACTTCCATTGTGTCTGATCATGACCCGATCTTCACCAGTAACTTTTGGCAAGAACTCTTCCGACTACAAGGTACCCAACTACAAATCAGTACTTCCTATCATCCACAAACTAATGGTCAAACTGAAGTAGTCAACAAATGTCTGGAGACCTACCTTAGGTGTTTCACTTCGGAAAAGCAACATCTCTGGGTACAGTGGTTACCTCTAGCCGAATGGTGGTATAACACCAACTATCATGCCACCACCAAAATGACTCCATATGAAGCAGTTTATGGTCAACTCCCTCCTTCCCCTACTTCTTATATCAAGGGATGCTCGAAGGTACAAGCAGTGGATCAACTCCTATAGAACCATACAACCATGCTGGCCCACCTTAGATAGAATCTTCATCAAGCCCAAAACTGCATGAAGAAACAGGCAGATCAACATCACTCAGAACGCCAATTTCAAGAAGGGGATCAGGTATTTTTGAGGCTGCAACCATATAAGCAAACATCACTCAAAGACAAGGGTTGTCAGAAATTATCTCCAAAATTCTACGGACCGTATCAAGTACTTCAGCGCATTGGAGAAGTCGCCTACAAGCTAGCTTTGCCACCCACTGCAAAAATCCATCCAGTCTTCCATGTCTCATGCCTCAAGAAAGTGATTGGGAACCATTGCAGAATTCAAACCAGTCTACCTGAAGTGGATGAAGAAGGGTCAATATGGCTCCAACCTAAATAGGTTCTTGACACACGAGAACGGCACCTGCGTGGCCGCACGATCAAGGAAGTCCTCGTCAAGTGGAAAGACACCTCTCCGGAAGATGCAACCTGAGAACTAGCCACTATCCTTCAGTAGTTTCTGCAACTTCAACCTTGAGGACAAGGCTATTCTTATGGGGGAGGGCATGTTAGGGTCCAACCCTAACCCCCTTATTTATGTAATAGGATCGAGCCATAGTTATAGTTAAGTAAAGAGTCAATAAAGCCCATATTAATAATTGTAAGTGGTTAACCCGCATTTAATGAAGGGACCACAGTTAGTTGCAAATGGGCCATGATATTAGATAGATGGTATTAATAAGAACCATGGTATTTCCCCATGGTATTGCATGTATGAATCCTTTATAAAGGATAAAGACTCCCCTTGAGGAGCATCGTGTCTTATTTTGTAATTGAGCTTGGCTCTATTGGAGGTTGCCCCCTCGAAGAGGCAAGTGAACATTGCTTTCTGAATAATAAAATACTTGCTATTATTTCTCATTGTTCTATGTTCTAGGTATATTTCTTTGCATATTTAGTATTCTGGTATCGTCTTGCAGGTTAAGATAACAAGCCGCATCTGTCAACCTCCGTTTCATGTAGAAGCCTATTCCTATTGACTATTATCCTCTCTGAATCTACTTCTCTAGAGCATCTTGTCCATTACTCTATTGCAATGGTGCCTCTAGATCCCTCTAGTGACGACTCAGATCCCATTGTCCCCATTCCAAGCAAACCATGGATGCTCGTTGCTGCACCCGATCTGCAATACGTGACTCGATATGCTCCTTTGAGTCGGTCTTGTACTCCATGGATAACCCTTCGGTTTTGTGGTTGAGAGCGGCAGTTCTTTTGAGAGCATGGCTATCCCTTCGATATCGCATTTGAGAGCAGGAATCATGTTTCCCTTCTGTGATAATGGAAGTGTAAAAAATAGAGTACAAGGTTGACACAAAAGTTTTGGGGTTTCTGCAACCCTCAGGTGATGCAGAGAGTCTCGACACTGTAGGTATGAAATCTTGGTACAGAAGATCTCGAACCACATGCAATACAAAAGGTCCCTCGCCGGTTGGATATAAATCACGACCAAACCCGAATCCATCCTCAATAAGCCAAAGTGGGAGATGGATTCGAACCTTGCGTAGAGAAAAAACTAGAGATCGATTGTCGCTCCACGAAACTGTCAGCTAGATTGAGGTAGATCTCTAAAACACATCAACGGGGAGAAGAGTGCCATAGATCATCAAAACCCTAGCTTCCATCGCGTTCTTCTCGGTTTCACGATTCAGATCATGGTTCCAATTTTATTTATTACTATAATAGATTTATAATTAATTTATTTAGATAATTAATTCATTTAGATTGATGTGTTTATTTTAGAAGAGTTTTTAAATTTAAATTTAATTATCAATAATTATTATTGATAGTATTAATCAAAACAAAGGGTTGAGATTTATCTTAAAAATAGTTGAGTTTTTACTAACTGGTTTCATTGAAATTTTATTGCTTATTGTTATTTTATTATATTTTTCTTATCAGAGATGTTTTTGAATGTATGTATATTTAGTTTATATATTGATTTTTTTTGTAATTAATAATAATCTCACTAGAAGCACAAGCTACAACCCAGTATGAAAGAGATGTGTAATTTTTCTCTCTTAAAATATAAATAAAATATTCTCTAAATAAAAATGATGCCGATAGAAATTAATATAGACATTTAGTTAGTTTAATTAACAATGTTATAAAATATCCCAGATGCGGGTGATCAACAAGGACAATGAGGTGGTGGTCGATTGGATTGGCATGTGGCTAGACCACATGGCCTTCCATAGACTGGCACAGTGGTCTAAAATTGGCATTAACAATAGCCATAAATGCAATTTAAGGGGGCGTCGTCTCCAACCTGTAAGCAACCACCCACCTCGGCTCTGCGCAAACATGAATTCCAGGGATAATTTCACCGCTGCACCTGTCCATCATCCTCTGCCACTACAATGCCTCTGCCCTCAAGCCATTGTAGCACCTAGCTCCCGCACAACCACCGGGAGACACTGCCACCTCCTCTGTTGCATTGATTTTGGCCACGGAATTCACTTCACCCAGAGCCTGGATTGCCATTTTGTCTTCCATTCGGCCTTTGCTGTTAGTCCCTCCGCTGAGCAACCCGCAAATTCAACTGAGTCTCTGCATCACTCTGAGCCCAATCCCGGAAGGAATTCTCAAACTTCTGAAGACAATATGCCAAGAATGCGACACCGTATGCGCAGTCGCAGGGGCGGAAGCAGAGGAAGCCTGACTCGTCCCCAACATTCTCCAGTTTCTGATTCCACTTCCTCTCTGGCCGAGCAGACTCCTGGGCGCTACCCAAACACCCGTAGTGGAAGAGGTCGCTCTCAATCTTACCGCCTCCATTCGACGCCCCCTGCCTCACCTCCCAGCGACATTCCTTCCATTTCTGCCTCGTCTCCCAGAGGCACTCCATCCAATCCACAGCTGCATCCCCAGAATGCCCAATTCACATTTCGTTCAGCCCTGAACAAGCCCATCATCACTGCTACCATCTCCTTTTTCTTTCACGAGACGGAGCAAGCAATTGAGGGACAAGGCACTGCGGGTGGTGTTCGCACCTCAGCAATTGAGGAGCAAGCCACTATGGGTGGTGGTCGCACCAGAGCAATTGAGGGACAGGACACTGCGGGTGGTGGTCGCACCACTGAAGGAGGTGGCCACACCAAAGCAAAACCAGACATGGCTCAGACGAGCACCCACGGAGCAGGGAAGAGGCACACGGAGAAGGAGACGGGACAAGCGAGGAAGGAGGCGGACAAGGACCAGCACGCAGACGAGGCCATGGACCCTTATCGTTGTTTCATCGAGGAGGAACATCCGGCGCAGCAAGCAGGCAACACGGAGGCCTCGCAACAGGCAGGTGGCGACATGGAGGATTATAGGTGCTTCATCATGGAGGAACACTCGTCATCTCTGCCTCGCTCCTAGTCAGCCACTTTGCTTGTCACGTGTCCGCCACACAGCTCGCCACGTGTTTGCCACACAGCCTGCCATGTGTCTATTTTCTCAGGTTTTTGGAACTTTGCTTTCTAGTTTTTTTAATGGCGTTCCGGGAAGAAAGAACTGTTGGTTTTAGGTTCCTTAGTTGGTTTATGTTTCACTATGAACATTGCTAAAAAACTGTGCGCATTTGCTAGTTTCCCCTGCGTGGACAGCAAGTAAAATTTTGAAATCGTTTTTTGATTCGCACTGGTTTCCCATTATGGGCAGTCCACGCTTTGTCTCTGTTGTTTTTTTCCATTACTCAAGCATGGATAGGCACAGGTTAAGGCCTCAGTGTACAATATTTTTTCAGTGTTAGAATTAGCCTAACTTAGAAAAAAACAAAAAAAACAAAAAACACAATGTTAATATGAATAATTTATTACAACCAAATATACACATGAAAAATAATATAAATATTTCACCTTATTTTTAAATATAAATAAAATATTTCAATGTCTATTTGAATCTATTTAAAATCATATAATTTTATATCAATTTTAAAGATTAAAAAAATAATTAAATTTTCATCGAATATTTAAAATTTATATGTGTAATTTTTAGACGGATAATCTTATTTTTTTAAAAATGATTCTTTGGACATATGAATCTTTGAGTACAACAAAAATAAGCACTTCTATAACCTCGATGGGCACGTTACCTAATTCGTTCGTATGAATGTACGGCTCCAATTGTAACATTGAAAAACTTGCCTTAAAATGGCATTCTCTAACTCTTGTTTGCACTTATTATTTGGTCAAACATTTTTTTTCCAAATTTTGTTGGTTAAGATTGGTTTATTAATTATAAATTAATTTTAAAATTTTAAAATTTATTTATTAATGTATAAATGAATTGGGTAGCTTCAAAATTCGTTTATTAATGTATAAATAAATTTTAGGAGTTGTTTTTAGTGTGATTTTTTTGGAGTTTTTGGTGTCCAGTGGAAAAATTTGTGGTGAAATCTTGATTTGTGTTATTTAAACTAGTTTTTTCACTGTATATATGGATTCAGCACTCTGGAAAACCCCTAGGGCACTTCTATTGTGCAGGGTTTACCCATCAAACTTGTGATTTCAATGAATTCCTACCGGATTTTAGAGAAATTAAACCGGAAAAATCCACCAGAAAAACTTCCAAAAAATCACACTAAAGACAACTCGTAAATTTAATAAGTAAATTATATAAATCAAATTTAAGATTCAAGAAAAATTTAATAATTTAAAGATAAATTAAAAAAAACATATGAAAAACCTTTCTAAAAATAAAACAATGAAAAGAATGAAATTTGACAATTAAATTCTCCTTAAAAATTAATATTTTATATCAAAAATAATTAAGCAAAGTCTTTCGGTAGAAATCACATAAGAGAAATTTTTTGCTGACGCATTTCGAACCAACAAGTGTGGTTCATCATCAGTACCAGAGGAAGAGGAAGAGGCAAACCAAGGCAAAGGCTTAAATAGGGAGCAATGTAGAGACATAATTTCAAGTAACAGCTATATTTGAACAATAATATTTAAGTTTTTGAATTTAGACTTCTGTGATCCATAATAATTGTAACAACATCTTTCGGAAAAAAAAAATCACATGAGAGAGAATCTCATCGATGCGTAACAATAATATTTAAGTTTTTGAATTTAGACTTCTGTGATCCATAATAATTGTAACAACATCTTTCGGGAAAAAAAATCACATGAGAGAGAATCTCATCGACGCGTTTCGAACCAACCATTGTGGTTCATCTTCAGGACAAGATGAGAAGCCAGTTACTCCCAAACGACTAGTTAGTTTCTCTCTTCATCTATTCATTACATCACCTAGATCTGGTTTCTCATCTTGTCCTGAAGATGAACCACATAATGATATTAGTTTATTAGTTTATTAAAAAATATTAATAGTTAACGACTATATTAAACGGCTAGTTTTTGAAAAATAATATTTAAATTAATTTATTAAAACCAAATATTACTAGTTTTTGAAAAATAATATTTAAATTAGTTTATTATATATATAGTCAAACTCTAACAAATGAGAGAAATCAAAAAATATAAAAACGAGTCAGAACACTAATCGAGACAAGATAATTTAATAAATAAAATAATTAATGGAAATAAAATAAACTAGCGACTAGAGCTTTAAAAGTTTCTGATGATAACCATCTCAATGAGGAGAAAACAGATCTCCTAAGTGTTTTCTTTAATAATGGGTATAGTAGACACCAATATACTAAGGCTTTCCTAAGAGATGAAAAAGGTCCTACTGCTAGGAAAGATAGCAAGGATCGATTTTTTGGTGTTCATCTTCCTTTTATCCAAGGGATCACTGACAAGATTGCGAAAATCCTAAGGAAGCATAAGGTGGCTTCAACCTTTAGGCCTTTAAATACCATCCGGAGCTCCATTAGACTTGTAAAATACCCAGTGAACCCCAATAATATGAAGGGTGTTTACGTTATCCCATGCTCTTGTGGGAATCCCTACATTGGTGAGACTGGTCACTCGATTAATCAAATGGATTCGTGAGCATGTCGTTGACATCAAGCATGGCAGGACCCGCTCCTCTACTTTGGCAGAGCATGCAGATAAATCTAAGCATCACATCTTCATTGAGGAGGCCCAAGTCATTACTAGTATTAGTCATTTCCATCATAGTAAATTGAGGGAGGCCCTAGAAATTGAAAAAAGATCCAATAATTTGAATAGAAATGATGGTTGGAATATTAGTAGAAGTTGGGTCACTATCTCGTCCTCCTAGTTTTTTAGGCTTCTTTTTGGGATTTATTTTGTTTGTTTTTTTTTATCTATGTAGGTATTCACGTCCTTTTTAGAGTATTTGTTGTTGATTTATTCTTAATTAGAGTTTATTTTCTTGATCCTTCGTGTTTTTTTATGTATTTTATCATCCTATTCGTTCTTAACTCCTTTTAGTACTTTTGTTATTTGTTTAATGGGCCTCAACCCCATATTTTATTGTTGACATTTTTATTTATTGATTACTTTTCTTTGAATATATATATATATATATGATTTATTTATTTATATATATTTTTTGACTTGTGTATATTTTTGTTTTATTTTATTTATTTTTCCATTAATTATTTTTAATTTAGTTTATTTTATTCTCATTAATTATTAAATATTTTATTTATTAAATGATCTTGTGTTGATTAGGGTTATAATTTTTGACTCCCCTCCTTGTTTAGAGTTTAACTTTATATATATACTTTAATAAACTAATTTAAATATTATTTTTCATAAAATAGTTGTTTAATGTAGCGGTTACTTATTAATATTTGCTTTTAATAAATTAATAAACTAATATCATTATTTAAATATTATTTTTCAAAACTAGCCATTTAATATAGTCATTAACTATTAATATTTTTAGTAAACTAATATCACTATTTAAATACTAATTTTCAAAAACTAGCAAGTTTAATATCGTTGTTACTTAATAATATTTGTTTTTAATATATTAATAAATTAATTTAAATATTATTGTTCAAATATAGCCGTTATTTTAAATTATGTCTCTACATTGTTCTCCATTTAAGCCTTTGCCTTGGTCCTCATGATGAACCTATACATTGCTCTCTATTTAAGCCTTTGCCTTGGTCCTCATGATGAACCTATACATTGCTCTCTATTTAAGCCTTTGCCTTGGTCTACCTCTTGATATGGTCCTGATAATGAACCACACTTGTTGGTTCGAAACGCGTCGCCCAAAAATTTCTTTTATGTAAGTTCTATTGAAAAAAATTTCTTAATTCATTATGGATCATAAAAACTTGAATACAAAAATCAAATATAATTTTAATATTTTTTTTGTTTTAAAAAAATATTAATATATATTTTTAAATTTAAAAACATTAATTTTTTTTTTAAATTTAAAAAACAAGTAATTAAATTTTGGAATTTGAAAATGTCATATCATTTTGAAATTATATTTAGTATTTGTTTAATCTCAAGATTTCACATTATATATATATATATATATATATATATATATATATATATATATATATATATATATATATATATAATTTAAAATTTAATAAAAATTTATACACATTATAAATAATTGCCTACAACATCGCAGTCAAACGATTTCGGTCCAAGGATCTTTTAAACATATATATATAATTTAAAATTTAATAACTAGCATTGGCACCAAATGTTGCAAAGGAAACGTTGTAACGCATAAATTCGAGAAGCATTTTGACATATAAAGAATCATTGAAGATGATAATTAGTAGGTGAAGGGTAAAGGGCTAGTACCCAATGCCCATTGCATTGAATAGGTCTTGTTGCTTTTGGAAAGCATTGTGACATATAAAGAATCATTGAAGATGATAAATAGTAGGTGAAGGGTAAAGAGCTAGTACCCAATGTCCATTGCATTGAATAGGACTTGTTGCTTTTGGAAACTTTTTGGCTATGATATCTGACCAAAAAAAAATTCCCATTTTTAGCAGGCTATGGAATGACTTCAACTAGAAGGAGACAATACTGGATACTATTGCAGGTATTGAGGAGGAGCAAAATGTTGTCCTCGTTAGTAAGATGAATAAGGGCAACAAGAAAAGAGGAACTAAGAAGGGTTAAAAATGATTATCTACAATTCTCCATTGTGGGCTTTTGTCTTAATATTTTTGCTTCTCAATGTGTATGGTAAGTCTTAACACTCTATCTCTACTTCCAATGACTTCAATCTGCATATTCTTAAAAGGAGTTTATGTTGTTGTTTAAGCTAACATCCTCTTTTTGGTTGGATTTACTATCTCTGCTTCCAATGACTTCAATCTGCATATTCTTAAAAGGAGTTTCTGTTGTTGTTTAAGCTAACATCCTCTTTTTGGTTGGATTTATTTTTGTGAGCAAGGTGGTATTCATTCTTTTGGCTCTCTTTAGTTCCCTTAGTTGTAAGTGCACAAAAATCTTGGATTAATATGACACTGAATTATTGATAAAGGGAGTTAAGAATCATGACAATTTTTTTGGTTGAATTCTTTGGGTTTTATGTCATTTTATCTCCAAAATATATAGATAATTTTGTTGGTTGGAACAAAGCTACAAGTTATAATAACAGAGTTCAAGGGAGGCATGTTGTAGTTAAAGGAACCCCAACTGTGCAGCCAACAAATAAACTTTTTTGGTTCAATCGCCCTCAACTTATCCTTTTTTTAATTCATTTCACTCTTTTCCAAGTATCAAAATGATTTTCATTCTAAATTTCAATTAACAAATTGTATTTCTAAATCCTATTCACTGAGTATTTATGGAAATACCAATTGATTAATGGTTAACTTATGTTCTGAAGAATGCTTTCCAGCTTGCTTTCTTCAGAATGTTTTCTTCAGAATGCTTTCCAACTTGCTTTCTTCTTGTGGATATGGGTAAGCACTATGTTCATTCAATGAAGGACAAATTCTTATTTATAGAATCATAGGATTTACTATGGTAATGATGGTAAAAGTTGCAGTCTGACATACCCAACTATCAAAGCACATTTAAAAGAAAGAATAATATTAAAGAATGTTTAGTTGAGAAACATTGTAGAAGGAGACTTGAACGATGAATTCTCCTCCGAGGACTTCATGAAAGTTTATTCAACACGTACCTAACTATCAAAGCACATTTAAAAGAAAGAATAATATTAAAGAATGTTTAGTTGAGAAACATTGCAGAAGGAGACTTGAACGATGAATTCTCCTCTGAGTACTTCATGAAAGTTTATTCAACGATCTTAGACCTGTGTTGCCAAAGACCCCCTCATGACTACTAACAACAACTCTATGAAATGTACAGGAGGTCCTTTGATGAATACATAGATTTGATAGTTTTACAAGCTTTAACAAAACAACAAAGTGAGTTCATTTTAAGAGAACAAATATTCTAGAATATTCATAGTAATATACACAAATCAAAGGTTAAGATTTATTTCCAAAGTAGTTATGTCATTTTTTCCTTTTTAATTAAAATGGTTAATTAGAAGAATGTCATATCAACAAATGTTATATGAAGTGAGTTTTAGTTTTTTTTGGCACATGGTATTGACAAGCTATGTTATTGGCTCATGGTATTCTAACAAACCTTATTTACAAATTAACTTATTAAGAATCTCGATAATGAAATAGGGTAAATCTCTATAATTAAGAATCATGTTCCATGTTTTCATATATATATATATATATATATATATATATATATATATATATATATATATTTTATATATATAATTTCTTAATAACAATAAAAATTTAAAATAAAGTTATAATTTAATGAGTTTTATGATTTTTTTATTTATTTTAATAATGTGAAATAAATCATTTAACAAATATATTTTAATATTTATTATGAATTAATGTCTATAAACATATAGATAACAAAATTATTATTATTTTATTACTTATATTTTAATATTATTTTTTAATATAATAATTCACCACGACATGTTCACCGTATATACTCTAAATGGAATTGATATTAATTTTTCTAAAACATGTCATTTAATATTTTACAATAGAAATGAAATTAATTTAAAAATTTTTCTAAAACATGTCATTTAATATTTTACAATAGAAATGAAATTAATTTAAAACATTTATACCAAATCGTAAAGCATTTCTATACACAAAAAATTTACAACGTTGGAAAAAATGAATCTACTCCATTTTAAATAAATATAAATTTAAAATGAATACTAACCTACTAAATACCTAAAAATTACCAGACAAAATATATAAAAAAATTAATCATTCATAATATTAACATATTAAATACCTAAAAAATTATTAGACATAAAAACATTAAAAAAACTATAACCATTGAAACATCATCAATTAATTTAAGTTTATATATTATTGAGTAGTTTTCCACTTGAAGCTTCCTTGTATGTCTCAGAAGTACAAGCACATACATGCCTCGTTTTTGTTATTGGCCTTGCAATCTTTTTGTTATAGCGTCCAAAAAGGCTTTCTTTCTTTTCCTGATTGTTTACCATTTGTGTTTGTCAACTCAGTATTCCTGTAAGGTATGTTGGGAAGTTCTGAACTCTTCACGCCAAAACAAATTAAAGGCAAAAATTTCAACCAAAAACACATTATTTATATGTAAGCTCTTGATCAGCAATGATCGCAGAAGCAGAAACGGGACATAGGAGGGGCCATATACTTGAATTAACATGAGCTTGATCCAAAATCGATCCCTCGCTGATAATTCTGATCAAATTAGAACTCGAAACCATATTAACTATTGACATGTTCCCTCAGACGACAAAGACCAGATCAGGTCCTTCAAGAGACCTATGTCATTATTTTTCTGGTTTTGGACAGAGTGATAGAGATTTCAGCGATATTTTGAAGATTCGGAGGACAACAATTCAAGAACAGAGGTGGAAAAGTAGTGCATTTGATCTCTGTTGTACACAGGTGTAGAAAATATAAGGGAGATGCATAACTCTGGCCCATCTGGTCCTTCAATCATATACTCGCATGGACAGAAGCAAGGCCCCATTGAATGCATACTTGCCAGTGGCTCTAAGCTTCCAGCCATATTCAGAGATTTTGTATCCTTCCAAATTGATTCTGCTGGCTCTCCGAAGTATACTGTAAACAGCCTAGATCTCTTAGAAGAGCTTGGAGCTAGATTAGGATGCTTGAGCAACTGCATTCACATTCATTCACCAGTATGATTTAATCCAAAATATTGACTAGCATAAATCCCTCTTAACCCCTGATTTATTAAGAGCCATAAAAAGGTGCAAAACTCAAGAGTGATTCACCAAAAATACTGAAAATTTCCTAGAAAAACAACATTGCCAACTTTGGAATTGAGGGAAGCCTAGTTTTCACCTGTCCAGCAAGCATAGCTATTACTTGTACTCGGAAAAGTGCTTATGTTTGCTGATGTCCTTCTCTGCTTTTGATGATAGTAAGCGTGCCATATCCCAGAAGGATATATCATCCTTCACTCGGGTTCCCTGAAGTATTCCTGTTGTGTAGTTTCCCAGGACAGTTTCTGGTAGCGGACAGTGCAACATACTGCCATGTACACAAAAGCTTCAGTCCATGCAATGGGTATTCAAATTGTGGCAATACGATGTACAGGATTCAAAGTGCCCAAAAGAAGGGTATGGTTGTGATGTTACCCTGTGAAGCAAAACTGGTTCAGTTTCTTTGTCTTTCATTTACTGGGTGTTAGCAACTATTTGTCAGTATGCAGAAGAACGGGCAACAGCATGTGATGTATTCTCTGGCTCGCATGTAATAAAGAAAGCACCAGTTCCTATCATGGAGAGGCAATTCATCCTGGTTGAGTGCAAATTCAAGAATAGAAGGTGCAATAGAACTTCAAAGTTCACACGTGATAGAAAAAATACTCAAAATTGTAATATGGTAATGGAGGGGCAAAGTTGCCAAGGGCCTTGCATAATGGAGGGGCAAAGTTGCCAAGGGCCTTGCCTTTTTTGGTATGGGTTGCTCCGGAATACACCATTTTCTTTGTTACCTAAATTGGAAGAAATTCTTTGCGGGGACAAGTTGATGGTTCTATAGGTATGAACTCATCAGATTGAAAGGAAAGGCATGGTAATGGAGGGGCAAAGTTGCCAAGGGCCATTATGCAAAGTTGCCAAGGGCCTTGCCTTTTTTGGTATGGGTTGCTCCGGAATACACCATTTTCTTTGTTACCTAAATTGGAAGAAATTCTTTGCGGGGACAAGTTGATGGTTCTATAGGTATGAACTCATCAGATTGAAAGGAAAGGCATGGCTGATCCGTTACACTCCAAATTTTCTTTCAGAATGAAGTAAATCCCATGCTCAAAAATTACCCCCGAACATGTCAATTTCTTCTTGTTCCAATGGATCTTTCTAGATGTGATGCAATTTACATTTTCTAGATTTCATTGATTGCTCATTCATTTGATACTATCAATTGGTAGAAACTTTGAGGAAATCTGTAAACCTCATTTATTGCAGGTTTGGGAAGAGGATCTCGGAAGATACCCATTAGAAGCATATTTAAACCTAAAGAAATCCTAAAATTGAGAAGCCAAGTAAGATGGAAGCATTCCATTACCTCAAATATAGGTTTTCAGTACTTTTTCCTTTTTCATTTTGAGCTAAGCCATGCTTTCATTTTCGCTGGGAAGATTTACATTCGTTGTTAACAAATTTTCTGTCATCAAGATTTATTTACTTATGATTTCAATGAATCTACTAATATGGAATGATCTGAATCTACTAATATAACATGATCTAGAAGAAATTCAATAATGTCATACACTAGTTATATTGTTGTGGAGGGTGGGGACGGAGGCTATCAAAAAAACCTTGAACTCTCCTAAAAATCATACATAGAACTTGTGAATCACTATAGGGGAATCACTCAAACAACCCTTCTCCCATGCCCTTTTCTCTTCATGGCAAAGCATAGGCTCTAGCAGTTTACCATTCTGTCATAAGAAAAATGAATGAAAACCTGAAACTGACTTGATCTCTGTCAAAAACAAATGCAACCTTAAATGGGTCTTAGTTCAACAGTAAGGTGGGGGTGTTACATGGCCCCACCTTGGTTCAAAGGCCATTTCACCTGCTTAAGCAGGCCAATTGATGGGACTAAGTGCATGCCAGGGGTGAATTTGATCAAAGAGATAGATTCAGAGCAGTGGCAAAACATGAGCATCATCAGGAAAAGAAGAAAGAAAGAGAAAAATGGAATCAAAATCAGAACATGAACAGAAGCAATGAACACAATAACCAGGAAAATTGTTAGAGATTGATTACCTTCTTTTCCAAGTTTGTATGCAAGAGAGTCAGACATGTACCCAGCGTTGATGGGCATTTTGGTGAACTCTGGACTGAATGGTAGCAGAGGGTACTTTCTGGAATCTAGAGCATAGCCTAAAGCATCAAGGCCTCTTGAAAAAAAAAAAAACCTGTATACTTTGCCTTTAGGTATCATATCCTCTATTGGAGAAAGAAGTTCAAGCCTTACAGGGCCATCAGGGAACTTTGGCTCTCTTCCTTCGACAACTGCATTCAGGGCACTAACAAAATGCTTCGCTATAACAGAACAAGAGTGCTTATCACATGCACCACTGTGAACTCTGATCACAACAATTGTCCGTGGCCCTGAAGAAGAAACAGAACTCTTGCGAAAAAATCAAGACTCTTCCTTCTGCACACTGTTTCACCCGGAGTCGTTAAAATCAGTTAGTAACCCGTCATTGTATAAGACGACGACATCTGTGCCAAGGAAACAGAAAACCATTTGTGTCGATGCAATTAAATCAACGGACCTGGACAATCCAATCGTCTAACGATGGATCAAACAACAAAGAGCAATCATAGGTGTACACCTAGGGGAGTTTTTTTAAGAGAGAAACGCCTTATGGCGTAAAAATTTATACACATCATAAATAATTGCCCACAACGTGCTTACAATATCGCAGTCAAACGATTTCAGTCCAAGGATCTTCTAATTCGTGCACTGCAAATCATCTTAATAGTTGACAGTTTGTTTAGTTGGTAATCCGCTGAAGTAGGTATAGCGCCACAGATGCAATATAACTTACAGCACCTTTGGATCATCCATATTCTTCTGGTCACTCATAGCGCGTTAGGAAAACACATCGATATTCATTATGAAATTTATATAATCTTTAAGGACTTTTTTAAAACATAAAATAAATGTACAAATCTCCAAACTAGACCAACATAAATCGTCTTACAAATAGAATATATATCAATTTATAAATTTAAAAATAACCCTTAAACACATCCTCATGTACAAATATGAAAATGTTAAAACATAATTTTCTATTATTTTAGATATTCTCATAATCTCCAACCATACACCATATTTGTTTGCAAAGAATATGGCTTTCGATGGTTGACAACATCATTTCATTTTATAAAAAATTATAAATGTGAAAAAATAACTAATAGCATTTATCAAAACTAATGGAATATTTTTGTTATATAAATATTAATAATAATAATAAATTCTTTAATTTTAAATATTTTAAATTATAATTTTTTTGATTGCAAGTTTTATATATAGATACATATATTTTGGATATTGTTTTTCTAAAGGTAATTTGAGATGTTTAACGCCACTTCAATAAAGATTTTCTGGCAGGGACGAAACCGACATCAGCACTCACATGTGCATAACATAATATGCCGCCGACCACTCCAACCAATGCACAAACACAGTCCCCACAGGCCTTACAGAGCAGCGTCTCGCAGTTTCTCTGCGGTGCGAGTGCGACCTCTGCTGCACTGCAAAACTAATTACAACAGCGGGAAATGAATAATTATAACGGCCGCGTAAATAAAGTAGGAAACTTTTATTTCCATCTCTATAGTATTATTAATGAGTCTGATATAACATGTCTTTATTTTTTTTTAATCATCCCCGCGCGCTTGTTATATCTGGCTATTAAAAGCGCATGTCAAGGCGTATTAATAATACTATAGAGGTGAAAATAAAAATTTCCAATAAAATATAGAAAGCTTATTAATAATAGTATAAAAGTGGAAATAAGAGTTTCCAATAAAATATAGAGATGGAAATAAGAGTTCCAATAAAATAGTGATTGATGGGATTTATATATTTTAATTGAATATATATATATATAGTATTAGTGAATTGATTAAAATGGGTAGTTAAGAATATATAAATTCTATTTAAGATTGGTAGAGACGAAACGGTTGGACGAGAGTCTGGAAACTACTTTTACCTATCCAAATCTCATCTGTTATTTCCCTAATTTCAGAACACGTCATTCTCGGTTGGAGGCCCAGGCCCCATACCAACGTCAACACTCACATTCATAAAACTCCAACCAATGCACAAACACAGTCCCCACATGCCTTACACAGCGTCTAACGCCCATACCAACTCCAACAAAATATTATTAATAAAATAATAATCTTTAATTTTAAATATTTAAAAGTTGAAATGAATATAGATATATAGAGTATTAGTGAATTGGTTAAATTTGGTAGTTAAAATATATATAAATTCTATTAATTGGTAAAGACGAAACGGTTGGACGACAGTCCGGAAACTACTTTTAGACGTAGTCTTTAACGCGACTTTTTGAAAGTCTTTCCGGCGATTTTTTCCGGTGAAAATCCGGCAGTAATTTATTGAAATTGAAGTTTGATAACTAGTTTCTGCATAATGAAAGCGTCCCAGGGGTTTTTCAGGGTGCTGAATCCGAATATGCAGTTAAAAAACCATTTTAACTGCAACAAATCATGATTTCATCTCAATTTCTTCCGCCGGATTCCGTCACCAGAATCTCAAAAAGTCGCATTATAGACAACTCCCTACTTTTACCTATCCAAATCTCATCTGTTATTTCCGAAATTTCAGAACACATGTCATTCTTGATTGGAGGCACATATCAACATCAACACTCACGTTCATAAAACTCCAACCAATGCACAACGGTGAGCCATATTTCCTATGCTATAGGGTATTGAATGCCTTGACAGTGACCATGAGAGCGGAGGATTCTGACATTTGCTTTCACCGTAAACCCACTTTCTGGTTAACGGTTGCGGAAATGGGTTGACACATGTTCCATGGCTCATGCGGATGCCCTCCATGGCTCATGCGGATGCCGGATGATCACCATGGGCAGGATGGCCAATAAATAATGTTTGCAGTAGTCTGGCGAAATTAATGTTGAAAACCCATTTGAAGTGAATTCAAATTTGAATTTCGAAGGGAGCTATTTTATTTATTCCAATATCTGGTGCTTTTAATTAATTAAGTTTTTTTATTGAAGCTTGGTCCTTTTCATTTTTTTGTGATAACTTCCCGCAGGCTGAGTCTTGCAAGTTTTCCATGGATTTGGCTATGGATGTTTATATTCCAAAAGATTATGTTAGAAGGCGCTGCAAGCCAAATATAACGATGTAGAGGTTACTAGTATTATCTATGTGGTGGTTACTATTATTATTATTTTATCATAGAGGTACTTTTAGGGAACTAGCTGGTGTGGGGTTCACACCAAATATGGACCATTAGTTTTTAATGCATGAAATGTGTTTTTAATTATATCAGATTTATGTTTAATTTAATTTAATTTTTTTCTATAATAAAATTAAAATTAATTAATTAAATGGTAATAAAATATTTTCCAGTATCATATAATAATTTAATGAATAATTATATAATAAATATTTTTATTTAAACAAGTATTTTTATTCACATAAATATCTATATTGTTATATAAATATTTCATATAAATTGAAAGAAATATTTTATATATACACTCTACAATGAACCATAAAAACTATAACTTGATTTTCTCTATTAATAAATAGTTACTAGCAATTGTCCCAAAAGGTACAAAGAGAGGCCGATAGGATTATTAAATTAGAATTGTTGAATTTCACTAAAAGAAATGTTGGTTCAAGTCTACAGAGCAAAGAGATTTGGTGTTTGGAGTTCTATGTTTTTTGGTCACCATATTTCTTTAAATACAACTTAATTTTTTAGAAAAGTTCAAGCCCAATGTAGTTTTGCCATGCAGACATGCACTTAAATCACTATTGGGCTTATGATATTGAAAAATTGAAAGTAAACTGGTATACAAGAGAATGTACCAAGCTAAACCACTAGTTACACATCTTCAACCTTGAAAAAGTACATAACAATGGTTTGGCAAATCAATAGCGATATCATAATTGCTTTTCCTTCCACATACATACAATTGCTCCAAAGGCAAGGACAAGAAAATTTTGAGCGCTAGTGAGCACCAGTGGGTCATTAAAACGAGTGACCACTAATGGCTTTCACATTTATACAATGAATTGGCAACGGATTTTACATGGACTCCACTCAACTTCAGACACAGCTTCAGTCAATATGCAGAGTGATTGAAATTGAACACAGCTAAGTAGTCACATTGGCTCACAGTAATACACCAATTATAAAATTGGCTCACAGTAATACACCAATTATAAAATATTGAAGCTTTTACAAAAGCAAGGAGTAAGAAAAATTATGAAGCTTAGAGAAGTAGATTTAAATCAATCAAAGCTGGTTGAACGGCTATAACGTCCGCTGAGGGTTCCAGAAACATGCGGCACCACCTAATGAGGGTTACGTGGACCCACAACTATTTAATTTTCATAGACGGACAAAAATTGACCAAAACAATTTCGTGCAAAAAAAGAAGACTAAAGCCCCGTTTAAGACTTTGCAGGTTTGCCCTGTATCACCTTCATATGATTCAACCGGAAAGTCTAATAATTTTGATGGTGCTCCTTGTGTCGATGAGGTGGATAAGTTCGGGTATGTTTTTGTGGTAACTTCAACAGATTGTTTGGGACCAGATCTGAGCAGGATTTCAAAGGAAGTATCGGCAGGCATCTTGCGCTCGGCTTCGACAAGAAATAGGTCTTCAGAGGAAATTAATGATGAAAATCTGCTAGTAGTTTTGCCAGAATTGGTGACCAGGGTTGATGCAGAGTGAAATCTGAAACCAGGCCTGCTTCTAGTCCGTCCACACAGAGTCCCCTGTGCCAAATAGTTTGTGGGATTGGTGGGCTGGTCCTGTATATACGAGCTCCCCCTCCGAGATGTTTGTCATTGCCCAAGTTTTTTATGCGGCACAAGGTGAGGTCTAACATCATAGATTCGAATGGACTTGGAGGAGATGAATGTAAGAATAATGGAACTGTCATTGCTCCTGAAGTTGCTACTCGGGATAATAAGAAACAAATGTCGTTGGATGTTAAACATCAATACTCAACTTTGTCCTCAAAGTTTTGGAATCAATTACGCTATTGTAGGTCCACCATTGGTCTTCAAATTCCCTGTACTCTTATAAATTTGTGTAGCTTGAAACATCTCCATAGTCAGTGCATTGCATTACTTTTGTGATTTACAGATTTCTAATACAGGTCTCCAATGGCATCCCAAGTAGTTCATGGTACTCTTACTGCCACTATATTTGAAGCTAGGCACCTCAGTCATGGAGGCTTACCCAGGTTGCTGAGAAAGGTAATGATGTCAACCACCTTTGATTATGGATCTTGTATTTGATGTTTACTGAACAGTAGTACATCTTGTTGAGAAACAAGGTGGAGAATTTTCCAAGATCCTGGTTTTGGTTTCTTGATTCTTGTTTCTCTACAAGGCCAATACCTTGCTGAAGCCCACGTTTGCCTGCCTCCAATTCAACCAAGTATTTTATTATAAAAAGATAGCCAGATTTATAATAAAAAAAAAAAAAAAAAAAAAAAAACTTAAATCTAAATATGTCTATCAAGTATTTTAACCAAAAACCTCTCTAGTGGATTCTAATCATAGATAATTTAATGGTGAATTCCAACAATCCGTTATGCACAAGTGTAGTTATACTCACAACAACAACGTGTTTGTTTTTAGTTGCATAAGGAGTGGTCTACCCAGGGGACTAATTTTCCCAAGAATTGTTTTCCAATGACAGCGAAACACAAACGATTTCCACAGGCTACAACGCCATCGATCAACGATTCCAGTTACTATGTTCTCTGTTGACGACGACGTTATTTCACCGTTTCCACTTTGTCGTTAGTGTCGTGTCTGCCCTTCAGGTGGAGCTTCAAATTTCATTACCGTCGTGCCCATTTTAAATTATTCAAAAACTTCCATTACTGCGCATTTGATTTTGATTTTGAATCTCTGTTCTGTTTGTGCCCAAAATATACATGAACCAGAAAGATGCAGCGATGGGAACATCGTGAGCCAGAGTTTGCAACAGATTAATTGTACTGCTACTGCTGCGTTCATTGGGAAGATATGTGTGCCTTCACGACAACAGTGTGCACACCCATCATGTAGAGAAGAAGCCCTGGAGAAAGAGAGCGTCATGTGGCCCTAGAGATGAGGTGGGGATCAAGGTCAAAACTAGTGCAGAGGAGGTGAAGTACCACCATGTGAGAGGCGACAACGGGAGGCTACGCGCCGCTGTGCAAAGAGCGTTGCCGATGAGGGAGCGACGATCTACTCAAGCAGGCGATGTAAAAGGTTTAGGCGACATGAGACACCTCTGCAATATCTCTTGCCTCCCACCACACAATATTCATCACTCTTTGAAGGATTGCAACGCCACAGAAGAAGGAGCGAGGCAGAACACCGAGGAAGAAGAGTTATGGTGAATGACAGGGATAAAAAATGTACAGTGTCTGCCAACGAACTAAGTTTACATAATTCAAGTCTGTAAAAAATGTACATAGTGTGCCAACGAACTAGGGTTTACATAATTTAAGTCTGTAATTTTGAAAAGTTCGCAAACAAGAACTGCAAACAGTTGTCACCATGCACCTTGACAACTCTTCGCTTTTTCGCCTTGTCCTTTGGGTAAGTATTAGAGGAATAAAAGTTCTGGATCTTACAAGTTGTTAATAAGCAAAGATAAAATTGGGTTTCTACGGAAAATGAAGATTTGGTACCTTCTATTTAAGAAACTGGATAGAAACGCCGCAAAACCCATGTAAGAAACTCTAAGTATTTCCGTTTTTCTAAATAGAAGGTGTATAGATGGCAGAAAATTACAGATTCTGAGGATCTTTCCTAAATTTTAAAAACTATTACTCTGGCAAGTAGAGTGGAACTTGATCTGAGCTTAAACATTTAATAGAAAGAGGGAGACTTAATGTTTAAGGGCTAAACAGTGAGGATTTAACGGAGGATTTTAACGTGCTCAAGTTTAAGATGCAAAAACATTAAAGCACAAACACAAAATATGAGGAGATCCCGCAGCTTTATATTTCGGGATTCATACTTTTAAACTATTTCCAATCTTGGCGGAAGGATTCACGGCTTTATAGGTCTTTCCTTTAAAAGTCGATCAGAATGTTTTATAGAAATTTGATTCCCGGACAGTTAAAATAGGAAAGATACAGACAGAGCCGTAAGTAGCTATTATTTCCAATATGGCAGGACTCTGTAACTGAGAAAAGCATTCCAACAGGAGGTAATCTTCAGAAAAAACAGGTAACTTCCTGGCCAAGAATCAGTAGAATAATCCGACCTACGCGCATTGAGAATTTTTACCCTCCACGCCATCCGTATATTCGGTTCCATATCTTAATTACTCAGCGCTGAAGTAGGTGTATTTGAATCGTAGGTTCTAGAAACATGCGGCGCAATCTAATGAGGGTTATGTGGACCACAACGATTTAATTTTCGCAGACAGACAAAAATAGTAAGAAACCATTCCAGATGTCAACAGGAAATCGAAAGTGTTGACGCCAGGTGTCAATCTGAGAATGAAAAGGACGACGAAAGTCTATTTCAAAGGAAGGCCTATCGGCCTATTATAAAGAACCATAAAAACTTATAAATTGATTTTTTTATTAACAGATAGTTATAAAGAGTAAATATTTTATTAATACAATATATATTAATACTTTATTTCATATAAATATTTTATATAGATTGAGAGATACTTTATATATATACTCAACTACGAACCATGAAAACTTCTAAATTGATTTTTTTTATTAATAGATAGTTATAAAGAAGTAGATATCTTATTAATAAATATATTAATAATTGATTTCTTTTATTTATACTATCACTAGTTACTTAATATTTATGAGTTATTTTCATTAATATTTATTAAAAATTAATTTATATATAAATATTTTATTTTAATTATTAATTATATTCATCAATATTATATATAAATTTGTGTAAATGTTCATAATTATTTTAATTTAAATTATTATTTATCATAGAATTTAGATTTCTATGATCCATAGTATGTATGAGAGAATAATTTCGACAAAATCACATAAAAAATTATTCGTCGACGCGTTTCGAACCAACTAGTGTGGTTCATCATCAGGACAAGTTGAAGATCCAATCTGAGCTACCAGTTAAATAGGGACAGCAGGCCATTCCAATAGCTATATTTTTCGAATAACAGATAAGCAAGACCTCTAACAATGAGTTTGACCCAGGTCCAAGGTTGTTAAATTTTTATTTTATTATTATCATTATTATTTTTATTTTTATTTATTTATTATTATTATTATCATTTTTTTAAAATTAATATTATGTTCCTATCAATAATAGGGGAAATTACTATTAAGAATAAAATATTAATGGTAAATCCCATATTATAAGAGACCCTTGTCGTATATAGATATTAATAATATTATTATTAAATACTTATTATTATTATTAATGACCTAGTGTAAAATTTATAGTAATATTATTATTATTCTTAACTACAAACTTATAGTAGTTAGCTAATATTACTAACTTATAGTCCGATTAATCCTATTCAACGACTAATATTATTATTAGTGTTATATCTTTGTATTATTATAATTGTTAATGATAATAGAGATAAAGTTATAACAATTTTCTACAAGGTTAATTATTCTTTTTTAGAAGTGACTTAATGTTAAAAAGATATTAATAAGATAATTGGCCTAGGGTGAAAAATTCTTTAATTACTAATTACAATAAAATTAACAATCCAAACCTGATCAAGGGAAGAGGAAAGGAAACAAGGAACAAAGGGAAGCCAGGGATGAAGTTATTTATCAATTATAACTTTTAATTTATCATTTTGAAAAGTGCGTAAAGGATCACCATGATCATAAAATCTTACAAATTGCATAACTATAACAGAGTCTACAACTCTTCTGTAGGAAACAAATAGATGGTAGCATGTGCACCTTACTTTCCCAATCCTTGTCATTTTAGATACAATATTAACATACCATAAAGATAAGCTTTTAAGAATATAAATCCAAATATCAAGGCCAACATCTCAAATATTTTTCTAAGTGCAATAAAGACTAGCATTTAAATTGCATTGAACAATCTATGAGTTATTAGACATTCATTTAAACTTGAAGTGGAAGTTCAAATGCTTGGAATTTATTTCCTTATAGCATTAGGTTTTTATTGCAACCATACAAAGGTTAAGAGGAAGGCATATAGATATTTATTTCACTTCAAAAATCAAGTACTAATCAAATATAAAATAGGTAAGAAGACCATAACCTTGCTGAAATACAAGTATTCTAGTTACATTGCAAAGGTCTCACAAACGTCAACTTATATTAATTTTCATGGGTTGAGTTTTGGCTATAAAGGAAATTCAAAACTAAGCTTAGAAATTTGGTGTTTGATAAATTGAGAAGATAGTTTTTTTTTTTGTTAATCTTGGTAGATCCTTCTTGTTCATTATAAAATAAGTAAGCAAGTTACACACATATATCCTGGTTAGGTAGTCTCAATTTGCCCAGCGAGAAACCACGTCTGTTGACCACCTAACCGGAGTTTAAGTTGTGTAGTAGCAAAAAATACTTATTCTATCTATCCAAGCTATATAAACTTGATAGTCATGTCCACAACCATATTCTAGTTGTCTATACATATATATAACTGTAAACTATAAATTAGAATCTATCCGCATGAAAACAAATAAAAAAAAGCACTCAAAGTCAATGTTCTATTCCTCCTGTTCGGCGAAAGCCGAAGCCACCGGGGTCAGATCTTTCGCTCTGGAGCCTAGAATCTCAGTCGGCACAAACAGGCATGGGAAATGTTTCTCTATATGATCCAGGTGGCCATCCTAATTCTACAATTGAAATTGAAGTTTTTGAAAGTCCTAGACAACAATCATCCATATTTTCTCCATGGCCTTGCCGAGAAGGCATTTCATGAGCTAATACAGATAAATGGACTATTTGTATTGTGCCTCTTGACCTTTGGTGTGTCCCGAGTCCGGAATCAGGATCTTCCAATCCTCTATGTCTGTTGGCTCCACACTCGCTTGACGATTTATATTTTCCTCCCATTCGGCTATGAGCTGTTTGATTTCCCCTATGGTGCTCCCTGCATACGCAATCGTCGCTTCCCGGATTAAGTTGGCCATGAGCTTCCTGCCCCAACGTTTGCCCACGGTGCTCGGCTCAACCTCAGCCTCGCTCCCTTGCAGTCTCTTCCTATGGACCTTGGTAATTGTTGCTCGAACGATAGCGACAATACCCCTGTACCTTCCAAGCAACTTCAAACATTGGTCTGAAAAAAAGCTCTGTGCTTTTCTTGGATAAGGAAAGTTACCTCCCGACTGACCTGTTGTGGGAGCAAGAAACCATAATTTCTAAAATGTTAATTATTGAATTGCCTTCATCCCACAGTTCTAACAATGCAACAAAGCTGTCACCCACGATTTATGCGCATAACCCCCGAGCGTAAGGAACCTCCACCCGAGACTCCCAAGATGCCCCTACATGACCCCTGCCTTGCTCACGTTGTGATCGTGGTCTTGGAGGCAAGGTGCATGGCCACCCACCAAACTTGTAACCCAAAGGTCAAGCCTGAAGGAATCACACCCCTCATCTCCATTGCCCCTCATTGACTGCCTCTGCCCCCATTCCCCTTGACTTAGCATCTGCTTAGTATGACTCAGATCCTCCCCACGACTTGACATCTGAACACCAACACCCACAAGGCATTATGCCCCTAGCTTACTCACCACCCGGCATCCTAGCGACTAGCTTAAGCTAGCCCGACCAACATTCTCTGCGTGCCAATTCCCCCCTTTAAAGAAGACCCTGACTCTCAACAATCCTCCTGTAATATTCCTAATTAGCCATGGCTAATTGGAATATTCGATTTTGTTCAATTTTTGCCTTCTATAGTTATTTGTAAATAAAAAAGTAAGGACGGGGGACATAAATCACTTTTAGAATAAAAATTCACTTCCTAGTAGCACAACATTGTGACTTAAAGGGGAGCCAAGGGGGCCAAGGGGGGACGCAAAAATGGAGCCCACGTAGACACATGGAGACTCTGCGCAGGAGGGAAGGAACATGTGGCAAGAGGGGAACCACGCAGGAAGAGGTGAGCCTTGCGATTGAGAAAGGCGAAGGCTATAAAATAGAGAGGAGCCCCCTCATTTTGATCATTCAGTTATGTGCATTTGGAGCTAATCGTTTCAACTTCTGAGCATGATGGCTATTTAGCTAGTCTGCAACATTGTTTAGTGCATTGAGTGTCTCCGTTCGGAGATCTCACCCTTAGCCCCAGGGGACTTCGAGTGCCTGCTCAGGCAAGGTATTTCCATTGGCATTTCAGCAGTAGTTTATCAACATTTCAGTAGCAATTTCATCAACTTTCTGGAGGACTGCGCAGCACTAAGAGAGGGACGTAGTTCTTTCTAGCAGTAGTGTTGGATTGGGGTTTTTGCAGGAGGATTTATGCTAGGTGATTGAGCAAGGGACCTACCCTTACCTATTGGAGGATTCTTTGCAGAGTTTTAGGCAGAGTTCTGGAGGGGTTTCTGCAGTGGCAGCATAGAGCATTGAGGAACTGCGCAGATCCACAAGGGGTTGATTTTCGGGGGTCGGCTATTCCTGGAAAGATTTCTGGGTTTTTCTGGGTTTCTTGAGTAGAGCCTGAATCCAGAGTTTCAGCTTTTTCCAAGGAGGGGAGCAGGCCCAAATCATCATTTGTTTTCTAGTAGCAGTAGTAGCATGCAGCAGCATCCACGCAGAGAGGCCATTCTTTGTTATTCTGAGAGTATTTCTTCACTTGCCTTGTGCAAGTCGAGGTGCCATCTTTCTGATCACCTCCTGTACTTATCTTATTGCTCAATATAATAAAATGGCTTAGCATTTTACGCTGCATTTCTTGAGTATCTACTTATATTTCCTGTTTACATTATTATATGTTGTACCACAGTTATTTTGTCATTTTTGGGTTATTATATCATTTGCACGTATTTGGTTGGAGTTTTGCTGGGGTTTGAGGAATATTCTGGGTTAGGGATGCTACACTTCCCTCGCCTAACGCTCCTTAGGGGCTTGGCGTTCGAGCATTTTAGGAATTGAAGTGGTCCAACTGCAATGATAATTGCCACTTCCTTACCTTCAACTCCTTCGTTTTCCAGGCATACAATAAATAATAAATCACTCAGGAAGAATCCCTCCCATCCCATCCCTATATTCCCCATGTGAGATAGCAGAATGCCAAATTTAAGAGACAACCAAGCAGACCCCTTGGAATTGGGATTGTTCCCGTAGACCACCTCCTCCAGGCTAATTCCCCCGCCCCAGTTACTTGCCCACACAAACCCCATGCCCCCATGAAAGCCCCAATTACTAGACCAAATGTAGGGAAGCATAACATAATGTAGGTTGAGCTAGTTAACATACCCGATTATCTATGTTTGAAGACGTCATATCTCATCTCTTTCCCGAAGTCATCGCTCCTCTTTCATTGTCGTCACCTCTGTGCTTACAACCTCCAAATTATTCTCTTTCTTTGCAGTCAGTAAACTCAATTGCATGCAAATTCCACGTTCCCTCCTCTTGCTTGCCTTAAGCATGACAACAACCACCACGCCTTGCATGTCAAACGTGTGGGAGGCAGTGGAACCATCCCTTCTTGTGCTTTTCATTATGACAGCCTTAATGGCTCTGTCCGCCAAATCACACCCTAATCGGGGGGAGAAGATAGTTTTTTAATTTACTCAAATGAATTAAATTACAATACAACTTACATTACAAAGGTCTCACAAACATCAACTTATATTAACTTTCATGGCTTGAGTTTTAGTTATAAAGGAAATTCAAAACTAAGATTAGAAGTTTGGTTTTTAATAAATTGAGAAGACGTAAATTTACTCAAATGAATTAATTACAATACAAATTAATGTATCTAGTTGTAACAAGCTAATTTGGTTATTATAAGAATGAGTTTATGCTTTCATACAAAAATGTTATTTGGTAACATGGTATAGTTGAAAGGAAGCCTAGACTTTAAGAAGCATTATCGTGAGTGGACAATTTGTGTTTGTGCTCAGAATCACAAACTCAAATTATATTCTGAATTATTTAGTTGAAGCCAATCATTCATATATAGTTATTATTGTGTGCACAATTAGATTGTTCTACATACATTATGGAATGATTGAACCTATGACAAAAGAAGAGAAGGAAGATAACTCCCATGGGTAGGACAATCATTGTAGAGGGTAACCTCATTGATTTGTGATGACCTTAATTCAATATGAGTCACATATTGTCTATTAATATCTCAACAATATAATATATCTTCACCAAGTGGTTCATGGCCGAATCCCAACAAATATGGGTTGTTATTTCATAATGCCAAAGATTTCAAAGTTTCAAAGCATACACAATGTAACACACCCAATTGGAGGTCATTATCATCTTCTACTCATCGAGAGCTTTCTCATCTCATTATAAGCTCTAGGAACAATGTTATGGAACTCATAAGATGTACCATTTTATGCCACATCAACATTCATACAATTGACACATAGTAGTCTCACACCCATGTCTCATCATGATATTGCACCACATTCGCAAGCCAAACACCTTGGTTTGCTAGGTCATATCCAAATCTTGGTTTATATTTTATCCTTCCTGCAGTCATATCCAATTCTTCTATATTTTTAGGTTTTCGGATGTTAATGATTTCTTATCAGTATGTTAAAAATATGTACTTCCATGTCATCTACCATGGAAATTGTAACTCAGTCCTCAACATCCACACCGTTGACCTAGATTGGATCATTATATTGTTTTTCATTCATGTCAATGCTTTTAGAGTGGAAAAAGTGGAGAAATCAGCTCACAAGACCATTTCTATCGGTAGGACCCAGTTTGGCAAATTGACGTCTGAAAAGTTCCAAGAGAATTTTGAGGCATCAAATGACGTTAACCAAAAATCTTAAATTTATTATGAAAAATAAATAATTTTAAAAAGAATTATAAATTGTAACTAAAAAAAATGTAATTTATAAATGAATAATTTTATTCATTATCTACATTATGATTTGAAAATATAAATTGTTGTGTGGAGAAACTCTCTTCATCTCATTATGAGGAGATATGTAGGTGTTAGGTGTAAAATAAAAAAAATATTGTCATTTTTAACTGCCTACTCACTATGTTGAAATTATATATTGTTGAATTTATATTAATATGTTGAATTTATAGAACATAAAGGATATCTTTTAATCCTTTTTCAATCATTTCTAAAATTGAAATGGAGATGGAGATTAATAGTTGCACCATTCCTAAAATTTAAATGGATATGGAGATTAATAGTTGCACAAATAGCATTGATCCACTGAATACAACATGTTGGGCATATTTATGATCATGATAGGGCTCTACGCTCTTCTGTGGGGAAAATTGAAGGATATCAAGGCCTCAATGGATGAAAATTATTTGGAAGCATTTCCCAGATGTGAGGAAATACTATCACAAAATGAAAATAAGGTAGACGACATAGAAGTTGTGTCAAACAACCCCATGAATGAGAAGATTTAACCTCTTGAATTACATGCAATGAAACAATTTCTTGTCAAATAGAGAGTACAATTTGCTAATTTAGCATATGGTTATGGAAATTTACTAAAACAATGCATCCTTATCATTATTAACCACTCCTCTATAACACACAATATAAATACTTAATGGATTCTTGAATATTAACCTTTTGGCAATGTGTAATAGAAACAAATATTTTTTAAACCAATCGTGATGATTTATTAAATTTTAAGTCATAAAAATTCATAATGTAAAGTTTGTCATCATACTCTCAGCATTAGTGCATACCTATTCATTTACATGGCTTCATCAGTTTGCATACAACTACAATTCCTCCTCAACAAGGGTATTAGTGTATACAAGATATGCGCATACCATCAACCATGTTCGGCCTTTACATGCGTGTCAGAATATAATAAAATGGGATCTCAAAATTTTAATACAGAATGGTGGACATAACTTACCAAACACACAACTCAATGACCAATAATAAATGAAATGTAGTACCAACAAACATTATTCACCACTGGAATCCTTAGGTTTCAACACTAATATGGGCATATGAAAGAAACCAAACTACACTGACCCAACATGATGAGCAATATAAGCATTAGTTATGGTTCATAAATTGATATTTGGTAAATTTCATCACATTTTTAAAGAATATTTCATATATATATATATATATATATATATATATATATGACTCAATTATGATATACCACAAAATTACATATGGCCAAGACCAAGCATACATCATGAAAGAATCAAAAGAATCCTTCTTAACATGAAAATATCATTTCAATGTCCATGTCACAAAATGTAAAAATGATTACTTGGTACAACAATGAATTCTTACATAGTGGCCACTTCGTGTGAGGAAGCCCCACATATTAAGATCCACATAAGATCTTTACAAATATCATCACATGAACTGCAGATGATATGTCATCCATTTTAAAACATCGTACTTAACAAGTTACAGATTGAAAAATGAGAAGAATTTGGTATGATTTCATTGCATTATTGACTTATCTATCCCACCTGTAAAGAAAAAATAGAATTGATCAATCTAAGTAATTTTTCCACTATCAACAAATCCTTCTCACTTTTCTAAGTTCCACCACTGCCTCACATTCATTTACATCTGAATTCAACCCAAGACAAGACTGAAAACATTTGCTCCAACCATCCATAACCTCTAAACTCAAATGCCCAAAAAGTTGCAGATGGGATAGATGTGGCTAGTCTCGAATTTGTCTAAATATTTTTCAGATATGCCTGTCACATATAACGACCCATTAAATTCATCATAAAAGAAATCTACAAGATGAAAATCCACACTTTTACCACAACTCTTTTCCTGCTCTAATAATAATAATGGGTAGTATGTACTGTGATTTTAATTTTGATAGAGTTGGAAATATGTATAATTTGTAGTTTTCATCATTACCCTACTCCATTGAAGTTGAATGGAGTAGGGTAATGATGAAATTGTAAGTTTCATTCATGCATCTTAGAGGAACCTACCTATAACAATTAGACAACAGTTTGTTAAACAGTTCATTATAGAATTTTCTCAAAACATAATCAAACTAAAGGTTTCTTCAATTTAAGCTTAAGGACCTCCTACAAATTTTCGGACAAATATTGTTGGCAACATATTCTTTGGTATCACAAATATCAAGAAGACTATTAAAATTATGTCTTCCAAACCTCAAACTTGATAATTGGTTGCTCTTGGGCTTGTCTAGTGTGAGTTATGGTGAAAAGTATTTGTTCACGGTGCAAATATAAATTAATGTTCAACCATAATTCAACAACAATGTGGTTGTGGTTATGAAATTCGAATTAAACTTGGACTCCATCGGTGGTAAAGAAGACATTAGGAAATATTTCTAGTATGTATCACATGACATAGAATAAGAACTATGTCCAATAGAAAAGGGGAAAAAATCCACAAAAAAACGATGTGAGGTTAAAATAGCATTCTCCTTGCTATGAAATAGATGTAGAACTTCAGACATTGGGATCTCACAAATGTTGTGCTCCCTCTTTCAAATGCTCATAACTCTAATGTTGTGCTCTCCTCCTTTATTCCCTAGTGGTTGAGCCAAGACTGGGCAGCCTTATACCACCCACGCTTGAGGTGCAAGTGGGGATTTTGACTAAAGTTAGAAGCAATTTTGGGAAGCCTCTTGGATTCCATGTTGTAAAGATTCTTCTTATACATCAGATACCTAATCATAGCCATGATTTTAATGGGGGAAATTCTAGCTTCAATCAGGAGGATAGGATAGGGAATATTTACCTTGATCTTGAGGTTGTAGGTTATGAATTGCTTTTTAATCATCTCAATATTTCTCCACGACTCTTTGCATATACTGCAACCCCAAACTTCACATCCATATAAGACAACACGGGTGACGAGAGTCTATAAAAGGAACATTTTTTATCTCCAAATATAAAGAGCGAACAACTTATCATTGTTTTGAAGCTCATAGTAAGCTTTCTAGCCTCCAATAATCATTTTCTCAATGTTATCATTCTAGTTGAGCTAATGAGGAATTGTGCTCCCTCTTTCAAATGCTCATAACTCTAATGTTGTGCTCTCCTCCTTTATTCCCTAGTGGTTAAGCCAAGACTGGGCAGCCTTATACCACCCACATTTGAGGTGCAAGTGGGGATTTTGACTAAAGTTAGAAGCAATTTTAGGAAGCCTCTTGGATTCCATGTTGTAAAGATTCTTCTTATACATCAAATACCTAATCATAGCCATGATTTTAATAGGGGAAATGCTAGCTTCGATCAGGAGGATAGGATAGGGAATATTTACCTTGATCTTGAGGTTGTAGGTTATGAATTGCTTTTGAATCATCTCAATATTTCTCCACGACTCTTTGCATATGTAGGAATTTACAGGGTAAGTTCCACAGAAGAATACCAAAAGGACACCGCTCACAACCAGATCTCAAATCAATACACCAGTATTTTTGACGTGGTTAAAACCCTCAGAGTGCAAGGAGGGAAACAGTCCACGGCCTGTCCCAACGTGGGTACAGACAATTTATTAATCAAAGAATGAAAATTTACATAAGCTTCTCTCATGCACGGATTACCCGAACAATGACCCTCCATGCGCTTTAAATAGAACTCATGGACCAATCGGGTGTCAAGCCACGGATCAAGTGTCGGTAATACCGAGGTGAGAGTGAACCGTCGGATCACTACATATCGTGACCGTCGGATTGTAAGTTACAAAATGTACAACGGTAAAGAAACACACTTTACCTAACTCTAACCTAACTCTATACTAGACCAAGTTGAACTTAACTATATCCTATGTGTCGGAATATCCTAACATCCCCCCTTAAGAACAACTTGGGATAGGATTGAAGGATTTACAAATATGACACAATAGGAGAAGGAAGGAGGCACTAGAGCCTATCCCCCCTTAGTGACAACTTCCTGAACTCCAAGCATATATCGAAGTTTAGTGAACTTCGCCTCTGTGAGAGCCTTTGTGAAGATGTCTGCAACCTGATCATCCGTTGGACAATATTGCACTTCAAGAACATGGTCATGAATGAGCTTTCTGATGAAGTGCATGTGTAGTTCAATGTGTTTGCTGCGCTGATGCTGGACTGGATCTTTGCATAGCTGAATGGCACTTTGATTATCACACCAAAGTGTGGTTGGATGCTGCTGCTCAAAGCCAAACTCTGATAGGATCTGACGAAGCCACAAGGCTTCCTTACTAGCTTCCACGGCACCACGATACTCTGCTTCTGCTGACGAAAGAGAAATGGCAGCCTGTTTCTTACAAGCCCATGTAATAGGTCCTGAACCAAGAGTGAAGACATAACCGGCAGTAGACTTCCGATCATCAAGGTCACCAGCCCAATCAGAATCAGTGAAACCAACTAACAGAGGAGCTGCTTTGGCACTGTAATGAATCCCAAACTGTACTGTACCTCGAACATAACGAAGTATTCTTTTAGCTGCTTTCCAATGACTTTCACGGGGGTTTTGCATAAAACGAGCAACAAGGCCAACAACAAAGGAAAGATCAGGACGAGTATGGGTTAAATACAAGAGTTTTCCGACAAGTTGACGGTATAAGGTAGCATCAACTTCAGGAGAAGTACAAGAGACTGAAAGTTTGACTCCAGACTGAAAGGGAGAAGGGGCTGGCTTACAGTCTTCCATGTGAAAATGACGAAGAATATCACAAGCATACTTGGACTGGGAAAGGAAAATACCCTCTTGGGATTGCAAGACTTGAAGACCGAGAAAATAGTGTAAGTGTCCTAAGTCTGTCATTTCAAATTTCTTTTTAAGGCTGGACTTCACATGGTTTATAAGGTTGGGATCACTACCAGTAAGAATAAGATCATCAACATAAAGAACAAGGATGATGAGAGAGTTGCCCACTTTCTTGGTGTAGACAGTATTGTCAGAATGACACCTAGAAAAGCCAGATTCTAAAAGAAAGCTATCCATTTTGGCATACCAAGCTCGAGGAGCTTGCTTGAGGCCATAAAGGGATTTCTTAAGTCGACAAACAGGCTGGAGTCTGTTTGTATGAAGCCAATGGGTTGTTCCATATAGATTTCTTCCTGCAAGTCCCCATGCAAGAAGGCAGATTTAACATCCATTTGATGGACTTCCCATTTTAAAGAGGCAGCAAGGGAAAGAACAAGGCGGATAGAGTTCATTTTGGCAACTGGAGAGAAGGTTTCAGTGTAGTCAATGCCTTCAACCTGTGAAAAGCCCTTAGCAACTAGACGAGCTTTATGTTTGTCAACTTTCCCATCTGGTCCATACTTGGTTCTGTAAACCCATTTGCATCTAACAAGTTTGCGTCCCTTTGGTAGAGGAACAAGATCCCATGTATCATTTGTCATCAATGAATGATATTCTTCATTCATAGCTGTTTCCCAATGTGGATGGCCTGAAGCTTCTGCAAAAGTGTCAGGATCATGATTTACTGGAGCTTGAGCCAGTAAAGAAGAGGCTCTTTCAAACTGAGAACGTGTACGTCGCTGATCTGTAGGATCACCGGCAAGATCACCTGCTGCATCCCGAGTAGCACGGACCCATCTTGGAAGTTGAGGATCCTGAGAAGGTGGGGAAGGATTATCATCCTCGCTTTCATCATCAGAAGAAGAAATGTTCTCAAAGATAGAAGAGATGGAAGAGGTGGCACATCCGCCGGACTAGGCTCGCAGGCCGATTTATTTTCATCAAATTTTACATCTCTTCTAATGATAACATTTTTGGACTTAAATGGAATAAGTCTATAACCTTTTACATCTTCAGAATATCCAACAAAAGTACATTTCTCACTCTTAGGTTCTAAGGCTTTATGCTTTTCATCTGGAATATGGGCCCATGCTTCACTTCCAAACACACGAAAGTGACTTACATCTGGTTTAATGGAACTCCAAGCTTCTTCTGGAGTGATATTCTCTAGAACCTTAGTAGGAGTGCGATTGATTATATAATTTGCACAATTAATTGCTTCGGCCCAAAAACTAAGACTGAGTCCTTTAGATTGCAGCATACAATTAGCCATTTCCTTTAAAGTGCGATTTTTCCTTTCAGCTACACCATTTTGTTGTGGAGTGTATGGAACAGTATGTTGCATTTGAATTCCATTTTCGGTGCAAAAGGTGATGAATGCATTTTTAACATATTCTCCACCATTATCAGTTCTTAGCTTAAGAATTTGATGTCCAGATTGTTTTTCAACGAATGCTTTGAAGGCCAAAAAGGTGGTAAATACTTCGCTCTTGAGTTTTAAGAAGTATACCCAAGTGCGTCTAGAGAAATCATCAATGAAAGTTAAGAAGTACTTGCAGCCAGAGAATGAAGCAACAGGAAGAGGACCACATAAATCACTGTGCACAAGCTGTAAAGGGGCTGAGGCGTGCCAAGAGGCACGTTTGTCAAAACTGTCCCGATGATGTTTTCCGAGTACACATCCGGAACAAACACCATCTTTGCAAGATACCATAGGAAGACCTGTCACCATGTTTTCTTTACATAGATGCTGAAGGGAGCGATAGTTTAAGTGACCAAACCGCTCATGCCAAAGTTTGCTCACTTCATCATTATGAGCAACAAATACTGAGGGAAGATGGATGACCCAAAGTTGTGAAACTTATACAACCTTTTGGAATCATCAGCAAGACCAGTAGCTAGAATCTGTTTAGGATCTTTTAGATCCTTGATTACAACATCATGAGGTGAAAATTCAACAATTTTACCTTCACCTGAATGAGTTATCTGATAGACAGATAGAAGGTTGCAGGATAAGTTTGGAACACATAATACATCATTGAACTGACCATTGTCTAGATGAACAGTTCCAGTCCCTACAACATTAAGAGATCTATCATCACCAACATATATATTTTTGGTGTTACAATCATTTAAAGAAGAAAACATGGCTTGTTTTTGGCCATGTGACAAGAGGCTCCAGAATCAATGAGCCACTCATGAGAATGAGAAGAAGAAGAAGATACATTTAATGCATAACCAGACTGAGATGATTGACGATGACATGCAGAAAATGCTGTTCCGGAAGTTGAAGTTGAAGTAGGCTCCAGATGGATGTTATGTTTCTTCATTGCGGCTTCCAAGGCTTCCATCTTCTTAAAGCATTTAGATTCTAAGTGGCCATCTCGATTACAAAAGTTACAATGTCTATCAGTCTTCTTCCATTTGTTTTTATTGGGCTTATCATATTGCTGAAATGATCTTTCATCTTGAGGCTGAGTTGGTTTAGGACCATTCCTTTGAGGATAAGACTTCTTAGGATTCTTTGAATTTGGTTGCTGCTGGGCGGCTAACGCTTTTGTGGAAGAGTTTCCAAGATTAAGAAGACCAAGGTGTAAGAGTTTTTCTTGTTCTCTTATTAAGGAATCACAAAAGGAGTCAAAGGAAGGGGCTTGTAGTCTTTGCCTTGACAAATGAAAGCTTCCCTGGTAGAATGGAAAGTGGAAACAAATACAGAGTAGGCTGGTCCCAACTTAGTAAGGATGGAATAAATAAGGTTACCATCATCTTTCTTAACTTTAACACCTTCCAAGAGATATCTAAGGTCTTGAATTTGACAAGAAATCTTCAATGCAAGAAAAATTATTAGGATCCAAAGTAAGCAGCTCATTTTCAAGTTGATGGGATCTAATTTCATTTTTAATCCCAAAAACTTTAGCAAGTTTTTCTAATGCTTCATGAGGAGTTTCAATTTCTGCAATGTGGAATCTAAGATCAGGAGAAACAGACATCCTATCAAGCCACGTGCTTGATCTTGTCGATTTTCCCATTTTTCGGCCTTGTCTTCATCTTTGGGTTTCTTCTCTTGGTCTGTGGCTATTCTGAAGAGACCTTTACTTCTAAGTAAATCTCCCATGTAGGCTACCCATTGGAAGTAGTTAGTGCTGTCAAGAATGACTTGGCATGGACTTTCCATTTTTGAAAAACAACTGAAGCTGAAGATGCTGAAAGTAAGTGGTCCAATGGATAGATCTCGAAAAAATAGGCGGTTTTAAAAAAAACGGCTCTGAAAAAGGCTTCCGGATGAAGAAGTTATGGCTTTTTAAAAAAAATTTGTTGACGTTGCCGGCAAAGTGCGCGAATGTGCGGGAATGAAAAAATCCGCCCCCACAAAATGGAGACTTGAACCCAAGACCTCTACTCTCTTAAAAGGTCTTTGAACCAATTGATCTATACAAAATATTTGAGAGAGAGAGAGAGAGAGAGAGAGAGAGAGAGAGAGAGAGAGAGGGGGGGGGCCTCGATTTGCGTGCTTGCCTTGGGAAGACTCTTTTCCCCTACAAAACACAAAACACAAAACCCAACACGAATATCCAAAGAAAAACGAACCTTACGGCTCGAAGTTAGCTTTAGCCAAAAAACTAGAAATTTTAAAAAAAAATCTCAAAGTTAGCTTTTAGCCGAAAAACTAAATATTTTCCTCAATGTTTCTGATTTTCCGAGATCACACTAAGGTGCAGGGAAAAGAGCATACGCATGAGAAAAATCCTTTCTTTCTGTTTCTGATTTGCCCAGATCGCACAGAGTCGCAGGGCAAAGAGCATACGCAGAAATGAAAGGTATAGATCCGGGAAAAAAAAAAGGTAAATAAACCGAAACCGAAATAAGCAGAGAGAAAATGACAGTAAACTGCAAAAAAAACACTGTATACCTCCCGATCTGAAAAATGACGAAGCTAGGGCTACCGGAAACCTTTTCGCGTGAAACGAAAGGGGTTCCTCACTGAAACAGATGCTCCGAATGCAACAGAGCAGTCCTCTCGGCCCGAAAGCAGTCAGAAACAGCAGATCTAGGAAACGACAGCCGCATGCAGTTCTACCGGCTTCAGATTTGGATCACCAATGGACGCGGCCCTCAAATAGCTCCGATACCATGTAGGAATTTACAGGGTAAGTTCCACAGAAGAATACCAAAAGGACACCGCTCACAACCAGATCTCAAATCAATACACCAGTATTTTTGACGTGGTTAAAACCCTCAGAGTGCAAGGAGGGAAACAGTCCACGGCCTGTCCCAACGTGGGTACAGACAATTTATTAATCAAAGAATGAAAATTTACATAAGCTTCTCTCATGCACGGATTACCCGAACAATGACCCTCCATGCGCTTTAAATAGAACTCATGGACCAATCGGGTGTCAAGCCACGGATCAAGTGTCGGTAATACCGAGGTGAGAGTGAACCGTCGGATCACTACATATCGTGACCGTCGGATTGTAAGTTACAAAATGTACAACGGTAAAGAAACACACTTTACCTAACTCTAACCTAACTCTATACTAGACCAAGTTGAACTTAACTATATCCTATGTGTCGGAATATCCTAACAGCATATACTGCAACCCCAAACTTCACATCCATATAAGACAACACGGGTGATGAGAGTCTATAAAAGGAACATTTTTTAACTCCAAATATAAAGAGTGAGCAACTTATCATTGTTTTCAAGCTCATAATAAGCTTTCTAGCCTCCAATAATCATTTTCTCAATGTTATCATTCTAGTTGAGCTAATGAGGAATGTCAATACCTAAATATTTATAAGCATAAACCTGTTCTAAGTAATTGTTATCATAGAATAAATTACGATGGGTGATATTTTTGGATTTAATTATCACGACTTTAGTCTTGTCGGTATTAACTGTCATACCCATCTTGGAGCAGTAATCATGAAGAGTCTTAAGCTACTTGTCTAGGTCATCATGGCTTCGGAAAGAAGAATGATATCATTGTCATAAAGGAGAAGAGTAATGATTATACCAACAAGCTTGGTTCCCTTACAACCTGCAGTTTCCAAACACTTCTCTACCTTATCGATGTAAATTCTAAAAAGGGTGGGGGATAGCGGACACCCTTACTTAATCCAGATATTGCATTTGATATATTTATACCACCCTTTGTTGGTCTTAAGCTTGGAAACAACAGTATTGTAAAGGTGAATAACAAAAATCCTCAACTCAGGAGGAACCATTATCTCTTCAAGTATTTTGCAAAGCTTATCCCAAGGAATAGTGTCAATTTTTTTTCTAAAGTCCAGAAAACAATAGAAGAGATTGATTTTACTATTTTGACATTCCTTGGCAATGATCCTGAGAGTGACAAGGTGGTCAATAGTGGAGTGAGGTCTCCTAAAACCAAATTTCTCTTTATCTCTTTTACCATGGCTTTCAAGCCAAAGGCTAATCTTCTTTTCCAAAATTAGCCTATATAGTTTGGCTAAGATGTGGCTAGTCATAATAGTCCTGTAGTTAGAAGGAACATTTTTGTCCCCACTTTCAAAGATAGGTACAATATGGATTTGCATTCAAGGCTTAGGGAACCCATGCTTTACTACCAAATTGATAAGCTTGTGGAGATGAAGAATGAGGATAGACCTTCCCATTTTAAATATTTCAGCTTGGTATTGTTCAATATATTTATCTTTCCCATTAGCGAGCTTATGAATCCCAGATTCAATGTCTTTTAGAGAAAATATATCTGCTTTAATAGGATTATTTAAGATGGTGCCCATGGTGTCCAAAGATTCATATAAATTCTTAAGATCAATGCCCCAATTCTCTAAGGGGATCAAATGATTTTTTTTTTTTTACAAACAAGCGCATTCCACCAAAACTTTCTGGGTACAACTTTAGAAAGGTGAAGAAGATACTCTTGTCTCTTATTAATATATGACCTCTTTAGTTGGTAATTGAATTATTTATAATTTTCCATTTTAATGTTTTATAATTGCAAAAGCTTATCATAATATTAAATGTTATAATATTATGTTTAATATTATATAACGTAATAGTATTAAATAATATAAGGTGTTACAATGACGTGAAATGTTTGTTTTTGGAAAATTAAAGTAATGAGTCATTAGATTTAAAATGAAATTACAAAATAATATCCTTCATATATATAATATGTTAATTTAAACTTAAAATATATATATATATATCTATATATATATATATATATATATATATATATATATATATATATATATATATATATATAAATATATCTATATATATAAATTTAATTTAACTTTTACATATAAATTAAATTAATTGAAGAGAATAGTAATTAAATACAATGTTAAACATTTTTATTATATAAATTAAATTAAAAAAGAATTAATGAAGATGGTGATGATGATTAATGTCTACTAAAACTAATATTTTTTATGGAACCTTAAGAAGGTAAGAGATTAATTGACATTTTTTTAAATTTTGTTGAACTATGATTAAAAAAAAAGAAGAGAAGCATTCCAAGATCACTATTGTTTTGCTTACTTGAAAAGGCAAAAAGTTGGTAGTGTGGCAAATGTTTTGGAAACGAGAACGGATATGAGTAAGAGCCCGACAATTCATGAGAAAGTATTTTTCATATTCCACCATCTTGGTATTGCAAAAGTGACATACTCTTTCGTCCCAAGATGTTATAAGAATAAACTAACACAATTTTACTTCAAAACTCATATGAATTATATCTAATATTTATAGTATTTCATAAATTATAAAACAAGAATTAGGTTTTATCTTTACCATGTTTCATAAATGATAAAAACAAAATAATTAAAAAGAAATAATAATTCTAACGTAAAACAACATTGGAAGTGAAGAATTTAGTGAATTAAATGAGGAAACTATGAAGTGGAGGGTAATTACTAAATATTATTGAATTAAGCAAGGGAAGAAAGAAGGTAACCACCAAAATATTACAATATGGTAAATATTACAATATTTTTCCATATGTAAAACCACGTTATTTTTTTCTAATTTAATTTTAAATTTAAAACTTCATTGATCTCATGTAAGCACTCTCAAGAGAACTATTAAAATATAATTTTACTTTTATATTTTTTATAAATTACTAGTAAAATATAATTTTATTTTAGATTTTTATTGTTGTTTTACTTATTTAATATGGTTTTGAAAATTACCTTGATGGGGTGGACGAATACAGAGAAAGGGATCTCGGGGCACTTGGAAGGGGTGGCATAGCATACTCCCGAAACACAATACATGTGGCATAAAAACCATTTAATGGCTCATTCCTTAACGTTATTCCATATTTTTCCTTCAAAGTGTCTACAACAACGAGATGAGGGGCTTCAACTGGTTGCATGGGTGTTGTCCAAGCTACCCTGCAATTTAGTCTTCTATTCTCCAAATTGGAAACTATTTGAATGTGTGGGGTCCTTTGCAGGGTTTTTGGGCTCGGTGTGGACAGCGTGGTGTTGTCGTGCAACTCTTTCTCTCTTCAGTAGGTTATATCATATGCTACAACTCTTAGGCTCCATTCAGCAGGGGAGGATAACCAACTCTTGTGAGAAAGTTGGTTAGAAGAAATTGAACAAGGGATTTAAAAATTTTGGACGATACGAGAGCTACAGGCATGCAACAATTGCTAAGGTCGAACAACAATTTAAATTTTGCTTCAAGGTAATTCTAGGTATTTGGCCTCTCCAGTTTAGGTCCATTTTTTAGTTTATTGCAAGGTTTTCTTTGCCATCTAGAATTGTCATTACTCCAAGTCTCAGGATTTTCCTTTCGGTGCATTCATAGTTATTTTGTTCAATTGGCTCCCAATCTTATTTTTGCTCTGGTTTCTAGTTAGTTCCCTTACCTTGACCTTAGTTCTCCCGGGGTTTGGTATTTCATTGGGTGATTGGGCACAACCTTATCTTCCTCCTTGTCTCGCGGGCCTTTAGGTGGTGCCCTTCATACTTGTGTTAAAGGGACGGGTAGGTAGAGTGATTTTGAAAGAGAGTGGTCACTCGTGTGTTGTCTCAACACAGATTGAGTGGGGATATTTATAGATTCAGTGTATTGGGTTCCCTCCTAACAAGTGTAGATATGGGTCAATGGTGTGGAGCATTATGCCTAGGAAAAGGGGTCATAGTCGTCGAGTGAGGGGTAAACGTGGGAAATCTAATTGCGGATAGCCCAACCATTCGTGGGCTAAGACTCAGGCCTAGAAGGCAGTTGTTGCCTTTTAGGCTACAACCTCGCCTTGCACCCAATCTAACATACACAAGCTAGAGCAGAATATGCACCAAGAGATATAATCTTTCTCATACTTGGAACTTATTGGAGAAGTTTCTCATTGGCTCCTTGATCAAGGCCACACTAGGGGGAGGAGAACACAATATTTCCACTTGGTCACCTTATGCTGGCAATTAAAAACTTTGTTGGGGCAAGTCCTCAAGGAGAAACATGATGATTGTAATGAGATCATATCATCCCTCGATGATCTACAAATAAACCAATGGAGGATGCAAGACAATTTGGCTCGTTTGGAGCCTCGTGTGACTTGTCTAGTGGGACACTTGGAGCACATGGAGAAGCACATTTAGTGTGAATTTCCTAAACAACCACATACCGATTCTAGCCTAGTAAACCCTATGCTTGTAACTTCTTCTTATTCTTTGTGGCTATAAGTTGTGTAGATCTTTTCTCGTTTCTTAATAATCTTTTGTTTTTGTTATCTCAATATTTTTTGCTACTATCAAAATTATAGAATTATGGTGAATTAACTAACTAACAAATCTAGTAAAAATAAGATTAATAAACTTTTGAAACACTATAAACACCCATATAACTTATTGTCATAATGGAAATCTCATTGATTTAAAAAAAATGATTTTGAAATTTTTAAAAGCAAAAATTACAAACTATAATTCCAAAAATATTTACCATTTAAAAATTCTAAAAAAAAATTGAACGTGGAAAATTTCTAGAAACACATAAAATCATGGTAAAGGTGACTGCTAGACTTGGCCCAAAAGAAAGCTATTTAGAGTCATCCTTACTCGAGGCGGTTTTGATATTGGTAATTTGTTGCTTATTTTTCATCATTTTGAATTTATTTATACATTAAAAACACATTTTCAATAGATTTATTTATAATATTAAAAACATAGTTTTAATAACAAAAATTTACAATTTCCGATAGGGAATTTCTGTTGTCAAATTGAAAAGGTAAGAGTCGAATTTATAGAGAGCGCCCCTCTGGAATATGACATAAGGTATCATCCAACGAGAGTATGCCAGGTAGGCAATGACATGTATGTGTATAGATTTATTTTAATGGTGTTTGACTGATTAATTGATGGCCTTGTTTACTGAGGTTGAGGAATGGGTGAGATGGTGATCAGAATTTGGGTAAAATAATTTTAAGAAATTTTGTAATAATAGTGTTTAAATTATATTTTTAATGGTGAAAATAGATTCAGCAATAAAAATTTATGGGCATTTTAAATTTTGAAATTTCACAATTATAACTTAGATTTACAAAAATCTCTGCCAAATTATATTAAATATTACTAAAATTTCTATAATTTTCAAAACAAAAAACAATCTAATCAAACTAATAGATCACCACCAGTCTAGGTAATTCCAAAAACCAGGATAGCCAAACTCCTTAACCTATGTCCCTATGTCCGAATACAGTAATATTTAAGATGGAAAGTTGCATCTATAGCTCTGAGCATGTTAGAGCACATATTTGTGTATATTGAGAGAAATTGGGTAAGTATTGTCGATATGAATATTTTCCCAAAATTAATCGCTGTATGCAGCGCAGAGCTAATAATAGTGAGATGATGAATTCATTGGCTTGGTCATGGGAAATTCAGAACAGAATCTGAACCCAATCACATGAAATGGAATTAATTCCCAAGAAAGGCCTACAATATTCTCTGTCTTGTCATGCCACGAAAAATTTGTCTCCGAAAACTTTGATGTTTCTTTTGGAAGAGAAACTTTGCATATTTTTTGAACTCTATAAAATGACCAGTGATAAATGTTGGCTTAATGGCCACCTATTACACAAACGATTTTTGGTAAATAATTTAAAGAGACTTAATTAGATCTTAAGTTATGATATATCAAATTAATAGGAGGAATAATTTCACAGTCAAAGCCAATCCTTGAAACTCCGTTAAAACCCTAATCACAATATGTGTACAATAATTACTCATTAACATACTGGAACAAGCTTGGATTGGATTGGATACAAGTAATTTCGATACATGGATAAGCTTGGATTTTATTAGAAATACTAGTTACCTCTTCAGGTGTACTTGTCCCATCTGAATCAATGGTATTGTTTTTGTATTATAACTTTTAAATAAAATATTGTTTGATAAATTTTCTCAAAGCAACGAAACCGAAAGAAAAGCAGATAGTTCAACATTCGAGCACACAAGCAGAAATGCATAAGAGTAGTTGCGAAAAAATGAATAAATGCTTACAAAATTGAGTTTACAATTTTTTTGATTCAGAGAGAAGACATTCTACTTCTCTGCTATTCGAAGCTGTAGACCAAGGAACTATGGAAATAGTCGGGCAAGAGTTTATGGATTGAAATAATTAAAAATTATGTCCTCCTTGACGCTGCTGCTATTGCTATGATTAATAGAAGCAGAGATCATCATATTCTTATTGCCCAGCAGATCGAACTTCTCGGCCTCAGACTCCACATCATTGAAAGAAAGTTGGCCATCTCGTTTCTGCATCGATATATTTGGCTTGCAGCGCCTTCTGACATAATCTTCTGGAATATAAACATCCATAGCCAGATCCATGGAAAACCTGCAAGATGCTGCTACGGGAGGTTATCACAAAAACTGAAAAGGTCCAAACTGCGATAAAAGCTTAATTAATTAAAAGCACCAGATATTGGAATAAATAAAATAGCGCCCTTAGAAATTCAAATTTGAACTCACTTCAAATGGGTTTTCAACATTAAAGCTGCTATAAAAGCTTAATTAATTAAAAGCACCAGATATTGGAATAAATAAGATAAGGCCCTTCCAAATTCAAATTTGAATTCACTTCAAATGGGTTTTCAACATTAATTCTGTCAACTGGATTACCTACTGTATGACTGCAAACATTATTTATTGGCCATCATGCCTATGGGGATCATCTGCGCCAACCCATTTCCGCAACCGTTAACCGGAAAGTGTGTTTGCCGAAGAAATTATGTAAACAGATTTACGATGAAAACAAATGTCAGAATCCTCCACTCTCACGATCACTGTCAAGGCATTCAATACCCAATAGCATAAGATTTATTGGTTGCCATGCACAACACAGTCCCCACATGCCTTACACAGCGTCTCACACTTTCTCTGCGCTGCGACCTCTGCTACACTGCAAAACTAAACAGAAGCGAGGGAAAGGAATAATTAGATGTGAAGAGCGACAGACGGCCTGCAATGTCGTGACGTGTATAAAACAAGCTGTTAAAAAGGGAATTCATGAAGCTAAACAAAATCAATCGTGCATTTAGTAAAATACTTAGTTTATTGTCTTTTTATCTGGCAGTTGGATTACAATTATTCGTTTATTTATTTATTTATCTCGTTCTTCTTGAAGGATAATGTAAAATTTAATAAATAAAATGAAACAGTAATGAACAATGAAAATATAATTTTATTTTATTACTATTTAGAAATAAATAAATAATTATAAAAATTTATATACATATATTATTATAATTGGAATTAGTTATTAAATATTTTTTCAAAATCTTTAATAATTTTTATGATTTATGATTTTATAATGTTAATAGTTAATATTTATATTTTTGTTAATTTAAATTATTTCATTAAATGAAATAAGATTTTAAATTATTTTGTAACATCCAATGATGTACCAACAGTTATTTTACAAAGTTTTATTATTACTGTCAATTTTTACTTTCTTATTACTTGAAGTGTTAAAATTATTATGCTGCAAAGCCAAAACATATGATGTTAATTATTAATTTAAAGAATTTGATCAATTTTAAATGAACTGAAGAATAAGTTAAAATAACTCATTGGAAAAAACTCTCAGAGAAAGGATGCTCTTGTGAATGGTTTCTTCTTGGAGATGGACAAACTAGTCAGTGGGAAAAAGACCTTGGATAACATTAGGAAGGTATGAGACTTGAGATTGGACATAGTTCGGATGCCTAAGGTACCACGCAGTTTTAGCCACTGTCAGGAGCTGGAAGAGCTCGGAGGGGGATTCTGGACATAATCGCCAGATCCATGGTTGGGTGGTGAGACTTTCCAGGCAGAGAAAATACATGCATGCTTACAAGTAAAGCACGGAAACAGATAAGTAGAAATTATGTGTTTATTAAATATCAGTAGGAAAAAGGTTTGTCGCTTTATTTTAGTAAATGCACAGGTTAACATGCTAACGAATGAATAGTATGATTCTGTCAGTAGCAAAATTCCAGACTGTCAATTCTTTTATAATCTCAATACTGTCAGTTAGTTATACATATCATTGCATCAAGAAAATAAGGTAATGAAATTTATTCCCATCTTCTGAAATGAAAGATAACAGTTGTTTCAAGCCTTAAGCAAAAGAACAAGACCAATTTCCGTAGAAGAACAGTAACTCATATTATGTCCTAACTACTATTTATTACACAGAAGACTTTATTAGCCTATAAAATTACTTCGACTTGTAACTGTAACTCAGTCGATCTATGAACAATAATATGCTTTCCCTTCAACCATCATTAATCAAAAGAAACATATGGAAATGGCAAGTTGTGGGATTCACATTCAACAGACAATATATAACAGTAACTATTTGAAGTACTTATCGGTTTTTGACAGGAACTGTTCAATACCTAAGTTAAAAGAAATAACCCGTTACAATAAAGAACAATAACCCAGAATCATGACCGCGGAAACAGAAATAAGAATCAAATATTTTAATAATTAACCCAATTGAACAGCTATGTGTTTTATAAATGCTTGGTGGTCAGACCCATATTGGGAAAACCCTGACGGCGAAGCCGTTCAAAAAAGAGAACAGAGTAATTGTATTTAAAACAGTATAACAATTTACAGCGAAGTATTCAACCCTCTGTTAAGCGATATACATAAATTTCATAAAGCCAAAATAGCAGTGTATTTATCGAGCTCAAGATGGGGCGCGTCCATTCCCCATCGTTCTAATCTACAATAACCCTAAGATCTATGTATCTTCTGGGAAACCTTAATACTTCGGTCAGCGAACCACCAAACATATCAACATGAAGAAAAATCTAACAATCTATTAATTTTCCACCTAAATCTGAGATTGCCTTCGGGAACGCGTCCGATAACTGGAGAGGAACCAAGTTGTACGCGAAGGAAGAAACCATGGTCAGGGCACAACTTCACTCCAAGGAACGTTCTCTGAGTTTATACACATGAACCTCACCATAGAGCATACTTACAAACGGTTATAGTGGTAGAATAAGCTGAGCGCAATCAAAGGGCACTAAGAAGAAATACGAATTCTGAAGAATGATCTTACCTGGAGATGAAGTTACCGAATAGTAATTGGCAGGCCACACCTGAAATTGACAGGTCTCGATATCAAACCCTCATGAAACCAGAAGGTACCATGTATGGAAACCACACGAGTCTGTCTACATCACCTCGGGTTTGGAGAGCGAAACCATGATGCATCCTCCAACACCATGAACCAGTTATCGAATAATCCACCTGTGCAGGAGTCGAATAAGAGGTTTCAGGGAACAACTTAAGTGTCTAGCGAAAGAATAAAATAACAGGCAGAGTGAAATTGAAAGTGCAGGCTCATTTGCATGTTACCTGTGTGACCATGGAGGGAATTTTCCGCCATTCCACCTTCCGGGTGCTAGGGTCCTATAATAATATGATTCATAATTTTGAATTGGCTATGGTTAGTCTTGTAATATTGTACATACTTTTTCTTTCTGAAAAATGTTTTCCATATTTAAAAATTAAAAAATATAAAGAGAGTATGTCCTAAAAGAATAATCAAAGGACAAAAAGAAAGGAAAAAAGAAAAAAAAAAAAAAAAGTGAAAAATATGAACCCCAAAAATAAATAAAAATAGATCATGAAAGTGTGTAAATTCAAATGCCACTACTTTTTATTTTACTATGCAAAATAAGATTGTGTGTAGCTTGTCATAAATGCCACAATCCATGATGGTCAGATAGCTTAATCTTGACTCATTCATGCTTTAAATTTCATGATGATATATAGAGAATAAAGGTTTAGCCAAATTGTTTAACCTTGGCAGATCAGTAGTTAGGAATAGAATAAAAATGAGTTCATCAATTTAATCTGAGCCACTGGAAGTTATAAGGTTAGAATTAGATAGTTTGCTTGTTAAAAGAAAAGGAAATAAATGGTCAGCAAGCTCAAATGCACCCAATAAATGAAGAAAAAATGTTAGGATAAATAAAGGGTAGGTAGAAGAAAGATTGCAAATGCACAAGGTTGTTGAATGAAAAGCATATTTATCATGCTTAATCCTATGTTTCATGTGCAGGAGGATTTATGAGAAAGCAAAGGATATTCACCAAGCTTGTTTGACTAATTTCCCCTCATTTCACTACACCCCCACATACTTACTTGCTAATTTCCCCATTATGCCTTCATCACTTATAAATACCCTTTGTCCCCTCATTTTGACCTTTACCCTTGAGTTTCACACATTCCCCTAGAAATTACCCTTCAAAAATCATTCCCCTTTCCCAAAACACCTTTCCCTAGTGTGAAACCCATTCCCCATTATAAATATCACTTCCCCCCTTATTAATTTATCTTTTCCCCCTAAAAACCCATAAAAAACCCCTTATCCTAAGTTTTTATGCCCCCACATTATGTAATTAACCTCATCCATTTCATATTTCCCCGACAAACTTTTTAACCCACCAACCCTTGGTGTAGTTAAAAAACCCCCGCCACATAACCCATGGTCCCACCTTAATACCCGTTGCTTATATTAAAATCCTGACCTTATTTACTAATTAATTACAATTATTTGTAATTAAACCCCGGGCCCCACAAATCCCTTTCCCGATTCTATCCGTGCAACTTAACCACGTGATAGCCCTTCGATTTCCTACCCCCAAATCTGATGGCGTACAGCCATATCGCGCGGGTTCATCATCCGATCGATAACAACCCGAGAGCACACGAGATTCACGGTTTTGTCTAGGCATTGTTATGTTACGTGGTGGCACTAAGCTAGATCGTGTGCTCGTGAAAAATACTGTTTTCCCTCCAAAAGCGGTGTGATGGCCCAGAAAACCACCTCCCCACCAAGACCAAAAACTTCCCATTGTTCATTGATTATTTCCGCGCCAAAATGTGACCATTACCAGTTAAAAAGCCAAAAAAGCCCTAAATTGCTCTTTTCGCTCGTTTTTCACTGCAACTGCTGCTTAGCCATTTGCGACCCCCTGAAACCTTTGCAACCAATTTGACCACTGTCTACCACCTGAAGAAGTTCTGGATACCTAATTGAAGCAACCAGTTGACAGTTGAAGCCACCGTACCCTCTGCATTCTCCATTGAAACTAATCTACTCGTCAGACCACCAAAGTCCAGGTATTCTTGAGAAAAAACAGAACAACCCTTCAATTTGAAAACGCATAGTTTAATTGAACGGTTAATTAATTTAAATTAATTAAGAAGCTTGCCTAAATTGAAGAGAAATTTATTTGTATACCCCAAACCCTGTTTACAAATGATAGTTACCCTCCCATTGTTCCAGACCTTCCCAACCTCACTTTTGAAACCACTACAAACCTAATTCATATCTCTAAACCCAATTATGGCTTCCCAAACCTCTCTAGACATGAGACCTCTACAAACCCCTCACCTGGACATCGACCACCTTGCATTAACATACAAAGATTTCCAAATAAAGGATACTGTTTCCCCTGCCTACCTTCTAAAGCTCCACCGCTGGAGTAAGGACAAATTCTTAAACCAGAACGATGACATTCACCCATGGGAGTCTAATTTACTCAAGTATTTTCTTCCAGAAGTACACCCATTCCCAGAAATCATCCACTTTTGTCATACTTGCTACATTCCCAGCCAAAGGGCCATTGTCACCCCTGACCAGTAAGTGTTGTTTACCATCACTGCAAAATCCATTAACCAAATGTTGCAGATCCAACCAAGACCTAATGAAACCACACTATCTATTAGAGACTTTTTGGACCTCTATACCAAGTTAGACCTTCCTAGAATAGCCCAAATTTTCCAAACTTTCATTATAGAGGAATGACATACTCCAACAGATAGTCCCCCTTATGTTGCCACCATTTTTTTTGAGAGAGGCAGACAGATTATTACCATGCTCTCTTGCATTTTAGGATATACCACAGATGAGCATGTGGATGAGGTTGTCCTGGCTTTCCTTTCCATTTTTAGCCTAGGAAAGCCTCATGTTGTAATTTACAATTATGATTAGTTCATTGCAGATAGGATGCATGAGCAGTTCACCAAAATACCTACTGAGAGAGTCTTCAAGTACTCATCTGTATTATTTCACATGTTTTTATACTACCAATCAGATAAATTCCCTGTCAGCATCCAGAAGTTGGATACCAAAGGAAATCCAAGGTCAATTATCTGTTGGACACCCTTGATCCAAAAGTACTCCACTATATTCACTCACAAGGAATTCATTGATTCATTTGTCCATCCAGTTATGAATATGCTAACCAGTAGCCCTCAACGAAAATCAGTCAAGAGATCAAAAGGGTGTTACAGTTGGCTAAGAACAGTAAGGTAGGAGACTGGTATATGTACCAGAACCACACAGAGATAAGAATATATGGATGCCAACTTGCCCCTTACAAGCTGCCCAAATACCTCCCCATGAGGATATTTGCACTAGAATACTTTAGGCAGATTATCAATTCTGATGAAGTCAACTTCCTAGCAGCTAGGAAGAAAACCCAATTCAAAATGAAAAATCAATTGGGCCCCTTCATTTGTAATACCAAAGAAGCTGGACCAAAGGCAATAAGATTTTGTAGCAAATGAAATTCAAAAACAGTTTTATGTGGCAGTATGACCCTCATGGAGTCATAAATAAGCTAAGGATCAATGTCAAATTGGGACCTTTCATCCATCATCCCAGACCAGACATTGAGAGGTTTTCCAACCAGTCAGAATGGTTGGAAAATATTCTAATAGACATGGACAGTACTATAGTTGATGTAGAAAATACATTGATTAATGTAGAGAAACAGATTGATGAAAGTTCCTTCCTGCAGGTTCCAGAACTAGGAGAACCAATGAATATTCCTCCTATTTTACAGACTCCGACAAATGAAGACAAGAACCTAAAGAGAAACAGGGAAGAAGGTTCCATTTTAGCCATAGAAACCACAGATGAATAGTTCGAGATTAGTTACAGGAAGAGGCCCAAGCTTAGTCCTGTAACTGAACAGGAAGACACCATTGAATCAATGGAAATCACTGACACTGATACAATGGTGGAAAGAAGCAAAGGTACAACAGCTTCAAAAGAAACACATCATCCCTCAACATCAAACACTCAACTTATTGAGATACGGCTCAGTGTTGAGGTTTCTTCATTCACTAAGCCAGTGGATAAAGAAAAGGATATCAAGGACATATATAAAGAAATTAAGTTGAGAAATGAGAAGTTGAAGGCCGAGACTTATGCTTAGTACTTCAAGCACACACCAGCAAATAAAAGTAGGTTGATGTCATCTTTTGACATCAAAACAAGAAAAATGCAGGTGTCATTCATGTAGCCTACTGTCCAACAGCCAAAAACATCAATTGACTACAGGAAAATAGACTTTGAGGTTTTGGCCAGGGATGTTCATCCCATTGACCAAATTGAGTTCTACAAACAAGCATGTGAGATGATTTATTCCACCTAGACAGGAAAAGATATGGTTGCACATAAGCTGCAAAGTTCATTGGACAACATTAAGCATATTACAAATTGGAAAAGGCCTCCTCACAAGCCAAGGACAATAGGTTCAAGTCACTAGAGGACTTGGTAATTGAACTGGGACATGATCCCAATGATATCAAGGTTGTTGAGAAGTTAATAAAGAAGAAGAATGAGGACATTGCTACTCTCAAAAAGAAACTCAAATTGCCTTATTCAGAGCACCCAGAGACAAAAGAGGTCTTTGAGAGCTAAACTCATTAGGAGGAGATGATGGACCTTGTTCTCCAACTTAATTATTAAATAAAGGAAATGGGGAACGAGTTAGACATCTTGATACAGTTAAAACAAACTAGTCTTGACACTATCCCTGCCACTGTTATCCCAACAGTTACTATTGCAGTACCATCCACTTTGGTAGTATCATTGGCTCCTACAGCTCCACTAGCTACAACCTTCCCAACTTCTACAACGTCTACATTAGCAACAGGTTTGACATCAACAACAGCCCAGCCAGGTGATGAGGCAAGAAAGTTGGTCAAGGCAATGGGAGACATGTCCATTCAGACCACACAAATAAACAAGCTTAAGGAAAAGATAACCAATCCGGAGAGTGACTATAAGCTTGCCCAAATTATGCACAAAGAAGAAGTACAGAAGGTGCCAACTAGAATGAATGAAAGAAGAATCAAAGAGATTATAGAAGGAATTGACTTTAAAGGAACCACTGGGCTGAGCCAAGGAACAGTTATGGGCCAATATCATTGACTCTGTCAATGATATTTGGCCATCCATTCAGGTAATCTTTGAGCAAAAAGACTTAGTGAAAGAGGTTACAGAAGCCATATAGAGAGTTAAAGCAGAACTGGGAGACATGCCAAAGGAAGCCACTAAAATAATTCATTTCCTCAACTCTAAGAACAAATATGAATTACAGGAGTTGGAGATACTTGACAAGATAGGTACAATATTGGAGGTTAAGAAGGTGCTCACTAAGAGAAATTTAATGCTAAACCTTGAGGACAAATGCCAAACCATGCAACTAGCTATAGACAGGTTCATGGTGAAGTTTGATGTTTTGAGGCAAAAGGGTCTACCCAATCCCTTAGTAATAAACGACAAATTGATGCCACATGAAGACTACAACAGAAGAATTAGAGAAGTGGCAAGGGATCAGGTAAATACTTCCTCTATGAAGGGGATGCCTACTGGCAAGGTCCTATATTAGACCTTTGAGAACTTGTTTTACCTCTAGCATGAGGTAAAACACCTTTTTGTAAATAAACCCACTTTTTGCCAAGTACATGGAGGCAGATGAAATATACAGGAAGATGGTAAATATCCAATTACCAGATGCAGAAACATGGGAGAAATTGAATGACTTACTGTAAAGATACACAGTCAAAATGTAAAAATGTACAGTAAGGGTGAAAACAACATAGTAAAAGGATAATGATAGATCAGCCAAGTAAAAGAGTATCAGTTGAAAGGTCAAAGTACAAAGAAGAGTCAGCGTGAAGACCAACAACAAAGCAGAGAATAAAAGGCAAAATATCAGAGCATAAAGAACATCACAACCTAATAAATAGGGATAGCATACAATAGTTGAACATCTGTCTCTATCTTCTTGCATGAAGATATTTCTTTCTCCTAGATTAATTCCCAAGACAGTTTGGGATATTTTGTAAACTATTTTGTAGAAATACTTCATAATTCGAAGTATTGAGTGTGGATTGCTATACATTTTTAGAGTTGGATTGATCATAAAACTTGAGAATTATTGTACCAATTTTTCAAGTCAACAGACTGGACTGAGGAATAAAAAGATTGCATTATAGGATTCATGTGTTGAAATGGCAAGAATTCCATAAACATTTTAAGGATAAATATTTAATTGAACGTTATTACGTTGAAAAATCAAAGGAGTTCCATGAGTTAAGATTGGGAAACTTGACCATGGACAAGTATGTGAATCAGTTTACCTCCCTCTTATGATATGTCTTGTACATGTAGGAGGAAAAAGCTAAAATTTAGCGGTTTATTAGCAGTCTACCCAACTTCATGAAGGAAAAGTTAGAATTTGATTATCCTAGAACAATGGATGATGTAGTGTGAAAGGCCCGTATCTATTATCAGCAAATGAAATAGAAGAACGAGGGTCCCAAAGGAACCATTGGCAGGAAAATGAGGAACTTACCCCCAAACAGACAACCGAAAGTCGCAAATAGTAGAAATAATCAACAAAGAACTTTCAGAAAATTTGCAAGGAACCCGCCCAAAATCCCAGCTTACACCGAGAATAGACAAACAGATGGAGTTAGTAAATCTACTAGTGATCAATCGCTAAAACAACCTTTGTAATGCTGGGGATGTGGGGAATCTCATTACTACAAGAATTGTCCACACAGGGCTAGAACAAAACAACTCTCAAATATGCAAGAGGCCTCCACAGTTGGAGACGTAGCAAGGAGCATGCCCAGAATTAATGTTGCTCTGGATGATCACCAAGCAGAATACCAACCCACCATGATCGAGTGCGAAGGTATGATTGTTGATCAACCTATTTCTGTTTTATTTGATCCAGGTGCTAGCCTAAGCTACATTAGTCCTAAAGTGGTAGAGAAATGTTAGCTGCAAAGTAGTAAATTTAAGAAATATTGGCTAGTTCAACTAGCCACCAGAACAAAGAGAAGGGTGACGACAAAAACAGAAAACTTCCCTATAACAGTTTCAGGACAACCCATCCATGTTGATCTGAACATACTTCCCTTGGGTTCGTATGATGTATTAATAGGGATGGACTAGTTGGAAGGGCGTTGGTCCCTAGTTGACTATAAAGAGAAATCTGTAAGCTATCTCACAGAGTTGGGACAGCGAAAGGAAATTCAAGGAATCAAGAAAAACCTTAAATTACATCCTATTACAGCTAACTAGCTCGGAAGATGCATTAGAAAAGGCTGCCAGATTTATGTTGTCCAAGTAGGATACACAAATGACTGAAACAAGATGACTTCTTTGGAGAATATTCCAGTGATTCAGGATTTCGTGGATGTGTTCCCTGAATCCATCCCGGGGCTGCCACCTAGATGTGATATTGATTTTACCATCAAGTTAATACCTAGAGCAACTCCTGTTTCGAAATCCCCTTACTGCATGACCATTCCTGAGTTAACAAAACTCAAAATGCAATGTCAGGAACTTTTGGATAAAAGATACATCCACCCTAGTGTATCTCCTTGGGGAGCCCCTGTGTTGTTTGTGCAAAAGAAGGATGGGACCTTAAGACTATTCATTGATTATTGTCAGCTAAATAAACTAACGGTCAAAAATAAGTACCCTTTGCCCCATATTGACGATTTATTTGATCAAGTGCAAGGAGCTAGTGTATTCTCAAAAATCGACTTAAGGTCTGTTTACCACCAAATTAGAATAAAGGATGAAGACATCTGCAAAACCGCATTCCGAACTCATTATGGTCATTACGAGTTCGTGGTACTGCCTTTCGGCCTTACCAATGCTCCAGCCACTTTCATGAGCCTGATGCATGGCATTTTTCAGCCATTTTTAGATAAGTTTGTACTGATTTTTATTGACGATATACTAATTTATTCAAAAAATCAAGAGGAGCATGAGAAACACTTAAGAACAGTATTGCAGATTTTGTGAGATAATCAGTTGTACGTAAAGTATAGTAAGTGAAATTTTTACAAAAGTCAAATTCAATACTTATGCCATGTTATATCAGTTGAGGGAATAATGGTGGATCCAGAAAAGATCAAAACTATTATGGAATGGACCACTCCGAAAAACATTGCTGACATAAGATCCTTTTTGGGTCTGGCAAGTTATTACCACTGATTCATTAAAGGCTTTTCAAAGATAGCTTTTCCTTTGACCTCGTTACAAAAAAAGGGTGTGCCTTCCTCTGGACAGTAGAATGTCAGCAAAGTTTTGAGCAGCTGAAACAATTACTTACTATCGCACCGGTGCTAAAGGTAGTAGATCTGGAAAAATCATTTGTGGTATGCACAGACGCGAGTAAGGAAGGTGTCGGTGGTGTATTAACACAAGAAGGAAAATTCATAGCCTATGAATCGCATAAACTAAAAGATTATGAACAACGATACTCACCATATGATCTGGAATTGACCGCAGTAGTACACGGCTCAAAATGTGGCAGCACTATCTCCTAGGAAAGAAATTTATGTTATTAACCGATCATAGCAGTCTTACAAACTTCTTTAACCAGTCTAGTTTAAATGCTCGGTAGGCTAGATGGACCGCGTTCTTGAGAAAATTTGACTTTGACATGAAGCACCTCAAGGGGAAGGAAAACCGAGTAGCAGATGCATTAAGCAGAAAAGTACATTGCATTTATGAAGTACAATTCAGCCATGTACAATCTAACCTACCAGAGGTCATCTGAGAAGCATCCCTCAAAGACCCAGAGTATGCATTCCTTTGGCAGCAAGCCTCAGAAGCTCTGGCGAAGGGGAAACAGTCTGATTATGGTATTAATCTTGAAAAAATGCTAACATTTAGAAACAGAATATATATTCCTAACCAGAATTCTGTCAAGCAATTATTATTGGATGAATTCCATAGAAAGCCTTACGCCGCTCACCCAAGATACCAAAAACTATCATAAAAAGTTATTTCTGGCCAGGTTTAAGGAAATATGTGGCTGAATATCTATCCAAATGCTTAGAGTGCCAATTGGTGAAAGCAGAACATCAACATCCTGCTGGTCTGTTACAACCATTACCCATTCCTAAGTGGAAATGGGAGACGATCACCCTAGACTTTATTACCGGGTTACCTCGTACTAAGAAGTAGCATGACTCAATCATGGTTGTGGTGGATAAGCTGAGAAATACTGCTCATTTCATACCCGTAAAGTCCACCTATAAGACAGTGGAGATCGCAGACATATTTATGAGGGAAATCTTCCGACTACACGGAATACCCTGAGTAGTAATTTCTGACAGGGATGTCAAATTCACATCCACATTTTGGAAAACCCTCTTTGCTGGGTTAGGTACTCAGATTCAATTCAATACTACCTACCATCCACAGACAGATGGACAGACAGAGCAAGTGAATCAAGTCTTGGAAGACATGTTGAGGATGTTCGTAATGCAACAACCACATAAGTGGGAGGACTACCTCCACTTGGTAGAGTTCGCCTACAATAATGGACATCACGAATCATTGGGGATGAGTCCTTTTGAGGTGTTGTACGAAAGAAAGTGCCGAGTGCCCACTGATTGGAATAGTCCAGTTAATAAGTTAGCATTGGGTCCTGATATGTTAGCTAAAATGGAGGCCACAGTTAAAAAAGTTCGCCAGAACTTGAAAGCTACTCAAGATAGGCAAAAGGTGTATGCAGATAAGAAAAGAACTCATAAAGAATTCCAATTGGGGGATCATGTGTATTTGAAAGTGAAACCCTGGAAAAGTACTTTACAGTGGAAGGGTTGTGCTAAATTGGCACCTCGGTATTGTGGACCCTTTCAAATATTGGAACAGATTGGGCCTGTGGCATACAAGCTAGCACTCCCAGGCCATATATGAGTCCATAATGTTTTTCATGTGTCTTTGTTAAATAAATGTGTTTATGCCCCTCGGCATATTAAATTGGGAAAATATATAGATATTAAAAGAATAAAGTCAATAATTTATGAATTGTTGTCTTAGAAAGACTTCTAACAGCAAGTTACACTTGTGCAGGTCGAACCCGAGGGAGAGTTTCTAGCAGAGCCTCTTCGTATCCTCGATCGAAGAGAAACCATCTTGCGGAAACGAGCCATCATCCAAGTTAAAGTGCGATGGAAACAATTTGGCCCGAATGAGGCTACTTGGGAAGAGGAAGAAGTTGTGCAGGAAGCATACCCGGCACTATTTGCTTGAAAAGAACAACAGGGACGATGCTCCTCTCAAGGGGAGGGAGCTGTAACACCCAATGACGCACCAACAATTATTTTACAAAGTTTTACTTATTACTGTCAATTTTTACTTTCGTATTACCTGAAGTGTTAAAACTATTAGGCTGCAAAGCCAGAACATATGATGTTAATTATTAATTTAAAGAATTTGATCAATTTTAAAAGAACTGAAGAATCAGTTAAAATAACTCCTGAAACAGTTACCAGTAGTTTTCCCATCTTTCCCTTGAAAAAGAGGAATGACAGAACCTTGGGGGGTTGGAAAAAACTGTCAGAGAGAGGATGTTGTTGTGAATGGTTTCTTCCTGGAGCTGGACAAACTAGCTAGTGGGAACAAGACCTTGGATAACAGCCGAAAGGTACGAGACTTGAGGCTGGACATAGTCCGGACGCCCAAGGTACCAAGCTGTTTTAGCCACTGTCAGGAGCTGGAAGAGCTCAGAGGGGGATTCTGGATGTAATCACCAGATCCATGGTTGGGTGGTGAGACTTTCCAAGCAAAGAAAATACATGCATGCTTACAGTAAAGCAAGGAAACAAATAAGTAGCAATTCTGTGTTTATTAAATATCAGTAGGAAAAAGGTTTGTCGCTTTATTTTAGTAAATGCACAGGTTAACCTGCTAACGAATGAATAGTATTATTCTGTCAGTAGAAAAATTTCAAATTGTCAATTATTTTATAATCTCAATTCTGTCAGTTAGTTATATGTATCATTGCATCAAGAAAATAAGGTAATGAAATTTATTCCCACCTTCTGAAATGAAAGATAACAATTGTTTCAAGTCTTAAGCAAAAGAACAAGGCCAATTTTCATAGAAGAACAGTAACTCATATTATGTGCCAACTACTACTTATTACACAAAAGACTTTATTAGCCAATGGAATTGCTTCGACCTGTAACTGTAACTCGGTCCATCTATGAACAATAATATGCGTTCCCTTCAACCATCATTAATCAAAAGAAACATACATAAATGGCAAGTTGTGGGATTCACATTCAACAGACAATATATAATAGTAACTATTTGAAGTACTTATTGGTTTCTGACAGGAACTATTCAATACCTAAGTTAAAAGAAATAACCCGTTACAGTAAAGAACAATAACCTAGAATCATGACTGCGGAAATAGAAATAAGAATCAAATCTTTTAATAATTAACCCAACTGAACAGCTATGTGTTTTATAAATTCTTGGTGGTCAGACCCATATTGGGAAAACCCTGACGATGAAGCCGTTCAAACAAGAGAAGAATAGAGTAATTGTATTTAAAATAATATAACCATTTATAGTGAAGTATTCAACCCTCCGTTAAATGATATACATAAATTTCATAAAGCCAAAAAAACAGTGTATTTATCAGGCTTAAGATGGGGCGTGTCTGTTCCCCATCATTCTAATCTGCAATAACCCTAAGATCTATGTATCTTCTGGGCAACCTTAATACTTCAGTCGCGAACCACCAAACATATCAACATAAAGAAAAATCTAACAATCTATCAATCCTCCACCTAAATTTGAGATTGCCTTCAGGAACTCGACCGATAACCAGAGAGGAACCAACCTGTACGCGAAGGCAGAAACCATGGTCAGGGCGCAACTTCGCTCCAAGGAACGTTCTCTGAGTTTATACACATGAACCTCACCATAGAGCATACCTGCAGACGGTTACAGTGTTAGAATAAGCCTGAGCGCAATCAAAGGGCACTAAGAAAGAAATACGAATTCTGAAGAATGATCTTACCTGGAGATGAAGTTGCCAAATAGTGATCGGCAGGCCGCACCTAAAATTGATAGTTCTCGATATCAAAACCTCATGAAACCAGAAGGAACCCCGTATGAAAACCACACGGGTTTGTCTACATTACCTCGGGTTTGGAGAGCAAACCCATGACGCATTCCTCCAGCACCATGAACCAGCTATTGAATAATCCACTTGTGCAGGAGTCAAATAAGAGGTTTCAGGGAACAACTTAAGTGTCAAGTGAAAAAATAAAATAACAGGCATAGCGAAATTGAAAGCACAGACTCATTTTCACGTTACATGTGTGAATGTGGAAGGCATTTTCCATCATTCCACCTTCTGAGCACCTAAAACTACAGAGCCATTGCTCACCCACCTCGGCACAGCCAAATGAACCTCACATCGCCGAGAAAGGCATTAACTTACCACCTTCAATCCCAAATCACTGAGACCGTAGATTTGCCTAGATCTAACGGTGGAGTGTCTGCCAAATGCAAGGGTTCGAGACCCTTCTGAGCAACTGGACTAAATGACATTAATGCAGGACTGTGTGGCCAGCGAAGAGAGGGACTGCGGTGACAGGAAAGAGCCTCGGGGCTCTCCCGCCTTAATGGAGGGGCGCCATTCCAAGGTAAGCCTGCTCAGGTGGTGTTAATGCAGGTTATGTGGAGGTACAACTAGGAGTTAAAGCGTAACCGCGACATTATCCAATGTCAACATTAACATTACATGCAAACAAAATGTGTAGTAAACCTTTAATGAACCCTTTAATATGCGCTTGGAGCTTTGACATAGAGTTAAATCATTTAATGGTAGGACATTTCAATTAAAATAAATAACTTACATTCTTCGTTGAAATTTTTTTTTTGGGTTTAGGAAGTTACACATTTATTAAAACATTTAAAATAAATTTATACTTTTTTATTATTAAAAAAGTTAAATTTTAGAATATTTAAATTTAATTATAATGGTAAAACTTTTAGAATTTATTATTTAATTATTAATTAATTTTAAAAAATTTCTATAAGATGTAGAATAATGAGTGAATGGGCGTATTATTAAGGTATTTTTATTTAATGATCAACTTTAAATCTCATAAGTGTCTCACATATTTAATCTCCAAATAAAAATTATAGTGATAGTTGAAAAAATAAAATCCATAATAAGGCCCAAAGGTTAGCTCAATTGGTCGAGTTCCTATCGTTAAAAGCATCTTCGCCTTGTTCTTGGATTAGGATCTAGTCATGAGCCCACACCATAGTAATATGAAATCTATCTAATTATCAACACTAAGGATAACCATCATTTATCATTGTTATTCAAGGAAAACCACACCACTTAAAATTAATAGCTAATAATCTATATAATGGAAAAGTTTCACTCCTACCTAATGCTTCTGAACCTTAGAATTACCCAAACTTTTAGCCAAACAAAAATACCAAATCCATTTAATCTATTTATATATAAATACCAATTTTCTTTTCAATCATTTTTATTTTTATTTTTAATATTATATGTAATTAAAAAAAAATCCCCTTAAACGATACGTGAGATGGTCATTTTAAAGTTTAAAGTATTGTAACTTTTCAAAAAAAAAAAAATTTCAAAGTAATATTATTGAAAATGATTTAAGTTTACATATTATTTTAAAATATTTAGATACACTTCAACCTTTGTCACGCATATTCACGTCTTTAATTTTTTAAATATAAAAATTAACACTATAAAATGTCTTATACTGTCGTAATCAAACGGAAAGAGCTAAAGGGCATGCTATAGGGCATTAAATGCCCCACTACATGCGCCCTGGTTAGCTTTTTATAACGCGTGCGCGAGATGATGGATAAATAAAAAATAAGCAGCGCATGTTAAATAGCTAACGGGGGCGCACGTAGCCGGGCATTTAATGCCCTATAGTATGCCCGTTAGCTCTTGCCGTAATCAAACAAGCACTAATGTTAGGTTGCACATATTTCTAAATTGTTAATTTCCACTTAATTATTTCTATTTAATATTTATTTTAAATATGTTAAAAATATTTTCTTAATGAGAGGATTTTTATTTAAAATCGATTGTCTCAAAATTGGTTATCCTAAACCATTTCTGGTTTATGGTGTTTACAAACCATATTCCTGTTACATCATGTGTTTTTTCACCTCATTTTATTTGCAATGAATTGAGAGGCACCTATGGTCGCGTGACATATGAACTGTTAGGAAAAGAGACCGAGACGACCAGCAATCTGTAAAATCCCATAAGATATTTAATGTGGTCGGGTTGGTCGGGTTGTATAGGTTTATTATTAAATTAAAAAAATATAAATTTAACCATAGGTATATACAACCAGATCTCATTAAATATCTTACATGCCAGTAAATAAATTTTGGTCATTGAAACATGTGCTTGTGGTGAAAACCTCAAAATGCAATTGAAAATAAATTACTACCTTTGTGCACACTGAGAGCTTGCTCTGAGGTGGAGGTACACGGACATGAAAGCATAATAACGATTTTATAATGCGGAATAAACACTTAAAAGAATCGAAAACTTGAATACCTTAGAAATCATACCTCCAACCATTGATGCTGCTCACACTCCAATGCCAAACTTTCTGCTACGCTTGAGGCAGTCCCTTCACTTTTTGTTTTCTGATGTGTTTACGACGGTGTTGGCTCGATAAAAACCGTAGCTCGGAAGTCATAGGTTCCAGTCCGATGGAGATCACAAATTTAACAACATTTTCTTTAATATACAAAATCAACTCTTGGCCATGACAAAGCAGAAAATGAGGCAGTTAGCTGATTCACACGATCAGCTTTCAATCCTTAGTGAAGCAAAAATTTACAACATCTTTCAGGCGTTGCTGAGGCAGATAAAGGCCTTGGAGAGAGAAGCTTCAAAAACTACTCTTCACTCACTGGATTGAACAAATGTCCAACAATTTTAGAAGGAAGAGAATGTGAGTCTTCTTTGGATTTTCTCAACAAGGATCCCGAATCTAAAGACATTCAGCTCCAACTTTTGAAGCCCAAAAGTCAAGCTTTGCAGTCACGTGTACATGAAAAGACAAACCCAGATGGCGTGTGTAAACAAAAAGCAGTAAGGAAGATGCCTGAAAAAAAAAAGCCAAAAGTATGGTCTCCCTGAACATCGTTCAATAGTTGTTTACAAAATTCACCCAAAATCTCTCATCCGTGGCACTTCCAAGCTCTGCTCACTCTGATTTGATGGTGTAAGGCTGAAGGAGATTGAGTTAGTGAGCTTGGGGACCAAACAAAAGTATTTATAGCCAAGCTTCCATCAAGCTTTTGTTGGCTATGTGTCAAGTGTTCCACAAAATATGGTAGAGAATTGTAGAGGGAGTAATGGACCACTCTAGGAGCTCCCAACAAGAAATTAATCAACAACGGATGGTTTCCATAATTGAAGGAATCGACGGCAGACCGTTTCCAAACCATTGGCGGCCATAAAGGGAGCCGTTAAGGGAGCTAACATTCTCTCCCTTGGTCCATACTTCCAATCTAATGTCTCATCTCAAAACCCATTGATAATATGTATTAAGTAATAGATACATGAATCATGGCGATAAGTCTTCTAATGACGAGTATTATCTTCCATGTATTACTATGTATTTATTCTTATTATAATTTATGTGGCAACAATTTCTTTAATGAATAAACCTTATGTTTATTCTTGGTCCTACACAGATGAATTCTCTCAAATCAAATTAAGGTGCACATAAGTATGAGGAAAACATCACAATAATTAATAATCTCATTAAATAACATTGTCCATACAATGAGAAACTACATAATGGAACCAATTCCCATATTCATTACATGATCCTTGAATTTAAATGGTGGCATGCCCTTAGTCAAAGGATCAGCGATCATCAAATTAGTGCTGACGTGCTCAATGACCACTTTATTTTCTTTAACACGTTCCCTTATAGCTAAATACTTAATGTCGATGTGTTTATTTTGACTCCCACTTTTGTTGTTTTTAGCCATAAAAACAGCAGCTGAGTTGTCGCAATACATTCTCAATGGCTTACAGATAGAATCCATAATTCTAAGCCCAGAAATGAAAGTCTTAAGCCATACACCATGTAAAGTAGCCTCAAAACAGGAGACGAACTCGGCTTCCATAGTGGAAGTGGCAATCAAGGTCTGCTTGGCACTCCTCCATGATACAGCTCCACCGGCCATCATAAAAATGTCTTGATGTTGATTTGCATGAATCAACACATTCAGCGAAGTCAGAATCTGAGTAGCCAACTACTTCCAAATTGTCCGTCCGTCTATACATAAGCATGTAGTTTTTGGTTCCTTGAAGGTACTTCATTACTTTCTTTGCAGCTCTTCAGTGGTCAAAACCTGGATCACTCTGATATCGTCCCAACATTCCCACAACAAATGCAATGTCAGGGCTTGTGCAGACCTGAGCATACATTAGGCTTCCGATAGCAGAAACATATGGAATGTTCTTCATTTGTTCCCTTTCAAAGTCGTTCTTCGGGCATTGGTTCAAATTGAACCTATCACCCTTCACAATGGGAGCTACACTTGGTGAACAATCCTTCATCCGAAATCTCTCTAAAATTTTATTAATATAGGTCTCCTGAGACAAACCCAAGATGCCTCGAAATCTATCTCTATGGATCTTAATGCCAATAACATAAGATGCCTCACCCATATCCTTTATATCGAAATTTTTAGAGAGTAATTGTTTCACCTCATGCAGTAAACCCTTATCCTTGGTTGCCAGCAAAATATCATCCACATATAAAACAAGAAAACAGATTTTACTCCCATTGACTTGCAGGTATATACATTGATCCATAATATTTTCTACAAAACCGAATGAAGAAATTACATTATGGATTTCAAATACCATTGGCGGGATGCTTGTTTTAAACCGTATAAGGATTTCTTGAGCTTGCAAACCAATTGCTCACCATCACTAGAGGGGAATCCTTTAGGTTGTTTCATGTAAACCTCCTCCTCTAGATCTCCATTGAGAAATGTCATTTTCACATCTATTTGTTGCAACTCCAAGTAAAAATGGGCTACTAATGCCATAATCATGCGCAAGGAATCTTTCTTAGATACAGGAGAGAAAGTCTTCGTGTAATCGATTCCTTCTTTCTGAGTGAATCCCTTAGCAACGAGTCTTGCCTTGTATCTCTCAATGTTGCCCAATGAGTCTTTCTTTGTCTTAAAGACCCATTTACATCCAATGGCTTTTGCACCATTAGGCAACTCAACAAGATCCCAGACTTCATTACTCTTTATATAATTCATCTCTTCCTTCATGGCATCATGATTCTTTGCAACTCATGGCTTGTGAAAATGACTCAGGATCATTTTTGGCTCCAATGTTGTAGTCAGATTCTTGCAGATACACAACATAATCATCAGGAATTGTTGATCTCTTTGGTCTAATAGATCTTCTTAATGTTGTACTATCATCTTCCTGAGAAGTATGTGGTTCAACTCGTTGTTCAAAAGTTCTTGGCAACTCTTGAACGACCTGATCTACTGGAATATCGTCAACAGCTTGTGGAACTTCAACAATTGGTTGTTCAACACCAGTTTGTACTTAAGGGGTGTTGTGAACAATAACCAATCTATCACTTGAGGTGGAAGGCTGAGATTCTGAATGATCCTTCTCAGAAACTATGTTCCTGGTTTGATCGCTCCCACTGATCAAGTCATTTTCAAGAAACTTTGCATTTCTTGATTCCACAATCCTAGTGCTATGAGATGGACAATAAAATATGTAACCTTTAGACCTTTCAGCATATCCAATGAAATACCCACTAATGGTCCTTGGGTCTAGCTTCTTCTCATGTGGATTATATATTCTTACTTCAGACGGGCATCCCCAAACGCGCATATGTCGCAAACTCGATTTCCAAACTTTCCATAATTCAAATGGCGTTTTAGGAACATCCTTGGTTGGAACTCGGTTTAATATATACACTTCCGTCTTAAGTGCTTCAGTCCACAAGGATTTAGGAATATTGGAGTTGCTAAGTATACTCCACACCATGTCCAATAATGTTCGGTTTCTTCTTTCTGCTACACCATTCTGGTCGGGTGAACCAGGCATGGTGTATTGGGCAACAATCCCATGCTCTTGAAGAAATTGTGCAAATGGCCCAGGTGCTTGTCCATCTTCTGTGTATCTACCATAATATTCTCCACCTCTATCTGATCTCACGATCTTACTTTGCTTGCCACATTGTTTCTCTACTTCGGCCTTAAAGATCTTAAAGGCATCTAATGCTTCGTTCTTTTTATGAAGCATGTAGAGATATATATATCATGAGTAATCATCTATAAAAGCGCTGAAGTATCTCTGACCATGTGAGTCCATGTCTGGACTACATATATCAGTATGTATGATCTCTAATATGTCTGAACTCCTATTGGCACCTTTCTTTGACTTGTTGGTTTGCTTTCCTTTTATGCAGTCCACACAAGTCTCAAAATCAGTAAAATCCAGAGTATTAAGTACCCCTTCATTTACTAATCTTTTAATTCTTTTTATGGAGATATGACTTAATCTTCGGTGCCATAATTTAGAGGAATCTTCATTAATAACACATCTTTTAGTGCCAATGTGAACATGCATTGAATCATAAGTGACATTGTTTTGTAAATTAATGCAGTAAAGACCATTAGACAAAATACCATTCCCAACACAATCAGATTTATAAAATAAACTGAAAGATATTTCTGAAAAGTTGAAGGAATATCCAAAATGTACAAGCTTTGAAACTGAAATCAAGTTTCTAGAAAAAATTGGAACATAAAAGGTCTTTTCTAATTCTAAAACAAAGCCACTACTTAAAGTTAAATAGCATGTTCCTATAGCTTCCACATGCAAGCCCATCTTGTTTCCTTATAAGATGCTTTGCTTACTTCCCACTGGCTTCCTTAGGTTTTGCAAACCCTGCAAGGAATTCGAAATGTGAATTGTTGATCCAGAATCAATCCACCAGGTGTTAACATTGACATTAACCATATTAGATTCATAACAAACAAACGAGATTGGATTACCTCTATCCGCAAGCCATTTCTGAAATTTGGCGCATTCCTTCTTCATGTGTCCCTTCTTTTTACAGAAGAAACACTTGGAATCCTTCTTGATATCGACTTGGGGAGGTACTTTACCTTTCCCTTTATGATTGGCTTGAGATTTGCCCTTTCCTCGCGTTGCCAGCATTGCAATTTCTCCCAGTTCCATCACCAGTCTCCCTTCCTCTTGAACACATATGGTCATGAGTTCATTAATTGACCATTTATCCTTATGTGTGTTGTATGAGATTTTGAAGGGTCTGTATTGGTGCAGAAGGGTGTTCAGGATGTAGTGCACCAGGAAGGACTCCAATATTTCAACCTCGAGTTTCTTCAGTTGAGCCACAATGTCCCTCATTTGCATGATGTGCTCGCGTACACCTTTCACACTGGTGAGCCTTAGGGATGAGAAATTCATGATTAGGGTGCTTGCTAGTGCCTTGTTTGAAGTGACGAATTGATCATCAATGGCTTTCAGCAAGTCTCAGACCTTTTTCATGCTCATTAACCGTTGTAGTGCTAGTATTAGTGAGTGTCGGTGGTTCATCTTTCCTAATAGCATAGTCTATGTCCATCCACCCCAAATGAAGGAGAACTCTCTCCTTCCAGACCTTATAGTTATCTCCCTTAATTTCAGGGATATCACAACGAATATCAGAGAAATTTGCAGGTTGTACAACAGCGTAAAATTAAATATCACATGCTTATGTTAAAATTGAGGCCTAAAAATAAAATTTCATGCTTTACCAATGTAAATCATGCTTAAAATTGAATATAATGACATAAAAATTGTCTGTGGACTAAATTTTCAATTCAAGCAGATTCAATTATTCTTTATGACAGAATTTATCAAATTATTCACTTAATTCATAATTTTAAAAAGTATATTATGATTATAATGTGATACAAATTCTATCTTAGATTTGAACTTTATGATAAAATTATTAATTCATAATTCATGTGGGTAAGTTATGAATAATTTGATCTTTTATCCTAATTAATTATATAAATATAATAAAAATTCATGTGGGAAAACATTTATTATATCTAGTATAATTAATTACAATTAATGTCTAAATATTCTTTATGTGATCCTAATCAATCATAATATATAATATTATTTAATTAGAGATGTTGTGGCTATTCTCTAATCAATTAAAAATTATATGGATCACTTAGACATTATTTCTTTTATGCATAAAAATTAACTTGATATGTGAATAATTATAAATTGCATAAATAAAACTATAATATTCATGCATAACATTCAACGATGGGTCTCGTATACTCATCCAAAATAGCATGTATTTAGAGCAGAAATAATTAATTCATGCAAATTAAATATGAGCATAATTAATAAATTTGCACAACAATTATCCAAATTGCATATAATTAAACCAAATAAATATTATAAGCATACAAAAAAAAAAAAAATTGAGCCAAATATAGCATGTCTATAAACACCAAAGCAGAGATAAAAGACGCTCTGATACCAAATGAAAGCATAATAACGATTCTATAGTGCGGAATAAACACTTAAAAGAATCGAAAACTTGAATACCCTAGAAATCATACCTCCGGCCATTGATGCTACTCACACTCCAATACCAAACTTTCTGCTACGCTTGAGGCAGTCCCTTCACTTTTTGTTTTCTGATGTGTTTACGATGGCGTTGGCTCAATCAAAACCAGTAGTTTCGAAGTCAAGTTCCAGTCCGACGGAGATCACAAATTTAACAACATTTTCTTTAATATACAAAATCAACTCTTGGCCATGACAAAGCAGAAAACGAGCCAGTTAGTTGATTCACACAATCAGCTTTCAATCCTTAGTGAAGCAAAAATTTACAACATCTTTCAAGCGTTGCTGAGGCAGATAAAGGCCTTGGAGAGAGAAGCTTCAAAAACTACTCTTCACTCACTGGATTGAACAAATGTCCAACGATTTCAGAAAGAAGAGAATGTGAGTCTTCTTTGGATTTTCTCAACAAGGATCCTGAATCTAGAGATATTCAGCTCCAACTTCTGAAGCCCAAAAGTCAAGCTTTGCAGTCACGTGTACATGAAAAGACAAAACCAGATGGCGTGTGTAAACAGAAAGCACTAAGGAAGATGCCTGAAAAAACAAAGCCAAAAGTATGGTCTCCCTGAACATTGTTCAATAGCTGTTTACAAAATTGACCCAAAATCTCTCATCCGTGGCACTTCCAAGCTTTGCTCACTCTGATGGTGTAAGGTTGAAGGGGATTGAGTTAGTGAGCTTGGGGACCAAACAGAAATATTTATAGCCAAGCTTCCATCAAGCTTTTGTTGGCTATGTGTCAAGTGTTTCACAAAATATGGTAGAGAACTGCAGAGGGAATAATGGACTACTCCAGTAGCTCCCAACAAGAAATTAATCAACAATAAATGGTTTTCATAATTGAAGGAATCGGTGGCGGACCGTTTCCAAACCATCAGCAGCCGTAAAGGGAGCCATTAAGGAAGCTAACAGGACACACTAACATTCCATCTCCATAATATGGTGCTTAGCATTCAGTGCTTTAAAGATGAGAAATGTGTCACTACCAAGTGCATTCCTAGGACTCAAGTCGAGGTACACCATTCTTCTAACTTCATTAATCATTTCATTGTTATAATAATTAGACTTATAATTAATTGAGTGTTTTTTCCATTTTCACTTATCACTTCACTAATTTCATGTATCATTTCATTGTTACTCGTCTAATTATTCAATTCATTTTTCCAATTTCCTTCTATGATATAATAATTAAATTTATAATTAATTGAATATAATTATATTAATAAATGTGTTAATTTAATAAAATAATTTTTAAAATTTAAATTCAGTTAATATTAATAAAGTTAAGATTTATCTCAAAAATAATTATTTACATTTTATATATATATATATATATATATATATATATATATATATATATATATATAAATTTTTCTCAAATTAATTTATATATTCATTATTTTTATAATTTTAAAATAAAATTTTAATTTAGTCAATTTTAATGATTTTTTAGCTTATTAAGAAATTCAATGGCATTACTTTGAATTATTATGTAAACCATAAGATTTAATGTTCAAACCCCTGTAAATCAAGCCAAAAAAATAAAAGAAATTATAATTTTTTAATTTTGGCAATATGAAATGTAGATGTAAGTGTCTTAATGTCTATCATGAATTGACGTCTATTTGCATTTACGAACCATTTAATTTATATGGTTAGACTAATTTAAAATAATGTTATAATTTAGTTAATTTTTTAATTTTTTTAATTTTGGCAATGTTAAATGTATCATGATGTAAGTGTCTTGGTTACATTGATAAAATTGTCTATTTCAAAATTGAGCTTCTAAAATTTTAACTTATTTATGTGAGAAAATGAATTAACTGATAAAAATTTAAGTTCCAAAATATATTTAAAGAATATCCATAATTGTATTTACACATCAAGAATTCATATTGATTTCAAAATCAATTATAAACTTTTGGAAATTTTATTTAAAATAAAATAATAGAAATTTTAATTAAAATTAAAATAAAATAACATGTATCACATGTATCACATGTCTCCTTCTCATTGAGGTTTAATAAATGTAATAGATATTCCACCTTCTATAAACAAGGGAGCCACTGTCGTAGCGGTAGTCCCTGCCGGGGTTGAGAAACTCGCCACAATCCGCATAGGTGCACAACTACAACACTAAGTGAGCCCATCTGTCAACCACTCATCCACAGTGAAATACATCAACATGCATGTTTACCAGATGTCGCCAACACGGTTCGAACAGACCCCCATGCATGAATTACACTTCCATATTTGTTTGACCAATTCCAAGTGTGTGATCCATGGTGAATTGTCAAACCTTCATAAAGGACGGTGTATAGGAACTTGCAACAGGATAAACCTAACAAGACAACTGTGACCCCTAGAATGAGACCTAAAAGACCCTGTCAAATTGGATTGAAGCCTAATATGGAAATGGCTTTCACTCTTGTACAATTTTTGGCCAATTATTATATTCAGTGTTTATAAAAGAAGCAGCAGTGCCCATTTCAGTTTACCCATCACCAAAGGCATAGTCATAGGTGGGAGCATAAAAAGCAGAGGTGAAGGCCTATATATCCCACCCGTTTTAGCTCGGGCATTCTGCCTTATTTCTGATTTATTGACAAGTACTTATTATTTAACTAACGACACCAGAGCATTTTCAATTATTATATTGAGTATTTTTTTAATTATAGTACCTTTTGCCTAGAGGCTTTATGAGAATGTGGAAACGAAGTCCTTGCTCGTCTCTGTCCACCATTATTCCCAGTTCCTCACACTTGACAAGCTGCTCCTCAGCTAACATGCTCCCTATCCCTTCCTCCCTCGGTTGCTGGTAGTAGCTTGAAGATGGCTTGCCCACAACCTCAAACTTCCATCCTGTTTGCTTACCTTGGAATTTAGAACACATGATCTCTAAGTTTAAACTTCAGAAATTCAGATTTAATACATTCAAATTCGGAAGTATTAAATCAGAACCCATGATCTCTTCAACCGCTTTAAATATATCATCACATAAAATAGCCAGATATTGAATACTAGAGCCAGACTCTTGGCAATGTTCCACTGGACAACCTTCATTTTTCAAGTGAGAAATCAGTAACTTCTTCTTCTCGATGCCCACAACAATGGATTTCAATCGTTTCTTGCGTTTTGGGCATTGCCCTTCTTCTGAATTTTCACCATGTTCATGAACATGATGATTATGAGAGTGAAATAGTGCATGATCCAATCCAAGAAGCCTGCACGGTGAGCATGGAAAATTTAAGAATGGAAGCTTATTTAAAATATTTAGAAATATTGTAATAGGAAAAATAGATTTTTTTTTAAGAATGGAAAATCTACTTACCTGTGAGCTCCTAAAATTTTGCGAGATGATGAGAGCCCGGGTAAGCAAACTGTTTCGTAGCTGGGCAAAAAGGGTCCCTGAAAATCATGGTTAGTGACGTACCTTATTATTGTATCCCCACAAAGTCTCACCTCTGCTATACTAACTTTTCCTGAATTTTTTTCGTTGACCAGAATTGTGGGTTCAAAGGCAGGAATTGCTCCTCTAGCTACACTTTTCTCACAAGAAGGTTGTATTTTGGGGGACCCTAATAAGTATGATTATGCATTCATTCATTTAATTGATGAGTAAATTAAAGAAATAGAGGAAGAATATATACAAAGTAAATTATATATATAATAATTAATTCTTTAAAAAGAACGCGTGCAATGTCCTAATTTGCATGCTTAATCCTTTAAAAAGAACGCGTGCAATGTCCTAATTTGCATGCTTTACACTTGTCCAGATCAACTATTTCACCTTGAACCTTTCTCTTGTTTGAGTGTTACTCCAACATCTCATAAAATAGATATACCACTGCGCTGATAACTTGCAATTTTTGACATTGCTTAAGACCATGGACGCTGGATTATGTCAATGGTTGTTTGGTTGTACTTGTCATCCCAATAATATAGGGTGAGATGGCCATTCCAAGAACTTCAATATGACCAAAAAAATGCAAGAAATTCAGAGCACATTAACCAAGCTATGTCTAATGACGGATGGCCATCTGGCCCCAGGCTTTGGAGTATTTCATCGCCATCTAGCCTCCTTTCAAGCGTAGATTTGTTACATCTAGCCTTCTTTCAAGCGTCGATTTGTTACCCGAGAAACGCAGTCAGATTTGCCCTAGGGTTCCTTTCCGGTAACCACTCGATCCAACCCTGCCTTCCGCACTTCATTTGCACTGTATGTTTCGGTAAGATTCCTCTCTGAGTATACTCTCGGTGATGGAGGGCTTGTAACCCTTCCAATGTTCACCATTGTTGGCTATTGTCGGTTGTCGAGCTGCTACTTTAGCTCTGCACTTTTCCAAGGGATTTTCAACACTAGGAGACCATCCCTCAGGTGAGCGGCAACACATTTTATGTCTATTGTGTTATTATTGCTGTGATTTGCTTCCCATTTTCTGTGTTTGGGATTCTAATCCACCTTGCATTTGGTTGTTGACAGGTTACAGTCCGTCGACCTTCCTCCTTCGCACGCAGGCTCAAACCATTAGGGTTTTGCTTCAGGGTAAGATCTCCGCGTATTTGTTTTCATTGTTTTGACTGATAATTTGCTGAGTGAAATATAAAGAATTTTTTTAGTAAAATTTATATATATATGAAAAAACAAAAAATCACACTGTAGCCAAATTTCCAAAATTTTATCGCGGACATTAAAAACGCCATAATGTAGAGAGTACACTTTTAAATGCAAATGATGGTCTTTGCCCTGAAATAAGCTTTAAAGAAAGTTTACGGCGCTCTGAATTTTATAAAGTTAACAACGCTCTAATTTATATACACTGTTTTAAATGCTACTCTCTTTTTTTCTGCTTTAAACTTCTGATCTTTGCCCTGAAATAAGCTTTAAAGAAAGGTTACGGTGCTTTGAATTTTATGAAGGTTACGACGCTCTAATTTATTTACATTGTTTTAAATGTAATGGATGCTCTTTCTCTTTTTAATTTATGGTCCTTGCCCTGAAATAACTTTTAAAGAAAGGTTCAGGCACAACAAAACTAGATATTCGAAGTGACATATGGGCAACTTAATAACACAAACAAGGTTTGTATTTCTGTTTTTGTTCTATTTTTACTGTAACTATTTTACCATAGATTGAATAATTGCTCAAATTTGGAATTTGAAAATACCTTTCAACGCTTCTTCTACAGGTGAGTCTGTAGAAATCCATTGCTTCTTCTACAGATGAGTCCGTAGCTATGAATCCCTATGTACTGTACTTGCAGCACTTGCAACAAGCGAGTGCTAGGGCTAGGGAAGAGAAGATTTTTCGTACGCTTCTGTCATGGTAGGGTAAGACCACTGTTTTGTTGTGCCTCTTCTTCAGAGCTCGGGAGGTTGTCCAACACTGTAAACCTATGGCGAGTTTAAGATGGATGAGCATGTGTCGCAGGTGTAAGCAAGCTGTGTGGCGTGTGGAAAATGTAAGTGTGAAGTGGCAGTCGATGCATGAGTTTTTTGAAACTTTGGATAAAAGTTTGTTAGCCATTTTTGAAACTTTGGATAAAATCTTGTTAGCCATATAACATTACCTCGAGACACGTGAAGGTTCCAATAAGAGTCTCAAATCAAAACTTTGGATAAAATTTGCGTGAAGGGAAATTGTAACCCGAGACTTTGGTTAAGTTTTGATAGCGCACAAATTTTTTTGGTCAAAGCACTAATTAATGCCTGGTCAACGTTGCTAGAGTCCCTGCATTGCCGGAGACAGGGACTAATAACTCTCACTGCTGTATGTCACCACGGATTTATAAGTTAACTAAATATGTTGCTACCTTGTAGTTAATTTGCCTTCATAAATCCTTTTGCCTTAGGATTAGGGATTTTTTTTTTTTTTTAACCAACGTTATCAAAGTGGAGGACTGCTAACATTGGGCAGGCTACTCACTAGTGATTGTGTTGGTCTGTTCTGTTATGCTTGTTTTCAATGTATTGGCAATTAAATAAAGATTTCATCCTCGGCCGACATCATGAGATAGGGTTTTGTTGAATGTTTTGATAAGTCCAGGAAAAAGCTCGGGTAAGTTCAAGAAGTTTCTAAGCTTCATCGGCCTCATTGAGCATCGAGTAAATTTGTATGATGGCAAAGCACACGAGTGTGGCTTCGCCAGATGGGAACAGTTAGTCAGCGAAACCGAAATCTGACCCTGGAGATTTCCGAGCATAAATAACGCCTCTAGTTTCGTCAGCTTGTTTCCTATTTCTAACGGAATCAGTCTATTGAGCCCATTGTCAGTGAGCCATATTTGTAGGAGCTCTGTACAGTTAACAAGAGAAGGTGGGATCACACCGCTCAGATTGTTCTAATGAAGATTATGAAACCAGAGACGAGTGAGTCGGTCGATTTCTGGTCGGATAGTGCTCATCAACTTATTTTCAGATAAATTAATCACTCACAACAGAGAACAGTATCCAAGAACCCTAGGAATCGAATCAGTGTGGGAGTTCTCGTATGAGTTCAACGATAGCAGGTTCTTTATGTTGTCGAAGTCATGCAGAATGGTCGCTACCAGATTATTTGCATAGAGGTTGAGCTCAGCATGGGTATCCCATAGCAGCTGGGATGTGACCTGTGAATTTGTTATAGAAAAGATCATGGATGGAATTTGAACTCTCAAATACTAGGAACCGATTATTGTACATAGAATGAATCACAATAAAGACAAATAAAAATTATGTTCTTCTATATATTTGACGTACATAGAGTAATTTTCTCGTCAAATACAATGAACATTTTCTCTACCTATCATTATTCTTTGATAAAATGCTTAGAGTTACCTGAACCATCAATTTTAATAAATATAAAGAATAAATTAATAATAAATTCCCAAGCTAAAAAAAATAGATCGTTTCAAAAAAAAATAACATTAAATTTTTTTAGTGTTTAATTTATTAATATTTAATATAAATTAACTCTTAACATTATATGGGAAAGAATCATGAACCATCATCTCTCAATCCATTATAGATGTAGAACATAAGTCGATTTAAATTAGAATTATTTGAAGGGTAAAAACATAGTATTAAATATTTTAATGTTTAAAAAATTTAAATTAATATAAATAAACTTTTAGTCTTATATATGGAAAGGTTTATAATAATAGTTTTTATTTTTTATTTTTTATTTTAAATATAATGAAATAATAATAATGAGAAATTATTTTATTTTTATATTTATATATATAAAATGTGAGATGTAACATGAAATAATTGTTTTGATGTTTATTATAGATTGATGTTTATGGATATTTATTGGTTATTTAATGTATATAGTTGCACAAATATTTATCTGAATTGATACATATTTACATTTACCAACCATTTATTTTATATGGCTACCCTAAAATTTTATAAATTTGCTTTAAAATAGATATACCTAGTGATATAACAATTTGCTTAAAATTAGCCCCGAGGGATAGCTCAAATGGTCGAGTTCCCGTTGCTAAGCACTTTCCCGGTTGGGAGGTCACGGGGTCAAATCTCCTTGACGCCCTCGGGGTTAGGCCTGATATGGCCGACCGGCAGATCCCTTCGGGTGGAACTGCCCCGCTTCTCTACGTGGACGTAGCGGCCACTAAGTGCCCGTGAACCACATTGAAAAAAAAAAACAATTTGCTTAAAATTTTATTTAAAAAATAATTTACAGTTTTTTGTCTGCTCTACTAAACCTTAGCTGCAGATTTAACATTTTTGATGGCTTTAAGCTCCGAAAGGCATGCTCCTCCACCTCCTCTTGCTCCTAACGTTGCGGTTTTCACTGCGCTAGTTTTGGGTGGTTCACGAGTTCCTCGGCTAACCTTACTCAATTTGTCAAGAAGTTAGAAGAAACTCCCAAGATATCAATCCATGTTACTTAGTCATCGTTGACGGCTCTCACACTAATGAATAGGGGTTTTTTCTACCAATTTATGAGCATTTGACCCTCCTCCAAATTGCTAAATTCATGGATTGACAAGATTGGGGGCCTCTCATCGAAGGCTAGCTCTTTGTCTCATTTTGTAGCATGGATTTTCCACATTCCTCTTTGAATATAACACATAAATTCATGGATTGACAAAGACTGGGGGCCTCTCATCGAAGGCTAGCTCTTTGTCTCATTTTGTAGCATGAATTTTCCACATTCCTTTATGAAGATAACACATATCATGATTTAATATTCTACGTCAATCCTTACTTCATGAGCGGTCAAGGTTTTTCTTGGATAGTTGGAGCTCAGACGTTAATTCAGAGAATGACATTCCCTCGGAGGCTATTTCAATTTTGGTTGAGCTCCCTTATCTCTATATTCATTTTTAAAATGATGAAATTTTCATATCTATTGGGAATGTATTGGGAAAATTTATAGATCAAGCCAAGCCATGCAAAGGAAATTTTTCATGTACTCCTCTATATGTTTAAGAGGATTTGAATAAGGGTTTTCCTTTCACCATTCTTCTATCCTTAGACAATTGTCCTTCTTCTAAGAGGTGGATTACGACTAGTTCCTTTTAAGTGGAAACTCTCCCATGAATGTGGGAATTTTGCAAGGAATTGTGAAAAATATGAGCAACAAAACCAAGTAGAAGAGGGAGAATTTTAGTGACAACAACTAAAGAGGAGAAGAGGAGTAAGGTGTCAAAATGCAATGGCTAAAGTCTTGGACAAAAATAGCGGGGGAATGAAATCTCCCTCAGCTCCAAAAAAAAAAAATCATTTCCCTTGAAGGAGCTCAAGCTTCTTCCTCAAGCAAAAACAAGAATATATTCCAACCTGGTAATAAGTACGATTCTCTAGAACATATGGAAGAAGAAATAAAAATTTAAGAGGGAATAATCTAGAAGAACATGAAAAAAAAAAAATCACTCAAAAAAACCATAAAAATATGATTAGGAGATGCCACTACAAACTGATGTTGGAAAATATTAAAAAAATGGAATATATTACTACATCCCTGAAAATTTTGCAAGAAGAAAGGAAGGAATTCAACATGTATGACAAAGCTTTGAAGAAGAGATGTGGAAAATAAATTCAAGAAACGTATGGCTCAAAGTTGGGGACAAGAACACTACATTTTTCCGTTCTCAGGCCAAGATGAGAAAATAGAGGAATGATTTAAAATCTATCTCAGTCAATGGAGGGAATCTTACAGATTACCCCAAAATTAAGGAAGCTACAAATAAACACTTCATCTCTTTATAAAAACTTTGGGGAAAATATTCAACAACAGTTAAATATATGTTCGAACATATTCTTCACTAGGTTTATCTAAACAAGAATGAGGCAATCTTTAAGATTATTTCCAAAGAAGAGATTTGGAATGTCTTGGTATCATTCTTCCTTGATAAATCCCATGGGTTAAATGGCTTTGTTGCACATTTTTATAAAAAATGATGGGATTATAAAGACTAATCTTGTAGAATGATCCATTACTCATTTAAACATGGTTATGCGGGGGAGGAATCAACTCTTCATTCTTAGCCTTGATTATTAAGGAAGTTAATATCCTTCCTCCTTTGCATGCGTTCATCCCATTTCTCTCTACAACATCTCATACAAGTTGATATAAAAAATTATAACACGTTGAATTAAGTCTCTTCTCTCCAAGCTAATTTCTTAAAATCAAGGGGCTTTTGTTAGCTATAGGCAATTTGTAAGCAATATCTCTTTAGTTGAAGATGTGATTCACTCTACCAAAGTTTGTGTTGAAAAAGGGATGGTTATAAAGTTAGACATAACCAATGCTTTTAATAGCATTCATCATCATTTTCTTTTAAGGTTCTTCAGAATTTTGGCTTTAATGTCCAAGTTCTCAAACATATTTCTACCCATATCTCAATCCCTTGGACTGTTGCATTGGTTAATGGGAGACTTGTTTGTCTCTTCGGAGCTTCAAGAGAATTAAGTCAAGTATGCCCTCTTTCTCCTATGTTATGTATTCTATTGGCTAATTTCTTGGGTAGGAGACTAGATCGTTAAAGAAGAATTGAAATACTCCTTGGAATCAGATATGTGACCTTTTTTTGGTAACTAGGGGAATCAACAACTAGGTTGGTCTCGTACTCATGTGACATGAGGTCGATTCTGGCCACTACCACTATACCTTTGGGACCTATGACCTGTCCTCCTCTCCGTAGATTGGGCTATTCCGAGGGATTTGAACATTGGATCTCTTAGTGTACACAATACTTAATATCATAACAATCGCCAACTTAGATGCACCTCGAGGAAATGTATGTGAATAATATTAAAAATATCAATCACTCACAATTTGTGTATGACACTTTGCTGCAAACTAAAGTGCCAATTATAATAGTTAATTGATTCAAAATCATGTTGGACAATTTTATTATAGCATTTGGAGTCTTATTAATTTACAGAAGAGTCAAATATACTTGTATTATTTTCCACCTTTTATACACATAAATCAATGTACGAAAATAATGACCAACATAGGTGGGTCAAGGTATCCTTCTTTTAACGACAAATAGAGGTATCCTTCATACACCAATCAATGTATGAAAATGATGATCAACATATTGATAAGGGATTCGTCAGGTAATTTTCACGATTTTAAATTTTTTTGATGAAGTGATTTATGGTCAAAAAGAATGAAAGCACGACATAATTCTCTAAACATGTGATCAAAAGAGTGTATAGAGGTTGCAGGAAATGTGATAGACCATTGCTTTGCACGCCCTTTGAACGTGAAAGCGAAAAAACCATAGGCAATGTCGTCCGAGGGGACATCATGCCCATAGAAGCCAACAAAGGCAATTGTGTGTCTGAACAAGGGTGTTCCATTGTTTCCATTAAACTTGTATTCAAACAAGTCATCTATAACGCTCGTTGACACATCGAAATCAACGAAGTTAGAGAAACATGTAGGGGTTGTGATTTGGACAAAATTCATGAAAGATGTGTAGAAATTCAAAACAGACTTCGATGGATCAGCTTTTCATCTAACCCTCCTTCTAGCACCATAAATGTTGATGGTGTTGGACCCGCCAACATTCAGGGGATATCCCTGATAAGAAGTCACAACTAGACCTCAAACGTTTGAAGTAGAAGTCCCAGTAGTGGGTGGTTGTGTAATGCCTTAACCGCGGTAGCGTGCAGAGATAAGTATGATAATTTTGGTTAGAAAAAGTGTGTGACCTTGTGGAGAGTCAAGTGCGATGCATGGGGTTCTAACACATCGAGGGGAAAAGGAAGTGTGCCCCTTAGAAGCTTGTAATACTACACAGCTTGAAAGGAGCACACGAGTGGAATGACATCACAAGGTAAAATGTGGAATAGTGCAAAAATTAAAGTGCCGTGTTAATCCAACAACATGTATTCAATAGGATTCATAAAATTTCATACAAAGTAGTTCAAAAGAAAATGTGTAAGTTAAACAACATACATTTCTAAAGCAACCAAAATAGTCCAACTATAATAACAACATATGCATGAAAGCGTGTTGGCTCTATAATTATTATTGTAAGTGAAAGTTCCATATATACATACACCATTGACAACCACTAGCCCCAATAGTGGAACCTTACAGTAAAGAACACATTCTCCTCCAAATAATTATACTCACTCTATGTTGTGGAGAAGCCAAGGCTCGTCACAATACTCCCAAGCCTTTTCTAAGCCTAAGCCTGGCCAAAAGTTTGGTTCCCAAAATCCTGTTTTATGAGTGATGAGGTTTTATTTATAACAAAGGCTGGGGTGACCCTTGACATTCCCCTTTGTGACTCTTTGAATACCCTCATAACTCTTCAAATTCTTTACAAATAACTCATTACATAACATGATGACCTTTCACATTCCACTAATGACACTTGGAATTTCACTTACAACATATTTACAAATAATATTAAATTTTCCACATGTACCCATGTAAGACAAAATAGGTTAGAGATAGCCTAACAAGACAAAACGCTATGACTCTGAAGTTTGGGGAAAGACCAACTTGACAAACTCCACTTGGTGATTCTCGGTCACATATTGATGCCAAGCTTGGTACTGTGTGATGATGTCCCCAAACTACTTGATGGTGTCTTTCTTATAGCAGACTCTAGCCTCCACAACATCCATGTATATGGTCTTGGAACCTATATCCAACTCATCCTGAAGCATGTGCAACATGGTGTTGACCATGACAGAACCACCAATGTACTTATGCATGTTATGTACGCTCAACTCCAAGTCATCCCTGACGTCCTCTCGCCTTAGCTACTCCATGTACCCATTGATATCTAGTAGGACATGGTTCTTGGGTCCAGCCTCAATGAGGGAACCGATTGATGGGATCCTATGTGTTCTCACCATGACATCCAAACTATTATACAATCGCACATATGAGGCATGTATGCTGCTGACGAATGGGGCAAGCTGCTCATAGTTTTCGATCAACATCCAGACCTTTGCTTTCTCTAGCTCTACATGTGGCTTCATATTCTTTGGCAAGTGAAGTGAGGCCCCTTTGCACCACATTTTCCACTCTTGCACATGGGCGATGGAAGCATTTATGTTCTTGATAGTTTGAACAAACTCTTTGTTATGTTGTTGTAAGCCATGCACATGGAAAAATTCTTTATGCACGGTGACAAATCTGTCATAGAGCTTCTACATGGTAGTCTCAAGTGTTGATACTTCAGCAAGTATCACTTTCCTCATCTCTTCCATTGCGAAAATTGCGCTCTGCTCTCGAAGTTGTTTTACTTCTTGCCTGAAAGCCTACAAGTTCTTTTCCATTTTTTCATTCTCAGCCAATAGGAACTTAACATTTGAGCTTGTTGCTCTTGCATAGGCCAAGGAAACATCAGCAAGGGTAGCTGGATGCTTTCTGATATCTGACACTATCACCCTTCCCTTCATGAATGCAAGTGATGCGTGATCATCCGGAAAGTGCTTCCTCAGCACCTGTACAATCCTCTTCTACAACTCATCAAATGATAGATTGTACACATCCATGACCAGATCATCATCCAAGAGAACAAATTCTCCTTGATCGCTTGGAACTAGTTCTGACACTAGAGGTGGTGTAGACTGAGAGGTGACCTCTGGTGCTTGCGGCATAAGTTTAGTGTCTTTGTTCTATGACTCTTGCTCCAACTCCATGTCTGTCACTTCGATCAGTTGCTAAATCTGTTGAGCAAGCTCCCGATCCTGCATCTGTTGACCCTCTTCTTCAATTGTCAGTTGTTCTTATTCATTAACTTGTATGGGTGTTATTTGTTATGTTATCTTTCCTTGCCTTTGTTCTTCTTTCTGCTTCTTCTTCTCTTCTCTTTCTCTCCTCCTCAGCTCTTTTTATTCCTTCAACTTCTTCTTCATTTCCTACAGCTTTAGTTCTCCTTCCTGTGACCTTTGCTTTTCTCTCTTCCTTCGCTCTACTCTCTTTATCCACTTCTCCCTCTGTTCCTCTACTGCCAAAGATGCTTTCTCCGTGATAGGATCTTCCCTCATCTTGCAGCTTTGCTCTGCCTCTGGGTTCTTGACAATATTCCTCTTTCCTTTTTCCTACACTGGATTACTGCCTATTGTCGTCGTTGTTGTCCTGCTTCTTTCTGTAGAGAATCTTTCCAAGTTGTTTCTATATTGACCGGATAGTGGAGTTTGGAGGCATTGTAGTAGTACCTCTAAGGGTCCTCCTTGTGCCAATGAAATTTCCCATGGATCCATGGAAAGTACACACTCACATAGTTGTCCTTGCAAATACCGTGAGGATCATACAGATTGAAGTCTTTGGTGCTGAACTCGAATCCTAGTATCTCCTTAGCTTCGACATCTACATCCTTCAAGCTCTTAATCTCGTACAATCTGTCACCCGGAAAGAGTCGTCAGTGCGGACACAACCGACCTTCCTAGAAAGCCTAAGACTCTCTAATGACAAACAAGACAAATAAGAGCAATCCTTCCCTAAATATGCTTTTACAATATGAGAAATCAAGTGTTTAGATCCTACCTGTAATCCAACGTTGTTGTAGTAGTCCAGCTTCGTTGATCTGGATGAGCTCCTCCTTCCCTTCGAAACCTACATTCACCAACAATCAAACGATTAAATAGCACCTGAATATCACATAAAATAAAACATATTTAACATATAGACCAAGGAGTATATGAAACAACTCATTAATAACAAATTGTTGAGAAGAATGGACTAATTTGTATTAAAAGGTAACAAAAGGAACCATTACAACCTGAGCCTTGGTGTTGTGCAAGCTCCTCCCAGGGTCCACAAGAGTTCTCCCTTACTCTGATCAGCTCACCCACCTCCCAATGGAAACAAGTAAAGATGGTAATCTCTCCTCACAAGCTTCTACAAGGAAGTCCTAATTCCAGCAGCATCTACCCTTAGGAATGTTCAGCTTTCAACCTCCCCTCCCTTTGGCCCAATGCCTGTATTTATAGTGCTCTAGAGGAAGTTATTCAGGTCCACCATCAATGGGATAAGCCCCTCTTTGGATGGGATAGCTCCCCTATTGATGGGATAAGATCCTCTTAGGTAGGGATACATGAACCATCTGGAGGTGCTTCATACACGTCAAACATGCTTCTAGAAGGCTCTAGAAATTACCACAAGTAACGTTTTTGGAGTGAAACTTGCGCCTTTTGACCTTTACAGGAGTACGCACCCATCCCTTTACATACAGAACATACAAGTACGCAGGTTTTGTGAACTTGGGTTGCGTACCCGCAGGTAAGGCTAAGAGAAACTGCGTACCAGAGATAATTGACTTTTAAATGACTTTTCTCTCTTTCTTGAAGTTTGACATGGAAAGCAGAGGTATGAGACTTGCCAAGGAGGATAGTATGACAATGGATGGAGCCATACTAACTGCAAATAGTCATGGTGACATTTTTTAGTGTAACAGATTGCCCCCTAAAGTGCGAAGCCTGTAGTAGATTAGGGTTTTTATGATCTAGGAAGGGTGAAGTACTTTATCATTTCAAGGAGTATCTTGCGGAAGACCCGGTCAGAACCTGCAAATATTCAACACAAAATACATATATAAGATGATATCATCGCTGAGGTAGGCATTCCCATACTCAGATTGAAAACTTTAACTAATGATCTAACTACTGCTCTGATACAAGAATGATTTTGCAGTACATCACAATCATAGACTTTTGTAGACACAGTATGGACGCAGCCATCTGTTTATGATTATTCTACTGTATAATGAATACAAAACTCCTCGCAGCCTGGATGGTGGAAACTAGATCCAGGGTCTTCATTTCTACCTCCCGAATTGGTACGATTCTATCCATGCGAATAAATGAGTTGATGTCGAGCATGGTAGAAACCACTTGATTACCAGTCAATGATGTAAACCGTTAACAAGTGTGAGAGAGACCACCAGTGATGTCAATGGTTCTCAAAGTACCCAGTACAATCCATGAAATGTGAATGAATGAGTTGATGTCGAACACGTCACGGAATCCTTCGATCGAAAGTCAATGATGTAAATTGTCGTCAAAGGCGAGAAACCTGCCATTGATGCATGCAGACTTCAAGGTACTGTCGATTTCTAAGTCATCTTTCTAGATAATGTGCTGATGTCGATAGAAAGCGACTCGTTGCAGGCAAGCCCACAACACAAAATCATCGTTCAAGTTGAAGAAATGTTGTTGTAAGGACTGACTCAGGGATGGTCGAATGGATGACAAGTATTTTTCATATGAATGGTTTATTTGCAGAGACCTCTTGAACACATAACGACACGACAAATGGTTTGGTGACGATTGACCCAAAGTTAATACCCGGAAACGGTTGAAGACTTTCAAAGTGGTTTGATCAACTTTTAAGGCAAAGGATTTCCCAACCCAGGTGAACGAAAAGTGTCGTGTTCAAGAGTGGTGATAAGGTTCTTCTGTAACAAAGGATAACAAATCGGTTCATTCTTCTCTCTTTTCCCCCACCATTTCTGGCAAGTACCTCTTTATTTTTAACAAGCTTGAGGAGGATAACATATGCTTGATTATAAGCTCATCCTTCGGATGAGTCCAACTTAGTTTAGATTCGGACCCTAAGAAGGAGTGGTCCGTTCCTGTTTGTAATCGAACAGGTCCTTTACTGTGAAATTTTAACAAGTCCAGTATAGGAGAAACTCGGCATTTTTCATTTTTAGAGAGTCTGAAAAAACTAAAGAAGACTCCACTGTGAACTTTTTCTTAAATTTGTGTCTCCCAAGCCTAAAAAAGTATAAAATAATACCTGAGAGAACCGCTTGATCTTGCGACCAAGGAGTACTTTCATGATTAGTGTCTCTGACCTGAAAAGTAAAAAGCGATCAAGGACACGTCGTTTTATTTCCGTATCGAGTTTGAAACGACAAAAACCCGGCAATCTTTTCCTGTTTTTACGGTCAGAAAAGAGTTATAAGGGGACCGTCTTTTAATTCCGTTTTAACGAGTGTAAAAGAAACGCTCGGCAATCTTTTCATATTTTAGGAGTCAGAAAAGAGCTTAAAAGATGACTCTGATGTTTTGGTTCGTGAAAAATGATGATTTTACTCTAAAGTCCTTTTGTCCAGCACAAAAACGACACATTACTCATACCTGTTTAAGATGGGCAAAAATACATTGAAAAATATCCTTTCATGGTGAAAAATAAACAAACTTAGTATTCATTCATCCAAAAAACGTATAAAAAGACCTTTTACCATGTCATTTTTACCATTTCACTGTTGAGGTTGAGAAAAGGGCTTTTGACAAGAAACTTCCTGTGGATATTGCGGAGAATCCGACCGCTGGAACCGAACGCCGTCTCATCAGGTATTCTACAACATCCTTCTCTTGCTTTCCATCCGTTTAAAATTCATTTTTAGGTTTTTATTTGATTTTTTGGAGGTCTTGGGGTTTCAAGATGGGCCCTTCGGGGTACGCAGGTCATGCACTGCTGACCTGCGTACCCCGATATTTTCTCAATGGGGAAAATACCGGGCATACGCACTCGGCCTTAAGGGAAGCTGCGTCCAGACGCTCTGTTCCTAAAATCCGGGGTGCGTACCCCGGAAAACGCATTTTGAAACCCTCATTTCTCCAAAATGGACCAAAATTTTAAAATTTTATGGACTCTAACAGATGTTTTATGATGTGCAGGGTGCACACCATGCTTGATTGGCGTGAAAGAGAACACGAGGACGTTGATTTGGCCGCAATAGGTCATCAACCTTCTATTGATGCGTTAAAGGCATGCAGTCTCTACAAGTACTGGGCCATACTTGGCATGAGGGCCCAGGTGCCATTCCTCGAGTGGCTGGTTGAAAGGTGGAACATTCAGGATCAGTGTTTCTACATCGGAGAGCACCAGCTCGAGATAGAGCCTTCCGACATATATTTTCTCACTGGCTTGCCTAACAGGGGTGAGCAACTCTCTCTATTCGGGACTAGGCCGGGTGGCCAATCCCTTACTAGTCTCCGGCTAGAGTGGTGCAACAATCAAAACCAGGAGAAGGGGATAGAAATCAAATACATATCCCGACCTGAACTTATGGTGATAGCCTTTACTGTTACCAGACTTTGCGACGCGGCCGCTTTGCACCATGCCACCGGGTCCCAAATGCGGATGGCTATAGATTGCTTCCAAGGCACCATTTTCAACTGGTGCGATGCTGTGTTGGCCAATATGAAGGGCCAACTAACCAGGGCAAAGAGAGGACAACTGAAGACCTTTGGATATGGGCCTTTAGTTGTGAGCTTTGCCCTAGAGAGAGTTCCAATGCTGATCCCCCAGCATCTTACAGTTCCAGTTGGGCCTCCTCGGGAGCCTAAGTTAACGAGATGGGTTGCGGTAATGGCCCGGCATCCTGACGAGGGAGCAACAGTTGTTCGATTTCCTGACAGTTACTTTCACTGGCTAGAGGGCCAGGTCTTTGCGATTCAGGATTTTCCGTATGCCGGAATGGATTTTCGCAATGATCCGGACATGGTTCTTCCACAGGGAGAACAACGGGACGACAGAGGTCTTTCATTTTTCACAAGTTTTTAAGTTATCTATTTTTTTTTGTTTTTATATATCGCCTCAAAACTGACAGTACAAATTTTTAAAATGCAGATGTAGGTCCACGGCGTCCGGCCAACCTCCAGGCTTTTGAGAGGAGAGTACCAGCTGTACCAACACCAGCCCCACAGGATGCGGCCGCAGAGACCTTAGCCGAGCTGGAACAGGATCTAGAGCGTCTGACGGCGGATATACCAGAGACCACTATAGATGACATTCCTATCCGACTTCAGCGCTATGTGGTCGCAGTCCCAGGACCTTTCAGGAGGTTCCTGTGTAGGGTAGCGCGGGCAGTGGTCTCGTATAGAGAGCACCACCAGTGATTGGCTAGTCGCTTTTGTAGACACATATGACATTTTTGGTTTTTTGTACTTATCATTTTTGCCGATCATAAGGTGTTTTTCAACCTATGATCGAAGACGATGTATATTTTTGACACACTCCTATCTATATATATCATTATTACCGGCTTATTTTGTTAAACATATGTGATGAAATGTTTATAAATTTACATTTATGATTGTTACAAATGTCTATTTAACATTCGAGACGCCATTGCATCTGCTAATGTATTTAAAGACCTTGGAATATGCTGATATTCAATGTAATCAAATTCACGTTCCAAGAGACGCACCCTCAAAAACAATCTTAATAACACTGGATTTCTAATGGCATAGACTCTATTAAGCTGTAATACAACGAGTTCAGAATCTAACCTCACTATCAAACTCCGAATCCCAAACGAAATAGATTCAGATAATAATTCAATCACTGCACTGTATTCTGTAATGTTGTTTGTTGTTTGACCGAGGCTCACCCCATGCATAGAAACTAACTCGTCCGAGGGCGAATAGATAACCCAAGCTGCGGAAGAGATATTCCGTGTACTACGACAAGCACCATCAGCAAATCCAATGTACGTTTGGAGAGGCGTCGACATCTGCAATATCAAAAGTAAAACCAAGATAAGCCAGAATAACGACAAAAACAAACTCTTTAAACTAAGCACACAGCCTAAACTAAGCAAACATACCAGCTAGAAAGAAAATTAACCTAACTAGAACTAACTAAATCTCCATACCCACCATTTAAGCATAATACCTCTTTAGGTAAAGTCCATTTCTGGGCTTACCCAAAGAGTCCCCATCAAAATCTACCAGCTCATAGGCCCCTTTTGCCAGCTTTCGCTTGACAATGTAGGGTCCATGCCACATGGGAACGAATTTTCCAGCACCTAATTTATCGTTAGCTTGATCATATAATAACACTAGGTCTCCTTTTGAAAAATTACGAGGGGTCACGTTACGGTCATACTGAGCTTTCATCCTTTTTGCGTGAGTCTCGATTGCCAAAGCAGCGTCACGTCGAGTCTCATCTAATTTAGCTAAGTATAACAGACGCTTCTCCTCTTCGGAAGTAGCTGGGAGTAATTCGATAGCCATTTGAAGTGATGGGATTTCGCATTCAATGGGCAACACTGCTTCCAAACCATAAACTAGTTGGAAAGGAGTGAACCCTGTTGATGTTTTTACTGAGGTTCGATACGCCCAAAGCGCTGAGAATAACATGTTGTGCCAATTCGACCGATGAATACCAATGATTCGTCGGATCATGATAACTAGAACTTTGTTGATGGACTCAACCAAACCGTTTGCTTGAGGATAATAAGGAGTAGAACTATCATGGCGTAAACCAAGCTAGCTTGTAAGTTCTGTCATCATAATGTTTCGAAAATGGCGCCCATGGTCAGTGATTATCGCTTGTGGGACACCAAACCTAGCAATAATATGATTGAATACGAAAATCGCTACTGTTTTGCCGCTTGCCTCGAATGTAGGCATCGCCTCGGCCCATTTAGTAAAATAATCAACCGCAAGGATGATATACGCATGCCCCCCGGCCGAGTGAGGGTTACAAGTAATAAAATCGATACCCCATTTAGCAAAAGGACCAACGACAATTATAGGGTGGAGAGGAGCAGGTGGTGCGCGCATCTTGCGATCAAACACTTGGCAGTTGTGGCATTTTCGGACCGCAATGATACAATCTTTAAACATGGTCGGCCAGAAATAGCCAGCACGCAACACCTTCTAAGCTGTGTCATACCCAGACATATGACCGCCACATGCTCCAGAATGACAGTCATTCAAAACCCTTTCTGCCTCTTCATGAGTTAAGCAACGACGAAAAACCAAATCCGCCCCACGACGATAAAGAGTATCTCCAATAATTCTGTATTGTTGGGACTGGAATCGAATTTTTCGGCGTTCCGACTTTGAAGCTTCAGGCCGAAAAGATTGGGTTTGGAGATAAACGATTATATCCCCATACCACGGATCTAAAGTGCTGATAAGAAACAGAGATTCGTGCGCAATGGGTTCCTCTGCCACAGTTTCCGTGTCAGCACGCGGGAAGTCACACATTAATTCCGCAAAAACTAAGGATTTCTTAGACTTGGACTTCTCAAACTCCAAATCGAACTCCTGCAGGATAACAATCCATTTGGAGTACTTGCCCCCTAGCAATTGTTTTGTCAAAATATAGATCATAGGGTTACAATCTGAAATCACTGTAGTTTTACGGAGAAGAATGTAATGACGAAAACGCTGGACAGCCTGAACAGCTGCCAGGGCCAATTTCTCCACATGCGAATATTTTAGCTCAGTGGGATTTAACGTCCTACTAAGATAATATATCACATGTTCCGTTTCGAATTCATCTTCCTGAACTAAGACCATTCCAATGGTGGAGTGGGAGGCGGCGAGATACAAAAAGTAGTCCTGGTTGTAGTTGGGAGGATGCAGCAACGGTGCATGGGTTAACGCGTGCTTAAGTGCATCAAAAGATTTCTGAGCTATCTCATCCCAAGAAAATTGCGCGTTTTGTTTCAACAACCTGGTGAAACCCTTTGTAACCTCGGCGTAGTTAGGAATGAATCGACGTAAAAAGTTTGCTTTCCCCTGCAAACTTTGGAGTTGGCACAAACTCGAAGGAGGAGGCAATTTGATGATGGCCTCGACCTTTGAGGGATCGACGAGGATACCGGCTTTTGAAACGACAAATCCTAGCAATCGTCCCACTTCTATGCAGGAGACACATTTGTGTGGGTTCAACCGAATTCGATAATGCCGACACCTCATAAAAATAGCGCGTAAATGGACAAGGTGATCAGCTCGATGTAAAGAATGAGCAGGAAAATCATCGAGATACGGTTGCACAATGTGCTTGATGTCGTGAAACGTGTAAGACATTGCCCGTTGGAAAGTGGCTCCGGCATTCTTAAGTCCGAAAGGTAATTTGCAATAAGCAAATGTCCCCCAAGGACAAATGAAAGCCGTTTTTGGTTGATCGGCAGGTAGAATATTGATTTGGTTGTAACCGGAAAAACCGTCCATAAAGGAAAATATTTCACTGCCGGCACAATCATCAATTATTTGATCGATATAGGGTGTAGGATAGTTGTCTTTGGGACAAGCACGATTTATATCCCTATAGTCGATACATATTCTTATTGTTCCTTATTTCTTGTTAACCGGAACAATATTCGATACCCAATCCGTTAACGGGATCGGATAAATGAAACCTGCTTTCAATAGCTTCTCAACTTCTGCTTTAATCGCAACCGCTTTCCTAGGGTGTATCTGACGTAGACGTTGTCGAACGGGTTTAGCGTCCGGGTAGGTCTTGATTTCATGAACAACAATGGAGGGATCAATTCCTGGCATTTCCTCATAGGACCAGGCAAACACGTCGCAGAATTCTTGAAATAGGACCTTGTATGTTTGAATTTCGTTATCTGTACACGAGGCACCTATATGAATGTTTTCAATAACTCCGGTTTTGACTGAAATGTCGATGGCAATAGTTTGGGAAATGTTTCCCAAATTCAACTCTGAATCAGGATGTTTCATGGGATTCTAAGCGTCCTTGACATATTCAGCTGTAAAAATTGATGAAAAATCATTTTCAAAGTCATCAGCCTCAGGTAAAAACGAAGATCTATGATGAAGATCTTCCCATGGTAGATCGTCTACACTTAGGATTTCGCGAAGTTGTTCGTCAGATGACACAACTTCGGGAAACGTTATCCGTTCCGAGGTTGACGTTAAAAATGATTCCTCACGGACCACATTCATTTGGTCGAATTGGGTTGAACTAGAGTCGGAAAAAGACTGCACGGCTTCATAAGCAATTTCATATGGACTCAAAGGCATTGTATTATCGAAGAAGTCTATTTCAGATTCAGATGGGACAATCCAAGGATCATCGTAAATAATAGTGTCTGAAGTAATCATATGAATGGATGCAAATGAAGGGTCTGCATTGATGGAAGGAAAGGGAAAAATTCCCAGTAAACCAGAATCTTTAACCAATCCTACACCAACATCCCTGTAAGGGATAGTCGTTTTACCGACATGCTGGATACTCTCTGAAGAGGCTGGGTCGGATGAAAAGTAAGCCAGCTGGTCTAACGTCACGATCTTACCATTATGTGGGAACTTTATAACTCTGAAGACCGATGACACAATCGCTGTCATAGCGTAAGACCAACTGCGACCCAAAAGAAGGTTGTAGTCTAGAGGGGCATCAACCACCTCCACATCCAGACTAACGGTTTTTCCTTCAACCCCTATAGGCAAATCCTGTAGAATGCCAAACGGATGGAACCCACGGCCATCAAAGGCCTTAAGAATCGTCGGGGATTGGTTCAGTGAAGGAGAACCAAGCGATCTCCAACACTGAATCGACATAATACACGTAGAAGCTCCTTCATCAATTACAGTCCGATGAATAGGCTTGTTTTTTACTATCACTGGAATCTGGAAAGCCATTTGATGAGGGAGACGCGGTGTACTTTTTTCTAGATCAAAGATTATCAGGTTCGGGTCCTGAATATCAACAGCTCCTATAGCCGACAAGAGTAATTTTCGTTGTGCTGGGCATGATTGCAGCACTTCCAAAGCCGACATTGCGGAGGGTGAAACAGCTAAATCCTCAACAATGTTATAATTCTAAGCTGCTCTCGCATGTGGATTGAAAGCAGACTTTCGAAGTATACCCTTGGCGGGCGGTTTAATTATCAATTCCGGGTTAGGTTTCTCGATCTGTAGTGGATCGGAACCGGGAGCTGAGGTTGATGGATTAGAATGAGAAGATTCTGCTTCTTTGCCATCAACAGGATTCTTACTACCATAATCTTGCGATCGAGTCGCAATCCATACATGAGACATCATCAATATGGGTTCTTCACTGGCACTCGAGGAAGAACCTATCATTTTACTCTCCTCTTTGGAAATGGATCTTTCAAAACAGCAGGAGTTGGGGAACCCTTAACGATTTTCACAACCTCTGCCCGATGAGGGCAATCTCTTGTGAAATGATCTTCTTCACAAATTAAACAAGGATAGCTGGTTTGCGCTTTTCGTCGTTAGATTCCGACTTCTCTTTTTTCTCCTTTGGAGCCTTGTCTGCTTTATCCTTCTTCTTGCCTTTCTTCTTACCACCGTTTTTTGATTTAGCCGTAGATGACTCTACAGCATGAATATCGGCAGTAATTTCAGGAGAAGATTCTCCTGTCGGGGAGTCCGGTAAGGTTATTATTGGAGAAGAATTCTTTGAGGATTTCTTCTTACTTTTAGTATTCACCGTACCAATCATGCCATCACCAGCATGAGACCCCGAAGGAGCAGCAGCAATTTGATTCGACTTAGGAAGATCTGGGATCTTCTCGTGCAACGTACCCGACTAAGTGTAAACTAAGTCAAGGTACTGGGCTTGAGCAATGACTTGCTCCTCAGTAACTACTCCGGCCTTAGCTACATCTTCAGTAATCTTCGGTAATAATGACTTTACAAACCATTCAGCTAAGATTTGGTCCGAGATAAAAACTTTCACTAAACGTCTCCGACGTCTCCATTCATGAATATGATCGGAAATATAAGTGGAGGTCGATTGTTTTAATGAGGTTAATAGCTCCGTGCCGTTATCGTATCTGACCGGCAACTGAAAATGAGTTAGGAACAAGGTAGCTAACTGGCTAAAATTGTAAAAAGAGGCCCGTGGTAACTCAATGTACCACTTGGCCGCGAGACCAATGAGCGTATGCTGGAAAAGACGTAAGCGGATCGAATCATCCGAGATAGAATTTGAAGCACACCAGAGGTGGTAAGTCATCACGTGATTGGACGGATCCTCTCCAGACTTACCTTCGAACTTGGGTATATCACTGGGCAACTTATTTGGCATTGGCGGCCAGAACGGAAGATATTGAATTGGATCGTTCGTTAGGTGCGTCAAGTCTGGTAAATCCAAAGTTGCGATAAACGGTAACTGTCGGTTAGGATCTCTAAAACTCTGGGTCACAAGACCAGTCCCAGGAGGAGGATATCCAGGATAACTAGGAACAGGAATCGCATTAGGGATATTATATCCTCCTGGAAAACCAGGATTAACCGGACCGTACTGGGGTTGTTGAGGTTGTTGATAAGTGTACCCAGGATACGGTTGATACTGGTAAACCGGTTGTTGGACAGCAGGACCGAATTGGTACTGTCCCTGGTACTGTTGGTGGGTAAATTGAGGTTGACTTGTTACAACAATACTTAAACCAGGCTGCCCTACAGGCATCTGGACCGTAGTTTGAATCGTAGATCCGGACAACGGTAAAGATGTCTGAGGAGTGGTTGCAGAAACAGTAGAAACCGGAGCTGTCGATACTCCAGAAGTAAGTGCGGTAGATGTTGCGGTAGTTGCAGCAGCCGTTTGAGATGGAGTACTAGGTGCAATTGGCGGTTGAGTAACTACCAAAGTTACAGAAGTTTGAACATTTGACTGGACAGGTTGCGGTTGCTGGGGTGGACCAGAAACTACAGGTTGTCCAGCTTGAGGTACCAACTGTATACTTGGCTGCAACACCTGTTGACCCTGTGATGGATCCCACACTATCATTCCGGGGTATTGAACCGTAACAGGTTGAGGATACTGAGATCCATAACCGGATTGAGGATAGGATTGATAACTGAAAGGCATAGTTCCCATACCTTGAACATATGACTGACCTTGAGGTGGTTGATAACCTTGACTCAAATATTGACCTTGAGGTTGATAACCTTGGGGTAAATACTGATACTGGGGTTGACCTTGACCTTGAGGTTGATACCCTTGAGGTTGATACCCTTGGGGTTGATACCCTTGAGGTAAATATTGATACTGAGGTTGACCCTGGGGTACATATTGAGGCTGGGGTTGACCTTGAGGCATGTATTGTACCATAGGTACATACTGACCTTGAAGTTGCCCCCCAGACACAATTTGTGTACCTTGAGGTTGCCCCCCAGGCGTTAATTGAGGCTGCCCCCCAGGCGGTAATTGACCACCTTGAGGTTGAGAAATGGGAACTGAACCTGACATCATGTAAATGTCCCCTACACCCAACGGTTTGTTACCATTGTTTCCAGCTAATAACCCATGATCAATGGGTTGAGGAGATGCTCCCGCAAAGGTACCAAGAAGTGATTAATACCCGGTGGGAACAGAAGGACCGTCGTGCAAGAAAGATTCAGGAGATTGAGTAAACACGGACAACTGACCAGACATATTTACCGGAGTATAAATACCTCCAGGTGGAAAAGGAGTACGAGGTGGAGAAAAACCTACCCCTGAGTTGTCTAAATAATTGGTTAACGAAAGGTACCAAGTAGTACTTCTAGGAGGACTGTAAAAGATAGATTCACGCTCCCTGAGATCAATAGTAGGTTGATCTTCAAGGGTAGATACGCCTAATTCTTCCTCTGGAGCAAGTTCTTCAATCGCTATCAAACCAGTAGGAAGATTTTCGGTGATGACTCTTTCTACCCTAGGTGAATCTGGTACACTAGAAGTTGGAGTAACAGGTTCAGATATCTCAGGTTCTTTGCCTATATCACTAGTAGATGAAAAACTACCAGCAAGCTCAGAAACTTCAATTGCTTCAGGATTATAACCTGTCTCTAGACTTTGGTAATCTTGATGGACTACCAACGAAGGCTCTCCTTCTTCTGGTGAACCTACTCTACTGCCGCTAGGAGGAGTTACAAGGACCTTTAAACCTTCGTAATGACTTGGGACCTCTTGAGGAGATTCACCCCGAAGTCTACGGGATCTTCTCAACAATTCGGCCACAGAAACAACCTCAGGAGACTTGCCCCGAAGTCTACGGGACTGTCTTTGTAATTCTGCCACAGTTAAAAACTTTTAACTACTGCACACGCAAACAAAGTAAAATCTCAAAACAAACCACCTAAAGTCTCTAAAGAACCAAACAAATTTGAATCATACGCCTAAAGAATCTAGGGCGTCAAACCAAGCACAAACAGTAGCCTTCCAGACCGAAAACGCTAGTTGGAGATGAAACCCAACATCGCTGGATTCAGTACAGAAGTGGCGGGTGGAACAGTTACCCCGGCAACCTGCTTAATGAATAGACCGGCACAAGTTCCTCCACTTTAACCGTCTCGAGTGAAGTGAACCCCCGGAAAATCCAAGTGAGTCTAGCCGACGTCTGCTCCAGGTACAGTGGGATCTTCCCTCCACCGTCACCTTGGTAGAATCCTAAAGATAATGGTCACTAAGGTTACCAACCGCAACAAATGCACTTGGGGGAACAGTCTACACTCTGACAGCACGCAAGGGCAGAGTATCAAGCTCAATCCCCTTGCCGGTTCCTTGACAATAATCCAAGGTTTACCGACAAGTGACCCCTGGCTCCTCGACAATGGTTAATCCGAGGTTTACCGTTTGTAATACGTGCGTGTCTGGCGTCGTTCCCAACGAGGGAGGATTGATCCCCTCACTGGTTCAGACACGAGCCCGTGCTTCTCCTTTAAGAGGAGCTTTCCCAGAGTACAAATGAGACAATTGGATTTATTCTATCACAAGATAAGCTACTTGTTTGGTTTTGTTGTCTTGGAGAGTTAATTACTCTCCTACTCCAAGACACTAGCCTGATCTAAATTGGTGTTTCAGAGCCCTAGTAAATAAAAGTTACTACGTTGATTTTACTTTAAGCGTTAATTTTATAGTTTTTTCTTAAAGACAAAAGGTGATGGAGATGAAACTGGTGGTGTGTAGACTCGAATCGCAACCACTACAAAGATGCACCTAAGATGATTTACACTACTTTCCTTTTTCAATGAATCTCCTAACTAAGAGAGTTGGAAAATGCAAATTTTATAGAAAACAACTTTCTTAGTAAAGACAATCAAAGAAACAATTCTCTTTATCTTTTCAAAACACACAACTCATGACCACTGATTACTCTACGAAATTTCCTTTTTCTCCCAAAAGTCTACACATGCTACCAAAGCAAACTTTTTCCAAAAGAATTTTTGTATTTTTTCTATGTTAATAAAGCATATAAAACTATTTTATCAAATCTAAGACAATCAAATCAAACTCACTCAAAAGCAAATTAAAAGCAAATTTACCTGAAAGCAAAAATAATGAGGACAAAAGCCTACAAGGATGATTCCCGGATGTTTTACTTAGTCAAAACGCAACTAAGGATCAGTTCATGCAGAATCATAAACTAACCAAAAAACAAAATCGAAATCTTTTTGTTCTTTTTCTCAAGAATGGAATTCAAAGCTTTAACAAACAAACTTTTCGAGATTCGCAAAGAGAAGACACAAAGGTAGGTCTCTCACTAGGGTGACTTCTATGACAGGCCCGACTCCTAAGAGGACTGATCAAAACCAGGGAGATCCAAAGTTTGACAACCCCTAACGCCAAAGTCACTACAGGACCAGTTAAAAATCAAACCCTAAGGCAAAATCCCTATGAATTCCACCAAAACCCTCGACACTAACGGGACAAGTTCAGGTGAAGATCTCTGACAGTAAACTGATGGATCTGGGCAGTAAAAACAAAGTAAAAGCAAAATCTAAAAGAGCAAAAAGCAAAAATTGAAATTTTCTCAAAATTGACAGGGGTACGCAGGTCATCTGTTTACAGAGGCGCGGGTACGCACTGTGCACAAAGACGCAGTGCGTACAAGTACGCACTGTGTTAAACCCAGAGACTGCGTACTGCTAGCAAGACTAAGAAAAATAAAAAACTAAATTGACTCTAAGCTAACCCACCCAAATACACAGCTAGACAACCAAAAATCAGAAAGCAAGCAATTTTTCTCAGACCAAAATATCAAATCAAAAAGAACTCAAACACATTCATGGAGTCCCCAGTGGAGTCGCCATTTTGTCACGCGGAAAGAGTCGTCAGTGCGGACACAACCGACCTTCCTAGAAAGCCTAAGACTCTCTAATGACAAACAAGACAAATAAGAGCAATCCTTCCCTAAATATGCTTTTACAATATGAGAAATCAAGTGTTTAGATCCTACCTGTAATCCAACGCTATTGTAGTAGTCCAGCTTTGTTGATCCGGATGAGCTCCTCCTTCCCTTCGAAACCTGCATTCACCAACAATCAAACGATTAAATAGCACCTGAATATCACATAAAATAAAACATATTTAACATATAGACCAAGGAGTATATGAAACAACTCATTAATAACAAATTGTTGAGAAGAATGGACTAATTTGTATTAAAAGGTAACAAAAGGAACCATTACAACCTGAGCCTTGGTGTTGTGCAAGCTCCTCCCAGGGTCCACAAGAGTTCTCCCTTACTCTGATCAGCTCACCCACCTCCCAATGGAAACAAGTAAAGATGGTAATCTCTCCTCACAAGCTTCTACAAGGAAGTCCTAATTCCAGCAGCATCTACCCTTAGGAATGTTCAGCTTTCAACCTCCCCTCCCTTTGGCCCAATGCCTGTATTTATAGTGCTCTAGAGGAAGTTATTCAGGTCCACCATCAATGGGATAAGCCCCTCTTTGGATGGGATAGCTCCCCTATTGATGGGATAAGATCCTCTTAGGTAGGGATACATGAACCATCTGGAGGCGCTTCATACACGTCAAACATGCTTCTAGAAGGCTCTAGAAATGACCACAAGTAACTTTTTTGGAGTGAAACTTGCGCCTTTTGACCTTTACAGGAGTACGCACCCATCCCTTTACATACAGAGCGTACAAGTACGCAGGTTTTGTGAACTTGGGTTGCGTACCCGCAGGTAAGGCTAAGAGAAACTGTGTACCAGAGATAATTGACTTTTAAATGACTTTTCTCTCTTTCTTGAAGTTTGACATGGAAAGAAGAGGTATGAGACTTGCCAAGGAGGATAGTATGACAATGGATGGAGCCATACTAACTGCAAATAGTCATGGTGACATTTTTTAGTGTAACACAATCTGATCCGAAAGGAAGAGCGGGTCGAGCGGGCCATGGTACCTTCTTCTTCCTATGCAGTGCTTCTGACAACCCTATGGAGAGGTGACAATACACCTCTTGTATGACCAATTTTTCAGTGGAATACCTGGGTAGAACATGCAAAGGATTCTTTGCGTCATACACTCTTATGAAGGTGCCACCTGGTGAGGCATACCAATCTGCGATGATCACTATCGCCTCAATTTCTTCTTGGGACATGCAAGGTGGATCTTGCTCAAAGATAAGATTGTACAACATGATGATGAAATGGTCAATTAGCTTTTCCATCACTCCTCAATAGCTATAGTTGGAAAGAAACTTGCAATAAACATTGACGATAGTTTCCTTAGATGTCCATGTCTAGCTCATGCAAGGAAATTGTTGTTGGGAACAAATTGCATCAAGTAAGTATGCATGCATGTATAATATTGCTTGCTCATTCTTAGGCGGATTCCAGGTGTTAGTCACATGGATCTTCAACTGATAATCCAACAAGTCCGACTAGTTGAATGGTTTCGCATCACTCACAAACTGGTCCAGTACAACTACCCAACCTTGTGGAAAGGTTCACATGTTCTCTTTACCATATATTTTGCATGCAAATAAGATCAAGAACTGATAAGCCTTCCTGAGAGACTTTGCCTTTAAAACATGATTGGGTGTCTGTCTGAACTCTGATGACTCTTTGAACAAGTGCTTGACGATGTCTCTAGTGTTCACAAAGCTATGGGTGGAATAGAAAAGTGTGTCCATGTGCTTCACTGGCTAAGGTAAATGATACATCTATTGAAAGTTCTCCACCTTGAAGGTTGCAAGCTCTATCCTGCTGGCACTACTCAATGTCATAGTCTCTAGATCTGTGTATGAGACAATCCAGTTGATAATGTCTACACATGGGAAGACAGGGTACTTGCATGCAACCTTTTATAATCCTGACTGGTGGATGCTAAGGTAAACCTGACAATCCTCTAGACAATCCTCTAAGTCTTCCTTGAAGTCCTCTACAAAAGTGCCATTGATTTTCTGCCATGTTAATGTTGTACACTTCTCAATGAACAACTAGGTGTCTGCATAAACTGGTAGATTAACTGACATCTACTCAACTACTTCCCTAGTACTTCTCTTGAAATTTTCCTTTGATGTTGTTCACTTAGAGGCCATGTTAACTGTAACTGCTATAGAGATGCTCAACAACTGTTGTACCTGGAGACAAAGAGGACACTCATGACAGGAAAATGTTAACTTAAAACCAAAAGTAACTTCAAGACAAGACCAAGCAATAAATCGAGCTCATGATGGGATAGACTGTGTAATTCGGGTTCACAAAGGTCATTGGTTTACTACTGGAACTACACATTACGCAGTCACAATAGTTAATGGTAAGGCTTGTTGACTGAAACTATGCAATGCGCAGTTCAGTCTGGGAAAGGTTGGGAGAGATTGTGCATTGTGCAGTCTCAGTGGCCAAGTTGGGAGGGTGGCTCCTGGAACCGCGTAGTTGGAGCCAAGCCAGGGAAGCCTCTACGCAATTCCAGAAGCCAAGGTAGAGGCCTTGAGCTCCCAAATTTGTAGTGCACGCAAGGGAACACAAGATCTGGGCAAGGGGAGCCTAGTTTTTCCCAAGGGGAGTGTGAAATCGATCAAATCTTAAGGATGGTGTGATGCTAAGTGCAGATCTAACTAATTTACAATGCATGCAAGGGAAATGACTTCAGGAATAAATCAAACGGAAGGAAAATGAAGCATGTGAAGAGAGTCGCCGCAACGACGACCGTTAGTGCAAAAACATCGTAATGCATGTGACACTTGGGAAAGGCAATGCAAAACTTGAAAAAACACTTCTACAAGCTAAAACAAGTTAAAACACCAGCATTTTTTCAAAGAAACAAGTGCAACAACACTCTCAGAAGATAAACAAGTGAAAGCGATAGAAAAAATGACAAAAGACTAGAAAAGAAAAAATTACCTGGAAAAGCGAGGATGATTGCACCAAAGGTTCCTTGATCTCCTCGGGAATGCAAGATCTCCAAGATCGAATGTGCAAATGAGCTCTAGCATCGTCGATTAAATAATTTTGGTCAATTTAGGGTCTAAGATGCGAAGGCCAAAAATCAAGGAAAAAGCCACACTTGGCAGCATCTTCCAAAATAACACAAGTGCCTCCTTCGAGCTACTAAAACTAGATCCCTATTTTCTAGGGATGCCTTTTTTCTTTTTTCTTTTTTTTCCTTTTTGGGAAAAGCTTCCATGCATTGCCTGAAGAGATTGCATAGTTGTTATAGACATTTTTTGCCTTACAGCTATAAGCATGAAATGTCCATAATTCAAGGGATCCAAAGTCCCTAAAGATGTTGTTACAGCTCCTAAAGGAACAAGGTCAACCAATGACAGCTTCTCCCAGAAGTTCTCCACCAAAAACCACTCAGAAACAGTCAATTCAGGATCAATTCAAGTGCTCCACTAGCTCCCTGCGTTGCAAAGCACCCCAGTACACTGTCCAGGTGCGTTGCAACACACTTGAATGCACTACCCAGGTGCGTTGAGCGGGAAAGGACAAGTGGCAGAGTCATTCAACGAGGTGGAAATACCATGGAAGCTTCCAGAATCTTCTCCAATGACACTTGCCTCACTGAATTCGACCAAGTGATGAGTAAGAGGCTCTCAGTCTCCAAGTGGAAGCAAGAACTGACAGAGAGAAGCCACAAGTCAAAACATAAGCTGACTCATCTTCTCTGCTTACATCTATATATGGATCCCTCATCCCAGAGATCCAGAGGCTGGAATTTTGTACTTTGCAGAGAATTGTTGTTGGTTTGAGATTGAGATTAGTACATTGGGTGATTTATGCTTTGTTGGAGGAGAGGAAGGGATTCCTTTGCTGGGAGGTAGATGCTGGATCGGAACTCACTTGGTTTTATCTCCTCTTGGACTTTCTTATTCTATCAATAAACTATTTGAGTTTCTCCTACATGTTGTGTATCAATGATGTTTTGTTATATTTGCATGTTTAGCTTAATCTGATCTTGAGCTTTTTATGAATGTATATCTATATCTTCGTGTAGTTTCTCTCTCTTGTGATCTTGCAGGAATTCGGTGAAGCTGGGCCGGTAAGGGAGCAGGGAGCTAGGAGCTACTAAAGAGAGGAGTGATTTGGATCAACAAACTAGCGGAAGACACAGGTTAGTTACATCCTTTCTCCTCATTTACATTTCATAAAGAAGAAATACTCAAGTAGTCTTCCTTGTTTGTTGCTAAGGCACTATCACACCTTAGAGTGGGATAGGGGCATTCCGAATGGATACTTTTCCCAACAAAAAATTGGCGACTCCGCTGGGGACCGTATCTAGTTAGTTTATTTGTGTTTCTATTGTTGTTCTTCTCATAAACTCAGGAGTGTCGAATCGAACTGCATTTGCCATTTACAAATGCAAAGTAGAGATCTGCTACTCTAGTCCATTCACTGGGCCTGTTTTTATGATCTAAACAGCTGATCCACAAGTGCTCTAACAACCCTTTGTGATAGATCTTAGTCCTCCTTTAAAGCATCCTCCTAATTGTACCTAATTGATAGCTTTTATCCGGCCAAAAACTGTAGATTAAACTGCAAACCGTGACCCAGAACCCAGGGACAATTCTCGTTTCTGCTTCAGCGCAGGCTCTGTGAAGAGGTTCTGCATTTCAACGCAGGTCCCGAGAGGGCTACCTGCGCTGCAATTCAGTTTCTCTGTGCTGGGGGTGCACTGATCAGCCTTTGCCTTGTGCAGCTGTGGTTCCCTGCTTCCTTTTGCTCAGTTTTGTCTTTGTTTTTTACAGCCTGTTATCAGTTTGTGTACCTATCTGAAAACCCCTTTTCTCTGCCTTAATTCCGCCTCAGTTGTATAAAAGAAACTGTATTTGTTTTTGTGTATTTGTTACATCATTTGCAGTTTCCCATTACAAAAGTAAACTAGTCATATTGTCGCCCTTAGATCTAGACCTGTCGTAAGTGTCATTTTGATCTTAGGAGTGAGTTTGTTTGCTGTTCACAGTTGATTATGCTTTTACTTTTGTCTTTTGGTTTGAATTTGTAAATTTCTAGTGTCGAAACAAGTGTTTACTTCAAAATCATAAAGTGTCGTAATCAAGCTTGTTTGTGTTTTTCACTTGAAATCAAATTCAAATTTTGTACAACAGCTTTCTTTTTAGGCATCAATATTAAGAAAGTGAAAACAAATACATGCATTTGTGCATTTGCATATTGATAGTTTGCATGCTTTGATTTAGGAAAAGTGCATTTACAGTGTGCTCTTTGCTCTTTGAGAAACATTTGTGTCTTTCTTTTCCCCTTGTAGCTAGGATTTTCATTGTTGAAAAGAGATAAATGCTTGCTTATCATCTTTAGACTGCATTTAGGAATTGTATATACATCTCGTGGTGATCCAAAAAGGCAAACTTCTAAGAAAGATCAACCTAAAATAAATTGAATGAACTTAACAACGCATTGGAACTTAACGCACAACATAGAGGTCTAGGCTAGAGACGTGTTCCGGCGTCGTAAAACCTGGTCACTGGTCGCCTCACTGATGGTTGGGTGATTCCTCCTGAGAGACGATAAGTGCCAGTACGGATTGTGCTCCCACGTACCGTCGAGTATATATATTGGGAGACCCCTATAGGCATAAAACCTTTATCCATAGGAAGCCGTGTCGGCCACCCTACTGATCGCAATGCACTGAACACAGCATTCGGGAAGATTGACCGCCCGTACCCTAAAAAGTATTCTGCGGTTTTGCGAAAAGTTTGGCACACCCTCTACCTAGAACTCCAGAGCAGTTCCTTTTGGCCTTTTTCAGACTCTATAATGGAAAAAGTCCGTCCGAGCATTTGTCACTTCGGGCTCGTTAAAACATCGAAGGAGACTAGAGTCATCTTTTGCTTTTTCTCGACTCTTTAAAATTGAAAAAGCAAGTTGTGTCCAAGCGTCGTTAAAATTTATTTTAAACGGAATATTCATACCCTTTTTCCTGCGTTGATCCTTAGGTTGAGAAAATGGAGCCTACCAACCAAGGAATTCCCCTTGGTGGAAATCCTAGTCCTTTCTCCTCTTGGGGAGATGTTGGTGCGCCCCATATGGCCACATTGTCGCTTCCAGGACTGACAATTGGCTTGTCGGTCTGGCTCTTCTCAACCAATGTCGTTCAAAACACCACTATTCCTGAACAGTCGAATCAGCAGTTAGACCAGTCCAGAGTTACCCACCAGCCTTCTACTTCCTCTAATTCTTCCTCTCTCCCTTCCTCTTCGCTTGACAGAACTGGTAAAACTAAAAACCAAGTTCCTAAGGAGAAGAAGGAAAAGAAGAAGAAAGAGAAAAAGAAGAAAGAGCCAAAGGCAACTGGGGGCAAACGAGTGTCGTGTAACAAAAATCCACACACTGCACTGACCAGGCCTAAATCGCCATGTGTCATATGCAAGGGAGACCACTTTCACAGAGATTGTCCCTGCATCCCTCGGATACTAAGGGACTGGTCTCCCCGTTTGCACAGCCCGGTGGCGTCAACCTCTGATAGCCATGTTGAAAGCACACCGTCAACTAGCGAAAGTGAAGTCCCAGGACGAAAAGGGAGAGATATATCTCCCTGTAGACTGTGCGAAGGCAACCACGCCATCCACCGTTGTCCCTTCTTAAACGAAGCTAAAATAGTTTTAGATGATCATTCGGTTTCACCGTTACGACTTCCTCCTGGATATAAAAAACTCTTGCCGAGTCCTTCATTAGTTGAAAATCTAGCCGGCCCGCTCAAGTGGTCAGCTGAAGCGCCGGTCATTGAAGATGAACCAGCTGAATCCATACCCGACGAAAGTCAAAAGGTCGAGGCGGAAATTGACCCGGTCTTGCCTTCAGAGGATTTATCTTCGAATGATACAGTCACTAAGGAGAATAAGGATGACACCGTCCAAATTCTCTTCATCAAAACAGACTCCGAAGAACACGGGGGTAATCCACCCATTCCTTTATCGCAGGAAGGAAGTTCGTCAGAGCGATACCCGGCCGTCTACTCGGTCCCACCTCCAAGCAACCTAGTTGTCTCCTTCGACTGGAACCAACTAGGCAGACCCCGTTTGCCAGCAAGCATACCATTCAGAATTATCGTCCAAATATATAGAATGGTCATGGCTGGCACCATCATTGATGAGGGGGCATCTGTGAGTATCCTTTCCTCTATTGCTTGGAAAGCGCTTGGTTCGCCATCGCTTTTTCCTGAAATGAGAAATCTGACAGGCTTTGATAAAGGAACCAGTCGACCTTTAGGGATCCTCCCCAATGTGCCCATAACATTGAAAGGGAAGACCATTCAAATGAACGTGATGGTCGTTCAAGGACCCTTGGATTATAACCTACTCCTTGGACGAGACTATATATATTGCATGGGAGCCATTGTCTCCTCACTCTTTAGAGTAATGTGTTTTCCGCACGAAGGAAGAGTGGTCAAGCTCGTGGACCAGCTTTCATTTCCCGGATCACGCATCGCAAATAGTCATATACCATCCCTAAATGGTCTCTTCACGCAAGAAATGTCTCAACCCACGGTCCGTCCTCCCGATGAGCGCGAGTAATTCGGAGGGATATGACTGGAACCCAGGGGGCATGCGTCCTGGTCTGCTTCGACAGGAAAACTTTGGGTATAAGGTAGGTTTCCGCGGGAGAATATGACTAGTCCGTACCCCGTCCGTGATTGGAAGAGGGGTTGTTCTAGAATAAGATTCTTTTGTCAAAGTTATGTGAGTTGGTGGGCTTCGTCACTCACCTTTGTTTATCTCGGTAGACATCGCCGAAGAAATGTTTTGTTTACACTATAAATAGAACAATCTTTGGGTAGCCTGTAAGAGGTAGTACCCTTCCTGATAAAACAAATGTTTTGTCAGCTCGAATAAAGGGTGACCCTTCCTGATAAAATGAATGTTTTGTCAGCTCGAATAGAGGGAGACCTCGAAACTCTGTTTTATACCTGGGGGCATGCAAACCTTTTGGAGTACAAGCAAGGGGCGGCTATTTATTTTTTAAATTTTTAGGACCTCTAACCCTTTAAACTCGTAGGATTAGTCGTTTCTGAACTTGCATAAAGAAAGGATGCGGGGCATAGCTTTGTAAGGCGCAAGCTCCATAAAAAATGGCATCTTACATGAGACATTCTTATCTTATGACTAGATAATCGAGCAGTTTTAACACATAGTTCATGCTCGTTAAAAAATAAACATAAGATCGAGCAAGTGTTTCAACCCGTGTTTAAGCTCGTTAAAAAATGAACTATCCTCCGGTAAATAACCACCGTGAATGTACCATTATCAGCCATTAAATCCTTGGTCGTGTTTGCACCGTCACCTCCACTTTTCTATTGGCCGATCATTCACCTCCATATGATTGTTTACCCATTTTGAGGAACAGCTGCGAAGAGTGATTTCACTAGCCATCCTTGTGACACTGTCGTGCTTGGAAAATTCCAACCCTTACCTGGAATCAGTTGCTATCCATTTTATCACTCGTTCCTCAAAAGACGAGTCTTCTTTAAGCTCTTTTCATTTGACTCGTAAAATATGAAAAGATTGCCGAGTTTTGGCCTCCCAGCTCGTTAAAGCGACCGGAAGAGCTATCCATCCTCTAGATTTTAATCTTTTTGGACCTGAGGGATTATTGCACAAAAAGATCGAGCGCTTGTTTTGTTCGGCTCGTTAAAACTATCGAAAATTCATCCCTTCTGTATTGTTTTATACTTTTTCGGACCTAAGGGATTAGATGACGAAAAAGGACTTCCGGAGTTAACTTTACGTACCTTTTCAGACTCTCTAAAAATGAAAAGGACCGAGTCATCTTTGTTAACTTTACGTACCTTTTCAGACTCTCTAAAAATGAAAAGGACCGAGTCATCTTTGTCATTAGACTCGTTAAAAACATTAATAGCGACAAACTTGTCTTTAGACGAGAACGAATTTCACTATCGCTAGGCTCGTTAAAACATAGCGATGGGTTTTCCCGAAGGGCAAATTATAGAACAAGCATATGTTATCCTCCTCAAGCTTGACAAAAATAAAGAGGTACTGGTCAGAAATGACTGGGGAAAATTGGGAAGAAACTCAAAGAACCTTTATTGGTAGCAAGTCGCTCTTGAACATGACACTTCCACTCCATGCCTGAGTCGGGTTGGGTTGTTTCATTCACCGGTCACATCACCATGGTCTCGCCATACCATCCACCTTTGGGGTAAATGCTACCAATCCATCACATAAGTGTCGCCGATATGTTCAAGAGAAGTCATCCAGAGAAGTCAACCGTGTCCCATCCACTACCATACATTATCCTTCATTCTTTCATGACCGCCACCTTGAACCATATATCATCAGATCGTTTTCACCTCCATCAAAATCATTTGCTCCGTTCCGTGTCACTGATGTGGGATACATTAAGGCCCTCCTTTGACGGATCACTTCTTGTCGACATCAGCTCATTATCCAAGAAGTTGATCTAGGAACACCCCCTTCAGTACTTTGAAGCTTGCATGCCTCAATGGCAAGTTTCTCACTTCCGGCGACAGGTATACATCAATGACCTTTGACCGAAAGATTTTGCGTGGTGTTCGACGCCAAGTCCTTTATTCACACCACGTGAATTGTACTGTAGTACCTTGAGGGTCATTATCATTATCGGTGATTCCTCTCGCGCTTGTTAACAGTTTACATCATTGACTGGTAATCAAGCGATGTCTTTCCATGTTCGACTTCACAACATTTCTCACATGGATCGACTTGTACTTAGAGTGAAGATCAGACGAGATTGAAGACCCCGGATCTAGTTTCATCCATCCGGGCTGCGATATATATTCAGGAAAAATAAATACATTGACATGTACATCACTGCAGAACAGATAATCATCCTACCAAAAGGATGATGATTTCATCAGAATCATCAGTCTACCATCAGACAATTGTCTGTCCTATGTACATAAAAATGAATTTATAAAGCTGAGCATGGGAATGCCCGCCTCAGCTAGATCATGAAAACAATATGAAAAATAATGTATTGTATTGTATCTTATTATAGGTCTCCTCCCAGCATTGAATGAACTTCGGATCCTCCTAATAAATCATTTCACCCGATAAACGGCCTCATACTTTAGGGGGCAACTGTTATAGACATTTTTGTGCCTTACAGCTATAAGCATGAAATTTCCATAATTCAAGGGATCCAAAGTCCCTAAAGATGTTGTTACAGCTCCTAAAGGAACAAGGTCAACCAATGACAGCTTCTCCCAGAAGTTCTCCACCAAAAACCACTTAGAAACAATCAATTCAGGATCAATTCAAGTGCTCCACTAGCTGCCTGCGTTGCAAAGCACCCCAGTACACTGTCTAGGTGCGTTGCAACGCACTTGAATGCACTACCCAGGTGCGTTGAGCGGGAAAGGACAAGTGGCAGAGTCATTCACCGAGGTGGAAAGACCATGGAAGCTTCCAGAATCTTCTCCAATGACACTTGCCTCACTGAATTCGACCAAGTGATGAGTAAGAGGCTCTCAGTCTCCAAGTGGAAGCAAGAACTGACAGAGAGAAGCCACAAGTCAAAACATAATCTGACTCATCTTCTCTGCTTACATCTATATATGGATCCCTCATCCCAGAGATCCAGAGGCTGGAATTTTGTACTTTGCAGAGAATTGTTTTTGGTTTGAGATTGAGATTAGTACATTGGGTGATTTATGCTTTGTTGGAGGAGAGGAAGGGATTCCTTTGCTGGGAGGTAGATGCTGGATCGGAACTCACTTGGTTGTATCTCCTCTTGGACTTTCTTATTCTATCAATAAACTATTTGAGTTTCTCCTACATGCTGTGTATCAATGATGTTTTGTTATATTTGCATGTTTAGCTTAATCTGATCTTGAGCTTTTTATGAATGTATATCTATATCTTCGTGTAGTTTCTCTCTCTTGTGATCTTGCAGGAATTCGGTGAAGCTGGGCCGGTAAGGGAGCAGGGAGCTGGGAGCTACTGAAGAGAGGAGTGATTTGGATCAACAAACTAGCGGAAGACACAGGTTAGTTACATCCTTTCTCCTCATTTACATTTCATAAAGAATAAATACTCAAGTAGTTTTCCTTGTTTGTTGCTAAGGCACTATCACACCTTAGAGTGGGATAGGGGCATTCCGAATGGATACTTTTCCCAACAAAAATAGTTCTGGGAGGAACTGGGCAACTCTCTGGCTCATGCACCAAGTAGCTTCTGAGCATAAGGCTTCTATGCAATTTTTGGGTTGAATGGCTTTGGGCTGCCTCTCATACTCTACGCAATTTCCTAGCTGAAGGCTGGATGTCAACTAGCACTGCGCAATTCTTGAGCTCAAGAATCGCTGTCACCTTGGACTGTGCAATTCTCGAGAGCAAGGTTGGTTGCCCTCAAGGATTGCGCAGTTCTCTAAGGCAAGCCTAGAACTGGATGGGAACCAAGTCAAGAGACCGACTTATGGGTTAGACAGTAAACAAACACAAGCCAAGATGCAAAGGATGAGGCTCAATCAAAGCACAAGTACCTAAATTAGTGCAAGATGAGCTGTTGTGATTTAGAAGGGAGGCTCCAAAATGAAGCATGGACAAAATTTTGGAGGGTGGTTGTAGATACTACAACAATGTGTTAATTTTCTAACAGAAATCTAAATTTAATTACAAGTAAGATTGATATTTCTCTAAAAAATAATTAAATTCCACTTTATACTTCTTATTTATTTATTAATTTATATATTAAATATTTCTATAATTATTAAAAATAATAATTTAAAATAAAATTACAATTTAGTTCATTTTTATGATTTTGTAACTCAAGGGTTAGTTCAATGGGCTATCTCTGTGTCACAAAGTATTATGTAAATTATAAGATTCAAGATTCAAATTCCTATAGGTCAAGCCAAAAAAAATAAAATTAATCATGCCACTATGAATTGTATCATGATGTAAGTGTCTTAAGGCCTTGGATCCATTCCTATTGGAATTTACCAACCATTTATAAGATTATACTAGTTTAAAATAAAGTTATAATTTAGTTAATTTTTAGGATTTATTTTTTCTTTTTTTTGGCAATGTAAAATGTATCATGAGGTAAGTGTCTTGATAGCTACTATGGCTTGATACATATTTGCCTTTACCAACCATTTATTTTATATGGCTATGCTAGTTAAATTAAAATTATGGAAACCTTGTTCCAAAATAGACATGCATATCAATGTAATAAATTGTTTAAAATTTTATTTCAAAAATAATTTTACCTTCAGCTACCCTTTATTCATGCATCGAGCTTCATCTGGTTCTTACATTTCTTTTTGGGTTTCATTCAACTCTCTCTGAGCTCCATTAACTCTCCTCCTTCCCCAATCAATTCCCAAGACCCTCAAAACATAAAAGGAAAGAACAAGAAACAAACATGAACAAAACCATGAAAAAGAAATAGCAATATGAAACCACAAACAAAGTGGCATGGCCATGCACCAGACGTAATCAAAACTAAAAATCAAGCACAAACAAATCACAAAATACAAAAATCACAAAATTAGCAATATACACCATGACTCAACCCCATGGTTCCCGGTGCCTCCTGTTGAAAATGGCAACAAGAAATGCTAAAAATAGTACTGCTATAAATAACAGTTTGGGTACCAACGCTGGATTGAGCAACAGGGAATGAAAAATGGAAGTGCTAAAAATAGCATTCTATTTTTAGCAGTTCGGGATGGATTCCTATTTTTAGACAGTCTCTGGACTAAAATAGGAAGTAAAATTCGAATTTGAACTTAACAGCTGTTTGAAAATAAATTAGTTAATTCGCCATGAGTTAATTAGTTGTGAAAAATCAAACATGAAGTCTATGTGAGGACATGCAATAGTTTCTCCATTAATTGAGGAATTTATCCATCAGTTAAAGAGATAAGGATGACTTCTAATTTGAGTTGTAATTAGTTGGCTCAGTTAACTGAGTCAAGTCCAGTTAGATTGATTTAAACAGTTTGTTTAAATTAATGTGAGTTCAGTTAGTTAATGCATGCTTGCATATAACTGCTGCACTTCAAATAACTGAATATTCTCTCATGAATAACTCATGCATGTCAGTTCAAACAGAGACCCAGTTGAGATCAGAGGAGGGACAATGTACTATCAGTTGGATGGATTTTTCCTATAAAGGAAACTCATCCATGGAGAAGGATTTATCTCCTTCAGGATTGCACAGTTGGATCAGAGGTTAGTGAGTGTGTGAAGAGGCCAATTCACACAAGTGGCTGCACTGGACCCCAAGGAAAATTGCGCAAAGAAATAGAAGGCTTGGAGGGCAGAGGAGAAGGTTTGAGAGAGGCCTTTGACTGTCTATGAGCAGCAGAGGGATTATACTGAGAGCTGGTTGGCTTCCAAGCTAAGGATTTGTGTAATTCTGTGACTAGTTTCCACTTGTATGATAATATAGAGTTGGGGTTTTAGGTTGAGGCTTTACCCGGGTTATTTCTTCCGTGTTATGTGTGATTGCTTCTCATTCTGAGTTATATGTGTTCTCATTGATTGTGCTCAAATCGATTAAGCTTCTGCAAAGTGTTGTAGAAGTAGATCTTGTATTTTGCTTTAGTATATTTCATTATCTGGTGATCTACAGTGGGAATTTCTACATGGTATCAGAGCAAAGGTGATCAAAGCAGAGAACAATATACACGAAGAAGAGAATTCGAAGTAAAAATAAAAAATAAAAAACGGGTCGTGAGTTTTCAGAGTAGGTTTGAAAACTTTTGTGCAAAATTTTCAGAAAAAATAGCATATCTGGATTCCTTGTGGAAAAATACCCAAATTCAAAAAAAAAATCGGTTGAATCGGAGTTGGGATGAGGGAGATATCACTAATTTAAAATCAGCTGTTTTTCTAGAAAATTTCGTGATGGCGGGAAAGATGAAACAGATTAGTGTGCTAGCCAAGAACCTATATTCTCTTGAGGTTCAAGATGCATGCAAAGCCTTGAAGATCAAGGCAAGTGTTAGATACTTGGTGGTTGAGAGGGAGAGTACATTACCTCTCAACTTGCAGCGCCAGAAGAAGTCTCATACAATTGTGGAGGAGCCACAATTGGTGAAGCAGCTTTAGGAGGTTGTGGAGCAGCCACAATTGGGGAAGCCGAGAGGAGACAGAGTGGAGGCATCCACTCATGTAGAAACCTCTAGTAGGGGGAAATTTCAAGTCAAGTGGGCAGAGGGATCACATGCATCCATACCTCCAGGTCGGAGGTGGGGCAATGTGGAGTGGCAGTCCCAAGAACGCTGGAATAGGGGTAGGATCCTTGAGGTACCCAACCTCTTTGATTCGACTTTGCTACAGGAGCCCCGATGAGGAGTAGTAGGACTAGCTAAGTGGGTAGAGACAGATGCAGATGGAGCGGTAGAGAGAGCTACAGTGCAGGAGTCCCAGGACTGTGTAGAGCTAGCAGGCTGCAGCAATGCGAGAGGCATAGGAGTGTTGCACCAGTGCAGGATGGCACAGAGAGGTGTGCAATGGTGCGAGATGCATGGAGTGTTGTAGCAGCTCAGAGGTCAGAGAGGGAGCACTTGTCAGCAGCAGGTAGAGCTTCAACATCAGAGTATGTTTCTAGCCCAACAGAGAGGTCAGTTGGGAGTTTTTTTTGTTTCTAGAGTTGTTGGAGCAACCACACTTGGTAGAAGTGTTGCATGCAAAACATTCCAAAGGTACAGGATCGGGTTCGAGTTGAAGCCTTTCTTGTTGAGAGGGAGTGTTGAAAATGGCAACAAGAAATGCTAAAAATAGAAGTGTTATAAATAGCAGTTTGGGTACCAGTGCTGGATTGAGCAACAGGGAATGAAAAATGGAAGTGCTAAAAATAGCATTCTATTTTTAGCAGTTTGGGATGGATTCCTATTTTTAGTCAGTCCCTGGACTAAAATAGGAAGTAAAATTCGAATTTGAACTTAACAGCTGTTTGAAAATAAATTAATTAATTCACCATGAGTTAATTAGTTGTGAAAAATCAAACATGAAGTCTATGTGAGGACATGCAATAGTTTCTCCATTAATTGAGGAATTTATCCATCAGTTAAAGAGATAAGGATGAGTTCTAATTTGAGTTGTAATTAGTTGGCTCAGTTAACTGAGTCAAGTCCAGTTAGATTGATTTAAACAGTTTGTTTAAATTAATGTGAGTTCAGTTAGTTAATGCATGCTTGCATATAACTGCTGCACTTCAAATAACTGAATATTCTCTCATGAATAATTCATGCATGTCAGTTCAGACAGAGACCCAGTTGAGATCAGAGGAGGGACAATGTACTATCATTTGGATGGATTTTTCCTATAAAGGAAACTCATCCATGGAGAAGGATTTATCTCCTTCAGGATTGCACAGTTGGATCAGAGGTTAGTGAGTGTGTGAAGAGGCCAATTCACACAAGTGGTTGCACTGGACCCCAAGGAAAATTGCGCAAAGAAATAGGAGGCTTGGAGGGCAGAGGAGAAGGTTTGAGAGAGGCCTTTGACTATCTATGAGCAGCAGAGGGATTGCAGAGAGAACAGGATAGCTTGTGAGCTGATTCTTTTTGTAATCTAGACTACATTTCCACTTGTATGATAATACATAGATTGGGGTTTTAAGCTGAGTCTTTCCCTGGGTTATTTCTTCTGTGTTATGTGTGATTTCTTCTCATTCTCAGTTATATGTGTTCTCATTGATCGTGCTCAAATTGTTTAAGCTTCTGCAAAGTGTTGTAAAAGTAGATCTTGTATTGTGTTTTAGTATATTGCATAATCTATTGATCTACAGTGGGAAATTTCTACATGGTATCAGAGCAAAGGTGATCAAAGCAGAGAATAGTATACACGAAGAAGAGAATTCGCAGTTAAAAAAAAAAAAAAAAATTGGGCCGCGAGTTTTCAAAGCAGATCTGAAAATTTTTGTGCAAAATTTTCAGAAAAAGATAGTAGATCTAGATTCCTTCGGAAAAATACCCAAATTCAAAAAAAAAATAGCTGAATCGGAGTTCAGATGAGGGAGATATCGCTGATTTAAAACTAGCTCTTTTTCCAGAAAATTTCATGATGGCGGGAAATATGAAAAAGATTGGTGTGCTAGCCAAGAACCTGTATGCTCTTGAGGTTCAAGATGCATGCAAAGCCTTTAGGAGCAAGGCAAATGTTAGATACTTGGTGGTTGAGAGGGAGAGTACATTACCTCTCAACATGCACTGCCAGAAGAAGTCTCATACAATTGTGGAGGAGCCACAATTGGTGAAGCAGCTTCAGGAGGTTGTGGAGCAGCCACAACTGGGGAAGTCGAGAGGAGACAAAGTGCAGGCATCCACTCATGCGGAGACCTCCCATAGGGGTAATTTCAAGTCAAGTGGGCAGAGGGATCACATGCATCCATACCTCCACGTCGGAGCTGGGGCGATGTGGAGTGATAGTCCCAAGAACGCTAGAATAGGGGCAGGATCCTTGAGGTACCCAACCTCTTTGATTTGACTTTGCTACAAGAAACCCGATGAGGAGTATTAGGACTGGCTGAGTGGGTACAGACAGATGTGGATGGAGTGGCAGAGAGAGTTGTAGTGCAGGAGTCCCAGGACTGTGTAGAGCTAGCAGGCTGCAGCAATGCAAGAGGCACAGGAGTGTTACACTAGTGCAGGATGGCACAAAGAGGTGTGCAACGGTGCAAGATGCATGGAGTGTTGCAGAAGCTCAGATATCAAAGAGGGAGCACTTGTCAGCAGCAGGTAGAGCTTCAGCATCAAAGTATGTTTCTAGCTCAACAGAGAGGTCAGTTGGGAGTTTTTTTTGTTTCTAGAGTTGTTGGAGCAGCCACACTTGGTAGAAGTGTTGCATGCAGAACATTCCAAAGGTACAAGATCGGGTTCGAGTTGAAGCCTTTCTTGTTGAGAGGGAGTGTTGAAAATGGCAACAAGAAATGCTAAAAATAGCACTACTATAAATAGTAGTTTGGGTACCAGTGCTGGATTGAGAAACAGGGAATGAAAAATGGAAGTGCTAAAAATAGCATTCTATTTTTAGCAGTTCGGGATGGATTCCTATTTTTAGTCAATCTCTGGACTAAAATAGGAAGTAAAATTCGAATTTGAACTTAATAGCTGTTTGAAAATAAATTAATTAATTCACCATGAGTTAATTAGTTGTGAAAAATCAAACATGAAGTCTATGTGAGGACATGCAACAGTTTCTCCATTAATTGAGGAATTTATCCATCAATTAAAGAGATAAGGATGAATTCTAATTTGAGTTGTAATTAGTTGGCTCAGTTAATTGAGTCAAGTCCAGTTAGATTGATTTAAACAGTTTGTTTAAATTAATGAGTTCACTTAGTTAATGCATGCTTGCATATAACTGCTGCACTTCAGATAACTGAATATTCTCTCATGAATAACTCATGCATGTCAGTTCAGACAGAGACGAAGTTGAGATCAGAGGAGGGACAATGTACTATCATTTGGATGGATTTTTCCTATAAAGGAAACCCATCCATGGAGAAGGATTTATCTCCTTCAGGATTGCACAGTTGGATCAGAGGTTAGTGAGTGTGTGAAGAGGCCAATTCACACAAGTGGCTGCACTGGACCCCCAAGGAAAATTGCGCAAATAAATAGGAGGCTTGGAGGGCAGAGGAGAAGGTTTGAGAGGCCTTTGACTGTCTATGAGCAGCAGAGGGATTGCAGAGAGAACAGGATAGCTTGTGAGCTTATTCTTTTTGTAATCCGGACTATATTTCCACTTGTATGATAATACAGAGATTAGGGTTTTAGGCTAAGGCTTTCCCCAGGTTATTTCTTCTATGTTATGTGTGATTGCTTCTCATTCTCAGTTATATATGTTCTCATTAATCGTGCTCAAATTGATTAAGTTTCCGCAAAGTGTTGTAGAAGTAGATCTTGTATTGTGTTTTAGTATATTGCATAATCTATTGATCTACAGTGGGAAATTAATACACCTCCAAGGGAAAGCTCAACCCGAGCCTTCTTCAAAATTTAATGGCATTCTCTTTTGCCATGTAATCCCCTGTAGCATACTGCCATAAACACAAAATTTTTAGTGCATAAATAAATGTAACAATATACCAGTTATCTTACCTCATTGTCCCAAGCACGTTTCCTTATAACTGAACACATACATATATCATCTTTCAAGGGACTCCAATTCCTTGACAAATCTAGCTATGACTGAAAATCAACTATTATGCCTATCAAATACATGTTCATGAATCTATCACATATCCACATAATGTCAAACAAAATCAAGGTTAAGAAAACTTTCTGTTTTCCTACAAAGCACTCATTCATTTGGAATTGTGGTTTTCAAACATAGTCAAAGGAATTCTCACACAATTCTTTTTTTACCTTTTTCCTTATTGCAAATGAGTCTTATTATGTGTTGTCACATCACCTAGTTGTTAGTTATATAAAAAAATCAATTGTTACATTTTCATGCTAATACCAAGCATGTTTCTCTGCAACTATTCACACATGTTAGTTACATGTTCCAAAGATCAAGACATCATGTCTATTAATTTGAAATCAACATTTTCGAAGACTAACAACCATTTCATAATCAAATCACAGTCATTAGTCATAATAATACAACTAGCACCCACTTGCACTCAAGTGCATATCAGTTGTCTCAGCACATATTGTGTTAGTACAAATGTTTTAAAACAAGATCATTCCTTCATGCAATCTTATAGAGACATACTCATATCATGCAATTAATCAAACATTCAAACAACTTGTAAACATACCCCCTTATTTTCCATGGTCCACACTAGCGTAGAAGGAGGAAACTACTATAATGACCCGATCTCCAAGTCTCTTACTAAAATTAACCACTTTCCAAAACTTGATTTTCATTTTTCATACCTTTGTACTTGAAAACATGCCACATAATCATGCCACTTTTCCATTTCATAGATTTCACATCAGGCCTCTAAGGGGAGTCGTGTGAACCATAGTCCACTACTCTACTCTTCATCCCTAATCTTCTATTTCTTGTAAACATACCATGTTAGATTAAAACCAAATAGACAACACAATCAAACTCATACCTCAATGTATCTTAGGGGAGACTATCGCATCTACATAAGTCAGTCTAAATGTGTACGGCACAATATCACAAATATATCAACTCGTACATGAATATCATAACCATAACCATCTGCATAGACCAATCCAGATTAGCACGATAGATATAACATCAATGTCTTAAATTCATTTACCATAATCATTAGGTGTGTGACAATAATGCATATAACAATAAGTTAACTACCATGCATGACTAACCAACGCACATGCATATGACCCCATTGATTAACTAACATTTATCATGCATGTAACTACAACAAAAATAGAATGACTGGCATGCATATAGCCACAATGCATATAACATCCATTAACCATCATACATGCATGCCAAACATACAAATCTGTATGACAATCTACTCTTACCCCGAGGTCTAGTGTTGCAACCTCACTCTAATAATCTACATCTCATGCTCCATCTTAGCCAACATATCATCATCACGATGACACAAACTACATAATTACCACCACGATGCATGCTTTACCTATTATGCATGCATAACCATATACATTTAGCCCATCCAATCCAAGCATTTGAACCATGCTCTGATACCAACCTATAATGCCTCCTCCCACTTTTACCAAATTTCACAAGCCTATCAGGGTAAACATGAGAGAAGTGTAACTATGAAATGACCTAACCTCCAAGATTCAATTATGGAAGTAGGGCCGACAACTAACAACTCACAGAAAACCATTAAGGCTTACAGGACACTTAAGGGCCAAAGAACCACCCTAGGTGACCAAGCCCTATGCTAAAGCTATTTTTCTCTAACCTAGCACTTGAACCACATGCACAAGCCTGCAAGGGTGTGGTTATGACCCTCCAACCACATACACAACATTGTCTACATGTGGTTGTAGCCCAAATCCTCCAGTTCAGAGGATGTGGTCCTAAGATCTAAACCACTCTTCCAAGATAGTCCCCAGACCACTGCCTAGAACTCCTTGTAAGTTTCTAGAAGCAAAGATAACATGATATAAATGTTAATCATTCAAAAATTGATCAATAACTTGACCTAACCGTGCCTAACCATGACATTAATTTCATCAAACATATGGTGAACATGTAAGATACAGGTCATGAATGCATATCTCATCATAAGAGTCTGAACTTCATATGGAAATCACCAAGAAGGTCTAGTGTCGTCTCAAGATAGCTGTAATAAAACTTGTTAACCTTTACATTCATTAACCATTCAAATACTTATCAAATCATGAACAAGCCATAACTAGAGCACATTAGACATCCATGGTTATAACCAACATATAACCAGAATATTAACCATGATAGAACAACCAACAAATCACCATAATAAAAAGTAAAAGTTCTCATTAATAACAATATGAAAATAGATCTTAAATACATATGCAAAGCCAACGAAGTCAAGGACTTCCACATACGACCCGACCATAGGTTGGGCTGAACCAAATCTTTCTTTCATCCAATCACCCTCATTCCATATTCCAAGGATGAATGTGGGATCTCAAGACATAAACAATCAGGTGTTCCTGGAGGTTAAACCACCTCCACCCTCAGGCTACCACGATATCGCCAAAACTAGTCAAGAGATCATGAAGCCCAAACAAGCTTGTATGCCTCATATTTTCTTCACCATTACCTTGAGGAATTTTCCTATCTCCACCCACCTGTTGAGGGCTTCCTGGGGGAAACCATATCCACCCCCAACCCTTGGGAATTTTCTTGAGACAACCTCACCCAATCCCAAAACCTTCAGGCAATCCAAAGCTCAACCAAGAAATGAATCCCATCACACCATTGCTATCCAGGAAATGGCAAGGAAAGGCTGAAACCACTCTCAAACCTGAAAAAAAACCCATGCCAAACAACAAATGAGCCAAATAATCGAATGCAGGTACCATGCATTCACACCTCAGCTAGGAAATCACACATGTAGCCTATTACCTGCCAACTCTTCTACTGAAGTTTTTGATCCAAAATTTTCCTTGCTTTCTTTTCTTTATTTTTCCTTCCTTTGCTTGCTTGTCCAAGTGCTTGAACTTTTTCCTTTGCTACCCTTGCTTTAAAATTGGGCAAAATCTATCAACTGGTTCTCAGGTTTCTTTTTATCATTGATGTCTCTATTTTCTTCATTTTCCCTTCAATTTCCCTCTCATGTAAATTAATGTCTCTTCATCTTCCTTTTCTCCTATTTTCCTTTATTTTCATAAATAAAAATTCAATTAATGCCTCTTTTCCTTTGCCAATCCCTTTTCTAATTTCCATAGCCATTAATACAGGTCCTGAATGTATAGTTGATCATAAGAATCTGAAATTCATATCGAAATCACTAAGAAGGTCTAGTTCCCTCTCAAGATAGTTGAATAACACTTTTTAGCCTTTGCATTCATTAACCATTCAAATACTTATCAAATCATGTACAAGACATATATAGAGAACATTACAGATCCATGCTTATAACCAACATATAACCAGAATATTAACCATGATAGAACAACCATCAAATCACCATAATAAAAAGTAAAAGTTCTCATTAATCACAATATGAAAATAGCTCTTAAATGCATATGAAAATCCAACCAAGTCAGGGACTTCCACATACCACTCAACCATAGAGTGGGTTGAACGAAATCTTTCTTTCATCCAATCACCCTTGTGTCATTTTCCAAGCATGAATGTGAGATCTCAAGACATAAACAATCATGGCTTCCTGGAAATTAAACCACCTCCACCCTCAAGCTACCACGATCTTGACAAAATTGGTCAAGAGATCATGAAGCCCAAACAAGCTTGGATGCCTCAGAATTTATTCACCATTACCTTGAGTAATTTTCTTGTCTCCACCCACCTGTTGAGGGCTTCCTAGAGAAACCCATATCCACCCCCAACCCTTGAGAATTTTCTTGAGATAACCTCACCTAATTCCAAAACCTTCCGACAATCCAAAGCTCAACCAAGAAATGAATCCCATCACACCATTTCTATCCAGAAAATGGCAAGGAAAGGTTGAAACCACTGTAAAACCCATCAAAACCCATGCCAATGACAACAAATGAACCAAATAATTGAATGCATGTACCATGCATTCACACCTCAGCTAGGAAATCACACATGAAACCTGTTACCTACCATCTCTTCTGTTGAAGTTGTTGATCCAACATTTTCCTTGATTTATTTGATTCACTTTTTCTTCCTTTTTCTTGCTTGTCCAAGTGTTTGAACTCTTTCCTTTGCTACACTTGCTTTAGAACTGGGCAAAATCTATCAACTGATTCTCATGTGCCTTTTATCATTGATGCCTCTATTTTCTTCATTTTCCTTCATTTTTCCTTCAATTTCCCTCTCATGTAAATTAGTGTCTCTTCGCCTTCCTTTTCTCCTATTTTTATTTATTTTCATAAATAAAATTCCAATTAATGCCTCTTTGCCTTTGCCAATTCATTTTCCAATTTCCATAGCCATTAATACAAATCATGAATGCATATGTGATCATAAGATTTTGAACTTCATATGGAAATCACCAAGAAGGTCTAGTTCCCTCTCAAGGTCCCTACAATAACACTTGTTAGCCTTTGCATTCATTAACCATTCAAATACTTATCAAATATTGCACAAGCCATAACTAGAGCACATTACAGATCCATGCTTATAACTAGCATATAACCAAAATATTAGCCATGATAGAGTGACCATCAAATCACCATAATAAAACGTGCAAGTGCTCATTAATCAAAATATGAAAATAACTCTTAAATACATATCCAAAGCCAACCAAGTCAAGTACTTCCACATACCACCTGAACATAGATTAGGCTGAACCAAATATTTCTTTCAGCCAATCACCCTCATGCCATATTCCAAGCATGAATGTGGGATCTCAAGACATAAAAAATCGAGGATTCCTGGAGATTAAACCACCTCCACCCTCAGGCTACCACGATATTTCCAAAACAGTTAAGGTATCACGAAGCCCAAACAAGCTTGGATGTCTCAAAATTTCTTCACCATTACCTTGAGGAGTTTTCCTATCTCCAACCACCTATTGAGGGCTTCCCGAATAAAACCATATCCACCCCCAACCCTTGGGAATTTTCTTGAGACCACCTCACCCAGTTCCAAAACCTTCTGGAAATCCAGAGCTCAACCAAGAAATGAATCCCATCATACCATTGCTATCCAAGAAATGGAAAGGAAAGGTTGAAACCACTCTCAAACCTGACAAAGCCCATGACAATGACAACAAATGAACCAAATAATAGAATACATGTACCATGTATTCACACCTCAGCTAGGAAATCACACATGCAACTTGTTACCTACCAAGTCTTCTATTGAAGTTGTTGATCCAAACTTTTCCTTGCTTGCTTTGCTTTAATTTTCCTTCCTTTGTTTGTTTTCCCAACTGCTTGAACTCTTTCCTTTGCTACAATTGCTTTAAAATTGGGCGAAAGATATCAACTGATTCTCAGGTGCCTTTTTATAATTGATGTCTCTATTTTCTTCATTTTCGTTCATTTTTCCTTTAATTTCCCTCTCATGTAAATTTGTGTCTCTTCACCTTTTTTTTTCCTATTTTCCTTTATTTTCATAAATAAAATGCCAATTAATGCCTCTTTGCCTTTGCTAATTCTGTTTCCAATTTCCATAGCCATTAATAAACTGAAATTGACACCCACTAGGATTTTTTTCCCCCCATTCAACTTGGAATATGTGTCCCATGACCTTAGTCTTATATTTTTTTACATGGAAAATCAAGCAGGGGTTGTTACGGTACCAACTCACCCCTTCCTTTCTCTTTTTTTTGGAGATTTTCCCATGTCACTATCCTATTCTCCAAAGTAAACTATAGAAATACTTTTGCCTTGGTAGGAAATTTCAATCTCCAAATATTTTCCCAACACCAGACTATATTCTTGTTCCTAGAGGTAGAGACTAGGTGAACATAACTTACCTTTGGAGCATAAATTCCCGAGTTGATTGTATCCAAAAAGGAGTGTCCTCTTCATCACAAATCCTAATATGTGACCTGTCCAAGGCTCTGATGAATTCTTGCTAAAGTGGTTTGTGATCCTCTGTCAACTGAAGTTTCCCAACGCCCATCCTTCCTTGTTTCCATATGGTAGTATTGTTCAAGTCAACAAATTGACTCAAAAAACCCCTTCCATTCTCATTCAAATTCATGACAAGCTCTCTTGGAAACCTGTACTCCTCTGCACATCTGATCCAGGGATTGATTCCTACCCTCAGCTTCTCTACATTCCCTACTTTCCATGTGACCCCTCTTCCAATCAATGGGAAAGAAGCCTGCACCACCTTCCAAATCACTGATCCATTTGTTTGTCTCTTATTATGCTTCTTGATCCATTCTTCCAGAGTTAAAGGAAATATATATTTTTGGTATTCCACTTTTTCCATAGGTTGTTTGTATCCCAAAGTCTCCACCCAACTTTTGTTTCTAAATCTTTTGAGAGAAGATATAGATTCTTGATTCCCCATCCTCCCCATGCTTTGGGAGCTGTGATTTTGTCCATTGGACCCATGGGAAAAATAGATCCTATTTTGTACCAGACCATAAGAATCAAACAAATAGTTTCTTCATAACATCCAAAATACATTTGGTGATCCAAGTGAGTAACACCTAGAAAACTGTAATAACTTCCAAAACTGATTTATTAAGGACTAGCCTCCCTACTCTCAACAACCACCTAAAGCACCACATGTTTAAGTGTTTTTTTTTTCCATTTTTTCTAAAAACCATGTCCAATCCTATTTCCTGTACATATTAGGCTTTAAATGGAAGCGTAAGTATTTTATCCCTTCCTCCAATGGCTTGGCTTGAAAAGGAAATAAAACCCTTGAACTTTTAATTTCACCTATTGGAACCCCCTAATTGAAAATTGTGGATTTGTGCACATGCATTCTTGTCGCGTTTTGAAATAGGATCAAGACTTATTGAGGGATGTTATATCATCCCAAGATCCATTTCTAAACAAAATCATGTTATCAAGAAACAACATATGAGTGATGGCCAGCCCATCCACCACCTCTATGCCCCTTAGGTTCCCTCTTCTTTTTGGTTCAAATAATAATTCACTAAACCCCTACACCACTAGAAGAGAAAGAAAAGGTGACAACGAGAATCCCTGTCACAGCCCACATTGTGCCTGGAAGAAATAAAATTCTACCCCATTTATTAGAATTGCTAATGAAACTAAAGCAATGCAACTCATTACCCAATTTATAAAGGGTACTTCAAACCCAAATGAGTTAAAATTAAACATATGAAGGTCCAATTGACCTTATCATATGCTTTGGAGAGATATATATTGATTACTGGCCCTTTTAATTTTTTTACCTTGATACTATGTAACCCCTCTTGAATCACCCCAATGGCTTCATGAATTTGTCTCCCTTCCAAAAAACAGAATTGTTCCTTAGAGACCTTATCTGACAAGATCGGCCTGATTCAGTTGCTGTGATCTTGGCAATAATATTGTAAATATAGTTACATAATGAAATAGGCCTGAAGTCCTCAAAGGATCTAGGATTATCGACTTTTGGAATGAGGACTATAATTATTAAATTAAAAGATTATCGACTTTTTGGATTATCGACTTCGAGGTGTTGCGTCCACACTTGTCGAAGCTTCCCCGTCATTTTTCTTCTTTGGTTCCTTCATAACCTCCATACTGATCATTGGTTCTTTATCCATCTGATCCCTAGCCTTTGAGGGTTGATCCAAATCATCTTGTGTAGCTAGAGAAGATGGATTTGGCTGAGTGTCCATCTTTGTCTCAAGTGACCCCAAATTTTCCTCATCCCTTCTCGCTTTTGTGCTTATCTTACCATTATACGAGAGAGAAAAATCCCTGATAACATGCCCTTTTTTGTGGCATATCTTACAACGGAAGGTCATCTCTTCATAACCTAGATACAATTGATAAGAAAAACCCCAGTGACAGATCTGCAGGTCTTCGAAAATCCCACCTTTCAGATTTAAGAAGACTAGAATTCTCACCATTGTTTGAATTTTTGTTTCCTTAAACAACATGTCTACCTCCAAGAAATCCCCCAACATGTTCCCAATAGCTTTAAATACACCCAGAGTCTAGAAATGGGTTGGGAGCCCTGGTAAGTGTACCAAGACTAGTACCTTCTCCAACTTCTCCCTAATGGCATAAAAAAGGATGGACCATCTCTTGAGCACTACTTGAGTCCAATCAATGCTCCAATTCATGTTAAGAACCCATGAAGCCACTTTATCATTCTCAAACTACATCATGAATGAGCCTTGTGCTAGCTTTACCACCTCTATCACCCTCATTGGAGTATTCCCCCATTTTGAAGTTACCCATTGCTTCAGCATTCCAATCTCAAAGTAATGAACCCTAGCCTTCCCTACAATTTCTATCCCTATCATGGCCAGGGTTTCCTCCCCCTGCACATATTATCCTAGAACCAGTTTCTTTACTATTTCCCTTGACTTGTTTTAAATTTATTTTCCTCTTCCTCTGACCTCCTCCTTGTTGCCCTTTTTTCTATGTTCATGAACTAGTATATGTATCCCTTTCCTCCTATATCTTATCACCCCATTTTGCTTCTTCACTCCCCTCCTCTGTCGACCGTTTCTCCAAGGAAACCCTAATCACACCATTTGTCAAAATCTTCTTCCCCTTTTTAGTTGTCGAGAAGGGTTGTGTAGTATCGACCCCACTTCTCTCACCTACCTTCAAAGGCTTGTCAATGGAACCCTCTATCAAGGTTTTCACAAATCCTCCATCCCTGCATCCACCCAGGTGATGATTGATTATGTTTAAAGGAAGCCAAGTCGAGGGAATGCTCTCTCCCTTTATTGATGTCATCGTAGGGAGATCTAGACTCTTCCCATTGGATATTCCATTGAAAGAAACCCTTGCCTCTGACACAGTTCCAAACCTCAACAAAAACCCCCGATCTAAATCAAATTGACCCCCATGGCTAGGTCCAAGCTAATCTGGCTCCTTGAAACATCTTTGAGGTACAAAAAACCCCAAAATAGCCACCAGGAAGGTTTTAATCGAGTCCTTATCAACTCCTTGGACCTATTGAGTTGTCTTTGACTCCCACGATAGGGGGAAACTGCCATAGGTGTGACCAAAACCTCCTCCTTTCTCCATATTAAAACCCTAGGCCCTTGGTAAAAACCTTCTACCCACAGTTTAAACCTCATGAATTGATTGTGCTTGTTGTGAGTTGCATTCTCTCATTACCTCCCTATTATCTCAAGCCTTCTAACAACCTCTAAAACTACTCACCACCTAAAACCTCGAAATCTCATTTGCTACCATATGCCTCCAAACCCTCACCTCCTCTCTAGTCTGTTAGGTCCCTATACTACTAGTGTAACCCATTATTGTTATTAGTACAACCCCCTTATTATATTTTTGTACCCATGTAGTCCTCATATTGTTATTATTGTGCCCCATAGAAGCACACTATTGTTATTATTGTGCCCTTACATTACTATTGTTATGTCGGCTCTGATTATATTATGACCCCTTAGACTCCTATATATAGAAAGGAAGTCTTGTCATTTGTATCATCCAAGAATTGTTCATTTATGTAATGTAAAGGAGGTTTCCCCCTTGAAGAGGCTTATATTGAAGGTGTTGATCTCTCTTTTCTATCTTTTTGTGAGTTGGTTTCATAACATTTGGTATCAGAGATTTGGTTTCTAGGGTTTCGCTGCTCCAAACAGGTCATTGTTGTATTTTCGCTATAACTTTGTTTCTTCGGCATTTCAGAAGCTAAAAAAAATCATTTGAGACGAAATCACTCTGAACCTCGAGTCCGAATTTCAGATATTGTTTCGCTATATTGTCGGATATTTGATATGAGGAAGTTAGGGTTTGGGCAAGCTCCAGAATTCCATCGCAAACAGGTCACTGGAATTTTCGCTATAATTGTTTTTATACGAAGTTTCAAACTACGAAATTAAAATCCAATTGGGCCTTAAACATGGTAAATCTCGGGCCCAAATTTCAGATCTTGTTCCTCTATAATTTTGGAGATACAGTCCAAGACATTTAGGGTTTCTGCAGGCTCCTGAATTACATCCCAAACAGGTGACCTTGGGAAAATCGTCATAAATTTCTCTCTGAGGATCAAATTGAAATTTTGTAAGAATTTGTAGAAAGAGGACGGACTATGGTATTCTGTGTATTGGTTACATGTCCTAAGGTCAAAACAGTAACATGTGGCACTTCATACGAGTTCACTCTACTAAAAAAGTATATAAGCAGGTCACCTTGGGAGATTGGGCATAACTTTTTCTTGGAGAATTCAATTTCGATCAGACTGGTGGCATTGGAGAGAGGACGTAGAGGGCTAATGCAGATCACAATTTTAGACCTTGGAGATATGAAAGACAGAGTTATAGTTGTTTCAAGATCGAGCTCCTAAAATCAAGAAAAGGCGATATGAGGAAGTTTGATGGCAAGGATCTGGTAAATTGGATACTACAGATGGAGAAATATTTTGATCTACATGAGATGCAACTGCTACAAAAGGCACGTATTGCATATTTATATTTAGAACCAAATCAATTTTTATGGCATGAAGGGCTTTGTTCTCGTAAAGCACTTGTCACGTGGTTAATTTTCACGGGGGAAATGATAGCACATTATGAGGATACAAAGAGAAAAACCTTCTTTAGCCAATTGATAAATCTCAAACAAAAGGTCTCAATGGCAAAGCACATTGAGGACTTTCAAAAATTGAATATAAGGGTAAATGATATTCCAGAGAATCAAAGGATTGATGTCTTCATATGGACTTTAAAGGATAACATTCAACATGAGGTTCGTCTTTGGGAACCTAATTCATTGGAGAAGGCATTTAGGTTGGCAAGAAAAACTGAAGGCGAAATTATGGAAACAAAGAATCCCACCACTTACGACTATAATTATGGCAGTGTTTTTTGTCCTAGCCTTCCACAACCTACAAGGTTTACACCACAACAATTAGATGAAAAAAGACAAAAAGGGTTTTGTTACAATTGTGATAGCAAATACACTAAAGGTCATAAGTGTGCTAAGAATAAATTATTTTACATAGATTATGAAGAGGAGGAAGAAAAGGATCAAGAAACATCAAAAGAAGATGATATACACCAGGAACCAACCCCAGAGAAAGGAGAAATGAATCTGACCATATCTTGTAAAGAATTGGAAAGAATTACCACTCCTCAAACTCTCAAGATAGAAGGACATATCTAGAAGAAAAAGGTTCAAGAAGTGAAAGATCACATTGAGAAAGAAGAAATGAATCTAACCATATCTTGTAAAGCATTGGCAAGAATTACCACTCCTCAAACTCTCAAGATAGGAGGACATATCAAGAAGAAAAAGGTTCAAGAAGTGACAAATCACATCTAGAAAGAAGAAATGAGTCTGACCATATCTTGTAATGCATTGGCTAGAATTACCGGTCCTCAAACTATCAAGATAGAAGGACATATCAAGAATAAAAATGTTCAAGAAGTGAAAGATCACATCAAACATCAAGAAATGAATCTGACCATATCTTTTAATGCACTGGAAGAAATTACCACTCCTCAAACTCTCAAGATAGAAGGACATATCAAGAAGAAAAAGATTCAAGCAGTGAAAGATCACATTGAGCATCAACAACAAGTTCTTCAACTTTTAAAGGATAACACCACTTTGGTGCAGAATCGAATGAAACAATAGGCAGATCAACATCGCAATGAAAGAAGTTTTGATGTAGGTGATTGGGTATTTTAATGGCTACATCTCAAGCAAGCTATTTATGAGAAGGAAATGTTGGCAATACTACATGCACTTAAGAAATGGCGACCTTAACCAATGGGAAGACACTTCAAGGTAAAAATGAATCATGATAGTCTTAAATACTTTCTAGAACAAAGATTATCTTTAGAAGAACAGAAAAAATGGGCCACAAATATGTTGGGTTATGACTTTGAAATCATCTACAAAAAAGGGAAGAAAAATGTTGTTGCAGATGCACTCTCAAGAAAGGATGAGGATGTGGAAGCATTGTTTTGTGCTATTTCTATTATCCAACCAGATTGGATAAACAAAGCAAGGGATGAATGGAAGAAGGATGAAGAAGTGTGGTCACTCATTCAAAAGTTGCAGAAGATCTCAGTTCAAACAATATTGCCAGAACTTGACGAGGAAGGAAAAATCATATTGGAACCTAGATCAGTCACAGAAACAAGAACCCGACAGCTACGAAATCGGTCAATTTCAAAGTATCTCACCAAGTGGAATAAATTACCCACTAAAGATTCCACATGGGAGGACAAGAATTTTATACAGAAGCATCAAGAACTACTCAAGCGTTGAGGACAACACTTTTTGAAGGAGAGGGGCATGTTAGGTCCCTATACAACTAGTGTAACCCCTTATTGTTATTAGTACAACCCCTTTATTATATTGTTGTGCCCATGTAGTCCTCATATTGTTATTATTGTGCCCCATAGAAGCCCGCTATTATTATTATTGTGCCCTTACATTATTATTATTATGTCGGCTCTGATTATATTATGACCCTTAGACTCCTATATATAGAAAGGAGGTCTTGTCATTTGTATCATCCAAGAATTGTTCATTTATGTAATGTAAAGGAGGTTGCCCCCTCGAGGAGGCTTATTTTGAAGGCGTTGATCTCTCTTTTCTATCTTTTTGTGAGCTGGTTTCATAACATAGTCCCTCTATCTTCTCACTCCCTCATGATATTACTATTATTATTATTAATTTAAAAAAGTATTAATATATGAGTTAAAGATATATACATTTGAAAAATGTAACAATATTGTTCACCATGGATATTCTTAACCTATTACAGGGTTTATTACAATCAAAGGGAAAATACTATGGCTTACTAATACCATATGCCCAAAAAACCATAACTCATTTTCATATGGCACATTTGCATGTGACATTTTCTTTAAATTAATCAATTTACCATCCACCTAATAATTATTGATAATTAAATTAAAATTTTGGAGGCCTTCTTCCAAAATAGACAAACTTAACTATCATATATATATAAACTTATTTTCATATGGCACATTAAATTAATCAACTTACCATCCACCTAATAATCATTGACAATTAAAATAAAATTTTGGAATCCCTCTTCTAAAATAGACATGCCTATTAGTGTAAACATCAATAACTGATTTCTAATATGGAGTGGTCATGTAACATCTTAAAAAATATTAGCAACGAAAAAGAAATATCATTGGCAAATCTCTCTCTCATACTTAACTAGCATAGCCATATAAATTGAATGGATAACCATAAAAACACTTACTTTATGATACATCTAACAAAATTATAAAAATAAACTAAATTATAACTTTATTATTATTATTAAAAGAATAAATATATAATTTAAAAATATATTTAAAGACATAACAAAATTGATAAAATAATCAAAATATTATTAATAAAATTATATTTAAAATATAATTTATTTTTATTTTTTCGACATTAAAAAACATTTAATGAATATATATCTTCCAAAAAGTTTTTTTTTTTTTCTTTTTGTTAGACACTTTGTATTACCATTATAAAAAAATTACATACATTATGAAGCTTCCTTGCTCTAGTTGACTTTGAGGAAGGCCAGACCAAATATTTAACATTAAGATCTTTAGGCTGTGATGATTTCGCTTGATGAGAACATGAGTTAAACAAAAAGAACATAGGATAGGAGGACTAAATAGACTCACACTTAAAATGGAATGATGGAGAAGATACATGGAAAATTCGCTAAAGAGGTTATAAGGAGACATGTTGATCATTAGCCAGATCCTTCTTGCTTGTTCCTCGTTGCATTCCATGAAAAAAAAGTTATGATTGCACATCTTGAGCAGCACATCAGGCTTTTGATCCATAACTTTTAGCCTGCCTTTAAATTCAATAAGCTTGTGAATGTTCTTTTGTTGGTCTGTGTGGTAATATACTAGTATGTTCCCAAGAACAATATTGGTGTGTTCGTAGACATTGATTTCCTACATGTAACTGGCATACCTGGCATGAGTGGAAGTGCCTTTGTTTGAAATCCATTGTTGAGTTTTAGCTTACACATGTTGATTAGAAGTTTACTTGCAATCTTGCCAAACAGAGCTTCATAACAGACCATTTTTGGAAGGACTGGCTCATAGTGAGATTGGGAATACCTAGCCTGATTATGGGCTCTTTGTTGAGTGAAAGGGGGAGGATTGTTAGGCGAGGGAGAGGGGATGGAGCGGTGGCCAATACACCTACCACTGCGAGAATTTGAGGGATTTTTATGGGTCATAATGTTGATAAAATATTGCCTGGGGCGAGGAAATTGAGGCAGAGGTCTAGAAAGAGGATAATTTAGTGATAGGGAGAGAAAAATGAACTCGAGGAAAAAGGGCTTTAGAAGAGTGTGATCAGAAAAAGGGAGTTGAGTTAGAAGGATTGGGAGAGCTGAAAGAATATGATAATTCCGTATCGAAATAGGTTGGTTGGTTGTTGTAGTGGCAATCCACATACCAAAGTATCTAAAGAGTGGTCCAATTAGCAATAATTTGAAGCCAAAGGTGTTGAATTCCAATGCGAATGATCTTATCCCGATGTTGGAGGCGCGTGTAGTGGAGAGACGAATGATCCAAATTGGTATTTCTCGTAGCATTGATAGTATCTAAAGGAATTCCCTAGTTGGAATGGATTAAGTGTAGGAGTTGTGTTGCATGGTCCTAATAAGGGGGTGAGGGCACCTCAATAGGAAGAATTTTTCTAGGATCAAGAATAGGTATTTGTTCCATCATTAGATTGCACGAGACGTGATTTAAAAAGATCCTCGCCTAAGCAGATCTATTGCAAAGATTGTGCATGGTATCGAGGTTATGATTATGAGAGATTTTGTTGGTAATCATGTTCTTGAAGGATTGAAGATGGACAATCTAATTATGATGGCATATTATCTTTCCGAAATGATGTAACAAAGTGATCAAAACTCGTCAAGAGGTGACATTTCTTGAGGTTAAGTCTTTCTGGTACGTGTCATCTTGATGAGGTTATGAAATTGTTGGAATAATAATTGGAGAGATGACATGTTGAGAAAAGTTGTGGCAACTGGAAGACATGTTGATTTCCACCCAATCATGAATTTTCATTAAATCATTGCAAGGTGGGGGGTCTACATTAGGGCGCCCACCTTGGGGAATATATTCCAAAAATTCAAATGAATATGATTTCATTCTAAAAAGTTAAATGAATATATACCTTTCAAATTAAATTTAATAATATCTTCTTCTTTTTCATTAGTAACATCCTTTTATTAATATATCACAAATATTTACAAGACATAGTGATCCTTCCTAGGGCATACTTCCATGACAGGAAATCAGTATGACCACTAGGTGATATAGAAAGAGTCCAAAATGTATTATACCAATCCAAAACACTAGATATACATTCAAAAAGGTTTTCATCTACACTTAGACTATAAAACGATAAACTAGATAGCAAGCTATCACACCATCACATATTGGAAAAAATGACTTAAATAAGACTAAGAGAGTAAATCATTTGAATGCATCGAACTAGGTGAACGAGTTGGAGACCTCTACGTGTATCGTATTGTTGGTCAAGCCAATTGAGTTGCGTGATTTCTTGCCACTGAGATGTGACACATGTACTTTTGAATCTCCCTCAAGGTGTTGGTTGAATTCTTTTAACCAGTTGATTTGTCCTGCATCACTTTCCCTATGAGGATCTTAGTGTGTCAATAAAGTTGAATTTCTTATATGTATTAGTTTCTTGGACCCTTGGTGTGTGCAATGTTGGGCACCTAATCTCTAGAAACACACTCACTTTCCCATTCTAAATTAGAGTATTTGCACAAATCTAGGCTTTCAATTCCCTGAGTGAGAATTTCCTCCTTCAATTCCAGGTGCGAATGAACCCTCGCTAACTCCACCTGACACTTCCACCATACTTCATCTTGTCGATTAGCCAGTTGTGAGCCATCAACTCAGCTCGGATGATTAATGTCACACAAGGGGGGTAGGTAGGCACCCCTCCATGTGTATTGTAGGTGTTGGGAGGTGGTAACTTGCCTCACCCCCCTCTTCCACTGTTGCTGCCACAAGGTTCACCCCCGCTATATATATATATATATATATATACATGAATTAGACTGAGCTTAGGTCAAGGCTAACTACAATGTAGGATGGAAGAAGGATCTGCTCATGAGTGAGATGCTATTACTAAAATTGTGTGAAGCTTGGTTGAGGTTAGATGTCCTTTGGGATAGTTTAATCCCCCTAAAGGTAGCTCTCATCCTCAACCCCTCCCCATGAGATTTGAACATAAAACCTAGTAAGAACTAAACCCCACACAAACCAACTTGAATTAATTTTATTGTTATTAATTACCTAACATATTTTTTAATTTAATTTTTAAATCATTCATCATATTATTTTAAATTGTTAAATAAACTTAAACCTCTTAAATAACTAAAACATATTTTATTGAAAATATATACTATAAAATGTATGTTTAATTTATTCTTATACCTTTCATTTAAGATTAATAATAACTATGTTGTTATCCCTACTATGTATCATATCACTTCATTTCAAATATATAAAACATCAATCATATCCCATTTCAAATTGTTGTTCAGATTTTAACCTTTAAAAATTAATATTGTATTTAAGATGTAGATTTCTTTCTCATTCCTACAATGGAATGAACATATACCTTCCCATTTAAAATTAATACTTTACTATTCATTAAAATTGCTCTGAATAATCATGTAGCATGTGACGTCATTTTAAAATTTTGGATCCTTGAACGTATGTCACATCATAAATAATATTCATGTTCGGCCCATTGCTCAATCTATCGTGGATGTAAAGTCTTCACCTGCCAAAACCAACTCACGTTTGACTTGTGTAGGTTCTTCACTACCCCAATAAATATAGAACTTTATTATTAAGTTCTACAGCAGTTGACATCAATCCTTCCGCATTCATAAAGAGTCCAACCATGCAAAGCTTTACTGGTAACCTGCTCTCAAAATCTTGTTTGTCAGCAGTTAGCATTAGTTTTGGATCGCTTCACCGGCACTGTCTTCCCCCAGCAGCAAGTAAATTTCAATAATATTTTTGTGAAAGTTATGGGTATTCTTTTTAGATACAGGGTTTTCAGACAGTCAGCAGCCGTCATGGCGCCCGTTCTCTCTCACGTTTCCCCTACTGCTGTGGGGATGAACATGGGTATCACCCGGCAGCCAGAGATTCTCGTGAGACCTGCCTTACTACCTCCTAATACGGATCGGTTCCTGTACCTTTCCAACCTTGACGATCAAAGTACATTCAGAATCCATATTCCTGTCATCCAATTTTATCGTTATAATCCCTCTAAGAAAACTGAAGATCCAGTGAAGACTATTAGAGAAGCTCTGAGCAAGGCCTTGGTGCATTACTACCCTTTTGCGGGAAGACTGAGGGACGCAGACAATGGCAAGCTCCAAGTGGAGTGCAGTGGCGAAGGAGTATTATTTGTAGAAGCAGATGCTCCTCATCTTTCTTTGAAAGACTTTGGAGACCTTATCTGTCCGCCTTTTCCCTATCTGGATGAATTGCTCTATCAACCTTCCGGATCTGAAACGCTTATTAATTCTCCCCTTCTTATCATTCAGGTATGTTTCTTTTTTATGCCTGATATCATTTTATATAGCAGCGTTGAATTTTTTTTGGTATCTGCAATCGACTTTTTTCTTTTATTTTTATTTTCATTCGATGAATAAAGTGAATTCAAACCATTACACTTCATTCTATTAAATTTGAAAATACTTCCAAAATCTAGAATTCAAACACTGTTCCATGCCTCCCAATTTTTGTGTTGTGTTGTTTATTTATTTAATGTTTTTGCCATTTCTGAGATCCGATTACCAATCTCACACATGGATAAAATCAATCTCCATGATATACACTTTCAGGTGACGCGTTTGGTATGCGGAGGGTTCATATTCGCTGTGCGGTCCAACCACTGCATGACCGATGCCACAGGACTCCTCCAGTTCTTGCAAGCTGTCGCTGAAATGGCGAGAGGGGCGTCTCCGCCTTCAATTCCGCCTCTCTGGAACAGGGAAATCCTCCGACCGCGAACGAGTGCTCATGCAGTGAAGCATGCCCACCATGATGATGAATACACACTGCAACAATATGTCGAAGAAGAAATGCAGACTGTATCAGTTTTGTTTGGGTCAGAGGAAATTGCAGCTCTGAAAAGGCAAGTGGGAGGGAAGTGTTCGACGTTTGAAGTATTATCAGCTTGGTTGTGGCGCTCCAGAAGCAAGGTTCTCGATATCCCCGCCGACCAGGAAGCGAGGTTGTCCTTTGCAGTAGATATCAGATCGAGGATTCAACCATCCCTTTCCCGTGGGTACTATGGCAACGCAGTCACTGCCTCCTTTGCTGTGGCAAGAACAGGGGATTTATTGGAAAGGCCACTCTCTTTTGCTGTCAAATTAATTAATGATGCCAAAAAAATTGTTGACGATGACTACATCAGGGCCCAAATCGACATGCTGGAAGTGAAAGGGCGTATTCCACCTACTTTGGTCGGCTCTTTCACCATCTCTGATAACACCAAAATTGATTTTGCAGGAGTAGATTTTGGGTGGGGAAAAGCAGTGTATGGAGGCGTTGGATTGGGTGCGGTGCCTGGAATATCTGTTTCCATTCGTGTACGAAGCACAAGTAGCGGAATGGAAAAGATCGTTGTTCCAATTTGTCTACCAACCACAGCCATTCAAACATTTCAGCGAGAGCTCCGCTACGCCACATGCTAATGCCATGTAAGTTCGGCGCTGAGATATTCAAATAATCATGTAAGTTTTATGATAAATAAGTAAAGATATATGGTTTAAAGATATATGGTTTTAAAGATATATGGTTTATAGGAGGGATTTTTTTGTAGCCAAAGAATATCCAGTCTTTCAAGTGGATATAGTTATGATGATATATGGTTTATAGGAGGGATTTTTTTTTGTAGCCAAAGAATATCCAGTCTTTCAAGTGGATATAGTTATGATGAAGGGAAATTTTTCCTTAATCTTGTATCATCCAGACAAATATTATTTTCTTGTAAAGAGAAATTTATGGAAAACATTAGGAAAGGAATATGGAAATTTTTGAAGATAACTCATTTAAATTATAATTTCATATTTTATATATAGAATTAGATAAATATGCTAAAGAAAAATGTAAATTGAAGATAATTGAATTAAAATTAATGACCTTAAAAAGAATATAAATCGAAGATAATTGATATTAATTTGATAATTGATATAAAAATTAATAATCAAATAAAACTTGCTATAATTCCCTAATTTCTTATAAAACCTATTTAAAAAATCTCTAATAACACTATGTCGTAAATTGTGTTTAACAATTATAAATTTTGATGACGAGTAAATCTGTAATGCTTGATATACTTACTGAAAAACATACATCAAATTATATAATACAAATAACCTTTCCATTTAAAAATAATTAATTCAAAATATACGATTTTTTTTCTTTGGAAACTTATAAAAAATAAGCTTATTTGATGCAGCATCTACCTAGAATATGGTGAACTGATGCAAATAATGTAAATTTGTGTTGCATTATTTTGTACCAACTTAGAGAGATATGAGTAAGATTTTGTAATTTGACTGTTATAATTGTGAATTGAAATGAAATTTTAGAAAATTAAAAATATATTTACACTTGGTTAACTATGTGGTATTTATGTTTTTTTGTGTTTATATGATTTTATGGGGTAAACAATATCAATTATAGAAATAAAATAGATTAGTTGTTAGTTAATAAAATAATTTAAATAAAATCGAAATATGAAAATAAGATATATTAAATGGAAATATATATATATATATATATATATATATATATATATATATATATTTATATATTTAATATTTTCTATTTTAAATTAAATTCAAAACTTAATATTTAATTATTTTCTTTATTAAATTTTAAATATTTTTATAATTTTTATATTTATAAAAAAAGAATTTAACTTAATTTTTTTGGTTCCCATTTCACATTTGTGCTTTTGTTTTCTCACTCTGGCAAGAAAATTGGCTTGGCTAGTACATTGATTATAAAGAAGAAATTCGGTACTAAATTATATTTATTTTTCTATGGTTTTAGCTTACTACACCACACTATTTATGTTGTTTGACAATATCACTTGTGATAAATAATGTGGATGCTATTAGATTGTTTGTGTTTTCAATTTGTCTCTTATAATGATGAGTTTCAATCACAAGAAAGAAATTTTAATTTGATTTAATGTTTTTTTATTATTATTTTTGTTTTTTTCAAATATTTATTTAATTATTCATATATATATGAAAAATATTATTAACCAGTTTAACTTTATTTTAACTATGAATCTACCAAGCTCTTAGATGGATCAAATCTTTTTAGATGCAAACTTCTTTTAGAGTGAAAAGAGATTTGATCCCTCGTGGCCCTTGGTAGATCCCAAGTTAAGATGGATCTAGACTGGTTAAATATTATTTTTCACTTGGATAAAATTTACCTCACATACTTTTTTTTAACTATGATATCAATTTACATAATTCATATATATTAATACTTATTAATTTATACTTGGATAGATTTTAACTCACACAAAAACATTTTAACTATCATACCAATTGAAGTAATTTATATATAAAATATGCTTATTGTTTTTAATTTAAGAAAATTTAACTCATGCAAAACAACTTTTAACTATCAAATCAATTTACTAAATTTATATATCTGAAATACTAATTGCAAACATGTTGTAACTATGAGGTCAATAGACAGCATTTTAGTTTTGTAAGTATTTCCATTTCATGCAACATTTGGGTGAGTTTGTTATCTCAACGTGAGGCCAAAGAGAATTTACAAACAAACAAAATATATTTCAGTTACTGGGTACAGGTTATATAGTTTAAGAAATTTTTAAAGAATAAACATATCTTAATTGAAGATTTTGACATGGATCCTTCAATAAATGAACTTTATATTTTTTTTATTTTTTTAAATTCATATTTCTATACTTTATTTCTTTTGTGATAGATAATATTAGTGTGTATATTTGTTTTTTTTGGTTTAATTGAGTTAATATATTTAATAATATTCTTTATTTTTCTAGATATATATTTTTGGGCCATTAATGCCCATTTTATTTTTAAAATTTCGAAAAATCTGCCCCTTATGAAAATGGCGCGCCAAATCTAGCACTTTGTATGGGTTACAACTCAAAACTTGTTTGCTAGTAATCATGAAATGTCCATTTCATATTAAACAATTGCGTTAGCGAGCTATTTGAAGCACTGTGATTCCTTGCTTTTCCAAGCGTCTGAAGCAAATAATAGCTGGTTGTAGGTTACCTGTCCCATTCCCATGCATAGTAATATGGCAGTGTACTTGCTTCTGTTGAAAAATTATTCTTAATAGATCGCGTAGTCTCAATAAATCTTCAAAAGTAACACCTTTTCTGCATGCTTTTTACATGCTGGTGCATCTATCAGGTCAGTTTTGTTCGATTAGGACAGCGGAGGATTCCATTTTTTTTCATCCCAACCACTAGGATAATTTTAATTGACAACGTTTTAACTTATTATTAGGATAATTTTAATTGACAACGTTTTAACTTATTATTACTGTGATAAATAGAAGTGTCTATTTTGAAATGGAGTTTTTTAATTCTAATTTAATTTATTTTTTAATTTGTTTATAAAATATGGTAAGTCTTGTAATTGTAATATTTGGATGGTCATTACTATGACGATAAAAGTGTTTATTTTGAAAGAAAATTTTTAATATTTTAATTTAATTATCATCAATTATTAAGTAGATGGTAGGATTTAACCTCCACATATTTTTTTTGAATATTTATAATAGTATACATAAATCAAACATTGAGATTTGTCTTCAAAGTAGTTATGCTTCTTTTTTTTTTCTTAATTAAATTGATTAAATAAAACAATGTTATGTGAACAATGTCATGTGAAATGAGTTATGGTTTTTCGGGCATATGGTATTTATGGTATTGTAAAAAACTATTTATAGATTAAGAATCCTCATAGTCTTTTTGTGAAATGACTAGTGATTTGCATAATAAGATATTATCCCCTTTCACCTAGATTTCAAATACCAAGGGAACATTTTCAACCATTTAAAACAAAATTATAATTTAACTAAGTATATAATAAAATAAGTATTTGAATGCTTATTATGGATTGATACTTATCCGCTCTTATCTCCAATATAATTTATATGGCTACTCTAATTGTAATGAAAAAGAAACCAAAATCCCCCAATTTATAATCTTCTAACAACAATATAAAAAATATCAAGAAATAAATCAATGTTATGGTAATCGTCTAAAATTAATATAATACATAATAGTAAATAAACATTAGGGCATCAGAGTTCGGCTAACTGAATAATTTTATTTTTTTTCTATTCAGAGGAAAAAAGCACTAGTTTATATAATGTACCAGTACATATAATCAACTATAGTGTCTTCTTAAGTTACTTACATAAAAACATCCAATGAAATATATAGTGGAGAAAAAGGAGCATATAAGCTACATATAATTAATGTGCCCAATATAGATCATCTATATAAGTTCCCAAAAACATGCTTCAAAAAACCTTCAATTGTAGACAAGGCAAAAAATAAGTGTAAATAACCAACATGAAGCACCACATATCAAAATATGATGAGAAGGATAGTAAGAAAAAACTAGGGAAGGGGAATAGATCCCTCAATAAGTACCTGTGAGTCCCCATATACATTTAAGGAGTCAATTGACAGACGTTTGGTAAACCAGAGTAGTCGCCAGAGGTCCAAGACTTCAGCCATCGTGTTAGTGTCAGGGACCACCATTCCAATGGATCTTATAATGACGATTATGATCCACTCGAAACCACACACTGCAACCACAAATGTTTTTCTGAGAAGAACCATCGAATTACCCAGCCGGATATAGCAAGGGATGTGGAAGGAATCTGTGTGATAGGTCCGAAATAGATTGAGAGGGAGCCTTTGTATTCTCCAACCATAATGAAATTTTATGAATAACTTTGTGAGTGGAAATCTATAGGCCCTACAAAATTGTGTCCATTTCTGGCCCACCAAATTTCCCAGAAAACATAAATTGGTGTAGCCTGAAATTTTTCACCTCGCGTGATCCACCATTGAATACATTCTTAAATGTGCACAAATCTCCTGCAATATATATTCAAAGAAGAGAAGATATAATCCCAAACCAAAATAATAATAGGGCATTCCAAAAAATGATGGACATTTGTTTCAATAGAGTCCCTGCACAGTGGGCATCTTCCAGGCCCATTTAAACCCCTCTTACAAAGATTCTCCCAAGTTTCCATACCTTGTAGAACCAACAAGTATCATTAAGAGCACGTAAATTGTAAATAAGATACATGTAAGTGTGTGCCAACACCACCATGTTAGACCTCATCTTACCAGCCCAGGTGATATGGTCCCCCTCCTCGGATCTGCGTAGGCCTTTGTTTTTAAGGATCTGAATGCAGGCCTCCCATTCCACAGCTTTTGTTCCGTCCAAACCAATCTCCCTTGCCAGTTTCCAAACAGGAAAACTTCCATACCACCTCGAAATGCCTTGTTCTAGAAGAAAAATAGCACGAGAATGTAAACTTCCCATAAGGCCTTCAGATAAGTAAAGGGAAGCACCCACACCTTGAATTCTGTCAATTACAATGATGATACGGTTTCCCCTGCCAAATGACCAGCTAATTCTCTGAAGAAACATATCAGGCTTTACTTTGAGGAAGCAATTCCAAATGTAAGATCCAGATTTGATGTCGATATTACCTGACCTTATCCAATCCTCAACCCTTTTGTTGTGTATATACTTTGAGGAAGTGATATCCCTCCACATCCCTTCCTTAAAAAGTCCTTACCAAAGAGATTTGATAATAAGGGCCCAATCGAAGATTTTAACATCTAAAATTCCCCAATCTCCCTGCTCCTTTGGAATAGTGATATTATCCCATTTAATGAGATGAATTTTCTTATTTGAGTCTGGTCTTGCCCATATGAAATGCGCCACGATGCTTTTTTTTATAATGGTCATGGGGAGAATATATAGATGTGCCCAGTACACAACCAACTGATGTAGTACAACTTGTGCCAGAATGTATCTACCACCAAGGTTCAGCCATCAGTGAGGTCATCCACAGTTTTCGTTTGACTTTATCAAATATCCAAAGCTAGTCTGCACACTTGTAGTTATTTGGCTTGAGTCTAAAACCAAGGTAAGTGAGATCGTCACCTAATGGTCGAGATTGAAAATTAAACAACTGGATAATATAATTTATCTCCACAGGATCGCCCACTGAATGCATAATCTAAGACTTTCCCTCATTTTCCAGCATACTTGATGCCACTCCAAATCGATGAAAAATATCATGAAAGACCATCCACTGAGTTCTAGACACCATCCCAAAGGTGAGGATGTCATCCACAAAGAAATTATGTGAAATCTCAATACCTATACTCAGCCGAATACCATTGAAGTGGTCCATTGTACAAGCCAATTTGATCTTGAGGCTGAGGTAGTCTATCACCAGAATAAATAACAAGGGAGGAAGGGAGCATCCCTACCGCAAACCCCGTCGGGCTCTAAAAAATATCGAGGGGTAACAATTGACCAAAATAGAAAAATGAAAATTTGAGACACAAGCCATAATCCACTCAACATTTTGAATAGAGAGGCAGGCCTTCGTCAAGATGAATCGAAAAAAGGCCCAATTGACATAATCATAAGCTTTCTTTAGGTCCACCTTCATTACTAACGCCCGTAGCTTCTTTGTATGGATAGTATGAATAATTTCCTGAACAGTGGCCATGACATTATGGATCAGCCTATTGTGTAACACGAGAGAGTACCTTTTAACCTCTCCGAAATAATTTTTTATATGAGCTTATAAGTGATATTACAGAGTGAAATGGGCCAGAAAATAAGAAAAGCGGTAGTGACCGATGCTTTTGGAATCAAGGCTTTGAAGGATGAATTGATAGAGACAGAGGCATGCCTCGAATATGATGATTCCTCCACTGAGTTCAAAAGGTCCCTTCCCAACAAGTCGAAAAAATATAGAAAAAGCTCCACCGTTCAGCCATCTGTGCCAGGCCTTTTATCTTTAGCAATAGAACTTAACACCCAGTAGATTTCCTCAATAGTTCTCAGTAGGGAAATAGCCTCGTTCCGTTCCTCATTGAACATGAAGGGATAGTCCTTCATTCCCCAAATATGATCTTCAATGTTGATGCCGACACGAGCTCGGAAGAAGGTCTCAAAATAGTGAACAACTTCCCTTTGAATATCCTCAGTGGAATATACCATATCCCCATCTCTGTCTCGAATATTTGAGATAGTGTTTCCATTCTTTCTAAGATTTGCACATTTGTGAAAATATTTTGTGTTTTGGTCACCTTCTCGTAACGAAAGAGCTATGTTCTTAAATCTCCAAGTCGACTCTTGTATCAATAGAATATGTTGCTTCTTGTGTTCCAGAGTTTCTATTATGTCCCAAGTATGTTCTGATGGGGCTCCCCAATCCAATATATGATTGAGATTCTCAATCTCCAGAATGATAGACTTTAGCTCATGGGCCAGAGCTTTTTTTCCTCCCTTTCCTAAGTCTCAACCCGACTTTTTAGTGATTGAAGAATGTCTGAGAGACACTCCATCAAGGAACATCCATCCTCCCACACTTGTGACTTACAGAAATTATTGACCAGTTCGTTGAATCCCTCAACTTCTAGCCAAATCCTATTGAATTTGAAATGGATGTCCAATCGAGGGTGTTCCGAGCACCATTGTAGTAGTATTGATAGATGATTAGAAATATGGGATTTCACAACCTAGGAATTCATATACCCCAAATTCTCTAGAAGGTTTTCGTGGACCAAGAATCAATCTAGTATTCTGCCTATGTGCGCATCTCCCGCTCTACCATTATCCCAAGTAGGGGACAAAGGAAGTGGTTGAACATCCATTAAGTGATTGGAGTCAAATAGATGGTGTAAATGGTCATCCAATGGATCCCTTCTGCATCTGACCCCCCAACATTCCTCCTTGATCAGCGTAGCATTAAAATCACTATCCATAATCAGATATCCGACCTTGAGAATATCACAATATTCCATTCGCTTCCAAAAGGTATTATTGTCTTTGTATGGAGCATATAAATTCATGAAGTGTAGTGTTGAGAAATGGCAACAAGAAATTCCAGTTTAATTTGTCCTTGAATTAAACTGTGAATTAAAATAGAATTATTTTCTCATAGCAATTTGAAAATAATTAATTAAGTTATGTAGGAAACTCGAATTGGAAGTCTTTTAGAAGACATGTATATGTTCTCCCTAACTTATAGGAGTTAAGGATGAGTTATGAATGAGTTGTAATTATTTAACTTAGTTTATTTATTTAATTCCAGTTAAATTAGTTCCAATCAGTTTCAGGAACTGATAGTGAGTAAAGAGTCAGTTGGGACACTAGTGACCTAATTAGTGCTACTCTAGTTAACTGAAGATTCCACCATGAGGAACTCATGCATGTTGATTCTGAGAAAGACCCAGTTGAGACTAGAGTGCAAGGATAGTGTACTATTTGATTTAGATTTTTTTGAGTTGCACTGATAGTGCATGCAATCAGGAACTGATCCTTGAGGGATTGCGCTATTTTTAGAGGCTTTATTTCCCTTTAAATACAAGCTATCCTTCATAGGAATTACACATTGGAATAAAGACTTGGAGAGTTTTTGAATTGGCTAAGATTTTCCCTTGAGCTTTCTTATGAGTTGGAGATTGAATTTGCCGAGTGCTGGGATTGTTCTAGAGAGAATAAGCAATGTAATTAATCTTGATTTTCCGGATTAATACAAAACAAATAGTGGGGTTTTGAGCTGTGGCTTGGATATTTATTGTTTTATGTGCCTTTGATTCTCTTCCTCTATTGATTATTGTTTTCTCGATGTTTATGGGCTTCCGTTGTAAAGATTAGAAGTAGATTCTTGTCTCTTGTTTTAGTAGATTACATGAGCTTGTGAATCTACAAATTTTTCTACATGGTATCGGAGCAAGATTGTTTTTTGGTCTGAGAGTTTGCAGAGAATTTCTTGAGAATTTATGTGCAAAATTTTCAGAAACAAATTGTAGATTTGGATTCCTTGGGAAAATATACATAAATTCAAAAAAAAAATTGGCTGAATTGGAGTTCAGATGAGGGAGATATTGCTGATTTAAAATCAACTCTCTAGAGGCGATTTCGAAGTTTTGAGTTTCTGGGTTACAGGTGAAAGTCGAATTTGCATACATATTTCAGGATCAGCAGATGGCGTTCCATGGTTTGAGGCTTGAGTATGCCTTGGAAGGCAGCTCAAATTTTATAGCTTGGAGGGACAAGATGGAGGTTGTGCTAGAAGATAATGGCTTTAAGGAAATCATTGATCAAGAAGTTCCCAAGCTAGTAGCTACGGATGCACAGAACTTGGTTGAATGGTTGAAGTGTGTGGCGAAGGCAAAGCAGATAATCCTTGAGGGACTTCAAGACCACATTGTCTCAAGTCTCCATGGCAAGGAAACTCTGCGTGCTATGTGGAAAACATTAACGGACTTGTATCAGAATAGCTATGATCAAAGGAAGTTGGAACTGAAGGATAAACTTCGTAAAATCAAGATGGAGAAAGGTGAAATGATTCCAAAGTACTTGACCAAGTTCACTCGATGTCGAGATGAACTTGGAAGTGTTGGAATCATAGTTTCTGAGGAGGATATGGTGAGCCTTGCTCTTCTTGGACTCCCAAAGAGTTGGCATAGTTATCAGGACTCTGTCAATGGTCAAGAGAAGCTGCCAGATTGGGAATGACTATGGTCAGATTTGATGCAGGATGAGATCAAGAGGAACATCAGGGATGGCTCTTCATCAAAGACTCATGATGAAGAGAATTGTGCCTTAGTGATTAAGGAAAGGAAGGGGAAAGGTAAAATTTCTCGTTCCAAATAAGATTCTTATCATGGAGGTAAGAAGAAGGACATGACGAAATTTAAATGCTTTCATTATCATAAGATGGGTCACTTTGCTACAAATTGTCCATTGAAGAAGTTCAAGGAGAAGTCCTGAGGAGGAGCGGTGGATGAGGCTTTGGCCTCCCAATTTGAATTGGACTTTTTCCTCATTGCATGCATGGTGTCTTCAATGATAGGAAGTGTTTGGTACTTAGACAGTGGAGCTTCATTCGACATGATTGGTGACAAAGAGTTATTCAGTGAACTGGAGGAGAAACATCTCAAGATGCATATCAAGATGGGTGATGACGGTAAGTAAAGTGTTACTGGTGTGGGCACTATTACTTTTCAGAGGGATCTTGCGGCTCCACTTACCTTGAAGAATGTTATACATGCACCCGACTGACTAAGAACTTGGTATCTGTTTCCATGCTTGAGGATAGAGGATATGATGTGATATTTTCGAAAAGAAAGGCGTTCCTTCGACACATAGTCATAGGTCAAGTAAAGAAGATAGGGATTCGAGTTCAGAATCCCTATAAGATAGAGGTAGATGATTGTGTTGATTTGAGTTCAAAAACGGAAAAGATGTTGAACTGAGACGTCGGCGAGTTGTGGCACAGGCGATTGGACCACTTGCATCATGGGGCTTTGAAGATATTGCAGCAAATATCTATCGGTATTCCCAAAGGTACGCTTGAGCAAGTTGATACATGCAAGGGTTGTATTTTTGGAAAATACACCAAGTCTTCCTTTGGAGATAGAAACATTCAAGCAGCATCTATTCTAGAGAGAGTCCATTCATATGTGTGTGGACCATTCTCGACAGTATCCACCGCCAAACATAGGTATTATGTTATATTTATAGATGATTATTCTCATAAATGTTGGATATTTTCATGCAGAGAAAGGATCAAACATTCACAAAGTTTTTTGAATTAAAGCATTGGTCGAGAAAGAGTCAGCAAGAATGTTAAATCTCTATGGGGTGATATGATGGAGAATATGTCTCAAATGAGTTTAAGAAATTCTGTGCAATGGAAGGGATTAAACAAGATTTGATGGAACCTCATAACCCTCAACAGAATGGGGTTGCTGAGAGGAAGAACAGGATCATAGTAGGGGCAACTAGGGCAATGTTGCATGATCATGGCTTACCACTACACTTGTGGGTTGAGGCATGCAACACAGCAGTTTATGTTCAGAACCGTAGCCCACATCCGATACCTGAGAGTAAAACACGAGAGGAAGCTTATTCCGGTAAGAGGCCAGATGTTGGTCACGTCAGGATCTTTGGGTCATCGGTTTATTTCCATGTGACCAAAGATGCATGGAACAAGCTTGAGCCAACAGTAGAGTTGGGGATCTTTGTGGGGTACACTGATACTCCCCACAACTATCGAGTGTACATGCAAACCAGTCAGATGACAGTGGTTTGCAGGGATGTCAAGTTTTATGAGGAGAAGGCGATGCAAGTATCCCTTGAGAGGGAGATTGAGCTACATACGAAGGAGGAACTTTTAGTTCCTAAGGTTGAGGAGCCTCATATTTATGTGGAGCAGCCACATGCAAAAGTTTCGAGAGTGGATACATCTACTCAGGCAAAGTCTTCCAGAGAGGGAAGAAAGCGCACTAGAGAGGTTGACAGATTGTTGGATTATGCACGAGAGAATGTGGGAGCACCCTCTTCTCAGTGCAGACACAGGAGGTCACTAGAGAGGTACACTAGATACATGGAACTTATGGGTGCATATGTTGTGACAGAGCCATCTTCCTTTTAGGAAGTAATGCAACAGCGAGTTTGGGTTGATGCGATGGTGGAGGAGTATGACTCCATAGTTCAAAATAGAGTTTGGGATGTCATCTCGAGACCGGAGGACAAGTCAATTGTGAGCTCTCGTTGTCTTTACAAGGTAAAGCAAGCTGCAAATGGTAGTGTGGAGAAGCATAAGGCCAGATTTGTGGCTCGTGGCTTTTCATAGGTAGAGGGGATTGACTATGATGAGACCTTTGCTCCTTTTTCAAGGTACTCATCAATCATATCTATTTTGGCACTATCAACACAGATGGGTTGGAAGATCTATCAGATGGATGTGAAAACTTCCTTCCTTAATGGCATGATTGAGGAAGAGGTGTACATAGAGCAGCCCAAAGGTTTTGAAACCTTAGATCGTGAGTCGCATGTTTTTCAACTCAAGAGAGCGTTGTATGGGCTGAAGCAAGCACCCTGTGCTTGGTACACCAGGATAGATAGCTACTTCACTGGATTGGGCTTCTCGAAGAGTGAAGCAGATGTGAACCTGTATCACATAGTGGTGGAAGGTAAGTTGTTGATCATTGTACTTTATGTAGATGATCTCATACTAACAGGAGATGAGAAGCTCATCAAATCTTGCAAGGAGGACCTTGCAAGAGAGCTTCAGATGAAGGACATGGGGCTCATGCATTACTTTCTTAACATGGAGGTATGGTAGGGAGATGGGGAGTTTTTTGTTTCTCAAGGAAAATATGCCAACGAGATACCTAGGATATTTTGCATGGAGAAAAGTAAACCCATGGAGACTCCTCTAGCTGGTAATTGGAGGAAGGAGGACGCTACTTCAGGAGAAGTAGTGGAAGCTATTGTTTACAAGAAACTTGTGGGTTCACTCATGTACTTGGCGAACACGCGATCAGATATGTGTTATACAATTAACCAGCTTAGTCAAGTGATGGTTAGGCCTACAAAGCTATATGGGAAAGGGGCAAAGCATGTATTGAGATACCTCAGAGGCACTACTCAGTTTGGGTTGTGGCATAGACAGACAGAGGGAGTGAAGCTTCAAGGCTTCACCGATGCATATTGGGTGGGGAGTCCATCTGACAGGAAGAGCACATCAGGATGGATCTTTAGTATTGGGTCAACTGCAGTTTCTTGGTACAGCAAGAAACAGAGATTGGTTGCACTCAGTTCAGCAGAGGCAAAGTACATGGCTACAAGTCAAGTAGCATGTGAGGCTATCTAGATGATGAAGATCTTGGTTTGTTTGTTTGGTCAACAGATGGATCAGACAGTGATTTATTGTGATAATCAAAGTTGTATCAAACTCTCTGAAAATCTAGTTTTTCATTATTGGTCCAAGCATATAGATATCTGGTATCATCATCTCAGAGATTATGTATTGAGGTGGATCATGTTGTTAGATTACATTCCCATGGAGGAGCAAGATGTTGGCATCTTGACAAAGGCATTACCAAGATGTAAATTCAAGTTTCACAGAGATAGGATCGGGGTAGTGGATAATCCCTTTCTTGTTGAGAGGAAGTGTTGAGAAATGGCAACAAGAAGTTCCAATTTAATTTGTCCTTGAATTAAACTATGAATTAAATAGAATTATTTTCTCATATCAATTTGAAAATAATTAATCAAGTTTAATTAACTTAATTAATTTAGGAAATTTGAATTGGAAGTCTTTAAGAATACATGTATATGTTCTCCCTAACTTATAGGATTTAAGGATGAGTTATGAATGAGTTGTAATTAGTTAACTCGGTTTATTGAATTAAGTCCAGTTAAATTAGTTCCAATCATGTTTCATGAACTAATAGTGAGCAAATAGTCAGTTGGGACATTAGTGACCTAATTAGTGCTACTCTAGTTAACTGAAGATTCCACCATTAGAAACTCATGCATGTTGATTCTGAGAAAGACCCAGTTGAGACTAGAGTGCAGGGACAGTGTACTATTTGTTTAGATTTCTCTGAGTTGCATTGATAGTGCATGCAATCAGGAACTGGTCCTTGAGGGATTGTGCTATTTTAGAGGCTTTATTTCCCTTTAAATACAAGCTATCCTTCATAGGAATTACACATTGGAATAGAGACTTGGAGAGCTTGTGAATTGGCTAAGATTTGGCCTTAAGTTTTCTTATGAGTTGGAGATTGAATTTGTCGAGTGCTGGGATTGTTCTAGAGAGAACAAGCATTGTAATTTCATCTTGATTTTCTAGATTAATACAAAACAAATAGTGGGGTTTTGAGTTGTGGCTTTCCCCGGATATTTTTTGTCTTGTGTGCCTTTGATTCTCTTCCTCTATTGATTATTGTTTTCTCGATGTTTATGGGCTTACGCTGTAAATAGTAGAAGTAGATTATTGTCTCTTGTTTTAATAGATTACATGAGCTTGTGAATCTACAGGTTTTTCTACATGTAGACGATTAGGAAAACCTCAAATATATCCAGTCAATAAGATACTGGCAAAAATTTAAATGTAGACAAAGTGGCCCATCTGATATCCCAGAGGGTATCTATGCCTCCTGACAGTCCACATGAATCAACTACTACCACATACCAGTTAGGAAATATGTTACGAAAATATGAGAAAACCCTGTCAAAGTCAACCATAGTTTCTTGAAGCAAAATAAAAAAAGGGAGAATCGAGATGAATATATGTTTGATGGATAAGAGTTTGGATTTGTCCCCCAGGCCATCCATATTTAGAGAGAGACAATTCATCCCACAGTCAAAATATCAGGTGTGTTTGATCCAAGGGCCCGAGGGAATGAAGTAGCAATGGGAATGTCACGAAGTCCATCAGAATCCAAGAAATGTAGGGATTTTGTCAACAAACCAATTTTAATATGACGGGATCCCCGCCCACCCCTCCTTCAAACAATGATATTGTAAGCATAATTGGGACTGATAGAAAAGGAAGGAATGTGGGGCAAGCCTTTGTGAATGGATAAAGCCGCGAGATCCATGGCTGGGTTGACCATAAGGAAATCAATGTCACTACCAACAGGGTTATGAGGGGATAGTTCTGAGGTCATCCCTGAAGGCGAGTGTGGTGAAGGGGGAGAGGATTTTATATTTGGGGAGTGAGTAAATTTTGTAGGAGGAGGGTGAAAAGAAGAGGGGGAAGAGACCAGGCGATGCAGGATGGAAATGGAATCCAAGGTTCGAGAGCTAGATGACATCGATGGAGATTCTAGGGGAGGTAGTGGTGGAGCATGTGGAGGGGGAGGTAAAATACGAAGTGGAGGAGTAATAGATGGTGGCATGTGGGGAAGCGACACCATACCAAAAAGGGGAGTCGTGATCTCCCGAGGAGGATAAACAGGGTCTGGAGAATGGCGAGGAGATATGGAGGGGGAGGAAGTAGAAATCTCATATAAAACAGGAGATCTTTTGGAGGAAAAGTTAATAACTTTAGTGGACAGAGGATCGACCTTGTCAAAAGTAGTGTGTGCACATCGTTGTCCACCATGACGTCGATTGTTCCCTCTATGAGATAGTGTATGTGGAAAATTTTCCAACATATGCCTTGTGTGGTTGCATAGGAGGCACCGAAAAGGTAAGCATCAATAGTCCAGATGATGTCTTTGAACAACCTGATCCCAAGCTAGATCAATATATCCCAGAAGGCCACCAAAGAAACCAAATTCTACCAAGATCCCAGGCCACACGTTTGTCTCTGGCTCCCATACATTTTGGATCAACATAGATTAAACAATTGATAATGTTTCCAATCTCATATAATACTTTGTGAGTCCAATACTCCAAGGGTAAACCTAGGAGTTTCACCCAAACGAAATTTTTCTTTGGAATATCCCGCAATGGATTAAACCCCACATATCAATTGTGCATAAATAAGAAACTGCGTCCTCGAACCCAAGGAAGCCACCTAATCCTCTTCAGATCATCATGATGTAAAAATTTAAATCGAAACCATGCATTCATAAGTCTTCTCACCTTCAGCAGGTAACCAACAATAGGCACCCATTTGGTATGCACTCATTGCTACATGTCTTGTTCCTGAAAATTTCCAAAAAACCATCTACCAACCAATGCCTTCTTCGGAAAACTTGTGATTCTATCCCGCATCACATTGTAGTCGAAGCTCAATAGCTTAGTCTCAAATTTTGGATTGATGGCTTTACCGTAGGATCATCACCCTGTCTGATGCCCACCCTTGAGAATTGTATGGTCAGAATTCCCAATCGTCACATGTGAGCCACCTGTTTGACATCCAGCAGAAGAGAGGAGAGTCGAATGATCCAAATGTTTATGCCACACCCCCAAGGGTCCATCTAGGAGATGTGCACATTCAACATCAAGAGTGGCTTAGATAAAAGCCTCGTGTGATGACACATCAGTGTCTAAAGTAGCAATGAAATCCGTCATGTGGGCCATGAGCCAAACAAGAGGGAGTCAAGGTAGTCCATTTAGATAAGAAAAGAAGAGGGAAATACAACCCAACGTTAGAAAAGAAAAATGTTGAAAGGGTGGGAATAAATAATATGCATGACGTGAGAAAAACAAAGGTAGAGAAAAAACGACGGGAGAAGGGACAAGACCACTGCCCGAGACTGACTGCCACATAGCCCCTCGAAGAAAGTGCGTGCCAACCATAAATGCATAAAAACCCACCGATATAAGTAACTAGAGAAAAATATGCCACTTACCAGAAGTAGACAAAGTGGAGGAAGGAATATAAACAGAGAATAAATGTGGGAAATTGTACATGCCCATCATTCAATGGTACAAACCTGATTCAAAATCCCACCAATCCCATATCAGTAATATAATATTCAAAGGTACCGCCAGAAAGATATAAATGAGTACCAATCAACAATAAAGTCCACCAAGTTAATTAAAATTCCTCCTCGATGCCAATGAAACCACCGCCCCCGAGGCATAGTGGAGTCAAATATGTTAGGGGCAACATCATAAAAATAGATCGAAGGCCAGTAATGAAAATCCATTGGCCAGAAAAAATTCAAATTTTCCCAAAAAAAGTGATGTGGCTAGAGACCCTGGCAAGGAGATCCGCCACTCTAGATCCACCAAGCACCACGGGCACAACACACCCAAACCAGTGTAACCAAAAGAAACATAGGTTGTACACAAGCAGTAGAGAAGCCCCAAGAAGTAGAAAAGTTGTAACCAGTCCAAAAGAAAATGGGCTTGGGACAGAGGGGAGATATGACCATGCAAAAACAGATCGATTGAAAACCAAGAGAAAAAAATCTAGCAACAACAACAACACCAACACCCCAAACACCTCCACCATCTATGGAAACATCTAAAGCTTGCTTCTTTACATGGACGTGAGATAGTAAACAAAGCAATCTATTTCTTCCAAAGATAATAGAGTTTCAACTGATCCCGCGAAATCCTAGTCTCAATGTCCACCTCTGATTTAAATACCTTAAGAAGGCCTTTCCAAGAGGACATGTGGTCTCCTACACGAAGTCCAGCAATGTTCAATAATTATTAAATAGAGGATATAGAGTGTGACAAGTAATAGCAGAAAAATATGAAAACTCTCCAACACTAGGGCATTAAACATCTCAAGGTAATTGTGTGAAAACCAACACCAGTACCCTCGTAAAAAATGAGTTTGCAGCAACTCTCTGTGTAGTGCAAACATACCTTCAAAGTGAAACCTAAAATGGAAAGGAGCTTCACCACCTCAGAGCTAATGTAGCAGATAGATCCTCCTCCTCCAAACTTGTTAGTTCTTGCAGTCCATAAGGGATATCTGCCACCTCAAAGCCAGTGCAGCACACCTATTACAGCCTTATTTCATTGAAATCCTCCTCCTCCAAACCTGTTACCTCTTGCAGTCCAATGGGGATATCCGCCACCTCAGAGCCAGTGTAGCACACCTATTACAGGCTTTGTCCATGGAAATCCTCCTCCTCCAAAGATGTTAGCTCTGGCAATCCACCAAGGATATTCACCACCTCGGAGCTAGTGTAGCACACCTATACTGGCTTTTTTCACAGAAATCCTCCTCCTCCAAAGATGTTAGCTCTTGCAGTCCACCAAGGATATTTGCCACCTCAGAGCTAGTGTAGCACACCTATACTGGCTTTGTTCACAGAAATCCTCCTCCTCCAAACTTGTTAGCTCTTACAGTCCACCAGGGATATCCTTGGATATCCACCACCTCAGAGCCAGTGTAACACACCTATTATTGGCTTTTTTCACAAAAATCCTCCTCCTCCAAACCAAGGCTAACCAAATATTATGTGTAACCTGAAAATCTAGTTGAGAATGCAACAACAGAATATCAACTAACAGTGATCGAGAGTTTCATGCACTGTAGCATGCCTACTGTTCCATGAATAGGTTTCTATATATGTCCAGTACTCGCTCCACATCTGCCGTGAAGTTAAGATCTTAGGATTTGTCTAGTTTAGCTCCCTCAGCACATTGATAACATCCCTACTATATGTATTTGAAAAATGGGTAATGACATGCTTGTTTTCTAATATCACGATCATTTCATGGAGCAATGGTATTTAATATGACAATAAAAGATCGTTTATATATATAGATATATATATACAATATTTTATTTTGATATGAAATATATTTTTAGTAGTGAATTTTAATTAATAGATATTTTAGTTATTTTTAAAAGAAATCTAGAGATATACAATTCGATTGAGTTGTGATCTTTTATTGTTTAAAATATTTTTTGAATTTATAAATGGATTTAAATTCTGCAAAATTTGTGGTACACTTAGATTTTGTAAACTTCACAACTTAAATTTACAATTTTCCTAAGAATTTAAGGCAAAATTATCAAAATCAAACAAACAAACAAACTAGAAAATGACCAAATTCTCTATTAGTTCGACTAGGTTATTTTTAATGAGTTTCAAAATTTAATAAGAAAATTAATATTTTTTTAGAAACTAAATCTAAATTAAACAATTACACCCAAAATTATATCATAAAATCCTGCCGAGTTGGCCAAAAAGGAAAAAATGTGAAATAGTTAATCATAATTGAATACATTTTTAGTTGAGATTGGTACAACCAAACCATTTGTTGAATGCAAATTCTTAATCAACTTTGAGAATTTAAGTTCTTTAAGTTGTGAATATTGCAGGAATCCAAATGTTCTTAATTTAAATTGTGAATATTGCAGGAAATCCAAATGTTCTTAATATACAAAATCTAAAGGATGAAAATAAACTTAAACCCTAATCTAGTTAAGTGTCCACTACCTGGCGTCATTGCTTCACTTAACAATGCTTTTCGAAATGGTTGCATAATCAATAATAAATTCCCTTGTCCCTTCATACCATATATTTTGTATCTCTGGTGATCTTGCTCCCTATACAATCAAATCCTCTGTATTGCTACACAGTGAAATCTGCTAGATTGCTACATACCAAATTTGTAAATCACAATTCAAACACATTCATATAGAGACGGTTTTGAAATGTCTTCATAACTATTGTTTTTCATATTGTTTATTATAATTTGGTTATATTCTATTGATAACCAAAAACACATGGAGTCGTGTTAGATTATTTATAATGGTCAGGTATAAAATAGAACAAACACAATTATGACATAGTACCATAAATTTGGAACAATGTTTAAAATTATTTTACTAAGAAATCATGCTTTATAAAGTTCCTTTTTTATTTTATTTTTAGTTTGTATAATTTTTTTTGGGTTAATTTTCAATTTTCAGAATAAAAGGTTCGAAAAAACAATGTAAATAGTATATGCTTTCTAAATAATACCTTAATAATGCTTTAGGTTCTAATTATGCCTTATGTCTCTCTTTCGAAATATCTTTCATATTTGTTTTTATGTCAAATTAAGCATGATTTCAGCTTCATCATAGTCTAAAGTTAGATGGATATTTAAGAATATGTTATTATATAATGAAAAGACGATTATTATATTTCTAAATAATACTTTAATAGTGCTTTAGGTTCTAATTATGTTTTATATCTCTCTTTTGAAATATTTTTCATATTTGTTTTTCTGTCAAATTAGGCATGATTTTAGCTTCATCATAGTCTAAAGTCAGATGGATATTTAAAAATATGTTGTTATATAATGAAAAGACGATTATTATATTTGTTAATCTATTTTGTTCATGCATGCACTTTTCATATGGTTTAAAATTAGATAAACCATATTAATATTTATTAATGCAATTGTGCTAGTTACACAGTTCATAAAATTATTATTGTTAAACTATATAATTCACATGTTTATTATGTTAAGAGGATTCTTATATAAGAATGTTGTTTCTAAAATTTATGTTCAAATTATGAATATTATATGGATTACCCAACTTTAATATAATCAAAATATTCTTTGTAGTACTCAAAATATAGGGAATGGAAATCAAATTAAACCTTAATCTACGGTATTTCAAAATCTAATAGAAATATTTTAGCTAAATGTCTACTACCTTCACTACCTAGCTTCATTAAGAGATTTCAACCAAATAACCATGATAGAGATTTCAACCAAATAACCACTACTTAGCCTCACCTCTTCACTTTACTTGCTAATGTGTTCCAAATCATTGCATAACCTTTGGATAACAAATTCCCTAATATATTGATACCATATATGATGGTATAAAAATTCCTTATAGATTCAAACTACTTATGTAATATTCTAAAACAAAATAGTTGAATCTACTCTACTCATCCACAGAAACAATTAATCTATCGATAAATCACAAAACATGAGACAAGATTCAATCACATATGCTCAGATATTTATCTAAGGGGAAATCTTGCTACTCAAAACCCCTTCCTACCTGTATATTGCATTAGATAAGAAAAAAAGAGAAGAATTACAATGCTTTCTCAAGCATAAGCAACTTCTGCACTAGTACAATCTATCTCCCTACCTCACAAGCTGGCTCTGGCCAATACTTATCCAATTTTGCTACCATCCAAGCTCCTATTTTCTTGTGTTGTTTCTCAAAGAAATTAACCCCCTATTGATTAGGAAAATCCCCATCCTGAATTGCGCAATCTCTATAGGCCCCTCTCTGATTGCATGCACCTCCTTCACAACTCGAAAAATTATACAACTGATAGTACACTACCCTTGAACTCCAATCTCAACTGGGTAACTCTAATTTTATGCATTCGTGAGTTAATTATGGTTGATTTATCATTTAACTAGTTGAACACATGAAGTTGCCCCCCACTACTATACCTCCTACTAGTTCCTTCAATAGTTGGAACTAGTTTAACTGACATTAACTTTGTTTAACTGAATTAAACTATTACAACATAAATTAAACTAAACCTAGGCTCCTAAAATTTAGGAGATACTCTACATGACTCAAGTTAGGCCCTCAAATCGAATTAACTGAGCCAACTAAGTGAAATTAACTTATTTAACTCATTCTCGTTGTCTTGTGATGTGGAATTACATTTTTCTCCTAATTTTATTTAAGGGAAAAAATAAACAGGATTTTCTTCTTTCCATTTTCAACACTCCTTCTCAACAAGAAAAGGATTATCTGCTACCCCGATCCTACCTCTATGGAACTCGAATTTGCATCTTGACAATGCTTTTGTCAAAATATCTGCATCCTATTCCTTTGTAGGAATGTACTCCAACAACATGATTCTCCTATGCAGACAATCTCGTAGATGGTGATACCGGATGTGTATATGCTTGGATCGATCATGAAAAACTGGATTTTCATAGAGTTTGATACAACTCTGATTCTGACAGTAAATCATAGTGAGATCTGTCATTTGACCAAATAACCCAATAAGAATCTTCCTCATCCAGATATCTTCACAAGTTTCTTGACTAGCAACCATGTACTCTGCTTATGTTGAATTGAGTGCAATAGATATTTTCTTCCTGTTGTACCATGAAATTGTTTCTCACCCAGTATTGAAGATGCCTCTTGATGTGCTCTTCATATCTGATGGACTACCCACCCAATCTACATCTGTGAAGCCTTGCAGCTTCACTCCTTTTGTCCTCTTGTACCAAAGACCAAACTGAGTGGTGCCTCTGAGTTATCGCAACACATGTTTGGCTACCTTCCAATACATTTTGGTTGGATCAAACATTGCTTAACTAAGTTGGTTAACTGCATAACACATGTTTGGTCATGTGTTCACCAAATACATAAGTGAACCCACAAGATTCCTGTAAATAGTAGCCTCCACTACTTCACCCGAAGTAGCATCTTCCTTCCTCCAATTCCCTGCTAGAGAGGTCTTCATGGGTTTTTTGTTCTCCACATGGAACTTCTTCAGTATCTCATTGGCATACTTGCCTAAAGAGACAAAAAGTTCCCCATCTCCTTTCCATACTTCCATACCAAGGAAATAATGCATGAGCCCTAGGTCCTTCATCTCGAATTCTCTTGCAAGATCCTCTTTACAAGATTTGACCAGCTTCCCATCACCTGTTAGAATTAAATCATTGACATATAATACTATAATCAATAATTTACCTTCAACCATAAGGTCTGCATCTGCTTCACTTTTTGTGAATCCCAACCTGGTGAAAAAATTGTCGATCCTAATGTACCAAGCACAGAGTGCTTGTTTCAATTCATACAAATCTTGCTTGAGTTTGCACACATGCAACTCTCTATCAATGGTCTCAATTCATTCTGGTTGCTCAATCTACACCTCTTCCTCAATCACTCCATTGAGGAATGTTGTCTTCACATCCATCTAATGTATCTTCCATCCCATCTGGACTATAAGAGCTAGAATTGATCTGATTGAAGAGTACCTTGCTACTGGAGCAAAGGTCTCCACGTAATCAATTCCCTCCACCTGAGAGAACCCTTTGGCCATAAATATTTCCTTGTGTTTCTCGATGCTTCCATCTGTTGCTTGCTTCACCTTGTAGATCCACTTGGACCCTACCACTGACTTGTTTTGTGGTCTTGAGACAACTTCCCAAACATTGTTTCTGACTATGGAATCATATTCCTCTACCATGGCATCAACCCATACTGGATTATACATTTCTTCCTCGAATGAGGATGGTTATGTCTCAACTAGCTCACTCATCAGAGCCATGTACCCAAGGTACCAATCTGGTGACCTCCTCTGCCTGCGTTGTGATGTGGGTGCTCCCACATTCTCTCTAGCATCATGCAATAATCTGCTAGCTTCCCTGGTGCACTTCCTTCCATCTTTGGATGTCTCTGCATGAGTGGGTGCTTCCACTCTCTGCTCCTCTACTTGTGGATCCTCCACAGCATCCTGAGGTTATTCCTCTGGAGCCAAAAGCTCCTCATATGCATGTAAATGGAGCTCCCTCTCAAGGGAACATTTCATGGTCTTCTCTTTGTCGAACTTCACATCTCTACGAACAACTATTATCCTGTGATATGGAAGGTACACCCAATAATTGTGAGGTGTATTAGTACCCCACAAATATGCCCAAATTAGCTGTCGACTCTAGATTTTTTCTTACATCCTTGGTAGCATGATAGTAAACTGATGAACCAAAGATCCTGAAGTGTGACACATTTGGTTTCTTCCCTGAAAAATCTTCTTCCGAGAATCCGATGAGGACTCGTGTTCTGCACATATACAATTGTGTTACATGATTCAACCCACAAGTGCAACGGTAGGCCCTGATCATGTAATATCGCTTGTGAAGCCCCCACAATACTTATGTTATTCCTCTTAGCCACCCCATTTTTCTATGGGCTATGAGGTGATATTAACTCATGTCGAATTCCTTTTGATGCACATAAGTTCTTGAACTCATTTGACACATATTCAACACTGTTATCACTCCTAAGAGCCTTCACTTTCTTGCCAATGTATTTCTCAACAAGTGCTTTAAATTCACAAAATTTGGAGAATGTTTGGTATTTCTTTTACATGAAGAAAATCGAGCACTTACGTGAGAAATCATCTACAAATATCACATAATACCTGTGCTTGGTTGTGGAAGATTTCGAGAATAGTCCACACACATCTAAGTGAACTCTTTCAAGGAATGCTTGCCCTCTACTATCCTTATTATAAAAGGTGGATTTCGTGTACTTCCATAATGTACACCCTTTGCATGTATGTTGCTCTAGTGCACCCTTGGGAAACCCTATAGAAATCTTCTGCATGATCTTCAAATCTTTGTGCTGCAAATGGCCAAGTATCCTATGCCATAATTCACTGGTGTCTCGGTTCTACACCTTCTCTACTTTTGTGCTCAAATAAGCCCAATCTTCTACATCCAATCTGTAGAGGTTCTTCACCCGAACCTCGATCCGCTTCACTTGTCCTATGGCGATGTGTCTAAGGAAATCCTTTCCTTTGCTAAATATCACATTGTAGTCACAGTCTTCCAACGTAGCCACTGAAACTAAATTCGTCTTCAGAACGAGAACATACATGACATCTTTTACTGTGAGAGAACTAGATTCCTTCTGAAAAGTAACTATATTGATACCGGTTGCGCTATACCTTCCATCGTCTCCCATCTCGATGTGCATCCGAAGGTCCTTCTCCTCTAAGTCACTAAAAAATTATTTGTTTCCCGTCATATGGAATGAGGCTCCACTATCCATATACAACACACTACCCATTACCAATGTCACCATGCATGCAATGAGTGTGAAATACAACTCGAATTGTGAAGCTAGAGCTTCACTTGTTTCTCCTCTTGAGGGCTTCTTGGTGGCCTTATTATGTAGACACTTCATGGCATAGTGTCCTAGCTCATGACAATGAAAACATTTAATCTTTGATAAGTCTTTCTTCTTGCTTGCCTGGCAAAAATATCCTTTGGATTTGGATCTCTTCCCTTTCCCTTTATTTTCCTTTCCAACCAAGGCACATTTCTCCTCATCATCATGCTTGGATGAGGTTCCATCTCTGGTGTTCCGCCTTATCTCTTATTGCACCAAGTTGAACCACAATCTCTCTTAATTTGGTAGCTTCTCCCTCCCATTTACCGAATCTTGGTAGTTGTGTCAGCTCTTGGGGAGGCCTAGAAGTGCTAGGCTTACCAAATCATCTTCAAAAACTATAATACCAACACTCCGAAGTTCATCCCAACATAGGGTGAACCTACTTAGGTACTGTGATATTGTGTCACCCTTCTCCATCTTGATTTTCCGAAGCTTGTCATTTAGTGACAACTTCCTATGGTCATTGATGTTATTAAACAAGTCTATCAAGTCTTTCCACATTGCATATGGGGTATCCTTCCCGCAGAGATTCGAGACAGTATGATCTCAAACCCCTTCTATTATGATCCTCCTCGCCTTTGCCACAAATTTATTCTACTCTGCCAGATCTTGAGCATCAGTTGTTGGAGGCTTAGGAATATCATTGTCTATGAATTCTTTCAGCCTGTTACCTTCCAACATTGCTTCCATATTTTACTTCCAAGAAATATAATTCGAGCTACCCTCAAGGGTATATTCGAGTCTCAATCCATAGAACGACATCCTACTAGCTCTGAAGAATGATCCTGCAAATTCGATTTACCTGCAAAGACAAATTCGAATTCTTCTCTTCTATTTTGATTCTTACTCTGATACCATGTAGAAATTCCTTGTAGATTCAAAATGCTTATGTAATATTCTAAAACAAAATACTTGAATCTACTCTACTCATAAGTGGAAACAATTAATCGCTCGAGAAATCACAAAACATGAGACAAGATTCAATCAGATACGCTCAGATATTTATCTAAGGGTAAATCTTGTTTCTCAAAACCCCTTCCTATCTGTATATTGCATTAGATCATAAAAATAGAGAAGATTTGCAATGCTTTCTCAAGCTTGAGCAACCTCTGCACTAGTACAATCTATCTCATTGCCTCGCAAGTTGACTCTGACAAATACTTAGCCAATTATGCTTCCTTCCAAGATCCTATTTCCTTGCGATGTCTCTCAAGGAATTATCCCCTCATTAATTAGGAAAATCCCCATCCTTAATTGCGCAATCTCTATAGGCCCTTCTTTGACTGCATGAACCACCTATACAACTTGGAAAATTATACAACTAATGGTACATTGCCCTTGAACTTCGATGTCAACTGGGTAACTCAAATTTCATGCATGCATGCGTTAATCATGGATGATTTATCAGTTAATTGGTTGAATACATGAAGTTGCACCCCACTGCTAGACCTCCGACTAGTTCCTCCAACAGTTGAAACTAGTTTAACTGACATTGACTCAGTTTAACTGAATTAAACTATTACAACTAAAATTAAATTCAACCTAAGCTCCTAAAATTTAGGATACACTCTACATGACTCAAGTTAGACCCTCAACTCAAATTAACTGAGTCAACTAATTGAAATTAACTTAATTAACTCATTCTCGTTGTCTTGTGATGTGGAATTACAATTTTTTCCTAATTTAATTCAAGAGAAAAATTAAATCATGATTTTCTTGTTACCATTTTCAAAAAATAAATCTCTAGTGTTTCTTCTTACTCAATAAGATAGATTATATCATTGACTTCCTTGCATTTTTGCATAATCACATACTCTTTCGATGTGCAATGAAATCTATTATATTGATGCATATCAAATATATATACCAAATTTATAATACCCATATCCCGATACATTGACATATAGATTGTTTTAATATATTTTGTAGTTTATATTTTTTATTCTAACTTGATTGAATTGCGTTAGATTATTTATAAAGATAAAAAAAATAAACATAAAACAAACACAATTATGACAGGGTATCATTACATTTATAATAATGTTTATTTCTTTTAAAAAGAAAATATATTGTTTACTGTGCTTTTAATCTATAATTTAGATACACTCTATTCAATTTCAATTAATAATAATTTTTCCTTGGTAATAACAATATCATGCTTATCAAAGAGATATAGAACAGACGGTGAAGGAGCGCGTTGTTAAGGCGCTCCGTATGCAAAGGTCACCGGTTCTAGTCTCGCCGATACCAAAAAATCCAGCATGGTTTCCGCTGGTGCGGCTCAGGCCGGGTGCGATCCCCGGGTGACTTTGACGACTTAGATGCCCCTGAGTCGTGGCCTCTCAGCCACAGGGTAAGAGTGATTTTCAGGATTCACCCACTTATCAACAAAAAAAAAAAAAATATTGTGCTTGATTACCCTTCTTATCCCATGTCGACGAGGGAATAGTGTACTTGACTCGCCATGAAACCTGCGAAACGAATATAGATATACTCTTGACACGAGCATTTAAAATTGAGATAAGATCAATGAGTATGACATGATTTTTTTTTTTATATGGTTGTATTGTTGATTTTATTTCCACTCCACAATATTTGAAGTTTTGTTTTCTTGTTTTTCATGGCATGGACTCATGGTCTTCCATGTCATGGACTCATGGTCTGTTTTTTTAATATGGGTAGTTTTATTTCCGTTTTGTTTGAAGTTTTGTTTTCAAGTTTTCAACGTGTCATGGATTTATTGTCGTGAGAGGTGTATTTTAAATCCAATATGGATGAGATGTGAAATTATTTTTATGCTTAATCTAAAGTTGATACATGTTTTTTGAATAAAAATAAAATATTATTAAATAAAAAATGTTTATTGTGTTTAAGGGGTATAGAATAGATGGTGGCATGCTTAAAAGGCTACCCATTCGAAATTCTGTGGGAAAAAATTTAGTCATGTTAAGAGCTAGCGTGGCTTAGGCTGGATGAGATACTCGCGTGCTTTTGATAGTTTAGATGCCCTTGGGTTGCGGCTACTCAAGCTACAGAGTAGGTGTGCAAGTCATCTTAAGACTCACATTACCTAAGAATATATAAGCATTATGTACAACCTCACCATAGATATGTGTAATTCATCTTAACTCGAGATCTACCAATAATCGAGAGGGACCAAATCTCTCAAGATGAAAACTTCTTTTTGATTGCAGAACTTGAGGAAAGGTTTGCACCTTGAGAGATTTGATTCCTCTAATCGCTTGGTAGATCCTTAGTTAAGATGGATCTATGTCGTTTATCAATAAAATTATTTATACTATATAAATTTCATATCTCTATATAAAACCAACCTAGATCCATCTTAATCTCAAATCCATCAAGCGTTGAGAGGGATCAAATCCCTCGAGTTGCAAAACTCATTTTTTGTGCAAAACTTGAGGAAAGGTTTGAAACTAATGTACAACATACATCTAATTACATCAAATCATAAATCAAAATCTACATTGAAATCAATGCATCTAGTCTAAGTAATCAAATAGGATTACAAATCAACATCCACACTAAGATCAATGCATCTAGTGCAAGCAATCAAATAGGATTAGAAATCAACATCGAGACTGAAATCTATGCATCTAGTGCAAGAAATCAAATAGGATTAGAAATCAGCGTCTGCACTGAAATCAATGCATCTAGTGCAAGAAATCACATAAGATTAGAAATAAACAACTACACTAAAATCAATGCATCCAAATAGGATTAGGAATAAGCATCTAGATTGAAATCAATGCATCGATTTCAGTGAATAATATTGTATCTCCCCCTCCTCATCTCCCCCATATCTCTCTATCTCCCCCTCCCTCTCTCCTCCATCTCTCTCTCTCTATCTCTCTCCCTAGTACCATCTATATCTATGTCATCATCCATATCTCCTTTGTCTGTCTATCTCATCCCCCCAAACACACACACAATCTATGTCCATATCTCTCTCTCTCTCTCGCTAACCCCCAAAGTATAAACACTCTCTCTCCATAATTATATATATCTCTCTCTCTTCCCTCCCACTCTAATCTCTCCATCTATCCCTTGTCACTCCCTCTCTCTCTCTCTCCACCTTTCTCTCTATATGTCTTTCTTCTTCCCTGCATCCCTCTCCCATTCCAACTCCATCTCTCTCTCCTACCCTCTCTCTTTCTGTCTCTCAAGTCCTCTATCTCCTCCTTCCTCTCCATCCCTTTCTCTACCACCTCCCTCTATCTCTCCCCCCATAACTCTCTCTCTCTCTCTCTCTCTCTCTCTCTCTCTCTCTCTCTCTCTCTCCACCCTCAAAATATTTCCCTATCTTCCTCTCTCCCCCCTTATCTCTCCCTCCCTCTCTCTCCCCCTCCATCTCTCTCTCTCTCTCTCACCCCCTTGTCACTCCCTCTCTCTTAGTGCTTGGTAGATCCGAGTTAAGATGGATCTAGTTTGGCTTACTTAATTTTTATGTTTTTTTTAAATATCGATAACATGAGATCTATTATTAGATAGGTGTTTTGATGTTTGTTAGGCAATTTAATCGTTCATGAAACCAAGGTTCATACATTCAAATATTATTTAAATTACACAACAAGTATTCATATGAAATTTTCTTGCACATAGAATAAAATCAACACTTATCTTAAAGTAAAATATATGGCAACTAAGATTGGGATTGTAACTCTCCACCAAACCTTAGACAAGTTGTAGTCAAGCTTTTCTTGCAACTATCACCCCTGAGCCATAATCCCGAGATTTAGGTGCATTTAAAAATGTAAAATCAATACTTCCAATTGAAATGGGGCCTGCAAAGGTAATCCAACTTTACCCACTATTTAGTCAAATAATCAAAAGCATAGGGACTCACTTCCCTCAAATATTCTCAATATTTTTCCTAATATCATGTCACAGGTCCTTATCTCAATCAACTTCATCACAAAGGTATTTTGTAAATGCGGAGAATGACATCTCTAGACTAAAAGAAAATTTTCATTAATATATGAGACAGTCCCTCAATTGGAAAGCTATTGATGAATCATTAGGTTCTTTAGACCGCAAGCTTCCTAGTCGGATTACTCAGCCTTAAGCAAACCACTACTCAATCTTAGTATTTTAACTTAGTCAACTTTATCATAAGGGTCTCTTATATCACAAAGAATCACATCTCTAATTCAGGAGAGTAATATTATGATATCATGGGAAGGTTCTTTAGCTAGAAAGCTACTAATAGATTAGTAAGTTCTTAAGATGATAAGATTCCTAGTGGTTTCTTTAGTCCTAAGGAAATCCACTCTTGGTGGTTTCATCAACCCTTAGGCAAGCCACTTCTCAATTTCAAGAGGAGGAGAGCTCAATATGGGAAGTTTCCTCAGCTAGATAAACTACCATGGGAGCACATAGATCACCCTTGTTAGGTATTTCTTCAGAGAGTGCAAGCACTAGTGTTCCCAGCCCAGGGACACACTTGGTGTTTCCTTAGCCACCCCAAGTACCCAATTATCTTTGTCTCCTAGCCAGTAGCTTCATCAATCCACAAAATTCCTAGTGGGTTCATCGGTCCTAAGGAAAGCCACACATGGTGGTTTCTTCAACCTTAGACAAGCCACTACTCTCAATTTTCATCCAGTAATCCCTCTTGGGCTTCTTCAGTTGGTGTATTCCTAAGAAACTCTCTATATTCAAATCTCTTTCTTGTTTCCCTCCTCTTCGTGAGGAATTATTTCTTTCCTTTCCCCTATGTTGACTTTGCCCCTTGTTAGCTAGGAATACTTGCCTGGAAGAATAACCCTGCTAGAATGAATGGGAATTCCTAAGGAAAACAACACATGGTTGTTTCTTCAGCCTTAGACAAGCCACTACTCTCAATGCTCATCCACCAATCCCTCTTAGGTTTCTCCATCTAATCTATTATTGAGCAACTCTTTATATTCAAATCTCTTTTTCGTTTCCCTCCTCTACATGAGGAAATCTTACTTTCTTTTCCCTTATGCTGACTCTACCCCTTGTTAGCTAGGAATACCTGCCTTGAAGAATAACCCTGTCATAATGAATGGGAATCCCCATTCCTTGCATTGTTCTCCCTTACTTTTCTTCTTATTGTCCTTCATCTCAAGAGGTCTTTTCCCTGTAACCTCCCACTAACTATTGAAATTGTCCCTTGGTTTCATGGTGTACACTCCTCGTTTCCTCTCTTTTCAACTCAGCCACAATGGTTTTGCTTTCATTCTCTATTCTTTGTGCGACCCCTAATTTGATTAAGATATTGGGGATTATGGGCATTTTATCCTACCAACACAACCTACTCTATCATTAACTCTTGTTCCTTTTTTTTGCAATTTTTCTTTCCAAGAGGAGTATGGTTCCTATGTCCTCTTGCCCAAATCCATTTGATTGATATAACCAATCCAATTTAAAGAGTAACTACTAGCCTTCCATGGTTCTCATGAAACCAATCAAGTTCCTTCAAATCCCAAGCAACCTCCTTTCTCAAATTCTTGAATTTGTGTCCCAATTCTCATACCCTTTTAATTATAATCAAAATATATGAAATATTTACAATGAGGGGAAATTAGCCTGGGGCTGTCACAAACCCCTCCCTCTTAGAGGAACACCATCATCAATGTTCTATGACCAAACACAAAATAAAGTAAAATATGATTTATACCAAGAAAAACTGATTTGGAGCTTTATATTTACAGCTCGATTTACAATCACAATTCGTAGATACAGTTGCTCATCTAGCAACTCAATGTATCTAAAAATCCATCAAACCAACCATATCTTAATGGCTCTTTTTTTATTTTCCTAGTGCTTTTGATGCACCTAATTCAACTTAATAGATTTTTTTGTTTCCTAGAGTGTTTCCTGAGTCCATCATCCATCATTTCTTTCCCTTATTCTCTTGTTCCATCAGTGAATAGTTCCCTACCCATTTCTTCCCAAACACCCCCATTGTGCCTAATTTTCCATGCTCATGACCCATTTAAACTGATTTATTTTCCAGCATCCCCTTCTATGCTTCTCATCCCCTCGGTGATTTGGTCCCCCTTCAGTGTAGTCACTCACCTTCCAAGTTCAGGAATCCCCTTATTTTCTTCTAAGTCCCTCGGGTGATCCATTCCTTGGAAAGGATTCCTCGCATCAGAGGGATTTCATAACTAGGGCAAGTCCCAACCTCAACACTTTCATACTAGTCATGGTATCCTTCATGCAAATCAATAAACACCATTGGGTGTTATTGTCTCACAATGGATTTTTTCTTGAAATCTTTAATCAGTGTGTCATGCACACTCTAATATATTCACACTGATACTATTCACCCTACATCTAATTCCATTCACCCAAACCAGGAAATTTCCTTTATTTCCTACATCATGGCACACAATTCCCCATGAGACTCATTATAAAGGAATTGCAATAAATTTAAATCACACCTCATTAGTAGCTTCCAAGCTCAGGTAACTCCCATTCTAGGTGATATACCTTTATTATTGCAAATGATAACATATGTGCCACATATTTTAACCAATGATCCATTTTATGGCTAATATACATGTTGTCATAGCCTTCAACATTTCTTGTTCATGATGTAAATATAGGCACAAATATAAGAGTTATAATCACATGTTTACATCATAAATCATCCAGGGCTACTTCTTTCCCAATTGATTCCTCACACAACTAGGAATTCAAGTTGGACAACTTCTCATGTCATCCTTACTCACATTAAATAAATACAAGTCATCATTCTTCCACAAGAATGACTCCTGATAAAACTTGTCAGTCACAATGGAATTCATGCATTTATATAAACATTATCATGATCATGTACATATCTCATATGAAAATAAGTTCAAGGTCAAGAGAATTTCATTTGTGTCAATTTCATGATTACCACAGCCCTGCCATTATCCCATGGACCAAACGAGCCCACTTGGTTATCATACTTTTGTCCACCCAATTATGGGCATAACATGCATTGTCAAATGTTAAATAAAATCAGAGTTTAAAGAACCCCTTGTATTTATGCAAATTAAGCATTGGCCCCAAGGGATTCTTTTACCAGAATTCCTCCATTTTTCCTTTTTCACCTTGCTATTGTTCTAACACTTTTAGATGTTTCTATTGACATTGTTTTTCCTCTGGAAATTTCTAGCCATTTCTGCTTGTTTTCATGTTGAACACTTGAAGATATTGTAGTGATGGCCTTTTCCCTAACCCATCTCCAGCTCAGTGTTCCAAATTAATTAGAACTTCACTCAGCTCATGATCCTTCATATTGATCATGCACTACCCCTTTTTCCAACCTTTCTCGTCTCCTCTCATGCTTTTATTTATACGTGGACCTACTCTATCACATAGCTATTTTGGGTTTAACATAGTCCCTTTCTCAAGTTTCTGTGGCTTATTTCCACACCCAACCAATTTTTCCCAAGGTCCCCAAGCATAGAAATCAAAAGGAAATTTTTGAAATAAACAAAGGGAAATCAACAAAAGAAGGAAATCACAACAAATTTCATAAAAAATTCAACAACACAGTATGGCCATGTGTAATTCAGCAATCAAAAGACAAGAAATCCATGAATCGAATGATATAAAGCCACAACAAATAAGCATTAAAACAAAGCAGTCCCAAAATCAACTCAATCCCCATGAGTCCAAAATTCATAGTGCTCTCGGCCATCATACAAATGCATGTGTGTGTGTGTTCGCATACCACAGTCAGCCCAAGACTTCTTTTCAAAGCTCACAACAAACTTGAATTCCTACTTTCCTCAAGGTAATTATGTAGGGTAAATCTTTCCAATATGCTTATATGCATATATGTCATGGAGCTTGAAGGTATGTGCCTTCCTCCTCCTCGTCTTCTTGCATCTTAGGTTCATTTCCATGTGGTTTATAGGGGTTATCATATTTCTTTTACTCTTGTTGAGTCTTCCTATATGTTTTCACACGAACTTAGTTATTAGTGCATTAATGAAATAAAAATACATATATCTTCTTCCACCTTGCGATGGTATGCTAAGCACATTACCCTATATATTTTCTCACACCCTTAAAGTTGTTATCAGTCACATGTCTCAAACCAAGACACAATTTAACATATACATCAACTTGGCTTCAAAATTTATAAACACATATATGTTCATATCAACATGGTTACCATCATGCCATTGCAAATTTTAGAATTCGGTCTTCTTTATAGCGTATATTTATCATATTAATGAATGCATCAAGGACCTACATGCAATCTTAGATCAACACATAACCATTCCATCACAATTCCACCCAATATCGACTTGCACATGAAAACAATCAACATACAATCCATGATCATAATGCTATAAACAACACCTAGAAACAAGCAATTATTAAACCATTTAATTCTCCAATAAGCTCACAAACATTAAACCTCCAATCCATTGAGGTTCTTTGCCATATAACATACAAACCACGAGATTCTTCCATCTAATCAGCAAACGCACACACACACATATATATAAGCCACATAGGGATTTCCCAAATCCATTGTGTCATACGAACATTCACATGCACACCTATTCCAAGAATGTAAAAATACACCACTTGCCCAGTAGTGCTAGTACACTACCAACAATCATGTACAAACCACGCAGGAAATTCTACCAATACCAAAGAATCAACAAGCATCCATGGTCACAACAATAGACTATCCACACCTTCAAGATGCCTAATATTAAACACATGTAATCCCATTGCATTCCAGAAGCATCCTTGCAGTCAACATGCAATTCCACTATTCAATGTTATGAGTAGCACTAAATCATCTTTACATTAAGTTATTATGCTTGGAGATATAGTTCCACTCATCTCCAAAGGTCCAAGCTAGGTCTAATGTTTGGACTTACTATTATGTTAACTCAGTAACATGGCACCAACTTATTACCAAAGGTCTAGAGTTGAAACCTTTACTCTAATACCACTTTGTAACACACCTCATTACCTTCCATAACCCATACTAAAGGTAGAAGGAGGTAGTTACTATGATGACCCAACCTCCAAGTTTAGTTATTGAAATGGGGTCATAAAATTTTGATCTTTTTTTCAAAGTTCTCAAAATCCAAAATAAACAATGTCATTGTGTTTATCTCATTAATACCTTTCCCAAGATATAAATTTTATCTTGATCTGTATTACTGGTCAAAAGATATGACTATTTTAAGATAGTCCATTAAGGCCTTACCACATCAGCAGTTCTCCCCACACATCACCCACATAGTACCTAGTGTGGTTCCTATGTGGAAACCCTAACACAGTTGAAATCCATGTGGAAAGGTCGCTCTTCACATATATTCGATAGTCGTCCCATTAGGAGAAACACTACGTAATGTTTACCCAAGGCCCCAACCTCTGACTTGGTTTATCTCCCAACCAACGAATCTACCCAACTAAGATAATGGGGTTGTCTTGATTCTGACCCCAACTACCTCAACCTCGATCTAGCCTAGGTCCAACCTATAGTCAACTCACCGGTACGACACAGGCTGAAAGGCTCTATCTGTCCACCCTTTTCTTTTATGACTAGCCCGACCACCTATTGGTTTTCTTATTGCAATTAGGGTTAGCACAATATTTATGAAATTTTGATAATTACTTTTGATGCAGATCTTCTTTTAATTTATTCCAACATATCATTTAGCAATTATAATTCAAAAATTCAACCATAAAGAACAATATAATAGTAGATATCACAACACACAAAATAAGACAAGATTTACCCTGAGAAACCCTAACAAGGGGAAAAACCCAACAACCTTTTTTAATAGAAAAATTCTTCTTGTTCAATGAGAGACACACCTAGACCTATGGAAAAACCTGGTCTTCTCCTCAAATTCAAGTCACCCAATTTGATCATGCAATTCACTCTACCTATCTAATCCATGATTTTGTCCCTCTTGTAAGTGCGAGTTGCCCCATAAATTTCAGCCCTGTAACAGTTGCCCCAGTTACCCATAAATTTTGGCCCCCTGTAATAGAATTCCTAGAAAACTGTGAATCATAGAGAGAGAGGTCAATCCACACATGCAAGTTGCAAGAGAGAGAGAAAGAAAGAAGAGAGCAATTTTGCCCTTCTTGTCCTTTGCTACCTTCCTAGAAACTATCTTGTGTGAGTGAGATTGAATGCCCAAGTGGAGGAGGAGGTGTTACCTTTATATAGTGATTTGTCTAGGTTGAATGGGTTTCTTTTGGAGCCAAGGATGACTTGACTTGGAGAGAAGCTAAATTTTCACTTTTGGAGCAAAAAAATACATTTCAAAAATTCAAATTTTCATCTTTAAAAAGTATCAATGAGGATTTGACTCAAAATAAATTTTCCTTTGACTCAAGAATTTATAACTATGATTTAAAATTGTAAATACAAATACATCAAGTGACCAAATATACATTATGAAGACAGACCATAGTTACAAATTCAACACCACCAACCTTTCTCCAACCTGTGACTGGCCTAATCTAGGCTCAGTTCTAGTTGCTCAGATAAATTCTTTGGGTATGTCCCACCTTCACCTTCTAAGAAATAATCTTTTGGCCAACTGGGTGACCCTGACCTGGCATGTCCCATGACCAATTCCATCATTCGGGGAGTGAAAATACACTTAGAAAATTTCTAAGTTTTCTTCCTTTTTTTCGCATATGAATGAATGTCACCTTTGAAAACCATTTCTCATCATTTACTCTGGATACCATGCTACCACTTATGAGCTCGAGTAAGCCTCATCCCCAACCTGATATAAAATCCTTGATCATAGGCATTCTGTCGTTAAATAGATATATGTTTATCTCCTTCAAAATCAGTAACTTAAAGCAGTCATTGACTCAGAGTATCACTAAGATTTATATGCCTCTACTGTGGTAGTTTAATTCCATCAAAGGTCGTATAAATTCAATGAGGTACTCCATATTATAGGAACTCTCGTCATTTAGCATTAGCATAAAACATTGAGCTAATTGGATATGTTAAACCACTCTCTAGTTATTTAACAATAATAACATTACACAATAGACAAGAATACAACATTCTTGTAGATACATGTTACACAAGAATCAACATTACAGTAACAATTATAGGAATTGCATTCCTTTACATTCAAAGAATACATATCCCTCACATTTATAAAGATAATTAAATATCATAGCCAACATGAATAGAAAATCACCAGTACAACAAACACATCAAGTAATTTTTCTCAACAACCAAATTTATACCACTCCTCAACATCGGTTCATGTATTTAGTACATCCTTGTTAAGCAAACATATTGAGCCAATACACAATGTTTAACCAGAAGTAAATACAACGATTTCTTGCAATTTTCACCCCTGGGCTATATTCGAAATCTTGAGGAGGGGTGCTTAACAATGTAAAATCAATATTTCCAAATGAAACAAGGCCTAAAATTAACCCACCTTTACCCACCATCTAGTCAAATAACCGAAGGCATAGGGACTTACTTCCCTCAACTATTCTCAACAATTTTCCCACTGTCTTGTCACAGGGCTTGATCTCGCTCAACTTCATCACATGGGTCTTTCCTAAACACATATAATGACATCCCTAGTCCAAAAGCACAATTTTATTAATATATGGGAAGGTTCCTCAGCTCGCAAACTATTGATGAATTAATAGGTTCTTTAGATTGCAATCTTCCTAGTGAAATTTGTCAACCATAAGGAAACCAATGCTCAATCTTAGTAATTTTAACTTGGTTATCTTTATCATAGGGGTCCCTTATATTACATAGAATCACATCTCTAATTTAGGAGAGTAATATTATGATATCGTGGAAAGGTTCTTCAGCTAGAAAGCTACTAATAGATTAGTAGGTTCTTCATAGGACAAGATTCCCTGTGGTTTCTTTAGTCATAAGGCAAGCCATTCTTGGTGGTTTCATTATCCCTTATGAAATCCACCTCTTAATTTCAAGAGGAGGAAAGATCAATTGGGAAGGTTCCTCAGCTAGTGTTGTTGCTGCGACAACGACCCTCCAAAATTTTTGTCAAAGTCAATTTTGGACCCTACATGAACCGTCGTTTCAAGCCCCCTAGTGTCATCACGTTGTTTGATTTGTTATTTATGTGTTTTCTCCTAGTGTCGCATCCTCCTAAGTCAATATTTCCTAAGTGTCATCACATAACCCTTAGAAGTGCTTATGTTATCTAGTCCATGGTTAGATGAATTCATGACTTTTCTCGACTTAGAAACTAGCCTTTTCACCATGCACACACTCGAAAAACACTAAAAATGACACAAAAAGAAAACAAAATTAAGAAAGTTCTATTTAATGCAAAAGCGCACTCCAAGTTGATGAAGACATGCGCTTGTGTTGAGTGCACTCCTTCGGATTGAAGAAGTGCATTCCTTCATGCTGAGAAAGTGCGCCCTCCTTGAGCGCACTCCTTCGTGTTGAAGACATGTGCTCTTCCTATATGCATGCATGAGCCTCTTTTTTGCATGTGGGTGCACACCTAGAAAATAGGAGCCCACTTAACTTCCCTTAACTAATTCTTTCACTTGTCAACAAGGGGAAATCATGCATGAAACCATTTTGCATGTAAACTCTTTTAAATTAACCCAGTTAATCATTCATTATTCTCATCTGGTTTGGGTGCATAGTTGTGTATCAAGAAACTTTTCATCAACCTAAATTACAACTAAGTTTTGCATGTCAAATATATTCATTACCTTTCATGATTTTATTGTTGATCTTTCTTTTCTTGCTGGTGTTTCTTTTCTTTTTAGTTTATTTACTGTCATTTTGGTTCAATCTTGATTCTACGAGTGTTAATTTTTTGTCACATATTGAAACTCTACACATTCCTCAACCTTTCACATTTGACCATGATTACGATAGGATCCATATAAGCTTGTGGATACTTCTTCTTCTCATTCCTATCATGAAATCTTGATGTCAAACTTGTTCTTGAGCTTTCCGTGGACATAGCGCACTTCTAGAACTTGAAGCTAGATCAGCCTTGAAATTGTGCCCAAAACAATCAAGTTTCACTCTTGAGTGCACTTCTTCATCACGAATAATTTCACCCTCCCTTGAGTGCATGAGCACACCATGAAGGCTTGAATGATTTTCCTTCATCCCTTCGGCATGCGCCAGTGCACCCTCATTACCTTTAAATGCATGAGCGCACCCTGAAGGCCCGAAGGCCTGAAGACATCTTCCTTCGTCAATTTGAAGTGCGTTAGTGCGCCCTCTCTATCTCCTTGAGTGCATGAGCACATTGTGAAGGCCTGAAGACCCAACAACTCACCCCTTCATCCCTTCGGAGTGTGCCAATTCACCCTTGATGGTTTTCTTCTCTTTCTTGAACGCATAAGTGCACTACAAAGCCATGCATGATCCTTGACTCTCCTTCATTCTTTGAAAGTGTGCCCTCCTATTTTTCATGCATATTTTCTTATGCATGCCAGTGATTATGTATTGTCGTTGATATATTTTCATGATCAATTACATTTGATGGCTCTTTGTACATGATTTATGAGATATTATTGCATAGTTAGGTTGCATTAATATAATCTTGTCATTATGAGTGTGCTTCCACAAACATATGTTCAAGCTACAAGTATTGTCACCCTTTCATCATCTGTCGGAGCCATTCCTCCTTTACACGTAAAGTGGCCTCCAAAGAAACTTCAAAGGAAAGTGGTGAGGAAGAAGTTGAAGTAATAAAACCAACCATTCCCATTTATGCAGACACACGGTGCTTCATTGATAAGTTTACCAAGGTCACATGGGGCAGTATAAAAGACACATTCATGCAGAAGAGGTTTGCTAAAAAATTGGAAGATGTGCAAGTGTACATCAACATTAATAGTTCTAGAATTCATAGGACCGTATGCAGATACTCGTCACCCCTTATGTAGAGGTGATTGAGTGGATTATCACACACATGGATTACTCTCATCTTGTGCTTCGTAATGAGAGTGGCGGTGAGCTTTCCACCGATTATGGATAAGATATACAGACATACTACAATGTGCTCAGGCCCACAGAATATGAAAACACTGACTTTTACACTAGATGGGCCGACCTTGACACAAGTGACATCATAAAATCATGGTGTCGAGAGTCTGCTAAGTTTCTCCATCACCCATCTGCAGTCTATCCAACTAAGATTCTCATATATTTATATCAATATATGATAGCCATGTGCTCTCAATTGCATGGGCGCAAGAACGTTGAGGTGTTTGAGGAAAACTGGATATATATGCTCAATATCCTGGTAACCTGTGAAAATGTCTTTAATTGGGCAGATATATTGTCATTTGAGTTTCAACATCATGTGGGGAAGGAAAAAGAATCTTTGAGGGTGAACCAGGCCCCACAGCTCTATATGTATGTGTTTCTTTTATATGGAATCTGCGCACAATATGCTTTGCCAATACTATACTGGAACTAGACCCTTGAGGACAAGTTTCCATTGTACCTCCATTGGAGGGTGTTATCAAAATCAAGCTTCAGAGGTGCATATGACAAATTGGTTAAGAACTTCTTTGCAGTTATCTTTCATATGATATTTGATTTTGATCCTCCTTGCATGACCAATCAGGCGAAGGAGTCACTATGGGATATCACAGATTGGTTTGAAGCTCCCCAGGGTACATACATGATATGTTTAATTTGTCAGATATCCCCTCATCTCATGCCATTATATGTGACCAATAAACTCAACTAAGCATGCATAGGATTGGAAGCCATGAAATTGTGGAAATCATCCATACTGCGATAATTCGTAAGCTGAAGGAATTGAGTAAAAATTCCTTCAGGTTGAGTTTATGTTTATTCTAAAATAATTCCAATTGAATTGTGTATGTGAAGGAGATAATGAATATAAAACTCTCAACCATGAGGAAATTTTCCCTTATTCTTTAGTAATTTCCTCCAAATTGATTTCACAATTCCCATGGATTGATCACTGATTGCATGTAACACTTGTACACTCAAGACTAGATTACAATTTATGTTACACTGCCTTGGAATCTCCATGACATCTGAGAAATTAAAATTCATTGTATGCATGAGATATTTTTGGTTTATTGATCATTTAACTTGTTGATCTCTGAGTTATATTGTTGTCCCATTGCACAACTGACCTCCAACTAGATCTATTAACTGTTAGAACTAGTTTAACTGAGTAAAACTAGAAATAGTTGAACCGGATTACTACAAATTAGTAATCAACACATGCAAACTAAACTGCAATCCAAATAACTCGAATTTACTGAGCTAACTGAGTGACAAGAGCCATGTCACCTCATTTAACTGCATCCAAGTTGTTGGCGTGGAAATTTCAAATTTACTCAATTTGACCAAGGCTCAGTCAAATTGAGCCTTTCTTGCTACACTTCTCAACACTCCCTCTTAGAAAGAAAGGGATTTTCAACCACCCCCATCCTATATTAATTTTTCTTAGGGCTATATTTTTCTTTGCTTTGATAATCGCATTTCATCATTAACATATAGAATTCATCCCATAGCATCATAGAGTTATTTAGATTTACAACATTATTCAACAGCATATGAAATTATGTAGAAATAACAACATCATCATCAACAATGCAGCGGAACATAAAAGGAACAATAGAAGAAAATCATTCACACTTAGAGACACCAAGATTGGATGGAACCAGGGAAAAACCCACTATGGGGAATACCCTTTCAAATTCTTCTTCTTATTAGATTTTCATTGAATGATTCAACAAAAGAGAGTACAATGATCCATATCTTCATCCATAGAACTACCAAACAAAAACAACTAAATAATATCATGATATGAACCCAACAACTCCAATAATCAAAACCCTGATTCAGAAACCTGCGATCAACTATTGCACCCTACGGTCAACGAGAAAAATCTGTGGTCAACTAAAAAACCAAACCGTAGGTCCCAATCATACCCAAAGAGTGACATGTGTGCGGCTGAAACCTTCCAACTACATGCATGAGCCTGTTAGCCTTTGGTTATGACTAAAATCTGCCTATGTCATGCCTCTGGTCAGAAACCAAAATCCCTACACACGTGTGAGCTTCAAACCCTGCAATATTAGACTTGTGTGAGTGAACTATCCACGAACTATCTTAGACCAATGTGAGAAAAACTAAAGAAAGAATAAGAATGATCATAGTGATGATTTCCAAATGATATTAAGGTCACTTGTATTTATATCCTTCCAAGGGGGTCCAATTTCTTTTAGAGACGACCTGATCAAATGTGCACATGTGGGCTTTAATTCAAAAATACACTTTCCCTTATCCAAATTGAGTGCTTCAATAGTAAAAATTAGTCCTCTCAAAAAGAGGAATCTCATCCCATGGTTGGAATTTGTCACTGAGCTACCAAATTAACACTCCCTCTCAGATAGGGAGAAATTTCAACTACATCATGTAATCATCACAATAATATTTTCACCAAATCATATCCAATATCAAGTATCTCATCATCAAATGTCATCACTTCTCATATCTGCTCATCTTTGCTTACTCATGCTTATCTCATATGCTGAACATTCTTGAATCTAAAAGAAGAAGAATATGACGTCGGAGGGGATCCTAAGCTACCACCCTCTATCCATCAGGGAGTTAATGCTAATATGTGGTAAACATCAGCGAGGAGCCAATTCTATGATCTACATCAACATCAGAGAGCCTAGATCAATCTGGAATAACGTCAAGAAGCACATCTCAACTTGAAACCACATCATGGAGCTTAGTCTCAACTCGGAATATCATGGGGGAGAAAAACATCTCCAACCGCATATTGAGCAATAGGTGATATAGGGGAGAAAATCTAAAGCCATCCTATTTCCCCACTAATATTCTCAACAATGACCCTCAAGAGTCATGTGGTAGAACACCTGCATCATAATTAGCTTGGGTTGTACACACCCAAGATCACTCTCAACCCATTGGCCAAACGTGGAGCGGTAATTCCAATAAGCCCAGGTTGTGGGTATGATGCTAATTGGGGTATACTCTACAAAGACCAAGATAGGTGAGAAACATATCCAACCCTATGGGTAACAGATAGGGGAGCAACATTTGAGACCCTATTGTCTAGAGATCCCTCAACCACAGGAGCCCTCCTTCTCAATTCTTCATGCTGGGAGCTCATATAGGGGGGAAGAGATGGCTCAGATGGAAACAACAAGCCTATGCTTGTCTCGTATGACAATGTTGTCTTAATATATGAAGAGATCTAATTCCTAGCTATATATGGGATTCTCTGCCAATCGGATCCCACTCAATATTATCACAATGTATCCCTGTCATATCCAGAACCTGCGCAAATAACTCTCTAAAGTTCAACTTGCCTCACATATAGCTATGCTATCAAGATCATATTCAACCTCGGTCATGCTTAAAGCTACTAAATTCTCATCAAAAACATCATGGAAAACATCATACTAAGGCAACACCCATATGTGTTCATCTCATCAATAATGATCCAAACAACATCATTATATCTATGTAGTCACATATCGTAGGAAGAATGTCTCAGACCAAAAATCGATATTCCCATACAAATATCTCAAAGTGTGCTCAGAGGAAACTCAATGCGTATGAAGAGGATAAATCATGAATTGACTCAAATTCTATGCAAAACATATAAATATATGGACAATTTTTCACATGGAACATCAATGATTCAATCAACTATTGGTTTCCAATCCATGTTCAATAATATCTCTTCATAACTTCTTGAAATTCAATGAGAGTGTCCAAGGATTTGCATTTCCATTTTCCAATAATTCTTCAATAGCTTCACAATATAGATTTTTCTTTTCTAAACTTTAGAACGTAACTCATCATGCCATGGTCTGTCATTTCTAACTTTAGAGGTTACTTCCCTCTTACTTTTATCATCAGAGGCTCATTATTTGTTAAGAATAGATCATCGGTAAAAACAAAGTTCTACCTTGGACCACTTTTGAAGTATAGGCTTGTATTTGCACATCTTCCTAGCTTCAGGGGGCAACTGTCAATGCGAACATACTAGGCTCAGGGATTTTTCTTCATACAATTCTTTCTACAAACATAACACTTGACCAAACCAAGACTCAACCTCATACAAATCAACATTGTGTAATCAAATCAACTAAGTCAGCTCAAATCTAATATCAAAGTTACAAAAGTTTCTTCCAATATCAATATGAAACACTCTTCAGACCAGGTTTCAAGTCGAGCTCACATCAAAATACTATTGGTATGTCAACAAATGTTATTTACTAAGCCATGATCATAATATAAATCATTTTAAATGCATATACCAAAGATAAATATAAGTTTCATCCATTCATTGTGATATCACTGCATATTGGATCACAACCTTTTATACTACAATAATGTTCCCAATCTAATGAATTCAATACAGAATCAATGCCAACATTAATCACTGAAAGTCATTATGCCCACATAGCACTGTCATCGAGGAAAATCATTAATCATCAAGTACTAAATCAGACCAAAATTTTGACTTGTTATCACTGTGAATTCAAATAATCCATAAGCCAAAACATATCTATGAACCATGAAGCATCATGTCAAATTTCTAAAGCACCATCAATCATTTAAGCCAATATTCTCACTAACTCAAGCCAACAAACCAAATCTTTCCAAAACCTTGTAATTACTAGTTTCAAATCAAAAGGACATATTGATATGTATATTCTGGTCACCTGCAAACACAAGTTTAGTAAATACATTCACATTCTCTATATTAATTCAAACATTCAAACTTCCCTACTCATAGGACATTCTAATGTCTACTCCATATCTATAGGACTGCCTTACTCCTGGTGCATTGTTGATTTTATGCATAAATATTCAATTTTTGACCTACATGTATAACCGCACCCATAAGATATCTTTTGTGCAATTGGAGGCCTATAACCGCACTGATAAGCTTGCTTCCATGCAGTTTCGGATTATAGTAAGGGAAACCCTATCTTCTCAAACCAAAACTTGTTGCAGACCAACAATGTCAGATATTTGTCTATTTATGTCCAGAAAACCTATTTAAATCGTAAATAATCTTCCATATATTTAATGCAAATGATAATAGGTGTAGGGATCTTATGAAGAGTTTCCCTCTTAATGAGAAACCATTTTAGACTTCATATTTATCAACCTATCTATAATAATATTTTCATGCATCAGCAGAACTATTAAAACATGAAATCAAACTATATCAAGTTCCAAAACGTATATCCACCATGGCCATAACATGTTAGCACCAGCTACTTCATCATCACATATGCCATGACATCAAACTTTTATCAAGGGTTAGATTCATATGATTAGAACAACTGACAGGTATATCATCAAAGATCATGAACACGATATCACTTACATAGATTATTTCATCAAGTCAAGGCATCCAAATTCACTACATTGTCAAAATTACTAAGCCAAGGTCGACAAGGGGATATTGAGAAACAATATTATTGATACGCTTCTATCAACATGGTTATCATGCTTGTCACAAGCATTAACAATCATATCAAAAAAAATGTACCTAGCTTGCTTCATAAAATCAAGAAATCCATCATGTCTAAGATGTGAGATGCTTTTCCAAATATCAAGAGCACTAATATATCAAAAAAATCAATGTTTCTATGTAGCTTTACCATGACTTAATAGAATTCAAGATACTTTTCCAATACTAAGTGCACCATCTCATCATAAGTACCATGAATCAAACTTTCATATGCATGATCCATTTGTGAAGGCGACATTCCCATCATACCTTAGGGCTTACCTTTCCATCCAATATTGCAACTGAAACATAACATTGAAATAAAGAACCATACATACCTTGTAGTATTCAGATACTTGTGCACCTTCTTATTTGACATTGCTAGCTAGATCACTTTGTCAACTTTTCATCAAGTTCCTCTTTTATTTTTCCAGTGCTAGCTCTTCTCTTCCTGCACTAACCATCTTCTCCTGCACCTCAAATTATCTTCAAGAAGGATCCACTTATCACATCTCATCTGGAGGTTAGAAGTATCCAAATACTCAAATATACATGCAATAAGCATAATCAATGATCAAATAGATAAATATAAACAAAATTAAATACATAAAGAAGTAACATAAATAAAATAAAAAATACTTATCTTCAATGAGAGGTGATCATCTCCCTCTTGAACCAGCCTTCAAGAGTCATTACCATCCATTAACCATAGATTCATTACCATCCATTAATGATATGAAAATGTTTCCTTCAATATTTCAACCAACTTCATCAACAACCAGGCCTAATAAAGACTATCCCATCTAGGGCTTCATCAAATTTGTCACAAGTACTTAAACATCATCACACTAATCATGCTAAGGTTTCTAGATTGCATATCTCAAATATTTTCCATAAACCAAGGTTTCTTCCAAACCCTAACCTCATAGTATCCATCAAACCATAATGCACAAATTTCCTAGGGTTACCTTCAAACCATAACATTCTTTTAGGTATCCACCATCTTCTCCTGCTTCCATCAATGGTGTCTTCTTAGAGGTGACCTCAATGACTTTTCTTTATCCAAGCTTATGATACCATGTTAATTTTTCTTAGGGTTATATTTTTCTTTGCTTTGATAATTGCATTTCATCTTTAACATATAGAATTCACCCCATAGCATCATAACCTTATTTAGATTTACAACATTATTCAGCAACATATGAAATTATGTAGAAAGAACAACATCATCATCATCATCAATGCAGCGAAACATGAAAGGAACAATAGAAGAAAATAATTCAAAGATAGATACACTAGGATTGGTTGGATACCAGGGAAAAACCCATTATGGTGAAAACCCTTTCAAAATATTCTTCTTATTAGATTGTCATTGAATGATTCAGTAAAAGCGAGTACAATGATCCATATATTCATCCATACAACTATCCAACAAAATCAACTAAACAATATCATGAGATGAACCCAACAATGCCAATACTGAAAACCCTGAATCAGAAGCTTGTAATCAATTGTCATTGTCTGCAGTCAATTGTCGGACCCTGCAGTCAACAAGCGAAATCTATGGTCAGCTAAAAAACAAAACCATATGTCCTAACTGCACCCATAGTGATGTGCATGCGACTAAAACCTTCAAATTGCATGCATGAGACTACTAGCCTGTGGTTATGACCGAAATCTGTCTGTGTCATGCCTGCGGTCAGAAACCAAAAACTCTAAACATGTGCAAGCTTCGGATCCTGTAATCTCATACTTGTGTGAGTGAACTATCTCAAACCTGTGCAAACTAAACCAAAGAAAGAAGAAGAATTATCATAATGATGATGTCCAAATGAGGTTGAGGTCACTTGTATTTATAGCCTTCCAAGGGGGTCCAACTTTCTTTAGGGTCGACTTGATCAAATGTGCACATGTGGGCTTTAATTCAAAAATACACTTTCCCTTATCCAAATTGAGTGTTTCAATAGTCAAAATTGGTCCTCTTGAAAAGAGGAATCTCATCCCATGGTTGGAATTTGTCACGGGGCTACCAAATAAACATCATTACCTATGGAATTTGAACTTCCCTATTGACAAAGCCTTTGTCAAAATGTCATCATCTTGTTCCTTCGTCTAAATGTATTGTAGCAACATTATCCTCCTCTGCACATGGTCCTGTAAATGATGATATTGGATATATATATGCTTAGATCAATCATGAAATTCCAAATTCTCAGAGAGCTTAATGAAACTCTGATTATCATTATAGATCACAGGTGGATCGATCTCCTAACCAAACAGTGCCACAAGTATCTTTCTCATCCAAATCACCTCACACGTTGCTTGACTTGCAGCTATGCATTCATCTTCTGCTTAGCTGAGTGCCATAGACCTTTGCTTCCTACTACACCAGGAAATTGTTGCGGACCCAACACTAAAAATTCCACCTGATGTACTATTTCGGTTGGATGGACTCCCTGCCCAATCTGTATCTATGAAGCCACACAAATTCACTCCCTTTGTCTGTTTGTACCATAATCCATATTGGGTAGTGCCTCTGAGGTAATGTAAAACATGCTTGTTTGCCTTCCAATACAAGTTGGTCAGCCTAACCATAGCTTGGCTCAGCTAGTTGATTTCATAACACATATATGGTCATGGTATCACGAGATACATCAGTGAACCCACTCGCTGTCGGTAAATGGTAGCATCAACTCTTCACCTAAAGTGGTATTATCCTCCCTCCAGTTGGTCACTATATTCCTTTCCATGGGTTTACAGCTCTGTTGCCGGTGAAAACACCCTAGGGTCTTGGGTTGAAAACCCCAACAGAGTGGAGGGAAAACAGCAGCAAGAAATGCTCAGGCAAACAATCTAAATGCTTATTCTATTGAACTGGGAAGAAGTGTCCTTACTCGAGGATCCTACGTTTGGGTAGATCTCGCAGGGTGCAAACCCTCTGCTTCTCCTGATGCCTTTGAAACATGTAAATTATTCAAACAAAGAATATACAGCAGTAGAAATGTAAATCATATTCATGATATATACGTTAGATCATATAAACAAATGAAAATTTATGCATTAATATAAGATTTATAAACAAATCACAATATAGATCAATGCATAAACACGTTTTAAAATTACGAACAAAATAGCATTTCTTTATTAGTGTAAGCTACAAGAAAGGTAGAAAACTACAACCTGAGTCTTCCTCCAGCTCCAAGTGGAACCATCCTCCAGATCCGTCCTTTTTCGGCCTCAGCAATCTTCCTCCATCATCATACACAAGGATATCTCAAGAAGGATGAAGGATATCTCAAAAGAGGAAACAAGGGTTTCCTAAACCTTTGGGGAGTGCAAGAGGCATAGGGATTTCGTCAGACTCGATCAGGGATACATCAACTATAATATCAATATCTCCTTTCTTCCCCCTTAAGGCCTTCCTAAGGAGGTTTATTTATACTTCTCCAAATTAGTTTTTTCAGTTGGAAAACAATTGGGCCACAGGCTATAGGAGGTGATTAACAGATAAAACCCATGAAATTTGCCCGAAATTAAGGAAAAATATTATTTTTAAGTGTTTTAACACATGTACACGGGTTGGGTATATGTTGACCCGCATGTACACGCTTTTATCACGGGGAAAAGTAGCGTATAGGAAATAAAACACTGTTTTTTATATTTTGGACCAAGTCTGGAAGGAAGGGTTGCCCTAGGCCATAACCAAAGCATCAGATCTACCAAGAGTGGTAAATGGTGCTATAATAGATGCCCCCTAATATATGAGGTCAGAAGGGGTATATGATGGCCAAAATGTATTAAGTGTATAGAAGGAATCATGCGGAGACTGAGGAGGAGTTCACCAGAATTCAGCCTGTCAAGCCAGTGAAAGAGATCAGAAAGAAATTTTTGTCTGAGGTGGGCATACCCATGCTTAGAGATAGTAAATCATGTTCGCATGTTGAGTACAAAAGCGGATCCATTATGCATACAAGTATAAAGGAACTGAAAATACATAATGGATCATCCGATCATATCAAAATAAGTACATGGCTGAATATCACATATAAAGAACATATCAATGATGTTGAATTATGAAGCTGATCACTAAAGTCAGAAAGCTTATCCAAAAAGTACCAAGTCAAATGGTGGAATAAAGGGTACTACATTGCAACTCAGGTGCCAACATATAGGATGTCGTTGTAAGGAACTGCAACATATAAGATGGATGGTGTCAACTAGCAGAAACAGGAGCAACTGACAAGTGAACCAAAAAATGTTGATGCAAACCCGAGATCTTCTCCGATCGTCGTGGTACATTTCTACACAATGGGAATAAATGATCTGAAGTTGACCATGTGAGAAATTGTTTGATTACCAGTCATTGATGTATATCATTAACAAACACCAGACTACTCACCGATAATGATGATGAGAGCCAAGGCACCCAGTAAAATCTAACAAGTGCGAATAAATGAGTTGTAGTCGAACACTTGGAAGAATCTATCAATCAGGAGACAATGGTTTTTTCCCATTGTCGATAGCAAAGGAATCTGCCACTAATGACTGCAAACCCTAAGGTACTGCCAAATGGACTCTACATCTCTTTCCCAAAGCAATGATCTGAATTCGATGGGAAAATATCTGCTAGAAGGAAGGCATTAAGGCATCCTTCATCAATCTAGCACGAGTGTAACCAGTAGGCCAATAATGTGGAAGGAATCGGACGAATAAAGATGTATTAACCCAATCAAAGCACGTTTCTGGTGTACACAATATGTATCTAGCGCACGATAGCAACTCTCTGAACCAACCAATAATGAAAGTTGACACAGAGGCGAGAAATCCACCAATAGGGTCAAATGGAAACCAAGGCATTGCACGAATCCCAATGTGTGATAATGAATGTTGATGTTGATCACAAGGGAAACCACTAAGTCAAAGACCCATGATACTGATCGATGTTGAGCATAAGGTGACCTATAAATAATGAAAATAGGTCTAGGGTGCGGCTCTAGATCTTCCCTCAGAGCAATTTGTCGTAGTCGATTAGAGCAAGACCTTCCAGCAAGAAGTCAGTGGACACCTTCTTAAACTAGCACGAGAAAAGGACAAAATAGCTGATGTGATAACGAACATGACTCTGACAACTAGGGATGGCCGACTGAAAAAATAGGTCAAGAGACACCGCAGAGAGGTCGACTCAGGTTTACTTCCCTTGAACAAAGCACGACTCAACTGTGACTACATGGCAGCATATGATAACTTTGTATAAGTTTGTCATGCAGGAGGCATAAGCAAACTCTCCATATGATTGGAAGAGATAACCAATCATAGGAGTACTAACTCAATAACAAGGTTAAGGCTCTCCTAATTCAAACTAAAGCCCATCCCAATGAAGGAAAGGCTTATTTTTTGAGTGCTTTGTTCAAGGGTGACACAACTTACTCTAGATGCGATCAAACATGGAAATAATGTCTCGTTCCCGCTCTTTTTTGGGATATATAATTTTTTTGTCTTTTTCATTTATACGAAGCCTGAAAAAGAATAAAAGAATTCTATAATACAGTGGAAAGAACGAGTGTCGAAAAAAGAAATGCTCTAGTTCCTGGGAGGGGAACATTCCTATGCTCAATGCAAGGTGGTGAAACTGGTCAATGACACTCAAAGGAATGTTCTTTCCACGGGCGAAAGGGTGCGTTAAGTTGCAGAGACTAAGTGATTGCATGGTTGATTTTGTAGAAGACATGGTCAAAAAGTGGCTTAAACACGAGTCCAAGTGAAGTCGGCTCAAGGCCAAAAGGTGAAAATAGTCAATATGCAATGCAACAGTATACCTCAACACAAAGGAGCCTCTAGGGTATAAAGCCAGAAAAATAGCGAAGAAGAAAGAGAATGAGTCTTCCTCGCATAGGTCATGGCGAGACTAAAGAAGAATCCCACACCTAAGAACAAGAGTTTAGCATGGGTGCTAAGTGATAACAAGGTACTATCTAGGGTGCTCATGATAAGGTAGGCTCTACCACACAAGTTATGACACTTTTAAGCAATGAGAAGGTTATGCATCATATCTTGGTGGGGTTGATCCTAAGGCCAAAATGGGAAAGGAAACCGATAAATGCACAATGTAGGTGAAAAGCCTATCCTATATGCCAGTTTCGATAACCAATCCCTGTCATAGTGGATCAACCATAAAAATCTTCAAAGGAGAAATCTTCCAAGTTCTATAGACATAAATAGGAACACTAGACAAGAATTTAATACATCCCAGATATAAACTTCAGATAAATTTAAGCTTGTGTTATATGATACAAAACTTGAAAATACGCACCTTATATGCACAATATGGTACAGGGAAACAAGTAGCCTTGTGACTTACGCATAATAGTTCTTTACGACAAACCCCTTGCAAGGCTCGGGCCAAGGACTCCTTTGGTATTTAAAACTCATGGCTTCAAAAATTTCCTCCTGTGAAGGAAAATCAAATTCCAAGAAATCATGAGAACTACAAGGATCAAAAGAGGGAATTAAGGGGTCCCATGTCCCCATAAGAGGAATCACTCGGTCAACTGCTGAGACCAAGTCCCAAGAAGGAAAATAATAGTTCAAAGGATCCTTCTCAGAAGTAATTAAACATTGAGGATTCAATGCCACATAGTTCACCTGTGGCAAGGTAGAGTCTACTTGAACACTTGGAACAAACCAAGGGGTATTCTGTAGTAAATTCGAATTAGGGTGGTGATTATCAGATGCAAGCTGATCAATAGTGACAATATTCTCGTTATGAGGAAAACACATCACTCGAAAGAGTGAAGACACCACAGCATTCATGGCATAGAAATAATCACGCCCAAGTAGCATATTAAAGTCCAAAGGGCGATCAACCACCATCTGATCGATAAAAAACAGTTTTCCCACCTAAAGTAATAGGCAATTGAGGAAGAACGCCCATAGATTCACCAAGTATTCTATCATAGACTAACAATTGACTATCAGTTGTCAACAACTTTGGAGAACCCGAAGCTTTCGAAGTCAATGAGGATATAATACTTGCAGAGGATCCTTCATCCACCATACATTGATAGACGTTTGTGGAATTAACTCTAACTTTTATTTGGAAAGGTGTAGGCGAAGGAAGACGATGCTCGAAAAGACTATCCCAATCAAAAGAGACACTCCTAGAACTTGGAGGGGAAGCATTCGAAGAAATAGGAATGCCCCCTATACCAGAAGACTCTGTACTAGAAATCAAACAGACTTTGTTGTTAGGCACTTCACCCCCCAAAAGAGGGGTGTAATCAGCTAGAGATTGCATTGTCTTAACCACATTATCAACCAATGGTTGATGAGATTGTTGAGAAACCATATTAGATTCAGGAGTAGAAGAACCGTCAGACTCAGACCATATCCTTTTTACCTCTGGAATACCAGGGCATAAATGAGTAAGATGGTCTCCCTTGCATATCTTAGAAGGGAAATTAGGTTTAAAACTTATATGCTTAGGTTTCTGATCAACATTCATTATGGTAACATGACTATCAGTGGTTTGTGGAGAGTCCTCAACATGACTTGTAGAGGTCAGTGACTCTTTCCCAAAAGAGATAGGACTTGTGCCCACAGCCCTACTCACAGAAGCAGGTGAGTCAACAGAAATATGACTCAAAGAGGTAGGTGACCCATTGCTAGTATGACTCGCAGTGACTAGATGTATGCCCCTAGCGTAACTTGCAGCGACTGAAATATCATCTCCAACATGACTAGCAGAGGTTGATGATGCATTACTAGTATGACTTGCAGTGGCTGAAGGCTCATCTCCAATATGACTAGCAGAGGTTGATGATGTTTAGATAGAACTATTATTCTTCTTCATCTTCCTCTTTCTCTTCTTTTTAGATCTCTTATTACAAGAGGGAGGAGAAAAAGGAATCCCAAATTTCTCTTTTAAAGAAGATGAGCAATTAACACCCACTTGATGCCCTTGAAATAAAGCATTCATCTGAGAAGCTTCAAGAACAACAGGAATATTCGGAGTGGACCACAACCAAACTGGTAGTCCAACATTTAATCCATGAATATTCAAAGTGGCCATCAAGGGGGTACCAACGTTTCCAAAGAAAGGAAATGTACAAGGATCCCCTTTTGGAAGGGTACCTTGGTTGGGCTCCACAGGAATATTGGCCATTCCCAACTTATTTGCAGATCCTTCCCTTGTGGGAATGTACAAATGACTTTCCAAGGAAGATAGATGCACAATCAAAACCTTTTCCTTGAAGGAGGCAACTCCACAACTTTCAAAAATAAATATCGACAACTTTTCAAGATCGGTGGAGTGGTAGTTCAGTCACTAATGATGTTTTGATGCAAAAGAAATCAATAAAAACTTAGCTACATGCAAATGCAGTTATTTTCTTCAAGGAAAAGGGATTTCTATAGAGTTCTACGAATAAACTTGTACAAGAAATTTTTTTTTTCCCAGAAAACACACTCCACACACTCAAAAGCTAACAAAAAGACTAAAATGTATGCAATGCAAACTATAATGACGGTGCATGGATGGTCATACAAGAAGCAAATGCGTTGCCTTACAAGATCAATAATCCAACTTGAAACTAAAGAGGGCAAAAATTCAATTACAAATTTCCCTCAAAACCAAGCAAAACAAATTGACAAAAAGATCACAATTGCTCAAAAAAAAAACTAAAAGAAACCAAAGAATCAAAAGCTTGGAAAGAAAAAGAAAGGAAAAAGCTATGTATTTGTCTTTTAAGGAAACTAAAGAAACTTTTGAGGTCACAAAAAGAACTACTAAATTCCAAAGATCAAGAAACAAGCACAAGGAGTCCTTAAACTTTGCCAATTATAAAACTCATTAATAAATGAAACTTGAAACGAGAAGGACTACAAACTTGTACAAACTGATCTGAATAGTAGTAAAAGGCTTTAGCAAACTGATAAAATGTCAAGAAATAAAACTCTCAAGATTGCCAAAGAGACACTCAAAAGGGCATGAAAAACCACAAGGTCAACCAAAAGGGAAATCCAAGCAAAGCAATTTGAAATTTGGGTTATAAATGAAATCAAAACCAATTTCTTATTCTGGAAAACTAGAACATACAAGAACTTTAGACGGAAGCCTTGAACCTAAGACACAAACCAAACACTTGCTCAAAAAGCAATCCTAGGCCAACTAGCCTTTTTAGCGAGAAGGAGATTTGAAAAAGAAAACTTGCAGGAGAACTGAGTTCCTCAGACAATGGATGACCATAAAACAGTAGAAATCACCAAGGCAGAAGACCTAACTGGGAAAAAATATTTGAAAAAACAATTCAAAAAATCGTATACGCGACTGTGTAAAGACACATAAGCGTGCACACACATTTCTAACACAAGAAACTCGAGTATACGCGAGTCTGTTCAAGGCAGCTTGTGTGTATACGCAATTGTAACCCAAGAAAAAAGTGTATACAAGGCTCAATTAAGAAAAAACAAAAATCAAGGCCTGATCCGGAAGATCGGACTATGCTTAGTAAGCTAATGAGTCAAATAACACTGTAAAGACAAGCAATCAAGAAAACAAACCTTGATCGAGAATAAACAACCCAAACCAGGAATAACAAGAATGTTATCCCCAGTGGAGTCGTCAATTCTATTGCGGGTGAGAACACCCTAGGGTCTTGGGTTGAAAACCCCAACAGAGTGGAGGGCAAATAGCAGCAAGAAATGCTCAGACAAACAATCTAAATTCTTATTCTACTGAACTGGGAAGAAGTGTCCTTACTCGGGGGTCCTACGTTTGGGTAGATCCCGCAGGGTGCAAACCCTCTACTTCTCCTGATGCCTTTGAAACCTGTAAATTATTCAAACAAAGCATATACAGTAGTAGAAACGTAAATCATATTCATGATATATACATTAGATCATATAAATGAATGAACAATTACGCATTAATATAAGATTTATAAACAAATCACAATATAGATCAATGCATAAACACGTTTTAATATCATGAACTGAACAACATTTCTTTATTGATGTAAGCTATAAGAAAGGTGGAAAACTACAACCTGAGTCTTCCTCCAGCTCCAAGCAGAACCGTCCTTTCCCAGCTTGAGCAATCTTCCTCCATCATCATACACAAGGATATCTCAAGAAGGATGAAGGATATCTCAAAAGTGGGAACAAGGGTTTCCTAAAGCTTTGGGGAGTGCAGGAGGCACAGGGATTTCTTCAAACTCGATCAGGGATAAATCAACTATAATATCAATATCTCCTTTCTTCCCCCTTAAGGCCTTCCCAAGGAGGTTTATTAATACTTCTCCAAATTAGTTTTTTCAATTGGGAAACAGTTGGGCCACGGGCTATAGGAGGTGAGTAATAGGTAAAACCCATGAAATCCACACGAAATTAAGGAAATTTATTATTTTTAAGTGTTTTAACACATGTACATGAGTTGGGTATATGTTGACCCGCGTGTACACGCTTTATCACAGGGAAAAGTAGTGTATATGAAATAAAAATTATTTTTTAGATTTTGGACCAAGTCTGGAAGGAAGGGTTGCCCTAGGCTATAATGTCTTTCATCTCAAATTCCCTTGCAATTCCTCCTTGCAAGATCTGACCAGTTTCTCATCACCTGTAAATATTATTTTTATTAACATATAAAACAATGATAAGAAATTTACCTTCTACCCAAATATGTTAGAGGTTCGCATCCAGATCACTTTTGGTGAAGCCCAATCCAGTGAGATAATTATCAATCTGAGTGTACCATGCTTGGGGTGCTTGTTTGAGACCATACAGTGCTCATCTGAATCTACACACATGAGACTCTCGATCAAATGTCTCAAAACCTTTGGTTTCTCTATGTACACTTCCTCCTCAATAACACCATTGAGAAATGTTGTTTTTGCATCCATCTGGTGGATCTTCTACCCCATCTGCACAACCAATGCAAGAATATATCTAATGGATGAATACCTTGCTACAGGAGCAAAGGTTTCCTCATATCCAATTCCCTCAACTTGAGAGAATCATTTTACCATAAATTTGGCCTTATACTTCTCTATGCTTTCATTTTCTGCATGCTTAACCTTGAAGATCCATGTCAAACCCACAACTAATTTATTTTTCGATCTTGGGACCACTTCCAAAACATTGTTCTTCATGATGGATTTGTATTCTTCAACCATTACATCAACCCAAACTGGTTTCTCAACTGCTTACTCAAAATAGGATGGCTCAGTCTCAATAAGATCAGTCATTAGAGCCATGTAGCCAGTGTACCTCTCATGTGACCTCCTTTTCCTGCGCAAATTTGAAGGAGCTCCCACATTCTCCCTCACATCCTGCACTAATCTATCAGCTTCCCTAATTCTTTTTCTACCTTCTCTAGATGGTTCTTCTTATCCATATTTATCCCCGAGAAAGCCTCCTATGGTGTAATCATACCAAGAATTTGATGAGGACTTCAGTTCTACAAGTAGAGTGTTGTGTTACTACCCATAAATGCAGTGCTAGGCCTTGGTCATGTAGCATAGCTCTCCTAGCTCCCATAATGCTCTAGTTCTTCTTCTCAGCTACCCCATTCTTTTTGGGTTACGGGGAGCTGTTAGTTCTCTTTGAATTACTTATTTGGAACAAAATTCACTGAATTCATTCGAAACATACTCACCTCCACTTTCACTCCTGAGAGCCTTCACCTTCTTTTCGGACTCTTTCTCAACTAGTGCCTTGAATTCTACAAATTTTGAGAATGTCTCATCCTTCTTCCGCATGAAGAAGATCCAACACTTTCTTGAGAAATCATTAGCAAAAATAACATAGTATTTATGTCTGGTAGTGGAGGATGTCAAGAAGGGTCCACAAACATCAGAGTGGACTCTCTCTGAGACTACATGTACTTTGTTGTCTCAATCATGGAATGTGGATTTTACATACTTTCCCAAGGTAAAACCCTGCAGAAAACATGTTTCTCAAGTGATCCTTTAGGGAGGCCAATGGTTATTTGCTGCATAATTTTTAAGGCGCCATGATGCAAATGGCCCAATATCTTGTGCCAAAGTTCACCAACATCGTGACTCTACACTTTCTCTTCCTTATTTCTTAATGCAACATAATATTCCACATCAATTTTATATAGGTTCCCCAAATTGACCCTGATCTGCTTCACTTGTTCAGTAGCTATGTGTCTCAGAAAGGCTTTTCCTTTACTAAAGATCACATCATAGCCATGGTCTTCCAAAACTGCTATAGAGATGAGGTTCTTCTTCAGGTCTAGTACAAACATGACATATTTGAGGCAAAGTGGGGATCTCAACTCCCTCTTAAATTTTATTGTACTAATCCTGGTAGAATTGTAACTTCCGTCGTCCCCAAGCTCAATATGCATCTAGATATATTTATCTTCCAAGTCACTGAAAAAACTCTCTACACCCTGTCATGTGGAATGAGGCACCTGATTCCACGTACCACACACTCCCCATCACAGTGTTGGCCATGCATGCGATCAGGGTGAAGTATAGCTCAAACTGTGAAGTTAATGCTTCACCTGTTGCTCCTCCTGAGTTATTCCTTCTAGACACTTTGTGTGGACACTTTGTAGCATAGTGCCCAAATTCATGACAATTGAAGCATTTTATTTTGGACAAGTCTTTCTTCTTTCCCCCTTGGCTAGATTCTAGTTTGGTTTGAGATTTATTTCTTTTTCCCTTATTTCCCTTTCCAACCAATGAAAAAGTTTCTTCATCCTCTCCCTTGGGTGAACTTCCATCTTTGGTATTTCACCTGATTTCTTCTTGTACCAAATCAGACCATAAGTATTCCCAATTTGATAATTTCTCCCTCTCGTTCATCGAGTCCTAATAGATATGCCATATTTTGGGAAGGAATGGAAGATTCAAGATCACTATTTAGTCTTCTACAACATTCACACCAACCCCTCCAAGTTCATCACGAACTTGTGTAAATTTTGTACTGTGGAATAATATCATTCTTCTACATCTTAATGTTTCGAAGTTTGTCTTTGAAGGCTAGTTTTCTATGGTCTCTACTATTCTCAAATAGCTCAGTCAGTTCCTTCCACATTGTGAAAGAAGTTTCTTTTCCATATGGATTTGAGACAATGTGGTATCTCACTCCCTCCAGGATTATTCTCCTTTCTTTGGCTACATATTTCTTCCATTGGGCTAGGTTTCGGGCATCAACTAATCTTGGTTTTGGAATGTATGTCTCGGCATAATCCATCAATCCACTTCTATCAATCACTTCCTCCATGCGATCCTTCCAGGAAATGAAATTTGAGCTACCTTCGAAGGCATACTCTAATCTCATTCCATTGAAGGCCATTCTCCCAACTCTGAAGAAATCTTGCTACACTGAAGCTGCAAATTTGAACCTCCTAAGGAACAACTTCGAAATTCTTGTTCTAATGTGAATCTTGTTCTGATACCATGTATAAATATGGTGATATAATTGCAATTGCTCAAGAAATTTAATCTAAATCAAGAGAGACAATTCTACTCTACTACTCTGCGGAAATTAACTCACAATTTAGGACAACATCCGCAAACATGCATCAATCACATACACAAGTACACAGATTTATTTAGGGGAAACCAACTGGTAAAAACCCCTTAAGCCTGCTTGCATTAATCAGATGAATAGAGAATGTATTATAATTTCTTGCTCGCTCTGAGCTCAACCTGCAAGTGAATAAATGTTCTCTCTACTCAATGAAAAGCTTTGACCCAGACTTAGTCAATTTCTACCTCCACTTGAGCTCCTATTTCCTTGTGCAAATCTTGAGAAAATTGGCCCCTATTCTTTAGGAATTTCCTCCAAATTGATTGCACAATTCCCAATGATTTATCATTGATTTCATGCAACACCTGTACACTCAAGACTAGTCTACAACTGATGTTACACTACCTTTGAATATCCACCATAGTTGAGCAATTCGAATTCCTTGCATGCATGAGCTATTTTTGGTTGATTGATTAGTTAACCGGATGATCTTTAAGTTAGATTTTTGTCCCACTACACAACTGACCTCCATCTAGTTCTATTAATTTTTATAACTTGTTTAACTAAGTACAACTAGAAATAACTGAACTCGATCGCTAAAAATTATCAATCAACACATGCAAACTAAAATCCAAGCCCATTAACTTGAATTTACTAAGAGCCATGTCACCTTAGTTAACCGCCTCCAAGTTGTTTGTTGATGTGGAAATTTGGAATTTACTCAATTTGACCAAGGCTTAGTCAAATTGAGCCTTTCTTGCAACACTTCTCGACATATAAGACTCTAACAATGTCTTTGCAATTTCTATGAAGGATAAGCTTGGTCAACTGGATCTCCCGAAGAAGAGGATTGTCTAGACATTGAAATGGTGACAACTTTTAGGAAGAGGAAATTTGGCACACACTTATTGGATTAGGAGTGTGGATGGATGTGTTCGATGCAAGAAATAAACTGAAATTGTTACCTATGGAATCTTGAAGAAACAATGGATAACCATATAGATAATCATTATGTTTAAATAAATATTTTATCCATATTTTCAAAAGACTCAAACAAATGCTTATGCTTACAAAAATTATTCAATACATGTGTTTAATAAGAAGTGTTGTAAGAATTCTAAATGTATGGAGTTGGCCAGATAGTGTTGACATAATGACAAGGAAGAATGGATGAAGAGGACCATGTTGTTATTGCATATGAATAAGCATTGAGGAACATTATTCCAGTGAAAGAGAGTTCTTGAAAATGGTGGGATACTAGTAAAAATGACACCTAAAAGGGTGTGAACACTAAAGATGTGTTCACTTTAAGGGTAAGGGGATTGTAGCCTCCCTATAATTTAACCCTATTGATATTGTGATTGTGATTAATTATATTATATATCCATGTATGGGAATGTAACTGTAAATGGGAAAAAGAGCTCGAATAATTGTAATTATAATATAATACCAATTGATGAAGAGGTGAAGCCTTGATATGGACCAAGCAAATCCACGAAGAGGAGGGAAGCTAGCAACGGGATTGGAGAATTAATTTTTCCAATTAATTATTGGTTGTGCCAAAGGATCATGAGACTAAGATTTTCAAATGTTCCCAAGAAAGTATCTAATAGGAAGGTGCAATAATTATTACCAATAGTTATGAGAGGAGTGGGGTAGTAGTATGAGAATTTCTCAAAGGTATGGATAGTGTACCTCTATAATACTTTTGGGGACTAACTTGAAGACTTTGACTTGACCCCAATGGAAAACCCTGATAAGAAATCTATCAAAGAAGTTGGTTTGTGAAAGAGGAAAAAGGGAAAAGAAGCATGTGCAAGAACAGGAGGAGAAACATTCTTGGAGAGAGGAAGCACTCATGGAAAGGAATATGAAGAGAAGACAAAAGCACCCATGAGAAGGAAGGAGAATGAAGGGTTGAAGGAAGAAGTAGGAGGTGTGCCTAAAGTGGGGGTAATTGAGAGGAGAGAATTAACACTTTGGGAAGTTGAGAGTACTAAGACAGACAAACTAGTAGAGAAATGAAGAGTTTGGACTAGATGAAGGATATAAACTTCAAAACTCCACCTTATGTTGTTGAGAAAACTTCAATCATGGCTTCATCGTCTAGGTCAGGGGTGGCCATCTATAAGAAATAAAGTAGTGCAACCGAGCCTATGGTGGGTTGGAACATGGCTCACCCTTCATGGGTTGTAGGTAGCATATTTTTGTAACTAGATAAGTTCCCTTGGGGAATTTGAATATTGTAATGTAATCTTGTGCAAGTAAATGGAAATTACGTTGATAAACTATGTATCTATGAGAATCATACTGAATGGATAAGATGTTATGTGTGATGTCTATTTATGACATAAATCATGTTGTAATTGTTGCGATGACTCTGAAATGTTCATTATGTTTCCTCATGATGTGCTTCCAAGAGAATAGGACCGATTAATTTATAATCCTAGTTATGTTAATTTCTTAGCTATACCAGCTTCAATAAAGTAAGAAATATGGATAAGTAGGAAGGGGGATAATAACCTCTTAGTCTCTTGAATAGCCATGATTAGTTGATTCATTGTGAAAATATATCAATAAGTTTAATCAGTGAACTTGGTCTATTTTGCATAGGCTAGAAGAGCCTATGTTTGATATGGGGTTAGAAGGTCTTGTTAGTGTTTTGAACTTAGAGCAACGACTTGGATAATAGCGTGAGGACTCGGATGAAAAGAGCATTCACATATCTAACGAGAATTGTTGTAGAATTCACTAAAGAGCTCTTAAGATAGTTAAAAGTATAATGAAGAGCTTAAATGGCCTTCAAGTGAACATGTTTATCCTTTATTAAGCTAGTTGGAGCATTAAAAAACCATGATGTGCACATGTTTAGACTACTAACTACTTGTAAGGTTTCCTTAATTTGGTAAAGAGGAGGTGTGAATTCCTCAAAAGAGGAAATTATGCATATAGGCACACTCTGATATTACTTAAAAAGTTGTTTGGTTTTTGGTATTGAGGATGAACTATTTGGGTTCCTTCGGGCTTGGAGATGACTTTTTTAGTTTAAAAGAATTCTACATAGCTTGCCTTGTCAAAGTTTGTTTCAACTCTTAAGATAAGCTAATTACTTTCTAAGGAGAACTCATGGATCAACCTCTTTGGTTTCATGAAAGAGATAAATTTGAGGATAAGAGGCTTTTTGTCTTAGCCTTGGTCATATGGCCAACAAGAGAGCCGTGACTAGAAATTGGAGTAGAGGAGGACCTAAGCCCAAGAAGATGGAGTATCATACTAATAGACTATTGGATTTCTATAGTCATTATTGGGTTTCGATAGTCAAGTAATACTCCACATAGTGGCCAACATGAATCTATGATGTAGAAAAATCCTGAAATGATTGTTAAATCGTGTAAAGAGAGAATCAAAAGCATGACAAGTAGTAGAAGTTCGTATGTAGGGTGTCATCCTTTCAACTTTCAGTGGTTGGGATAATTTAATGGAGTTTACTGTGTAAAATCCCTTGATACAAACAAAACCCACATTGCTCATCACTTAACAGGAAGTTGAGATCCATCAAGTGATGGGTCAATTGATTGAGAGATCAGTATCAACGATTCTCTAGGAAATGGTTTTCACAACTCCCTAACACCAACAAAAGCCACACTTTCCATTAGTTAATAGAGAAGGATGGTCAGGGTTTTTCAAGTGATATATATCTAGTTGTCAAGTATCAATCCCTTGGGATATTTGGATCCTCCTATCAAAGCTTTCCTTCTGAATTTCCCACCCCAATAAGGGCCCTAATGTGGCAGATCTTGATATGGTGACTAACTTGGCATTAACAAGATGCTAATGTGGAGATAACATGGTCTTGACATGGAGATTATGTGGCATTGACATGGATATGGTGTGGCATTGAAAATGAGACGACATGGCACTGATGTGGCAAGATGATGTGGATAAATGACATAGATTAGCGTGTAACAGTGTTAATTTGGAAACCATGTGGTGGTTAGGAGGGTAGGTGAATTTGATAACAAGTGTTATGTTATCAACTTATTGGTGGGTTAGATATTGACTCATCAACTTATCATCCCATAAAGAGTCAAGCTAGTATCCTATCGATGCACCAGATATAGGCATATCATTCTATTAGGAATTAGTTGTCATCCAATTCCAAAAGACTAGTATCAAGGTATGTCTCATGTCTTGGGGGACCCAGTGAGTCGGTAGATGGAAATGAAAATTGATGATGGGTTAGGCTCCATCAATTGGTGGCCCATTATTGGTTCAAGTGATGAGTAAGTAAACAAGTTAGCCTAATATGGTATTGTCCAAGAGATCAAAATATGATAGAAAAACTAACAACCTAGATATGACATTATGGCAACTGACAAAGCAAGGCATGATAGTGACATGTGGGAAATTAGATGCCACATGTATACCAAGTGGCTTAGAATAGATTTTGATGTGGCATTGAAGGGGATATCTTCAAATGGGCATAACTTTGTATTCTGAGCTCGGAATCAAATGAAATTTATATGACTGGAAAGATCTTGATAATAAAAAGATGATGGAAAGGTTAGAAATAAGTTTTGAGGTGGTTGAAAAATGAAGAAATTTGATAAACCCATATTCATAATTAACCTTCAAGACAAGGTCTAGATAAGCCCCACATCCATAATTAGGTATCATGGGGTTGGACACATTATAATAGTTCAATATAGGCCCAAGCATGAATGCCTATATTTAGTGGGAAAAAATTCAACGTAAACTAAAGTCAAACCACCTTTGTCAAGGTAAAAAGAACCATAAAAGAAGGAATTCCCATATAAGGAAAGGTAGTTGGAAGAGAGAAGCAAAGGCTTGGAAGAGAACAGCAAAGAGATTATTTTTCCATATAGATCTGCTCAAACTCTAGGGGAACCAAGAAACCAAACTAGAAAGCATCAATATGTTTGATTTGTTTTTCACCGCTACATATAGTAATAAATTTCGATGAAATAGTATGATGGTATGGGTAAAATTTGTCGTACCATCGAAAATTATAAGGATTAATGTCAATTTTTTTTATTCAACCTGAATTCGTCGGCCTTCCGACAATATGTATTGAACATGGCATCATTATGAGGGTATTCCTTGTACCATTGTAAGAGCGAAAATATTTTACAGTCGACGCAATACCGACGAAAACCCTTTTTCTCTATCCATTGTTCCATTAATGGAACATTGGGTCACTTTTTGACTAGTCAACTTTGATATGGTCAACTACCATCAAAATTCTGTTGGCAAGTAAATTTATAAATATGTTCCTTTTAAGAGACGGTGTGACATTTTCAATATAACTACAATGGTTCTAAAAGGTTATAAGGTCTTCTTGTCGAGCGAAAAATAGATGTATTCTTATATATATCAATTGCATTACAAAATATAATATATCTAGTATGCTAATCAATTTTATAACATAATCATCACATAATTTTTTTGTGGGGAAGAATGTCAACAAACATTATTTTGGTGAAAAAACAAGGGGTTGATGGGAGATATTATTTCCCTTCCACTGAATGCGAGGGCTTACATCCCGTAAGAGTTTTAAGAAAAATAGCTAAAAGATATTATAGGAAACATAGGCACATTGAAGGGGGATTGAAGAAATATCATCCCTAGGTAAACTATATATTCATTATCTATTGTGCTTATATTAATTGTACGTGTAAAATTTTATATTGTTATAATATTTATTATGTAGACTAATTTTAATTTGCATACTTTTTCTAATTATAAAGTCAAGTTGCCTCCTAGTCGGTGTTTGAATGCCCTAAGTAGTAGTATAAATATTGTACAAGTTGAGGAACATCGAGAAAACATTGAATATTAACTTAATGATCCTATGGAAGAATATGAAAATAATAACATATTTCAAGATGATGGAAAAATGAATTGATCCAAGACTTGTTCGCTCAACCATTCAATGATGAGGATGAGTACAATGATGATAATATTCTTGATGAACCTTTGCTAGAAAAGGCAACAACACCACTTTATGAAGGCTCAAAAGCAAATATTTTCTTCGCTACATTATTGTTGGTGAACTTAAAGATTTTGAATTGTTTGTAAAACACTTGTATGATAGATCCTAAAGTATGCAATATGTTTCATCACATATTATACATAAAGGTTGATTTTTTTTCCTTTTTTTGTGTTAATTAATGTGTAAAATAAGTATGGAATATTTACGATTAATAATCTTTACACTAACAAGTGATTTTTTATGTTGTAGATTGTTGGGTGAAATTTTCTTACCATTGTCAAATATTTTACCTTGTAAATAGTGAGATTTATATGCCATCATGAAAAAATTTGGAATGGCATCTCAAGCTATAGATGCATGTCCTAATGATCATATTATATATTATGGACAACATGAATCAAAAATAAATTTTTCGCAATGTCAGAGTAGTAGATATCAAAACGATCAAATAATAAAAAGGTGCCTCAAAAGGTTCTTTGTCATATTCTCATAATTCCATGTTTGTTGTGATTGTTCAAGTGCCAAAGCATAGCACAATTTACGGATTACCATGCATGGAAGAGAAGTGGAGAAGGTTTTCTTTGAATTCCTACATATGGTTATGTAGTTAGGGAAATTGGGGGCAAATGGATGCATTTTATGAATGAACCTCATAATGTTAGGCTTTAATTGGAAACTAATGGTGTTAATTCGTTTGGAGAGCTCAAGTCTATTTACTTAGTGTTGACAATTTTTGTTATCAACGATAACCTTCCCCTTTGGATGTCAATAATGAGGGAGCACATAATGTTGACAATCATTGTTCTAGGTATTTGTTTACATTAAATTTTCGAATTTAACATTTTCATTTGTCATTCTTTTGCATAATATCCTATATTTGTTTATTTACTTATATACATACATATCATGGTATTAATTATGTTAAATTTTAAACAATTACTAGGAAAGTACCAAGTTAAATATATGAATGTATATACGAGCCTCTTATCGATGAGCTACTAAAGTTATGTGGTGGCATCACTATGAATTACATTTGTAAACCAATAAGGTAGAGGAAATTTCACTTCCATGGAAGACTTGTATGGACAATTCATGATGCCCCAGGACTAACACTTTTATGTGGTATGTAACATTCTAATATTGTACTTTAATAGTGTATAATTATTTGAGGATATCATGCATGTTTTTTAAATAATCCCTTTTGTATAATTGACATTAATCCACCTCTTAATACAGATCTTCATACAAAGGTTAAATTTGATGTCCAGTTTGTGATCCTAAGATGAAATCTTGTCGTTGAAAAATTTTAGGAAAGGAGGTGTTTGATGAGTATAGGAACTTTCTCTCTAAGAACCATAGGCATCGCACTACTTAAAAAACATATTTTCAACGGGAAAGAAAAAATTGGATTAAACCCACATAGAATGACACATCATCTATGGAAGTTGGAATATAACAGAGATTTTCAAGGTATGCAATTTGTTTATGTATCATATATGTATTGTTTTGAATTTTTATTTTTATACAATTTATTTTATCGTATTTGATAATTATTGTTTTGATTTCTTCTATGATTCATCATGAATATTGTGAAGGTATTAATAAGGGGCTTACGTAAGGAATGAAAAGTTATCCCACTCAATTCATGAGGTTACCCTACTATGAGGACCTAAGAATAGTTTATTTGTTTGATACAACATATATCGGGAAGAATGTGATAGAAATGTTATGGCGAATCATAGATGGTAAGAGGGATAAATAAAGAATTTTCAAAAGTTGTAGTGAATATAGCTCAGTAACTTAAGGAGAAGCACAGAGATACAAAGGAACTTGGATATGAAGAAAGATAGAAATTTTAGTGGCATCTTCTCCTGATTCAGACTATAAAGACTCCTTAATTCTAACTGTGAAGACAACAAAATTCGGATTGCAGAAGCATAAAAACATGGACTTGAACATTTGGTGTATTAGTGGCATCTTCTCCTGATTCAGACTATAAAGACTCCTTAATTCTGACTGTGAAGACAACAAAATTCGGATTGCAGAAGCATAAAAACTTGGACTTGAACATTTGGTGTATGGCTATTTGGAGTCTATTTGGAAGCATTGAAATGGAGCATCTTTAAGCATTGTTGAAGCCATGATAAAGTAGTTTTTGAGACATAAAGAAGGGATAATGTGCTAGTTGATGATGAGGCGGCGATCCTTCTATCTTGAGTAAAAAGAAGAGCACCACGATAGGGGGAGTAACATACCCATGAAGATATACTATTCATAAAGATGTTGCATGACAGGGGGAGCAGTTCGACAGGGGGAGTCTTTGTGCACTCCTTTGCCATTGATGTCAAAGGGGGAGAGAAGAAGAATATTGCTATCAATGACAAAGGGGGAGATTGTTAATCTAGGTTCATTGATGTCAATATAGCAGTGTTTGGGATGGAAAATTCTTTGATACATGATTTCCCATTGATGCCCATTGATCATAATGCTCATAGTGATGAAAGTTTGATATATGATGATATGATGAGATGGAGGACCCAAGTGGATTGAATATATATATATACAGACAGAATAGAAGCAGTAGATCCGTGAAGCAACAGGAGCAAGAAGCCAAAGAGGAGAAGCCATCGTGAAGCCAAAGAGTAAGATGAAGAGTTTATCGAAAGCCATCAAAGAAGCAAGTCATCGGAGCAAGAGAAGCAGGTTATCACATATGCCCAAGGGTAAGTGTTATCGAAAGAACAAAGAGCAACAACGATAACAGAGGAGTAAAGAAGAAAACATCGGAGGAGCCATATCGGAAGTATCGCATGTAATATATGCCCAAGAAGAACCGATAGGAAGAAAAGAGTGGAAGAGTGAAGAGAAGTCACAGGAGCAACAACTATCGGAAGAGTGGGGGTAGGAGTGTACGGATGTTTTGATCGTGGTTGAAGGCCCGCGCTAAATCCTAATCGTCGATCCCAGCCCACACTAAATCCTAGTTGTCAATCTCATTTTCAACGCTTACGTCACAGTCAACGGCGGGGGTTAAGCCTGGTTTTAACCTGTGTGCTAGTTGAATACCCGCAGGCCATAGATTTGATGACCTCATATATCCAATGGATATCAGGTCATAAAATGATCAGATGTTAATCTCAAAAATGGACCCGAACTTTTATAGATCATGGATTTATAATCCTTATCGGCTTCGTAAGGGTGGTTAAGTTTCGCGCAAGTTCCCCAGCCGATATCGTTGTGAACCATTGGATCCAACGCGCATTGATCAAACAGTGGAGGATCGGTGATTGGGTTTGTTGATCAGGTGGATCAACAACCATCGAATTAATGATGAGATCAATGGTGGAGAATTAATCCAATAAGACTTGGGACTGAGTAGACCCGAGAAGTTTATGGACATGGGTTTATTGTATTTGGGATCCGGTCTTGTGCATTCAGGTGGGACTAGCATTCATTTGTGGGATTAAAGGAATAACTCCGATTTTTCATGAAGTTGCTATTGCGATTAAAGGTGATGACGTGGCATGTGGGACCTCAGTGTGGGTATACATGCAGAACAATGCTCTTAGTTTTGAGAAAATGAGAACATCAAGAGCTAGAATCCTATCCAATCTCATATTCCTAAAGCAATGCAGAGATGAAAACCTCATGCAGCCATCCTCTTAATCGTGGTCGTAACATTGCCGACCTCTCCAAACCTAGGTTAAGCTATCCATCCTTCTATTAATAGGTTCTCATTCTCTTGACTCTCTCTTCTCAAAATGCAGATCTCATTACCCTGATGATGGACTCACCTTGCTAGTCCAAAACGTCGGTTCCAAAATCGCTCACAGGTCTTTCCATTAATTAAATACTCTACCAGCCTGTATGGAATCTCTCTTCAATACCTCTTATATGGTTTCCGTGAATAATCAAGTCTAAGGATAAAAGACTCTTTGATATATATTTTTAATATACAATTCAACCTCCCTCCAATATACGTGTCCTTTGGTCATTGGTGAAACTCGTATAAAAATGAGTTAAAACGCTTCAATTCTGAGTATCTATCTCGGGCACAAAAATAGAGCATAAAGAAGTTCACAACTCGTGAACTTGAAGAGACAGAGGAAGCCGAAGGAACAATAGAAAGAAAGCCAAAGGTCGAGTGAACAAAAGTGGAAGCCAAGGGTCGAGCGAGCGAAGAAGGAAGCCAAAAGGTCCAGTGGAAGAAGAAGGAAGCCGAAAGGTCCAGCGGAAGAAGAAGGAAGCCGAAGGTCAAACATTCTATTGACTGGGTTATTTATTGAAAAGCTCGGACCTGTGTTTGACAGTGATTCAGATAACAATTCAAAAAGACGCTTTGTGGATCTAAGAAGATTATATGAGTATGAACAGGGTTGTTTTTAATTGAACGCACAATATGAAACTGCGACAGTCACTCCTCTGAAGAAGTCATTCTTGAAGCAGTTACTCCTGAAGCCTCACTCCCGAAGCAGTTACTGTGACAGTTAGGACAGAGGGTTGAAACAAAGAGTTGTCTTTGTGCAGAGCTTAGTGCAGTTCATTGTAGACACATTGAAGTTGTGTGGAGACTATTGAAGACCATGATGTATTAGTCATCATGATGTGACTTGGAGATTTTTCTTGGGTATAATGAAGAGAAATGGTGATACCTTCTATGAGACAAGGTTGTCATTAATGTAGCAGTGAAGCTGTAGATTGACAGAATTCAGTGAAGATTTTGGGAGCAAAGAATTACTATCAAACATATCTAGACAAAATATAGCAGTGGGTTGGATCCCAGAGGGTTGGTGCCCTAAAGGTTGGAGCCTCGAACAAACAAGGTAGGTGCCTTGACAAGATAGGGTCGAAGCCCTTGGGGTTGGTGCCTCAAAATTGGAAGGGTTGGTGTCCTTGGAGTTTGTGCTCCTAAACACAAGGTTGGTGCCTTGAGAAGATAGGGTTGTTGCCCTAAAGGTTGGAGCCTCACAAAAGACCAAGTTGGTGCTTGGCAACAGATTGGAGCCTTATATATATTGTACTTGATTTATTGTAAAGATTATATTAATAAAAGCATTTATTCCTATTTATGTGTTCTAAATATAAATGATTGAACTGGTAAAAATAACATTTGAAAAGGAATATTGATTCACCCCCCTCTCAGTGTTTCCAACATTATTAATATTGACCGTGATAACTAATATTTATTGGTGAATTTTGATTTTCTGAAAACGTTAGTTGAGAGATAATTGCAATATATATGTACATTAAAAACAATCTTGACTAGATGAAGGTATGGATTGAAAGTTGTATATAATGTGATGGTAGGTTATCATGGGAAGGGGTGTCTACATTGGTTATAGAATCTCATCGTAAAGGAGATACTAATCTTACACAGAGGGAAATTGATTTACTAAATGGTTTGAAAGATAAATAGGCAAGCATGCATTTTCACCCTGTGATATTTTATTAAGTTACTTTCCGATTTATATAAATATGTTTATTAATTGGCAATTCCTTTTGTTATGTGTTTGGCATCTTGTAGTTGGAATACCACAAGGCTATGTGATACAATGGCCATAAATTATGCATCAAAAGTTGGATGAAAAGAGGAAAACTTCTAATTGTGGGATAATTGTTGTCTTCCAAGTCACTAACGTTTCCTAAATCGATCTATGGGTATTTGGATGACATACTTGAGTGTGACTTTAATTCCTTCAAATTAGTTATGTTTGACGTCAAATGGTACAAACTACAAATGAATGAATGTGATCCTGATAGAACTATTATTCAGCATAATAATGGATTTACCATGGTTAATACAAGGTCATTTGAGCCAAGGCCATATCATTATGTTCTTCCAAGCCAATGTGAACAAGTCTTTTATTCAAATGTTTCAGGGAGAGGGGGTTGGTCATATGTTGTTAGATATGATCCAAGAGGAAAGATGGTATAGTGTAATGTAGCATAAGAAGATGATATTGAAGAAGGAGATGATGTAAAGGAGAATTTAATTCATGTGTCAGACAAAGATGTCAAATAAGTTCAATAAGATGTTAATCGAGACAATTTTCTAGATAAAAGTGATATCAACAATGTCTTGGTAGATGAACTTGAAGAAGTCGAACGAAACGTAAGAGACAATGTTCCTGATGATGATAATGATGATGATATGATTAGAAATGATGACATTGATGATGATGTTGTATGTCCAATCCTTTCAACATCAATTCTAAATCAGATGATACAGATGTTGACTTGGATGAAAAATATATTAATGATATCAAAATGTTTAAATGTATGAGGTATGTGTTTATATGCTTTCAGTTGATTTTTCCTCTTTCATTTTCCCTAAATTTTTGTTTTCTTGGTAATTTGTAACTATATTTTATTCTTATTATGTTGCTTTCAAATATTTTATAATATATAAATTGGGTATTGGGGATCTGCGAGAAATGTGGGGGGCGGCGGGGGTATTATCTTCCACCTTCAATTGGTCGGACTTGTTCAATAAATAATAATTCTTGAAACCAAGAGAAGTTCATTGACGTATGTATTTACTAGCCTGGTCGAAGGTTAGGCACTCAATTGGTCGAGTACCCATTGCCAAAGCACCTTAATTTGTTATTGAGAGGTCATCAATTCAGTTCTCTCGATGCTCACAGGTCAAGTAAATGTTCAATTTACTTAACATTTAGCAATCAGTGGAAATTAGGCTTTAATTAATTGACCCCACATAGAGTTGGGGGTTGTGAATGGGTCCAATGTTGAATTTATTTATTTTTGTGCTTGTATGCACTAAAATTTGGCATGGTTATAGTAGATGCATGTGTTGATGGTATGGGAGGGTTTTGAGTCTCAAATATGACTCACACAAATAAATTGACAAAATTACAATATAAATGTTGAGGAGATTACATTATGTGGGTAGTAAGATGTGATCATAGAAGCGACAATCCTAGAAACTACTAGAAACAACATACCAATCATCATCACATGGTTGCCTCGAATCCTAAATTTCTCCATTCTCATAATAACGAAATACCAACACAATATTGAAGTGAAATTAAAGACTAGAGTCTATGACAAGATTTAACAATAAGAATTTTGTTAGCCCTCTTATCCTAATATTCCTTTATGGAATCCTTCAATTAACCACTGCTTCCCATCAATAATTCAAATCAAATCAAACACATCTCAACTCTATTAATAAAATTAACTATAATTTATGTGTACCTCTATATTAATATCCTCTATAAGTACCCTTCCTCTCCCTTTTTTGAATTTTTGATGTAAATATATTTTTCATATAGAAGAAGTATTTTTCAAAAAATTAAAAGTAATATATAACATTTACTATTGAACAAAAAATTTCAAATTGTAATTTATACAATTGGCTATAGTTGTTAAGTCCTTATAATACTAGTGATTCCCCCATTACTATTGTCATTGTAGCTCCTTATTATTATTATTGTTCCCCCATTGTCCCCACATTGTTATTATTTTGCCCCATAGAAACTCACTATTGTTATTATTGTATCCTTATATTATTATTGTTAGGTCGGCTTTGATTATATTGTGACCCCTTATACTCCTATATATAGTAAGGTTTTGTCATTTGAATCATCCAAGAATTGTTTATTTGTGTAATGTAAAAGAGGTTGCCCCCTCGAAGAGACTGATTTTGAAGTTTTTGATCTATCTTTTCTATATTTTTGTGAGTTGGTTTTATAACATTTGGTATCAAAAGTTTGGGTTCTAGGGTTTCGCTGCTCCAAACAGGGCATCATGGCATTTTCGCTATAGCGTTTGTTATACAATGTTTTAGAAGCTGAAAAAAAAAACCGCTGAGACGAAATCGTGATAAACCTCGGATCTAAATTTCAAAATTTATTCACTATGTTTTCGAAGATATGATCCAAGGAAGTTAGGGTTTTTGTAGAATCCCGAATTACATCCCAAACGGATGACCGTGGGAAAATCGTCATAACTTTATGTTTGAGTATTAGATTGAAATTTTGTAAGAAGGTACAAAAAGAGGATAGACTGTAGTTTTCTGTGCATCGTTTTCAGGTCTGAAGGTTGAAACAGTGACACGTGGCACTTCGTACAAGTTCGTTCTACTGAAAAGGTGTATAATCAAGTCATCTAGGGAGATCCATCATAACTCTTTATTGGAAAATCCAATTTCGATCAGAGTGGTGGCAATGAAAAGAGGACTCAGAGGGCTACCACAGTTCGCAATTTCAAACCTTGGAGATCCGAAATGTCAAAGATACATCAAATTCAATATCAAGCTCCTACAAATAAATAAAAAGTGTGTAGTCTTTTTACAAATTTACAGAAGTTTTGTTTGAAAAATTAGTTTGAAGAGATTAAAAAGGAATAGTGAAGGAAATTATCACTAGTTGATGCCCTGAAGAAAGAAAATGGCAACACTTAATAAGAAAAAAAAATGCAACATGATATATCAAAATTACGAGACCAAGTGCAACAAATTTCTCTCTCACAAAAAGTAACAGAAGCTAAAATGGATGGTTTGAAGAATCGCATCAATGGTATGAAAGACAACATTGAAGATTGGAAAAAATACATGGAAGGGTGGAAGGAAGGTTTGACAAAGTTGCTACTAGAAAAGCTTCCTAATGGCGAAAAGGTAGTAGAACAAACTCATAATGAGCACAAAATAAATGTTAATCATGATTCGAAGAATGACAACATTGAAGATTTGAAAAAAGACGTGGAAAATTGAAGAAAGATTTGACAAAGTTGCTACAAGAAAGGTTTCCTAATGGTGAAAAAGTAATAGAGGAAACTCATGATGAGAACAAAAGAAATGTTAATCATAATTTCATAGACTCTAACGTTAGAATAAAGACCCACCAGGTTCCAAAGATGGATATGAGGAAGTTTGATGCCAAGCATCTCGTAACATGGATATTACAGATTGAACAATATTTCGATCTCTATAATGTGCAAAACACACAAAAGGTATGCATTACAACTTTATATTTGGAACTCAATCAGTTTGTATGGTACCGATGGCTTTTCTCTTGTAAACGAATTGTCATTTGGTCAATTTTTATGGATGAAATGATAACACATTATGAGAATACAAAGAGCAACACATTCTTTAGCCAATTGATAAATTTCAAACAAAAGGGTTCAATGGTGGAGCACATTGAGGACTTTCAAAAATTAAATATAAGGGTAAATGATATTCCAAATTAGCATAGGATTGATATTTTCGTAAGGACTTTAAAAAATAACATCCAACATGAAATTTGCCTTTCGGAACCAGATTCATTGAAGAATGCATTCAGGTTGGCAAGAAAAATTGAAAGCAAAATTATGGCAACAAGGAAACCTACCACTCACAATTATAAAGATGAAAGCGTTGTTGCCCCTAGCCTCCACAACCTACAAGGTTGACACCGGAACAATTGGTAGAAAAAGAACAGAGGGGCTTTGTTATAGTTGTGATAGCAAATACACTAAAGGTCATAAGTGTGCTGAGCAAAAATTACTTTACATAGATTGTGAAGAGGAAGAAGAAAAAGAACAAGAAAAGTCAAAAGAAGAGGATATACATCAGGAATCAACCTTAGAGAAAAAAGAAATGAATCCAACCATATCTTGTAATGCATTTGCAGAAATTACTACTCCTCAAACTCTCAAGATGGAAGGACATATCAAACAGAAAAAAAGTAATAGTGCTGATTGGTTCGGGTAGTACCCATAATTTTATTCATTGTAAGATAGCCAAGGAATTGAATTGCTTCCTATATCCAGCGCCAAAGTGTCAACTGATGGTTGCAAGTGAAGGAAACATAAATTTCTCTGGAAAGTGCCATAATATCAGGCTATCCATGGGAGAATATGTATTGAATAGTCATATGCTTTCTATTCCAATGGGTGGTGTTGATATTGTACTAGGAGTCCAATGGCTAAAATATTTAGGTAGGATAGCTTTTAATTTTCAAAACTTTTCATGAAATTTTGTTGGGAAAGAAAGGAAGTTGAATTAAGGGATATCACCGGGAAACCAGGAAAGATAATCAACTCTAACAGCGTGACAAAACTTCTAAAGTAAGAACAACAGGGTGTAATTACACAATTATGTTCACTAAAAGTTCTCACATTGAAAACATCTATTTCTCCAGATCTCCAAAAAGTCTTGGACAATCATTCCAAGGTGTTTGAGACTCCCAAAGGCCTCTCACCTATTCGTGATCATGATCATGCTATTCATTTGATTCCAGGAAGTGTTCATCAAAACATCAAGCCTTACAAATATCTCTATGCCCAAAAGAGTGAAATTGAATGTATGGTTGCAGAAATGCTAGAGGCTGGTATAATTCAACCTAGTCAAACTTCTTTCTCTGCTCCAGTGGTATTGGTGCACAAGAAGGATAGATCATGGCACGTGTCCGAATTATAGGGAGCTCAACAAGCTCATTATTAAAAATAAATTTTTCATTCCTGCCATTGATGAATTACATGGATCAATTTACTTCACCAAGTTGGATCTTTGTTCAGGATATCATCAAATCGGAATAAACACTGGAGACATTCCAAAAACAACATTTAGAACTCATGAGGGTCATCATGAATTTTTGGTCATGCATTTTGGCCTTACCAATGCGCCATCTACATTTCAAGGTTTGATGAATTCCATTTTCAAACCCTTCCTTAGAAAATTTGTGTTAGTATTTTTTTATGATATACTAATCTACAGTGAGCCTTGGAAGGATCATGGTCAACATGTTGACAGGGTGCTCAAACTATTGAAGGATAAACAATTATATGCAAAAGCCTCCAAATATTTCTTTGGAGTACATAAGGTGGAATATCTTGGTCATATTGTATCTCTTGAAGGAGTTAAGGTAGACCCCTAGCGAAATTAAAGTCATTAAGAAATGGAAAATCCCCACATCCCTAAAGCATATGCAAGGATTTCTCGGGTTGACAGGGTATTATCGCAAGTTTGTTAAGAATTATGGAAAAATAACAACACCTCTAACAACATTACTGAAGAAAGATGCATTTTCTTGGACTCCAGAAGCAACAAAGGCCTTTAAATATCTTAAAGAGGCAATGTGTTAAGCACCGGTCTTAGCTACGCCATACTTCACAAAAACCTTTATTGTGGAATGTGATACTTCTAGAAATGGGATTGGCATTGTTTTAATACAAGAAGAAAGACCCATTGCTTTTGAAAGTCATCCAATCAAAAGAAAGCATTTACACAAAGCTATTTATGAGAAGGAACTGTTGGCAATACTACATGCACTTAAGAAATGGTGACCTTACCTAATGGGAAGGCACTTCAAAGTAAAAAGAGATCATGATAGTCTTAAATACTTTTTAGAACAAAGATTTTCTTCAGAAGAGCAGCAAAAATGGGTCACAAAAACGTTGAATTATGACTTTGAAATCATCTACAAAAAAGGGAAGCAAAATGTTGTTGCAGATGTACTCTCAAGAAAGGATGAGGATGTGAAAGCATTGTTTTGTGCCATCTCTATCATCCAACCCAATTGGATAAACGAAGCAAGGGATGAATGGAAGAATGACAACGAAGTGTGGGCACTCATTCAAAAGTTGCAATGAAATCCCAATACATTTGATACATTTAGCTGGAAATATGATTCGTTATGATACAAAGATCGTTTATACCTCTGTAAGCATTCCCAACTCAAACAAAAGATTCTTCTAGAATTGCACACCTCTCCCTTAGGAGGGCAGTCAGATTTTTAAAAACTTACCATAGGGTTAAAAAGGAATGTTTTTGGGATGGCTTTAAATCTGATATTCAAAGGTTTGTGGCGGAATGTTTGGTTTGCCATCAAAATAAAGTTGAGAGAATTAAGACCCAAATCTGTTACAACCTTTATCCATTCCAAGTCAACGTTGGGAGGAGATTTCAATGGATTTTATCACAGGTTTACCCAAGTTCGAAGGAAAGAGTGTTATCATGGTGGTAGTTGACAAACTGACCAAGTATGCACACTTTTGTGCATTATCTCATCCATTTATGGAAAACCTATACAATTGCTACAGTTTCCCTTTCTTCAATAATAAAAAAACCCTTGAGCCTCATTGTAACACAGTTGAGAGGCATGTAGCCGCCGCATCTCTTCACAAAAATAAGCTACCATTGCCCAAGCTAGTTTATTTCCACTCTGTATGTAAGCATATTTCAATGATTTGATGTTAATGAAATGAAGTTTTAATTCTGTTGCATCTATGTGTTATGTTTATATGTGTTCTATTGCATCCCTACATAATTCCGGAACATAGTCTTCTCTAGAAATTGGCTCTATTTTCTCCACATTTGTCCAATGTTGACTCAGAAAAGAAATTTAGCAATAGCAGGGGGCAATAGAGAATGTAAAGTGTGTTCACAACAAATTGAAGCCATGCATCTAGAACATATGGACATGAATTGGAAAGTTCACCAACATAGGAACATTCCCTCTTTCTTATGGATGAAATTCAATCACCCAAAAATAAAATCACTCGTCAAGATAATGAAATTGATGCATTGCATAGACATTTGAATGACTTGCAGTTGCAAATGGAGACACAAGAAAATTAAAACTCTACAAGCACAACACTCAATCGACCTACAGGCAATATGCAACTTGATCTAAACAAGCCCAAGGAAGAAGCTATCTCTCCCTTTTGCTGATGAGGTGGCAATAGAGAATGTAAAGTGTGTTCACAGCAAATTGAAGCCATGCATCTAGAACACATGGACATGAATTGGAAAGTTCACCAACAGATGAACATTCCCTCTTTCTTATGGATGAAATTCAATCACTCAAAAATAAAATCACTCATCAAGATAATGAAATTGATGCACTGCATAGACAGTTGAATGACTTGCAGTTGCAAATGGAGACACAAGAAAATCAAAGCTCTACAAGCACAGCACTCAGTCAACCTACAAACAATATGCAACTTGATCTAAACAGGCCCAAGGAAAAAGCTCTTTCCCTTTGTTGATGATCTCCTATTGTAAATGTGTGTCCTTTTGCTCAGCCAATTTTGTAAATTTTTTATGTCTGCCTCTTATAGCAATTGGTTTTCAATTAGAGATGTTTTTTAAACACTTGCAAGTCCTCGCTTGGAGAATCCTATGCAAGAAAAAGCAATATACCGAGTTTTCCGTGCAGTTTACTACATCTGAGCACAGATTTAATAGAAACCCTACTTATTAAATCCCTACTCATCAGTGTATTAAAAAACACATTCCACTCCCTGTAATACCTATAAACCAAAAATATGCAGCTTTTGAAAAGTGCATCGACCATCAAAATATTACACTTATATCAATAGCTCTAAAACAATAAATTGCAGTTGTTTAAAAGAATCTTTAAAAATATCCATCAACCATCTAGAAGAAAACATATAAAAAAAACACAATCGTGCAATGTCAGAAGATTAAAAAATACATCACATTAAGCATTACATGCAATTGTTCAGCATTACTTAAACAAATTACCAAACCACTTAATAATTTTCCGTAAAATGCCATCTTTCATTTACTACAAATATAAAAGGCCAAAAGAAACATGCATTCCAAGTTAGGGAGATATGACATGTTATAAACTCAGAGAACTGAAATGCCAGAAATCAAGAGTGGTGCAATATCATAAGATATAAACATTAAGAAATAAATTATCATTAAGCATTGGCCATTGTATACAATTGTTCAGCACAACTTCAGTCGAATTATCAAACCACACATGCCATCTTTCATTTACTGCTAAATTAAAAGGCCAAAGGAAAATATGCATTCCCAGTTAGGGAGTTATGCACATGTTATGAACTCAGAGAACGGAAATGCCAAAAATCAATTTCCATTACAGAAGAGAACTTTTACCTCTGGGCATATGATCCTCTCCAATGTCTGAAACATACCAAATAAGTTTAGAATAAAACTAGTTCAATTACCCAATAAACTACGTCCTGAATCCTTTACTCTTCATTATTCTTCATTACCTTGCAGGCTCATGGTACGTCCATCACTCTGCCAATCCATGTTAAAAAAAAAAACAATATAATAAACCATGCAACAAAATTCGAAATTAAGCCTCCACCTTTTTCGTTTTTCTTTTTAAAAGAGCAAGCATGCTGTTTATCCAATTTTAGGAATTGCCTTAGGTTTGCTCTATTGAGTTACAGAGTGATAACATAGAGATGTGTATAATGAATATATTCAAACAAGGAAAACATCATACAACGATTCAAACTATAAGGGTAAAAAAATTGTTAATTATCAGGAGAATAAAAGGCATTAATGAAACAAAGTGTGGAGTCAATAACAAGGTAAAGCCAGTATGCAAACTAAAATAGGTTATATTTCAGTTCACACTGCGATTTGAAAGAGCTGACGCTACCTATATTTTAAATCCTTCACAAATGAGGAGGTGCCTTCACAAACAATACTATTTTCTTTGCACCTTCATTAACAATGCTATATTGTTTTCCCAATTCTGAGTGCTCAACTGTAAAATGCCATTTCAGCTATAAATGTTTCCCTGTATCATGAAAAAAAAAATTAATCCAGATGCTAAGTCGTTGAAAACTTAATCATAAAAGAGACCCCCCCTGCTTATTTTTAAAGCCTCCACCAGTAATATTCAACAAAGGTTATGAGATATAGTTAAATGACACTCTGCATGCTTATTTTTGCAGGTTCCACACTAGTACTATAAAACAAAGGTTATGAAATACGGTTAAATAAAGGATCACCAAGAACGAAATAGTGCAATGAGAAAGGACTTCATGCTGGTATCAAACGGAGAATAATAAACAAAATATACAAACTGAAATAGTAATACAAAAAATTACGATCCAAGCATGCAATTCTTTGTATATTTCGGTTTGTATCTGAGTTCCCTTGTGTATGGGTTAGGGGAAGCTTGCATTTCCCCTTGCTCTAAAGGAATTTCCTAAGAACTTCAGGATTCGATAGACATGAAAGTTCTTCGTAGGGAAACAGAAACGCCGTTCACGCCATGAGGAAACCTAGAACAAAGCACTAAACAAGATTTCACTCAGTCCTACTTTCCTCCTCTGGTAAAATTCTTGATGTAAGTTGTTGTACCAAAACTAGAAATTCAAAGGGCTTTAAACTCATTTCGATTATGACTTGCAACTAGCTTGACTGGCATTCAAAATTATTCAAAACATACTCGTGATCACATGAACTTAACCCCACTCATCCTGCATGGGAACATTATTCAGTAGAAACATCTCATTCCTGGTATCTACATGCGATGAACTGCAAGCAAAACCTCTGCACAAAAGTAAATTTGACTATTTGCAATTAGAAACAGTTTTCTGAAGCAAATTCACATCGCTGCATTAATTTTTATTTAAAAAAAAAAATTGAGATAAAATAGCAGAAGCTAGCCACCAAAATAGTGCTACGATACTTTTGAGCTTATCTTTACCAGCAAAAACAAAAGAGGATTTACTGTTCATATGTAATGATGCAAGAAATTAAACTTGAAGTTAAACAGAGTATTATTGCTATGCAACATAGGTATCATGACTATTTAACATAGATCCCATTCTCTTAAACACAAAAACCATACTTTTAATGTACTGCAAACTTCAAGAATATTAGAGTATGCTAGAGAAAATAACGTGCCTTTTCTCCTATGTCCTAGCTCTCCTACCATAATCTATAGTCTAAATGACTGAAATAGTAATTATTAAAGACCATTCAGTTCATGGCATATTTTTGAGTCCAAGCTCTTGCTGTCTCCTCATAACGAGCTCTTTGACTCTTGTAAATATGTGCAATTTCAGGGACGAGAGGATCATCAGGGTTAGGATCAGTCAGAAGAGAGCAAATTGACAATAGCACCTTGGAAACTGTCAAGGCAGGACTCCACTGCTCCTTCAGGATGTCAAGACAGATGCTACCGTTAGAGTTCACATTTGGATGGTAAACCTGCCATTCAGAGATACGAAGTTTTGACATTAACAAGATATAGATGGTATATTCTATAGGTATTAAACGCACGCTTCAGTGATGAGACTGACATTAAAAAAATTAATTCACAGGTCACCACATAAAATAAAATGAAAACTGATCAACATCACAAATTCCTTGTTCATAAAACACTGAAGAACTACTATCATTTCCAAAAAGGGATGAAAACCGTAATAAAGGATATTTTAAAGTATTCCTACATACATAAAATCAACATTTCAGAAAGGCAGCGTAGAACAAAGAATCCAACTAAATGCCGACACTGGGACATGAGGACAGTTGTCTGACACTTGACATACACAGATATAGTATGGGTGTTGTGGGTGGGGGTTTCCTTTACACTTTTTGAAGTTTAACAAAATCAAATCTGAACATTTTTTTTATTTTAATTAAATTCTACATGGCTGATGAAATTCCCCGCAGCTTCACATTTGATGAAATTCATTTTTTTATTTTTTTAATCATACATTGTGATTATATATATTTCAAAAAGAGAACTAAATTGCATCAAACACAAAAGAATACACGATAGGTAATACGGATCGGTAAAATACATATCGAACCATGAACTGTAGCTTTCTCATTCAATGTTATCAAAATTTTGAGTACGTGGATAACATGATAAGATGTGCATGCCAATAGCAAACACAAAATAGGGAAGAACAATCGCATAGCTCATCCTCCTAATTCTCATGATCAAGAATATATGATAGATGGGAATGTCAATAGCAAATATAAAATAGGGTAGAAGAATCTCACAACCAAAATCCTCAATATCTCCACCAATGACAGACACTATGCTGTCCTCCCTCCTCCAACATAACTAAAGTATGTGTTGCACCTATTGTTGTAGCAGATGACCACTCCAGAGGATCACCATGATCAAAATTTATCAACTCTAGGATCAGTGCATTAAGATCCAAGCATCAATACCTCAAAAGTAATTGAATAACATTATTGCACAACACATTAGCCATTGGCCAACAATAGGACACACCTGACCAAGTGTTAAACAAACACAAGACACATGCCTAAATCAAGACATGTCTAGAGAGTATCTAACACTCAACTCACAAATGTTCTGACTATCTGACACACACGTGGCTTGAAGATAGTTTCCTGTGACCTAGGACTCCGACAATACTTTAAGTTTTAAATCCCACTCGGAGTTATCATATTGCGTTTCCTGTGACCTAGGACTCCGACAATACTTTAAGTTTTAAATCCCACTCGGAGTTATCATATTGCTATATTATTTGAGAGACAAAAGGGACCCATAATGAGATAGCATCATCTTTTTGTACCCTGATTTTGTTTAACGGAGGCCTAAATTTACCCTTTATTTTTCGGGTGACTAGCTTCCACTTTATCACAATACAACCAGTCCACCTTACCCATTTGGGAGAGTGTGACCAACAACATTCAAATTGGAAATTGGATTTCTTAAGATAAGAGGTTGTGAGTGAGGGTTATTGATTCCACCATAAACGCCTAGGCCTTGAACATGGTCATCAATGTCGTGTTGTACCTTATCCTCTCTGGGAAAGAATGCACCCAACAACATTCAAATTTGATTCCTTCAAGTAAAAGTTTGCAAGTGGGAAGTATCTAATCCGCCAACAATGCTTAGAACTTGCACCTGATCCCAGTCGTTGTTGTGTGCTTTAACCCACCTGGGAGAGAATGCAACCAACAACGTTTAAACTGGTTTCCAACAGCTAAGACGTCCAGAGTGGGAAATATCTATTCCACCAAAAATGCCAAGGATTTGTACTTGGCCCCTTGTTGCGTGCATTGACACATCCACAACTATGAGCACCAGCGTGTCATTGCTGAAACTTGAACCCTGGTGGGAGCAATATCAGCACCCCATTTTCACAGACCTGGAAAAACACCGTTGACAAATTTCTTCATTTTTAGTAACTAAAGAGAATCTTATTAAAATGTCACTATCAATTAGATATAAACCTGAAGCGTAATTCGTAAGGAACATTCACACGGACTTGGTGATAAGAGAAAATGGCTTTGACAGAAGCCTTGCAGGTTACAAATTAAGCTAGATATGGAAGATAGTGAAATACCCAAAGACTTTTGCAAATGACAAGGACAATTCCCCTAAGCTAGAAACAGTAATTTCCAGCCCTGCCTGGCCATCTTATGTCCACCCAAAAAGTTCGTGCCCTTCAACTCTTGTCTCACAACACCAATGAAATATTACAAAAGGTACACAGCACAACAAGGGCCATATTACTCCTGTAACTTACATTTAAAGTCTCAGCCAAGCTCAACCTACCGCCTTATTTTATGTCCCGGAATGCTGCAACAAACTGCTCGATCAAAATAAAGATTTTAGGAATATTCCATCCGGCCAATTACATCCCAAAAAAAAATGTGAATACCTACCAATTAGAGAACAAATACATACTTGGGCTTCTCTATGAAAAAATTAAAGAGATATTTAATTGAAAAAAGAAAGACATTTCAATTATTTAAAAAGGGAAAAAATAATAATAATTTGTAGTGTGGTGTATGACAGAATAATTCCACTGTTGTAGATGTAAATTCTTTCTGGGGTTTGGCTAAAACGGCACAATTATACCATTCTCAACAAAATCGAGACATGTGTTTAATACTGTACATAAAATTTAACTTCGATGAACTAAAAACCATACAAACAGAATTAGAAAATGAGTTTAGAATTTTACAGGAAGAAAATCCCAACCAGATAAGCAAAACCTTAACAAATACCACAAAAGCCCTGATAAATATGAAAATTGATTTTACCTTAGTCTTGAAAGTAACTTTCGGAGGCTTAAAGGGGTAATCAGGAGGGAAATGGATGACGATGAAGAAAACTCCTCCGGCATATGGGCTGTCCACTGGACCCATAATCGTGGCCTGCCAATGAAAGAGATCGTCCCCCACTGGTCCGGCGCTGCATGAAATGGGGGGATCCCTCTGCAAATCCTGAAGCTCCTTCGTTATACGCTTGGCGGCCATTGCTGTTCAGCTTCAAAACCCTCTTCTTCAAAACCCTAAATTCAGTCCGAATTGCAGAACTTCAATCCAAATTCTGCACTTTCAACACCAAGCCAATTCTCGAATAAAGGCCTTGGGAGTACACGTAACGCATATGTCGCACCTAAGAGCCCAACTTATCCTGGTGTGCCAGCTTTTCCTGTCATATAACGGGAAATAAAGTAACTTATATTGGCCTGGAATCCTTAAAGTCGAGTACGAATTGACGCGCGACACGATTGTGGCCGATGGCCCGTCAAAAGGTAAAGTTTGTTCCGTCGAATAAACGGTGGTATGTATTTCTTCCGAATTATAATGAGGACCACAACCACAAATATCCACTCAAGTGGACCTCGTGGTTCTTACTTCATTGTCCGGCAATAATATGTTCTTTTGGATTATATAATTTAAATATTTAAATTTAATAAAACAATTTTGATTTAATTGTAATTTGATGAATTAAATTAAATTTATTGTAATTAGAAATTTGTAAGTAGTCTTACTCGTGTTTATAAATAATAATAATAATACTATCCATTTTTAAGGTCACAGTTAAGCCAGACACCAAATTGGTGTATGAGACCCCCTTGTTTGTGGGACAAGGGACCCCCACCTCCAAATTGGTGTATGAGACCCCCTTGTTTGTGGGACAAGGGACCCACCTCCGCGCAGTGATTTGACTGCTAAGTCTACGAAGGCATACATACTCTACCCCCTTCTGGTTTTGAACATGTGACCTCTTAGGAGGAAACACATGCTCTTAACCATTAGGCCCACTCAAGTTGTATAATCTTTAAACTAAATCATAATTGAGTAACAATTTGAGAGTCTAGAGCTTTCTATACTTGTGATTTGAAGACAAAGTTGTTAGTATATTTATTTCATAAACTAAATAGATAATAATTGAATATTTAAGATTGTTATATTTATAATTTATGAAAGTATTATAATTAGAAAATTGTGAATCATATAATTTTTAAACTAAATCATCATTTATTAACAATTTGCCTAAGTCACTGGATTCGCTCTCCCCATGTGTCATGAATCCATTGTGTCAGACACGATTCTCAAGGGACACGTGCCCGATTTGAAGCTAGATCTTGTCACGAAATTGGGATTCGTGCCCTCCATGAGTCTGATTTGCTCCCACAACGAATCATGATTTTTAGATACGTGTCCACCAAAAAGCGACCCGCGAGCTTAATAAAAGCCAAAATTAGGTCTCTTTTGCTCATTTGCTATTGTGGCTTTGGAGTTGTGGGAGCGACCAGTGAAGGAGATAGGCATGTTTTGGAGGTGATTCACACTACAGGTATGTGGATTTCCCTTCCATTTTTTTTGTTTTGCTACAGTAGATTGCTTGTCATTTTGTTTACAAATTTTATTTATTTTACAGCAGTCATGGCACAATCAAGGGCAGCAGGGAAGGGGGGTGTGAAAGGAAGGAATATCCCCATTAGTAATGTGCCCCTTCTTTCAATTTAATTAGGGTCTACTAGTGTTCCATTTGTTGGAAGTGGGATTGCAACAACAACTTCAAATGTTGAGAGAAACATCAATTTAGCAAGACAACAAGCTCAAGAAAGTAAATATCCCTTGTGGAAGTATGTTATAAGAGATCAAGGGTTGGGCACCAAGTTAAAGGGAGGAGGCAATGTTCTTTGGAAATGCAACTTTTGCAACACTCAATTCAAGAGCACCTATTTCCATGTGAAAACACATTTGTTGGGCTTACCATCTTGTGGAATTAGAGCATGTTTAGTAGTCACTGCATCTAAGAAGAAAGAATTAGAAAGAGAGGCCAATGTTGGTGTGGCAATGGTGGTTGCATCATCTAAGAAAAACAAGGATGAGGATCCCCTTCCATTCTTGAGGAAAAACAGTGACAGTTATCCATTTGGGAGTTCCAATTGGGATGCATGTCAAGTAGAAAAAAGGAGGGCACTTGGTCAAATGGACAAGATATTTCAGCAAGAGAGGTGAGAAGAGATTGATATCACCATTGCCTTCTTTTTCTATCTCAACTTCATATCATTTAATGTTGCATGATCACCTTTATTTATTGATATGTGTCGAGCTCTAACTCAAGGGGCTTCATCGGGGTATGTGCCTCTTGTGTTAGAGAGGATTTGAACTACATTTTTGAGAGGCAAAGAAGGAGGTGGATAAAATGCTTGAGCATGTTAAATCAGCATGGCCAACATCTGGGGTTAGTATTGTTTATGATGGATGGACAGATGCAGCATGCCATCCACTCATCAACTTCATGGTGTCTTCCTTGAATGGACCAGTTTTCTTGAAAGCAGTGGATGCTCTTGGAAAATACAAGGATGCACGATATATGGGTGAGTTGTTCATTAAAGTTATTGAAGATGTGGGTGTTGATTCTTGTGTGAAAATCATTACATACAATTCACCTATTTGTAAGGCTATTGGCATGCTTGTGGAAGCTAAATATCCATAAGTATTCTGGACACCTTGCATTGTCCATTCCTTGAATTTAGCACTTAAAATATATTGCTTCTAATGTACCTTGGATTGGAACTCTTATTGAGGATGCACGACATATCTGCAAATTTGTACAAAATCATACCAATGCCCTCGCAATCTACAAAGAGTATACATATTTATCATTGTTAAAGACTGCAGATACATAATTTGCCTCTCGATTCATCATGTTGAAGAGGTTGAGGGAGGTCAAGACTACTCTTGCGTCCATGGTTATTTCAGTGTTTGGTCCTTTTGGAGAAAGAGAAATTAAGCAGCCTCAAAAAGAGTCAAGGACAGAGTATTAGATGATGCTTGGTGGGAGAGGCTAGATCTTACTATTAAGATCATGGACCTTATAATTACTTTGTTGGGATTTGCGTATACAAACTAACCCATCCTAGGAGAGGTTTATGAGGGATGGGATTCTATGATTGAGTCTGTGAGGACCATTATTTTTCAGAGTGAGTGCCCTAAGTATGAGACATCAACATAAGCCTTCTTCGCCACCATACAAGATTTATTTTCAGTAAGTAGGACAAGAATTACACATTTGCATTGCATGGCTCACTCATTAAATCCAAAATACTACAACCATGAGTGGTTGAATGGTGGACCTTCACGCAAATTCCCTCCTCACATGGATGGTGAGATTTCACATGGGAGGAAGGATGCATTAAGACAGATATTTTAGGATCAAGCATCCCTTGATGAGGTAGAGGATGTCTTTGCAGAGTTTTCCACTAGCATTGGGCGATTTGCAAGCTATGATGTTATTAGAGACAGGGGGGCTAAGAAGCCGTATTCTTGGTGGGCAACTCATGGGGCAACATGCCCTCCTCTACAGTACTTAGCCATGAGGCTCCTCTCTCAGGTTACTTCATCCTCTTGTTGTGAGAGGAATTGGAGCACATATGGGAATCTGTATAGTTTGAAGAAGAGAAGGATTGAGTAGTCTAGGGTAAAGGCAATGTGGTATGTGCAAACCAACCTTTTCCTTATTTACAGGCAAAGGGAGGAGTGGTTGAAGAGAAAGACAAAGATGTGGGATGTGTTTCTAGATTACATGGGTTTGGACAGTAGTGTTGAGATGGCATTGACCAACTTGGAACTTAATCACCCAACGCTAAAGCATGTCACTTTTTATTATGGTGATACTCTTGAGGGGTCATCCTCCACACTAGCAGATGCAATGATTACATTGGATAGAGAGGAGGAGGATGGAAAAGAGAGCAGTGGTGGTACTAATGTTGATGATTATGAGTTGTAGGCAACATTGCAACAACCTATGATATTCTTCCTTCCTATTCTACGATTTTGGATTCTAGTGTCTACCTTATTTTGTATTTGTTATTTTCCATTGACATTCCTAGTCAGGAGTCCTCAGGAGTTAGTACCTATGTAATACATTTTGATTTTGATGACTTAATTTCAAAACTATAGTTTATGGTTAATTTCTCATGTTTATGGTTAATTTCTAGTTGTAAACTTGTATCATTGATGAATCATGATTGTATGCAAGATATTACAAACTTACAATGTACACATATGAATCTATGATTGAATTTGTTACTTGTATCATCATGAGAATTTGTGTGTGTGTATATATATATATATATATATATATATATGTGTCTTACATGTCTTGTTTTGGGGGGTCTCTGTGTCCCGTGTCGGACTCTTGCATTTTTTATGTCCTGCGTGTTCCCTATCCAGGTGACTTAGTAATTTGCAAGTTTGAAACTTTTTATATTTATAATTTGATTTTAAAATTTCACACTGATAAAGTTGTAAATATATACATTTTCCTAAATTAAATAAATAATTGTTGAATATATAGGATTTGTTATATTTATAATTTAAATTCAAAATTTAAGTATGATGGAGTTTTTATATATCAATCTAATGTAATTGTGATAGTAAAATTAAATTATTATTATTATTATAAATTATAAAATAGGTTAAATTTGAAGAAGTTTATATCTCAAATTAATTAAGAGAATTTTGTTTTATAAAATAATACTTATTGTTATTTGTGGAACTGGGAATGACATCAAACAATTAGGCAAAACCTTTTTCCTTGTACTATGGATGAGTTTAGGCATTACAAATGAGTCTCATTAATATAATAATCATTGTAAACTCTCGACTCGTTATTTGTCATGTGGCATTGGGTTCCTCTCCCTCAGATTTGAAATTGGACCTAATCTTCAAAAGAATTTGATCCTTGTTGAAAAAACTAGTGCCTTTTTTGGCATCATTTATTAAGAATTAACAATAAGGAGGTTGATCTCCTTGATCATTAAGGAGCAACCTTGGGTATGGGAAATATGTTAGTGAATGAGAGGGGGGACTACTCAATTATCCCTTAATACCATGATTAAGGGAAAATGGAATGGGGGGTGGGGGGTATTGCCTACATGTCTAAGACATATGGAGTCTTGCATGACAGGGGAAAGGAACTTGTTTCAAGTTATAAGGTGGAAGGCGGGGATGTAATAATTTTATCATTAGTGATTGGGTAGGTATAGGGTACCTCAGCTAGACTATGTGTGTGGGGAATTATTTGGTTGTAAGGATGTTGAGAGATTGAGTTAGTTGGTGCATGGGTTGGCATGTGGTCTACTTTATCCTAGTTATTGAAGATGAAAAAATGTTGGTGTGGATGTTGCATCTTTCCCGTGGGTGGGGAAGTTTGAGCTCATTCCCTAACTTAATCATTTTGTTGAGTGTGTAGGCCCTAGGGAGCACAAGAAAGTTGGGAGACCTCTCTTCAATGTGCAATATGAAAAGTAGTGAGTCACAATATGGAGTGTTTAACAATCATCTTTTAAAAAAGAAATCCTTTTAGTAATACTTTTCATTAAATTGTTTTATGAATAAGTTAGAAGCGTTGATTAGTTTCCCAACCTTATAGTTGGGTACTATCATCTTTTCAATCTAGGTGAAAAGGATACTTGAGCATGCCCCACTTATGCCTGAATGTTGCCTTATGTTGAGACATAAAAGATAGACTACATCCAAGTTCCAAGGAAGGCAGACTCATACAATCATGGGTTGTTACCATGATTCACTGACAATAGTTCCAAGGTCATGAAAGACTTATTTGTGAGGATTGTTTACCCAGCTTGGAAGTACAAGGTAGCTAAGCAACTACAAATAATAACAAGATTTTTGCATCAAGCATTTATAAGGCAAAGCAAGGCTTTCTCTACTTTGACATTGACAAATACCTAGTGGTATTCAATACCTTCGTGACTTGTTTATATAGTAGCAATACACTCTTTTGTAATGCAAATGATTATTTAAGAATGTCATTGCTATTGGCTATTAAAATTTAAGATGCACGAGAGTACATAAGTCATTCTTACTGCCATCTAATGGTTATAGGAACTATCTCGTAATGCATGGAATTTTGACAGCATGGATAATTGAGAGAATTTCCCATTATCTTTATGGAAACACAGTCATTATTCTGCACCTTCACTATTGCCACATGGATAGACCTGTGGTAATGAGTCATTATATGAATTCATTTGAAAATGCCCTAACCTAACAAGTTCAACCTGGATGGATCTGCCTCCTAAAGTGTGTATATAATCTATGTCAAAAAGGGATCAAAAGAAAGGGAGTGCATTTAATCTGGTGAACCAAAAAGACATACTGATATTATGAACCTTAAAAATTCCCTCAACCATTTAACATCTACAAGGACAAGTCCACCATAACTTATGGCTGATGCACATATTTTATGGAGGCAATATTTTTAAGAAGAATGGGGCAAGGTAAGATTGTCCCCTTTATTGTCAGTGCCAAGCCAACGTTTGCTTGAAGGGAAAATTTCGAACAATAAAAATAAAGTGCAAGACCAAGTACCCATGGTTTTTACACATTATATCATGCCACACAACAATTTTCTATCAGTGGTGACACAAGAGGATTATATATTACATCACACCTTGTGTTTAGGTAATAACTAAACACACACATTACTCAACCATGATACTCAATGTGCGTTTGTGACAATGCCTCATATCTATGATTAAATATTCATAACATCTTACAATTAACTCACCACATTCTACCCAGTAATGAGACAAAAGTTACATCCTATCTCATGCCCAATATTGAAATAAATGACTACACATAACACCATGCCCAACCATGAACATTTAGTGACCACACATTGTGCCTATGTTTAAATGCATGTAGCAAATTATTGTTATCAAGATGTATTCTTCCCAATGATGAAACAAGGGCCGCATAATTTAGGTGATGTCACATTAAACTCAACGTGGAGTTAATTGGTTTCACATGGCTTCTTTACAATGATCATACTTAACGATGTGCCCAATCCAAGAATAATGACAGCGTGTTATGTAACTAAAATTATCATGCTTAACAAAATCATATCGATGAGTTTGCTTAACATCAGCGTGTGGCACATTACAATTGATAAAATTGCTATGGTGGTAGCACATAACATTGCAACACTTTATGAATGCTTAGTATGAGTAGGTTTAAGGAGGTGCCAAAGTAGAGCCTACACAAGCCATAGAGTCCTGCATACCTAAACAGATGCAACCTTTCTTCTTGTGTAGCACTCAGGATAGTATCCTTGACACTCTATTCTACATGTTACATAATTGTTGCTAATTACTAATCTAATCCTAGGGAGGTATATTATTGATCTATAAACTATCGTGGATACTCCACTAGACAGTTTTTCACAACAAATCTGATAACAATATATTAAAATACTGAAATTTTACACTATTACAGTTTATTAAACTTTAAGATCTGTGGATTTAACTGTAATTAGTGCATGCATGCGAATATAAATTATGCAGAAGAGTAGAGAACGACAAAATAAACTCACACACACATAAGACACAAGATATGCTCTCTGGGAAACCCTTTCGAGAGAAAATCGAGCTGGAAGGTGAGGTCGCTTCAATCTCTTTCTTTGTCTGGAAATTTTGCTGCAGGTACAAAGAAGTAATGCTTGTGGCCCATGGGCTACTACAGTGCACAAATCCTCTCTGTGTGCTCTACGTCCTATCTCTCCTGCCTATCTTTTCTCATATATGGAACAAAGTGCTCTCGAAAGAATGGAATGCCTCTTCCTCCCAGTGGCCCAGTTATAACAATACCTGATAGCCTACCAGTGGTTAAGTTTGGCTACATCAACTCTTAACTAGAGTTACAAAATAGACTATTATAGAGTCTTTTACATCATAATCATGTGGCTATCCCCTTTTTCATAAATAATGGGGGTTGAAGCGACATCCTCCCGAACTATAGGTGTGAAAACAATAAGGTCAACTTCTGAGTGGCATAACTTTTTCATACGGACTAAGTGGAAAGGTCTCTGTGTGTAGAAAAGAAGAAAATTTTTAACCCTAAAAAACATCGTTTGATGCCTAAAAATGCTCCTGAAAGGTTTCAAACCCTGTTTCACCAAACTGGGTCATGCCGATAAAAATGGTCCTGTGCGCTGATTCCTCCACTTTTTCCACTCCAAATGCATCGAGATGCCTAACAAACAATATAATGATCCAATTCAGATCAATTATGCCCAAATGGTACAAACATTGGAACTCATGGGCTATGGTTAATCTTAATCATCTCAATTTCAAGTCTCATGGTGCCATTGTTCATTTGTAAGTTTAGTAGTTATGGTAGGACCATGCCATGTTGATGATGCCATTCTAATTAGTCAACCAACAATTAAAATCAGGTTTCACAAGTCTTATGTGGCAACAGCTTTGAAAAGCAGAACTGTGACTTCCTTAAGGCTTATGACATAAGGTGAAGTTAAAGGAACATATCATATTATCCATTCGTTTGCTAGAACAACAATATTAGCTTATGAGACCACATATGCCACCAAAATGGCATGCACCATCCATAGGTCCAGTATTTATGCATGAGATACCATGTCATACCACAACTCCCTTTTTTCGGCAATTAGACATCCCTATTTGGTTCCCAAATCATGTGGAATATCTAGTAAAATTCCTACTAAAGTAAAAGAAACATGAGCTAGATTATAAAACAAACAATGACGATCAAGGATGCCAATAACAACACTAGTTATCGTGTTTGAGAACATGTAATTTCATCCTAGCTAGCACTTAATGCAACAATGACAGTTCCACAAGTAACAAACCACGATTCATGTGGGTATAACACAGGTACTCTACACAAGGTCTTTGGAGTGCCAAATCCTCATTACATTACCTTGAAACTCAATTTTAAGGAAACCTCAGATCAACTATTAGGGTAGGCTATGACATGAGCATATAAGCAATTTCTTCAGACTGCACAGAATATTTTCATGTTGTCTGGTCACATTACATAGGATTTATTAACCTCGTGAGCGTATATTGGTCTACAAAGAGGCATACGGTGCTTAAACACACACTATTCTATTTTGCAATCCCCACATAGTGCCGCAATGGTGACCATCAATCCACATCAATGTGCCATGCACATTAGGAGTTACACACATAACTGGAATTTATTATCTCACAAATAGTCCCAGCACATTTGGGTATCACCATTAATAAGCCACTCAATGTTATGGAAATTAGGATGGGCACTAGGACTTAGTCAATTATTCTCCTCCCAACCACTAACAAATACCAATATAGTTGTCACCCTCTAGCATATGAAGACTGTCCCAATGACCAGAACTTCAGGGATTCCAAAGGTCTAACCCAACCTCTACCCTTCTGGAAAAAGGGTATTCAACTATATATTGGTACAAGGATTTCAAAGGTAGGCTTCCTCCACCCTTTAGTAACTGAGGGACTCCAGAGGTGTAGTTCTCCACCCTTTAGCAGTTGAGGGACTCCATAGGTGCAATTCTCCTGTTATGAAACCATCTCACAAAAAGATAGAAAAGATAGATCAATGCCTTAGAATTAAGCCTCTTCGAGGGGGAAACCTCCTTTACATTACAGAAATGAACAATTCTTAAATGATACAAATGACAAGACCTCCTTTCTATATATAGGAGTCTAAGGGGTCATAATATAATCAGAGATGACATAACAATAATAATGTAAGGGCAAAATAATAACAATAGTGGGCTTCTATGGGGCACAATAGTAACAATATGGGGACTACATGGGTACAACAATATAATAAGGGGGTTGTACTAATAACAATAAGGGGTTACACTAGTAGTATAGGGGCCTAACATGCCCCTCTTCTTCAAAAAGTGTTGTCCTCAACGCTTGAGTAGTTCTTGATGCTTATGTATAAAATTCTTGTCCTCTCATGTGGAATCTTCAGCGGGTAAGTTCTTCCACTTGATGAGATACTTTGAAATTGATATATTTCGTAGCTGTCGGGTTCTTGTTTTTGTGATTGCTCTAGGTTCCAATATGATTTTTCCTTCCTCTTCAAGTTCTGGAAATATTGTTTGAATTGGGATCTTCTGCAACTTTTGAATGAGTGGCCACACTTCTTCGTCCTTCTTCCGTTCATCCCTTGCTTCGTTTATCCAATCTGGTTGGATAATAGAAATAGCACAAAACAATGCTTCCACATCCTCATCCTTTCTTGAGATTGCATCTGCAACAAAATTTTGCTTCCCTCTTCTATAGATGATGTCAAAGTCATAACCCAACATATTTATGACCCATTTTTTCTGTTCTTCTAAAGATAATATTTGTTCTAAAAAGTATTTAAGACTATCATGATCCATGTTTACCTTGAAGTGTATTCCCATTGGGTAAGGTCGCCATTTCTTAAGTGCATGTAGTATTGCCAACATTTCCTTCTCATAAATAGCTTGCTTGAGATGTAGCAGTAAAAATACCCAATCACCTACATCAAAACATTTTTCACTGCCATGTTGATCTACCTGTTGTTTCATTCGATTCTGCACCAAAGTGGCGTTATCCTTTAAAAGTTGGAGAACTTGTTGTTACTGCTCGATGTGATCTTTCACTACTTGAACCTTTTTCTTCTTGATATGTCCTTTTATCTTTAGAGTTTGAGGATTGGTAATTTCTTCCAATTCTTTACAAGATATGGTCGGATTCATTTCTTGATGCTCGATGTGATCTTTCACTTCTTGAACTTTTTTCTTCTTGATGTGTCCTTCTATCTTTATAGCTTGAGGAGTGGTAATTTCGGCCAATGCATTACAAGATATGGTTGGATTCATTTATTCTTTCTCGATGTGATCTTTCACTTCTTGAACCTTTTTCTTCTTGATATGTCCTTCTATCTTGAGAGTTTGAGGAGTGGTAATTCTTGCCAATGCTTTACAAGACATGGTCAGATTCATTTCTTCTTTCTTTGGGGTTGGTTCCTGGTGTATATCCTCTTCTTTTGATGTTTCTTGATTATTTTCTTCCTCATTTCATAATCTATGTAAAATAATTTCTTTTCAGCACACTTATGACCTTTAGTGCATTTGCTATCACAATTGTAACAAATCCCTTTTTCTCTTTTTTCTTCCAATTGTTGTGGTGTCACCCTTGTAGGTTGTGGAAGGCTAGGAGAAACAACACTTCCATGTTTATAGTTGTGAGGGGTAGAATTCGTTTTTTCCATAATTATTCTTTCCACTTTTCTTGCCAACCTGAATGCCTTCTCCAATGAATCAGGTTCCCAAAGACGAACCTCATGTTGAATGTTATCCTTTAAAATCCCTATGGAGACATCAATCCTCTGCTTCTCTAGAATATCATTTTCCCTTATATTCAATTTTTGAAAGTCCTCAATGTGCTCTACCATTGAACACTTTTGTTTGAGATTTATCAATTGGCTAAAGAAGGTGTTTCTCTTTATATCCTCATAATGTGCTATCATTTCCTTCGTGAAAATTGACCACGTGACAAATGGTTTACGAGAACAAAGCCCTTTATACCATAAAAATTGATCTGGTTCTAAATAATTAGATGCAATACATACCTTTTGTAATAGTGGTACACCATGTATATCAAAATATTTCTCCATCTGTAGTATCCAATTTACCGGATCCTTACCATCAAACTTCCTCATCTCACTTTTTCTTGATTTTAGGAGTTCGATCTTGAAACGATTGTAACTCTGTAATTTCAGATCTTCCAGTTCTAAAATCATGAACTTGCAATAGCCCTCTGCGTCCTCTTTCCAATGCCACTAGTCTGATCGACTTTAGATTCTCCAAGAAAGAGTTATGCACAATCTCCCAAGATGACCTGATTATATACCTTTTCAGAAGAGTGAACTTGTATGAAGTGCCACGTGCCACTGTTTTAACCTTCGGCTCTAAAAAATATACACAGGAAACTACAGTTCGTCCTCTTTGTGTAACTTCTTACGAAATTTCAATCTGATGCTCAAAACAAAATCTATGACGATTTTCCCCAGGTCACCTGTTTGGAATGTAATTTGAGAGTCTGCAAAAAGGCCAACTTCCTCAGATCATATCTCCGCAAATATAGCGCGAAAAGCTCTGAGGTTTGGACCCGAGGTTCAGAACGATTTCGACCCAAATGGGTTTTTTTAGCGTCTAAAACGTCGCAGAAACAAAGTTATAGCTCAAATGCCACGATGACCTGTTTGGAGGAGCGAAACCCTAGAATCCAAAGCTCTGATACCAAATGTTATGAAACCATCTCACAAAAAGATAGAAAATATAGATCAACGCCTTAGAATTAAGCCTCTTCGAGGGGGCAACCTCCTTTACATTACAGAAATGAAAATTCTTAGATGATACAAATGACAAGACCTCCTTTCTATATATAGGAGTCTAAGGGGTCATAATATAATCAGAGCCGACATAACAATAATAATGTAAGGGCACAATAATAACAATAGTGGGCTTCTATGGGGAACAATAGTAACAATATGGGGACTACATGGGTACAACAATATAATAAGGGGGTTGTACTAATAACAATAAGGGGTTACACTAGTAGTATAGGGGCCTAACATCTCCTCCCTTTAGCAGTCGAGGGACTCCACAGGTGTAGTCCTCCACCCTTTAGAAAATGAGGGACTCTAGAGGCGCAGTCCTCCACCTTTTAGCAATTGAGGGACTCTAGAGGTGAAACCCTCCATCCTTTAACAAATGAGGGACTGTGTAGGTGCAGTCCTTCACCCTTTAGAAGTTGAGGGGCTCTAAAGGTGTAGTCCTCCACCCTTTAGCAATTGAGGGTCTCTAGAGGTGCAACCCTCCACCCTTTAGAAAATGAGGGACTATAGAGGTGAAATCCTCCACCCTTTAGCATTTGAGGGACTCTATAGGTCTATATGATAGCTTCATGTAATAAAAGAAAGGACTTTGTGTTCGCCATACCTTGATAAGACACATGAAAGGCATTCCAGGTGTTGTTACACAAGATAGGCATACCTTCATCAAAGCTTACCAATTGAATAATATCATGCCAAATCAATAACAATGAAAATATATATCTCTGTCCATTATGTATGAAGAAGAGTGTGAAATCATAGTAACTAAGATCACATCATGGTTGTAGATTTCTAGTATTCAACAACCCATGATGACCCTAGTGTTAAACCAAAACTAACTTGTGCATAAAAAGGAGTTTAGTACCTTTTCCATCCTCATCAAGTCAAGGCTATTACAAGGCCCTACGTTTGCTAATAGTTATCACATTCTATCTATATGAAGCCCTAGTTCAAGCATACAAGCCATACCCAAAGTTCATTAACCATAATATTCTTTCTTGGAAGCTCTGATGTTTTTACTTAAATTTCTGAGTTTGTAATTGAAGTTTCAATGAAGGTTTTTCTTCAAATAGTTCAGAGGCATTCTACTATGAGTGTTTGTTCATAAACTTGGCTTCAATCAAATGCACATAGTGGTAATGATAACCCCAAAATAACTACCAGTTAACTCACTATTATAAATTATTTACTCAGAAATTTATGCAGATCTGGAACATAGGTTTCCCTACAAATGAAACATACCAGACTTTTATTTCTCCATTGTACAAAAAAATTCATAATATAATGGTTTAGGGAAACCTAGTATTGTTCTTTCTCCAATAAGGAAACATTCAACTATGCAGTCCTTTGCAGGGTAGCAATCACATGTTTCAATCTAGGTACGTCATGGCCAGCAGAGACAAACCCATTTTTAAATCATCCCTAGGAAAATATACATGCACCAACAATCTAGTCCACATAGAACTTGTCCTTCAGGTGATATGCAACTCCAGAGATAATATTACCGTCGTCTCCCCATACTAGTTAGATTCTCATCCCTTTAACACTAGTCCCAATGTTATGTTGATTTTTCCTACTATCCTCCCCTCTTCCTTTTTCCCTTGCCTATTTCTATTGTTCGAATGCTGACTCTAGGTAGTTAGAGTTCAGCCCCTATGGACCAACAAAGAAGTTACACTTGTCTCTTTCCCTAAATTTGTTATAGAACCTACATAATGGCATGGAAAAATTCTTCTCTGGCATGTGCTAATTCCCTGCAAATATCAAGTGCACTCCTCGCTCATGACCTCCTTCCCTCCACCTCCTCCTTTCTCCTTCTATGACTATTTATTGTGCAGACCTCCATATTTTGTGCACAGACTTTGGACATTTGACCTTTTTTTTGTTGAAAAGTATATTAACATTTAACATAGTCCAAAGTTTGAGTGATTAGGAAACATACCCATAAAATCCCCTACTATATACCAGGTCTTTACTAGTGTCTACCCCTATCCATACTAAGGGATTTATTTTATGCATTAAAAGGTGAATCTATGTTTATCCTTTAACCATGTATCTGTAAATATTCTTGATTACAACATGTGTTGATCCATGGAAATCATATTATTAGATAAAGCTTATGGCTTATAACATAAAGGAGCACAAGGCATAGGTACAATTTCTATTTTAAATATGTATATAAAGACAATTAAGGAAATATTTACAATAACCCTATAAGTGACACCTTTACATTATATACAAGACTATATCATAGCCACGACAATATTCACATATTTTGCAAAATGACAAGGGTCATTACAACCCCTCCCCCTTAAGGGGAACACCGTCCTTGGTGTTCCATGACCATATACAATAAGGAAAAACATACATAAGACAACCTCCCAACATGTTCATTTCATCGAGATGCTTTTGGTGATGTAAAATTTCACCTCAAACAACCTCTAAAATCATGAGATATGGCGTTACACTTATTTATAATGTAATCATGATTAGGCTTGTAAAGAAAGCAATGTTTAAATTGATCTCCAAGCCACCAGGTGAGATGGTCATACACACTCATTGTGATCTGAGTACACTGTAAAAGACTGGATCAAAACAAGAATACACACCAAACCAAGTTCTAAAATTGAGAGGGGAATGCTAAGTGCTACTTGGAATCTGAGTATACTCTTATATTAAACCTCAAATGCATCACCAAACTTGAGCAAGAGTCACACATTCCTCAATGCATCATTAGTTACATCTCTTCTACTGGGGAAATCATGTTAGGGAACATATCCCTTTTAGATCTGCCATGTGGGGAGTAGGTTACACCACTCAAAACTATTTCTTGGGGCATTATTGCCTAGCCCAGTGTCTTAATGACATTTGTAGAAATTATGAAAAAACTGCCACTTCATTTTAAATGAAGTTATGAATTTATCACATAGAACCTCTTGGGAAATGTTTGCATGAAAATACACAAGGTTGTTTAAATTAAAATAAAGTTTGCTCAATTCTCATTTAGAGGAATCATGATAAATTGTAACAAGACAATGCCCTTATGTTTTGGGATAATATGGATAATGATGTGTTGGATACATTTCTAACAAGTGCATCCTGCCGCTATAAGGAAATGCTCTATTATGTTATCTAGAGTAGGTTGCTTAATCATGTATGTAAGATGTGCACACGCTGACACACAAATATATTTATACTTTAAATGTAAGGTGGAATATTTTATACAAGAGGAATATCAGATATAGCAGACAAAAGTGGATAATGTGACAGTGAAAAAATATGGTTTCAAATGTAGAGGACTAAAGAAATTATTAGACACTGCTTTGGATGAAGGGGAATGCCGATTGTTATGTTGTTTGTATTGGCATGGCATTTAGGATTTTCTGTGATACTTGAGATGGAATTGATCTTAAAATTTAATAAGTTGTTGCTTGCATATGGTGTTTAAAGAAGATTTTATCAACTTATTGGATATGCCAATATTTACCAAAAATAGGTTAAGTGAACAAATCACAAGATGATATAATCTATGGCTAATCAAAAGAGTCGTTGCCAGCAATAGCTTAGGTTGCACACTCAATCATACACTTGACATATCTTTATTCCAAGCAGATTGTTAATGATCTGATGTAAGGTTGTGTAGGGTTGATGTCAATTCTGTTATTAATCGAGTCTTACCATTTCTTACTAATACAATAGCCAGGAATTTCATACCATAAGAGGCATCAACAACAAAACTCCAATATCAAGTATGTCAGGCTAGCTGGACTTCAATACATAAAAGTCAATGAATGTGATGAATTGCATTACACACCTCTTGACCCTCGATGTTAGAAGAAGTAACAGTTGGTAGACATTGTATATCTATGTCTTTGTGCAGACTCAGAAGCACCATTTTTCTTCTAATGCAAGTAATAATGGCTCTACCAAAGATGTCATTTATGTCAAAATTTCTAAGTTTTGGCAGGCTAATTTAAGATTATGAAGGTGCATCCTTCCCAATTTTGCTTCTTTGTAAATATCATAGTGAGGAAATAAGAAACATCATGTACAAAATCATTTGTTGATGTAGCAATCTTGAAACTTAGACAACAATATTGCAGTGAGTGCCTCCTTTCCGCCCTATAATTCGCCTCATATTCCCATCAGGGATATATATAGAATTTCTTCCTCAAGGGTATGCCCTTACTTTTAATAGATTATCTGGTATAGGAGGAAACAAAGGTCAAGCATTGCAATCATTATTACTGAAACAAAATCAATGGTAATACATTCTCTCATAGCAAGTTTCCATAGCGATGCAGTTTGATTTTTTTTTTTTTGCATTTGGACTATGTATATAGTGACCAATTTGATGGTGGTTTCAATGTTGAGTTCCCTGATTATGGAGGTGAAAAACAACGAATGTCACACTTAAATAAGAGACATGTGCAACATAAGAGTGGTGTCTAATGTTGAATAAGAAGACAATCACCAGTGAAAGAAGGCATGTAGCAAATTAACGAAGGTAAACACATATTGGCAGAGAGAAGGATGGTGTAGAATTTAAAATGTTAAATGTAATTCATTTTTGAGGAAATGTTTATAATTCTATTTATTTTGTAATTGTTACTAAGAACTTGTCTATTTGATCAAGCAACAATGGTAATAATCCTCCCAATAGGTTGAAATGTTTAGCTACCCAAAAATGGGCAAGGTGGAGATAGAGGCTACCCATGCTACCTACATGTCAGGCATATGTGATTTACAAGGTTCCTGGCCTCTAGGGTTGTCAATATTTTTTCTCCAATGTTGATTGGGTGTTGGTAATAATTTAAAGAAGGATTGAAATTTTTCCTCAACTTCTGATATGCGGATCTAGTTACAATGTCATTTTTTTTCGAAAGAGGATGGAAATATCTATACAACAAATATAAATTTGGACATTATTGTTTCTTAAGGGAGAACAATCTGCACAAAATCAAAGAACATTACAAGTCCTAAAGAGCAATGTTCTTTTTTTTAGGCATATGATCTCATTCAAGGCCCCTAACCTCTCCTGGGTCCTTATATTTCCTAGAGCATCTGGAAAGAAATATGACAATTTGTGGGTGCGTGATCTCCATTGGATTGACCAAGTCCTCCATATTTGGTTGCTACAGACAACAACTTCAAAGGGAAGCACTCCATCAACATCAAAATTTTTGGTCTTGCTTTAGGTTTTATTGAAGATTTATTTTGAAGGGTTTCCATATTTTCCCTTTTCATAAGTGGGCTTATAAATAGGGATATAAGGATCAAAGTGGAGTTTATACAAATGTTGCTAATATCCCTTTGGAGAATGTATCGCCAAGGGTCTGGAAGAAATATTATCAGAATTATCATGCAACATATCAAAAAATATAAGGAAAAATAAAGTTGACCTGAATAATTTTGGCAATTTGAAAACTTGAAAACTTGGGAGAAATCAGAAATATTGCATCATTGATTTCTATTTTCTTTTCTATTTTATTTTATTTGATTTTCTCATCATGCCTCCAAAGTATACATTCAAGAATGAGGCTCAATCTCTTATAGATCAGGTAACAAATCTAGCTAGCTTTGTTGATTTATTAATTGACAAAGGGAAAACTATTTCCATTTATTCAAGCTCCTTAAGAACCAAATGTGAAGTCCATCTATATCATTTCATCATGATCCGGATATCCTTGATAATATGATCTTAGACATGTGGATTTGGTTTTATTACAATGATCTACCAAATTTTGATAAAGCCAATTTTGTTAAGTTAAATTTCGTTGGAGTCACCAATAGAGAACAAAACCAAAATCCAAAGTGACATGTTATCTCTACATATACCAATCACAACCACACATAGTTGGAAACAACCAAATTATTTACCTAACACATAACCCTAAACACTTATTTGTAGCTTGAGGTTTAGTGTTGGAACCATGCTTTGAAACCACTTGTAACAGTCATCCTTTAATTTTTTTAATCTTTTTAGCAATACATTTCATTTGTTCTACCAATAAGTTAGAAGCCCTGATTAGTTTCCCAACCTTATTGTTGGGTACTCTCATCTTTTCAATCTAGGTGAAAAGTATACTTGAGCGTGCCTCACTTATTCCCATATGTTGCTTTGCATTGAGACATAAAAGATAGACTACATCCAAGTTCCAAGGAAGGCAGACTCATACAACCATGGGTTGTCACCATGATTCACTGAAAATAGTTCCAAGGTCATGGAAGGCTTATCTGTAAGGATTGTTTACCCAACTTGGAAGTATAAGGTAGCTAAGCAACTACAAAGAATAACAAGCTTTTTGCATCAAGAATTTATAAGGAAGAACAAGGCTTTCTCTACTTTGACATTTGACAAATACCTAGTGGTATTCAATACCTTCATGACTTGTGCATATAGTAGCAATACACTCTTTTGTAATGAAAATGATTATTTAAGAATGTCATTGCTACTGGCTATTAAAATTTAAGATGCATAAGAGTACATAAGTCATTATTACTTCCATCTAATGGCTATAGGAATTGTCCCGTAATGCATGGAATTTTGACAACATGGATAATTGAGAGAATTTCCCATTATCATGATGGAGATGCAATCATTATTCTACACCTTCACTATTTCCACATGGATATACCTGTGATAAGGAGTCATTATATGAATTCATTTGAAAATTCCCTACCCCAACAAGATCAACCTAGATGGATATGCCTCCTAAAGTATGTATATAATCCATGTAAAAAAGGGCCCAAAAGAAAGGGAACCTATTTAATTTGGTGAACCAAAAATACAAAATGATATTGTGAACCTTAACAATCACCTCAACCGATTAACAACTACAAGGACAAGTCCACCATAACTTATGGTTGATGCACATACTTTGTGGAGGATTTTTTTTTAAGAAGAATGGGGCAAGGTAAGATGGTCCCCTTTATTGTTGGTGCCAAGCCAGTGTTTGCTTGAAGGTAAAATTTTGAAAAATAAGAATAAAGCGCAAGACCAAGTACCCATGCTTTTAGACATAATATCATTCCACACAACAATCTGTTATCAATGGTTACACAATTATAGGGTTGTGTATTACATCACACCCTGTGTTTAGGTAATAACTAAACACACATGTTACTATATCATGATACTCAATATGTGTTTGTGACAATGCCTCATATATCTGATTAAGTATTCATAACATCTTGCAGTTAACTCACCACATTCTACCCAGTAATGAGACAAAAGTCACATCCTATCTCATGCCTGGTATTGAAATAAATGACTACACATAACACCATGCCCAACCATGAACATTTAGTGAGCACACATTGTGACTATGTTTATATGGATGTAGCAACTTACTGTTATCAAGATGTATTATGCCTAATGATGAAACAAGGATCGCATAATTTAGGTGACATCACATCAAACTCAACATGGAGTTAATTGGTTTCACATGGCATCTTTACAATGATCATGCTTAATGATGTGCCCAATCCAAGAATAATGACAACATGTTATGTAACAATACAAATAAACTAAACTTATCATGCTCAACAAAATCATATCATTGAGTTTGCTTAACATAAGTGTGTGGCATTCCCGGATGCGGGTGAACGTGACAGTTAATGGGACAATGGCGGCGGAAGGTGCAGGCACGTGGAGTACGCTCTGCGCCACCTGGCCTCACCTGCGGTTGATATTCAAGTCTCTGGAGAGCTCATTCAAGGCCGCGTTAATGTGGTTCGATAATTTACACAAACTCCCATGCTTTAAACTGATGGCGCTCAACCATATCAATGTTGTTCCTTTGTCTTGCATGTTAGGCCTCCTCGCAGGTGCAATACTCTGTTTGGGGGATGATTCAGGTTTCCATGGCATTCAGGCTCGAGGAGTAGCTTCTGTGTTGATTTTCCGAGATCGCCACAGCCCCTTCAGCGTTCTCCTCAGCTATTTGCCCTCTAGCTCACTCAATCTTCTGATAATCTGGTTAATTCTCCCCCTTCCTATCTCCCCTGTTCAGCATAAAATCACTGTCTATCCTGCTCTTTATGCGCTGGGCACCATGACCATCCTGCGACAAAGAATGGGTTGCCGCAGAGGTGGAGTTCGCAGTCGTCCCCTTCGCCATGCTTCCTCCTCTCCAACGGATACCATCCATGGCTCTTCTTTTGAGAGTCATCCTTCTCCTAGACGTGGTCGCGGTCGTGGCCGGGGACATCGGGTCGCTCCTTCATTCCCCCATCATACCCATGAGCACTCGGCCCGCTTTCAAATCCCTTGCTTGCTTAGCAATCACTCCTTCATCGCTACTATCACAATTCAGTTAAGTGAGGGCGCATCAGGCAGGGTTTTGGCAACTCCGCAAGCTACTTCGAATCTCGGGTAGGAAGATATGCCAAGCACCTCTTAGATTCCGCGCCAGAAGGGTGAAGTTCCTAAGAGTTCTACTTTCCAGGTCAAGCCTGTTGTGGTGCGTTCAAATCCTCCAAGTGAAGAGGGTCCTCCAAAAGAAGAGGGCCTTCCCTCTGATGATGACGACCTTTCCAGCTTCGGATGCCCGATTGTGGAAGAATCGCCTTCCAATGCTCATGATGCTTGATCAGGTTGTCATTTTCTTTTTGCAGTTATTGTGTCTGTTCAAGGGAAATTCTCAGCTATTTTCGGTCTATGTTCAGTTGTTTTCTGTCTATGATTACATTATGAGTCAACAGTATCTCCACTATGAAGTAGTTTTGGAACTCCAGATAGCATGAGTTTTGTCATGGCGGCTTAGGTTTAGTCTTAGTTCTAGTCGGCATGCCGCTTGTTTCTGTGGGTCATTTTTCAAATCTGTCATACAAGTAAGCCATTTTCCAGGCTAGACCTCTTGAGGCTGCCGCCTCAATGTAATATATTTTTGTATCAATAATAGAATTAGCCTTATTCAAAAAAAAAAAAAAAACATAAGTGTGTGGCACATTACAACTGATAAAATTGCTATAGTGGTAGCATATAACATGCAACACTTTATGAATGCATAGTATGAGTAGATGATAATGTAATGTGTAGTATGAGTAGGTTCAAAGAGTTGCCAAAGAAGATTCAACATAAGCCACATAGTCGCGCATACCTTAATAGATGTAACCTTTATCCTTGTGTAGCACTCATTATAGTATCCTTGGCACTCTATTCTACATGTTACATGATTGTTATAAATTACTAATCCAATCCTAAGGAAGTATATTATGCAAAAATGGTACACACATTGGAACTCATGGGCTATGGTTAATCTTAATCATCTCAATTTCAAGTCCCATGGAGCCATTGTTCATTTGTAAGTTTGGTAGTTATGGTAGGACCATTCCATGTTGATGATGCCATTCTAATTATTTAACCAACATAGGTCTTATCTGGCAGAAGTTTTGAAAAGCAGAACCGTGACTTCCTTAAGGTTTATTGTTACATAGTATTTTGTCATGTCTCATGTTCACTTCCTGTGCCATATCCTGGAGTGCCAAAACATTGACTACTGTGCAGAATATACATACAGACCAAAACCTCTGTAACGTCCCCTAATAATAATAATAATAATAAATAATATAATATATAATATTAAAATATAAGCAAATAAATAACAAACAATAAAGAAAAGATAATAATAGTAAATAGATAATAAATAATGAAGAAATATAATAATAATAAAGTAAACTATAAAATAGAGGAGAGGATGGAGGCTTGCGCACATAGCCTGCCTAGCGAAGGGTTAGGTTAATTTCGAGAGTACTTTGTAGCTAACTGTAATCCTGCAGTCTCCCGACAATCGTCGACACCAGTCTCCCTACATCGTTGTCAACTGTTCACAGCGGTCTCGGTGTTGGCTCCCTGCCTCAACATGGAGGATAGCATGGATTATGAAGAGGTGCATTATTCCCTGGACCTGTTTTATGGTCAGGCCATTTTTAGAAGCCCTAACCCTAATTCATTGAACTCTGTTTTGCTTCCACATTCCGCTTATGTTCCCTCTTGCTCTGCTCCGGTGGTCACCCTACCTAGCCATACTGCATCTTCTCTACAGTTTGGCATGCTATCCATTGAATCTCCTGCCCTTGACTGTCCTTCGCTCTCACCCGGGATGTTGAACCTACTCACTGCTGTCACTTCGCCATCTCCCTCATTCGAGCCGTGCCCTTCGGGCGACCAATTGCAACCGTCTTGCCCTCTGCCGACATCAGATCTGGCATCTGAGCCCCTCACAGTACCATCCCGTCAAACCCTATCATACCACCTTTAGGTTGTTTTGAAACCCCTGTGATTAGGGTTAAATCGGTAGCTCAACATCAACAGGAGGAAGGTATTCCCACTGATCTGTTGCAGGGACATCCATCAGCTCCGCGAACCGAGAAACGGAAGGTCAAGTGTGTGAAAGCTTCAACAAAGGATTTCACAATCTCCTTCATAGAGGACATTCCGATGGGTGAAGTCACGAACAAGGCCAGCTCTATTCTGGTTGGGCATGTCCGAGGAAGAGCTTACACAGCGGAGAGACTAACCCTCTGGGTCAAGGAAATTTGCAACAATACCCTCAAAGAATTGCCGGAGGTCCAGATCCTCCCAAGGGGATGGTTCGCGTTGCATTTTTCTAAGGAGGACTACACAGACATGGTCCTAGCGAAATACTGGCATATTGATATGGTGTCAGTTCTCCTTAAACGATGGAGTCCATTGTTTGACCCGAAAAGGGAGCAAATAGGAGCTGGACCTATTTGGGTTTGATTACCAGGTCTCCCACTCCAGTATTGGTCTAAAGAAGTTTTTGTTAGGATCAGGAACACACTTGGCACCTACCTCGACTTCGATAAGACCTATGTTCAGACCAAGAATCGAACCTTGGCCCGTATCTTGGTGCATTTGGATACGCGAGAGGGCTTGGAGGAGAAAATTACATTAAAATGGAGGCATTACACTCGAATTTAGATCTTGGACTACGAAGGCGTCCCATTTCGTTGCAGGAGATGTCACAAGGTAGGGCACATATTCAAGGAATGTCCATTAATTATGAAAACAACTGATCCTCCGAGTACACCTTCTATCTCTAAGGGTAAAGCAGTAGCCAACCAGGCCAGCACTCCGGTTTCGGCTCACCGAGTACCTGATCGGGTCGGTACCTCCATGGCTGCGGAAGGAGTGCACAAGACTCCATCGCCCCCGATGACTCGAGCCCAAGCTGCTACTGCTGAGGCTGCAAGAAAAGCGGGTACTCCTCTTTCCTCTCTCCCTATCTCATCTGTATCAACTGTATCACATTCTTGCAGTGCATCATTGGATTCTACTTCTTTTAGGTTCATTTATCCCTCCATTCCCTACGCACTTAATTTGCCTCCTCCCATCATTTCCACCACCTCCCCATCTGTCCCTTCTCCCCCTTCTGCCCCCCACACATCCGCCATGGATCGATTAGAGCTGACTCATCCATACAACCTTCGCTCTCGATCACTCCCGCAGAGCCTTACTCCCTCCTATTTAGGGCTAGGTCTCACTTTTCTTGGTCCGACTATTCAATCATCTCGAGGCCAAAAGTCCAATCTCACAAAATCCATTCAGAAGGTCCGGGCAGAGGTTGTCACTGGCAAACAATCCACTCTAGAAGGGTTTCTTAGAGCTTTGAACACCCCTGGGAGGGTTCCACCATGAAATGGCTATCCTTCAACTGCAGAGGCATGGATAGTGCCTCCAAAAAACTAGCCCTGCATAGGTTATTTGAAGTCGAGCTCGTGGATATCATCATGCTACAAGAAACCCCGGGGGATGTTGATCTCATCAATCAAACCTTAGTATCTTTAAAACCTGGTTGGCTATTTTACTCCCTTGATGTTGCGGGTCGATCGTGGGGATTAGCCCTTGGATATGATCTGCACACTGTTAAGGTTACAACATCCTGGGGAGGATTAGGGTTCATAGGTATGGATATATTCTCTGTTGATCTGGGTATGAATATCCGGGTTATTAATGTATATGGACCTTGTCATCGACGAGAGGATTTCTGGTAGCATTTTCTCAATTTAGAAATCACTTCTTTCGATCATCTGGTCATCGGGGGTGATCTTAATTTCTCCATAGGATTTGGGGAATATTGGGGATCCCAAGATCAAGTAGATCCCCTGTCTGGTTACTTTAGGGATTCTTTGGAGCAACACAACCTCACGGATGTCCCCATGATAAAGCCCCTACCCACATGGAGAAATAGAAGGGTAGGGGACACAACTCTGGCTAGGAGGCTCGATCGATTCCTGATTAAGGTGCCCTTGTTGCATCATCTAAATAGATATAGACAATGGGTGGGATCTGGGGGCATATTAGACCACTCCCCAATATACTTGGAGATCCTTGGTCCTGAATCCAAACCTAAACCCCCCTTCAAATTCAATCATGTATGGTTACAGGATGCGAGATGCATCAAGATGGTCAATGACTATTGGAAAACTCATTCTATCTCAAATCACAGATCCCTGGCTGAGGGTTTCTGCCACAATCTATCTCAGCTTAAGCACCTATCCATCTCCTGGGCCATGGAGAAAAAACTGAGGGATGATCAAACCCTATCTTTGATTGAATCTGAATTGAATGCCCTTATGGATGACAACAATAAGGGTTTTTCATCTGTAATCGAAAAATCACATCTCATTGAGCTTGAGAAACAGAAGGACAAAATACTGAAGGAAAGAGAAGAAACTTGGAGACTTAAGAGCAGGGCAATATGGCTACAAGTTGGAGATGATAACACAAAGTTTTTTCAGAACTTTGCAAAGGGAAGAAAGGTAGCTAACACAATCTGGAAAATGCCTCTTCCGGATGGAGGTATGGCTGACACCTTCAAAAAGCTATCTCTTCTGGGTACCTCACACTTCCAGAATCTTTACAAATCTCCCCGAGAGACCAATCTAGCAGATATTATACAAGTGGCTGGCTATTTCCCTAGGTTTGTAGATGATGAGGTGGCAGAGGAGCTCAATTCACAAGTATCACCTGCTGAACTTAAAGGGACCCTAAAGTGGTTTAAAAAAGATAAAAGCCTAGGGTCGGATGGGTGGACTATTGAGTTTTATCTGGCATTTTATGATCTCTTGGGACAAGATCTGCTCAATGTTGTGGAGGAGTGTAGGACTACTGGCAAGTTGTATGATGCCATTAATTCCACCTTCATTGCCCTTATTCCCAAGATTGATTCCCCATCATCCTTCAATGACTTCCGCCCTATCTCCCTCTGCAATTGTCTCTACAAAATCATCTCTAATATCATTGCCAACAGAATGAGACCCATCCTATCTCACCATATTTCACTTGAGCAGTTCGCTTTTCTCGAAGACCGATAGATCCATGAAGCCATTGGTACCGCACAAGAGGCTATACACTCTATTAGATCCAGAAGCTAAAAAGCATTATTCTAAAGATTGACCTGGCAAAAGCTTTCGACCGTGTTAGCTGGCTATACATCAAAATGCTTCTTATCCACCTGGGTTTCCCACATCGTTTCACCACCTGGATCATGTCTTGCATATCAACTGCATCCTTCAATGTCCTCATAAACGGCGCTACCTCCCATTTCTTTCATGCTAAAAGGGGACTCAGACAAGGATGTCCTCTATCCCCCCTCCTATTTCTCATTGTCATGGAAGGACTGAGCCGGTTAATAGCACATGAAAAGTGAAATGGCAGACTATTCGGTCTAAAAATAAATGATCATTGCTATCTCACACACCTCCTATTTGTAGATGATGTCCTTATTTTTCTGGATGGTAGCATTCAAGATACTGTATTCTTTGATAAGCTTCTTTCCACCTTCTCTCGGGCTACAGGTATGATGGCAAACCATGGGAAATCTACCATTACTTTGGCCCACACATCCATCCATGAATCTCGATTCGCACATCTGCACTTCCCATATAGTATCCGCCCACTTGACCATGGATTCAAATACCTGGGTTTCTGGATCAAACCCTTGAGCCATAAAATTGAAAATTGGATATGGTTGGTCATCAAATTGTAGAAAAGGCTAACAAATTGGTGTCATCACTTCTTGTCCAGAGCTGGAAGATTAGTGCTAATAAAATCAGTCTTGGAGGCTACCCCTATTTTTTGGATGGCTTTAGCCTGGATACCCAGAAGTATACTTTCTTGCCTCAAACAGATTTGCAACAGATATCTTTGGAATGGTCAATAGGATAAGAGAACTTTTGCCTGGGTTAGTTGGAACAAGATTGCCTTGCCCAAAAAATGGGGAGGGTGGGGACTCAAAGATTTAACCCTTTTTGCTCAAGCTCTTGCAGAAAAAATGGGATGGACACTCCTCAACAAATAGAACCTTTGGACCTCTGTTACATACCACAAATACATGTGGCCTCTCCAAATCATGGATTGGGTTAGGTTGCTGCAATGGACAAGGAATGGTATCTCATCGGTTTGGAAAGCACTGCTCCATTCTCTCCCAAACATCCGTAATCATTTGGCATGGAGGATAAATGATGGCACAAAAGCGCGCATCGGTCTGGACCCCTGGATAGGGGGAGGTGGTCGATTCCAGCTTCCGAGAGAGTTAATCCTCCATTTAAATCAGAGAGACATCAGTGTGATTGCTCATATAACAAACCAGGTAAATTCCACCATTTATGCACAGGCTTAGAAATATGCTAATTAGTTAAATATTCCACCTCATTGGCACCAAATATGGAATAATTACGCTGCTGCCTTGACTGAGTCACACATCAGAATAAAAGAGGGACCGGATGAAATCATGTGGTGCCTTGCTGAAAATGGAGTATACACCCCAAAGGTTGGTTACCTTGGGCTGATAAATAACAAAAAACCAGAGATTACACATGAATGGTGGCAGGCTATCTGGAAATTAAAAACCCCACCCCTGACCAAGCTTTTCTTTTGGTGTGTACTCAGCAATAAAGTCCCCACTGGGGAATCCCTAACACACCGAGCCATCCACGGACCTCACTGGTGTGTTCTTTGCAACCAAGCATCTGAATTGACCGAGCATCTTTTTCTAAAATGAAAAACTACGGTCAACCTTTGGAGATCCATCACAACAGAGATTCATTATACTGGCAGATGGGAAGGGGATAACATGAACCAAGCCTGGAATACCTAGCAGAGCTCGCATTCGGGAACCAACCTGATTTGCCTTCCTCTGATTATATGCTGGTCTATGTGGTTGGCATGGAACAAAATGATCTTTGAAGACCATGTAGTCAAGTGGTAGTTTATCACTGCAAAAATCATCTCCGCATATCATGAGCTCTAAGCTGCGTCCTCGAAGACCACTAGCACCCGATCCCATTGACCACTCCATTCCATGGGCTTATTTCGACGGTGCCGCTCAGGAACATGGGTGTGGGGGAGGATTTATACTGTACCTCTTTGAACAACATCATTTCAGGGTCAAGTTGGGACTTGGTGAAGGAACAAACAATTTTGCAGAACTTATCACCCTTCACCATTTATTGCATTTCTCTCTAAGCCATGAATGCAACAATCTTCAGATCTACGGAGACTCCAAAATCATTATTAATTGGTTCAATAATATCACGATCTGCCATGCACACACACTTAGAAATATTTTGGATGAAGTGAACATTTTCAAATCACATTTTAATTCCATCATATGTCATCATATTTACAGGGAGCATAATGACAGTGCTGACAGGCTTTCCAAGGAGGCCACGCTACTTCCCAGAGGTTAGTGGATGATACAAGAGCAGAGGGGTACTGTACAGTACCAATATTATCACAGACCATATATAGATCAGGCATATAATCGGGTAGAAGGACCCTAAATTTTTGCTGGAAGTTCTTGGTTATAATTTATACTGTATATATCATAGTTTATTTGCAGATTATATGAGATCACCTTGCGTGGTGTATATATTGTAGATCTCACAGTTTTTGAACATACATTTTAGACTCTCTCAGGCTATCACCCTATGTGGTGAATATGTTTCTTTTTCCAGCCATTACAGGAATGGTTTTTTGACGAATTTTTTGAGACTTATTTGACAAAGAGACAATGATGCATACGCTGTCAAGCATCTACTATATGTAATTTTTCAAAATTAATGAAAGATTACGATTTTTCCTTGGAAAAAAAAAAAGTAAACTATAAAATAGTAAAAATAAGTAAAGTTAACAAAAAGTAAAATAAAATAAGAAAGAGTTAACTAAGAGAACTATAAAAAAAGTAAAAATAAGTAAAGTTATCAAAAAGTAAAAAGGAATAAAATAAGAAAGAAATAGATTAAGAGAAAATACAACTTAAGTAAAACTTAAAATAAAAAATAAAAGTTTCATGTTGACACATGGAATGTGTGCATGTGGTTCCCTTTCCATTGTTTGGTCTATTTAATAGATGAAGAGGAAGATGAGATTCATCATTCCTTCCCCCATTCTCTAGGGAGAAAAGTGTGGTGAGACAAAGGATTCCCTAGCAATAGTACATTGATTGAGGGCTCGGGTGTGGCCAGTGGTAGAAAGATTATATGCAGCTGAGTCTACGATTGGGTGGAGAATCGTCCCCAAAAATTTGTTGCGGTTAGCGAGATTCAAATAGCGTTCACTCCGAAATTACAAGTAAGGAATATCATTGCTACAGGTAAGTTGCCTTAGCTCATATTTCTCAAAAATTCTATGTTAATTAGTTGAATAGAGGTGTGTTGATTGTAAAGTGTAGAATTGATGTAATTAGTTGCATGTTTTAATTGTGGGGTTGTTACAACCTCCCTAAAGAATCAAAGGAAAGCTACCCTAAAATGATTCTGGAGAAAGTTGCCTTAAAACCTAATTTCTGGCATCAATGCCTTTTGCTCCACGACCTACCTGTGCTGATGGCGGGTTGTTCATTTATACACTTGTGTTGGCCTCCTTCTAACAGGTTTTCCCAAATTGGAGGAGAAGATTCGTGATCTAGAGGCTTCCAGAACAACGAGTTGTATGTTGTTCGTTGTTGATGTGGTCAAATTCTCCCAGTATTACCCTTTGATCTTATCCCTATGAGATTCCTCCTTGATATGTGGACCTTCATCTATCTTTGGTGAGGTCCTAACCCCTCTCCCTGCCAATAAATTCATCCCCCTCTATTCCCAAATGGTTGGTCATTGATTGTTGCATCCCTATGCTGAGATTATGCTTACATGCTTCCCATTTCTAGCTTGGAGAAGGAGTGCTTGAAGAGTATTTGTTTGGACTTGGACATCCACCCAAAGGAAGGCCTCAACATCAAGGCATAGGTTGTATGCTTCCCTTTTCAATTTCTTAATATATACAACTGCTGGTTCACTTTCCATAAATGTTTGTATTGATGCTTCATTTATCTTAATACTCCTTGATTTGTTAAGTGGATTAAATTTGAATTATGATGGTTGCACTTTTATGTTTTGTTGTGTTCTTGGTCTCTTATGCAGGTATTAAAACACCATGAGCAACAAGGATTGAGCCTGAGGGAGCGAGCGATTAAGATCTTCAACAAAGGAATACATCATAGCATCAGAACAAGGTAGGTCTCCTTCCTCTTATTTAATTTCGATTGTAGTCTAGAAAAGTGTCTTGTAGATTGTCTCGTTTGTTGCTAAACCCACTCATTAGGCTAGAGGGATCATCTCTGTCCACAGAGAGGATTTGCCTTCATAACAAAATGGTGACGGGGAAGCTATAGCCTGTTCAACCTCCTTTCTCAACTGATATCTTGATTAGTTTGACTGACCATAGTGTTCTTAGTTAGTTTGGGTTGTTTTAGGTTTTCACAATCACTGGTTACTGCCTTGGAGTGCTCAGTCTAGTCAAGTTTGTGAAATTATTTTTATTTTTTGCTTGTTTCCTCAACCAATGTGTTTTCTGATCTAACAATTGCGTTGCTAGGGTGCTTTTTCATAAAATAGTCATGCTTATCCCTTTTTCAGAACCTGTTTCGCCTTGAAAACCATGTTGATCCCTGATATCGGTAAAAATTAGGGTTTCTTTGTCAAACCCCAGTGTGTCTGAGCCCCTGAGATCTGGTTTTGTCTAGTATCACTGCTTTTAGTTGATGTTTTGGTTGATTACCTTGTTTTATTAATGAATCTTTGCTTCTTTGAACTTTCAAGTATATGAGTGCAATTTGATTGATTTTAGGGTTTGTAGGTTGATTGGTTGCCTCTTGTCGCTTGTAAGTGTCTTTGAGTCTCTGGTTTGCTGGTGATTGGGTCTGTTCATTTGGTAAAATTGCTTGAAACATTAACTTGCGTTGATTTCGGTTTGTTTTGTGCAAAGTGGTTTTTCATGTGTATTAGGTCATCTAACATTTGAAATCCATCTTTGTTGCTTATCGAACATTGATTACATTGTTTGGTTTGCAAATTGGAATGAACGTATTTGATTATATATTTGAAAGAAAAAGTGAAAGACATTTCATTGAAGTGCTTCGTTTTGGTGTTATTTTTATTAGTGTCTTGTTGCACTTAGGAGCATTTTTGAACAAAATATTCATTTTTCTTTAGTTAAGGCTTAGTTGCATATAGACATCTAAAAATAAAAAAGCATCATAAAGGTAAAAGTGCATTTTAGTGAAATGAATATCATTTTTTGCTTTCAATAGATTGCATATTCATTAGTGAAAGTGAAGTTTAGTTTTTCTTTTACATTTTGCATTTGGAAAAAGTTAGTGGATGCATTTGGTTTGATGCATTCTCTTGTTTGATGCATTAATTGCTTGTACTCTCTTCCCTCGTTACCATATAATTCATTGAAATGAAAGGTTTCCTTTTTCTCATATAGTTGCATACTAGGATTTAGGTGACATCATTGAGCCCAAAATTGAAACCTAATTCAAGAAAAACTTTAAAATTTATTGAATTAACCTAAGGAGCATTTGGAACTTAACGCAAACAATTAGAGGTCTAGGCTAGAGACGTGTTCCGGCGTCTATAAACCTAGTAGCCGTCGTTAACTACCTACATTGTATCCTTGGGGTGAAATCCCATTCCAGTATGGAAGTATATAGAAGGTTCTCCAGTACTTTGGGTATATCAAAGGTACTTCAATATGGCAAGTATATGGGAATGCTCTCACCGAATGGTTATCCATTAGACAACACTAACATGGACTTTTGCTCCCCATATCATCAAGTATATATTGGGAGACCCCACTAGGTTTCTATATTTTAGCCACACATAACTGAGTCAGCCGCCTTGTAGACGTGATACACTGAACACAACATTCAGGGGGATTGGTCATCGTACGTTAAGTCCTTGGTTTGGGTTAAGGTGTATATTGTGGTTCATAGATACTTGGTAAGCCCTCTTGCCTAGCATACCCCTCTTTTATTTTGTTTTGTTAATTTCTAAAATCAATTAATTGGTCACGAAAAAACATCCTTCCTGTGGAAATACTCCTTAGTAGATCTTAGGTTGATAATAATGGAAACATTTCCCAAGTTTACCAGTCAAGGAGACCCCTCCGATGGGAATCCTAGTCCTTTTCCTTCTTTGAAATTGTCCTGGTATACCTAAGGTCTTAGAAGTGTGGTCCACTGGTTCACATTGACCTTTGTCGTCAGCCTCTGGAGATCATGCTGGTGATAAACCTTCAACTAATAAGGTCCATGGGAAGAAGGGAAAAGTCAAATTTCCCAGTAAGTTGTGTGAAGATAATCATCCCATTCAACTTTGTCCTCTTTTGGATGAGGTTTCCAAAGAGTTGGAAAACCTTACAGCTTCCTAGCCTCGTCTTCTAGTTGGTTATCGGAAGCTTTCGCATGATCCTTCACTAGTTGATCTAGTGATTGATCAAAAGTCATCTTTGTTCAACCTCGTTCTCTCTGAAAGTGAGTCTCATGAGTCCGTTCTCAAACAACCATTGGTTGATAAAATGGTAGACTTGGCTCCACCTTTAGTTAACCATACCTTTCTGGTAGAGAGTGAACCTCATACTGCTTAGGCTCTTCTGGTTTCTTCAGTTTCGAATGAACTAGATGGAAATCCTCCTGTTCCCAAGGTGCATAAGAGTAGTTCTCTCATTCCCATAGAGCAAGAGGGAAGCTCTCACGTTCCTAAGAGACCCCCTCCGAGTAGTTTAATCACTCCTTTTGATTGGAGTCGACTGGAAGGATATCATCTTCCATCTTATGTGCCTTTCCAGATTATAGTACATGCTTACCATATTACCGTACCTAGCACAGTCATAGACGAGGGTGCATCTGTTAGCATCCTATCCTTAACTACTTGGCAAAATTTAGGTTCCCCTCCACTTGTCCTTGTCACCTAGAATTTGTTAGCTTTTAATAGAGGAACCAATCAACTGTTAGGGATCCTTCCTAAGTTACCTATTACTTTGGGAGGAAAGACTATCTATATAGACGTGATGGTTGTCCAAGGCTCTTTAGATTTTAATCTACTCCTTGGTCGTGACTATGTTTATGTCATGGGAGCTCTTATCTATTCTCTCTTTCGTGTGATGTGTTTCCCACATGAAGGAAGAATTATGATAATTGATCAGCTTACATTCATTGGTCTTGAATCAATTCCCAATCAATCATCATCCCTAAATGGTTCTTATGTGCAAGCAGTATCTCCCTCGCCACAAGTGAATTACGTGGCCACTTGTTCCATGCCCACATCTACTGATGATCTAGTAGGTGATGTAGTACACCATGTACTAGGGGCATTGGAACCCAATTTTTCCTTTGGATCCCTGGACATGCATTCCTTCCAGAGTGTTGTTCTCCCATCTTATGAGAACCTATTGGAAGCCATGGCCTCTTTTGGTATGTGATCAGGTCTATGGAGCAAAGTTCATTGTCTTGTGTCAAGCTCATTAAAAAATGAAACAAGGATCATGAGGATAGTTATTTTACCATGTCAACCTCATTAAAAAATGAAATAGGTCCTATGAGCAGAGTTCTTTTACTTGTGTCAAGCTCGTTAAAAAATGAAACAAGGTGTCATGAGCATGGTTCCTTTACTCGTGTCAAGCTCGGTAAAAAATGAATCAAGGTGTCATGAGCATGGTTCTTTTCTTGTGTCAAGCTCATTAAAAAATGAAAGAAATCCCCTTCCAATTTGAGTCTTTGATTAGATATCGTAAAATCCCAATCAAATCTTTCGCTTGATCTCGTAAGTGAACCTTCATTCCATCCACATGTTAGTAACTTGTAGTCTACTTAGGTGAATGAAATGAAGCTTGGGGGGCATGTACCTTGAATTGAGTCATTATTTTGGGGGCATGCAAACTTATCTCAAGCATAGTTTATCTTTGTATCAAGCTTGTGTAAAAATGAAACCAAACCCAAGCATAGTTTCCCATGTTTCAAGCTTGTGTAAAAATGAAAACATTTCTCTTTTTACCTCTCGTGATTGTCTTTTTATCAACCTATTTTAGCTAGATGAGCCTTGGTTTTTTCCTTTCCATTGTCACCATCTCTTTGGCCGATCATACGCTTTCACTTGGTTGTTTTACCCTTACCCGAGGAACATATGCAATGAGTGGTCTTATTAGCCAACCTCTTGACCCTTACATGTTTTGAGCAGTTCCATCATGACTGGAACCAATTGCTATCCTTTTATACCACTCGTTCCTCTAGGTGGAGTCATCTTTAATCTCTTTTCTAACTCTCACAAAATGAAAAGATTGTTGAGTATTTGTCATTTTGAACTTGTAAAAGTAAATGAAATGACGTCTACTCAGTATAAGTTTAACCCTTTTCTAGACTGCGATAGACTATTGTACGAAAAAGGAATACCTTAGTCGAACATGGCTAAAAGGTTCTCTTGAATATTGTTTTCTACATTTTCGGGTTTGAGAGATGATTTAAAAAAGGGAACTTTGGAGTTTTCTTTTCTACTTCTTTTCCAAACTCTCTAAAAATGAAAAAGATGTCGAGGTTCACCTCTGTTGGACTCGTAAAACTTAAATGAAGCAGGAATTTTCACCATGACGAGACTGAGCTCCTCCTTCATAGGGCTCGTAAAACTTACTAGGATGGATTCATCCGAAGGGTGAACTTATATGGAAATCATATGCTATCCCCTTCAAGATTGCGATAAAAAATATATGGGGTACTCGCCAGAAATTGTGGGGGAAAAGTGAAAGTGTCCATCTTTTGTATCTTGTAAAGATAGCATGTCACTCTTGAACATGACACTCGTCTCTTATTTGTGTCGGGTTTGGGATACCCTTGCTCCGTCACTTTCCTTCCTAGGTTTGGGAAATCCATTTTCCCTCTCATCTGATCATATCGTTCCGTCATCACGACTTTTGATCCTATGTTGAGTCCAATTCTGCCAAACTCTAGAGTCATGTCGCCGATATGTTCAAGAGAAGTCCTATATGGAGTTCTTTACCGCCTATACATTGTCTGACTTTCTGCCACAGTCCTAAATCATACTTTTTCACTCCACTACATCCTTTGTTTCGTGTCGATGATGTGGGATTCATTATGGCCCTCCTTCGGTGGATCCCTTCCTGTCTACTTCAACTCATTATCCGGGAAGATGATCTAGAAACTCCCTTCCAGTCCCTTAGAGCTTGCATGCCTCAATGGAAAGTTCTTCCCATTCAACGACAGGTTTACATCATTGACCTTCGATCGAATGACTTCACGGGTGTTTGACTTTAGTCCCATTATTCACATTCATGGATTGTGCTGATTATACCTTGAGAGCCATTGTCAATATTGATGGTTTCTCTTGTGCCTATTAACGGTTTACATCATTGACCGATAATCAAGTGGTTTTCTATCATGTTCGACTTCGACACAATTATTCACATGTTAGAATTCGTACATTGATCAGGTCGAGACAAAGCAAAAGAACCTAGATTTTTTCTGACAAAATCCAGGTTGTGTGGAGTTATGGGTCATTCATGATTGTATAAATGTTTTTTCTAGACAGATGGTTACGACCATACCGTGGGTCCATATTCATGATCCTTTTTATTGGATGGTTGCGACCATACCGAGGATCCTTACACATGATCCCTCTTATTCAGATGGCTGTGTCCATACCACGGATTAATGTATCATTAGATGCATATTCATGTATTGTTAGGAATGATCATCAGATATTTCATATATGTCTATGTATATGATTGATTTGCAGGTCTCTTGATGGTGTTGTTCTCGTCCTTGCACTGACTTGTAAAGCATCTCAACCATTACTCCCTGTTCTGCCTTCATGCTTTAGGGGGCATCTTTTACACATTATTTTGTCATTTCTCCTATTCACTTCCTGTGCCATATCCCAAAGTGCCAAAACATTGACTACGATGCAGAATATCCATACAGACCAAAACCTCCCTAAAGAATCAAAGGAAAGCAGTCTTGAAATAATTATGGAGAAAGTTGCCTTAAAACCTAATTTCTGGCATCAACGCATTTTGTTCCACCGCCTACCCATGCTGATGGTAGGTTGTTTAGTTATACACTTGTGCTGTGAGTGCAGGTTTTCATAGGAAAACTCACACTGGCCTCCTTCTGGTAGGTTTTCCCAAACTAGAGGAGAAGCTTCGTGATCTAGAGGTTTCCAGAACGACGAGTTGGATGTTGTTCGTTATGGATGTGGTCGAATTATCCCAACATTACCCTTTGATCTTATCCCTATGAGCTTCCTCCTTGAGATGTGGAACTTCCTCTATCTTTGGTGAGGTCCTAACTCCCTCTCCCTACCTATAAATTCACCCCCCTCCATTCCCAAATGGTTGGGCACTGATTGTTGCATCCCTATGCTAAGATTATGCCTACATGCTTCCCATTTCTAGCTTGGAGAAGGAGTGATTGAAGAGTCTTTGCTTGGACTTGGACATCCACCCAAAGGGAGGCCTAAACATCAAGGCATAGGTTATATGCTTCCCTTTTCAGTTTCTTAATATATAAAACTATTGGTTCACTTTCCATAAATGTTTGTACTGATGCTTCATTTATCTTAATGCTCCTTGATCTGTTAATTGGATTACATTTGAATTATGTTGGTTGCAATTTTATGATTTGTTGTGTTCTTGGTCTCTTGTGCAAGTATTCAAATGCCATGAGCAATAAGGATTGAGCCCGAGGGAGCGAGCGATTAAGATCTTCAACAAAGGAATACATCATAGCATCAGAACGAGGTAGGTCTCCTTCCTCTTCTTTAATTTTGATTGTAGTCTAGGAAAGTTTCTAGTAGATTGACTCGTTTGTTGCTAAATCCACTCATTAGGCTAGAGGGATCATCTCTATTCGCAGAGCGGATTTGGTTTCACAACACTTATGACACAAGGTGAAGTTAAATGAATCGATCATATTATCCATTTGTTTGTTAGAACAACAATATTAGCTTATGAGACCATAAATGCCACTAAAATGGCATGCACAATCCATGGGTCTAGTATCTATGCATGAGATACCTTGTCATACCACAACTCCCTTTTCCTGACAACTAGATATCCTTATTTGGTTCCTAAGTCATGTAGACTATCTAGTAAAATTATTGCTAAAGTAAAAGTAACCTGAGTTATATTATAAAACAAACAATGATGATTAGGGATGCCAATAACAACACTAGTTATCGTGTTTGAGAACATGTCATTTCATCCTAGATAGAACTTAATACAATAATGATAGTTCCACAACTAACAAACCATGAGTCGTGTGGGTACAATGCAAGTACTCTGCACAAGGTTTTTGGAGTGGAAAATTCTCATTGAATTACCTAGAACCTTAATTTTAAGGAACCTCATATCAGTTATAAGGGTAGGCTATGACATGAGCATATTAGCATTTTCTTCAGACTGCACAAAAGATTTGCATGTTGTCTGGTCACATTACATAGGATTTATTCATCTCATGAGCCTATATTGGTATATAAAGAGGCAGACGATGTTTAAACACACACTATTCTATTTTTCAATCCCCACATAATGCTGCAATGGTGACCATTAGTCCACATCAATGTGTCGTGCACATTAGGAGTTACATAGAATTGGAATTTAGTATCACATAAATAGTCCCAACACATTTAGGTATCACCATTAATAAGCCACTCAATGCTATGGAAATTAGGATGGGCACTGGGACTTAGTCAATGATTCTCCTCTCAACCACTGACAGATTTCCAATGCAGTTGTCAACCCCTAGCATATGAAGACTGTCCCAATGACTAGAACTTTAGGGATTCCAAAGGTCTAACTCGACCTCCACCCTTCTAGAAAAAGGCTATTCAACTATATATTGGTACAAGGATTCCAGAGTTAGGCTTCCTCCACCCTTTAGTAAATGAGGGACTCCAGAGGTGCAACCTTCCACCCTTTAGCAGTTGAAGGACTTTAGAGGTGAAACCCTCCACCCTTTAGTAGTTGAGGGACTCCAAAGGTGTAGTACTCCACCCTTTAGCAAATGAGGGACTCCAAAGGTGAAATACTCCACACTTTAGTGGTTGAGGGACTCTAGAGGTGCAACCCTCTACCCTTTAGAAAATGATGGACTCCAAAGGCGCAGTGCTCCACCCTTTAGCAGTCGAGGGACTCCATAGGTGTAGTGCTCCACCCTTTAGAAATTGAGGGTCTCCAAAGGTGCAACCCTCCACCCTTTAGCAAATGAGGGACTCCAGAGGTGCAGTCCTCCACCCTTTAGCAATTGAGTGACTCGATAGGTCTACACGGTAGCTTCATGTAATAAAAAGCAAGGAGTCCATGTTCATCGTACCTTGATAAGACACAGGAAAGGTGTTTTAGGTGCTGTTAAATTAGATAGGCATACCTTAATCAAATCTTACAAACAAAATAATATCACGGAAAATCAATAACGATGGCAATATAATCTATGGCCATTATGTATGAAGAAGAGCATGAAATCACAGTATGTAAGATCACATCATGGATATAGATTTCTAGTCTTCAACAACGCATGGTGACCCCAATGTTAAACCAAAACTAACTTGTCCATAAAAAGGAGTTTAGTACCTCTGCCCTCCTCATTAGGTCAAGGCTATTATAAGGCCCTACATTTGCTAATAGTTATCATGCTCTATCTATTCAAAGCCCCAGTTAAAGCATACAAGCTAGACTTGGAGTTCATTAACCGTAAGATTCTTACTTGGAATCCATGATGTTTTTACTTAAATTTATGAGTTTGTAATTGAAGTTTCAATGAAGGTTTTTCTTCAAACATTTTAGAGGCATTCTACTGTGAGTGTTTATTCATTAACTTGGCTTCAATCAAATGCACACAGTGGAAATGATAACCCCAAAATAACTACTAGTGAACTCACTGTTATATATTATTTACTCAGAAATTTATGCAGATATGGAACATAGGTTTCCCTACAAATGAACCATACCAGACTTTTATTTCTCCATTGTACAAATACATTCAGAATATAAATGTTTATGGAAACCTAGTCTTTTTCTTTCTCCAACAAGGCAACGTTTAGCTCAACAATCCTTTCTAGGGTAGAAGCCACATGTTTCAGTATAGGGATGTCATGGCCAGCAGAGCCAAACCCCTTCTTAAATCGTCCCGAGGCAAATAAACATGCACCAACAATCTAGTCCACGCAAAACTTGTCCTTCAGGTGATATACAACTCCAGAGATAATATTGCCACCATCTCCCCATACTGGTTAGGCTCTCGTCCCTTTAACACCAATCCCAATGTTATGTCAAGTTTTCCTACTATCCTCCCCTCTTCCTTTTTCCCTTTCCTATTTCTATTGTCCGAATGACGACTCTAGGTAGTTAGAGTTCAACCCCTCTGGACTAACAAAGAAGTTACTCTTGTATCTTTCCCTGAATTGGTTCTAGAACTTGTAGAATTCTAGGGAAAAAATATTTTCTTCCATGTGCCAATTCCCTGCAAATATCAGGCACGCTCCTCACTCACGACTACCTTCCCTCCACCTCCTCGATTCTCCTTCTATGAATTTTTATTGCACAAACCTCCATATTTCATGTGCAAACTTTGGACATCTAACCCTTTTTTTGTTGAAAGGTAGATTAACATTTAACATAGTCCAAAGTTTGAGTGATTAAGGAACATACCCATAAAATCCCCTACTCTATACCAAGTCTTTACTAGTGTCTACCCCTACCCACACTAGGGGATTTATTTTATGCATTAAAAGGTGAATCTATGTTTATCCTTTAACCATGTATCTATAAATATTTTGGATTACAACATGTGTTGATCCATGAAAATCATATTGTTAGATAAAGGTTATGAATTATAACATAAAGGAGCACTAGGCATACTAGCATAGGTACAATTGTTATTTTCAATGGCAAAGGCAATGGAAAAGATTGGAAAAGGAAACTACATTGGTAAATATGTTGTCATTGGTGGCAAAGGAAATTGATGGAAAAGGAAAACATTTTTGGCAAAGTAAAAATCCATGGTAAATATTGTTGGCAAAGGAAAGCATGACAATCATTGGTGGTAAAGGAAAAAGTAACAAAGGTGGAAAAGGAAAGCATGACAACTAAAAAGCACTGTAAATAGTGTTTTCATCAATGCCAAAAGGGGATATTGTTGGAAATATGTTGTTATTGATGGCAAAGGAAAAGGCAAAGGAAATGGAAAAGATTGAAAAAGGCAATTGAATTGGTAAATATGTTGTCATTGATGGAAAACAAAATTGATGGCAAAGGAAAACATTGTTGGCAAAGTCAAAGGTCGTGGAAAATATTGTTGGCAAAGGAAAGCATGGCAATTGCAAAGCACTGTAAATGGTGTTGTCATTATTGGCAAAGGAAAAAGCAAAGCATGGAAAATGATCAATCATAAGAAGATCATCATGGATGAGAATGGTGAAAAGACTTTGGAGTCGATTTTGGAGCAGCAAATCATATCATAAGTAGGTTGAACCCACACAGTTGGAAATATCTCAGAAAAAATCTTTTCGGTGGTATGCATAAACTTAAAAATGGCTTCCTGTTGTGAAAGTTAGAGCTAGTAAAAGTTGGTGACCCCAAGTCAAACTATTTCAAAGTTAGCAGAGGTTGGATGAGCTTTGGCGCACAGCCAAAGTAGGAAGAAATTCCAAACTCAGCGGATATGGTGTTGAAGCCTCTATGCAAAGCTTCAGGCTGACTTGGAGAGACAATGCAATAACTAAAATCTGTCCCATTGGTTATAAGTGGAGCCCACCTGGTGGTAATACCTTGGAGGATATACCCTAGTGGTATGTTAACAGTGCACAAGTCTTAGCAACAGGGAATATGTGGCAAACAATGCTCAGGTCTTAGTGAATAGGCATATGCGAAAGCCACAACATTAGTGGAGAGCCTTCCCATAGGCTGTAGGTGGAGCACACAATACAAGTTGGCCTGACAGAGGCATCCCAGCGGGTGCACCCCGGAAGATTGTGTAGGGCGCAAACAACTATGCATCGAGTCAAGTGGCAGCGTCCCGATGGCACTGGAGACAACCCTTTAGATGGGCTTTGTGGTCATGGGGAGTGGTTTCACACACATTCGATCACGTAGATCAATGGTAAAGATACACCTTGGGGAGGTTCCTCCCAAAACCACAATCCACTTAGGAGTGGTGTCGAGGACAAAAGGATTGAACTCGGTCGTTTTAGGAAAAAATAAATAACAAAGGAAATGGTCGCAAAACAAGGCCTCAAAGGATCTTTTTTCTCTATTACAGGAGGACAGGTGGCAACTCGTGATTGGCCTAGAAATTAAAGGATAGTGACGTTAGCATCAACCAATAAGAGGAAACATGGCATGCATATTTGGCATTTTTATGTACCCAAGTGAGTTGTTTCCGGGTGACACCTGTCACCACTCTAGAGGTGCCAGGTGTCCATGGTGATGTCAGCATGATATCATCCTAGTAGGATCATATTGAAAGATTTAAATAAGTGCACAAGAGATGTTTCCAGGTAGCGAGAGTCGAGACACATCGACACTGATAGCATAACAACGACCATTTAATGGGAAGAGTGCAGGGAGGACCCTAGAGGACACGAAATCCTATAAGGATGATCCCAGTGAGGTATAAAATGGGCACTTAGCATAGACGCTAGGTATAAAGCACCAAGCCATGATGGAACAACAACAACCAATCAGAGAAGCATCGGGTGATCCCCATGGACACGTCAACCCAAAGGTTAGACTCCGACGACTTATTGTGGTGCATATAATTGAATGCACTAGGAGGAAGGGATCTACAGGCTAAGTGCCCATACATGGCCCTATGCCACATGTAGAAACCAAGGGAACAAAGATATAAAGAGCCACAGAGGCTTCGGGAGCGGCTAAGGGCCAACTCCTTGGATTGTTTCGCCTAGAAACAAAGGAACGTCGACCTTTGGGCTGGTGCTTGGTTATTTCATGTAGAAATAAACCAATGGCACAAAGCCATTAACACAAGGTTTTGGCTCGTGTAGGGTTTAACACCCAGGGCCCCAGCCAATGGTTGTAGGGACCTGGTCTTATGGCAGGAAAACAGGTAAAGGAGCCAAGAAAAGGTGCTAAAGGCCAAAAGTGGCGGAAATATTAGTTTGGTAGTAGATTTTGTAGTTAAGCCACAATTAACTACAAACAAAAATAGAAAACCATAGCTAAAACTTGTTAAAAAGGCAAAAATACATAGGAAAACAACCGAAAACTTAGAGTGTGAGTTTCAAATAATGGTAGTAGAATCAATTACTTGGTGAACAACCAGAGGACTGAAATTAACAGGACAAAGGCAAAAAATATTAATTCATGCATCATATTTGGCAAAAAGATAACTAAAGATTAATTCAAAAATATTAGTCCAGAATTTTTTAAAAGAAAAATTCGAATAACAAAAGTCAAAGGTATGGAAAGTGGTTGTAGAGAAGAGTGTGTGGATTAGAAGTTATTGGTGCAACATGATGCATAATAGTCTGGGTATGCATCAAAGGTGAATCAGAGACCAATTTGGGAATCTGAAAGGTGTTTTTCCAGAAATTGTTGCTAGTGTATAGAGCTTGGTGATTGGTGTATGATGTGTTCAATAATGACAAATCGCTGAAAGTGGTGGTGTTTTGCGTCAGTAACCAAATATTATTGAAGGTGTTTAAGGTGTCTTTGGTGAGCAGTTGCAATAAGAATATTTATTTTTTGTGAGGTAAGTGGTCTCTTAGTTCTAGTATGAAAATGGATGAAAGATGGATCAACAAGGTCAACAAGTGGTAGCTTGCAGATCATGGGTAGCAAATCCTTCTAGTGGGTGCTAGTAAATGTTCAGGGGCAATAGTCCCTTTCAGAAGAGATTGATAAATGAGAAGGGGCAAGAGTCCCTTCCAGTGAGTACCGGTAAATGAGCAGGCGAAAGAGTCCCTTCCAGTGAATACTGGTAAATGAGCAGGAGTAGTAGCCCCTTTCAATGGTAGCTGATAAACGAGCAGGGATTGAAGTTCCTTTTAGTAGAAACTAATAAGCCTACAAGTGGTAGATTATGGGACCATGATGCAATCAAATTTAAGTTTGTAATAAAAAGAAGATTGGTGTCTTGTGTATATTTTTCTCATGTGCTTGATGTTTATGATGTTATGTTCTACATGATTGAGTTGTGTTGTTGATCCATGAATAATTGTTAAAGTGATTAAAAAGTGAAAGTTGTGAAGAATTGTATAATTTGGCAACACTACTAATTCACCCCCCAGTAGTGTATGTTATGAAATAGGAAAAATAATGATATGTAAAGAAAAAACAAATACAACACCAAAAATTTCAAACATTCAGAAAATACTCATAAAAACTCCAGAAGTAAGAACCAGCTGAGCCATTTTATTAATCGAATGGAGCAATTACAATAGTATAGAAGAAGTGCACCTAGGCTTGCCTCATTGGCAATCGTGACAAAGCCCAGGTGATAAACAATAAGCCAAAATGTTGATAATAGCTGCTCCAATGATGCTCGGTGCTGCCCAGTAAATCTGCATTATCTGCTAGAAAGGAACTGCTAGAAACCCCACCTCCGCTGCTCAGAAAATGTTGCAAAATTAACCTCAAGCTCCTTGACCAAAACTCACCAAAACCCAGAAATGTTTTGGTCTAGTTCTGACCTCCCAAAATTGACCCCCGAAAGGCTTTATGCCCTCTAAGACTGTTGAAGCATGCCACCTTCCAATACTCCAACAAAATCCCCCTCCAATACTCAAGAAAAGTAGTAATCACCTCTACTAGTGTTTCCCTTGTCTCTCCTGACGAGGATCAACTTCAATAGCTGAGTGTCCACCTCCCATGTGTGCCCAATATTCTCCTTATGTGCTAGCCCAGGAAGTGTGAAAACCCCACTAAATAGTAGCTCTCTCCTCCAGCGCAAAAACTCACCCAAATGGAAAAAGAACACCAGAGCCTCCTTTCCAAAATTTCTCCCGACCAAAGCTCCTTTGAATAACGTCAAAATCACAACTCAGATTCTCCCATTGCATCCTCTAGAAATACGCGCCACCTGAAGACACTAAATACAACTGCTCGAAACCACTATCTCCACCGAAAGAATATGGATGAACCTCCCTAGGGTGGCACTTGAAGTCCCCTAAAGAAAGGGCATGTTCTCTGCTTGAAGAACTCTTGCTAAACAACGAGTGAACAGATTAAGTAGCTCGAGCAACCAAGAAGAAATTCGATATGCCAAAGATGCTCAAATGAGGAGTTATGCCTTCCTTTTATAGATTTAATGGATTACTTTTCCCTCCATTTCCCTCCTTTGTCGGTCCCATACTTAACCATCAACTTACCCTCTCATGCAATTCGAACTAGGGAGTGTGTATTTTCCTAGTGTGGGTGGCCCCCATGTGTTACTTAACAAAACCCAAAATAAATTACTACTAATGTCTAAGCTTCCTAATAAAATCAAATGGGTCCCATCTCCTCCAAAATTGGCCCCAAAATGTAGTGATTAATCTTGTTCTAAAATAGTTTAGGAAGGGACATTACAGTCCTCCCCTTCCAAATGTTGCTTAACCCCAAGCAACTTCAATGATGGATTCTCAAGTATGTGCTCACCCTCCCAAGTAGCATCCTCATCTGGTAAGCTCTTCCAACACACCAAGTGTTCTCTAATTATGTTTCTCCTGAGCTTCCTTTCCATGGTCTTCAATACGGCTTCTAGTTCCAAAACCAAATGCCCCTCATCATCAAGTGGAGTCAACTCCACAACTGATGTAACCTGTTCCCCAACACCCTCTTGAGGCATCAAACATGGAAAATGTTGTGGATCTTGCTCCCTGGTGGTAGCTCCAACTCATAAGCTACCTCTCCAACCCTCTTGATCATCCTGTACAGACCAAAAAATTGTGGTTGCAACTTTTCGGCCCCCTTCTATTTCAGAGTGGATTGCTGGTATGGCTGCAATCGAAGGTACACCAAGTCCCCTTCCTCAAAATTCCTTTCCCCCCGATGCTTATTAGCATATATCTTCTGCTCATTCTTTGTTGTTTGTAAAATATCCTTAAGAGCCTTGAGGATATCTTGGTTCTCTAAGATCCAATCTTTGGGGCCCAATTGTCTCCAAAAACAATGTCAGCAAAAGATAAAGCATCATAACCATATAGAGCACGGAAAGGAGTCATACGAATGGACATATGATGTGTAGTGTTGTAACAATACTCTGCCAAGTGCAACCATCAAATCCAAGCCCTCTGCTACCCTGTCACATAGCTCCTGAGATAACCCTCTAGCCATTTGCTCACCCTCTCTATCTGGTCGTCGGTCTGTGGATGGTAACTAGTGCTCGAGGTGAGCTCGGTGCCAACTACCCTGAAAATCGCCTACCAAATCCCCCCCCATGAATCGGCTATCTTGGTCACTGACTATAGTATTAGGGAGTTCGTGTAGGCAGAATACCTCCCTAAAGAACAATTCTACCTCCTATGAAGTTGAATACCATGTTAGAATGGCAAAGAAATGTGCAAACTTGGTCAACTGATCGACTACCACAAAAATGCAATCCTTCCCCTACACCGAGGGAAGCCTGTTGATGAACTCCATAGAGATACTCTCCCATTTCCCCTCAGGAATGGGAACAGGTTGCAACAGTCCTGCTGGATGGGTCAACTCCCCCTTGTTCCTGACAAGTCTCACACTCATGCACATATCTCAACACATCCCCCTTGAGGCCCTTCCAAGTGAAGTGTTCCCTCACTGCCATATAGGTCTTCTTGAACCCTTGGTGCCTAAATAAGGGAGAATCATGAGTTGTACGAAGGATTCACTCCCTCAATTGTGACCCCAAAACCAAGAATATGCTCCCTTTGTAGTATATAACCTCATCCATCACCCTATAGTGCTCATCTGCATAGCTTCCCTCTAAGATCTTGCATGCTCCATGATCCTTGGAGTACTTTACTAATAGTTTTGACTTCCAATCACGGTAGATGCTCATGAGTGAAAGTCTTGCGGGTCTCCTGGATGGTGCATATGCAACCACATTGTGCTTCCCCTACACATACTCAATATCAAAATTGTAGGCCTACACCTTGTTGACCCATCTCTGTTGTTCATCATTGAGGCCCTTTTTCCCCATGAAGTGGTGAAGGCTGTTGTGATCCGTCTTCACCCAAAATCGGTTAACCACCAAGTATTGTCTAAACTTGGCCAATGCATGCATTATGTTCAATGTCTCCTTGTCATATATGGAATACGACCTCTCATGTGGTAGGAGATTCTAGCTCTCAAAAGAAATGGGGTGCCCACCTTGGGACAAGACTGCCCCGATCCCCTCACTCGATGCATCACACTCCAATGTGAATGGCTGTGTGAAATCTAAGAGTGCTAATATCGGGAAACAACTCATCACCTCCTTGAGGCAGTCGAATGTTTCCTGAGCTCCATCTGTCCATGCAAAAAACCCCTTCTTAGTCAGATCAGTAAGGGGTGCTGCCAATTGTGAGAAGCCCTTAATGAACTTCTGGTAATAAGTACAGATGCCCAAGAATCCTCTCAGCGTTGTCACATCTCTAGGCTCTGGCCAATCCCGAATAGCCCTAATCTTCTCCTCGTTCACCTTGACCCCATCCGTGCCTATGATGTGCCCCAAGTAGAGCACCTCTGTCAGCCCAAACTTTCACTTGGACATATTGGCGTAGAACTGTTGCTCCTCCAAGATACATAACACCGTCTCGATATGCTGCAAGTGCTCCTCCCACGTCCTGTTGTAGATCAAGATATCATCAAAGAATATTAGTACAAATATCCTTAGTTGACCTCTGAACTCATGGTTCATGCATGACTGAAAGGTCGCAGGTGTGTTGGTCAACCCAAAAGGCATGACCAAGAACTCAAAATGCCGATAATGACATATGAAAGCTGTCTTCGAAATATCCTTCTCCCTCACCTGAATCTGATGGTACCCAAACCACAAATATATCTTAGAGAAGTATTTGTATCCTCTAAGCTCATCCATCAATTCATCAATATGTGGAATGGGATACTAGTTCTTCAATGTCTTCTTGTTGAGTGCCCTGTAGTCAATGCACATGCGTAGAGTCCCATCCTTCTTCTTCACTAGCACGACTGAAGAATCGAATGGACTAGAACTCAGTCTGATGTGGCCCTATGCCAATAGCTCCATGATGGCCCTCTCAATATCATCCTTATAGGCTTTGGGATGCCTATAGAGTGTAGTAATGACTGCCTTCACACTAGGCTCCAACTATATAGTGTGCTCAAACCCCTTGTTAGGTGGTTTCCCTGGTGGTATATCTCCAAGGACTACCAGATATATGTCCAGTATCGCCTAGATGTTGGATGCGGTGGCTTGGCCTTCCCCCTAACCTTGAAAATCCTCAAATATACTGCCCATGCTATGTCTCCATGCCTCAAATCTACCTCCATCATGTGGTTCAAAACTGTCTGTGGAGGATATGAATGCATGCCCCGAAGAACCACTAGCTTACCATCCGACCCAATAAACTCCATATTTAGTTTCCTCCAATCAGTGGTAACTCGGCCAAGGGAGTACAACCATTGGAAACCTATCACCACATTGGTGTTTGATATATCCACCACGAAGAAATGGTCTATCATCAAATATTTCTCCATGGTTAATGTTAGAGCGGGAACATATCAAGTGCACTGCATAGTTCTATTGCCTAGTACTAGAACTGAAAACCCCTCAAACTCTCCAATGGTCATGCCTCTCCACTAGACCATCTGAGCATCAAAAAAAAATTTGATGGCCCCCTTGTCTACTAAAACTGAGACACACTTCCCCTGCACTATGCCCCTGATCCTCATGGTAAAAAATTTGGGAACCTCGCACAAAGAAGCTAGGACTCTCCCAGATGGTGCAAAAGGTGCTCCCCCATGCGGTGGTGGTGGTGGTGGTGGTCCCCTCTCTGTTGGATCCTCATTATCTCTCCCACCAAGCTCCAACTCCACCTCATCCTCTTGATCGATGTTTGAGAAGACCTCGATGTAATGGGCCTTACCTATTGTGCACTGATGGCCTGATGCCCATGGCTCCCGACATGTAAAACACAACTTCCTCATCCTGAGGTTTCTCTTGGTCTCATCGTCCAATTGTCCTTTCCCTTGGGATGCTCTATGTGCTGGGGGAACTCTCGTGTCACTTCCCTTATGAGGGTAGGTAGTGAGTGGTGGAAAGGGTACCCGAGTCTTGGGGATGGCCCCACACAAGTCTCTCGTACAAGTCACTGCCTCTAGTAGAGTAGAGGGCCGTTGTGACTTCACCAGTCCCTGCAGTAGCTCCATCAGCCCCTCCACAAATGTGTATACTCTCCTAGCATCTAACAAATCTGGCACCATGACTGAGACCCTCAAGAACTCTGAACTATAATGATCGGGATGTCCTATCTTCCTCAGCTGGGTCAAATCCCTGAAGTGAGCCTCTGAATCCCTTCGATCAAAACACATCACTACTCTCCATGTGAATTCCTCATAGGAGGTCACATTGGCATGCCCCATAGTGGACAAGTCATGAAACCACCAGTCGTGTGCCTCCCCCTCCAAATGCAATGTGGCCATTTTAATGGCCTCTACCTCTGTCATCCTGTTGAGCTGGAAATATGGGTCCAACTTCTCCACCCAAGCATGTGTTGTGCACTTGGTAGTGCCATCGTAGGTGGGAAAGTACATCTTCCTAATGGTGCATTGTAGCTCATAATTGTACATACCATGGGCTCCATAGCCCTTCCCCTTCTCATTCTATTTGAGCTTGCAAAAGTCTCTGAAAGATAGCGCCTCTCTAAAATCTTCTCCCATGGACTGTCGCTCCCTGAAATGCTCTCCCATAGGTTATTGATCCTCAACTCCTCCCAGTTCACCTTGTGCCAAAGGTAAGAAAGAAGGTAGAGTGGCTCGAGTTGGCCCACTCGAGGATGGAGGCTACGTAGTGGGTGAAAGATGATCATGTTGTTGAGAGACCCCCGAAGTCTCTCCAAATAGAAACTCTCGATGAGTGCTCCACTCTCGGTTCTGCATTTTGATCTCAAATAGAATCTCCTTCTGCCCCTTTGCAAAATTGGTCAGAGCCCTCAAGGGGCTATAAAAGGAAATCACTTCTCTGCTCTTGGGCTCCCCTATGTCTTCTACTTTCACTGCCTTCCCATAGTCCTCCGTGTCTGGAATTCTGTCCAACCCCCTCTCCCTGCTCTGGTACCTTTACCTCCTATAAGTAATATTATGTTGGTCCTCTTCACTCATAGGAAAATCCCCCATGGCTGAGCCAAGATCTAAGCTCTGATACCGCTATAATGTTTCGAAATAGGAAAATAGTAATATGTAAAGAAAAAACAAATACAACACCAGAAATTTCAAACATTCAACAAATACTCATAAAAACTCCAGAAGTAAGAACCAACTGAGCCATTTTATTAATCAAATGGAGCAAGTACAATAGTATAGAATAAGTGCACCTAGGCTTGCCTCAATGACAAGTGTGACAAAGCCCAAATGATAATAACAACTGCTCCAAGGATGCTTTGCATTACCCAGTAAGTATGCATTGTCTACTAGAAACCCCGCCTCTGGTGCTCAGAAAATTCTACAAAATTAACCTCAAGCTCCTTGACCAAAACCCACTAAAACCTAGAAATGGTTTGGTCTAGTTCTGACCTCCCAAAATCAACCCCCAAAAGCCCCTACGCCCTCCTAGACTGCCGAAGCACATTGTATGCTAATACTCCAACAAAATCCCCCTCCAATACTTCGAAAAAGTAGCAATCACCTCCACTAGTGTTTCCCTTGTCTCTCTCGATGAGGATCAGCTTCAATAGCCATGTCTCCACCTCACATGTGTGCCCAATATTCTCCTTCTGCGATGGCCCAGGAAGTACGAAAGTCCCACTGAATAGTATCTCTCTCCTCTAGCCCAAAAACTCACCCAAATGGAAGAAAAACACCAGAGCCTCCTTTATGGAATTTCTCTCAGTCGAAACTCCTCTTAAGAACGTCAAAATCACAACTCGTCTTCTGCCACTGCGTCCTCCAGAAATACGCACCACCTAGAGACATTGAATACAATTGCTAGAAACCACACTAAAAATCTCCTCTAAAAGAATATGGATGAACCTCCCTAGGGTGGCACTCGAAATCCCCCGAAGAAAAGGTGAGTTCTCCACTTGAAGAACTCTTGCTAAACAACATGTGACCCAACTAAGCAACTCGAGAAACCAAGACAAAATTCAATATGCCAAAGATGCTCAAATGAGGAGTGATGCCTTCCTTTTATAGATTTCATGAAGCACTTTTCCACCCATTTCCCTCCTTCATGGGTCCCTCACTTAACCATCGACTTCCCCTCTCATGCAATTCGAACTAGGGAGTGCGTATTTTCCTACCGTGGGTAGCCCCCACGTGTTACTTAACAAAACCCAAAATAAATTACTACTAATGTCTAAGCCTCCTAATAAAATTGAATGGGCCCCATCTCCTCCAAAATTGGCCCCAAAATGTAGAGATTAATCATGTTCCAAAATAATTTAGGAAGAGACATTGCAAGTCCCTTTCAACGGAGATTGATAAACGAGCAGGGGCAAGAGTCCCATCCAGTGAGTACTGGTAAAAGAGCAGGGGTAGTAGCCCCTTTCAGTGGTAGCTAATAAATGAGCATGGATTGAAGTTCCTTTTAGTAGCAACTGATAAACCTACAAGTGGTAGCTTGTGGGGCCATGATGTAATCAAGTTGAATTTTGTAATAAAAAGAAGATTGGTGTCTTGTGTATATGTTTCTCATGTTCTTGATGTTTATGATGTTATGTTCTACATGATTGAGTTGTGTTGTTGATCCATGAATAATTGTTAAAGTGATTAAAAAGTGAAAGTTGTCAAGAATTGTATAATTTTGCTACACTATTGATTCACCCCCCCAGTAGTGTCCTAGTTTCCATTATTTCTAAGACATAATGCTTCATCGATAAATCTATCAAAGCATCATGGAAGGATATGAAATATGCCTTTATTCAAAGGGAATTCACAGAGATATTAGAGGATATGGAAGTATACATTAAAATAAAGAGGTATAGAATCCATAAAGTAGGATGCAAATTTCCGGTGCTTCCATGTGCATAAGTTATTGGATGGATTTTGCAACACTTGGATAAAAAGAATATAATTCTCAGTAGTGTAAGTGGGAAGGAGATTGCCACCTACCATCCACATGATTTAAATTCCTATTATTAGCAAGTAACCTGTGGGAAGTACTGTAATACACAATTCTATGCAATTTGGACTAACTTTGACACCAAGGAGGTTATCAATTCATGGAGGTAGGAGCCTACAAACATTCGCCAAAAGCTACGTGCAATTTACAAGACTAAGTATTTGAGGATAGTCTATCGGTACCTTATGGCAATGTGATACAGATTGCATGGGAAAACAAATGTGGAATATTTTGAAGAAGGATATATTTATTTACTCAACTTGATTATTTCTAGAGGCAGAATATTCAACTGGGATGATATCCTTGCTTAAAAACTGTGGATCAATGTGTAGGATGTGAAGAAAGCTATGGAAGCCAATCACTCACTGGAATTTTATATGTTTGGCTATTTTCTGGATGGAATCTGTGCCTACTATGCATTCACAAGAATGAAAGGAACTGGACCCCTAAAGAGAAACTTCTTATTCATCTCCATTGTAGACTATTGTCAGAAGTAAATTTCCGAGGAGTATATAAGAGACTAGATGAGCACTTTTTTACACTTTCATATCAGATGATTTTTAATGTGGAGCCTCCCTGCATGACAAATCAAGTGAAGGAGGCACTTTATGAGATTATGGATTTTTTTTCTTCACCACAAGGCACATAAGTCATAGTTTTCGGGTGCCAAACTGCCCCTCATCTTATGCCAAGGTATGTGAACAACAAGGTGGCCATTCAAGAAGTTTCCTATCAACTAAATACAAGTTTGTCTGCACAACTCTAAATGAAGAAGAAGTCCCCATGGGCCTCTTTTCCTTTATAGATTGGATCATATGAGCTCAAAATCCTTAAGGCGACTAAATTTCAGAATGAAGAACTTAAACGACTTCATTTTGGAGAAATGAGATTCCATAGATATGACCCCAGGAAGGTTTGCAGACAACATTGTGCTAACCTATGTTACACCTGGCCGTATGTATCTATGACAGTTCTAGAAGATGAAAAGATAAAAAATAGTACAATGCATTAAGGAAGAATCAACCAGGTAATGAGGTATGCCCTTACCATGTTGCACATGTGCCATATGTACAAATGGAGGGAACTCAGTATGAAGTGACCACCCCAGCCAATACTATATCACTGAAGAAGAGGCTAAAGCATGATCCGATAGTGGAAGGTAGCAAAAAGTTTAAGGGAGGTCGTCTTTGCAAAGGTGCAATAGAAGCGGAGCAACAAAAGAAGCAAGGGAGGAAGAAATGAGGAAGAAGAAAAGAAGCAAGAGGGGTAGCGTAAAAGGGAGGAAGAATAAAAATAGAAGGAGGAACAAGATAAGAAGAAGCAAGATGACTTGCTTAAGAAGAAGGAAGAGCTAAAAAAGAGAAAATTAAAGGAGATGCAAAAGGAACAAGAAGAAGAAATCTTAAAGAAGCAGAGAGCAAAGTAAGAGGAACAATGAAAGTGGTTGGGGGAAGAGGAGATGAAGATAAAACAAGAAGAAGAAGTTGCACAGAGAATGAAGGATGAACCAATGGCTCGTGACATAGAAGAAAAACTAGAAGAAGAGGAAGGTTATATTGAACCTATTGCAAATGAGCCAAATATTTAGTTAGAACCTCCTCTCACTGGTGGCCATCTCCATTTCATCAAGATGGGAATTACTCCTCCACCTAATGAAAGGGTTATGGATATACGAACTTTACCTTTGACCAACTGAAGAAGAGGATCATACAGGAGAGCTGAAGGTACTATCCTGGTGACCTTTCCCTTCCTGTTACCATAAACACATAAAGGGTTATAGAATCCAACACAAGAAAGAACCCTCAAGCATTCGTTGCAAGAAATGTGGCCTTTGCGACAACAACACAAGATAATACAAAATATCTTTTGAGTCATAATGAACAACTGTAAAAGGAGATGACTGTTGTAAAACAACAGGTTGATCATCTTATTACAAAGAATTAGAAGTTGTCTTCTATCAATACCAACATGATAAAATTGTGGTTTGCCACATTTGAAGAACTGAAACCAATGAAAGATACTATGAAATAAATTTACAATGAGATTATCCTCTTGCATGAAGTGATGGGGCCCTTGGTTGAAATCTAGAAAATATCTCAAGAAATCCTGAAGGTTCTAAAGGTAGCATGTACAATTGTGGATCTAATGCGGGATTCTGGCATCGAGTATTTGAATATTCTTGAGCGATTGGCCAAGAAGGACATATTAGTAGCCAAGGAAGACAAAGTAGATTTGAGGATGCACACTCAAAATTATAACCAACTTGGTGAGAATGTGACCAACACTATAACTTCTTATGTCTGATTACAAAACAATTTAGAGTCATTGGAGCAAAATCATAAAATACCTTCTATGGGAGCACTTGGAGAAATAAGGAGTAAATATGTCAGAATGAAAGAGTTGAAATAGTTCAAAGAAAAGATCATGAAAGCAACAATTCAAGAAGGCTTGGATGTGACCAAAAGTACCATTCTACAATATGTGATTGAACCAACAAAATTCCATATAAAGTTATCCATGTTAGGGAGTAGTATACAATCAAACTCCAGACCCATAATGCCAAATGCATTGGAGGTGAGGATGTGATACAATGAAGATCTACCATCAAGAGTCAAAGATATTGTAGCAGAGTTCAAAGCATGGCACTCACACATTACAAATGAACTCCACTCTCAAGCTATTGATTTGTATTTTCCTCCTAGATGAGGAAATTTGTCTTATATAACCACCATTTTGAATGTAATTTGTCTTTTATGAGAATAAGAATTTCAAATGTATAAGGAATTCCAAGAGACACTTATGTAATATGAAGAGTCATATAGAAGTCCATAGGTTCTAGGAAAGTGAAGAGTCATGAGGAATCCTAAGGGTCAATCTCATTTGTTATAAATAGTGCCTCATAACTCAAGCAAAGGGCTTACACTTTTGGATAATTGGCCTTGGATTCTCTAGTTGTGCATAGGGGAAAATATCATTATTTGGAGAAGCAAGTGGTAGCTTCATGTTCCACTGTTGGGGTTAGTGTTCCATTTTTGTAATAGTGTACTTGGATATTTCATTTAATCATCATAATCTCTCAGAGACAACACTCTTTCATGCATGTATCATAAATGTTATAAGACTATTCTTTGAATATTTGCAGTATATACTTATGTTAGGCATACTAAAGAGAATGAACTATTTCGTTAGCTTTAGAAATGAATCTTGTTGAATGGGTGTTGTTATGGTTTTCACGATTGTTGTTATCTTATGAACTATTTTGTAGGTTAATTAATGATTCTTCCTTTCATTGCTCTCACATGTCTCTCTTAGGATAATACTACTACTTTTCTAGTATAGGCTCACTTTTCATTTCTCTCTCGTGGAAGTTCTGTTTACACTTTGCAACCAATGTCTCACAAAGATTACACACTTTCTTTCCTCAAAGTTATGTGCATGATCTCTTTTGTGTGTTTTGCAGCCAAGGCACACCTCCAAGATATTTTGCAATGGTGGTTGTGCCTAATATTCAGATAGGGATCCTATTCCAAATGGTGTGAGGTCTAATTGGGACTTTGTATCGAGGAGACCCCCTGCATGTTGGTAGTTTCCAACACCGTCAGCAACTTTTTTTTTTAATCTTTTGGTATCTATATATATATATATATATATATATATTATTACTTGTTTATAATTAACCTTGTTATCATAGACACATAGATAACTCTAAATTTTTCTAGGTCTCTCTGAAATATTAAGCCAACTCGGTTTTAACACTATATTCATTTGTATTAGTAATTACATATATTTTCTTCCAGACATTTTATGGAAGGAAAATAAAACTACTAGTATATCTTTATGAAACTATCCTTTTTTAACTAAATGATTCTATGTTCAATTTTTCACATCAGTATACATAAAAAAAATTCCATTTCTTGTTTTCTTTTGTGGAACACAGAAAACATATATATATCGTAGAATTTCAAAGTAAAATTTCCTAAAATAAAAGATTCATTTTATTCAACCACCTAAGTGCATGTTTGCAGAAGTTTTTTCACAATAATCAAATAAATGCATCTCTTCCTTCTTACATTTGCCTATGTAAAACATTTATAATACTTGCATATACTTCATAAGATTCTACCGCATCCAATAAAATTTAGTATAACATTGGCAATGAAATGTTTAGAGTACCTACTTGACAAATAATTTTTTTGGAAAATAATGTTGGAGCTACCAGGATCCACCCAACCTTGACTCTTTCTCTTAAAAGTGCCCCCCTCAAGCTTCAAATGGTTTGCAAGTCAAAATACTTCTATGTTCTTTCTTTTGTAATCCTATACTTCTCACCCCATTTCTGCATTGTGTGAGTTTTTATGTCAGTATAAGACAAGAAACATACCCTTTTCCCAATTTAGTTGGTAGTTAGTAACTACCTCCTCCTTATCCACCAAGTGGCAGGTAGTTACTTGGCTCATTAATGAGCCCCACTCTCCCCAGCCTCCTAAGACAACATCCTATATTACTAGGAGAGTTATTGATGCATAAACTTACATAATTTAATAATCAGATCCTCATATTAGATGCCTAGGTCTTATAGCATCAAGGGTAATTAAATTTAATCATTAACTCGTAGCCCATAATTTCTATTCAGCCAATTGCAACTTTAGAATTATTTTCCATATTTTCTATTAACAACTTAACAAAACAAATTTACATAAGATAATTATCAATGACATAATATTAATAAACCAATCCCAATTAAGTCTTAAAATTAGAACAATGAACGCACTTGACATATACAATTTTTACAATTAAACACTATGTCAGGGGATGTCACATAAGAAATCCTCAAAATGTGGTGCCTATCATTCTTTAGGCTTATGTGGTTCTAGTGGGGGGTTGGTTTCAACTAAATCTTATAAATATTTTGTTTTTGTACCATCTTGTGTAAGTAATTTGTAAGAATCAAATCTTGTTCTCAAGAATTAGTAGGATCAAGTGTCAAAAGTTCTAGTATTAGATCCCCCTTCTTTTGTTTTGAGGAGGATGGTTTTTTGCCTTTTTTAGAATCATTGAAGAAATGATTTATATTGTATTGATTCTGATGTACTTTCACTATGTGTTATGACCACAAATTTTCACTTAATACAAATTGTTTGTTCTGGATTTAAAAAAAATCATATAATACAAGATTACTTATATCTTTAAATAACACATTCATTATGTGCGTGTGTACCTTCAAATTTCAAAATTACATCTCCAGTGATTCAAAAATTTCCCCATGCCCAAAAAAATGGCCTCAAGCTAGTACAAAGAAAGCCCAATTATATTAGTAGTGGCGCTATAGCCATCAAAATGATCAAAAGAAACCGAGACCCACCCCACCAAAACCATTACAAAAACTAACAACATGAAAAAAGGAGCATAAGATTGGATCAAGCATATGACTAAGTCATTGGTTCCAGACCCTGGGCACTAGTACCTGTAGGTCCAAAAAGATTACCCTAACATTAGATATGACTATCCAAATAGGCGATATGAACATCCAACCATTCCAAACAATATTTTTGATGCCTCTTGATCCTCTGAATATCATTGAGAATTGAAATTATTTCATTCACGTCCTATCTTTTTTCCTTCAACACCTGACCAAGAAGAGTCTTCATCTCCCAATGCAAAGTGATAGAAAGCAAGTATTGGTTACTTTCCCCCTTTGTTTTCCCAGTGTCTAGAAGCCAATTAGAGACCTTTGTAGCGATTCTGAATCCAAGAAAGCTTGGTTCTCATGCACCACCTGAGACTCCAACTAACAAATATTTTCTTTCATAGCAGGGGAGGTTGAAGTATGGTAGCGGGAGGCTATCTCTTGCGCCTAAGCTTGGGAACAAAGCCTTCCTATTGAATTTCGGCCACCCCACCCAATCGGGCCATGAAAACACCTCATGCATTGTCTAGCCATATTAACATAGACAGTTTGTAACAGGGACTTTGTACTCCTACAAACACTGGGAGTGACCCTCTGCTCTGTAGCCACATAATCTAACCACCAACAAACAATCTCAACCGCAAGGAACAAAAGAAAACTCTACACCATAGAACCACGACCAAAATTCTGGAACCCATAGAGCAAGACATTATAACATCTCTTCTGTACTGGGATCGAGCGTGCCTCTTGACGCAATTACCATACCAAAATCAAATGGTATGTTTATATTTTAAGAAATACCCTTTAACACTGGGAAAGAATGTCATAAATATATTATCTCAAACTTTGGTCCTTTGAAATATCCTTACACTTTTACACCTTATTTCATGTTATTAAATTTAGTTTTATATATTAAAAAAATAAAAAATTATATTAAATATTATTAGGTATGGATTAGAATTCTAACTTATAATTTCTATATATGGAAATTCATAAGTTGAAATTTTAAATATGGATGAAATGAATAAAAAAATCAACTTTGTTATGCAAATTTACAATATCAAATTTAATAACATAGAATTACTTTGTTACATTAGTTCCTACGATTCTAATTTCACATATGAGAGGAAATTGGAATTAATAAGATGTAATTTTTATAAAAGTTTTTAATAATTAAAATAAAGAAATTTTTATTTTTGAAATTTGATAAAAATAAAGAACTAAAATGTGATTTTTGTTTTTTTTTTGTTTTTTAGAAGTAAATGATTTATATTTCTTGAAAACATAGGATTACATTCTAATTCATTGAATTCTGATCTGGTCAATCATTGGCAATACTTGATCTGATTTAAAACTTCAACTTTTTTGAAAGTGCATAATTTAGGTTTCTGCCCATAACTTTAAAGACCAAAAACTATATACTAGAAATAAGACCTCCTAGGCCATTTTTAAACCGATAAATATAGAACTAAAACATATAAAGGCAAATATAGGAAACTAAGAGACAATTAAAAGGAATTATCTGAATTGGTGGCTTCACTAGGTATGGGCTCCTTGTTGCTTCTTGGACAATATCTTAGTTTATGAGGGATGCGCATGTGTTTCTTGATACATCCCAAATTGCGATCCAAAGCTATCATTTGTCACTACATCTGATCAAAAGTGAGGAGAATGTCCTCCCTGCTTTCAATTATGTCCACGAAGACCCTTCCAAGTAGGAACTTAAGGTGCATGTATATGTCCATCGTATACTGTATAAATTGTACCACTGATGAGCATCAAGAAACCAGTCTGTTACTTCTACTAACTTTGTGTCTAGAGTCTTTGGTTTTCCAATTCTTGTTCAACCTAAGAAATTTCCTCCTTGATAGGTTGAGGAGTGAGCTCTCTAACCCATGAAACAAATCTTTCAACCATTGATTATGCTCATGTGTACCCTCATTTCTGACAATATGTCGCCTCGTAGTGAACTCGAGCTCTCTGACGTGGCATATTTCTTGTTTTGAATGAGATTTTAGCCTAATAGAAGACATGGGCTCCCCCAAGCTTGGAGAAAAACCTTAATAAAATGATGGACCTTTCAGAAATGTGATCCCCATGGAGAGCCTTATGCACTAAAATAAGTTAGGGAGTCTTCACTTGAAACAACAATATGGAAGCCTTAAGATGTGGGAGAGACTCTCTTTTGGAAGAGAACCAATTTCCCTCACCTTCACTTGTAAACCCAATTGACACCAAATAAAAAATTATGAGGAATTCAAAAATTTTCACATAAAAAGTGGATTCCAACCTGAATTATCTGCTTCGAAGAACGTCTACAATTTCTATGCTTGACTAGACATGGGAAGCATGTAGGTATTGTGTTCGATTAGACAATTTTTTCTGCGTAGTTAGGCCAAGGCACAAGAAAGACCCACAAAAGTCCATGGAGGAGGTTAGAGACTAGGGAGGCGAGGGAACCAATGCCGATTTGCTTGATTTTCCATCGAGAGCCCCCAAGCAGGTGCCAGAGTAGACTAAAGCCCAAAATAACAAACTATCAAATTTCCTGTTAGTGCCGAAATCTACCTAAGGTTGAAGGAAGGCAAGTCTAGGGTAACATCAAACCACTCTTAACCTGGTAGCTAGCCCTACCAGGTCGGGAGAGGGCTCTCTCCTTGTCAATCTCAAAAAAAAAAAAGACAACTTAGGCTTGAGATGACTGAAAGTAAATGCTGATTTTAGGCTAGGTATATTTTCTCAGAGGATTTTGATTGATTTTAATGGTTGGTTGCTGGATCAGATGAGGAAGACAGCTTTGGGTCCGAGAAATCAACTCAGATTTGCAGAGGTTTCTGTGGGGTGAGGTAGGTAAGTGTTTTAGCACTTTGAAATGAATGCGATGGCGAGTCTAAATACTGGTGAGGAGTTGGAGAGGGCATGCAAGGTTCATGAGTCCTCTTCAAACAGTAGAAACCATTAAAAACTAAATGTATCCTCTAGGTAGAGCATTGAATAACCTAATTCTCTTGATTCATTTAGTTAAGAAGAAAGAAATAGATGCTGGAACACACACACACAAGAGAAACTAAATTACAGAAGGGAAAACAATGCCAAGACACATTACCACAAGAATCCCACAAAATGCTGCAAACCCCTGGTTCATTTCCTTGCCAAACTGCAGAAGCGATTTACAATAGTGCTCAATGCATCGACAAGAGTCCAACCTTGACAAATGACTAAGAAAGTACAAGATATAGGCATCAAACCACCTATGCTAGCCATCAGGGGTCGAATCCATAAGTCAAGGAGCTGTTTCAACAACATCTAAACTAAGAACTACAAAATAGGTAGTGGAACAGCTTGCCTCTAAAATTATGGAAACTGTTCATTCATCCTCCAACCAATTCTAACTGATGTATCTACCCCCTCAAGTCATTTTTCATCATATTGACATCATAGTACATCATATCACATCATATTACATCATTACCAAAGAGAGAAGAAAAAGTCAACTAACAGCTAAACTGGGCGAAATTCTGAAAAAATTGGCAAAATTTCTCCTATGTGCAGCGCCACTGATCCTATGCGTAGCACTTTTTCCAGGCCACTTTTGGAAGGCTTCCCGAAGTCCAAATCAGGTGCAGGATAGCTCGTTGGAAATCTTGGTGAGTCTACTTTCTAGAACAACTTGAATTTTTGGATTTGGAGTTCATTTTCCTCTCCAAAAATGGAATCTCCCAAGACTACTTCCTGTGTGGCAAAAACGTGGCAGAGAGGGCACTTTTTGAGTGTTTTTTGCCCTTTTGGAGACCCAGAACTTGTCCAAAAATCTCAGCCATTCCTGAGCATGCATATTTTTTCATGCTGATTCCAAAAATGCAAACCTTTTTGCAAATGGATGCCCCCAACAAAAGCGTAGCGCCGATGGCGCTATGCACCTGCTGAAAAAACCTGTTTTTTGCATTAAAAATTTCAAAAATGACAAAAAAATCTCCAAATTCCTTGAAATTTGGCATGAGTGATCCTTTTTAGGTGCTTTGCTGGGCCAATGATGCTTTGGCCAAGATCTTGAGCTTATCTTGTTCTTTTTTTCTCCTCAAAACTCTTCTTAGCTTAGCCTTTAACCTCTTCACCCTTGTTTTGCAAATTTTGTTCCGGGTTAAGTAGTGATAGGCCATATGGTGCAACATTTTCTTTTCTTTGTTGGCTTTCTCAAACAATTTCTCTAGATGAATTTTTGCCTCTCTAACCATGATTCCCGGTCAGTATCAATTTCTTGCTCAAGAGATGTCATCTTGATTTTTCTTCTTTTTGCCACTTGCCCATTTTCTCTAATTGTTTGCAGCTCCATAATAGTTTGTTTGTCCTCCAGTTGTTTGTTCTCCTTCTCAAGAAAGTTAATGATCCATTTTTCCCTCTCAAGGTCAAGTGATAAGGCTTGGATTTTAGCTTCCTTCTCTTTGATGATTATATCCTTGAGTCGTGAGCTTTGAGAGCTCAAATCAGTGTCTGCCTCCTCAATCAAAACAAAATCCCTGTCTTGCCCTTCAGTAGGGCCCTCTTCATGTACCTATTTCTTTCCTTTGTCTCTACCCTGTACCTATTCAACTGAAGAAGAAGGCAAAGCACCTTTCATCCCCGGTGAAGATAGCATTTGCTTGTGATCCAGTGAAGAAAACAAGACCCCTTCCACCCCTGGTGGAGATAATACTCGTTTGGCAGCAGCAAAAAGTCTCCTAGTGCCTTTCTCATAAGTGAAAAACACTGGCACACCTGTAGTTTCAATCTCATGAACATCTGGCTGGTTTGAAGGCCCTCCTTCCTCTTAAAGCACCGATGGAATCACCTGAGGGCCTTTGAAAATCTCATGTGCAAGGAAGGTATCCCATGGTATGTTCAGCAAGCTTAGCTGATGCAAAACAACAATTTTAATCAATGAGAAATGGTAAATGTTGCTGAACTACTGAGGAGAAGGTTTCCTTTGCACATATAGAGCCATCTTCTCAATATTCCTGCATATAGAGTATGGCAGGTTCATCATCCTCACTCTTGTGAAATGCATCAACAATCTGACATGGTATGTATATAGACGGGAAAACCTCCCTTCACAGGTAAAATACTTGATGATGAGTTTCATGAGTGGAGCATAAGTGTTTTGCAAGTATTTAAAAGGAAAAACCCTGCTGATTTGCTTGTGATAACCAGCCTTAATGTAAGGCTCATAATGCTCTCTGCCCACAAGATACCCCTTATTCCACTGTTCACCTACATTAGGGATGCCTATTGCTGCTGCAAGGATTTCAGGTGTCAAGGTGAAAGAGACACCAGCAAGGTTCACTTGATGAGAGGTCAATTGTGAAATTTGAAGTAGAGGAAGGTGATAAAAATCGTTTTAAAGCTCAATAGACAGGTGCGTAGTGCTGCCTCTCAAGTGCGCAGCGCACTTTGTATGTGTAGCGCCCGAACAAATCTCAGTGTAAAACCTGCACCAAGTGCGCAGCGCCAGGCATGTGTGTAGTGCCAAAGCCTAGGTGCGCAACACCGGTGAAATTTTGAGTTTTTTGCTCAGTTTCGCCTCTTTCTCCCAAAAAAACGATTTTTTGCCTTTAGCTCACTCACTTGCAAAAAATGAAGACTTCAAACACATAGATGAGCTTTATATCCCCTTGGCTTTAATTTTTTCATTTACCAAAACCACTTTTCTAAAGTCTTAGTCATTTTTCTTTAAAAGCTCAGTTTTTCATTTGAAGTTTGACATTTCTTGATCGATTGATGCACTGATGCATAGGTACTTTTATTTTTTGCAGTGGCTGGAGTTGGCAAGGTGACCAAGAGCAGCTACGAAACTTATTACATATAGAAACATTGAAATTTGTACATGAAATGGAAAAAACCCCGTTTTCGTTTTGAGGTGAAACAAATTTATGGGGCCTAACAAAAGTAAAATTTATGATTTTATGAGTTTATTTATCTTCCTCATGTCCCTGCTGACCTTTTACTCAGTTTTGGATGACTATGACAACAAACCCTAAACCTAGTGAGACAAAACCCTAAAATTGATTTTTATGAATGAAATGAAACTGGATGACAGTAAATAACCTGAAAAATGTGACAACAGGTCAGCATATGAATGACATGAGGGAAATTGACATAAAACCACTACCATCAGTTGATCCATGACCTAATGGAATGCAGCTGATCAGATGGGACACCTAACATGCATGCAAAAAGAGTAATTTGATCACTGATGGAGGGATGCAGATACTGACACTAACATTGGCTCCAATGGGGATGGTAGCTCCTGGGAGGTGCCAAGAACCACAAATCTCTAGAAAAGTAGATAAGTGCCTTCATCCATTGGGCAATATGGAGTCAATAACTTTAGAACACCAAACAAATACCTCAACTCGAAACTGACTCAACTATGACTCAAACAACTGACATTAAAAAAAACAAACACTGAAGCCAAACTTTCAGTTTTATAGGCTTCACTTCAGGCCCCAAACTGAATGAATGATGATAGTACAAACTTTGCAACGAAAGAAATAAAATGGTATGTACAATGAAAAAATATGACAGCAGAAAACCTCTCAAAGATAGTACCGTTTGGGAAGCCGACCATTTATTGGCCCTCCTGGACAATCTTCCCCGTTCATTTCTTTGAGTAGAAAAGCATTTTGACCTCGATATGTAGCAATTCTATATGGTCCCTTCCACAAGTTCTTGAACTTGCCATGCTTGCCTTTATCCTCGTTTCTAGCATCCCACTTTAGCACTATGTCTTCAATCTGAAATTTGTCCGCCTTTGCCTTCCGAACATAAATCCTTTTAATTCTCTCTTGCAGCCTGAAGGTATTATGAAAAACTTCTTCTCTTGTCTATTGTAAATGGATCATTTGGCTTATTCTCCACTGAAAATGATCTTCCTTGCTGCCAGCTTGCTGTAGAAGTTTAACAACCGAGACTGCGAGAGATGTCAGGAACATTGTGTCGATACCATATACAATCTCGAATGGAGACATGCCGATTGACTTCTTTTGACTTACTCTATCCGCCCATAGTGCATTAACCAATTTTTCATGCCAACTCTTCTTATTCGTTTCCAACAGCTTTTTAATGATGTTGAGCAATGATTTATTTGAAGATTCAGCCAATCCGTTACCTTGCTGATAATATGCAGTAGAATGTCCCAAGGTAATCTTGTATTTACTACAAAAGTCAATCATCTTTTTGGACTTGAAAGCAGATGCGTTATCTGTGATCAGTGTTTTAGGACAGCCAAAACGTGACAAAATATTATTTTCAAGAAACTGAATTATTACCGAGTCTGTAGCCTGCCGAGTGGGGATCGCCTCAATCCATTTCGTGAAATAATCTGTCGCTGTTAAGATCCAGTTTTGTTGAGCTGAAGATGTGGGATGAATCTCTCCAATAAAATCTAGGCCCCATTGCTGAAATGGTGCACTAACTTCAACTGGCTTAAGAGGTAGAGGCTGCAACTTTCTCCTTCCCTGAAAAATCTGGCATTCATGACAACTTGTAACAGTTTTATAAACATTAGCAAAGAGGGTAGGCCAATAGTACCCTGCTCTCAAAATTTTGTTAGTCGTCGTCTTCCAAAATAAGTGACCTCCACAGTTTTCCTTATGAAAATCACTCATGACCTGTTTTGCTTCCTCTTCGACCAAACAATTCAGCAAAATGCCTCTGGGATCTTTCCAATAAAGTGCATTTTTCAAAATACAAAATCTAGCAGCCTTTAGTTTCAGAGTTCTACCTTTATTTTTAGCCATCCCAGGTGGCGGTGAAAGGTGTTGAAGCATGTATACAATATCTGAATACCAAGGATAAAGAAGAAAAATTTTAGATACTTGAATCAACAAACTATTTTGATCTTCTTCAGACATGGCTGCAATTAGGTTTATGTCCAATGCATGTAAATTAGACTCCGCCATTAGCTTTGCTAGACCCTGCCAGTTGATTAGCTTTGTCGGCTTTATCTCCAAGTCATATTCTAGCAATGCTGTGATCCATTTGCCTCTTCTGCCTTCCAGATCTGTTTGTACCAAAACATATTTGACTACTGCGTTAGAGACATAAGCAAGAATATGAGAGTGCAAAATATATACCCGGAAATCTTTCAAAGCTTTCACCAAGGCGAGAGCTTGCTTCTCAATAATGTTGTATTTTAAGGCTGCATCTCTTATTGTCCTGCTGAAAAAGGCAATTGGCTTTTCAAGATGATCTCTTTTATGCATTAGAACTGCTGCCATAGTATGTTCAGAAGCGAATGAAAATAATATAAAATCTTGTGAATAATCCGGACTGACCAAAATCGGATCTAAAGAAAGAGCCAACTTTACCAAGTTAAAAGACTTCATGGCTTCTTCGGTCCACTTGACCACACTATCATTCTTCAACATATTTGTAATTTCCCTCAAGTGTTCAGCTAGATTAGGCACAAAACAACGTAAGAAGTTCATCTTACTGTTAAATGCTTGGATCTCTTTCTTATTACGAGGAAAATTTATTTTCTGAATAGCTTCCACTCTAGCAGGGTCGATGCGGATTCCTTCTTTTGATATTATGTGACCCATAAGCTTTCCCTCATCCATGGCAAACAAGCTCTTTTTGGGATTGAGTGATATTCCATATTTTCTGCAACGCTGAAAACAATTTTCAGATGGTAAAGATGCTCCTCATCTAAATTTGAAAAGACAGTCAAATCATCAAGATACACTACTAAAAACACATCTTTTTCATTTGCGAAGGCAATGTCCATGGGCCGCTGAAATGTTGCTCCAACATTCTTTAAACCGAACGACATCTTGGCATAGTGAAATGTCCCCCACGGAGTGGTGAATGTTGTCTTGTCCCTGTCATCTTCATGAACCAAAATTTGATTGTAGCCAGAATACCCTTCGAGCAACGACATACGAGATGCTCAAACTACTCTTTGTAGTATATGGTCCATTTTCGGCAACGGGTAATTATCTTTCAATGACACTTTATTCAAATTTCTGAAATCTATGCACAATCTAATCTCACCTGTCTTCTTCCGCACGGGCACCAAATTGGAGATCGAATATGAAAATATGATCGGAATGATTATACCAGCCTTGTACAATCGATTCACCTCTTTTTCTATCGATGGCAGCAACTTCAGATTTATCCTTCTCAACTTTTGGCGGAATGGCTTCTGATTTGGCTTAATTGGAATGATATGTTGAATTATACTTTTGTCGTACTCCTTCAAATCTGTATTGTCCCATGAAAATACATCAGAAAATGAAGACAATAAACTAATGTACTTAGCTTTTACCTGAGGAGGTAATGCCTTTGACAACTTCACCATCTTTGGATTTTCTGTTGTTTCGATATTAACATCTTCAACACCCTTCTTAGTCGGCACTAAGCTTGGCTTGCGGGCTACATCATCTTAATCAAATAATTCCTCTAAAGGGATAAGGCCTTTAGGGATGACATTATCTTTCAGCTATAAGACCTCCATCTGATTTACCTCTGTTTCTGGTTCACCATCATATTTCTCACCATCTATAGAAGTGTCTTTATATTTGCCTTCATTTTGCAGAAAATCTTCAATCTCTTTGTCGTCCTGAAACACCTGCCAATATATTAGATTATCAGGGACAGCTGGGCGATGCTTCACATGGATTTCAAACTTATTATTTGAATTCATTGGGATTTTAAAGTTATTTGCAACTGTAGCAAGAGAATCTGCAATAACATTTTGTGTACGAGGGACACATGTCAAAGTATGATCTGGAAACAAATTCAAAATATCTAGAACCGCATTACGGTAAGACCTCATTCGAGGATGTTTGGCTTGGTATTCACCCTTGAACTGTTTGATTACTAATTCGGAGTCGCCATAAACTGAAATTCTCTTTACATTCAACTTCTTGAGTATTTTCAAGCCTGCAATCAGTGCCTCATATTCGGCTTCGTTATTGGAACAATCAAAAGCCAATTTATATGAACAAACTCTTACATTACTTGGGACTTTATTTGGTAGGAAAACAGGGCTGCGTATCCAAATCCCAATTCCTGCACCATCCTTACCTACTGCTCCATCAAAATCCATACTCCACAAACCGGCCTCTTCCTCCAAGTGCTGGAATTCTGCCTGCTCTTCTACCTTTGGCTGCTGTCCATCAATTTTCTGCTGTTGGCAGAATGTAGACTGTTCAATGGTACTTTCAAGCCTTTGTCTCTCTTGATCAAGTATTGCCCTGAAATTTTCTGTTATCTCTGGAATATCTTCAACTTTAACTAGTTGACTATGTACATCATTAAAACCACTGTGAGAATAAAGAACAGAAGATTCTAAATCTGTATTTACATAATTAATTGGATGATTCAAAGGTTTCTCCTTGCTCGTGATCATATACTTCATCTTTTTCTCCCTATATAATTTTCTCTGCTGACCAAACACGGGAATACTGGCATAGGAGAAATCTAATTGCAATGTCCCTTTGAGTTTTGCACCCCACGACCTAGATAAAAGCATGCCAAATCTAGGGGGAATGTCGGCCACAACTACATCCATGAGAACATTCTTTGCTGGAATCTGATCTAAAGTCACAATCAAATCCTTAATGAGACCAATACATCTGACCCTACCGGAATCAAAGGAATAAAGATCATGATGTTTGCGAGTGATGTCCGAACCCAACTTTTCCATAATTGCCTTTGGCATTAGGTTGTGAGATGCTCCTGAATCAAACATGCCATTTTGCAAGACAAAATCATTCAATCTAAGGCTGATGTAAAATGGGGCTATGTCACTATCCTCAGATTGGCCTTCTAATGCCGGACCAAAAATAAGCTCGGGTTGGTCATCTTCCACATTAACCATATCAGACATGGGATCTACATTCAAAATCTTGGACACTTGACTCTTATAACTGCTATTCTTCATTAATTCCGTCAGAGGTATTGACACTCTTAACTTAGCAATCTCATTCTCTAAGCTAAAGGCTATAGTTTTATCTACCTCTTTGACTGGACCATCTTTCTGTTCAGAGTTTTCCTTTGCTGCATTTGGCTGATTTGACTTGTCATTTGTTGATTGCACTTTGCTTGAAGTAGGATCTGCTCGCTCCTTTCCTTTTTTCTGAACATTTGGAGAATCATTCTTTGGTTGTGCTGCTTCCTTCCGCTTTTGAATTGGATTGATTGGTACATCCATGCTCTTGAGTGAATACTATCTTTGCTGTGCTGTGAGTGCATTCATATATCCCCTCTAATATTCATCTAATTCTTATTCTAGGACTGTTTCATTTGCTAATATAAAATCCTTATCTTTTTGTACAGCCGGGCTTTCTGAATATTCCTCATCTTCTGTGATATAAATAGGCAAATCATCTGCTGTAAAAAAGTGATTCTCCTCTCTTATTGGATTCTCATCATCCTCCGATTCTGGGCCATGCACATAGTTCTACTGTAGAGGAGTCTTGACTTACTGCTGCATTGATTGATCTTGCGCTCTTTGCTCCCGCTGTTTAATCCTGAACTGTGGATGCTGCTGACCATAGAAATTTGGATTTCTGATCTGTGTCTCGGGCTTATCTGCAATGGTTAATCTATCAAACATTTTCTCAATTTTACAAAGCAAATGATCTGAGGAAGAAGCTTCCTCCTTTATGGTCACCTTCTTCTCGGTCTTTATCCGAGCTCTCTTAGCTAGCAGATTTGCTTCCATACTCACTGCAATTTTTTGCATATCTTCCAATGTAGCAGGGTCTCGCTCTCTCAATTGGTATGCCATGTTGGGATCAAAACCATCGGGAAATTTTATTAAAGCCAGCCACATTGGAGGTTTGATATCAGCTGGAATAGCATTATAGAGAGTATTGAATCTTACACAGTAATCCTAAACACTTTCACTAACATTCCTCTTTATATTTTCATACTTGGAAAGAATTTGGAGTGGATTTTTCTTTACCTCGCAATGATCCAGAAATTGTTTATGAAGAACCGCCAATGAATTGATAGTCCCGGCAGGCAGTGCTTTGAACCACTTTCGCACCTTGCCTCCAAAAAAATAAACGCATAGTCACATTCTCTTCATCTATCTCATGAAGATCAAGGAAGTCATTCATCCTATCAACATGCTGCTATGCTGTGATACCTTAGGTAGCATCAAACAATGGAATTTTACTTTGGTAATCAGCAGGCATAACATCCAAGTTCTGTGGCAAAACGAGAGGTGCATATCTGGCAACCATTCCCCGAGGTGGATTGGAAACTGGCCTTGGAGAAGCAAGAGGATTTATAACAACAATAGCAGTCAATGCAATGGGTGTATGGGGTGTGGAAGGTGGTGAAGAAATGATAGATGTTTGAGGTGTTGAAGGGGGAGAAGAAACAACAGATCTTTGATCAGATATGGTGGGCTGCACGGGAATGGTGGGGATAAAAGGACGTTCAGTACGAATTTCAGAGCTAGACAAAACAACAGATGATCCAAGAGTAGCAGTTGCAGATTCTAAGATCTTGGGAATGTTGGTAGCCACAATAGATGTTTGAAGTGAATTCAAAATATAAGCATCAATTGATCTATTCACTCTTTTAGTTTCAAGATATTGGACAAACTATGGATTTAAAAGAGTATCAACAAGTGCACTTTCATATTCAGTTTCAAACAATGATAGAACAAAATGTTCATCAAACGGGAGATCTTCGAGGTATTCAAAAATGATAGGGCATGAATGAGATCTGAAAACCGGTGCTGGACTTAAAGAACTTTCTTGCCTGAGAATTCTTGGAATGAGATTTGGGTTTTCATACATAGGAGGAGGATCAGGATCAGGATTGGCCGTAGTGTATCGTCTGGAAGCCAGTGTGTTGAATTGTTCCCAAAATTTCAAATGGACATTACAACCTTTTCAGCCTACTGAATCCTAAACTCATCATCCAAAAGTGTAGAATTGTTTTCGAAGTACTGGGGTAATAGTTTTCATTTCTTCCCCAGTTGAGTCGCCACTATGTTAGTGCCTAAATCTACCTCAGGCAGAAGGAAGGTAGGTCTAGGGTAACATCAAACCATGCTTAACATGGTAGCTAGCACTACCAGGTCGGGAGAGGGCTCTCTCCTTGTCAATTTCAAAAAAAAAAGACAACTTAGGCTTGAGATGATTGAAAGTAAATGCAGATTTTAGGCTAGGTATATTTTCTCAGAGGATTTTGATTGATTTTAATGGTTGGTTGCTGGATCAGATGAGGAAGGTAGCTTTGGGTCTGGGAAATCAACTCAGATTTGCAGAGGTTTCTGTGGGTCGAGGTAGGTAAGTGTTTTAGCACTTTGAAATGAATGTGATGGTGAGTCTAAAGACTGGTGAGGAGTTGGAGAGGGCATGCAAGGTTCATGAGTCCTCTTCAAACAGTATAAAACATTAAAAACTAAATGTATCCTCTAGGCAGAGCACTGAATAACCTAATTCTCTTTATTCATTTAGTTATGAAGAAATAAATAGATGCTGGAACACATACAAATAAGAGAAACTAAATTACAGAAGAGAAAACAATGCCAAGACACATTACCACAAGAATCCCACATAATGCTGCAAAACCTTGGTTCATTTCCTTGCCAAACTGCAAAAGTGATTTACAATAGTGCTCAATGCATCCACAAGAGTCCAACCTTGACAAATGACTAAGAAAGTACAAGATATAGGCATCAAACCACCTTTTCTAGCAATCAGGGGTCGAATCTATGAGTCAAGGAGCTGTTTCAACAACATCTAAACTAAGAACTACAAAATAGGTAGTGTAACAGCTTGCCTCTAAAATTATGGAAACTGATTCATTCATCCTCCAACCAATTCTAACTGATGTATCTATCCCCTCAAGTCATTTTTCATCATATTTACATCATAGTACATCATATCACATCATATTACATCATATTACATCATTAATTTACCAAAGAGAGAAGAAAAAGTCAACTGACAGCTAAACTGGGCGAAATTCTAAAAAAACTGGCAAAATTTCTCCTATTCGCAACGCCACTGATCCTATGTGTAGCATTTTTTCCACACCACTTTTGGAAGGCTTCCCAAAGTCCAAATCAAGTGTAGGATAGCGCGTTGGAAAGCTCGGCAAGTCTACTTTCTGGAACAACTTGAATTTTTTGATTTGGAGTTCATTTTCCTCTCAAAAAATGGAATCTCCCAAGAATGCTTCCTGTGTGGCAAAAAAGTGGCAGAGAGGGCACTTGTTGAGTGTTTTTTGCCCTTTTGGAGACCCAGAACCTGTCCAAAAATCTCAGCCATTCCTGAGCATACATATTTTTTCATGCTGATTCCAAAAATGCAAACCGTTTTGCAAATGGATGCCCCCAACAAAAGCGTAGCACCGGTGGCGCTAAGCACTAGCTGAAAAAACCAGTTTTTTGCATTAAAATTTCAAAAATGACAAAAAATGCTCCAAATTCCTTGAAATTTGGCATGAGTGATCCTTTTTAGGTGCTTTGTTGGGCCAATGATGCTTTGGCCAAGATATTAAGATTATCTTGTTCTTTTTTGCTCCTCAAAACTCTTCTTAGCTTGGCCTTTAACCTCTTCACCCTTGTTTTGCAAATTTTGTTCCAGGTTAAGTAGTGATAGGCCATATGGCGCAACATTTTCTTTTCTTTGTTGGCTTTCTCAAGAAATTTCTCCAGATGAATGTTTTCCCTCTCTAACCATGATTCCCGGTCAGCCTCAATTTCTTGCTCAAGAGATGTCATCTTGATTTTTCTTCTTTTTGCCACTTGCCTGTTTTCTCTAATTGTTTGCAACTCCATAATAGTTTGTTTGTTCTCCTGCTCAAGAAAGATAATGATCCATTTTTCCCTCTCAAGGTCAAGTGATAAGGCTTGGATTTTAGCTTCCTTCTCTTTGATGATAATATCCTTGAGTCGTGAGCTTTGAGAGCTCAAATCAGTGTCTGCCTCCTCAATCAAAACAAAATCCCTGTCTTGCCCTTCAGTAGGGCCCTCTTCATGCACCTGTTGCTTTCCTTTGTCTCTACCTTGTACCTGTTCAGCTGAAGAAGAAGGCAAAGCCCCTTTCACCCCTGGTGAAGATAGCATTTGCCTGTGATCTGGTGAAGAAAACGAGACCCCTTCCACCCCTGGTGGAGATAGTACTCGTTTGGCAGCAACAAAAAGTCTCCTTGTGCCTTTCTCATAAGTGACAAACACTGGCACACTTGTAGTTTCAGTCTCATGAACATCTGGCTGGTTTGAAGGCCCTCCTTCCTCTTGAAGCACCGATGGAATCACCTAAGGGCCTTTGAAAATCTCATGTGCAATGAAGGTATCCCATGGTATGTTCAGCAAGCTTAGCTGATGCAAAACAACAATTTTAATCAATGAGAAATGGTAAATGCTGCTGAACTACTGAGGAAAAGGTTTCCTTTGCACATATAGAGCCATCTTCTCAATATTCCTGCATATAAAGTATGGAAGGTTCATCATCCTCACTCTTGTGAAATGCATCAACAATCTGACATGGTATGTATATAGACGGGAAAACCTCCATTCACAGGTAAAATACTTGATGATGAGTTTCATGAGTGGAGCATAAGTGTTTTGCAAGTATTTAAAAGGAAAAACCCTATTGATTTGCCTGTCATAACTAGCCTTAATGTAAGGCTCATAATGCTCTCTGCCCACAAGCTGCCCCTTGTTCCACTGTTCACCTACATTAGGGATGCCTGTTGCTGCTGCAATGATTTCAGGTGTCAAGGTGAAATAGACACCAGCAAGGTTCACTTGATGAGAGGTCAATTGTGAAATTTGAAGTAGAGGAAGGTGATAAAAATCATTTTGAAGCTCAACATACAGGTGCGTAGCGCTGCCTCTCAAGTGCGCAGCGCACTTTATATGTGTAGTGCCCAAACAAATCTTAGTGTAAAACTTGTGCCAGGTGCGCAACGCCAGGCATGTGCGTAGCACCAAAGCCCAGGTGTGCAACACCAATGAAATTTCGAGTTTTTTGCTCAGTTTCGCCTCTTTCTCCCCAAAACGCTATTTTTTGCCTTTAGCTCACTCACTTGCAAAAAATGAAGACTTCAAACACATAGATGAGCTTTATATCCCCTTGGCTTTAATTTTTTCATTTACCAAACCCACTTTTCTAAAGTCTTAGTCATTTTTCTTTAAAAACTTTGTTTTTCATTTGAAGTTTGACTTTTCTTGATCAATTGATGGACTGATGCATAGGTGCTTTTGTTTTTTGCAGTGGCTGGAGTTGGCAAGGTGACCAAGAGTAGCTGCGGAACTTATTACATATAGAAACATTGAAATTACATGAAATTTGTACATGAAATGGAAAAAACCCTGTTTTCACCTCAAAACTTTGTTTTGAGGTGAAACAAATTTATGGGGCCTAACAAAAGTAAAATTTATGATTTTATGAGTTTATTTATCTTCCTCATGTCCCTGATGACCTTTTATTTAGTTTTGGATGACTATGATGACAGACCCTAGACCTAGTGAGACAAAACCCTAAAACTGATTTTTATGAATGAAATGAAACTGGATGACAGTAAATAACCTGAAAAATGTGACAACAAGTCAGCAGATGAATGACATGAGAAAAATTGACATAAAACCACTACCATCAGTTGATCCATGACCTAATGGAATGCAGCTGATCAGATGGGAGACCTAACATGCATGCAAAAAAACAATTTGATCACCGATGGAGGGATGCAGATACCGACACTAACATTGGCTCCAATGGGAATGGTAGCTCTTGGGAGGTGCCAAGAACCACAGATATCTGGAAAAGCAGATAAGTGCCTTCATCCATTGGGCAATATGGAGTCAATAACTTTAGAACACCAAAAAAATACCTCGACTCGAAACTAACTCAATTATGACTCAAACAACTGACATTAAGAAAAACAAAGGCTGAAGCCAAACTTTCAGTTTTATAGCCTTCACTTCAGGCCCCAAACTGAATGAATGATGACAGTACAAACTTTGCAACGAAAGAAATAAAATGGTATGTACAATGACAAAATATGACAACAGTAAACTTCTCAGGGATAGTACCGTTTGAGAAGCCGACCATTTATCGGCCCTCCTGGACAATCTTCCCTGTTCATTTCTTTGAGTAGAAAAGAATTTTGACCTCGATATGTAGCAATTCTATATGGTCCCTTCCACAAGTTCTCGAACTTGTCGTGCTTGCCTTTATCCTCGTTTCTAGCATCCCACTTTAGCACTATGTCTTCAATCTGAAATTTGTCCGCCTTTGCCTTCTGATCATAAATCCTTTTAATTCTCTCTTGCAGCCTGAATGTATTCTGAAAAACTTCTTCTCTCGTCTGTTGTAAATGGATCATTTGGCTTATTGTCCGCTAAAAATGATCTTCCTTGCTGCCAGCTTCCTGCAGAAGTTTAACAATTGGGACTGCGAGAGATGTTTCCTTGAACACTGTGTCGATACCATATACAATCTCGAATGGAGACATGCCGATTGACTTCTTTTGACTTACTCTATCTGCCCATAGTGCATTAACCAATTTTTTATGCCAACTCTTCTTATTGGTTTCCAGTAGCTTTTTAATGATGTTGAGCAATGATTTGTTTGAAGATTCAGCCAACTCGTTACCTTGTGGATAATATGTAGTAGAATGTCCCAAGGTAATCTTGTATTTACTACAAAAGTCAATCATATTTTTAGACTTGAAAGCAGATGCGTTATCTGTGATCAGTTTGTTAGGACAGCCAAAACGTGACAAAATATTATTTTCAAGAAACTGAATTATTACCGAGTCTGTAGCCTACCGAGTGGGGATCGCCTCAATCCATTTCGTGAAATAATCTGTCGCTGTTAAGATCCACTTGTGCTGAGCTAAAGATGTGGGATGAATCTCTCCAATAAAATCTAGGCCCCATTGCTGAAACGGTGCACTAACTTCAACTAGCTTAAGAGGTAGAGGATGCAACTTTCTCCTTCCCTAAAAAATCTGGCATTCATGACAGCTTGTGACAGTTTTATAAACATCAGCAAAGAGGGTAGGTCAATAGTACCCTGCTCTCAAAATTTTGTTAACTGCCATCTTCCAAAATTAGTGACCTCCACAGTCTCCGTTATATAAATCACTCATGACCTGTTTTGCTTCCTCTTCGACCAAACAATTCAACAAAATGCCTCCGGGATCTTTCCAATAAAGTGCATTGTTCAAAATACAAAATCTAGCAGCCTTTAGTTTCAGAGTTCTACCTTTATTTTTAGCCATCCCCAGTGGCGATGAAAGGTGCTGAAGCACGTATACAATATCTAAATACCAAAGAGAAAGAAGAAAAATTTCAGATACTTGAATCAGCAAACTATCTTGATCTTCTTTAGACATGGCTGCAATCAAGTTTATGTCCAATGCATGTAAATTAGACTCCGCCATAAGCTTTGTTAAACCCTGCCCCTCAATTAGCTTTGTCGGCTTTATCTCCAAGTCATATTCTAGCAATGTTGTGATCCATTTGCCTCTCCTCCCTTCCGGATCTGTTTGTATCAAAACATCTTTGACTGCTGTGTTAGGGACATAAGCAAGAATATGAGAGTGCAGAATACATACCCAGAAATCTTTCAAAGCTTTCACCAAGGTGAGAGCTTGCTTCTCAATAATGTTGTATTTTAAGGCTGCATCTCTTATTGTCCTGCTGAAAAAGGCAATTGGCTTTTCAAGCTGATCTCTTTTCTGCATTAGAACTGCTGCCATAGTATGTTCAGAAGCAAATGAAAATAATATAAAATCCTGTGAATAATCCGAACTAACCAAAATCGGAGTTGAAGAAAGAGCCAACTTTACCAGGTTAAAAGACTTCATGGCTTCTTCAGTCCACTTGACCACACTATCCTTCTTCAACATATTTGTAATTTCCCTCAAGTGTTCAGCTAGGTTAGGTACAAAACGATGTAAGAAGTTCATCTTACCGTTAAATGCTTGGATCTCTTTCTTATTACAAGGAAAATTTATTTTCTGAATAGCTTCCACTCTAGCAGGATCGATGCGGATTCCTTCTTTTGATATTATGTGACCCAAAAGCTTTCCCTCATCCATGGCAAACAAGCTCTTTTTGGGATTGAGTGATATTCCATATTTTCTACAACACTGAAAAACAATTTTCAGATGGTAAAGATGCTCCTCATCTGAATTTGAAAATACAGTCAAATCATCAAGATACACTACTAAAAACACATCTTTTTCATTTGCAAAGGTAATGTCCATGGCCTGCTGAAACGTTGCTCCAACATTCTTTAAACCGAACGACATCTTGGCATAATGAAATGTCCCCCACGCAGTGGTGAATGCTGTCTTGTCTCTGTCATCTTCATGAACTAAAATTTGATTGTAGCCAGAATACCCATCGAGCAGTGACATACGAGATGCTCCAACTACTCTTTGGAGTATGTGGTCCATTTTCGGCAACGGGTAATTATCTTTCAATGACACTTTATTCAAATTTCTGAAATCTATGCACAATCTAATCTCACATGTCTTCTTCCGCACGGGCACCAAATTGGAGATCCAATCTGAAAATCTGACCGGAACAATTATACCAGCCTTGTACAATCGATTCACCTCTTTTTCTATCGATGGCAGCAACTTCGGATTTATCCTTCTCAACTTTTGGCGGAATGGCTTCTGATTTGGCTTAATTTGAATGATATGCTGAATTATACTTTTGTCGTACTCCTTCAAATCTGTGTAGTCCCATGCAAATACATCAGAAAATGAAGACAATAAACTAATGTACTTAGCTTTTACCTAAGGAGGTAATGCCTTTGACAACTTCACCATCTTTGGATTTTCTGTTGTTCTGATATTTACATCTTCAACACCCTTCTCAGTCGGCACTAAGCTTGGCTTGCGGGCTACATCATATTGATCAAATTATTCCTCTAAAGGGATAAGGCCTTTAGGGATGACATTATCTTTCAACTGTAAGACCTCCATCTGATTTACCTCTATTTCTGGTTCACCATCATCTTACTCAACATCTATAGAAGTGTCTTTATATTTTCCTTCATTTTGCAGAAAATCGTCAATCTCTTTGTCGTCCTGAAACACCTGCCAATATCTTAGATTATCAGGGACAGCTGGGTGATGCTTCACATGGATTTCAAACTTATTATTTGAATTCATTGGGATTTTTAAGTTACTTGCAGCTGTAGCAAGAGAATCTGCAATAACATTTTGTGTATGAGGGACACATGTCAAAGTATGATCTGGAAACGACTTCAAAATATCTAGAACCACATTACGGTAAACCCTCATTCGAGGATGTTTGGCTTGGTATTCACCCTTGACTTATTTGATTACTAATTCGGAGCTGCCATAAACTGAAATTCTCTTTGCATTCAACTTCTTGAGTATTCTCAAGACTGTAATCAATGCCTCATATTCGGCTTTGTTATTGGAACAATCAAAAGCCAATTTATATGGAAAAACTCTTACATTACTTGGGACTTTATTTGGTAGGAAAGCAGGGCTGCGTATCCAAATCCCAATTCCTGCACAATCCTTACCTACTGCTCCATCAAAATCCATACCCCACAAACCAGCCTCTTCCTCCAAGTGCTAGAATTCTGCTTGCTCTTCTACGTTTGGCTATTGTCCATCAATTTTCTGCTGCTGGTGGAATGTAGACTGTTTAGTGGTACTTTCAAGCATTTATCTCTCTGATCAAGTACTGCCCTGAAATTTTTTGTTATCTCTGGAATATCTTCAACTTCAACTAGTTGACTATTTACATCATTAAAACCACAGTCAGAATAAAAAACAAAAGATTCTAAATTTGCATTTACATAATTAATTGGATGATTCAAAGGTTTCTCCTTGCTCGTGAAAATATACTTCATCTTTTTCTCCCTATATAATTTTCTCAGCTGACCAAACATGGGAATAGTGGCATAGGAGAAATCTAACTGCAATGTCCATTTGAGTTTTACACCCCACGACCTAGATAAAAGCATGCCAAATATAGGGGGAATGTCGGCCACAACTACATCCATGAGAACATTCTTTGCTGGAATCTGATCTAAAGTCACAACCAAATCCTTAATGAGACCAATACATCTGACCCTACCGGAATCAAAGGAATAAAGATCATGATATTTGTGAGTGATTTCCAAACCCAACTTTTCCATAATTGCCTTTGGCATCAGGTTGTGAGATGCTCCTGAATCAAACATGCCATTGTGCAAGACAAAATCATGCAATCTAAGGCTGATGTAAAATGGGACTATGTCACTATCCTCAGATTGGCCTTCTAATGCCGAACCAAAAATAAGCTCGGGTTGGTCATCTTCCACATTAACCATATCAGACATGGGATCTACATTCAAAATCTTGGACACTTGACTCTTATATATGCTATTCTTCATTAATTCAGTCAGAGGTATGGACACTTTTAACTTAGCAATCTCATTCTCTAAGCTAAAGGCTGTAGTTTTATCTACCTCTTTGACTGGAGCATCTTTCTTTCATACTTTTCCTTTGCTGCATTTGGCTTATTTGACTTGCCATTTGCTGATTGCACTTTGCTAGAAGTAGGATCTGCTGGCTCCTTTCCTTTTTTTTGAACATTTGGAGAATCATTCTTTGGTTGTGCTGCTTCCTTCCGCTTTTGAATGGGATTAATTGGTACATCCCTACTCTTGAGTGGATACTGTCTTTGTTGCGTTGTGAGTGCATTCATATATCCCCTCTGATATTCATCTGATTCTTCTTCTAGGACTGTTTCATTTGCTAATATAAAATCCTCATCTTTCTGTACAGCCGGGCTTTCTGAATATTCCTCATCTTCTGTGATATAAATAGGCAAACCATCTACTGTAAAAAAGTGATTCTCCTCTCCTATTGGATTCTCATCATCCTCTGATTCCGGGCCATGCACATAGTTCTGTTGTAGAGGAGTCTTGACTTGCTGTTGTGCTGATTGATCTTGCACTCTTTGCTCCCGCTGTTTAATCCTGAACTGTGGCTGCTGCTGACCACGGAAATTTGGATTTCTGATCTGTGTCTCGGGCTTATCTGCAATGGTTAATCTATCAAACATTTTCTCAATTTTACGAAGCAAATGATCTGAGGAAGAAGCTTCTTCCTTTATGGTCACCTTCTTCTTGGTCTTTGTCCTAGCTCTCTTAGCTAGCAGATTTGCTTCCACACTCACTGCAATTTTTTGCATATCTTCCAATGTAGTATGGTCTCGCTCTCTCAATTGGTATGCCATGTAGGGATCAAAACCATCTGGAAATTTTATTAAAGCCAACCCCATTGGAGATTTGATATCAACTGGAATAGCATTATAGACCGTATTGAATCTTACACAGTAATCCTGAACACTTTCACCAACATTCCTCTTTATATTTTCATACTCGGAAAGAATTTGGAGTGGATTTTTCTTTACCTCCCAACGATCCAGAAATTGTCTATGAAGAACCGCCAATGAATTGATAGTCCTGGTAGGCAGTGCTTTGAACCACTTTCGCACCTCACCTCCAAAACTTTGCACAAATAATCGCATAGTAAGATTCTCTTCATCTATCTCATGAAGATCAAAGAAGTCGTTCATCCTATCAACATGCTGTTGTGCTGTGATACCTTGGGTAGCATCAAACAATGGAATTTTACTTTGGTAATTAGCAGGCATAGCATCCATGTTCTGTGGCAAAACGAGAGGTGCATATCTGGCAGCCATTGCTCGAGGTGGATTGGAAACTGGCATTGGAGAAGAAGGAGGAATTATAACAACAATAGCAGTCAATGCAATGGGTGTATGGGGTGTGGAAGTCGGTGAAGAAATGATAGATGTTTGAGGTGTTGAAGGGGGAGAAGAAACAACAGATCTTTGATCAGATATGGTGGGCTGCACGGGAATGGTGGGGATAAAAGGAGGTTCAGTATGAATTTCAGAGCTAGACAAAACAACAGATGATCCAAGAGTAGCAAATGCAGATTCTAAGAGCTCAGGAATGTTGGTAGCCACAATAGATGTTTGAAGTGAATTCAAAATATAAGCATCAATTGATCTATTCGCTCTTTCAGTTTCAAGATATTGGACAAACTGTGGATTTAAAAGAGTATCAATAAGTGCACTTTCATATTTAGTTTCAAACAATGATAGAACAAAATGTTCATCAAACGGGAGATCTTCAAGGTATTGAAAAATGATAGGGCATGAATGAGATCTGAAAACCGGTGCCGGACTTAAAGAACTTTCTTGCCTGAGAATTCTTGGAATGAGATTTGGGTTTTCATACATAGGAGGAGGATCAGGATCAGGATTGGCCCTGGTGTATCGTCTGGAAGCCAGTGTGTTGAATTGTTCCCAAAATTTCAAATGGACATTACAACCTTTTCAGCCTACTAACTTCTAAACCTATCATCCAAAAGTATAGAATTGTTTTCAAAGTATTGGGGTAATAATTTTCAGCTCTTCTCCAGTGGAGTTGCCACTATGTTAGTGCCTAAATCTACCTCAGGTTGAAGGAAGGCAGGTCTAGGGTAACATCAAACCACACTTAACCTGGTAGCTAGCCCTACCAGGTTGGGAGAGGGATCTCTCCTTGTCAATCTCAAAAAAAAAAGACAACTTAGGCTTGAGATGACTGAAAGTAAATGCTGATTTTAGGCTAGGTATATTTTCTCAGAGGATTTTGATTGATTTTAATGGTTGGTTGCTGGATCAGATGAGGAAGGCAGCTTTGGGTCTGGGAAATCAACTCAGATTTGCAGAGGTTTCTGTGGGGCGAGGTAGGCAAGTGTTTTAGCACTTTGAAATGAATGTGATGGTGAGTCTAAAGACTGGTGAGGAGTTGGAGAGGGCATGCAAGGTTCATGAGTCCTCTTCAAATAGTAGAAAACATTAAAAACTAAATGTATCCTCTAGGTAGAGCACTGAATAAACTAATTCTCTTGATTCATTTAGTTATGAAGAAAGAAATAGATGTTAGAACACATACACATAAGAGAAACTAAATTACAGAAGAGAAAACAATGCCAAGACACATTACCACAAGAATCCCACAAAATGCTGCAAAACCTTGGTTCATTTCCTTGCCAAACTGCAAAAGTGATTTACAATAGTGCTCAATGCGTCCACAAGAGTCCAACCTTGACAAATGACTAAGAAAGTACAAGATATAGGCATCAAACCACCTTTGCTAGCCATCAGGGGTCGAATCCATAAGTCAAAGAGCTGTTTCAACAACATCTAAACTAGGAACTACAAAATAGGCAGTGTAACAGCTTGCCTCTAAAATTATGGAAACTGATTCATTCATCCTCCAACCAATTCTAACTGATGTATCTACTCCCTTAAGTCATTTTTCATCATATTTACATCATAGTACATCATATCACATCATATTACATCATTAATTTACAAAAGAGAGAAGAAAAAGTTAACTGACAGCTAAACTGGACAAAATTTTGAACAAACTGGCAAAATTTCTCCTATGCGCAATGCCACTGATCCTATGTATAACGATTTTTCTAGGCCACTTTTGGAAGGTTTCCCAAAGTCCAAATCAGGTGTAGGATAGCTCGTTGGAAAGCTTGGTGACTCTAATTTTTGGAACAACTTGAATTTTTGGATTTGGAGTTCATTTTCCCCTCCAAAACTGGAATCTCCCAAGACTTCTTCCTGTGTGGCAAAAAAGTGGTAGACAGGGCACTTTTTGAGTTTCTTTTGCCCTTTTGGAGACCCAGAACTTGTCCAAAAATCTCAGCCATTCCTGAGCATGCATATTTTTTCATGCTGATTCCAAAAATTCAAACCTTTTTGCAAATGGATGCCCCCAATAAAAGCGTTGCGCCAGTGGCACTACGCACCTGCTGAAAATACCTATTTTTTGCATTAAAATTTTCAAAAATGACAAAAAATGCTCCAAATTCCTTGAAATTTGGCATAAGTGATCCTTTTTAGGTGCTTTGTTGGGCCAATGATGCTTCGGCCAAGATCTTGAGCTTATCTTGTTCTTTTTGCTCCTCAAAACTCTTCTTAGCTTGGCCTTTAACCTCTTCACCCTTGTTTTGCAAATTTTGTTCCGGGTTAAGTAGTGATAGGCCATATGGCGCAACATTTTCTTTTCTTTGTTGGCTTTCTCAAGCAATTTCTCCAGATGAATGTTTGCCCTCTATACATGATTCCCGATCAGCCTCAATTTCTTGCTCAAGAGATGTCATCTTGATTTTTCCTCTTTTTGCCACTTGCTTGTTTTCTCTAATTGTTTACAGCTCCATAATAGTTTTTTTGTCCTCCAGTTGTTTGTTCTCCTACTCAAGAAAGTTAATGATCCATTTTTCTCTCTCAAGGTCAAGTGATAAGGCTTGGATTTTAGCTTCCTTCTCTTTGATGATTATATCCTTGAGTCGTGAGCTTTGAGAGCTCAAATCAGTGTCCGCCTCCTCAATCAAAACAAAATCCCTATCTTGCCCTTCAGTAGGGCCCTCTTCATGCATCTATTGCTTTCCTTTGTCTCTACCCTGTACCTGTTCAGCTGAAGAAGAAGGCAAAGCCCCTTTCACCCCAAGTGACGATAGCATTTGCCTGTGATCCGGTGAAGAAAACGAGACCTCTTCCACCCTAGTGGAGATATTACTCATTTGGCAGCAACAAAAAGTCTCCTGATGCCTTTCTCATAAGTAACAAACACTGGCACACCTGTAGTTTTATTCTCATGAACATTTGGCTGGTTTGAAGGCCCTCCTTCCTCTTGAAGCACCGATGGAATCACCTGAGGGCCTTTGAAAATCTCATGTGCAATGAAGGTATCCCATGGTATGTTCAGCAAGCTTAGCTGATGCAAAACAACAATTTTAATCAATGAGAAATGGTAAATGTTACTGAACTGCTAAGGAAAAGGTTTCCTTTGCACATATAGAGCCAACTTCTCAATATTCCTGCATATAAAGTATGGGAGGTTCATCATCCTCACTCTTGTGAAATGCATCAACAATATGACATGGTATGTATATAGACAGGAAAACTTCCCTTCACAGGTAAAATACTTGATGATGAGTTTCATGAGTGGAGCATAAGTGTTTAGCATGTATTTAAAAGGAAAAGCCCTGCTGATTTGCATGTGATAACCAGCCTTAATGTAAGGCTCATAATGCTCTCTGCCCACAAGCTGCCCCTTATTCCACTGTTCACCTACATTAGGGATGCCTGTTACTGCTGCAATGATTTTAGGTGTCAAGGTGAAAGAGACACCAGCAAGGTTCACTTGATGAGAGGTCAATTGTGAAATTTGAAGTAGAGGAAGGTGATAAAAATTGTTTTGAAGCTCAACAGATAGGTGCGTAGCGCTGCCTCTCAGGTGTGCAACGCACTTTGTATATGTAGTTCTTGAACAAATCTCAGTGTAAAACCTGTGCCAGGTGTGCAGCGCCAGGCAGGTGGGTAGTGCCAAAGCCCAGGTGCGCATCACCGGTGAAATTTCGAGCTTTTTTCTCAGTTTCGCCTCTTTCTCCCAAAAACGCGATTTTTTGCCTTTAGCTCACTCACTTGCAAAAAATGAAGACTTCAAACACATAGATGAGCTTTATATCCCCTTGGCTTTACTTTTTTCATTTACCAAACCCACTTTTCTAAAGTCTTAGTCATTTTTCTTTAAAAACTCTGTTTTTCATTTGAAGTTTGACTTTTCTTGATCAATCGATGGACTGATGCATATGTACTTTTGTTTTTTGCAGTGGGTGGAGTTGGCAAGGTGACCAAGAGTAGCTGCGGAACTTATTACATATAGAAACATTGAAATTACATGAAATTTGTACATGAAATGGAAAAAACCATGTTTTCACCTCAAAACAGAGTTTTGTGGTGAAACAAATTTATGGGTTCTAACAAAAGTAAAATTTATGATTTTATAAGTTTATTTATCTTCCTCATGTCCCTGCTGACCTTTTATTCAGTTTTGGATGACTATGAAGACAAACCCTAGACCTAGTGAGACAAAACCCTAAAACTGATTTTTATGAATGAAATGAAACTAGATGACAGTAAATAACCTGAAAAATGTGACAACAGGTCAGCAGATGAGTGACATGAGGGAAATTGGCATAAAACCACGACCATCAGTTGATCCATGACTTAATGGAATGCAGCTGATCAGATGGGACACCTAACATGCATGCAAAAAGAGTAATTTGATCACTGATGGAGGGATGCAGATACCGACACTAACATTGGCTCCAATGGGGATGGTAGCTCCTGGGAGGTGCCATGAACCATAGATCTCTGGAAAAGCAGATAAGTGCCTTCATCCATTGGGCAATATGGAGTTAATAACTTTAGAACACCAAACAAATACCTCGACTCGAAACTGACTCAACTATGACTCAAACAACTGACATTAAAAAAACAAAGACTAAAGCCAAACTTTCAGTTTTATAGCCTTCACTTCGAGCCCCAAACTGAATGAATTATGACAGTACAAACTTTGCAACGAAAGAAATAAAATGGTATGTACAATGACAAAATATGACAGCAGAAAACTTCTCAGAGATAGTACCGTTTGAGAAGCCGACCATTTACCGACCCTCCTAGACAATCTTCCCCGTTCATTTCATTGAGTAGAAAAGCATTTTGACCTCGATATGTAGCAATTCTATATGGTCCCTTCCACATGTTCTCGAACTTGCCGTGCTTGCCTTTATCCTCGTTTCTAGCATCCCACTTTAGCACTATGTCTTCAATCTGAAATTTTTCCACCTTTGCCTTCCAATCATAAATCCTTTTAATTCTCTCTTGCAGCCTGAAGGTATTCTGAAAACTTCTTCTCTCATCTGTTGTAAATGGATCATTTGGCTTATTCTCCACTGAAAATGATCTTCCTCGCTGCCAGCTTCCTGCATAAGTTTAACAACCGGGACTGCGAGAGATGTTTCCTTGAACACCGTGTCGATACCATATACAATCTCGAACGGAGACATGCCGATTGACTTCTTTTGACTTACTCTATCCGCCCATAGTGCATTAACCAATTTTTTATGCTAACTCTTCTTATTGGTTTCCAGAAGCTTTTTAATGATGTTGAGCAATGATTTGTTTGAAGATTCAGGCAATCCATTACCTTGCGGATAATATGCAGTAGAATGTCCCAAGGTAATCTTGTATTTACTAAAAAAGTCAATCATCTTTTTGGACTTGAAAGTAGATGCGTTATCTGTGATCAGTTTGTTAGGACAGCCAAAACGTGACAAAATATTATTTTCAAGAAACTGAATTATTACCAAGTCTGTAGCCTACCGAGTGGGGATCGCCTCAATCCATTTCGTGAAATAATCTGTCGCTGTTAAGATCCACTTGTGCTGAACTGAAGATTTGGGATGAATCTCTCCAATAAAATCTAGGCCCCATTGCTGAAACGGTGCACTAACTTCAACCAGCTTAAGAGGTAGAGGCTACAACTTTTTCCTTCCCTAAAAAATCTGGCATTCATGACAGCTTGTGACAGTTTTATAAACATCAGCAAAGAGGGTAGGCCAATAGTACCCTGCTCTCAAAATTTTGTTAGTCGTCGTCTTCCAAAATAAGTGACCTCCACAGTCTCCCTTATGAAAATCACTCATGACCTATTTTGCTTCCTCTTCGACCAAACAATTCAGCAAAATGCCTCCGAGATCTTTCCAATAAAGTGCATTGTTCAAAATACAAAATCTAGCAGCCTTTAGTTTCAGAGTTCTACCTTTATTTTTAGCCATCCCTGGTGGCGGTGAAAGGTGATGAAGCGCGTATACAATATCTGAATACCAAGGAGAAAGAAGAAAAATTTCAGATACCTGAATTAGCGAACTATCTTGATCTTCTTCAGACATGGCTGCAATTAGGTTTATGTCCAATGCATGTAAATTAGACTCCGCCATCAGCTTTGCTAGACCCTGCCCCTTGATTAGCTTTGTCGGCTTTATCTCCAAGTCATATTCTAGCAATGCTGTGATCCATTTGCCTCTCCTCCCTTCCGGATCTGTTTGTACCAAAACATCTTTGACTACTGCGTTAGGGACATAAGCAAGAATATGAGAGTGCAGAATATATACCCGGAAATCTTTCAAATCTTTCACCAAGGCGAGAGCTTGCTTCTAAATAATGTTGTATTTTAAAGCTGCATCTCTTATTGTCCTGCTGAAAAAGGCAATTGGCTTTTCAAGTTGATCTCTTTTCTGCATTAGAACTGCTGCCATAATATGTTCATAAGCAAATGAAAATAATATAAAATCCTGTGAATAATCCGGACTGATCAAAATCGGAGCTGAAGAAAGAGCCAACTTTACCAGGTTAAAAGACTTCATGGCTTCTTCGATCCACTTGACCACACTATCCTTCTTCAACATATTTGTAATTTCCCTCAAGTGTTCAGCTAGATTAGGCACAAAACGACGTAAGAAGTTCATCTTACCGTTAAATTCTTGGATCTCTTTCTTATTACGAGGAAAATCTATTTTCTGAATAGCTTCCACTCTAGCAGGATCGATGCGGATTCCTTCTTTTGATATTATGTGACCCAGAAGCTTTCCCTCATCCATGGCAAACAAGCTCTTTTTGGGATTGAGTGATATTCCATATTTTCTGCAACGCTGAAAAACAATTTTCAGATGGTAAAGATGCTCCTCATCTGAATTTGAAAAGACAGTCAAATCATCAAGATACACTACTAAAAACACATCTTTTTCATTTGCGAAGGCAATGTCCATGGCCCGCTGAAACGTTGCTCCAACATTCTTTAAACCGAACGACATCTTGGCATAGTGAAATGTCCCCCACGGAGTGGTGAATGATGTCTTGTCCCTGTCATCTTCATGAACCAAAATTTGATTGTAGCCGGAATACCCATCGAGCAGCGACATACGAGATGCTCCAACTACTCTTTGGAGTATGTGGTCCATTTTCGGCAACGGGTAATTATCCTTCAATGACACTTTATTCAAATTTATGAAATCTATGCATAATTTAATCTCACCTGTCTTCTTCCACATGGGCACCAAATTGGAGATCCAATCTGAAAATCTGATCGGAATGATTATACCAGTGTTGTACAATCGATTCACCTCTTTTTCTATCGATGGTAGCAACTTCGGATTTATCCTTCTCAACTTTTGGTGGAATGGCTTCTGATTTGGCTTAATTGGAATGATATGCCGAATTATACTTTTGTCGTACTCCTTCAAATCTGTATAGTCCCATGAAAATACATCAGAAAATGAAGACAATAAACTAATGTACTTAGCTTTTACCTGAGGAGGTAATGCCTTTGACAACTTCACCATCTATGAATTTTCTGTTGTTTCGATATTTACATCTTCAACACCCTTCTTAGTCGGCACTAAGCTTGGCTTGTGGGCTACATCATCTTGATCAAATAATTCCTCTAAAGGGATAAGGCCTTTAGGGATGACATTATCTTTCAATTGTAAGACCTCCATTTGATTTACCTCTATTTCTGGTTCACCATCATCTTGCTCACCATCTATAGAAGTGTCTTTATATTTGCCTTCATTTTGCAGAAAATCTTCAATCTCTTTATCGTCCTGAAACACCTGCCAATATCTTAGATTATCAGGGACAACTGAGTGATGTTTCACATGGATTTCAAACTTATTATTTGAATTCATTGGGATTTTTAAGTTACTTGCAGCTGTAGCAAGAGAATCTGCAATAACATTTTGTGTACGAGGGACACATGTCAAAGTATGATCTGGAAACAACTTCAAAATATCTAGAATAGCATTACGATAAGCCCTCATTTGAGGATGTTTGGCTTGGTATTCACCCTTGACTTGTTTGATTACTAATTCGAAGTCACCATAAACTGAAATTCTCTTTTCATTCAACTTCTTGAGTATTTTCAAGCCTGCAATCAGTGCCTCATATTCGGCTTCGTTATTGGAACAATCAAAAGTCAATTTATATGAACAAACTCTTACATTACTTGGGACTTTATTTGGTAGGAAAACAGGGCTGCGTATCCAAATCCCAATTCCTGCACAATCCTTACCTACTGCTCCATCAAAATCCATACTCCACAAACCGGCCTCTTCCTCCTAGTGCTGGAATTCTACCTGCTCTTCTACCTTTGGTTGTTGTCCATCAATTTTCTGCTGCTGGCAGAATGTAGACTGTTCAGCGGTACTTTCAAGCATTTGTCTCTCTTGATCAAGTGCTGCCCTGAAATTTTCTGTTATCTCTGGAATATCTTCAACTTCAACTAGTTGACTATTTACATCATTAAAACCGCTGTCAGAATAAAGAACAAAAGCTTATAAATATGTATTTACATAATTAATTGGATGATTCAAAGGTTTCTCCTTGCTCGTGATCATATACTTCATCTTTTTCTCCCTATATAATTTTCTCAGCTGACCAAACACGGGAATAGTGGCATAGGAGAAATTTAACTGCAATGTCCCTTTGAGTTTTACACCCCACGACCTAGATAAAAGCATGCCAAATCTAGGGGGAATGTCGACCGCAACTACATCCATGAGAACATTCTTTACTAGAATCTGATCTAAAGTCAAAACCAAATCCTTAATGAGACCAATACATCTGACCCTACCGGAATCAAAGGAATAAAGACCATGATATTTGCGAGTGATGTCCAAACCCAACTTTTCCATAATTGCCTTTGGCATCAGGTTGTGAGATGCTCTTGAATCAAACATGGCATTGTGCAAGACAAAATCATGCAATCTAAGGCTGACGTAAAACGAGGCTACATCACTATCCTTAGATTGGCCTTCTAATGATGGACCAAAAATAAGCTCGGGTTGGTCATCTTCCACATAAACCATATCAGACATGGGATCTACATTCAAAATCTTGGACACTTGACTCTTATAACTGCTATTCTTCATTAATTCAGTCAGAGGTATCGACACTTTTAACTTAAAAATCTCATTCTCTAAGGTAAAGACTGTAGTTTTATCTACCTCTTTGACTGGAGCATCTTTCTTTTCAGAGTTTTCCTTTGCTGTATTTGGCTGATTTGACTTGTCATTTGCTGATTGCACTTTGCTGGAAGTAGGATCTGCTGGCTCCTTTCCTTTTTTCTGAACATTTGGAGAATCATTCTTTGGTTGTGTTGCTTCCTTCCGCTTTTGAATTGGATTGATTGGTACATCCCTGCTCCTGAGTGAATACTGTCTTTGCTGCGCTGTGAGTGCATTCATATATCGCCTCTGATATTCATCTGATTCTTCTTCTAGGACTGTTTCATTTGCTAATATAAAATCCTCATCTTTCTGTACAGCTGGGCTTTCTGAATACTCCTCATCTTCTTTGATATAAATAGGCAAACCATCTGCTGTAGAAAAGTGATTCTCCTCTCCTATTGGATTCTCATCATCCTTCGATTCCGGGTTATGCACATAGTTCTGCTATAGAGGAGTCTTGACTTGCTGCTGTGCTGATTGATCTTGCGCTCTTTGCTTCCGCTGTTTAATCCTGAACTGTGGCTGCTGCTGACCACGAAAATTTGGATTTCCGATCTGTGTCTCGAGCTTATCTGCAATGGTTAATCTATCAAACATTTTCTCAATTTTACAAAGCAAATGATCTGAGGAAGAAGCTTCCTCCTTTATGGTCACCTTCTTCTTAGTCTTTGTCCGAGCTCTCTTAGCTAGCAGATTTTCTTCCACACTCACTGCAATTTTTTGCATATCTTCCAATGTAGCGGGGTCTCGCTCTCTCAATTGGTATGCCATGTCGGGATCAAAACCATCGGGAAATTTTATTAAAGCCAGCCCCATTGGAGGTTTGATATCAGCTGGACTAGCATTATAGACAGTATTGAATCTTACATAGTAATCCTGAACACTTTCACCAACATTCCCCTTTATATTTTCATACTCGGAAAGAATTTGGAGTGGATTTTTCTTTACCTCCCAACGATCCAGAAATTGTCTATGAAGAACTGCCAATGAATTGATAGTCCCGGCAGGCAGTGCTCTGAACCACTTTCGCACCTCGCCTCCAAAACTTTGCACAAATAATCGCATAGTCACATTCTCTTCATCTATCTCATGAAGATCAAAGAAGTCGTTCATCCTATCAACATGCTGCTGCGCTGTGATACCTTGGGTAGCATCAAACAATGGAATTTTACTTTGGTAATCAGCAGGCATAGCATCCAAGTTCTATGGCAAAACGAGAGGTGCATATCTGGCAGCCATTGCTCGAGGTGGATTAGAAACTGGCCTTGGAGAAGCAGGAGGATTTATAACAACAATAGCAGTCGATGCAATGGGTGTATGGGGTGTTGAAGGTGGTGAAGAAATGATAGATGTTTGAGGTGTTGAAGGGGGAGAAGAAACAACGAAGCTTTGATCAGATATGGTGGGCTGCACGGGAATGGTAGGGATAAAAGGAGGTTCAATATGAATTTTAGAGCTAGACAAAACAACATATGATCCAAGAGTAGCAGAAGCAAATTCTAAGAGCTCGGGAATGTTGGTAGCCACAATAGATGTTTGAAGTGAATTCAAAATATAAGCATCAATTGATCTATTCGCTCTTTCAGTTTCAAGATATTGGACAAACTACGGATTTAAAAGAGTATCAGCAAGTGCACTTTCAGATTTATTTTCAAACAATGACAGATCAAAATGTTCATCAAACGGGAGATCTTTGAGGTATTGAAAAATGACTGGGCATGAATGAGATCTGAAAACCAGTGCTGGACTTAAAGAAATTTCTTGCCTGATAATTCTTGGAATGAGATTTGGGTTTTCATACACGGGAGGAGGATCAGGATCAGGATTGGCCCTGGTTTATCGTCTGGAAGCCAGTGCGCTGAATTGTTCCAAAAATTTCAAATGGACATTACAACCTTTTCAGCCTACTGAATTCTAAACCTATCATCCAAAAGTCTAGAATTGTTTTCAAAGTACTGGGGTAATAGTTTTCAGTTCTTCCCCAGTGGAGTCGCCACTATGTTAGTGCCTAAATCTACCTCAGGCTGAAGGAAGGCAGGTCTAGGGTAACATCAAACCACGCTTAACCTAGTAGCTAGCCCTACCTGGTGGGGAGAGGGATCTCTCCTTGTCAATCTCAAAAAAAAAATACAACTTAGGCTTGAGATGACTGAAAGTAAACGCTGATTTTAGGCTAGGTATATTTTCTCAGAGGATTTTGATTGATTTTAATGGTTGGTTGCTGGATCAGATGAGGAAGGCAGCTTTGGGTCCGAGAAATCAATGCAGATTTGTAGAGGTTTCTGTGTGGTGAGGTAGGTAAGTGTTTTAGCACTTTGAAATGAATGTGATAGTGAGTCTAAAGACTAGCAAGGAGTTGGAGAGGGCGTGCAAGGTTCATGAGTCCTCTTCAAACAGTAGAAAAGATTAAAAACTAAATGTATCCTCTAGGTAGAGCACTGAATAACCTAATTCTCTTGATTCATTTAGTTATGAAGAAAGAAATAGATGCTGGAACACATACACATAAGAGAAACTAAATAACAGAAGAGAAAACAATGCCAAGACACATTACCACAAGAATCCCACAAAATGCTGCAAAACCCTAGTTCATTTCCTTGCCAAACTGCAAAAGTGATTTACAATAGTGATTAATGCGTCCACAAGAGTCCAACCTTGACAAATGACTAAGAAAGTACAAGATATAGGCATCAAACCACCTATGCTAGCCATCAGGGGTCGAATCCATGAGTCAAGGAGCTGTTTCAACAACATCTAAACTAGGAACTACAAAATAGGCAGTGGAACAGCTTGCCTCTAAAATTATGGAAACTGATTCATTCATCCTCCAACCAATTCTAACTAATGTATCTACCCCCTCAAGTCATTTTTCATCATATTTACATCATAGTACATCATATCACATCATATTACATCATTAATTTACCAAAGAGAGAAGAAAAAGTCAACTGACAGCTAAACTGGGCGAAATTCTAAACAAACTGGCAAATTTTTTCCTATGCGCAGCGCCACTGATCCTATGCACAGTGCTTTTTCCAGTCCACTTTTGGAAGGCTTACCGAAGTCCAAATCAGGTGTAGGATAGCTTGTTGGAAAGCTTGGTGAGTCTAATTTTTGGAACAACTTGAATTTTTGGATTTGGAGTTCATTTGCCCCTCCAAAAATGGAATCTCCCAAGACTTCTTCCTGTGTGGCAAAAAAGTGGCAGAGAGGGCACTTTTTGAGTGTTTTTTGCCCTTTTGGAGACCCAGAACTTGTCCAAAAATCTCAGCCATTCCTGAGCATGCATATTTTTTCATGCTGATTCCAAAAATGCAAACCTTTTTTCAAATGGATGCCCCCAACAAAAGCGTAGCGCTGGTGGCGCTATGCACCTGCTGAAAAAACCTTGTTTTTTCATTAAAAATTTCAAAAATGACAAAAAATGCTCCAAATTCCTTGAAATTTTGCATGAGTGATCCTTTTTAGGTGCTTTGCTGGGCCAATGATGCTTCGGCCAAGATCTTGAGCTTATCTTGTTCTTTTTTTCTCCTCAAAACTCTTCTTAGCTTGGCCTTTAACCTCTTCACCCTTGTTTTGCAAATTTTGTTCCGGGTTAAGTAGTGATAGGCCATTTGGCGCAACATTTTCTTTTCTTTGTTGGCTTTCTCAAGCAATTTCTCCAAATGAATGTTTGCCCTCTCTAACCATGATTCCCGGTCAGCCTCAAGAGATGTCATGTTGATTTTTCTTCTTTTTGCCACTTGCCTATTTTCTCTAATTGTTTGCAGCTCCATAATAGTTTGTTTGTCCTCCAGTTGTTTGTTCTCCTACTCAAGAAAGTTAATGATCCATTTTTCCCTCTCAAGGTCAAGTGATAAGGCTTGGATTTTAGCTTCCTTCTCTTTGATGATTATATCCTTGAGTCATGAGCTTTGAGAGCTCAAATCAGTGTCTGCCTCCTCAGTCAAAAGAAAATCCCTGTCTTGCCCTTCAGTAGGGCCCTCTTCATGCACCTATTACTTTCCTTTGTCTCTACCCAGTACCTATTCAGCTAAAGAAGAAGGCAGAGCCCCTTTCACCCCTGGTGAAGATAGCATTTTCCTGTGATCCGGTGAAGAAAACGAGACCCCTTCCACCCCTGGTGGAGATAGTACTCGTTTGGCAGCAGCAAAAAGTCTCCTGGTGCCTTTCTCATAAGTGACAAACATTGGCACACCTGTAGTTTCAGTCTCATGAACATCTGGCTAGTTTGAAGGCCCTCCTTCCTCTTGAAGCACCAATGGAATCACTTGAGGGCCTTTGAAAATCTCATGTGCAATGAAGGTATCCCATGGTATGTTTAGCAAGCTTAGCTGATGCAAAACAACAATTTTAATAAATGAGAAATGGTAAATGCTGTTGAACTGCTGAGGAAAAGATTTCCTTTGCACATATAGAGCCATCTTCTCAATATTCCTGCATATAAAGTATGGGAGGTTCATCATCCTCACTCTTGTGAAATGCATCAACAATCTGACATAGTATGTATATAGACGGGAAAACCTCCCTTCACAGGTAAAATACTTGATGATGAGTTTCATGAGTGGAGCATAAGTGTTTTGCAATTATTTAAAAGGAAAATCCCTACTGATTTGCCTGTGATAACCAGCCTTAATGTAAGGCTCATAATTCTCTCTGCCCACAAGTTGCCCCTTATTCCGATGTTCACCTACATTAGCGATGCTTGTTGCTACTACAATGATTTCAGGTGTCAAGGTGAAAGAGACACCAGCAAGGTTCACTTGATGAGAGGTCAATTGTGAAATTTGAAGTAGAGGAAGGCGATAAAAATCGTTTTGAATCTCAACGGACAGGTGTGTAGCGCTACCTCTCAGGTGCGCATTACACTTTGTATGTGTAGCACCCGAACAAATCCCAGTGTAAAACCTGCGCTAGGTGCGCAGCACCAGGCAGGTGCGTAGCGCTAAAGCCCAGGTGCGTAGTGCCAGTGAAATTTTGAGTTTTTTGCTCAGTTTCGCCTCTTTCTCCCAAAAACACGATTTTTTGCCTTTAGTGCACTCACTTGCAAAAAATGAAGACTTCAAACACATAGATGAGCTTTATATCCCCTTGGCTTTAATTTTTTCATTTACCAAACCCAATTTTCTAAAGTCCTAGTCATTTTTCTTTAAAAACTCTGTTTTTCATTTGAAGTTTGACTTTTCTTGATCAATTGATGGATTGATGCATATGTACTTTTGTTTTTTGCAGTGGCTGGAGTTGGCAAGGTGACCAAGAGCAGCTGCAGAACTTATTACATATAGAAACATTGAAATTACATGAAATTTGTACATGAAATGGAAAAAACTCTGTTTTCACCTCAAAACAGAGTTTTGAGGTGAAACAAATTTATGGGGCCTAACAAAAGCAAAATTTATGATTTTATGAGTTTAATTATCTTCCTCATGTCCCTGCTGACCTTTTATTCAGTTTTGGATGACTATGACGACAAACCATAGACCTAGTGAGACAAAACCCTAAAACTGATTTTTATGAATGAAATGAAACTAGATGATAGTAAATAACCTAAAAAATGTGACAACAGGTCAGTAGATGAATGACATGAGGGAAATTGACATAAAACCACTACCATCAGTTGATCCATGACCTAATGGAATGCAACTGATGAGATGGGACACCTAACATGCATGCAAAAAGAGCAATTTGATCACTGATGGAGGGATGCGGATACTGACACTAACATTTCCAAGAAATAAGATGCAATTAGTATCAATGTTTTTATTAATTGAAATAAGATGCTTTCATTTTTAAAATATATTCATAAAATAAAAAATATTTAATTTGTTTGAATTTCAAACAAGATATTTTCCCTTCAATGTAGAATCCATATTTCTAATCTATATTAGCAAACGAAAGAATTAACTAACCCTTTTCACTAGACTAATACTGTTGTCCATGTGAAGCCCAAGAATGGGTTAGTTGACTCTTCTTAATCCTAGTATTCTTGTCAAGTGGGAGCTCAAGGAAGGGCTAGTTAATCATTCTTTTGGATTAATACTCTCATCAAGGGGGATCCTAGAGAAGCTTCCAAAAACCCTTCCTTAATATTATTATTTTCATCAAGGGGAAACCAAAGAATGGTCAACTAACCCTTCCTTTATCTTAATATTTTAATCAAGGTGGGGGAAGGGGGGCTTCGGGAATGATTAGAAGATGCTTCCTCAATATTTTCATCTTCATTAAGGGAGAGTTAAAGAAGGGTCAACTGACCCTTCCTCTAGATTTGTATTCTTGTTGAGGGGCAACTTAGGGAAGGGTTAGATGACCCTTCCTCAATATTAGTATTATTTTTTAGGGGGAGCCCATGAAAGGTTCAATTGACCCCTTTGCAATATTATAATTCTTATCAAAGGGTAACGTCGGGAAGGATTAGTGGATCCTTATTTAGGATTAGTATTCTTATCAAGGGGGAACCTAGGGGTGGGTTGAATAAAACTTCTTCAAGATTAGTAATTGTGTTATAGGGGAGCCTAGGAAGGGGTCAATTGACCATTCTTAAAGTTCATAAGTTTCTGATAAAGAGTAAGGCTATGGAAGTGTATAACTTTCACCGTAGATTAAACTGATTATGCAATGTACTAAAGCAAAATACTTAATCTACTTCTACAATCAAACTTGCAGAATCTTAATCAATTTTGAGCAAGATCAAATAGAACACATATAACAAAGAAGAAGATTCAATCACACATGAAACACAGAAGAATACTCTGGGGAAAGCATCAGCTAAAAACCCCACTATCTGTATTATCATACAAGTGGAAATATCTCAAGATTACACAAAGCTTTAGCTCACAAGCTATCCAGCTCTCAGTACAATCCCTCACTGCAGCTCATAGACAGAATAGACAACACATATGCCTTCCTTCAGTCCTCCAAGCCTCCTATTTCCTTGTGCAATTTCTCCTGGGTCCTCTAGCTGCAACCTGTGTAATTCTCACCTCACACACAACACTGACCTCTGAAATAACTGCGCAATCTTGAAGGAGTTAATTCCTTCTGCATGGATGAGTTTCCTTTATAGGAAGATTCCTCCAACTGATAGTACACCGTCCCTTCCTTTAATCTCAACTGGGTCTTTCTCTGAATTGACATGCATGAGTTATTTATGAGAGAATATCCAATTATCTGGAGAACACTAGTTGCATGCATGCATGCATTAACTGACTGAACTCACAATTAGTTCCACAAACTGTTTGGAACTAATCTAACTGGACTTAACTCAGTTAATTAAACTAACTAATTACAACTCAAATACAACTCATCCTTATCTCCTTAATTAAGGGATAACTTCCTCAATCAAAGGGCTAAATGTTGCATATCTTCACAAAGACTTCATGTTCAATTTTCTCTAACTAATTAACTCAAGATGAATTAATTAATTATTTTTTAAACATCTTCTGAGACTAAATTTGAATTTGAATTCTCAATTTTAATTTAGGGACTAATTAAAATTGGAATATATCCTGAAATGCTGTTTATAGAATTTCTATTTTATCATTCCTTGTTGCTATTTTCCACACTGGTACCTGAAATGCTATTTATAACATTTCTATTTTTAGCATTTCTTGTTGCTATTTTCAACATTCCCTCTCAACAATAAAGGAATTCAACTCGATCCTGATCCTGAACCTTAGGAATGTTCTACATGCAACACTTCTCTCAAGTGTTGTTGCTCCAGCAACTGCAAAAACAAAAATATCCAACCTGAATCAGAATGATGCATCTGTCATCAAAGTCTCTAACTAATATTGCCTCTGCCGACTGAAAACTCTGCACCTATGTGCCCTTCAGTATCTGACTGCTCTAGCCTTTGTCACTTTGATCTCTGACTGCATCGTGTAGAATTTCTCACTGTAGATCAACAAATTATGCAATATCTTAAAGCAAAATACAAGATCTACTTCTACAACAAAATTTGCGGAAGCTTAATCGAATATGAGCAAGATCAATAGAACACATATAACTGAGAATGAGAAAGCAATCACACATGAACACAGAAGAATAATATGGGGAAAGCCTCAGCCTAAAACCTCGATCTCTGTAATATCATACAAGTGGAAATATGTTCAGATTACACAAAGAATCAGCTCACAAGCTATCCTGCTCTCTCTGCAATCGAACAATACAACTCACAGACTAAATAGACACAACATATGTCTTCCTCTAGCCCTCCAAGCCTCCTATTTCCTTGCGCAGTTTTCCTTGGGGTCCAATGCTGCCACCTGTGTGAATTGGCCTCATCTTAAAACACATTAAACTCAGTTTGAACTGCGCAATCCTCAAGGAATGAATTCCTTCTGCATGTAAGAGATATCCTCCATGGAATATTCCTGCAACTGATAGTACATTGTCCCATCACCTGATCTCAACTGGGTCTCTGACTGAATTGACATGCATGAATTATTTATGAGAGAATATTCAGTTATCTGAAGTGCAACAGTTACATGCATGCATGCATTAACTAACTGAACTCACAATTAGTTGAACAAACTATTTTAACTAATCTAACTGGACTTAACTCAGATAACTGAGCTAACTAATTACAACTCAAATTACAACTCATCCTGATCTCCTTTAATCAAGGGATAACTTCCTCAATCAATGGAGAAACTGTTGCATGTCTTCACATAGACTTCATGTTTGATTTTCTACAACTAATTAACTCAAGATGAATTAATTAATTATTTTACAAATAGCTGCTAAGATCAAATTCAAATTTTACTTCTCTATTTTAGTTTAGGGACTAACTAAAATAGGAAGGTATCCCGAAATGCTATTTATAACAGTGCTATTTTTAACACTTCTATTTTTAGCATTTCTTGTTGCTATTTTCAACACTCCCTCTCAACAAGAAAGGGATTATCAGTAACCCCAATCCTGTCTCTATGGAACTCGAACTTGCATTTTGACAATGCCTTTGTCAAAATATTTGCATCCTGTTCAGCGGTCGAAACATACAACAACAACATGATCCTCTTGACCACACAATCTTGAAGATGGTGATACCAGATATCAATCTGCTTGGACCTGTCATGAAAAACTGGATTCTTAGAGAGTTTGATACAACTCTGGTTATCGCAGTAGATCATTGTAGGATCCATCCTCTGACCAAACAATCCCACTAGAATCTTCCGTATCCGAATGGCCTCACATGCAGCCTAACTAGCAACCATGTATTCAACCTCTGCTGAGCTAAGTGCAATTGATCTTTGTTTCCTGCTATACCAGGAAACTGTAGCTGAACCAAGGTTGAAGATTCCTCTAGAAGTGCCTTCCGGTGTAATGGACTCCCTACCCAATCCGCATCTGTGGAGCCCTGAAGCTTCACTCCCTCTGTTCGTCTGTACCACAATCCTAACTAAGATGTCCCTATGAGGTATCTCAGCACATGCTTCACTGCCTTCCAAAATAGCTTGGTAGGCTGAACCATAGCTTGACTCAGCTGGTTCACCGCAAAGCATAAGTCAAGTCATGTGTTCACCGGATACATAAGTGAACCCACCAGCTGCTGATAAACAGTAGCAGCTACTACCTCACCTGAAGTAGCATCCTCCTTCCTCCAGTTCCCAGCTAGAGGAGTCTGCATGGGTTTGCACTTCTCCATATGGAACCACCTGAGGATCTCATTGGCATACTTGCCTTAAGACAAAAAAACTTCTCCTTCTCTCTGCCACACTTCCATGCCTAGAAAGTAGTGCATAAGACCCATGTCTTTCATTTCGAACTCTCTTGCAAGGTCCTCCTTGCAAGACTGGATCAGCTGATCATCACCTATCAAAATCAGATCATCGACATAAAGAAAAATGATCAATGGCTTACCTTATACCATGATATGGTAAAGGTTTGCATCTGCTTCACTCTTAGTGAAGCCCAACCTGGTGAAGTAGTTGTTGACACTGGTGTACCAAGCACGGGGTGCTTGCTTCAGCCCATACAGATCCCTCTTGAGTCAGCACACATGTGACTCATGATCGAAGCTCTCGAAACCTTCTAGTTGCTCAATGTATACCTCCTCCTCAATCTTCCCATTGAGGAATGTTGTCTTCATGTCCATCTGATGGATCTTCCAACCCATTTGAGTTGATAGTTCCAACATCGATCTGATAGAGTGAGAAACCTCGGGCAACAAACCTTGCCTTATGTTTCTCAACACTGCCATTAGCTGCCTACTTTACCTTGTAGAGCCATTTGGAACTCACCACTGACTTGCCCTGAGGTCTTGGGACAGCATCCCAAACACAGTTTCGCACAATGGAGTCGTACTTCTCCACCATTGCATCAACCCAGACTAGTTGCTACATTGCCTCCTCAAATGAAGAAGACTTGGAATCTACACACTCCCCAATCAGGGCCATGTAACTAGTGTACTGCTCGGGCGACCTCCTCTATCTACACCGAGAAGATGGTTGTCCCACATTCTCCCGCACATCCAGCATCAACCTGTCAGCTTCCCTTGAGCGTTTCCATCCATCTCTGGAAGACTCAGCATGAGTGGATGTCTCCACTCTCGGATCCTCTACATGCAGCTGCTCTGCATCAATCTGAGGCTCCTCCTCCTTAGGAACTGAAAGTTCCTCATCTGCATGCAACTTGAGCTCCCTCTCAAGTGATAGTCACATGGATTTCTGCTCGTCGAACTTCAGATCCCTGCGTACCACTGTCCTCTGACTAGTAGGTAGGAACACCCGATAGTTGTGGGGTGTATCCATGTACCCCACAAGTATTCCGAACTCAGTTGTTGGGTCTAGCTTCTTCCGAGCACGTTTGTTCACATGGTAGTAAACCGATGATCCAAAGATTTGGAAGTGACTCACATCTGGTCGCTTCCCGGAAAAAGCCTCCATAGGTGTCTTCATTCCCAGTATACGATGCGGGCTTCTGTTATGCAAGTATACTGCTGTATTACATGCCTCAACCCACAAATGCAGTGGTAGGCTTTGGTCATGCAACATCGCTCGAGTTGCTCCCACAATCGATCTATTCTTCCTTTCGGCCACCCCATTCTATTGTGGGTTATGGGGTGTCGTCAACTCCCGTTTAATTCCTTCTGTAGCATAAAATTCCTTAAACTGCTAGGAGACATACTCTCCACCATTGTCACTACGCAAGGCTTTTATTTTCTTTCCAAATTCTTCCTCTGCCAAGGCTTTAAACTCACAAAACCTCAAGATGGTCTGATCCTTCTTTTGCATAAAGTAGATCCAACATCTACGAGAAAAATCATCAATAAAAAATAACATAGTACCTTTGTTTAGTAATGGAGGCTGTAGATAATGGTCCACAAATAGCTGAGTGAACTCGCTCTAGGATTGCTCCAGCTCTACTTTCTCGATCCGAAAAGGAAGATTTCACATACTTACCCAAGGTACAACCTTTGCATGTATTCGTCTCCTCCAGTTTTCCCTTGGGTAATCCAGTATAAATCTGTTGCATGATCTTCAGGGCTCCATGGTGCAAGTGGCCCAATCTTCTATGCCATAGCTCGCCAACATATTGGCTCTGCACCATCTCATCTTTGGAACTCAATGCAGCATAGTCGTCTACCTCCAACTTGCAGAGATTATTTACTCGAATCCCGATTCGCTTGGTCTGTCCAGTGCCGATATGCCTTAGGAATACCTTTCATTTACTAAAGATTACATCATAGCCTTTATCTTCTAGCATAGCAACGGACACAAGATTCTTCTTCAGACCTGGTACATACTTTACATCAGTCAGGGTGAGAGGAGCTCCATGCTCCCTCTGAAACACAACCGTACCTTCACCTGAAACACGGTACTTTCCATCATCGCCCATCTCGATCCGCATCTGGAGATCCTTCTCCTCCAAGGTACTGAAAAGATTCTTGTCACCTGACATGTGGAATGAAGCTCCATTGTCTAGGTACCAAACACATCCCACCATGGATGAAACCATGCATGCGATAAGAGAGAAATCCAACTCAAACTGTGAGGCCAGTGCCTCACCATCAAATCCCTTCGAGGATCCCTTCTTGGATTTCTTCTGTGGACAATTTGTAGCATAATGGCCCACTTCATGATAATGAAAGCATTGCACTTTCGATTTGTCAAACTTCTTCCCACCATGGGAAGAACTGGATTTGGATTGGGATGCCTTCCCTTTCCCCTTCCTCGCCTTACTCGCTAAGGCTAGATTTTCCTCATCATCTTGCTTTGATGAGGATCCATCTCTGGTGCTTCTTCTTATCTCCTCCTGCATCAGATCCGACCAAAGTCGTTCCCAATCTGGCAGTTTTTCTCTTCCATTTACCGAGTCTTGGTAGCTATGCCAACTCTTAGGAAGACCGAGGAGTGCAAGACTCACCATGTCATCATCGGCTATCATGATCCCTACACTTCCAAGCTCATCCCTGCAGGTGGTGAGCTTGTTTAGATATGTAGAGATCATGTCACCCTTTTCACACTTGATTTTCCGAAGCTTTTCTTTCAACGCCAGCTTCCTCTGATCGCTGTTGTTCTGATATAGATCTTTCAATGTTTTCCACATCGAAAACAGTGTCTCCTTCCCATGGAGACTTGACACTAAGTGGTCTTGAACTCCCTCCAGAAGGATTCTCCTTGCTCTAGCCACACATTTCTTCCATTCCGCCAATTCTGTAGCATTAGCCGCTGCGGGCTTGGGGAATTCTTGATCAATGAAGTCCTTTAGACCGTTATCCTCTAATACTGCTTCCATGCAATCCTTCTAGGCTATATAATTCGAGCTGCCATCAAGGGCATACTCGAGTCTTAAACCGTTGAACGCCATTGGTGAAATTGAGATGTGGTAAGAACTTGATTTCTATATTCAGGAACCTCAAACTTCGAACTTCTCCCTTCTTCTATACAGTTCTCTCCTTTGATCACCTTTGCTCCGATACCATGTAGAATTTCTCACTGTAGATCAATAGATTATGCAATATACTAAATCAAATACAAGGTCTACTTCTACAACAAACTTTGCGGAAGCTTAATTGAATATGATCAAGATCAATAAAACACATATAACTGAGAATGAGAAAGCAATCACACATGAACATAGAAGAATACTATGGGCAAAGCCTCAGCCTAAAACCCCGCTCTCTGTAATATCATACAAGTGGAAATATGTTCAGATTACACAAAGACTCAGATCATAAGCTATCCTGCTCTCTCTGCAATCAAACAATACATCTCATAGATTGAATAGAAACAACATATGTCTTCCTCCAGCCCTCCAAGCCTCCTATTTCCTTGCACAGTTTTCCTTAGGGTCCAATGCTGCCACTTGTGTGAATTGGCCTCATCAAACAACACATTAAACTCAATTTTAACTGCGCAATCCTCAAGGAATGAATTCCTTCTGCATGCAAGAGATATCCTCCAAGGAATATTCCTACAACTGATAGTACACTGTCCCATCACCTGATCTCAACTAGGTCTCTGACTGAACTGACATGCATGAGTTATTTATGAGAGAATATTCAGTGATTTGAAGTGCAGCAGTTACATGCATGCATGCATTAACTAACTGAACCCATAAGTAGTTCAACAAACTATTTGAACTAATCTAACTAGACTTAACTCAGATAACTGAGCTAACTAATTACAACTCAAAGTACAACTCATCCTGATCTCCTTTAATCAAGGGATAACTTCCTCAATCAATGGAGAAACTGTTGCATGTCTTCACATAGACTTCATGTTTGATTTTCTACAACTAATTAACTCAATATGAATTAATTAATTATTTTACAAACAACTTCTAAGATCAAATTCGAATTTTACTTCTCTATTTTAGTTTAGGGACTAACAAAAATAGGAAGGTATCCTGAAATACTATTTATACTAGTGATATTTATAGCAGTGCTATTTTTAGCACTTCTATTTTTAGCATTTCTTGTTGCTATTTTCAACACATCAATCCCACTGATTCCTCCTATTGCATCTGTGCTGCTACTGGTCCTTTCTCCCAGCACTACATCCACACTGCACCTTCTCTCATCATGTTGCATCGTGCTGCCCAATGCTGCACTGCAACTCAGTTACTGAGAAGTAAGTAACTTATCTCCCAACTGACCTCCCTGTTGGGCTAGAAACACCCTCTGATGCTGAAGCTCCCTCTGCCGCTGACAAGTGCTCCCTCTCTGACCTCTGCACTGTTGCAACAACTCCTTGCATCTCGCACCATTGCACAACTCTTTGTGCCATGCTGCACTTGTGCAACACTCCTGTGCCTCTCGCATTGTTGTAGCTTGCTAGCTCTGCATTGTCTTGGGAATCCTGCACTGTAGCTCTCTCTGCCGCTCCATCTGCATCCATCTCTATCCACTTAGCCAATCCTGCTACTCCTTGTCGGGGCTCCCGTAGCAAGGTATAATCAAAGAGGCTGGGTACCTCAAGGATCCTGCCCCTATTTCAGCCTTCTTTGAACTATCACTTCACATCACCCCACCTCCCACCTAGAGGTATGGATGCATGTGATCCCTCTGCCCACTTGGCTTGAAATTTCCCCCTACAGGAGGTCTCTACATGAGTGGATGCCTCCACTTGGTCTCCTCTCGACTTCTCTAGTTGTGGCTGCACCACAACCTCTTGAAGCTGCTTCACCAATTATGGCTCCTCCACAATTGTCAGAGACTTCTTCTAGGGTTGCATGTTGAGAGGTACTGTACTCTCCCTCTCAACCACCAATTTCTAATAGTTGCCTTGCTCCTCAAGGCTTTGCATTCATCTTGAACCTCAAGAGCATACAAGTTCTTGACTCGTGAACCGATCTGCTTCACTTGTCTCATGGTGATGTGTCTAAGGAAAACCTTTCCCTTATTGAAGACTACATCATAGCCTTTGTCCTCCAACATCGCGATCGATACCAAGTTCTTCTTCATTCCAGGCACATACTTCACATCTGTGAAGGTGATGCGAGCTCCATGCTCCCTCTGAAAAGAAACTGTGCCCACTCTTGAAACACTATACCTTTCATCATTACCCATCTCTATGCACATCTGGAGGTCTTTCTCCTCCAAGTTACTAAACAAACTCTTATCGTCGGTAATGTGGAATGAGGCTCCACTGTCAAGAAACCAACCACAACCCATCATCGATGAAACCATGCATGTGATGAGGGTAAAATCCAATTCAAACTGAGAGGCAAATGCCTCACCTTCAGATCCTTCCAAGGATCCCTTCTTGGATTTCTTCAATGGACAATTAGTTGCCTAATGGCCCACCTCATGACAATTAAAGCATCTCACTTTAGATTTGTCAATCTTCTTCCCTCCATGAGAAGAACTCGATTTGGGATGAAAATCCTTCTCCTTCCCTTTCCTTGTCTTACTCGCTAAGGCGAAATTTTCTTCATCCTTCTTGGATGAAGAACCATCTCTGGTGCTCCTCCTGATCTCCTCCTGCATCAGATCTGACCACAGTCATTCCCAATCTGGCAGTTTCTCTCTTCCATTCACTGAGTCCTGGTAGCTATGCTAGCTCTTAGGAAGACCGAGGAGAGCAAGACTCACCATATCATCATCAGCTGTCATGATTCCTACACTTCCAAGCTCATCTCTACAGGTGGTGAGCTTGTTCAGATATGTAGAGATCGTGTCGCCCTTTTCACACTTGATTTTTTGAAGCTTGTCCTTCAGCGCCAGCTTCCTCTGGTCATTGTTGTTATGATATAGATCCTTCAATGTCTTCCACATTGAAAATGGAGTCTCCTTGCCATGGAGACTCGAGACAATATGGTCTTGAACTCCCTCTAGAAGAATCCTCCTCGCTCTCGCCACACATTTCTTCCATTCTGCCAATTCATGGGCATTAACAACTGTTGGCTTGGGGACTTCTTGATCAATTAAGTCCTTCAAACCATTGTACTCTATTACTGCTTCCATGGGATCCTTCCATGCTATGTAATTCGAGCTGCCATCCAGGGCATACTCGAGTCTCAAGCCATTGAACGCCATTGGTGAACTTTGAGATGTGATAAGAAATCGATTTTGTACCTACAATCAAGAACTTTAAACTTCTAACTTCTCCCTTGTTTGTATATTGTTCCCCGCTTTGATCACCTTTTCTCTGATACCATGTAGAAATTTCACCGTAGATTAAACTGATTATGCAATGTACTAAAGCAAAAAACTTAATCTACTTCTACAATCAAACTTGCGGAAGCTTAATTGATTTTGAGTAAGATCAAATAGAACACATATAATAGAGAAGAAGATTCAATCACACATGAAACATAGAAGAATACTATGGGGAAAGCCTCAGCTAAAAACCCCGCTATCTATATTATCATACAAGTGGAAATATCTCAGGATTACACAAAGCTTTAGCTCACAAGTTATCCAGCTCTCAGTACAATCCCTCACTGCTGCTCATAGACAAAATAGACAACACATATGCCCTCCTTCAGTCCTCCAAGCCTCCTATTTCCTTGCGCAGTTTCTCCTGGGTCCTCTAGCTACAACCTGTGTAATTCTCACCTCACACACAACACTGACCTCTAAAATAATTGCGCAATCCTGAAGGAGTTAATTCCTTCTGCATGGATGAGTTTCCTTTATAGGAAAATTCCTCCAACTATTAGTACATTGTCCCTTCCTTTAATCTCAATTGGGTATTTCTCTAAACTGAAATGCATGAGTTATTTATGAGAGAATATCCAGTTATCTAGAGAACACTAGTTGCATGCATGCATGCATTAACTGACTAAACTCACAATTAGTTCCACAAAATGTTTGGAACTAATCTAACTGGACTTAACTCAGTTAACTGAGCTAACTAATTACAACTCAAATACAACTCATCCTTATCTCCTTAATTAAGGGATAACTTCCTCAATCAAAGGGATAACTGTTGCATGTCTTCACAAAGACTTCATGTTTGATTTTCTCCAACTAATTAACTCAAGTTGAATTAATTAATTATTTTTCAAACAACTGTTGAGACTAAATTCGAATTTTAATTCTCAATTTTAATTCAGGGACTAATTAAAATTGGAATATATCCTGAAATGCTATTTATAGGAATTCTATTTTTAGCATTTCTATTTTATCATTCCTTGTTGCTATTTTCCACACTGGTACCTAAAATGCTATTTATAACATTTCTTGTTGCTATTTTCAACAGGAAGATTTAGTGAACCCTTCCTCTAGATTAATACTCTCATGGAAGTGGAGCTCCAAGAAGGGTCAACCAACCCTTTCATAATAATAATATTCTCATTGAAAGTGAGCTTTGAGAAGGGTTGATTCATGCTTCCTATAGATTAGAATTTAAGTGAGGTGGGGAGGGGGGGGGGGGTGTGGGTAGAGAAGGGTTAAATGGACCTTCCTCAATATTAGTATTCTTATCAAGTGGAATCCTGGGGAAGGATTGGTTGACCCTTTTGCAAGGGTATAGACTCACAAGGGGGAGTAGAGGGAAGGGTAGAAAAATCCTTATTAAATATTATTATTTTCATTGAGGGGGACCCTAAGGAAGGGTAAATTAACCCTTATTTAATATGAATATTGTTTTTTAGGGGGAGCCTACTAAAGGTCAATTATCTCTTCTTCAATTTCATGAGTTTGTCATTAAGGGAAATCCTAAGAAGAGTCACTTGAACCTTCATCTAGATTAGTATTCTTGACCTTGACTCTATGTATATTATCCAATGAAGGGGGACCTTGGGGAAAGGTCAAATTACCCTTCTTCAATATTAGTATTCTTGTTAAGTAAAATCTCAAAGAAGGGTCAATTAACCCTTCCTCTAAATTAGTATTCTGGTCTAGCCCGAGAGCTGAAGCACTAATTATGCCATACACAAAATGTTTCATATAAAAGAGGTCCACCACCTTAACATGGTATATGATATTCAAAGAATTTATCAAGGATTAGTTCCTAGAAGACCTAGATGTTAGGGAAGAGTATGTCAATGTTAAAAGGTCCAAATTCTATAGGATTTCTAGTTTCTATCCAATTTTAACTTGTGCAGAAGTAATAGGATGAATATTGCAACATATTGACTCTAAATATATGATCCTCAATAATGTAAGTGAACAAGAGTTCACTACATACAATCACCATGATATTAATTCATACTACAAGCTTCCAAATCTAGAGGAATACCTGAATTTGAGATACTATGTTGCTTGTTATCCTCAATATTCCACAAAGGACATTAGTATTCCACAAAGGAGATACTATGTCGATTAGTATTTTTATTTAAGGGTAACTTGAGGAAGCATTAGTGGATCCTTTTTTAGGATTAGTATTCTTATCAAGGGGGAATCTAGGGGTGGGTTGAATAAAACTTCTTCAAGATTAGTATTTGTGTTGTAGGGGAGCCTAGGAAGGGGTCAATTGAGCATTCTTAAAATTCATAAGTTTCTGATAAAGAGTAAGAATATGGAATATTTATTGAACCCTTCCTCTAGATTAATACTCTCACGAAAGTGGAGCTCTAAGAAGGGTTAACCAACCCTTTCGCAACAATAGTATTCTCATTGAAAGTGAGTTTTGATAAGAGTCGATTCATGCTTCCTATAGATTAAAATTCAAGTGAGGTGTGGGAGGGGTGGGGGTAGAGAAGGGTTAAATGGACCTTCCTCAATATTAATATTATTATCAAGTGGAATCCCGGGGAAGGATTGGTTGACCCTTTTGCAAGGCTATATAATCATAAGGGGGAGTAGAGGGAATGGTCGAAAAATACTTATTAAATATTAGTATTTTAATTAAGGGGGGCCCTTATTTAATATTAATATTCTTACTTAGGGGGGCCCTACTAAAGGTCAATAATCCGTTCTTCAATTTCATGAGTTTGTCATTAAGGGAAATCCTAGGAAGTGTCACTTGAAACTTCATTTAGATTAGTATTCTTGACCCTGACTCTAGCTAGATTCTCCCATGAAGGGGGACCTTGGGGAAAGGTCAAATGACCCTTCTTCAATCTTAGTATTCTTGTTAAGGAAAGTCTCAAAGAAGGGTAAATTAACCCTTCCTCTAGATTAGTATTTTGGTCTAATGGGAGCCTTGAGAAGTGTTATATGACCCTCCCTGAATATTATTAATATCATAAATGGGGAGCCATTAGAGGGTTTCCTTACACATTTTTAGGATTAACATTCCCAGTGAGTGGGATCCTAGGGAAGGATTGACTGAACCTTCTTCAATATAATTATTCCCATCAAGGAGTATCTTAGGGAAAGGTATACCAACAATTTTACAAGTTCATAAATTTTTTGTAGAGGGGATGCTTAGTTAAGGGTTAGTTGACCATTCCATTAGATTATAGTTCTCATCATTAAGAAGCCTAGGGAAGAATTAGACAACCCTTGTATTAGTATATTAGACACGAATATATTAATATTCTTGCAAAATGGAGGAAAGGGAAGGGTTGGTTGACTTCCTCAAAGCTAGCATTCTCCTTCAGGGAGATTCTAGTGAATGGTTGGTTGAACCTTCCTCTAGTATTCTAGTTAACGAAAATCATAGAGAAGGAATTATCCTTCCTCAATATTAATATTATCATTGAGGATAAGTAATGTGAAGGGTGGATTGATCTTTCTTCAAGATTAGTACTTGTTGAGGGGGGATAGGGGAAGATTTCTAGTAGCAGGATTACACAGTAACTGATGAAAGGTGAACTCAATTAAATTAATCAACAAGCTCTCTATAATTATCATTGTTATTAACATGCTCCTATATATACATAGGGGAAATTCAAGGTCTAAAATGACCCTCCTAAGGAAAGAAATAAAACAGTAGTTAAAATAATAATATAAGAGTGATGAATTTTCAAAGGGAAGGCAAGAAAAATATTTTTTTAAATGATATTTTGACTTATCTCCTTAAAGTATTAGTCAAATTTAAAGTATAATCACTCATTAGAGTGGAATTAAATTTTAGAATCTAATAAGAAACCACTTTTCATAGTTTTGATACACCCATAATTATATAGATTGGAATTAATGAAACAAAAAAGTCTTTTGAAAATAATTATATCTTTTTCATGTATTTCTCGTTTGGATGTAGACTTGAATTCCCCATCCAACAAATACCCACTTCACATACTTTTGGTACACCCACATTGAAATAAACTAGAAATACATGAACAGTTATTTATGAACAAAATGTGTTTATTTTCAAGAAACATGTTTTTTCATGTATTTCCAATTTAGCTCAATGTGGGTGTATCCAAAAGTATGCAGAGTGGGTATTTGTTGGATGTGGAATTCAATTTTGTATCCAAACAATGTATATAATTTAAATATGATTAAACACGTGGGAAGATAAGTCAAAAGTACAATTAAAAAAAATAGTTTTCTTATTTTTCCTCCAAAATATGTACGCTTATGCTTGACATCATTATCTTGAATCCTATTGGTTCTTTTAAAGTTGATTTTGGAATACATTTTTTGTTTTGAGACCGAATTTTACCTCAAAATTTCTATAATAAAAAAAAAACATGCTAAATTCATCTAAACAAAAATACCTAGCTCATTTGGAAATCATCATACAAAATTGACTCACTACAATTTAAATAGTGGAAAATATTCATGTAACAACTTCCAAAACTTCATATTTCTCTCGAAATATTTTTGGTGTTTTTTCTAGTTTTATTTTAAAATATGGCTCCATGAGTAATTACTTGGACATTATATAAAAACGTGAAAAGTGAATGTCTTGTTTGAATGAGGGAGGAAGTCATAGTGTTTTTTTAGATATATGTATTATTTTGATTATTTGTATTTGTGGACTTGAAAGTTGTATTGGAATCATTTTCATGAAGAAAACTTGGGGAATTTCCCTAGTATCCTTGAAATATAAGAATAGTCAAGGGGATGCTAGTTCAAAATATGTCCCAACTCTTTATTTAACTTGTCTAAGGAATCTTTGTCCTTCTTGATGCCTAAGGGGCCTCGTGTGAAATTATTTGTCAATGATCCTACCCACTTGAAATGTTTTCCCTAAATTTACACTTATTTATGGATTTGGACTTGCAACTCAAAAGATTCTTGAAAGTAATTATTCTTCATATAATAGATTAATTTCAAACTTGCAACTCTTTAGTAGTTTATAGAAAGCCTTACAACTTCAATTTTAATTGTTAATACTTGAATTTGATTTACAATATGGTGAAAGTTTTAATTTTTCTTATTTAAATGACATATTTTATATTTGATTTTGTTGCGCTATTTGAGAAAAGAACAATGGGTTGTTTGGCATTTGAAAGCTCAAAATACCTTGTGATAGTTTGAAAATCATCGATAAAAGGTGTATATGTTTGCAATACTTACATTTGGGAATATTGTTTACAAATATAATATCCCTACAAAAACATGGTAATGGTGACTATTCAAGGCAATTATAGATGCCAAAAAATTCAATAAGATGAACATTGATAACAAATTGACCTCAACACCATAACCTATTATCAATCTATGTTTTCCTATAATAGATATACTTGAATTGAAAATTGTCAATAATGTTTGTAGATAAGATAAAGGAATAAAAAAGAATCCAAATGAAACCATATTTTATTGAATTTTAGGAAACTTTCTATAAATTATTCAATATGTTAATACATTTTCTATTTTGATACTTGATAACATTTACTTATAAAATCTACCATCCAAATTAGTTTCTTACTTGAGTACTCACAATCCTAGTTCTCATATCTTCTTTTGAAGATAAGAAATTACTAAACGATAAAACATAGACGATCCTTCTATTTTATAATGTTTCAATGTGGAAGATGGTCACAGAGTGTTTAATGAAATATGTGATTAAGATATCTCTTCTTGGTTACAATGAATTATTTCTATCTCTAGGAGTTGATTTTTTGGCTCTAAAAGGTAAGTATATTCATGGTTATGTAATAAGAATGCCTACCCCCATGAAGCCTTGGAATTCTTCCATGAATTGCAAGTAAAGATCATTAAACCTAATTCAATCACCACATTTAGTATTATGCTTACGAGTACTGATTTATTGACTCTAGAACAATCTATAATTAGGAAATAAGTATGACCACCCAAATGAAGCTTTGACATTAGTCAATAATGTTCATTATGGCTCATTTGTTGGTTGACATTGATGTCAACCATTGGTTGTAGGTCTGAGTGCAGGAACTTGATGACACTTGGCTTGTGTGTGGATGCTTTGTTGGTTGCAAATGTGAATGCATTGGTTGCAGGTCTTAGTGCATTGGTTGTAGGTGTTAGTGCAAGAACTTGGTGGGACTTGGCTTGTGTGAGGATGCTTTGTTGGTTGTAAATGTGAATGCATTGGTTTCAGGTCTTAATGCAGTGGTGGCATGTGTTAGTGTAGGTATTTGGCTTGTGTGAAGATTGTGTAGGTGTTGTAGAAGTTGCAGAGCAAATTGATGGATCAGGTGTTAGTGCAGTTGATTGGTCGGCATTAAAGTCAACCTAGTTTTACTTGTGACGATGTTGGTGATATTGAAATGGTTCGCTAAAGTACTGCATAGGTTACAGTGGCTTCCAGAGGTCCTATTGATGATTATCAAGCAGTGGAAGAAGCTTGGGTAGGTTCTGAGCAAAATAAGTTTCAATTTTCCTACCCCCTATCATAGTTGCATGGAGGAAGGCCTATATGTGTGGTTGGAGGACCCTGGTCGTTGGAAGAAAGGCCTATGCATGAGGATGGGAGCCTTCCAATCAAAATTTTATAGTTTTGTGCATGCGATTGAGCCTCTTCACGAATTTATCTCTAGATTCCCCACACATCTTGAGTGAATTAAGTGTTTTTCGATGAGACTTGTTCGAAAATTTTGTGAAAAAGGTAAAGGAAGGTTGGTTAACTTCTAGAAGGTGGTTAAAAGGAATAATCTCTATTTTTAAGTAAGTTAGTGGCTAGATTAAGTCAAGGAGCAATGATATGGATCACTTCCAACATATGAATGGATCTCCACTACAAAATTGTAATTATTGATTTAACCACTACAAAATATTACAAATAGGAGGAGATCATGAGGTTATTTGTTGGTTCTTTTGAGTAGGTAAAGTGATGGTTGAGTGAGTAAGGAGAGTGTGTGTGAGAGAAGAGTAGTGTGTGCAGGTTGTGTAGGGAATTTTGTGGAAAATCTACAACAATTCACGACAGTAGCAGATGGTAGCCGAAGCATGATTCAGAAAGGATTTTATGCAGCAAAGAGGAGATGGATGATTGGGTGTGATTTGCAGATTGTTATCAATTCAAATGTTTTGTTGAATTTGAGCTAACACGTAAATAAGTTGTTGTGTTGTTATAGTTGAGTAGTTCAGATTGACTCCAGTATGAAATATTATGAAATGAGGGCCACATAAAGGAGTGGAGTTGGTGATCCAAAGAAATCGATATTGAGGACATAATTCTTCAGAGCCCAATGGATGTTGGGCAAGGCTCACTAGTCATGGTGGCTTCCAGAGGATGGTTTTTCGTAGAGTCGTGAGTTGAAGAAAATAGTTTCTCATGGTTAGTCGCTGTTTGTATGTTCTATGTAATTGAATTTTTTGATGAATAATAGAATTATTTGAGCATCACAACAACACAAAGGGTGGTTTTTGACCCAAATGGGGTTTTCCACCATAAATATCTTGTGTCATATTGTGCATGTTTGTTTGGTTGTTTTATGGCTCTCATGTGATGATCATGGTATTCAAATATGTTATTTACTCAATTGTTTAATGCATTATATTATCAAATATACTAATGGTTTAATGTATGTTTGTGAATAAGTAATTGGAAAAATATTGGAAAAAGTGTATATAAGCTCTATCACTACTGATTCACCCCCCTTCTCAATAGTGAGAACATTTCCAACAAATAAAATGCAAGTTCATGAATTAAAATCCAATGTAAGTAGAATATTTATATCTTGCTTGTGTCGTCTCAAGTTATTGATTCTAGAATAAAGGTAAATAGAGTCACGTGCTTATGAATTGCACTGGAAGAATAAATTCATAAATTGGTAAACATATTTATAACTAATATTAGTCACTCCAATATCTGTAATTGGATTTTCAGTAGTAGGATTAGCCATAGTTGATAAAATATTACCTCAATTAAATCATATGATAAGCCCCCCATAATCATCATTTGTGTATTTACAATCATGTTTGTATAAAGGGAAAGTATATTGGACTTATCTAAATAAAGGTACCCAACTCATTTAGAATTGTTAGACAATTTTTTCTCTATATAAATTAGAAAGTGGAAAATAATCTTGTAATAATTTCCAAGGATTCATATCCCTCTCCAAATAATTTTTTGAGTTCTTTCAGGTTTCTTTCAAAATGATGGCTTCATGAGTAACTATGTAAGTATAAAAAAAAGTGTGAATATGGATGGATTGTTTGAATGAAAGAGGAATTTAGAGTGTCCTCACACAGACAAGTTTGAATCCTATGGACATGGAAGTTGTATTGGTATAATTTTCATGAAGACATCTTAGGTATGTCCACTACTATCCCTAAATTCAAGGAGAGACAATGGTATGCTAGCTACAAAGCATGTACTAGCTCTTTACTTAACTTGTTCTAAGGAATCTATGGGTTTGTTCTTGATGCATATAAGTTATAGTATAAATTTGTTTGTGAATGATCTTATTAGTGTGAATTGTTCACCCTAAAATTTACACTTTAGTTACAGACTTGGACTTGCAACTCAAAATCTTTTGAAATAATAATTATTCATAGTATAGATTAGATTCAAACTTACATCTCCTTAGTAGTTTGGAGCAAATCCTTAAAAATTCAATTTTAATAGTTTTTACTTGAATATGATCTACAATATAGAGAAAACCTTCAAGCACTAGAGTTAATTGTTCTTGTTTGAATGGTGTAATTTATATTTGATTTTTGTTAGGTTGTTTAAGACAAGAATAATAGGTTGTTTGGTTTTTACAAGTTCAAGACACCTTGAGACATTTTAATAATTATTGACAATAGGCATATATGGTTGAAATACTTAATAACCATTGAAAATGATCATATTGCACTCTTACCTTAGACCAGGTGAAAATACAAATTATGGGATGCTTGGTGTTCATTGTTAATGAAGAAAAATGTAGTACTTATCAATTATTATTATTATTATTATTATTATTATTATTATTATTTTAATTTTAAGAAATGAGCATTTTATATTAATCCAACTGGAAAACGGGCTAGTACCCTTACATTCAAAGATTTATCTTCTTCTGCAACATTCCAAAATTGTTCAAAAAATAACCTATTTATATCCTTCCTTTTTCTAGCTATAGTTCTTAGTACATTTATTTTGTAGAGCCTCCAAAAGACTCCATGATATTTAGTAAAATTATAAATCATTTAAAAAACATTTTTAGCTAACTGTTGCCATCCTTATCATCTTTGGGGCTTCCAACTTGTCCATCTGATGAGGGGAAGTCATATCCATGGCCTATTCTAGAGGCTCATCATGTTGTATTATTGTCTATGCTCCACGAGGGGAATAATTTGTAGTCCCATATACTTCCTTGAGGACACCCAAGGTCACCGATTCTACTATCATCTCAATAACATCCACCTATAGAGTCAGGTTGTCCACCTTTGTTTCCATATATCCACTCTCAGCTAGATGTTGAAAATATCAACAAGAAAATCCTAATTTAATTTTGTCCTTGAATTAAATTAGTAATTAAATTGTAATTGTAATTGTAATTCTAATTCTCATAGCAACTTGTAATAGTTAAATAAGTTAATTTGACTAGTTGGATCAGTTAATTCGAGTTAGGAGTCTATCTAGAGTCATGTAGAGTGGTTCCTAAATTTTAGGGGCTCGAGTTGAGTTCTTTTGAGTTGCAATTATTTAATTCAGTTTAACTGAGTTAAATTCAGTTAAAATAGTTCCAACTAATGGAGGAATTAGTGGAAGACCTAGTAGTGGGTGTAACCAGCACTGCTCAACCAATAAACTAAAGATTCACTCATAATTAACTCATGAATTTCATATCAAAGAAAGACCCACTTGAGATTGGAGTTTAGGGGCAATGTACTATCAGTTGTACAATCATCCAAATTGTACAAGTGGTGTATGCAATCCAAGGAAGGCTTATGATGGATTGCACAATTATGGATGAATAATTTCCTAATTAAATATGGGCTAATTCCCTAGGAAACTGTGCAAGGAAATAGGAACATGGTAGGAAGCAGATTTGGCTAAGTATTGGCTGAAGCCTGTTTGTGAAGCAGTGAGATAGATTGAGATAATGCAAAGGTTGCTCGGGCTTGAGCAAAGCATTGTAATCTTCTCATATTTTCTGATTAATGAAATATACAGATAGTAGGGGTTTTTAGCTGTGGTTTTCCCCATAAAATTATTGTGTTATGTATGATTGAATTCTTTCTCTTTTTATGCTTCATGATTTCATCGATAATTTATTATTTCCGTTGATGAGTAGATTAGATTCAAGTCAATTGTTTTAGCATATCACAATCTGTGGTTTGAATCTACAAGGAATTTCTACATGGTATCGAATCTGAAATCACTATAGAAGAGGAGAATATGAGTTTTTCTTTTGCAGGAGAAATCGAATTTGCAGTATCATACTTCAGAGCCAGCAGGATGTCGTTCTACGGATTGAGACTCGAATATGCCCTTGAGGGTAGTTTGAACTCTATTGCTTGGAAAGATAGGATGGAGGTAGTGTTGGAAGACAACGAGCTTAAGGAATTCACAGACAAAGATATTCCTAAGCCAACTGATGCTCAAGTTCTGGCAAAGTGGAGAAAGTGTGTGACAAAGGCAAGAAGGATTATCCTAAAAGGAGTTTGATATCATATTGTCTCGAACCTCCATCGAAAGGAAACTCCATTTGCTATGTGGAAGGCCTTCACGAACCTGTTTCAAAACAACAGTGACCACAAGAAGTTGGCACTGAAGGACAAGCTCAAAAAGATCAATATGGAGAAGGGCGACACAGTACCGAAGTACTTAACCAACTTCAACTAATGTTGGGATGAGACTGGAAGTGTCGGTGTTATAGTTGTTGAAGATGATCTGGTGAGCCTAGCACTTCTAGGACTTCCCAAGAGCTAACACAACTACCAGGACTTAGTTAATGGGAGGGAGAAGCTACCAGAGTGGGAGAGATTGTGGTATGACCTGGTACAAGAAGAGATTCAGTGGAACACCAGAGATGGATACCCATCCAAGCATGATGATGAGGAGAATTGTGCCTTAGCTGGAAAGGTGAAGAAACAGAAGGGGAAGTCATCCCGTTCCAAATCAGATTCCAGTCAGGGTGGCAAGAAGAAGGACATGTTGAAGATCAAATGTTTTCACTATCAAAAGTTGTGACACTATGCCACAAATATGTATGCATAAGAAGGCTGGTAAGAAACCCTCAGGAGGAGTAGCAGGTGAAGCTCTTGCTTCACAATTCAAACTAGATTTCACCCTCATTGCTTGCATGGTCACATCAATGATGGGTAGTGTGTGGTACTTGGATAGTGGAACCTCATTCCATATGATCGAAAACAAAGAGTTATTTAGTGGCTTGGAGGAGAAGGACCTCCAAATAAACATCGAGATGGGAGATGATGGGAGGTATAACAGGACTGAAATCGGTACTGTTACGTTTCAGAGGGAGTCTAGTTCTCCTCTCACATTAAATGATGTCATGTATGTTCCAGGTTTGAAGAAGAATTTGGTTTTAGTTTCCATGTTGGAGGACCGTGGCTACGATGTGATATTTAGAAAGGTAAAGCATTTCCTTTGTCACATAGCCTCATGACAGGTGAAGCGGATCAGGGTTCGGGTGAAGAACCTCTACAATTTGGATGTAGAAGACTGCGCTACTTTGAGCACAAAATCAGAGAAGGTTCAGAGCCAAGACATCGGTGAGTTGTGGCATAAAGTATTGGGTCACTTGCACCATAGAGATTTGAATATCATGTAACAAATTTCTATAGGACTTCCCAAGGGTACACTAGAGTAGAGAGACACATGCAAAGGGTTTACATTGGGGAAGTATACCAAAGCTTCCTTTCATGATAAAGACAGTCGAGCGCAGGTGGTCCTTGATCTAGTTCACTCAGATGTGTGTGGATTTTCTTCATGCAGAAGAAAGATCAAACGTTCGCTAAATTTTGTGAATTTAAAGCACTTGACGAGAAAGATACTAGTAGGAAAGTTAAAGCTCTTAGAAGTGATAACAATGGAGAACATGTGTCGAATGAATTCAAGAACTTCTGTGCATTAGAAAGCATTCAATGAGAGTTAATAACACCTCATAACCCACAGAATAATGGAGTGGATGAAAGGAAGAACAAAAGTATTGTGGGAGCGACATGAGTGATTTTACATGATCAGGGCCTACTGTTGCACTTGTGGGCTGAAGCATGCAACATAGCTATTTATTTGTAGAATAGAAGCCCTCATTGAATTCTTGGGATGAGTATACCAGAAGAAGCCTTTTTAGGTAAGAAACCAGATGTGGCACACTTCAGGATCTTTGGTTCATCAATCTACTGTTATGTTACCAAGGATGCACAGAAAAAGCTAGAGCCAACAATTGAGTTGGGCATATTTGTGGGGTACACTGATACACCTCAAAACTATCGGGTGTACCTTCCATCCAACAGGATGAAAGTGGTTCGTAGATATGTGAAGTTCAATGAAGAGAAGGCCATGAGATGTTCCCTTGAGAGGGAGCTTCAGTTACATGTAGATGAGGAGATTTTAGCTCCAAAGGAGGAACCTCAGGATGATGTGGAGTAGCCACATGCAGAGGAGCAGAGAGTGGAAGTAACCACTCATGCAGAGGCTTTGAGAGATTGAAGGAAGCGCACTAAAGAGGCTGATAGATTGATGCATGATGCTATAGAGAATGTGGGAGCACCCACATCATAACACAGGCAGAGGAGGTCATGAGATCGGTACACTGGCTACATGGATATGATGAGCGAGAGTGTAGAGATTGAGCCATCCTCATTCGAGGAGGCAGTGAAAAAACCACTATGGGTTGATACCATTTTTAAGGAGTATGACTCCATTATCAGAAACTGTATTTGGGAAGTGGTACCAAGACTAGTATACAAGTCAATGGCAAGTTCTAGATGGCTTTAAAAGGTAAAACAAGCATCAGATGGGAGTGTGGAGAAACACAAGGCCAGATTTGTGGCTAGAGGGTTCTCTCAGTTGGAGGGAATTAATTATGATGAGACCTTTGCTCCAGTAGCAAGGTACTCTTCAATCATATCTATTCTAGCACCGTCAGCACATATGAGATGGAAGATACATCAAATGGATGTGAAGAGAACATTCCTCAACAGTATGATTGAGGAAGAGGTGTATATTGAGTAGATGGAAGGATTTGAGACCTTCAACAAAAAGTCGCATGTGTGCAGACTCAAGCAAGTGTTGTATGGAATAAAACAAGCACCTCGTGCTTCGCACACCAGGATTGATAACTATTTCAATGCGTTGGGCTTCACCAAAAGTGAAGTAGATGCGAACCTTTACCATATTGTGGTTGAAGGTGAATTATTGATTATAGTATTATATTTCTGTTGTCTCTCCTAGAGACAAACTCAGATTACTTACAAGACCAGTGCCTGGGCACATCTAGATTGGTGTGTCTCAAATGATTTACAAGAAACTAGAGACATCACTTATGTTCTATAGATACACACACACACACACACACATATATATATATATAGGAAATGGTTTGGTTCATTTATCCAAAGAAATAAGACATGGATTTCTAGTACTTATTCACAGGTTTAGATCTCAGAAATATGCATAAAAATAGAGGAGGCTGAGTAGTCCAAGGGCTTACAGCTTAATAAGCTTTTGTAGAGCAGATGAGGGAGGACAAAGAGAAGGAGCAACTCATCACATAAAGCATAAGGCTTCGAGACTCCTACACTTAACACATAGAGCTTGAGGCATTAAGGATTTCTATACTTATTTGAGTTACAAAAAGAAATAATGGATGAAGGAGGGGTTGAATGCTATGCTTCACATGTTACATATTTAAAGATATGATTTCAATAGTCCGCACAATTATATGCATCAACAGTATTGAGACAATTGAATCTGTGATATAATTACAGGAACTTGCATTCACATATCAATACAAATAAATCTACGAGGAAGCTTGAAATATTTCTAATAGCTATAATTGCATGAATACAGAGAAGAAATATGAACACAAAATGGGTTTCAACAAAGGGAACACATACTGTAATTCTTGAAGAGGGAATCACCACCATTCCCTTGATATTTTGAAAAATTTGTGTTACAAAGAGATACAGTTTGAAAATAGCATGTCGTGTTTTCTATAGAATTTTTGAACCTTTTCTAAGTCTTGCTTTCCCCTATTTATCAGGAGAGGGGAGCAAGAAAATTCATTACAACAAAATATCTCTAGTCTAGACTCAGCTGTCAGGTCGACTATCTGTCTCAGTCATAAATGGCTATGTGGCCCAAAATATTAGAAAATTAAATGCCTTAGGAAAGGAGGCATGTTACAGTACAACAAATAAATAAGCATAAGATGGAAAATATACAAAGATCTCCTTTCCCATCATGTGATCGTCTCTGTTGTAGGAGTTGTTCTACTTAAGGCATGACTTCATGCACTGCTTCACCAACCTTTGTCTTTTCTGCCTTTATTTCATTTGGCGCTGGCTCCCGGACCCGTGTCACAGTGGGCTTCTTCTGGATCATCCCATCCTGTGCTTTGAATGCACCACTTATTCTTCTTAAAACCATAACTACCGACCCATCACACCCTTTAAACCTCTGTCATGCACTATTGGTGCCTTGATGTAGTGTAACAATGAAGTCTCTCAGTCGCGGGATTTTACCTCTAAAACAGGCGAAACATGCACTTTTTGATTTCCCCCTTAGCCCCCCTTTATTATAGCCCCTTGTGTGACTTTCCTCATATGATTAGGGGCTGGAACCAGGGGCTTAGCCCTTTGGGCGCTAAGGTTATCAACAATTATGGGGGGGCCTTTTCCTTTTATAACTTGAATCGCCCGCAGTGACGCCTTTTTACCACATCGATTGAAATCTGAATGCGAAATCTTTATCAAATAGAACATATGAAACATCGCATCGGGGGGCTTTTTCTTTGTTACTCGGAATCCCGCATCTCGGCGCTGAATGCACTTTTCCTTAAGTTTCTCCCCTAGGTAGTTGCGGTCGCTAATATGCGGGATGATGTCATCGTTGCCATGTGTCACCATATGAGTGGTGACACATGTCACCCAGAAATGGGCCTATAGGACCCCTGAAAATGTCGAAAATGCTTGAAACTTTTCCTTCATACTGCCACATCATTGATGACGTCAGCTTCCATGTCAGCCATCAGGACCAATCATATTGCGCTATGTGGCCCCCAGGAAGAGAGAGAAAATGGCCTACCCGACCTTGTTTTTTTTTTCATGGGTTCCTTTGTTAAATAATTTCGACCTTCCCTGGTGATATTATACTAAATCGCAAAATCGCAACCTCGCAAGGTTTTTGGGGAGGTAGCCCCTATGTTCCTACAGAGGGGCAGGATGCAAATATTTTGACAAAGGCATTGTCAAGATGCAAATTCGACTTTCATAGAGGCAGGATCAGGGTAGCAGATAATCCCTTTTTTTTTGAGGGGGAGTATTTAAAATAGCAACAAGAAAATCCTAATTTAATTTTTTTCTTGAATTAAATTAGGAACTAAATTGTAATTATAATTCTCATAGCAACTTGTAATAGTTAACTATGTTAATTTGACTTATTTGACTCCGTTAATTCAAGTTGGCATTCTATCTAGAGTCATGTAGAGTGGTTACTAAATTTTAGGGGCCCAGGTTGAGTTCTTTTGAGTTGTAATTATTTAATTCAGTTAAACTAGTTCACACTGCTGGAGGAATTAGTGGGAGATCCAGTAATGGGGTGTAACCCGCAATAGTGGGGTATAACCAACACCGCTCAACCGGTAAACTGAATATTCACTCATAATTAACTCATGCATGTTAGATCAGAGAAAGACCCAGTTGAGATTGGAGTTAAGGGACAATGTACTATCAATTGTATAATCACCTGAATTGTATAGGTGGTGCATGCAATCAAAGGAAGGCCTATGATGGATTGTGCAGTTATGGATGAGGAATTTCCCAATTAAATAGGGGCTAATTCCCTAAGAAATCGTGCAAGGAAATATGAGCTCAATAGACATCAAATTTGGCTAAGTATTGGCTGGAGCTTGTTTGTGAAGTAGTGAGATAGATTGAGATAGTACAGAGGTTGCTCAGGCCCGAGCAAAGCATTGTAATATTCTCATTTTTTTCCTGATTAATGAAATATACAAATAGGAAGCGTTTTTAGCTGTGGCTTTCCCCAGAAAATTATTGTGTTATGTGTGATTGAATTCTTTCTCTTTTTATGCTTTGTGATTTCATCGATTGTTTATTATTTCCACTGATGAGTAGAGTAGATTCAAGTTAATTGGTTTAACATATCACAATCTGCAGTTTGAATCTACAAGGAATTTCTACACTAGAGACGGTCCACGTCTATTTGCAACTCCTCCAATCATCTTGTTACTAGAGTGAAATGGGACTGGCTTCCAAGGCCACTCGTTCTCCTATATTAGCGCCAAGAGCCGAAATATATACCATAATTAAAACCAATTGTTCTTTAATAACCTCTCCATGATCCTCCCTACTTGGGTTTTCCATGCTACAGGGTGCTCACACTCTAACACATAGCAAAAAAAATTCCATTACCAATAGACGCCACTTATAACCATTTACTTGGGCTCTCCCCACTCCAGCTTCATACTCCTCACATTCAATTTCACTATCTTGTCTCTGAATACTCCTGACACATATTTCCATTGCTAAATTCTTCTCCTTGCTACCAGACTCATGAGAAATTAACTGCTCCAAAGCTTGCAGTGCACCAACCTGCTCTTCCTTTATGCTGAGTATAAATGCACATGAGATAATACTTCACCTATCCATAAGCATGGCATCAATTTCCTCGTTCTCCCATCTGGTTGATCTACCAATGCGATTTAACTTGCAAGATGGTCGTTTGTCAAGTATCTTCATAGTAATGGGATTAGTGTTGTCATTAAGTGGTATGATAGACCTTGATTCCAATCTAATCGAACCCCAAAAGGAGTTTATTTGATACATTTTGATCCATTTCATATTTAATTCACTGATCATGGGATATGAAAAAAAATTGGGTCTCCTTGGTCTTGAATTATTATCCCTTGCACTAGAGTTACTCGTTGGCTTGTTCATCAACACATTGTTTTTTCTACCTTTTGATATGGTAGAAAGCAATGATTTCAAACTTTTGAATTTGCAACCAAATTCAAAAATACATTGGGGGCAACTCCTTTTTTGGTTGATTTTTGATTTTATGGGGTTTTTGAATAACTATCATGGAATCACCAAGACTATTAGTTGACGAATATCCCTTGATATTGAAATATTCAGCCCTTGCCAAAGAGCTAATACTTCTACTTGATTGTTTGTTGCTCCGCCTAGCCCCCAAGGGAATTTCAACTTTACTTCTTCATCAGAGGTGATAAATGACCCCTCCCACTCGTGCCTACCTTGATAATACTTATCAAATTAACCTTGGAAACCCTATATATATATATATATATATATATATATATATATATATATATATATATATATATATATATATATAATTATACATACTATATACAATTCAAACTCTTTATTGAATTATTAAAGCCTTCACTTAAACTTCATATCAACTTGTGTAAGTTATAAGAATTTTGTAAATAAATCAATTATATATATATATTACACTTCCTGCATCACATTGCTAAAAGTAAGCAATCAATTATATAATTATATATTGATATAACAAGAATATTAAATATATAAATTATTTCAATAGAAATTTTAATCTATTCCTCAATATAATTTATTATAATAATATTCTTAATAGTATTGTCTTTCAGATTAATCACATTCTTGAGATTTGGTCGACCTTTGTATTGAGGATGAATCACATTAGTTGGTTCGAAACTTCCACCAAATCTCAAGAATGTGATTAATCTAAAAGACAATACTATTATCAATATGGATCACAAAAGTCTAAGATCTAATAATAATATTCTTACTTTAACAAGATATGTAAGTTTTACATAACTTGTAATTCCTTTGGTTTTTAAAGAAATGTATGCATAATAGTATCTCAATTACATAATTTCTCACTACTACTATTACACTAAATACAATTATTTCATAAATATTGAGACTTGAACCCACAAACTAGGAATCAAATTGTTCACCAAACCACTCTAGCTAAAACCCTTTGGTAAAGATATATAAATAATTACCAATAATATATCCTGTATATAATTTAGTACTCCGTTTCATTTTAACACTACAGCTTGAGTAATAATGATTTCAATTAATATAATAATCATATATTTTTTTGGAGTTGTCTTTAGTGCAACTTTTTGGAAGTTTTTCCCGTGGGTTTTTCCGGTCTAATTTCTCTAAAATCCAGCAAGAATTTATTGAAATCACAAGCTTGATGGGTAACCCCTACACAATCTTCCGGTCTAATTTCTCTAAAATCCGGAAAGAATTTATTGAAATCACAAGCTTGATGGGTAACCCCTACACAATCGAAGTGCTCTAGGTGTTTTTCATGGTGATGAATCCATATATACAATAAAAAAATCAGTTTAAATAACACAAATCAAGATTCTAGAAAATCCAAAAAATCACACAAAAAACAACTCCTTATTTTTTATATAAATATTTCTAATTATTTATATATGTAAATTTCTCGAATGAAAATGTTCGAATATTAATTAAAAACAATATTTCTACATTAATATTCATTTTTTATTTATACAATTTTTAATCTATAAAAACAATTCAATTAAAAAATCATAAAATTCAATATTCAAATTTTTTATAAGTTAAACCATCACTCTATCTATAAAAAAAAAAATAAAAAGTTAAATATCAATATAATTAACCTAACATTTATTACATATAATAATTAACCACAATTATAATAAATTTGAATAAAAAACACATTTACAACTGAATAACACACCACGACCATAAATTTTAATAAACAACACATTTACATCTACATATACATGATACTTCTATTCGGTAAATCTATGATATATGTAACTTTGATCAATAGCCAATTTATTCTAAAAGTGCTTTGTTTTTAAAGAAGCTTTTTAATATATAAAAATAATTTTACATAAATTTATTTTACTTTTCATTTTAATTAATTATTTTAATAAAAATAAAATAAATTAATAATTCTACTTTATATATATTCTCGAATAATGTCCATGTGCACCTTGATATGAATTGTTGCACCATGCTATCACCTTACATTTCCTGGATGAAAGAATATTATAGATAGAATAGAACAATATATCGCATTATTTAAATAAATTCCAAAACTAAAAGTATAGAATTGACTTCCATGTAATCCTCATAGAATCTGGATGGTGATGTAAAAGTATTCATATGAAGTGGCCATTCTGAGATATTCTCAGGAATTGCAGGATATGAGGATATGGGCAAGTGGTTTGATCTCACAAGAGCCAAACTACTGCAAGTTGCCATTCTAAGCATACCCAAAATAATTTGGCACAATTAGTTTTATTCGCTAAAGATTAATAAATTTATTATATAATTATATAATAGAAAATGTATTAGTGGTATGTTTTTTTCAAATGTTTGGGTTGTATAAATAAGTGTACTTACATAATAGGAGTAAAATTATTGCAAATATATTTCAAACACTAAAACTCCAAAAACCAAAATTAAAAAAGATTCAACTAATCAAATACCTTATATATATATATATATAGATATATATAAATAATCTATATAATCTTTTTAAATCAGAAAATCTGAAAATAGTAATTATGATGCGGGTCCTTAACAGTCGAGCCTGCTGAAGCATCCTTATCAGTCGAGTCACTAACGTACCTTGGGAATGGATTCACGTTTTGATATTTGAAAGAAAGAGGATTGGATTCTAGTTTTGATGAGAGTCGCCGATAAAAACAAGATAGTGTTATAATTTATCTTTTAAAAATATATAATCGATAAAGATATAACTTATTAAACTAGGTAAATCAGAGATTATTACCAATTCTTATAAGTACTAGTTCAAAATTTATAATAAAAAACTAGTAATTACGAGATTGCAAAATTAGTTTAATTTTTTAAATATATATTTTTTCTCAGCAAAAGAGTGAGGGGACCATTTATGACAAGGGGAAGCCACATGTTCCCTCAATGAGAGTATGATTTTGATAGAGTGTCATAGTCCATGCAAGAATAAAAAAGAGTTTAGCAAAGTAGCTTCTGCCAAGATTTTGACAAGTTTGGCTTTCAAATCATGTGTCATGAAGGGAACTAAAGAAAAACATAACATAAGAAACTAAACAAAGAACGTGTTCACACTGCATGCTTGCTTTTGGAACTAGATGAGATTGGTTGCTCTTTGTGGATTCCAACTTGGTTCACTATTTTGTGAGTAGACTTGTCATCCATATTTTCTTCAACAACGAGACAACCATACAAACTTGTGTCTTGTTGTAAACGTTCCATAGTTACGTTCAAGACAACACTGGTGGGGGGCTACCCCAAGTTGTTCACCTTTGCTTTGGGCTTCTAACTTGGCAAGCCATGGACAACATGGCCTCAATCTTGCGTTTCATCCACTAAGAGAGGAGGGGATTGAGGCAGGTGGGAAGAAGATCGAGCTTTCGAACTAACCAAGGAGCTATAGGATGTGGAGGATAGGGGAGTTGGCGAAAAATCTATGCCAATGCTTCTAGAGAGATGGCGAAACGATTGGCGAATTTGACTGACATGGGTGTTTGTTTCTGCCATTCTTATTTCCATTCCTTCTCTGGCTAGCTCCAAAGACCACGAATAGTTGGAAAACAAATTCCTTACAACCTAATGGACATCTCCAAGTCATCTTCATTCCTCAACTTCCAGGGAAGCAAATTTGTTACGAATGTGAGCTGGTATGTCAGGATCAAAGAGCTCAATGTAATCATCGATCCATTGAATTCGGGGAGGACGCCCATGGCTCTATCCTCCTTGTCTAGCTCTTTCTCTCTCACAAATCATGTTGGCATACGGAGGATTACAGAGCACTATGTAGTGCAGGGAAAATTTTAAGAACCCCCACTAAATTTACATATATAATAATTGGGCGAATCTCCATGGTATATAGGAAAAATGGAAGGCGATTTTATCAATAATATGATATGTATATATAATTTTTTGGCGAATCTCTCACAAGGCGAATATTTTACTCAATTATAAAATCTTGTGTTTATTGAATACACAAATGAAATCATTGCATTTATTTAAAATATCTTTTGAAATCAAAATTACCGAAATTACATATCGATAACCTAGTGGGTGTAGGATAAAATTCACCCGTGCCATTCACAGAAAGCATGAGAAAAAACCTAATACTATATATAAAACCAAGAAAAATTCAAATTCATCACTTCTAGGGACCTCGTAAACACCCTGCCAATACACAAGTATGTACCTGTTTGCAATTAGAAAAATTACCCAAATTACAATCTGTTTACTCCACTTCTAGGGACCTCATAACCACCCTGCCAATACACAAGTATGTTCATGTTTGCAATTAGAAAAATTACCCAAATTACAATCTATTTACTCCAGCATATGTTGGAAAGTTATAGAAAGATGACTAGTGCAATCAATCCATTCCTTTTAGCCCTGGATTTGTTTCAGTTTAAAACAAAAGTATACAATATACTTGTCCAATGTCTATGCTTTAACCATTCACCTTAAGATGTTTTTACAATATAATTTCTGAAGTCTATTTAATATCTTCATTATCATAAAAACCAACCTATATCCATCTTAACTCCACATCTACCACACTTAGGGGGATGAAATCCATTTATCCATCTGAGCACTTGTAGACCCAGAATTAAAATGGATCTAAGATAGAATTTCCCCTTTAAATAGTCTATGCTCACATGAATACCATGGGTCAATACCATGGGTTATCATAAACCTGGCGCTTAAAAATTACTATTAGTAATTTATAAAAATTAATAAAATTAATAGTTGATTTTTATTTTAACCAAGCTAAAATGTTTAAGATACATTAAATTACAACATCCATTTTTACTCTTGATCAGATCAACTATTTTTTCACTCTATGCTAGTTTGCATATCATGATATTTGATACCTCTCGGGGGTTAGTAGATCCAGAGTAAAGATGGATCTATGCTGGTTTAATTCCCCCATTTAAATAGGCTACATTCCAAGTGAATACCATGGGTCAATACTATGTGCCATTTTTTTATTAATACTAATATTAGGGTTAATAATGTTTTTTTGCATGGTATTGATAACAATCTAGTCCATGGTATTTGTCCCATAGTATAAATATAAGGTGACTTATGGAGTAAATATAAAAAATGTTTTATTTGTTTACCATACCTCTCGTTTATTTATATTTTTATTAATTTACCATACCATTTATAAATACAAGCTGACTTATGGAGTAAATATAAAAAAATGTTTTATTTGTTTACCATACCTCTCGCTTATTTATATTTTTATTAATTTACCATACCTCTTTTACAAATATGATATTTAGCCCAGGATTCACTTAAATAAAACCTCTTTCTTGAGCCTTCATAAATAGAACGAGGGTTATGGACTAAATATAAAAATAAGTTTTATTTATTTACCATGCGTCTAGTTTATTTATATTTTTATTTATTTACCATACCTTTTGAGTAAGTATAAAAAGACGTTTTATTTATTTACCATACTTCCACTTTACTTATATTTTTATTTGTTTACACCCTTGCATGTATATAAAGTGACTTATGGAATAAATATAAAAAATGCTTTATTTATTTACCATACCTCTCATTTATTTGTATTTTTATTAATTTACCATACCTCTTTTACAAATATGGTATTTGGGCCTTTGACCCATAAGATTCACTTAAATAAAACCTATCCTTGAAAATGGGCGAATGGATTCACTTAAATAAAATCTATTCTTGAAAATGGGCGAATGGAAAGTTGTAACTCCTAATTTCAAGGGCTAAATTTACTTTTTTTACCCTCTCCCTTAATAAAAGGTGGGCTATTTGAGGTGACTTGTAAAAATGTACTATGATACAAAATATTCGCCCACTAAAAATTTAAAACCCCTTAATTTCGCTAAAGGGCGAACATTCGCCCCTAAAATCACCCCTAATGTAGTGGTCTTTGATGGAAGTCTCGTGGAGGACGAGAGAGTAATAGTTCCTATCAACAGCTAAACTCAACATGAAATGAGGTAAGGAGGACAATGAAGCTACTATATTAGCAGGGACAAAGGAGAGGCACATGTATTAACTTATGCATCAGAGCAAAGGTGAGGGGGATCACAAGGTTGATGTTGTATGAATGAGTCAGACGAATCAAAGTCACTGTCATAACTATCATTCAGAGGGCAGCTATGGTGCATGGATGCCACTTGGAGTGCTTGAGCATATCAAGATTGAATGTTGTCCTGCCTAATTTGACAAGACTTCGTTGCCGTTGTAATGTTGGGATCAATTTCTTAAATATTACTTTACAATTTACTAAAGAAATAAAATTATATTCAATTAATAAATATTCACTATCGTATGTTTTATGTAATAAAAAATACTATGTTATAGTACTTTTCATTGATTTTAAAAATAAGAATTAATTATAAAAACAATTTAATAACAAATTTTTAAATTACTATTCAAAGAAACATTTTCCAATTTAAAATTTTGTTAATTTTGCCTTAAATATCAAAATTTCTACTTTATCTAACACAAATTTGTGTCAGCAATCAATATTCTTGCCAAGCTTTCCTAGACTTCAAAGGCCCACCAATTGATCTCCTTACTTATTCCATGGATACTTATTTCCCCTCAAACCCCCTATTCCATGGATACTTATTTCCCCTTAGATCCCTAGTTACAATGAGGCTATACAAAGAAAAATAATATCTCTAGTAAATGTTGAAAGTAGCTCTATTCCTAAAAAGTTCCCAATTCCTCATAATTCGACAAAGCCAAACAACAAAGTCACAAGTTTATTCACTAGATTACACCTTCATTACATCATACATCTAGCAATAGTGTAAATGATAAGTGTTTTTTCTCATCTCTTATCCTCTTTTTATAATAAAATTGGTTTATACCACTTTTTCATATAAAATTATATATTTTTAATTACTAAATTCATTATTATTGAAAACTACATGTGTCAACCATCTACACATGCAAAAGTAAAGTTTATTTTAAAATTTTAAAATACAATATTTTACTCGCTAATTTCTTTGTTTCCTATTTTTACTCTTTGTTGTCTTTTAAATCTTCATGTAAATTTCTATTTTTTGCCACTTAAATAGTTACAAGTTTAGTTAACCACAAATTCTCACTGCTTTTACTCTAACTTCCTTTTTCCTCTCTAATTTCAAATTCTAGTTAATATTGAGAGTTTTCCTTAATTTATTTTTTTATAATTAATAATTAATTTAAATGATTTAAATGTACCATTTTTGAAAGTTGGTTAGATATGGTTTTATTTCTTAAATTCAAGAAATTATTTTTAATTTAAGGTGTTTGACAAAATAATTTTGTTATAAGTTTATTATTTATTTAATTTCAAAGATAAAACTACTAAGGAATCAATTTAAATTCTTTTCTTATTTAGGTTAAATAACAATTAGTCTTTCTTAAGTAAAGTTTTTAATATTTAATTTCATTACATTTTTATTCCATAATACCATGGGTTCCAAATATATCATATCCATGAAGAATGGCTTATGTGATTTCAAAGAATTCATAAGTGTTTGCTCTTTAAATGCACTGACTTTGTTGAGTAGAAAAAATGGTGCAACAACAAAACAACATATAAATTACAATGTTGTCTTTGTTGAGGGACTAAGGGCTATTAAGGAATAATGTTTTAACCTTATTGCACGCCCTTTAGTTGGTCCTCATAGGTGATTGAATACACAACCTACACTCATGGCATCGTGCAACCTAAGGTAAAAGTATTATAACTTTTTAACCCAAGCCACGATTGGAATTTTAGTAAGTAGAAGCAGAAATGTCACTCCACCTCTCCTTAACTATTCAGTAAATCTTCATACAAACCTGTCACCCATGTGTAGGTCGATTGAAAATCATAATTGATGTTCATGCATTCACTAATTCATTTCATCAGTGTTTTTATACTCATGTTGAACAATAAAAATTACATAATCACTTTATTATTTAATGCCCTTGATTCAAACTCAAATCCTATATTTTTTACCCAATTCACATTAGTGTGCCCTTCTAGTTTAATGTCACACTTAGGAAAACTATTAGCCATACTTGCAATCCAATATGTGTAAATATCATTTAATTCATCATATCATTACAATCTTTCATTTCATCTAATTAATGCATAACATATTATCTAACAACATAATTATTATAAATCATCATAATAAAAATAAGTCATTGATCATCATCTAATCTACTCATCCATATTATGAAATGCCAAATATCACTATCAATAATAACATAAAACTAGGTCATCGATAAGCCAATGCTTTCAAACAATAGGTACATATGTCATAATATCTATCATAGTGATCGAACAAAATGAGGCACTACAAAAACCATGAGAAGAACTATAGTTCCCTTATTGATTGACATTGACATCCATTTTATTCTAATTAAAATTTATAAAATCTCAATTCCACAACGGAAGATCTAGACAAAGATCCATGTCTTTTAGTATTTTTAAGAATTTGAACATAGAAATAATTGATAATTCTAAGTAGAATCACAAATATTGTTGTATCATGAATGCTCCAAATCTCTTCAGCTATCGGAATTAACCAAGACCTTTTACTTCTGTGATGTTAGCATAATTGCATTTAAAAGAGCATGAAAATCCACATGTACATACTGTAAATAAGGTGAAACATGACGACAACCATCAAATCAAGAACACAAACACATTGGTAACGAAGTTCACCCAGTGTGGGTTACGTCTTTGGGCCCTGGTGTAAAGAGTGGGGAGGACGCTTCATTGAATGCTGCAAAATGATGATGATGTACATGGCAGATTCTTTGTCATTACAAGGATAAATAACCTCAACCAGAGTGGAGTGTCTCTCCATGAGACATCCTCCTATAAGAACTCTCACTCAAATGGGCACTGTTAGCTTTGTTGGCGTTTGACCCAAAATGGATCCAAAACACTCCCAAAGTCTCCAAAGTTTGCTTAAAATCATGCAAATGAATCCAAATATGCTCCAAAGCACTCCCTAAGTATGCAAAAGTGCTTAAGATCATCCAAAGATCGAAACAAGCGAGGGAGGAGAGCCCTTGGAAGGGCAAAAATGCACTATCGGGAGGCAAAAAACACATTAAAACAGTCAAAAAACCATTATCGCAGGCTTAAAACTGAGAAGGCACAACAGCCGTTAGATCTGGCTGATCAATGGCCCAGATATAAGTGGCAGATTGCATCGACGGATCTGATCGGCACAGGCAAACAGTGGCAATGGTTGCTAGACACCACCGATCAGCGATCACCAATGATCGGATTGGCGGGTCGCAATCGGCGGAGGCGAGTCGGCGGTTATCAGCACAAACCAGGGGGAATGAGCAATTGCGATCGACGATTAAACGTGGACCCTCGATCACGCGTGTAGATCGACGGCCCACATCACATCGGCAGATCGCAATCGGGAAAGCCAAGGGGCGGAGCCTTTACACCTTCATGTGTGTGATGCGAGGATGCGGTCCTGACGGTGTTATCGATAATATTGTATAAAATTTCAGGTCCGCAGTAAGCCTGTTTTAAACACATTTTAATGTATTTCGTTATATAACGAAATATAAAGGGAAACAGTGCAGCACCGATAGCGATGAAGCTCGGACCCGAAAGGGTCCGGGAAGTGAAAAATATAATATTTGAAGTCCGCCAGAACCATTTTTTAATGATTTTCAATGTTTTGACGCATTTTTGAAACACAAAAGAAATCGCGAAACAGGCAGGTTTTCGGGCGGGCCGTGGGCAGTAAATGGTTTTGGCCGGGCTCCGCCCGATGCCATACAACGAATGCCACGTGTCCAGGGTGAGGAGAGAGGAAACCACCCTCATCGAGTAGTTAACTCCAGTACAAAAGAGCTGCCTGAAACGGATCACAACCGTTGGATCTAGAGCACCCAGATCAACGGTGGAGATGTGATACCACTGCAAAGGTGGACCCAATGAAAGCAAAACCATTTTTAAGGACTTTTAAAGTCCAGAAAAGCAAAAATAGGCATGTTTTTTGCTATATGCATCGTTTTTCTTTGTTTAACAGAAAAACAGTAGTTCTAAATATTCAAAGGGCCACAGCACGCGTAGCTCATCCCAAACCGACAAAGCAGTCATGTAGCAGACAGCGCAACTAGCCCGAAACAGAAATATCATGGAGCAGCATAGCACATCAATAACCCAGCGCAGCTCATCAAAACAAACATTATGGGGCATCTCTAGCACGAGAGAGCTCCCAGACTGCGCGTCAAACTACCCGAAGGTGGTTATTCCTCTGTCAAAAGGAGAAAACCTCCGAGCCATGATTGCCTATTGAGAGAATCAATCAGTTAACAAGACATATCAGACAGATTAAGACTTCGAGCCTTTGAGAGCTTAGGAGCATTATAAAAGGCCTATAAAAGGCTAGAAACTAAATGTAACAAGGGTTCAACTTCAGGAGATTGTTCCTCCTCTGTTCCTTCAAGCTTCTCATCTTCATTCTAAGAAATATAAGCTTCTTTTGCTATTATATGTTCAATGTCCATTCTCTTTGATGTTCTATGCTTTCACTTGAATAGGTTATTCAAGTTTTCTGCTGTGTCTAATGCCAGATAACTGTCATCTTATCTCTGCATTGATAAATTAGATTTGAAAGTCTCATTTACTTCCTGTAGCTGGCCATTCATATGTGTTTATGTATGCAATCTGCTGGTACAGTCAATATTCTCCATCTATCCCTTGAATTTATAAATTATTGAGCATTAGTGGTCTAAAGCCTTGTATTGGTGAGAGTGTTCATGCATGTCTTGAGTGAGAATAGAGCTGAAATGGTTATCTGACTTGATCCAAACCATCATCCATTCCAATAGTTCTGAGAACAATATTGAAGATTATATTTTACCAGGCATCTCCGAGCTGCAACCTAGGAGAGTTCCCTGGAGTGATAACATAATTGGCACCGTTGCCGAGGAGAGGAAATTGAAGCTCAGCTTCCCTGGGAAACGACACAGATCCGACTTTGATGATAGACAAAGTCTGGGCACATTTTTGGTTGTAATCATCTATCTAGCGACTTTAATGGAGGCCGAACCTCTTGGAAACTCCACATCATAGTTCTGGCTCAGTTTGTGAGGTATAATTAGAGAAATCCTTAGAAGCTTCAAGCTGAACCAGTACCTGACCCTGAAAAAATCATCAAAGAGAGAAAGGTATTGCAGAAAGGAGCATCAGGTTCAGGTAAACCTAAACAATCTCCTATATCTCTTCAAGAAAGCCCTGTAATAGAACAAATATATGTTGAGAGTATAGCTTCTAATACTAGCATCGAAGAAAAACTCTTAGTGATTCATAAAGCTCCTTATTCTTTAGGTTCTCCTTTTTCTTTAAGCCCAAAGGAAACCTTACCTCCTATCCATCATATTCCTTTAGTCTTATCAGTCACACCTCAACCCTCTATCATTCAGACTGCCAGTACTCTTTTAGCCACCACAGCTATGGTAGGCCCACAAGCACCTACCAAGATGGAAAGAATCATAGCTGCTAGGTATGGACCTCTAATACTACCCACTCCTTTGAATGCTATGCCTACTGGAGAATATCAGAAGTATATGCTGAAGTTCACTGGGACTGAAGGTGTTTCAACTGAAGAGCATCTTGAGTCATTCTATAGCTATGCTGATAACCTGGACATTAGTGAAGATGATGTCTGGATGAGAGTCTTTGTCCAAAGCCTAGATGGAGAGGCTAGAAAATGGTTTAGAGAACTAACCCCAAGATCTATAGCAGATATTGAGGCTTTGGATGATGCATTTCTAAAGCATTGGGGGGATAAGAAGGATCTCCTTTACTACCACACTGAGTTTGGGAACCTAAAAAGGGAAAATGGTGAGCTGTTGTCTAATTTTAATAAGAGATTTAACCGCATGTACAACAAGATACCAGCTGAAGTAAAACCCACCACTACCTCTGCTAGAATTATCTATGCCAGTGCCTTTGATTCTAACTTCTGTTTACTATTGATGGAAAGGAGATGTGCTTCTTTGGCTGATATGCAAGATGCAGCCCTGGAAGTAGAATCAAACATCATGGATGTAGAAAAGCTCAAAAGTAATGCTGATAGAAGGAGACAGAGGGGCGAGCCTTCATCACCTTCAGATCCCAAGGTCGATAAAATGACCAAGATGATAGAGTCGTTAGCCTCTGAAGTTTCCAAATTAAAGGTTGAGCAACATTTTGGGAAGGGAAGAGTTCCTAACACCTTTGCTCCTCCAAATAAAAATCCATATAAAAGACCTAATGAGCAGTTGCAGATTTTGCAAAAAAGCAAAGAGGCCAATGAAGACCAAAGGGTGAAGACCCCTTTTCAAAATGCAGTCATGGAAGAAGAGCAGTTTGAAGAAGATGATGAGATCCATTGTATGGAAGACAAAGGCAGTGCCACTTTTTTAACCAAAGCTGCCTATGAGAAGTCATTATTCAATGACCAGATCAGCCAAGAATGGGATGGTGAAGTTGTTCTACAAACTAAAGATCAACAAAGATATAATCTGAAGTCAAAGATGAATAATGTCAAGGAAACTCCTGCTCATAAAGCTGCTGTCCCTACAGAACAACAAGCTAATAAGCAGAAGCAACCAGCAGTTGATCCTATCATCCTCAAAGCTCCAGCCATAGAGGTAAGAGGCCTTGACAAGTCCCCTTCTTCTTTCAGTTTTCAATTAGAAACTCAGAAGCCAAGAATACCTATGCCTTTGATTGAACCAGTGAAGAATGAGTCCTTCAAGAAATCTATCCTTGAGGCTCTTGAGCCTAATGCCATCCAAGCTTCCACTGACTATGTAAATCTGCAAGATCACCAACCAGTTGTTATTCTCAGCCCAATGATTGAAAATTGTGAAGACAACTTCCCATCATTCTATGTCTCTCTAACTATTCATGATAAAATCCTTCATAATTGCCTTCTGGACACTGGAGCCAACCATAATCCAATTCCCAAGGTTGTCATGGATAAGCTCGGTCTTGACATTACTAAGCCTTATCAGTTGGCCTCTACGTAGTGTAAAAAACTAGTTTGCCAGATCACAGAGGAAGAAGGCCCACAGATTTGGGACATGTTCTTTGATGGGGCTTGCTCTAAGGAAGCTGTAGGAACAGGTGAAGTCCTTGTGTCCCCCACACAAGAATGCATTGATTCATCTTTTATATTAACTTTTCAGGTCACAAATGACACAGCAGAGTATGAAGCAGACCTTATCATTCAGCATGTGTACAAAACCTTCCAAGCAAAACATCCAAGGCTGAAAGCATACAAAGATGAGGTGAAATATAGACCATCTCTGCCTGATAATGTCAAATGTTGGAAATTTTTTGAAGTAGATGATCAAATTAATAGGCTTTTGTAAGTCTTTGATGAATTTGCTGATATGCACATTGACCAAGAGAAAGAAACCTTTGATAGAAAGGTAAAAAGGGTCAATCTGGAAAGCCAAGGGGTAGAGCCTTTACACCTTCATGTGTGTGATGCGAGGATGTGGACCTGACGGTGTTATAGATAATATTGTATAAAATTTCAGGTCTGCAGTAAGCCTGTTTTAAACACATTTTAATGTATTTAGTTATATAATGAAATACAAAGGGAAACAGGGCAACGTCGATAGCGATGAAGCCTGGACCCGAAAGGGTCCGGGAAGTGAAAAATATAATATTTGAAGTCCGCCAGAACCATTTTTTAATGATTTTCAATGTTTTGACGCATTTTTAAAACACAAAAGAAATCGCGAAACAGGCAGGTTTTCGGGCAGGTTGTGGGTGGTAACGGTTTTGGCTGGGCTCCGCCCGATTCCATATAGTGGCTGCCACGTGTCCAGGGTGAGGAGAGAGGAAACCACTCTCATCGGGAGGTTAACTCCAGTACAAAAGAGCTACCCGAAACGGATCACAACCGTTGGATCTAGAGCACCCAGATCAACAGTGGAGATGTGATATCACTGCAAAGGTGGACCCAATGAAAGCAAAACCATGTTTAAGGACTTTTAAAGTTCAGAAAAGCAGAAATAGGCGGGTTTTTTGCTATATGCAGCATTTTTCTCTGTTTAATAGAAAAACAGTAGTTCTAAATATTCAAAGGGCCACAACACGCACAACTCATCCCAAACCGACAAAGCAGTCATGGAGCAGACACCGCAACTAGCTCAAAACAGAAATATCATGGAGCAGCACAACGCATCAATAGCCCAGTGCAGATCATCAAAACAAACATTATGGGGCATCTCTGGCACGAGAGAGCTCCCAGATAGCACGCCAAACTACCTGAAGGTGGTTATTCCTCTGTCAGAAGGAGAAAATCTCTGAGCCATGCTTGCCTATTGAGAGAATCAATCCGTTAACAAGACATATCAGACAGATTAAGACTCCAAGCCTTTGAGAGCTCAGGAGCATTGTAAAAGGCCTATAAAAGGCTGGAAACTAAATGTAACAAGGGTTCAACTTCGGGAGATTGTTCCTCCTCTGTTCCTTCAAGCTTCTCATCTTAATTCTAAGCAATCTAAGCTTCTTTTGCTATTATATGTTCAATGTCCATTCTCTTTGCTGTTCTATGCTTGCACTTGAATAGGTTATTCAGGTTTTCTGCTGTCTAATGCCAGATAAATGTCATCTCATCTCTACATTGATAAATTAGATTTGCAAGTCTCATTTACTTCCTGTAGCTAGCCATTCATATGTGTTTATGTATGCAATCTGCTGGTACAATTAGTATTCTCCATCTATCCATTGAATTTATAAATTATTGAGCATTAGTGGTCTAAAGCCTTGTATTGGTGAGAGTGTTCATGCATGTCTTGAGTGAGAATAGAGCTGAAATGGTTATCTAACTTGATCCAAACCATCATCCATTCCAATAGTTCTGAGAATAATATTGAGGATTATATGTTACCAGGCATCTCCGAGCTGCAACCTAGGAGAGTTTCCTGGAGTGATAACAGACACTTCTTCAACATGACAAGCTAATAAAATATCACATGATGTGACATACAAGTATCCCTCAACATAATGGTAATCAGGGATCTCAACAAAAAAACATCATCTCAACAAATCAAAAGAAAAACATGACATAACCGCATCATATACCTCCACTTTCGCGTTTGGCCAAAAAATGCAAAGATCAACTACTGAAATAGACACCACCACTGAATTTGTGGCGAGAAATCATGTCAAACGACTATAAAATTTTCCCCTTTCTGACACCGTCAAAATTTGGACCCTCGGGCATCGCAAAGATTCCTTCCTGAACATGGCTGAAAAATTTGCTACTCGGATGAAGATTCTGAGCACATCACTACGCTCCCTGTGAAATTATGTGAAAAATGACTATAAAGTTAGCATCATTCTACCTCCGTAACAAAATAGCCTCCAAGCGAATCTTTTAGATTCCACACGATTCTCCAAAGATTCCTTGTTGTTGGACACCTGAATTTATGCTGCTTAGATGGAGATTCTGACTGCACGGTTGGACTACTGGTGAGAAAACGTTCAAAAATGACTATAAGCTTGACAAATTCTGACACTGTTACCTTTGGCCCTCTAAGGGAATCTTTTTGGCACTTCACATATTCCCTGGGCTCATCGTTCCGCTACCTGATTTGCTCATGGTTCCGACCTCCGCTCCTCTACTTGGTCGTTGAGTAAATGAAGTGGGATTTTATAACATTCGTTGGGCGGACTAACCAATGAATAGGCCATTGGATCAACGGTGTCATTGGCGAATTAGTTGGGAGACAGGTCGGGTTCAAAACCCACTCGCTCCAATTTTAAATCGACGGTTATGGCATATTGTTAACATAAGGTCAGTCAAAATTTGGTGGCCTTCAAGTTTAACGGTTATGGCAAGTCGTTTGTGCGTTGGCATTGTCATATGCAGAAATTGTTATAACCGTGGTCGGTCAGCCATTTAACATATAATGTTTTTGGTTATGGTTTTGTTCTGCCAGCAGACCAACTGATTGTTAAGTCAGGTGGGTTCCACACCCGCCGGAACACACATGGTTAACGCTTGGTGGGTTGGGTGGTTGATTCACCGATATAGTGGCCTACCCCCATTTATAATAACATGTGTTCTATGCGGTTGCCATGAGGTTGGGGCCCAGTTGGTCGGTTTGACCATCGGCCAACCGATCCATAATATATATATATATATATATTTATAGAACCATTAGTTAAAAAATTTCTGCAAAAAAATAAGGGTCACTAGGAAAAATAAGTAGGCAACAATTTCACTCGTCCGGTAGCTGGATTTCGTGTGCCAGGTCTCGGTCAATTTGTTGCCTCCTTAAACCTGCCACTTGTCCAAGTTTGACCAAAACTTTGACCAGCTATAACTTGAGCATACAAACTCAGATTTGAGTTTCGTTTGCACCGATGGAATTAGAACGATGAGCACTACGATCTACTCCTAGTTTGGGATCAATCCGAGGACTTTCATTTTTGAGTTTTTTCCATAGCCACTGCTGAATTATGAGCATGTCTGGAGCCATCTGGTTCATTCCTCCCTACTGAGGAGATTTTGGTCCTTTAAAAGCATGAACATAATCTGCAACTGTTGTGTTACATTGTCTACACCACAAGTGTCCTGATAGGTCACCCTTCCTTCTCCTTCACCTTTGTCCTTCGGAGCCATAAGTGATGAGCCGACACCTACATCCTCTGCAAACCTGTATTACAATATTTGCAAATTACATGCTCACTTACATGACCAACCATGACCCAAGAATCCCCATACTTTCCAAGAGTTTATAAGACACATTCTTTGGTCAAGCTTTACATCATAACAGAAATCAATGCCCCAACTATCAATAAAAGGCCAAACACCATCGTTGCTTTAACAAGCGTATGGAAAGCACATCATCACTTTTACATTTATATCACAACACATGATTTACAATATGTGGCCATGACAAGCTACCCAACCTAGTAAAACCATCTCTTACTCAATAAAGTGAACCACGAGGGATGTGGTGGATTTTCTTGTTGAACATATTTACCAACTGGTTCCTGCATGGACGCTTTGTCCTTGAGACACTGCTCTGGATGAAGCCTCCAACACGTGGCTCTTTGATGACCACCTTTATTGTAATGACTGTAAAAAATGTTCTTCCTATATACTTACTTTACCTACTTCCTTCCTTGATGTGGATAAGTCCTTTCAAGCCTCATCCTCTTTCTTTTTGCCATTCACTTCCAGCACTCAACAACCACATGGTTATGTAAAACACAAAAACTACATAGTTTTCTATGCCATGATTTCTATTCATTATTAGCAACATTCTTGTAATAAAAATGAACTTTAGAGTACTGAGACTTGTTATACCTCTCATGGCTGTCTCTGGTGCAATTATGACGATGAAAGCTTGCTTTATATCTCCCTTTGCGATGTGCACTATCATGGAGGGATGATGATGTGTTCCCATCATTCCAAGACAGTTTCAAAAATGCCTTGGAAGCTTCAGGCACCTTTGAGCACTCTCCTTCAGAGTATCCCAAACCTGCAAAACGAGGTCTTTGTACCACCTCCAATGGCTGAGTCATTCCTTGGCCATTAACATCTAGTCCTCCTCCTTTATACCCCATCTTGGTAAGGAGTCTCATGCTAATTCCTCAAATGGATACCTCCATGTTTCCAATAGAAATAGTGTCTTGTGAAAATGAAACTGAAGAATGATCAACATTGTTTACCTCAATGGTTGATTGTGAAATAGGTGATGACGGCTTTTCTAAGCCTTCGTTGCACTTTAATTTTTCCAAGGCCTCTTCCATGGCTCATAACTGAAGTTGCAATCTCTGCTTCTCCTCTTTCTCTTCTCGTAGATGTCTCCTCAATTCAGCATTATCTGATTGAAGGCTCTGATTGATCTCCTCATCTAAATGATGAGAAGACGATAAAGAATATGAACGTACACTCGAGGGGGTAGAAGGAGCATCATCCTCTTCTCTTTCTTTCTCCTGTTCCTATCTTGCCATCTTCTCCTCATAATATGCATACATTATGTCTACCATTTTTGTCATCTTGTAGAAGACCTCGTACATATCTCTGTCATCCTCCATTTTATTTCTTGTTGCACGTTCAATCATTTAGACTCGCTATTCACATCAGCGAGAAGACCACTCTGATACCAAACTTGATCCGGATCTCTTCAACTATCTGAATTAACCAAGATCTTTTACTTCTGTGATGTTAGTAGAATTGCATTTAAAAAAGCATGAAAAGCCACATGTGCACACTGTAAAGAAGATGAAACATAATGACAACCATCAAATCAAGAACACAAACACATTGATAATGGAGTTCACCCAGTGTGAGTTACGTCTCCGGGCCCTGGTGTCAAGAGTGGGGAGTCCACTTCATTGAATGCTGCAAAATGATGATGATGTACATGACATATTCTTTGTCATTAAAAGGATAAATACCCTCAGTCAGAGTGGCATGTCTCTCCATGAGATGTCCTCCTATAAGAACTCTCACTCAAATAGGCACTCCTTTAGCATGACAAGCTAATAAAATCTCACATGATGTGGCATACAAGTATCCCTCAACATAATGGTAATCAGGGATCTCAACAATAAAACATCATCTCAGCAAATCAGAAGAAAAACATGACATAATTGCATCATATACCTTCACTTTTGGGAATGGCCGAAAAAATGCAAAGATCAGATGTTGAAACATACATCATTGTTGAATTCATGGTGCAAAATCGTGTCAAACGACTATAAATTTTGCCCCTTTCTGACATCGTCAAATTATGGACCCTTGGACATCTCGAAGATTCCCCCAAATATTCCTTTTTGAAGATGGCCGAAAAATATGTTGCTTGGATGAATATTCAGAGCACACCACTATGATCCCTGTGAAATTCTGTGAAAAATGACTATAAAGTTGGCATCATTCCGCCTCTGTCAAAAATCAGCCTCCAAGGGAATATTTTAGATTCCACAAGAATCTCCAAATATTACTTGCTGCTGAACACCTAAATTTATGCTGCTCAGATAGAGATTCTGACTGCATGGTTGGACTTCTCGTGAGAAAACGTTCAAAAATGACTATAAGCTTGACAAATTCCGGCACTGGCACATCTGGCCCTCTAAGGGAATCTTTTTGGCACCTCGCATATTCCCTGGGCTCTTGGTTCCACTGCCTGATTCGCTCATGGTTCCGACCTATGCTCCTTTGCTTGGTCACTGATAAAATGAAGTGGGGTTTTATAACATTCGTTAGGCAGACCAACCAGAGAATAGGTTGTTGGCCTAATGGTGTCGTTGGTGAATTAGTTGGGAGATGGGTTGGGTCCAAAACCTGCCCGCTACAATTTTAAATCGACGGTTATGGCTTATTGTTAACATATGGTCGTTCAACATATGATGGTGATCAATTTTAACGGTTATGGAAAGTTTTTTATGCTTTGGCATTTTCGTATGCGACAATTGTTATAACTGTGGTCGGTCAGCCGTTTAACATATAATTTTTTTGCTTATGGTTTTGTTCTACCGGCGGACCAATTTGTTGTTTAGCCGGGCGGGTTCGACACCTGCCGGAACAAACATGGTTAACGGTTGGTGGGTCAGGTGGCGGGTCCATCGATACAGTGGCCCGCCCCATATACAATAACATGTGTTCTCTGCGGTTGCTGTGTAGTTGGGGCCCGATTGGTTCGGTTTGACCGCTCACCAACCGACCCATAATTGTTTTTTATTTTTTCGATTTTATAGAACCATTAGTTAAAAAAATTCACTGAAAAATAATGGTCACTGGGAAAATTAAATAGGCGACAATTTTGACCATCCAGTGGCTACATTCTGTGTGCTCGAATTCTGTGCGTCGCGTCTTAATCAATTTGTTGCCTCCTTAAGCCTGCCACTTGTCCAAGCTTGATCAGAACTTTGACCAATTATAACTCGAGCATACAGACTCGGATTTAAGTGTCATTCACACCATTTGAATCAGGATGACGAGCACTACAATCCGTTCTTGGTTTGGGAGAAATACAAGTACTTTCATTTTTGAGATTTTCCATAGTCACTGCTGAATTATGAGCATGTTTGGAGCCGCCTGGATTAATGAAAGACGACAAGGACAAGAAAAACCATTTCCAATCACACCCACCCTTAATTTCCCTTTTATTTTAATGAGGTACTTATGGAATGATCATGAAACACAAATAGGATATAGCATGCCTATTGAACCTATATTTACAAACATGTTTGAATTTGCATCATTTTCATGTGATTCTAGAACATAAGAATTTCCATTCACAATAGAATTTGTACTTGGATCATTCTTTGGCTAACTTAAATAAATAATGATGCAAGTACAAATATGTTTTTTAAATAAAGGTATGACAAGTCTTTTAGATTTTATATGTGTTTCATAATCACTCCAAAAGTGTTTGATTAAAAGTACAATTTTGATTCAATCAAGTCATGAATATAGTAACATTTTGGCAAGTTCATCTTGTCATGCAAAACTGTCTTTTTACTTCCATTAAAATTTATAGAGATGATATGAATGCACAAATTCTTCTACTAAGATTTATTGTCATGTGTATTAGGTACTCATCAACGCACATAAGGAAATGAGAAAAGATGACCATATATATAATGAAATGTATTTGATATTTGATTTTTGTAAGAGATAAATGTAAAGAACAAATGAAATGAAGAGTTCTTTCACATGTACAATAGGTAATTATATATTTATTTCCCTATTCATTTTTTTGTGCAATCTCCATCTCACACTTTTAGTTTTTTCCCTTTGTGTTCCCTTATGGAAGATCTACAATAGTGTTGCTTGCAATCATTATTTCAAGATAGGAAATGGTTGTCATTCAATGTTATAATAGCTAATTGTCAATGTTTTCAAGCTAATGTGGCCATGAATTGTCACCATTTCCAACATTGAAATCAAGACTAAAGACCACACTTTTATGCATCATCAATAGTGATGTGATTTTCATGTGATAGAACTACACAATTGTTATCACCCAAAAAATAATCACCTAACCATTCCTTACTAGGTTGATCGAAATACACAATGTAGAATGAATTTTACCATGGTAAGCCCACTTTCACCATTAGAAATAGTTTAGTAAACTATTTTTCCTAAATTATTTCTCATTAAAATTCAAAAACCCCATGAGAATAATTAAATAAATCATTATTTATTTAATATTCTCTAGAAATAATTATTAAATAATTATTTGATAATTATTTCTTATCACTTTTTGACTTAATAATCTTGGAATATTCAAATGAATCAGTATTTATTTATTATTCCTTATTTATTCCACATTTTCCTTTGATATAATTGTTAAACCATTATTTAATAATTATTTCAAATTCATATTTTCCTTACTTCTCACAAAGTGATTAATAAATCATTTTTATTTGTTAATTACTTCAACCACTTTCTAAATAAATAAATTTGACCATTTTGAATATCTTTTCCCTCTAAAATATATAATAAAGTATTCACAACAAATAGATTTTGATATAGTCAATAATATTATATTATTTTCTAATTCCTAATTTAGCTCAATATTTTGTTATAAATAAAGGGTTTTCTATTCATTCTTCACCGTGACTATTTTCATCATCAACATTATCATCTCACAACATTTGAGCTCCCACTTGAGTTCAAACACCTTTTTTATTTTTCTGTCCATTGCAAATTGAGAGAGAGAGACACTTTGTTGAAACGCAAGGATAAGAAAATGACCCATCCCATGAAGGGGGAATTACAAGCCCATTTTGTAATTTCTCCACACTAGGTATATTCATTAATAAAATTGTTGTTTATTCAAGTCCTCCATTGGATTATTACACTTTTTGTTGTTATATGTTTCTATTTGCATGATCTATTTTGTTGCAGGGTTTTCTCTCATTCTTGATTGCATATCTAAAGAATAGAAGGAGCCATATTTGATCCCTGTGAAATTCTGTGAAAAATGACTATAAAGTTGGCATCATTCTACCTCTGTCAAAAATCAGCCTCCAAGGGAATCTTTTAGATTCCACAAGATTCTTCAAAGATTACTTGCTGCTGGACACATGAATTTATGCTTCTCAGATAGAGATTCTTACTGCATGGTTGGACTCATTGTAAGAAAAGGTTCAAAAATTACTATAAGCTTGATGAATTCTGACGTTGACACCTCTGACCCTATAAGGGAATATTTTTGGCACTTGGCATATTCCCTGGGGTCAGGGTTCTGTTGCCTGATTCGCTCATGGTTTCGACCTCTGCTCCTCTGCTTGGTCACTGAGAAAATGAAGTGGGGTTTTATAACATTCGTTGGGCATACCAACCAACAAATAGGTTGTTGGCCTAACGGTGTCATTAGCGAATTAGTTGGGAGACGAGTTGGGTTCAAAACCTGCCCGCTCCAATTTTAAATCGGTGGTTATGGCGTATTGTTAACATACGGTCAGTCAACATATGATGGTCGCCAAGTTTAACAATTATGGCAAGTGTTTTGTGCTTTTGCATTGTCATATGCGACAACTGTTATAATCGTGGTCAGTCGACTATTTAACATATAATTTTTTTGCTTATGGTTTTGTTCCGCCAGCGGACCTACTTGTTGTTTAGCCGGGCGGGTTCGACCCCTGCCCGAACACACATAGTTAATGTTTGGTGGGTCAGGTGGCGGGTCCACCGATACAGTGGCCCGCCCCATATATAATAGCATGTGTTCTATGTGGTTGCCGTGTGGTTGGGGCCCGATTGGCCGGGTTTGACCGCCGACCAACCGACCCATAAATTTTTTTATTTTTTCAATTTTATAGAACCATTAGTTAAAAAAATTTCGCCGAAAAATAAGGGTCACTAAGAAAATTAAGTAGGCGACAATTTCAACCGCCTGGTGACTAGATTTCGTGTGCCCGAATTCCGTGTGCCAGGTCTCAGTCAATTTGTTGCCTCCTTAAGCCTGCCACTTGTCCAAGCTTGACTAGAACTTTGACCAACTATAACTTGAGCATACGAAATCGGATTTGAGTGTCATTCACACCGTTGGAATCATGACGACGAGCACTACGATCTGTTCTTGGTTTGGGAGAAATACGAGGAATTTCATTTTTGAGCTTTTCCATTGTCACTGCTGAATTAGCCGCCTGGATCAATGAATGACGACGAGGACAAGAAAAACCATTTCCAATCACACCCACCCTTAATTTACCTTTTATTTTAATGAGGTACTTATGGAGTGATCATGAAACACAAATGAGATATAGCATGCCTATTGAACCTATATTTACAAACATGTTTGAATTTGCATCATTTTCATGTGATTCTAGAACATAAGCACTTCCATTCACAATAGAATTGTACTTGGATCATTCTTTGGCTAAGTCAAATAAATAATGATGCAAGTAAAAATATGTTTTTTTTAAATAAAGGTATGACAAGTATTTTAGATTTTATATGTGTTTCATAATCACTCCAAAAGTGTTTGATTAAAAGTACAATTTTGACTCAATCAAGTCATGAATATATGAACATTTTGACCAGTTCATCTTGTCATACAAAACTGTCTTTTTACTTCTATTAAAATTTATAGAGATGATATGAATGCACAAATGCTTCTATAAGATTTATTGTCATGTGTATTAGGTACTCATCAACGCACATAAGGAAATGAGAAAAGATGACCCGATATATAATGAAATGTATTTGATATTTGATTTTTGTAAGAGATAAATGTAAAGAACAAATGCAATGAAGATTTCTTTCACACATACAATAGGTAATTATATATTTATTTTATTCATTTTGTTGTGCAATCTCCATCTCACACTTTTAGTTTTTTCCCTTTGTATTCCGTTATGGAAGATCTACAGTAATGTTGCTTGCAATCATTATTTCAAGATAGGAAATGGTTGTGATTCAAGGCTATAATAGCTAATTTCCAATGGTTTCAAGCTATTGTGGCCATGAATTGCCACAATTTCCAAGATTGAAATCAAGACTAAAGACAACACTTTTGTGCATCATCAATAGTGATGTGATTTTAATGTGATAGAACTACATAATTGTTATCACCCAAAAAACGATCACCTAACCATTCCTTACTAGGTTGATCAAAATACACAATGTAGAATCAATTTTACCATAGTAAACCCACTTTCACCATTAGAAATAATTTAGTAAACCATTTTTCCGTAATTATTTCTCATTAAAATTCAAAAACCCATGAGAATAATTAAATAAATCATTATTTATTTAATATTCTTTAGAAATAATTATTAAATCGTTATTTGATCATTATTTCTTATCACTTTTTGACTTAATCATATTGGAATATTCAAATGAATCATTGTTTATTTATTATTCCTTATTTATTCCACATTTTCCTTTTGAGATAATTTTTAAACCATTATTTAATAATTATTTCAAATTCATATTTTCCTTACTTCTCACAAAGTGATTAATAAATCATTTTTATTTGTTAATTACTTCAACCAATTTCTAATTAAAAAAATTTGACCATTTTGAATCTCTTTTCCCTCTAAAAAATATAATAAAGTATTCACAACAACTAGATTTTGATTTAGTCAATAATATTTTATTATTTTCTAATTCCTAATTTAGCTCAATATTTTGCTATAAATAGAGAGTTCTCTATTCATTCTTCACTGTGACCATTTTCATCATCAATATTATCATCTCACAACATTTGAGCTCCCACTTGAGTTCAAACACCTTTTTTATTTTTTTGTCCATTGCAAATTGAGAGAGAGAGACGTGTTGTTGAAATGTAATGACAAGAAAATGACCCATCCCACGGAGGGGGAATTACAGACCCATTTTGTAATTTCTCCACACTAAGTATATTCATTAATGAAATTGTCATTTATTCAATTCCTCCATTGGGTTATTACACTTTTTGTTGTTATATGTTTCTGTTTTCATGATCTATTTTGTTGCAGGGTTTTCTCTCATGTTTTATTGCATATCTAAAGCATAGAAAAGCCACATTTTTTTGTTAGGGTTATAAGTCAGCTATAACTAAAGTAAGAGATTTTGGTACACTTCTTCAAAAACTTTACACTAACAATAATTATGGGAAAATGGTTTTATTTTAAAATGTAACCCTTAACATTGATATATAGACACTTGTACATCGATTTATTTTATTGAACATCAATTTATTGACATCTATATCTCGATAAAATTTTCATGACATCAATTTCTCTACTACAATCGAGATGCTACAATAGCTTCCCATTAGTTTTTATTAAATCAACATTTGTAGGAGACATGATTATGAAACACCTATTAGCATATAACATTCTTAATATAATTACAATGATGTTCTTAGATAGGGACCTCAATATAGTGACATCTCCAAAATGATGTCAAATTCAAAGCAAATTAAAGTAGAACGAATTTCAATGAAATCCTTGGTTCCAACATGTAAATGTCGAACAACATTCTATACATGTCTTTTTTTAAACCCCGGGTGTAGTAGTGTAACTTGAAATTTTCTTACTTCTTTCAAAAACAAATGTATTAATGTTGCCACCATATAGGAAAACATCATTAAAAATGATGTGGTATGTTGAAAATGGTTTCCAAATAAATACTTTGGAATTATTAATGACACTATTATTTGTGTGCACCTACTTTATTGTCACCCAAGAAGATTGTTTCTTAAGACAAACACTCACCTCACCAACTAACTTGATATCATCTCTATGAATGGATTAACATAATCAACTATTAAGAAAAGATTAATATTATGAGATTAATATCTAAAGATATATCAATTTTCCCTAATTTCCCTTAATGCATAATTATCTACAACCTTCCACATAAGATCATATTGACTCGTCATTTGATCAAAACAATTCGTAAACTATTCGATGTTCTTACATTTAAACAATCACTGAAAATGTGAAATGATGACAATATGACAAAAAAAACATTTTCGAACATGTTCTTTGTTACCGACTTAACACAATATCTATTAATTTTACATATGGGGCATTACTTCAAATCTACTTTCCCTTCTCGATTATATGTCATTATATTGGTTGATACTCCACTCCTATATCTTTCATAAGGGCATATAAACTTTTTGGTAAGGGAAAAATAATAATCTAATACTACAACAATTTGGTAGAGAAAAATAATAATCTAATATAACAACAACAAATATTTTTCCAAATATTAATGGTTGCATCTTGATTACAATTAATGAAAATGATCAATTTAAACATCTCTAAAGAATTTAATACATTAAGATCTACATAAAAATTGTATTTGAAACACTAATGAATACCTTTAAATTCACTAACAAAAAATTGACAAAGAGAATACTTGTCTTCCACCCTTTCTATAGGGGTTTATTTTCCAAATCAATAAGAGGGTTATCATGAATCCTAGCATCATCATCCATGGGTGCATCCTCATCCATGGGTGTAAAGGTTTCATGAATCAAATTGTTTCTCTCAACTATCATTCACATATAATTATTATTCTCTTCAGTCATATTTTGGTCTTCCCCACGGTTGTCACTAGCGAGCATATTTATCATCTTCATTTCCAACACACACATTAATATTATTATTAAGAACTACATCTAAGATGTTGACCTTAAGAAAATAAATATGATATATATATATATATATATATATATATATATATATATGAAAAACTTGTGTGGATCATCTTACTGCCAAATAATATCCATCCGCCCTAATATGTGACCATGTTTTTGCTAGGGTCCTAACCTAACCCCCTTATTTAGATACTTTATTAATATATGAGGCCATGTATCTTGAACAAGGCTCATTAAATAGCTCATTAATATTTTTTTTTTTAACTAAAACGGTTATATGATTTTTATTTATCTGGAAGCAAATGGGACTTTTTCATGCTGTCCTCCAATACAATGCAGATCTCTGAATACTGCCTCTTTTCCTCTATTACAAAATTCAGGGCATTTGAACAAAACTATTTTCGTTAACGAAGATAAGCCCTTTCATGATTGCACTGCCTTTGTTTGCCATTTTGTCCGCTTCACTGTTTAAATTTCTGAGTATATGATAGAATTTGCAGCTGTCAAAGTATTGGAGTACTCTTTTCAGTCTTTCCAACATTTTGTTGAGGCTAGGATTGTTGAATCGATCCCCCATGTTTAAATTTTTTATTATCAACTCTGAATCTCCGAAGACTTGCAGCTTTTTCACTCCTTTGTCTCTTGCAATTTGACAGGCTTTGAGAAGTCCTAATAGCTCAGCCTGATTATTGGACTTCTGTCCTAATCCCCAATAGAAGATGTCTTTAGAGTCACCGTCCGGAGAGTAGATGACTCCCCCTGCTCCAGCTGTCCCTGGATTCCCTTTTGACGCCCCATCAAAGAAGACTGTGTGTATTTTTTGAGACCTCCACCAGTTCTGAAAGTAGTCCTCTTTATCTCTTAATCGCCATTCCTGGTTGTTACTTTGTGGTTTAGGATAGTTTCTGCTCGGATAAGGCACTAGAGAGCCTAACCACCTCTTTTCTTCTGGCAGAAGCAAGGAGTCTTCTTTTATATACTGTTGTTGGGCTGCTTCCATCAAAAAGGCCTTAGCTTTTGCAGCTATTTGCAGCGATGTGTGTCTCACCTCATTGAAAATCTGCTGGTTACGTGCCAACCAAATCTGCCAGCAAACGTATTTGGGAATCGCTGTCCAGATTCTGCTCCAGAAAGATTTTTGGGGAATTTGATGCGGGTAATGATGCTTCCACGAGGCAAACAGGTCAGCTGCGGAGTTAAAGGAAGGAACAGGAGTCTGCAAATCCATTAATATGAGCCCCCATACTTCTTGAGCTACGCTGCAATCCATAAATAGATGTTGTGCTGTTTCTGAGTTATTATTGCACATAGCACACCTATGAGGTCCTGCTATTTTTCGCTTCTCCAGATTATCTCCCGTGAGAATTTTGTTATGGATCAGAGTCCAGCAAAAGAAATTTACCTTTGGAGTGGCAAATGTATCCCAAACGCTTTTCCAGAAAGTTGAAGGATGATTGTTGTTTCTTATCCCCTGCAGAACGCGGTAGCCATCAGTTGTGGAGTAAACTCCAGTTTGACCCCAACCCCAGCAGTCTTTTGCGGCTCTATGAACAGGGGCGGCGTCCTCCAAATGTTCTTCCAGCAGTGTTTGTTGATTTTTCAACCTGTTCGGGACTCCAAAGAGGTCCCAGCCCTCCCACTCACCACGCTGATTCCACTTCGACAGATCGTAGAGGCATTTGACTCCCGCGCTCTCCAACCAGGTTCTTAGTTCTGACATATCCGCTTGATCTGCTAAGGGAGCGTTCCTCATTATACTATCCGTCCATATGTTGATATGTTTGCCACTTCCAGGGATACGATACAGATGTTTTATGAAGTGTTGACTGCTTTTACAACACAAACTCCAGAGTTGCGTGCTTTTGGCTGTGGACATATGAATTACGTTGCTGAGGTCTTTGCTTATTCCATACTTTAACCGCAGAGTGCTACTGACAGGATGGGTGGGATCATGGATCAATTTCCATAGGATTTTGCCTCCCAAGGCCAGGTTCACAAGATGAGGGTCTCTTATCTGTAATCCCCCCTCTTCCTTCGTTCTCTTTACGACATCCCAATTCACCAGATGAAATCTTTTTTCACTGCCTTTCCCTCCTTGCCACAAAAAATCTCTGAGAAGTTTGGAGATCTGCTCCATTACATTGCGAGGGGCCAAGAGGAAAGCTGCCTGGAAGATTGGGTACGCTGACAGCACCGATTTGATCAAGATAACTTTGCCACCCTTAGTCAACCAGTAACCCCCCCATGCTGCAATCTTGTTTTTCATTTTTGAGATTATTCCACTCCATAAGGCTCTTTTATTGATTCCAGATATAATGGGCAGGCCGAGGTAGATGAATCTATCCCATTCTGTGTGTCCTTTGAACCCAAGAATGGATGTTATACCTGCAAGTTCTTGCTGATCGATATTCCAACTAAAAACTTCGCTCTTGTTGTTGTTAACTGCCGCTCCAGTGACTCTGCAATAGCTTCTAAGGACCTTGTCAAATGCTCGAGCTATTCTTGTGGATGCTCCACCTAGGAGGAGTGAATCATCTGCAAAAAGTGCATGATTCGAAGGCTCAGCTCCTATTGTTGTTTTGAGGCCCGGTAAGATACCTGTATCTCTTTCTGCATTGAGCTTTCGGCTTAGTGAGTCTGCCATTAGAATGTACAGATAGGGGGAGAGTGGGCATCCCTGTCGTATGCCTCTCTTGGCTTGAAAAAAGTTTGTTGGACGACCATTAACAAGGGGAGCGATCCATGGATTGTCAATGCAGGCTTTGATGAGTTGAACAAAAGCAGGCGAGAAGCCAAATGTGAGAAGCACTTTGCTAAGGAAATTGCGGTTTACTCTATCAAACGCATTTGCCATGTCTAATTTTATCACCATTCCTTTCTCTTTCCTCTGTTTGCTGGAGTGGATTGTCTCTTGAACCTGGATTACATTATCCAGTATATGTCGACCTTCTACAAAGCCACTTTGGGAGCTGGATATCACCCTTTTTAGCAGTGGCTTAATTCTGTTTGCTAACAATTTGGCCAAGATTTTGTAAGACGCATTACACAGCGATATAGGTCGAAATCTGGAGAAAGTTTCTGGGTTGGAGTCTTTGGGGATTAAAGCTAGGTAAGTAGAGTTGGTTCCTCCACCTATCTTGGCTTTTGACATAAATCCTCTTATCATTTTCTGCAGATCTGCCTTGATAATATGCCAACATGTTTTATAGAAATGGATTGTGAATCCATCGGGCCCCGGTGCCTTATCTGCTTCCATGGCCCAAATAACACTTATGATTTCCTTTTCTGTTATGGGCCTGCAAAGGATTGCATTTTCTTCAGGACTGATGAGTTTGGGAATATTTGAAAGGAGTGCAGCGATTTCCTCATCATTACTTTGAGCATCTGGACTGTAGAGATTCTGGAAGTGAGCTTCAGCAGCTGCCTTGACTTGATTGTATCCTTTGCAGACTTGCCCATCTGCTGTTTTAATTTCTGCTATATAATTCCTTGACAGTCTTGCTCTATATTGCCTGTGGAAGAAAGCAGTATTCCGATCTCCCGCCTTTAACCACAGGCTTCTAGATTTTATTCTCCAATATTCTTCCTCCTTTCGGAATGACTGATGTACTGATCGTTGTGCTTGAGTTTCTGTTTCCAACACTTCTGTTGTGATCTCTTTAATTTCCATGTCAGTTTGCAGAGATTGCAATGAATGAACTGCTTCTTTTCTTTGTTCTGTAGGAGTATTGATTGGTTTCTTAATCCAGTCTTTCAAGGCTTGTTTGGTAGCTTTTAACTTTTGCTCCCAAACATAACTAGTTGATCCATTGATGGGTTTGGACCAAGCTTCTTTCACCGTGTCTAAGAAACCCTCTCTCTCAATCCATTGGGGACTGAAGCGGAAAGGGATAGGTCCCAGATCTTCTTCTTCTTCTAGGAGGAGCTGAACTGGCTTATGATCTGATGTAAGTTTAGGTAAAATTTTTGTGATGATGATTTTTTTATCCATCATTATGGAGCTTTGCACTAGAAAGCGGTCAAGTCTTGCAGAGATGTGATCCGAGCCAGTCCGGTTATTGGACCAGGTATATATACCCCGAACTGGGTTGAAATCCAATAGGTCCCAGCTTTGGGAGAGTTCCTCGACCATGGGCAGCAAGGGGTCCCTGCTGTCAATTCCTCCTCTCTTCTCTTTTGCTTTCATAATAATATTTAGATCGCCTGCTATAATGATATTGTTGGGAGAAGATAATTCTAAAAAGGCAGAGAGGCTGTTCCAACATTCTCTTTTTTCAGTATAAGAAACTGGCACGTAAAGATTAAATAGAGAGATAGTTAACTTACTTGCTTTGTGTTTCAATTCCGTGAAGATCCAGTGCTGGGTTGCTTGGAAGTTATTCAGATGGAAGAGCTCTTCAGACCAAAGGGTTGCCAAGCCCCCGGAGGTACCCCTTGCACTGACTGCTTTACCTGCTTTTTTATTCCACTTTGTTTTACTGATCTCTAAAAGGGCTTGCCCTTCTAGTTTTGTCTCTTGGAGCATGAGAATTTCTGAGGGTTCATCTTTCAATAGGTCTTTAACAGCCTCGACTTTGGAGGGATTCCCCAGCCCTCTACAGTTCCAAGAGACTAACTTCATTATTTATTATTTTGATTGATGAGTCCTCCCTTGGAGGGCTTTGGCCTGGTGTTTCGCCCTATAGACATTTCTATTGTGGGCTGACTTCCTTGTGTTTTGTGTCTTTCTGCCTCCTCCTCCCTTTTTTCCTTTCGGGATTTCCTTCCTGCTTTTTTTGATGGTCGCTCGTAGATTTCATCTTCCGAAGAATCTGAGCTCTCCCTTGGTTTTTTCTTTGCCATATCAGCATATGATAGGTTGATGGGGCTACCCTGGTTGGAGTCGCTCTGGTCTGCTTCCTCTCCCTCTTTGTGCAATGGAGGAGTATTTTCCTGCTCCTCGTGCTCCTTTGTTGGGTTCACTTGATGGCTCTTTTGTTCACCTTCTATCCCTTTTGATCTTGCTTCCGCTTCTTGGTTTATTTTGGATCTGCTAGTTTCTCCATTCCTATGTTGTTCACTTTCTGTCTCGTTTGGATTTACTTCCTCCTCTTGATTTATTTTGGATCTGCTGGTTTCTCCATTCCTATTGCCTTTTCCTGTACCTTTTTTTGCATTTGCATTTTTCTGCACTAGGGTCCATTGATCCCCGTTTTGTTTGCCCATTTGATCCTCAGTCTTCTTCTTGCAGTGCTTTGCGAAATGACCATGACCATGGCAGTGTCTGCATTTAAACGGCAACTGCTCGTAGTCCAGCTCTTGTACATACGTCCACCCAGCTACTGTAAGTTTGATGGCTTCTGGAAGCCCTTCTTCCAGGTCCACTTCGACACAGATGCGTGCACAGGAATATTGGTCCTTCCTTGCTGCTTGATCTATGTATTTTCCCAAGGCATTCCCTATGATCTGAAGGTGATTCCAACAGTGGAGGGGCAAATGGGGAAGCCTGACCCAAACCGGGACAACTGAAGGAACGTCTTGAGTGGGATCAAAGTCAGGCGACCATTTTTTTAGGTAAAGGCCCTGAGGGCCCATGAAGTAAGGTCCATTTCTGAAGATTAATCCTTTATCATCAGGGCTTTCGAATACAAAAACAAAGAATCCCTTACCCACGAAGTAGCTTTTGACACCCTCTTTAATGAGAGGCTTCCAGTTCCTTTGAGTCCACTCCTCTACCATTTTTGGCGATGGCCAGAGGCCTGTGAACTGGCCTATGAGGCCTCTTTCAGCCAGATTCAGGGCAGCTTTGCAAGTATCTTCTTCGGGCAGTGCCACTGATGGGATAGTGTCCATCTTTTTAACAAACCTCTGCATGGTCGCAGAAGGAGGACGCTTAGGGCCAGAAGCCACTAACGACTTGAAGGCCAGGACCTCTGGTGGCAGGGGATCCATGTTCCACACGGATCAGGCCTATCAGTGAAGCGTTACACTGGAACGATCATCTTTACTCACCGCAGAAGATGGCAGAGAAGAGGGGGCAGAGGGCCCACCCCCGATCTGATCAGATAGGATGCCAACGATACCGGCCAGAGCAGCTGAGCACCACTCACCTGCAACACAAACGACTTAAGGCCCAGGCCTGAGCGCCTCTCCGACAGCCCTGAACGCAGTCTGACCTAGCTCGTTTCGTGCAGAGCTCCTCCTTTCAACAATAATTCTAGCAAATGCAAATAGCTCATTAATATTCATTCATTGTAAAAGGTTCCTTTTAATTGATAAGACCCAAATTAGTTGGCCAACCCTCATTTTAAGGGGCCGATAGGTAGGTAAGATTCTCTATAGATAGTTATATACAGTTAAAGGTTATTTAATGTTTTTTCAAGAACTATGATTGTATTTGGAGTATTCCTCTTGGAGGTTGCACCCTTGAATATAAAAGTGAAAATAACTCTATTTTTCTCTTATATTCTTGGGTTTTGCAATATATTTTATGTGAATTACACTACATGTGTATTAGAGCTCTTTCTTGGGCACAAAGTGGGAGAGATTTTTTCTTTTTGCTATTTTTTTATGGTAAAAAAAGAGAATAGAAGCATTCAGGTCAATTTTTGAAAATTTCTAGCCCATGGGGCATAGAGCAGACAGTGATAGGGTGTTTTGTTAAGGAAATCCGTGTTGTAAAGGTCCCCAGTTTGAAACTTTGTGAGAAAAAATCCAGCCATGCTAAGGGCTAGTGTGGCCCAAGATGGGTGTGATCCCTTGGTGATTTTGATGGCTTAGATGCCCCTAGGTCATGACTACTTAAGCCATAGGTTAGGTGTGCCAATAATATAAGGGCTCACATAACCTAGCAAACACAAAAAAAAATGAATTTTCTATGCAAAATTTGAAGAGTTTAATATGAGAAGTGAATTCCTCTCGAATAACATCAAATTAAAAAAACATATCTAAATTGGAGTTTGGAAAATGAAGTTGTCCACAATTTAAAATTGTCGATTCTCTAGGGTTTTTCCAAGGAAGGCCTTGAATTTCACAGATTATATATTTTTTTATAGAAAGCACAAATTTTAATTAAGTTATTGTCAGTGGATCCAAATAAGTTGTTACATTTCATACTTGGTGTTGAGTAATTTAATTTTTAGTTAAATTACTTGACATTAAATTATCAATTCAAGTTCATACACTTATGAAGTACACTTTCACAATATATGCTAGGAAATTGACTTTCATTTTAAAAGGAAATCTAACCCATTGAAAGAAATTGCAGGGCGAAAATAAAATCCTATCCATGAATATATCTAAAATTAGCACACACACTTTCTTATCAAAAGGAAATATCTAAGAAAAAACAGTAAATTCTAAGCTAAGAATCAATGAAATTCTTAACCAATTGAATTGAAATGACAGTTCTATTATAGGAAGGATAAATGCAAATTTATGAAACCAATTCTATGCTATCAAAGCTTTTAAAGTTCTTATTCTTAATTCTAGTCTAATGAATCATGAAAATGAATTTATTCTATGAAAGCCATGAAATTTAAATTATGAAAATTCAAGTGACAATTCTATTCTAGAAAGCAATGAAACTCTATTTCTAAGAAAGTAGTAAAAATTCTATTCTAAGAAAACAATTGAAATTCTATTTCTAAGAAAGCAAATGAACTCTGTGCTACGAAAAATAAAGGTAGTCTATTCTATGGAAATAATCAAAGAACTGAACTAAATTCAAGGAAAACGGCTATTATTGGTGTGTGTGTTCAAATCTAGAATGGAATTCATGTTTATGTATAAATCCGAGACTATTCAAATCAACAAGCAACTAAATAAATATTTTTGGTTGTTTTCAATTTTTTTCAAGTGCTTTATCTGCAAAAGGAAAATAATGAAATGAGCATAGAAATACTATGAAAATAGTGAATAAAAACATAGCATGTAAATCTAAAGCTTTAAATAAAACAAAGCATAAAAAATAAAGCAAATTCTGAAAGAAAATCAAGCTAAACTAGTTTGTACTTCTGCAGGGAGCCCCCTTAAGATGCACACGTAATTGTAAAACTGAGATCACAAACTTAAATCAACAACCAAGAATAATAAAAATGCAACAATTACTAAGATTATATTACTAGAAGTGCATACATATAGTTTTGCAAAATAATAATAAGTTTGGAATTTAATTGACTGTCAAGATTATCTATTTGCTTCCAAGTGAAGTAATTTATAAAGTTTTCAAATAACAGTTCTAAGAGTCTATTAGCTAGAAACTAGATACATAAGCAACATCTAAGTCTTTTATTCCTAACAAAGTTCTTCATTTTCACGATTCACTATCAGAGAAGCGAATCGTGAAAGGAACACATCATCAGTGTTCATATATTATCCCTTCTTCAACTCATAAGATCTCACCCGCTCGAAAAGAATCTCGCTCTCTTACTGTTATACCTTCTAAAGATGTGCGAGGTAGTTCTTTGACTGAGAATTCGGCTTTATTGTTGTGGTTGATGCATGGAATTCCATCTGTTCCTGATAGATGGATCACGATCTCGACACCATTTGGAAACTTCATATATGATTTGGCTGATTTGTAGCTTATGGAATCTTATAGAACCTTAGAATTAGTTTCAAAATGTTAGTGGAGTTCAAAAATATGCAATATTTTGTAACTTATTCTTAATAAAATAAATTTCATAAAGAAAAACGTATAGATTTGAGCAACAGTGGACTTTTTACCTTATTTCTTCAGTTGTATGGCTCTGATGGATTTTATTTCAAAATAGGGGTATGGCGATGTAAATATGAGTGACAAAATTGAGTGAAATATAGGAAATAAAATGTTAAAAAGACGCAGTTTTGGAGGCTCAACATTCCCCCATGCTTAGGGTTTTGCATGTCCTCATGCATCTGTGGGTGGAAAAATTTCAAAACTACAACAATTTTTTTCAAAGAACCACTTCTAAAGTTTGGACCAAGATTTCTAAATTATTCTGAACTCCTTTGTTTAGCATAGTTACCGACCTTGTTGGTTTCCTCCTTAGTAATTTAACTTCTAATCCTTTGATCTTTTGTTGAAATAGCTTGTTTGTTTTCTTAAGATTTTGATTATTTTTGTGCCAATGACACATGTGTTTGATCATTTTCTCATTCTATTCTTTGATCAACTAATTTTCACCTTTGATATGATTATTCAATATTTCAAGCTCAAATATTTCTTCTTTCAAAGTTATAATAACTTCTTTTTCTGTATAAGGAGGAACATTTACTTCCGGTTCAGGCTTATAAAAAATTGGAATATAATCATATAAATCTTGTTCAAAAGGAGATTTTACTTCTTGTTGTGCCCTATTTTATAATGACTCAAAGTAGTCATATGCTTGTTGTTCAATAGCATCTATTTTTTGACTCTTTTCTACAAAATATTTTGGTAGCAACTCTGTTTCCTCGATTTGTATGATTTCAGGCGAACTTGGATTGATTTTCTTCATCATACTCCTTATGATTTTTCTATTCTTTCTCCCCTTCTCTTCATATTCCTCTATTATTTGTACATTTCTTCTTTTGGCACTCTGTTATGAGGTTTTGATGAATTACTAATGTCTGTCTTCAATGATTTTTCTTGTTCATTTGTTTCGCTGGCTTTCTTTCTTCTAACATCTTCCAGTTCATTTCTCTTCTGCTCATGATTACCTATAGGTCTACCTCTTGAGGGTTTTTCTTGAGTTATTAATTACTTGGGTGTAACATCTTGGTCCAAATCTTCAACATTATGGATTTATGTCTCTATCATATTATTGGCAACCAAATCCTCACTTACTTTTATTTCTTGGTTAGGGTTAGGGTTTGAGGAAATTCTTCTTCAAATTCTTCTTGTCTTCAGGATCTTTTCTTCATCTGAGCTATCAATAGAATGATTTCCAACCAAGAAGTATTTCCAATTATCATTTTTAGCTTTTAGTTCTACCTCAACGAGTATTTTGACTAACCCGTGATGATATAAAGCCTTGTCGATATCCTTTGAATCCCATTGAATATTAAAGGCCATTTTCTTTAAGATATACAATAGATATATGGAAAGTTTAATTATTTACCCTTTATGAAATGTATTAGTAACCGGGCATGGTAAAATAAAAATATTCCATATCTTCCCTCACAAGTAAGGAATTTTTGTAGAACATGTAATAGATTATGCCATTTTATTTTCATCATAGAAACTACAATGCACTTTTTAAATGTTGGGATATCCATACCTAGGTTGTGCAAGAAATATCACCATGTTTCATCCTTCAACTTCTGATTTTTAGACCATTTTTTTCCATTTTGGGGGAGATCTATTACTTCTGCTAGAAATGACTCAGTCAGCTTGAACTTGATGTCTCCAAATCTTTTCCTCCACCCTATCAAATTCTTGTGTAAATGCCCTTGTTAGCTTTGTCTCATAACATTCGAATTCTTCAAATAACTTCAACCAACCTACTTTTTGCAATTTTCTTCTGACGTTCAGATAAACAACTAAGAATTTTTCCCCTTTGGGTTCATGTCAGATTATGACTCTTATCGCTATGAAGGTTTTTCCCTCAAATTGCCTATTCAACAATCTATCACAAAGAACCATGGGAAGTGGATGCTATAATCAAATCAATGAGGGGTAATGGTATTAATGGAATGAAAAACTTCGTAGCAGTATTATGATAGGACTCTCCTATTTAAGTCATAATTTCCTATCAATTTCTTGATAAGATCCTTGATTTGCGAGATAGGCTTCGAAACTTTGTGTTTTTTGAATAGGATAAGGATATATTTAGGATATGATGGAGTGAAATGGTAGGAAATGATTTTATATTGTGCCATCATTGAAATATATGGTTTTATATGAACCTTTTAAACCTTTACAAACTCAAATTTCAATAAAATTGATTGACTATACATAATGTTACCTTCTTGAATTACCTCACCTTTATGTTTGAAATTGATTTTCTTGTAGGTTTAATGCATTTTTTGATGACTCAACTATGACATGTCCAACTGGTTATGGAATGTTGCAAGTATTTAGAAATTTGCTTCCAATTCTTTCAAGATACTTGTTGATGTTGATGTTTCTGATGTTGATGATACTGGTGATGCTAATGATACTGATGATGCTGATGAGATATCATTAAAAGAGAAACAAATTCTTCAAACTGATTAGTTTGAACTAAAAATTTATTTGCAAAGAGGAAAGGAAAAAGGGGAAAATCCAAGTTTCCAAAAGTCTTGGTTTTCAACTAGGATTTTTTGCATAGTTTATGCCAACAATGCTGGTTTTCATAACTATATATATATATATATATATAATGCATCAAAATTATTTTGGTAGTAGAGGAGAATAATCTCCTTTTTCTACCAATTTCAGATTAGAACTTTCTTGCATGTTTTGAAGAAATTATTCTCTTGTTAAGGGCTTGTGATAGAGATTTAATCTATACCCATTAACAAGAAAATTAATCCCTTCTTCATTAATAGTCTTAATCCTTACTACTCCATTGTCGAAAACAATTTCTGTCTCGTAGGGGCCTAACCAATGTGTTTGAAATATCCCTTGAAAATATTTAAATTTGGAATCAAAGAGAAGGGTGCAATCACCTGATTTGAAATTTTCGAATTTGATAAACTTGTCATGCCATCTTGTCTTTTGCTGTTGGATTATGCTTGTCCTATGAATGACATCTTGTCTAATCTTGTCCAATTCATTTATCTGATCCAATCTTTGCTTTTGGGCCTCGGAGATATCTAGCCCCATTTTTGTTGTTGTCCTATAGGTCTCCACCTGGAATTCAATAGGAAGTAGAACTTGTTTCCCATAGATAAACTCATAAGGAGTATGTCTTGTAATATTCCTCCAAGTGGTCTGATATGCCCAAAGTGATTTTGGAAGCCTATCTTCCCAATCTCTTCTATGTAGATGCATAGTATTGGTAAATATGGCTTCAAGAAATTTATTTTTGCATTCCACTTTTCCATTGGCTTGTGGATGACATGGAGTGGATTTGAGATGCCTAATTTTGTATTGCTCCATGATTTTCTGCACTAGCTGGGATGGAAATTGTGCACCTTGATCTATTACAATTTCTCTTGGTACACCAAAACAAGTGAAAATATCCTAAAAAAATGTAACAATAACATTTTCAATAAAAAGATTAAGTGGCTTAGCCTCTACCCATTTAGTAACATAATCAGTGTAAACAAGTATGTACCTCTTTTTCTTGGATGGAGGATCAATGGGTTTAACAAAATATAGAGCTCATTTCTCAAAAGGCTCTATTAATACCTGTGGTTGTAGAGACGTCTCATCTGATTGGATAAGTCTCCCCATCCTTTGACAAATAACAAATATTTTGACATATTCTTTGGCATCTTTAAAAAGAGAAGGCCAATAATATTCCAAAAGAAGTACTTTATATGTAGTTCATCTACCGACAAAATTTCCTCCACAAGGTTCATCATGCCATGCTTTAAGTATCTCAGGTACTTAATCTTCTTGAACACATATTCTAATGATTAGATTAGTTCATGTTTAATATAGTTCTCCTTCTATCCAAGAATAGGGAGTATTGGCTTTATGATCCAGGTGCCTCTAGACATGCTTAGAATTCAAAAGTGGCCCAGCAAAAGATGGAAAATCAAAGTCCTTAGATTAAAGTGAAACTAGGACTAGATCATAGTGCTCGTCACCCTGATTCCAACGGTGTGAACGTCACTCAAATCTGAGTTCATATGGAAAAGTTATAGTTGGTCAAAATTTTGGTCAAATTTGGCCAAGTGGTAGGCTTAAGGATGCAACGAATTAGCAGAGACCCAGTGCATGAAATCCTGCCACCGGAATCGGTAAATTTGTTGAATAGTTAAAAATCCCAATGACCCTTATTTTCGAAAAGTTAAAAAAGAACCATTGTGTTTTAAAAAAAATAAAATAAAATATATAATTGGGGGGCGGACTGCCACCCCTGTCACCCCCGGTTGTATTTTATTATAGATATAAAAAAAGAAAAAAAAACGGGTTGGGGCCCGCGGGGGACTCGGGACCCCTCCCATGAACCAACATATATTAAAACACATCACATTACACACAACACTATTGCCATAACATAACAATTACATGCCACCAACCATTGATATAACGTGTTAAGATCAGTGGGGATTGAACCCACAGCCGGTGGGTCTACTGACCTCGCCCAATGCGACAACCTTACATACGCTAACCACCAAGCGTTACAACAAAACCCAACTTCCAAACAGTTATGTCGCACCAAATTTTATTTAACCACCAACATTAAAACGGTTAACACACGCCACATTACACAAACTTCCAACAAAATAAACCAACGCACTTTCCAATTAGGGGTTGGTGGGGTTAGAACCCTCGACCACCCACACCATACTTAACACATCTGCCGTTAGGCCAAATGACCTCTTTCTTATGTCCGCCTAATATTTTATATATAAACCCATCCATTTTCCCAATGGACCAGCAGAGGCAGGTTGGAGGAGTGGTGGAACCCTGAGCAAAGGAGGCAGTGGAACCATCAGCCAAAGAATATGCAAGATGCCAAAAAGATTCCCTTGAAGGGCCAGAATGTTAGTGTTAGATTTTGACAAGTTGATAGTCATTTTTTCACGTTTTCTCGCTAAGAGTCCAACCATGCAGTCTGTTCCCCATATGGTTAACATAAATGCAGGTGTCCAACAACAAGGAATCTTTGGAGAATCTTTTGGAATCTAAAAGATTCCCTTGGAGACAAATTTTGAAGGAAACAAAATGATGTTGACTCTATAGTCATTTTTCACAGAATTTCGCAAGGAGCACAGTGGTGTGATCAGAATCTTCATCCGAGCAGCGGATTTCCCATCCATCTTTAGGAAGGAATCTTTGGAGGAATCTTCAAGATTCTAGAGGGTATAGAATTTTACGGTGTCAGAAATGGGAAAAGTTTATAGTTTTTTGACACGATTTCGTGACACGAATTTAGCGGCAATGTCCGTCTCAGCAACTGAGTTTTGCATTTTTCTTCCATCCCCGAAAGTGGATGTATATGATGCAGTTATGTCATGATTTTATTCTGATTTGCTGAGATTTTGTTTTTGTTGTTGCGATCCCTGATTACTATTATGTTGAGGGATACTTGTATGCCACATCATGTGAGATTTTATTAGCTTTTCATGCTGAAGGAATTCCCATTTGAGTGAGAGTTCCTATAGGATGTCTCGTGGAGAGACATGCCACTCTTGTTGAGGGAATTTTCCCATATGAGCAAGAGTTCCTAAGAATGTCTCGTGGAGATACATGCCACTCTGGTTGAGGGAATCATCCTTGTAATGAAAAATAATATTCCATGTACATCATCATCATCTTGTAGCATTAATGAAGTGACCTCCCCACTCTTGACACCAGGGCCTAGAGACGTAACCCACACTGGATGAAATTTGTTATCAATGTGTTTTATGTCTTTGATTTGATGGTTGTCGTCATGTTTCATATTCTTTACAGTATGCACATGTGGATTTTCATGCTCTTTTAAATGAAATTATGCTAACATCACATAAGTAAAATATCTTGGTTAATTCTGGTATCTGAAGAGATTTGGTTCAAGTTTGGTATCAGAGCGATCTTCTCGCTGATGTGAGTTGCGAGTGTGAACAATTGAACGTGCAACAAGAAAGAAAATGGAGGATGACAGAGATATGTACGAGGCATTTTGCAGGATTTCAAAAATGGTATATTTAATGTATGAAAGCTATGAAGATAATATGACAAGAGAGGCACGAGAGAAATAAAGAGCAGAGGATGATGATCCATCTACCCTATCGAGTGTAAATTCATCTTCTTCATCATCTTCACATCATTGAGATGAGGAGATCAATCAAAATCTTCAAGCAAAAAATGTTGAATTGAGGAGACTTCTACGAGAAGAAAAAGAGGAGAAGCAGAGATTGCAACTTCAGCTACGAGCCATAAAAGAGGCCCTGGAAAAATTGAAGCACAATGAAGGCTTAGCAAAGCCATCATCACCTGTTTCATAATCGACAGTTGAGGTAAACAGTGTTGATCGTTCTTCAATTTCATTTTCACATGACATTATTTCTGTTGGAAACATAGAGGTACCCGTTTTTGGAACTGGCATGAGACTCCTTACCAGATGGGGTATAAAGGAGGTGGACTTGGTGTTAATGGCCGAGGAATGACTCAACCATTAGAGTTGGTACAAAGACCTCGATTTTCAGGTTTGGGATACACTGAAGGAGAGTGCTCAAAGGTGTCAGAGGCTTGCAAGACAGTTTTGAAACAATCGAGGAAAGAGAATGATGGGAACACATCACCATCTTCCCATGACAGTGCACATCGCAAAGGGAGATTTAAGGCAAGATCTCATCACCAAAATCATACTAGAGACAGTCAAGAGAGGTATAAAAAATCTCAGTATTATAAAGTTCATTTTCATTACCATCATGTTAATGATGAACATAAATCATGGCGTAGAAAACCATGTAGTTTTTGTGGTTTACATAACCATGTAGTTGATGAATGATGGAAGAGAATGACAACAAGAAAGAGGATGAGGCATGAAATGCCTTCTCCACATCAGGGAAGGAATCAGGTTAAGAAAGTCTAGAGGAAGAAGAATTTTCACAGTCATCGCAAGATAGGTGGACATCAAAGAGCCATGTGTTGGAGGCTCCATCCAGAGCAGCGTCTTAAGGATGAAACATCCGTGAAAAAGCCAGTTGGTGAAGGTGTTGAATAAGAAAATCTGCCACACCCCTCGTGGTTCACTTTGTTGAGTAAGAGATGGTCTGGTAACTTGTCATGGTCACATTTTGTAAATCATGTGTTGCGATATAAATGTAAATGTGATGATGTGTTTTCCATTGCTTATTAAAGCAATAATGTTTTTGGCCTTTTGTTGATCACTGCGGTATTGGTTTCTATTGTAATGTAAACTTGACCAAAGAGTGTGTCTTATAAAATCTTGAAAAGTACGGGGATACTTGGGTCATGGTTGGTAATTGAGCATGTAATTTTCAAATATGTACTACAGGTTTGCAGGGGATGCAGGTGTCGGCTCATCACTTATGGCTCCGAAGAACAAGGGTGAAGGAGAAGGAAGTGTGACATGTCAGGACACTTGTGGTGCAGACAATGTAACACAATAGTTGTAGATTATGTTCATGCTTTTGGAGGACCAAAAGCTCCTCAGTGGGGAGGAATGATCTAGGTGGTTCCAGACATGCTTGGAATTCAGAAGTGGCCCAACAAAAGCTCAAAAATCAAAGTCCTTAGATTGAAGTGAAACTAGGACCAGATCGTAGTGCTCGTCGCCCTGATTCCAACGGTGCGAACAGAACTCAAATACAAGTTCGTATGGTCAATTTATAGTTGGTCAAAGTTTTGGTCAAACTTGGCCAAGTGGTAGGCTTAAGGAGGCAACGAATTGGAAGAGACCCAACGCACGGAATCTAACCAATGAAATCGAAAAAATTTGTCGAATAGTTAAAAAGCCCAATGACCCTTATTTTCAAAAAGATAAAAAATAACCACTTTGTTTTAAAAAAATGAAAAAAATATATAATTGGGGGGTGGGTTGCCACCCCCACCACCGCTAGTTGCATTGTATATATATATATAACAACAAAATGGGTCGGGGCCCATAGGAGACCCGAGACCCTTCCCATGACCCAACATATATTACAATACATTACATTACACACCCCACCATTCCCATAACTGTAATAGTTACATGCCACCAACCGTTGATATAATGTGTCAAGACTAGTGGGGATTGAGCCCATGGCTGGTGTGTCCGCCAATCTCCCCCAATGTGGTGGCCTTACATAGGCTAACCGCCAAGCGTTACAACAAAACCCAACTTGCAAACAATTATGTTGCACCAAATATATATATAAACAACAAAATGGGTCGGGGCCCATATGAGACCCGGGACCCTTCCCATGACCCAACATATATTACAATACATTACATTACACACCCCACCATTACCATAACTGTAACAGTTACATGCCACCAACCGTTGATATAATGTGTCAAGACTAGTGGGGATTGAGCCCATGGTTGGTGTGTCCGCCAATCTCCCCCAATGTGGTGGCCTTACATAGGCTAACCGCCAAGCGTTACAACAAAACCCAACTTGCAAAAAATTATGTTGCACCAAATTTTATTTAACTGCTAGCATTAAAACAATCAACACATGCCACATTACACATACCTCCAATAAAATAAATCAACGCGCTTTCCAATTGGGGGTCAGTGGGGTTGGAACTCTCGACCACCCACACCACACAGCACATTCGCCGTTAGGCCAAATGACCACTTTGTTGTGTCTGCCGAAGATTTTATATATAAACCCATCCATTTTCCCAGCGTACTAGCAAAGGCGGATTGGAGGAGCGGCGAAACCTTGAGCAGAGGAGGTAGCAGAACCGTGAGCCAGAGAATATGCAAGATGCCAAAAAGATTCCCTTAGAGGGCCAAATATGCTAGTGTCAGATTTTGACAAGTTAATAGTCATTTTTGAATGTTTTCTCGCTAGGAGTCCAACTATGTAGTTTGTTTCCCCATACGAGCAACAAAAATGCAGGTGTCCAAAAACAAAGAATCTTTGGAGAATCTTGTGGAATCTAAAAGATTCCCTTGGAGGCATATTTTGGCCGAGATAGAATGATGCCGACTTTATAGTCATTTTTCACAAAATTTCGCAAGTAGTGCAGTGGTGTGCTCAAAATATTCATCTGTGTAATGTATTTTCCAACCATCTTCAGGAAGGAATCTTTGGGGGAATCTTCAAGATTCTCGAGGGTCCAAAATTTGATGGTGTCATAAAGGGGCAAAGTTTATAGTCATTTGACACGAATTCAACGACGATGTACATTTTAGCAGCTGAGTTTTGAATTTTTCAGCCATCCCCGAAAGTGGAGGTATATGATGCAGTTATGTCATGCTTTTCTTTTGATTTGCTGAGATGATGTTTTTGTTGTTGAGATCCATGATTAGTGTTTAGTTGATGGATACTTGTATGCCACATCCTGTGAGATTTTATTAGCTTGTCATGCTGAAGGAATGCCCATTTGAGTGAGAGTTCCTATAAGACGTCTTGTAGAGAGACATACCACTCTTCTTGAGGGAATTTTCCCATATGAATGAGAGTTCCTGAGAACGTCTCATGGAGAGACATGCCACTATGGTTGAGGGAATCATCCTTGTAATGAAAAAGAATATGCAATGCACATCATCATCATCTTGCAGCATGAATGAAGAAGCCTCCCCACTCTTGACACTAGGGCTCAGAGACGTAACCCACACTGGGTGAACTTCATTATCAATGTGTTTTGTGTCTTTGATTTGATGGTTGTATTCATGTTTCATCTTCTCTATAGTATGCACATGTGACTTTTCATGCTCTTTTAAATGCAATTCTGCTAACAACACAGAAGTAAAAGATCTTGGTTAATTCCGGTAGTCGAAGAGATTCAGATCACTTTAATAACTCTTTGTTTTTCTTTTGCTAATAGGTAAGTAGGAAACTTTCCTGTATCCAAATAGTTAGAAATATCTACAAACCAAGGAGTTTTATTAGATATTGAAAAAATATATTCATTAGGAAAATTATCTACTACATGAGTTTTAGTATTATCATTTTGCATCCTGGAAAGGAAATCAACAACCGTGTTTTCTGTTCCTGGCCTATCTGACATGGTAATATTAAATTCTTGCAATAATAAAAGGCATCTAGTAATACTACCATAAATTATTGGTTTATTCACAAGATATCTAATGAAGAATGATCTATGTGAATCACAGTCTCATACCTAGTGATGTAGTGTCTAAACTTGTTGATAGCATGAAAAAATGCTAAAAAACACATTTTCTGGCACTGCATATTTCACCTCTACATGAGTTAAAATTTTTCTTGTATAATATATAACATAAGGAGTTAAGTATTTTTGTCCTAACATAACCCCTAGAGTTGTATTTGAGGCATCAATAGAGAAATATGAAATGGGAGGGACGAATTTGGCCCACTTAGAATAGACGCCTCATAATTTTTTTTCTTCAATAATTCAAAAGATTTTTGATAATTCAAAATTCCAATGAAATTTACAATCTTTGGTAAGTAATTTGAAAAGTGGTGAAGCAAGATTTGTGGAGTTTTCTATAAACCTTCTGTAATAACTTGTGAATCCAAGAAATTTTGAACATCCTTTTGACATGTAGGTACTAAAATCATGGAAATGATTTCAACCTTTGACGAATCCACTTTGATTCCAACACTTCAAATATGATGATCCAAAAAAATCTTTCATTAAACATCATAAATCATTTTTCATTACTCAATGAAAGATTTTACACTGAGAAATTTTTTAAACTCTTCTTTAACAATATCCCTTAGATAAGGATTCATCCTTCTTTGGGTTTTCTTATAGGTTTGACATCCTCTAGTGTATAAATATCATGCATACATGTATTTGGATTAATTCCTTTCATGTCTGTATATTCCCATGCAAATGCAAAGGAATGTTTTTGCAACATCTTAATTAATTGTTCTTTTTGAAATTCCTCCAGGTTATTGTTAATATTTAATATTTTTCCTGTATTAATCTCTACAAGGGAGTTGCCAAATTTTTCCATTGATTTCAATGATATTTTGGACAATATATCAAAGGATGAACAAGCTAAGAACTGGAAAACCCCTTTTAACCTTGGTGGGATAGGCAGGAAAAATCAGACAATTTGATGATGTTACAGGGTGACATGGACTGACAGGTCAGTAGGTAATGGATGATGTAACACTCTCTTGCTTGACTTGCCGATCGTCGGTGCTCTTTCAACGGGTGTTTTTTTTTAGCCAATTACTCCTTATTGCTATGTTTAACAAATCATGTGCGATAGAAAATTCTATGCAAACATAAACTATGTGAGAAGGAAAAATGTTTTCTAATATTGTTCTACTAATCATAGGATTTGAAAATTTGATAAATCAATAAAATAATGCAAGAAATCAAATTGCAAAAAAGTTCACACGACATAGGAAAATGAGCTAGCTACACATTATATAATGCAAATGTTAGAGTATATATAATATAAGTAAATAACATAATATGAAACATGGAACTTAAACAAAAAACTTCATTGAAATACATCTGTATATAATGTTAATAGCTACATATTATGTAACCACAAAATGAAATTAGATCTTGACCATCCACCATACCAGAAAAGATCTCTGACAATGGTCAAATTCTTAAGCAGAAAGTAGAAGGTGGAGTTAAGATTGGAAGTGGGGAGGTGTAGAAGTGCAGGAACCCCCACACCCCTTGCCACTAGTCATTAGTAATTTAGACTTACTAGTTACAGACAAGAGAGGTATACACACCTTCTGTTGAACACTTCTTGATTTTGATAACTCGACAATAATACAGGTTCATGAAGTGCACCAATCACACATCTTGGTTTGACAGTGTTTAATTCATATATGTCTTAGCTTCACATGCCTTATTTGACGCATCCCTTAGTTGAGAAACAAGTGCAATATGTTTTTCATTTTGTAAGCAATATGAGACTCCCTAGGAAGCTGGGTCAATAATCAAAGACATCTGTGTAAAATAATTAGTTAAATTCTAAATTAAAAACATCGGTGCACATTTTCCCCTATCCATAGTATTTAATTCGTATGGAGTCATAAATGTGTGCAGAATGAAGGGTGTGTGGAAGAGGGGTATGTGGATGAGAACGAGGGTGCAAAGGAAACTTTCTTCCTTAGACATGAAATTATTTTAACTTTAAGCAAAAGCTTAGTATCCAATATTAAATGAAGTTTTCTTTTATTGCGAGTAAGAAGTGTTGTGTGGGAGAATGATTGTGCGGAGCAAGGAACATAAAATTTGATTCACAATGCTTTGAATTTCTGCATACATTTCCCACATAAAAATACATTTTAATTAATTAATTAGCAGTTTTAGCCTATTAAAGTGTATATCAGGTGCAAAATAAGGGTGGGCAATTAACCATGCAGACAATCTAAATGATATGTAAGGAGATGGCTTGACCACGAATGGATTAGATGAATTAAATGATAAAAAGACTGATATTTACTTGCAAAGGTGTTTTCTATAAATCATATACACTATTTAACCTTAATCATGGGTTATTGGCAATGCTTATGTGACATTTTGTGAATGTACTATGGCGGGATGGAAATTATATTTGACAATGAACACAAAAATTGGTGTTATGAACCTATTATATATGTTGAGTTTGCAGATTCCACCTTAGAGAAAACATCCACAATGAAATGACATGTCAGTTCACGAAACATACAAGTAATGAGGACACAGATATGCCCAGGATAGCACAAAATTGGTCAATGTGTTATGAAACCAGCTCAAGAAAAAGATAGAAAAGATAGATCAACGCCTTAGAATTCAGCCTCTTCGAGGGGGCAACCTCCTTTACATTACATAAATGAACAATTCTTGGATGATACAAATGACAAAACCTCCTTTCTATATATAGGAGTCTAAGGAGTCACAATATAACCCAGCCGACCTAACAATAATAATATAAAGCCACAAAAATAACAATAGAGGGTTTCTATGGGGCACAATAATAACAATATGGGGACAATAGGGACACAACAATATTAATAAGGGATACAACTACAACAGTAATGGGGTAATAACTAGTGTTATAGGGATCTAACACAATGAGGACAAACATTGGTCAAATTTTACTCATTAGTGGAGGATTGAAACGATAAAAAATATTGATACTAGCCTGATCTCTGATACAAAGATTTCATATTTATTTTATTTCGTACATTTCAGTTACTTAGTGTACATATGTGTATATGATGTGTCTTGTGTAACATATTTCACATGTGAAATAGTAATTGGTGGTGATTATATAGGGAAAAATGAAATATATAGTTAAACGACATTGAGAATGTTTCTAATTAAGTACAAAGAAAAATGGCTAGCAAAGGAAGGAAAGAAACTATTTTCAGTGATACAATTAAATCATTTTCTCATACCAATAGGAAAATTCATTGGTTGATTGCGTATCAGTGGAATTTGGAGGAGCGAAGTGTGCAAATAATTTGTATTGTTCACTTTGCTAACGATGCTTATTTTTTATTTGCAGAATGCATTTAAAATATGAGAGTATTGTTTGAGCTTCTGTTGCCTTACATAAAATTTTATCTCCACAACTAGTGTCACATAATATCTCATCTTCAACTTTCAATTGGGCTTGAATGGAACCTCTAACCATCACATGGAAAGTACCCAAAGATCCAAATTTGTGAAGATAGAGGTGAATAAACACTAATCAAAGTATGAAATGCTGAACATAAATCTATTGGGATACATTATTAATTCACTATTGATGACAAGTCATATGTAGGAGCGAGGAGGAAGGGGTAAATTAGGGTTCAGGAAGTGGCAGGTCATGATAAGGGGATAAGTCTATGTGATAGACACATAATAGCCAAATGGCTATGTCACAACATTGCAGTATGATGTTCCTTGCTATTAATAGCTAACACAGGTTGGAGATGCCATTAAGGCTCAATTGGAAATAAGGATGTATTTTACAAGAAATAATTAATATGAAAGATAGTCAACACTTCAACAATCATGGTTCTTGCTTTCATATGTTGTGAATATTCTTAAATCTTGAAGCATTTTCCATGAGTTAAGTTGATTTATGGTTATAATTTATTGAATGTAGAGCCTTTTCCTTGTTACGTCAAAGTTGTATGCATTTATGAGGTTTTTGATTTCGATGAAATTGTGATCTTAGTTTCTCTTTGCATTGGAATTTCTGAATTTTCCAGTGTGTGCGATATTAGCACTTTTTTTACCAAAATCCGGTAATCGTTCATGCTCTTTGAAGTTACACCTCAACTCTTCATATTTTGAAACTAAATGTCTGTCTGTTTAGAAAATTGTTATATAATGTATAGCATATCCAGTGAAACATAACAAAATCAGCTCAACTGACTTGAATGCGTTGAACATAAAGCTACTGGAATAAATTATTAATTCATTGTTGATGGAAAATCATTATGCAAGTGTGAGGAGGTGGAAACAAATTAGGGTTTAGGATTTTTAATTATAAATGTAGTCAGGGAATAATTTAGTGTATCACGATAACTTTTTGTTTAGTATTTCATATTTTTTATAAGTGCAAATTCTTTTCTATGTTAAAAAATTTGGATTTTTAGGTACCTTGTATATGATGTTCCTTGTTATCGACAACTAACACAGGTTGGAGATGCCATTCAGGCTTAATTGGAAATTGAGGATGAACTTTCCAAGAAATCATGAATGCAAAAGACAATCAATGCTTCAACAATCATGGTTCTTTCTTTCGTACGCTGTGAATATTCTTAAATCTTGAAGCATTTGTTTTTTTTGGTTTTGTTTTGTTTTGTTTTGTTTTTGTTTTTGTTTTGTTTTTTTTTTGTCTTCTTTTTTTTGTTTTTTGTTTTTTCTTTTCTTCTTCCTCTTCTTCTTCTTCTCTCTCTCTTTTTTTTTTTTTTTTTTTTTTTTCCGAGAAGTTGATGATTCATATTTGTTGATTGTGTTACCATGACTTAAGCTAATTTTTGGTTACGGTTTATCGAATGTGGAACCCATTACTTGCATGTGAGTAGGATATGCAACAGATGTAGAAGTGCTGTGAAGAAGGTGCAAAAGTGCAAGTGTCTATTCCACATCTTCCTCTCTCTGTACATATTTTCTATTTAACACATTTCTTCTGCACACTTCCATTTCGTGCGACACTTCTTCCATACATTCATGAATTGTTTTTAAATGGGATTATTTTTTCAACAAAACTTTATTTAGGGTAAGTAGTGTTGAGCCGATCGATAAAAGATTTTATATTTCCTAACAAAACTGAGATATGGTTCACATATAAGAGAGCGAAGCAATTTGCAATGATAAGTGAATGTTGCATGCATTTTTGAGGTTTCTATTTGCATTGACATTTCTGAATTTTCCATTGTATGGTGTGTTTGGTTGCTTGTGAGTCCCATAAACACCTTATTTGCAATTGGTTGCTTCCTACAAAGAGTATAGAAACAAATAGTGGATAAACATAGACAAATAAAGAATTGAAAGTAATGGAGAGAATGCATAAACAAAACTAAACTAAAAGTAAACGAAATAACACAACAAGATTTTGAAGAAAAACAAATCAATAAAGGTATAGGAAAATGATCGTCTTTATTGATTGCTGTTGGTGGAAGAGTTACAATAAAAGTATCGAAGACACTTGAAGAGATTTGTTTGAGCAATGGTGCTCAAAGTATCTCAACAAATATTTCCCTTTGTCAATCTCTTTTCCAAGCTCTTTCTCTCTCAAAGAAGCATATAAAACTCTCTACAATGGTGGACTTCTCCTCACAATAATATTCTAGATTTCTTGGCAACAATTTTGGAAACATAACGATGCACAACTTCTTCTTGTTTTTGGCTCTCCATGAACTTGAATTTATAAAATTATTGGACACTCCCTCCCTCCTTCATCTCATCAATGTGGTTGTTTTCCTCATAAATGAGATGAGATCTACCATCTTCTTGCCATTAATGTTTCTTGGGGCTCAAGGCTCGAATGGTTAGCCCATCATGTAAAGATGTGGAGTGTTTCTTAAGAAAGTTTGCGTCCTGAGGTGCCGACTAGGATTTTCGCGACCCTTGCAGCTATTGAAGAAAAAACCACAAGGTAGTTAATTTCCAGTAGTGGTGCACCCACGAGGGTCAGTTTTTTAACTGCACCTTAGGAAAGCTTTTTATTTTTGGGTCTTCATGATGTTTCCATCTGAAAATGTAGCCTCTATATGTGATGGTCACTAATTCTAAGTGTCTTATGTTGCATACATATGAGTGTATGATTTTCTCATGATATCAATTGCCCCCTGATGTGTGAGGTTAGAAGCAAGCGTATAGCTGAAATAGATCACATTTTTCTTATCTAACTAAGAGTCTTGCTAACTTCTTGAGAGATAGAGAAAAGTATTGCAGGTATGATTAGGGAAAGTTCCTTGACTGAGAACTAAAGAAAATCATGCTATGAAGAAATACTGATATAAACGTGTCTATATGAGGTGGGCATATCTAGTGATTGTTATGATGAATTATGACTAAGTATTACAATCATATAGGAATGGTATTTACAAGTCAACATTGATGTGGCTAACATGTTTATGGATGAAGAAGATAATTGATTTCACCCTTAGGGGCATCTTTAACAAATAGGCTAAAATAGGTGCCCCCCATGCATAAAATATAAATCACAACTGAATGAGATGTTATGGGATGCATGGGACTTCGACTAAATGAGAGAAATACAATGGTCATAAAGCATGATAATACTCTGACATGAAAACTTATGCTAGTGTCAAATGTCAGGGAGATTGATGACATCAATAGGCGATAATTATTCCCATTGTGCCACTCAAGGTTGTCCCTTAAAGGTGGGAGAAAACAAGATACTACTTTGATCCTGGAAGATGACTGTTGATGTCGACAGGAAAGGAGCGGCAACTGCCCGAAAAATTTGATTCAAGGAATCTATGTGAAACTAAGGTAGATGGTTGAAATATGATGGGTTAAAGGGCATGATAGCAAGAGATGACATTGTGGAGGGATACAAAAAACTACCCAAGGTTGAAGCTGTAATGTGAGTGGTGGTAGTTAAAACAATGTTGTTGGGGTACATGCCTCTGGAGTCGATAGCACATCCAGGGGAGGTATTTGTATGTTCTGACTGTCATGTTAAGAATGAAAAAATGACTGGTAATGGTGTATGTAAAACAACAAGATCCAACTAAGGGCAACAAAGGATTTCTGCCAGGTATCTGACACACAGATATGAGAGAGAATCCTTTTCTTGAAAAATATTTGTACACTTTCCAAAAGGATATAAAAGTGGTATTGGATGTACAAACACGGAGACAAGTGCCCCAATAAAATGGTGGCATGTATGATGATGCAGGTGGGTTTTTTCCTGAGGGTAGGGGCCACATTGGTTGGTCATGGTGTGAGGTGAATGAGGTAGATGGACTGACACAAATGGTTTACAGTAATGTGGATGAATGGCAGGAAAAATGTAGAATGCAGGGGTGCATTCGGTTCAATCCAACAATAATCAAGAATAGTGGCCCGAGAGTGTGGTTGGTAAGCAATGAATAGAGAAGAGAAGTATGAGGTTGATCTTCTAGTCATGCATATGAAGTGGCTCCCAGGCCTGGGGGAATGGTCATGGATACCAATAGTGTAAAGGGAACACCTGAACTGGGGTAATCCATATGGGTGAAGTGTTATCGACCGACATGGACATTTACCAAGTGCAGGTGGGAGGTGATGGTAAACGTGGTCGAGATGATGGACCCTATGGTTTATTTTTATAGAAATGATGTTAGAATATGCAAAGCTTCCGAGGAAGCCAATCATGCTGAGGGGCACATGATACCTTAACTACAGATTGTCACTGGGAAAAAATGGCTTACTGTGAAACTGTTGATAACCTACAACTTCAAAAGCCAACACCCAAGTGAAAACATCAGTGTATAAGAAAATGATAATGAGAATGTAATGAACAATATGTATCAAAAATACAGTAAGGTGCACCTGAAGTGGTCTCTGAAATGAAAAAAGGTCTCGAAAATAAAATGTTGTGGTGGATTAAATAGAGAGTACCCTGATGTAGATAATGATGTCCTGATTCCCATGCCTTTAAGGATTTTGTGAAAGGATCTTGTGGTCTCCTAAATGGGCCTCTAGAAAATGACATTAATGTTGATATATAAGGGCATGGGGTCTATATGCTACCTCATTTTTACTTTCTTACGTGTACTTTGAAGTGGAGCCCACAAGGTTTTTTGCTGTTATGATAAACCATTGTACCTGGGTTGCATGCGAAGAGAGCCAGGCGCGTCGTCATGAAATCCCCTGCATCAACCCCACAGTTAAGGGTAGGTATGTCGTACAGGGATTCCTGTATAGGCCTTTCTAAGAAAAAATCCCATGACCCACAGGGCAACTCATTGATAGTCACACGATATCGAATGGGAAAGGGATACTCATCCGCGATGGGATTGTGGATGAGGGGAACATAGTCATGCGTGGTAAGAAACTATTTAGGAAAAAAAAAATGGGGCCTTGTTGGGAAAGGCCTCGCAGGTCATGGGTGAGTAGTCACGTGGTGTGCATGACTATGAGGGGAATAGGCACAAGCGGTCAATGTAGGATGGTTTTGTGGAGAGAGTGAGACTGGCCCGATCTCTGGGCAGAGGTGGCGACTAACCCATAGGTTCAGGAATTGATCATTCAGTGGGGACTTTTAAATTTCCTACAAAATTCACTACTGTGGTCGTAGGAGGAGTTCCTACAATTCGTGATTAGTTAGTAGCAGGCTGCAAGGTAGGTATTTGATAGTAAAGGTATTGAGCTTCCATTCACCACTGAGGTGGATGTGTACTTTGTGACAAGATTTGTGCCTCGTGGGGAGGTACTAGCGACAGAGTTTGCCCCATGGAGGGCCTAGATTATAGGCATGAGCGCGCTATTGTAGGAGGAATGCCTTTGATGTGGGAGGCATTCACATGTCGTTGATTATGGACCTGGCTACATGAGTGTAACAACCCTGGACAAAATTTCATGTAATAAAGTTAATAAAGGTAAAATAATAACCAAGGTCGTGGGACATGTATTCCAAACTGAGTGTTTTGAAAAATATCCTAGTGCGGGTGTTCATTTGGTTTATTATTGTCTGCATTATCAGGGTGCTAGACCCCAAATCTATAGTGCTCAGGAGGCGCATACAATTGGGGATGTTAGTCATAACCTTCCTCGAATTTATGCAGTTGTGGATAATAGGCAAGCGGATCATCAGACATATATCATTGAGATGGATGGTAAGATTTTTGATCAAGTTCTTTCTATTTTGATTGATCCTGGATCTAATTATAGTTACATTAATCTTGACTTGGTGAATAAGAGAATCTTGGCCTTGACACATCACAATGAAGTTCCATGTCATCATTTCCAAGCCATGGCCTCTCCAAGTGTCACCATAAGAGTTATATGTGTCATTTTACTTTGCCACATCATTTATGGAAATGTAATATTGCATTTTGAAAAAGATAAAATGTAAAATGTGTGGAATCCCAAGGGTCACAAATAGAATGTGAAAAGTCGTAGAGAAGCTCAAAGGTCTCATAGGAATTCAAAAATTCATATGGAATCTCAAGAGTCATGAGGGAAGCTCAAGAGTCACAAGGGAGGCGGAAAGTCACCTTATTTGTTATATGTACACGCTCATAGCTCAAGCAAAGTACTTTTCGCCTTGGCTTCTCAAACTAGGCATAGGAGAGAAGATTGGTCATTTGAGAAGCAAGTGGTAGCTTAACGTTCCACTATTGGAACAAGTGTTGTATCATTGTAATGGTGTATCTTGGGAATATCACTTAATTCAAATCTCTTTGAGCCAACACACTTTCATGCATATGTCGTGAATAATTATAAGACCATTCTTTCATTGTTTGTGGTGTATGCTTATGTTACTACATGCTAATGAAAATGACCTATTTTGTTTGCTTTAGTATGCATGTTTGAATCATGTGTCTTATGTTTTTTTCACGATCATAGTTTCTTTGTGAACTATTTCACAAGATAACTAATGACTCTCATATTTATGTGTGTGTATTTACTAGGATAGTACTATTACTCTTCTTTTAAAATATCACTTTCTCTTCCCTTTTTGTGACAAAACCATTATACACATTTCAATTAAATACATCATAGGGCTAACTTACTTGTTTATCTTGAATGTACGTGCATTTCTCTCTTGTAATTATTGTAGACAAGGCAAATCATTAAGAATATGGAAATTGGGCCTATACCTACGATGGGGCTCCTACTCCAAACTATGTGAGGTCTAATTGGGACTTGTTATTAGGGAGACCCCTTGACTGTTGGCGACATCCAACACCGTCAATCGATAAGATGGGTGTAGTTGTGATTTTGATTCCTACGAAGTTATGTCATCTTTCACACATGATTTGAACCCCTTTGTTGTTAAAAAAATGGGGATATTAGGCTTCATATGTGTATTTTATTTTGTTTTTCTAGTATTTCGAATTGGGCTAAGTAGCCTTTGTCTATGTGGATGTTGATATGTCGCATTTTCAACTATAAAGTTATAATATAAACCTTAAACCTTCAATTTCGAGCATCAAAGGGAAGTAGAGTGTGTCCTTATAGATATGGCATGGAATTATCTTATTTGGAACTTCAGTTAGAAGTTATATATTTATTCTGATCATTGATTGTATGCAATTTAGTATTTCCTCATTATAATAATGCCCTTTATTTTGTGTGAATGACATTTTTTTTCACAATGGTTACTCCATGTGGTGTTGGATTTGCAAGTTTGTGAACAAACAATCTTCCATTTGCAAGAGCATTTGGTTCAATGAAACATAGCCCACTTATGGTTTAACATTTTAAATAATAGTTGTTACATGGGTGCTTCTATAAACAAAATATTTAAATGGATTGTGATAATGTCACATTGATAGAAGTTGTGGAACATGTGGTTCATAAAGTCATCTAGCTAGTGGATTGATGTGCTGTAACTCTCTTTCACTTGATTTACATCACCTAAAGTTTATTGTGTGTTTTTATGCAAAGATGTAGAATTTATAAGTGATTATGACATGATAATGATAATGGGTAGAGATTGAATATTTGAGATAAAAATATCTGGATTCTCTCACATTTTGTTTAAATGAAAATCCATAATATTTTGGGTTTTGATAATTTGATATTTTAGGCAATGGATGAAGTCAAGACTTTTACCATGATTTGAGTGATTTTTTTTAAAACCAATATCTTTTGTAGCAATTGAATGATGGTTAATAACTAATACTATTGCAAGCGAGGATATCATTATGTATAACTATTGTTATATGAAGAGTGAAAAAATTGCTAGATGTAGTTTTACAATGGAAAACTTGGTTTACTAAGATATGTTGTTAACTTTTTATGGTTTAACAATGGTGATGCACGGTGGGGAAGAAGGTTATTGTGGTAATATCCATGCCACAAGGATATTTTCCCTAATAATTGTTGGGTAATGTGTTTGAGAAGCATGAAAACATGTTTAATGCATAAAATTCTAATTAATAAGGCTTGAATGAAATTTTATGTTTCTTTTGTAAAATATCAACAATGAAAAATGGATGGACTCCCATGTTGTCATTGAGTGAGGGGTGAACTCCCTTACAAAAGATTTTTAATAAAGAAAAATGTTTGTTGTTTTTTCCCTTCAGGATTTCCAGGGTAGTCTCGGTGTTCATATGTGTGCTTGTCTATTTGGTTTATCTTATCGTTAATTTCACCTTATCATTCATCATGTTTTAATAAGCCCTGATTAATTGAATGATGTTAATGATGCAAAGCTGCAACAAATTTCATTATGTTAACAAGTTGCAATAATAATTATTCCTTTATGCAAATAACTATTTTGTATGGTTCATTGAATTATTATGATTATATCATTTGATGATCAGAATGCTATATGTTGGTAAAACTTGTAAAAATTTTAATCATATGTATTTTGTACGAGGTATACCAAGAGATGTTACACTTCATGTATCTAAAAACTGCGAGTCCAACAACTTAAAAGACATTGGTTGTAATATGAGTGAAATAAAATAAACCCCAACCAATTCTCTATATCATGTATTGTCCATCATGTATTGTCCATAAAGAATCTAATACCAACATCCTTGACTCCCCTAGGAAATGATGAGAAAGAAAACTTCCAATCTAATTAGCCAATTCGAATATTCGGACCATGTCATTTTGATTCCCAAGTTAAATGGGGTGATTTCAAGAGAGGATTAAAATTTTGAAGTAATTGGGCCCATTCATCCAAAGAGCATTAGCGGTTGAACTGTCAAGATTCAAATAGGCATTTCTTTGTTGAGGGGGCTTCAAGGAGTAAAATAATTGGATTTCCAAGTGTCCACAATTCACCTCCCAAAGTCTGACATCGAGTTTATTTATTCGAAGAAAATTCATTAAAGTAAGTAAGGTCCACATAGTCATTAGGTTTCCAACTAATCGTATACATTTTGTGTTTGAAGTTTCTTAATTACATAGTCCTCGATAGGTAATATATGTACATTGAGCTTAGAATTCTCTAACCTCTTTTAACCCTAAGCCAAATTTTGTTGGGTTGCACGACATAGAAATACTTAGTCATGGATCAAATTTTTGAAAAAGCAAAACAATAATACAATTTTGAGTTTCCATTATTAAAATGTTAAATAATTTTATAAATTAATATAACTATAACTGAAAGATAATTGGTATAATTCAATAGCACCATATTATATATTATCAAGGGATTTTTAAATTTAGATATTCTATTTATTCTTGTTTATAATATTTTATGGTTAGATTTTGAAGAGAGCACCTCTATAATATGATCCACAATTTCATTTGTAAATTCATGTTTCAAATCCATTTTTTTTTTTTTTAATTTAAATATTTTATTTAATTTTTATAATATTATTGTTAATTTTTTTTAATAAAATTATTCATTATCAATTTTATATTTTTTCTATAATACAATTCATTTTAAATATATAAATGAAAGTTTCTATGGGGGAAATTTAATTGGAGATTGAAGCAATATGAGTTTTGAGAAAAATGAGAAATCCAAAGTTCTAAATTCCTCTGGTTGAAACTTAATTTATGGAGAGAAAAACAAGTCGTAGACACAAAAGAAAAAAATAATTGAATAAGAATAAAATTAAACAAAGACAATTTACAAAAGACGACTAAATCAAATTAAGATTTCTTCTTCATGACTGGAATTCATGAATTAAAGACCCAAAACAAAATGATATAGTAAAGTAAAGCTACAAATCCAACGACATGAACATTATTTGTCATAGGTGATATTTCCAAACAACATGGCATGGTGTGGTAAACTAGAGCCGTTGAAAAAGAATTACAATTTCATATATAATCTCTTCTTAATACCAATGTAGTGGCCACACCAATTTCTTACCGAATTGAGAAAACAAGAGCATAGATAATAACTAGATTAAAAAAAAGTTAGATTAGAAAAAGAAAGCAATGAAAACTGAAATAAAAGCTATTCAAACAATTAATCAAATTAATCATAACTAAAATATTTTAAATTATTAAAAAAATCAAAATTTTAAATTTAAATTTAATTTGAAATAAAGAATACCATAAAAACACTTATAATTCACTTCAAATTTAATTTATCTTATTTTTCTGGTTTTTATTTCATATATATTATTTCATTAATGTTTATATTTATAAATAATTTCATTAATGTTTATATTTATAAATAATTTCATTAATGTTTAAATTTAAACACATGGTGAAAGATGGGCTACAAACCACTCCCTTGTTTGTATATGACATAAAACCATGTAATATTATACTTATTGTAATGAGAGGCCTATTTCACAACCTATTATGATTGTGCCTAGAGGCACATTCTAAACCCTATATGAGGGTAATGTGTGATTATGTCCTTGTTCAACAAGTTGATAGATGCTCATTTTTAAAATAAAATTAAAATATTCTCTAAGTAAAAAAAATGTCATATATATATATATATATATATGGTTGACATAAAGGAGATGTAAAAATATTTCACTTTCACTCTCAACCATAAGTAAAATATTTTAATGTCAATGTGAAGTAACATAATTTTATATTAGCTTTAGAAAGGTAAAATAACTAAAAGTTAAAAAACTTATATTTTCACTTTTGAGTGTGAACAATGATGTATAATTTTTATATTTTAAAAATATTTCAATACAGGAATTAAATAGAGTATTTGAATATATGTATTAACTTATTAATTTTACGATCAATCATATCTATATGTATCTAGGGAGAGAAAGTATAAAAAACAAAATATTTTAGTGTTAATCATAATAAAATATTTCAATGTACAAAGGAAAAAAAAGTATTTGAAAGTAAAAAAATCAGTTATTTCCTAATAAAACGAAAAAGGATGAGATGCATAATTTATTTAATTCTTAATACAAAATTAATATGTCATATTTAAAAATTATAACTAATCATATATATAAAGGAGAAAGGGGGCCAAGTCTCTCTAGTTGCAATTTTTTTTTCAAGTTTTACACTCTTAAAAAATTTGCCCCTCAAAAGATTTGATCCCGGTCGGTGCTTGCTAGATTCATTATAAGATGGATATATACTAGTACTTATTGGCAGAGAAGTGAATTCTATAATGAGGTTTATGTGTGATTCCATCCAAGTTCAACATGGATTTGATACATGTCCCTTTTAAAATAAAAGTGAAATATTCTTTAAATAAAAAAAGAATGTCGGCTATAATGAAAAAAATGAATATGTGTGGTTGGTATGAAGGAGATGCAAAAATATTTCACTTTCACTCTCACTGTCAACCATAAATAAACTAGCATAACCCCAAAGCGAGGGAAGGGAACGTTGAAGAGAATACAAGGTGTATATGTTGTATAAGGAAATTAGAGTGTTTTCTCTTGATAGTTTACAAATAAAATACCCTAACAGTGATGTTCTCTAGGGACACCCTATCTTTAGGTAAAAAAATAATGATTTTGGCATTACCATCCTCTTTCAACTCTCGCAAGAAGTCAAAGACCCACTACTCATCATTTTCTCTCATCTCCAGTTATTGGAAATATTCTTTCACCTTGTCTACATAGAAGGTTTCCTCAATCTATGACCCTTCATCAGTGTTAACTTACAATTCCACCCTTAAATTGGCCCAATTTCAATTTCAACATATGCTTATTCCTGGCATATTTCATTATCACTAGCTAATGTGCTCACTTTCTACTAGTTTCCTTGCATGTGAATTCATCCATAAGAAAATTACCAAATAAAATTGTGTTACCCAAGGAACCTCCAACAATTCACCTTCTTTAGGTGCACAAATGATGGTCTTAATAACACCACCATATCCTTCATTACCCATATTAAATATTGGGAGGAATTTACCTATAATTTTCTCCATTTCGACATAAAATATGCTTTATCTACCTATTAGGATTCCTCAATTTGCAAAGATTCAATTGTTAGCATCTTCATAATTTTGTCCTCTTATTATTATGACTTTGTTTTTGGGACTTACTTTATTTTTTCCTCCTCTTTCTAATCCTTCTTGATCGTTATAAATCATTTGAACATTCATTTCACTCCCCCTTGAGGGATTTCTCAATTTCAAATTGATTTTTTATGTTTTTCACTTAGGATTCACTTCATTGGTCTAACTCCTAGGGCCTCTTCCATATACCCTAATTATCTATATAGCTTTCTCACCTCCTTCCACAAGAACTCTATATTCATTTTCTAAGAAATAGTTCTATTAATAGCTTCCTTGTTATTGGTTTCTTTATTCAAACCTATTACAATTCTCCCTAGTTGATACTTTTCTTCAACCATTATCTTCTTAGGATTTACTTGACAACTCTATACAACAACTTTCTTCATTGGCACAACCTTCAAACCACTTGCAGTTTCTAAATCTTTGCTTCATTCTCCAAGTTTCAAATGATTTGTTTATAGAAAAATCAAGGCCTAGGCCCCTTGCAGATTCAAAAACTACCCACCACTGCTCCACATCATAGTGTAAATTTACCTTTTCACTACATGTACCTTTAACTCTTTAATAACACTTGCATAACTATTGGTTACAATTGTTCTCTTTCCTCCTTAAAATACTATCTAATTAGACATTAGAATTGTTTTCCCTTTAACAAAATCTACCCAATATTTGTTTTTTTTTTTTTTCACTTAAATTTTACTTTAAAGTAGACCACTTCTTGCTTTGGTAAATTCCAGAACAACATGAAAACAATAACCACAATGAACTACTAGATGACACAAAAATTATATGAAACATTTTATAACAAAAACAAGCTTACAAATGAAATAATCATTTTAGTATTCCACTATATATATTTAAATCCTAATTTCATATATCCTAAAATCCAAAATGAACAACCCTACTACCTTCATGTAGACTTACATAAAACCCCATCAAAATTTTTAGTGAAAATATTTTCCTATGGAAACCACTTTCCATCGGATGAATATTGGGGGATCGAAATGCTTGGAAAGGCCTCATGCAGCTCAATCAAATCAAATGTTTCCAAAACTATGTGGATGGATGACAACAATGGTAGGATGGGATTGAGATTAGGTGACTCAAACTTCATTGGTGGCTCGACCTCTTTTTGCTTCAATTCTAAAAATTTCCCAAGCAAATTAGTGCCTATTAGATGAGGGAATGAGAATAGGATAACACTAAGTGAAAACCTTTAATCTTTGGTGAATAAAAAAACTTTAGAATTTCTTAGTAACTGAAATTTTTATTTTCATTTCCTTAAAAAAAGAGATAAACATGGCATAACTAATTTAACTTTAATCTCTTGATGAATGCATTACTTTCCCCTACCTTAATATTTTCTTAATTATATGACAACAAAAACTTATGGACTAATTGATTGTTGTCAAACTTAGTTTCGGTAAAGTCTACATATTCAAGTTTATTTTGCAACTAAATAGAGCCAATTCCAATTTTACACTCCTCACTCAAAATGGAAAACCTCCATCTATCTTGACTTTTTTAAAGCAAATACTATTGCAAAAGGTGGGGGCATACCCATGTGTCTTTCTATATATATATATATAGATATATATATATATATATATATATATATATATATATATATATATATATATATATATATATATATATATATATATATTTTTTTTTTTTGGGGGCATACCGATGTAACTTTCTATATATATATATATATATATAATATAACACCATAAAGATAACTTTTTTTATTAGCTTATCAAGTGACCAAATTTAGTCAAATGAAACAAATACAATGGTATTGTGACTTTAGTTATAGACATAGTGCTCCACAATATTTTAGATTGAGTTTGTTGTTTTCCAAAATGGATTGATAATAAAGATGATGTTGTAAATCCAACCTTCTCAATCAATTGATAACATATATACTTACATTGATAAAAAGTCACCGACGTTAAAATAATTACCATATCTGTGATGGATGGATTTTTGATTCCCTCTCTCATGCAAGTATCAGAATATAAGCAATCAAATGATTTGATGTACAAAATTTCCAACAAAACTCTTTTAATTTCTCGTAATTTTCATTCCATGCCTTAAAATTCTTGGCAGAGAATTCAAAATTGAGATCAATACTTCATTCGATAAAGGAAGTATTGATCATAATTCATTATCTCATCAGGGTCTTGTGATGTTGAATTCATGAGAGATATCAAGACCCACAAGAAAGTATCCCTTAGATTCACATTGAACTCGGGAATTGAGGATGAGATCAGAGTTGGCATTGAAGTTGGTGATATGGATGTTGTCAATGAGTTTATGGGGATCCTCAGTTGGAAGACCAAGTACAAAATTGCATTGATAATGGTGATGATCGTGAGGATAATGAAAAGAAAGAAAAATTTATAGTACAAATAGTGAAAATAGGAGCATCTATGCTTAGGAGGCGATGAATTGTATTTAAGATGCTCTTGAAAAGACCAACATGGATCAATATTTTTTGGATGACCGTGGAAGGTTATAATTGGTTGAATATAAGATACTAGTGGTAAGGTTTGAGAGGTCCTTGACAAAGGACGAAGGTTGACGGGGATCTGTCCTCTAAAAGAACACCTTTAACGTAAAAATAAAAATCAATATATTCACTAAATCATAAATGTATTTGCAAAATTTATTTACGATATTAAAAATAATAATAGAAAAATGATATACTTAATTATATATAGGAAGTTTAATTTTTTAAATAACTTAATTTCAAAAACATATGATATGAAATCAAAGTTATGCGAAAGTTTCCTAACATCTTAAGTCATTGAAATTATAATGATCTTAGAACTTTTTTTTGATGTTTCTTAAACACAAAAATAACATTCTAAATAAATCAAAACAATTTCTTATGAAATAATTTATTAATGTTTTAAAAATCGTATGTTGTTTTTAATGAAAGTTAATCATAGTTATTATAATAAATAATGTTTAATTGACAAAACCATCGACATATTTTGACGCGGAACCATAGGAGGACAATCAGAAATGTGGGGGTGGTTTTATCCTATACCTTTCCAGGAATCATTTCTTCCAAGTAAAAATGGGTTTTGGTAGAGGGACAAATAAAAGAGCAGAACTCTTGGCATGCAAAAATTTGTTGACTTTCACTAAAGAAAAAGGATGTGCACACATTCAAGTTTTCAGTGATTCAATGTTAGTGATAAATTGGACCAATGAAACACAACAATGTAGGAATATATTACTTATTCCAATTTTAGAGGAATTATTGAGACTACAAACTTTTGTGACTACTTTGCATGTTCTCATATATATATGGAAAGTAACTCATAGGATGATCACCTCTTAAAGGATGGTTTAAATCTTGAGCATGACAATTAGTAGGTTATGGAGTTTTAAGATGACACCTCATATGAGTACTACCACAAGTCCTTCATAGAAGGGAACAAACCAATAGATTCTCACTGAAAATTCATACTTTTCTACATGTCTATGTTTACAATTACTCAAGAATTTTTTTTTCCCTTTTTGGGAATTGAGTTTTTGGAGTGAAGTAATATGTCACAATTTTGACAATTTTCTCATAAAATTTGGTGGATGTAAATCATATTGGAATACAATTTTTTTCTTTTATTTGGACCATGCTGCAAAATTTTGAATCCTTTGGATATTTGAAAATACACATAGAGATGTGTATATGAAGAATGTAATTTTGTCTCATCTTACAATGAAATAATTACAATTTTTATTTTTATTTTTATTTTCATTTTTTATTTTTTATTTTTCAAGGAAAAAATAAATAAAAGTATTTAAATATATTAAATGTTTAATGAATAATAAATTAATTAAAAAAATAATGTGTATTAATTTAATTAAAATTGTTATTACATATTATAACATATTTTTAATAAAAATAAATTAATTAAAAAATTAATGTTTTATTAATTTAATTAAAAAATTTATTACATATTATAACATATTTTTAATAAAAATAATAATATCAAATAGATGGTCATAGATGGGGCCGGGATGTCGTTGCCTTGGAAAATGAGTCGGGGGCCGTGGCAACCCGCCCCTGGCAATGTTACATGCAATTTCAGATGAGTTGAAAATGAACTTAACTGTGATGGGAATAAAACAACAACACACTGTGGTTGGAAGGAATGATCGATTTATTCATGTGATGGAAGATGTGGTTATTACCTCACCCAGGCTTTTAAATTCGTTGCAAAGGAATGTTGGTTCCCTGGCTGCAGGTAGAGAGAAGCAAGTGGTGGAGGAAGATCTAGTATCCCTCGTAACAAGGGTGAACAATCTAGGAGCATATAGTAGTCATGAAGGGTCTTGCAGCACAGAGTTTCCAACTCCCTAGTTGGAAATCCATCAGGTAGTGATTGGTTTCCTTCTTCATGCGCTACAGCTTCAATTGTTATCTGGTATTAATACGTTTATTCTTTGTTTTATATTGTATCAATTATTTTGGAATCTCTGTAAGGTGCTCAATGTGGTTTCTAGGCAAGGTTGACGGTCATTATTTTTCTCCCTTTATGCTCTCCTCTCCTTGTTATTCCTATTGTGGCTTTCCTTTTCAATCTTCTAGCAAGCCTATGAGTGGTGAATTCAAGCCTCCACCTCATTTTATGTCTGAGGTTTACACTCCTTCCATTCTTCCCCTACGAGTGGTGTTGTTTCCTTTTATGCATGTAGGATTTCCTTTTCTAAGGGGAGTGTTATCTCGATGGTTTATTGGCCGAGATATTGGTTTGTGCTAGGTAGGGAATTCATGGTCGATGGGTTCTTCTATTGTTTTTCCACTTCCTGGATTTCTTTTTCACTCTTCTCGCAAGTGGTTATGTGGTGTCCTCAACACTCTTCCTTGCCTTTTCTCTGAATCTTACGCTCTTTCCACTCCCACCATTCGAGCGCTGTTGTTTCCTTGTTCATCTAAAAGATTTCCATTTCTAAGGGGATTTTTATCTCAGTGGTTTACTGGCAAAGCTACTAGTTTATGTTGGGTAATTCATGGCTGGTGGGTTCTTCTATTGTTTTTCCATGTCCTAGGTTTTTTGGCACTTTTATTTTAGGCAATGGTTACTTGGGGAAACACCCCTATTCCTCTCATAACCTGGGTCGAGTTTCATTAGCTTTCGAATTCCTTCTACTAGTGGGTCTACTCCCCATGCCATGCCAACAAAATCACATTAAAAGAGGGGATGATTACTCTCAAGAGTGGGCCCATAGAGGTCACACCCACATGCACTACATGCTAGAATATTTTCCCTCATGATACTGGGAGCTTACACATGCCAATGTTCAGGGAGAATTCTCCGGATCCAAGGGGAAAGCATCCTCTCATAGGATTACTTTCCCAGATAGTAAGGTTCTGAAGAAATGGGTTGATTGGATCCCGAATACAAGTAATACAAGGGGATGGTTCAACCAATACATGCAGATTGTGGACCTTTATTGCCAGATGAATTTTTACTAGTACAGACTATCTTGGACCGGCATGAGAATTGCATGGATATCCAACACTCTCTTAAACACTCACACAAGCATCTGAGGGATCTAGATTGGAGAATGGAGAGGATTGAAAAACACCTCAGCATTTCTCTAATAGCAGGAGGTACTTCAAAGGACCCAAAATCACCCATCCAGGTTGTAGTATCGGATACATATCCTTCGACTTAGATGTGATATGATATTGGTCATGGACATTTTGTTTTTATTTATTGATGTACAAGGTCACTCAAGCTAGTTTATTAATCTTAGCCACTTTAATTTTGTCTATGTTAGAATTCCGTTATCCTTATCCTCTTTAATGAGAATGTATTTTTAAATATGGTCAAGTATCTCCAGTAAGAAATTAACTTTAGCTTATACATATCACTCTGTAAAATAAGTTTTTGAAAGTAATACAATTCACCCCACAAAAAGAATATATATATATATATATATATATATATATATATATATATATATATATATATATATATATAGATATATAAAATTTAAATTTAAATTTAAAATCGTTTAAAAAAAATATAATTTACAAGTAAAATTACCATTATGAAACTAACTGTCTTTTATTAATTTCTTATTTAAGTGTTTTCGAAAGTTAAAACCTAAATATAATTTAAATAAAGGAAAATATAATTTAATATTTTTGACAGTTTAATAATCTGAAACTAAACTTATAATTAAAGTTGTAGTTTAAAGGTTTTATAATTTATTTTTTATTGGTTATTTTAAAATAAATATTTCCATTATTTAAAATAATGGAAAAGAAAATATATCTTTTTAATTTAATATTAGAAAAATAAATAATAAAATCATATAATTAAAGGTTGTTGAAACCCTGTTGTTAGGGGGAGAGAACAACAAACAACAGAAGAATAGCTAGGGTTGCAGGTTTCTGAGCACCATGGAGGCGCGCAAAGGGGGGAGCTCCACTCCCTCCTACAGGCAGGCAGTGGCCAGCAGAGGCAAGAAACCTTTAGAATCTGTCAGAGGGCCTTCAGGAGAATGGAATAAGAATCTGGAAGAGGATCAGGACTTTACCAAACCAAGAGAGGACAACAGCATGAAAGATAATGAGGAAGAAGACAAAAAACAGGGAGCAGAAAACAAGGCACAGAAGGGGCCCTGCAAGCCCAAGGCTGAGGTCACTCCCAGAGTAGTTTTAAATGATCCTGCCCTGCAAGCTCACAGGGATCACATGCGGACCTATGCTATCATTTGCAAATTCATGGGATTATGGCCCACTGAAAAGGCATTACAAGCATGGATTAAATATCATTGGAAACCAAAAGGAAGCATAGACCTACACCTTGGGTCTAAGGGTTTCTCCACTGTTGTCTTCACAAATATTGAGGATAAAGACAGGGTATTTGAAGGAGGACCCTACTTCTACGCAGCAGCGAGCCTCTACATGCGGCTGTGGATGATGAATTTTGTCCCGGAGAGAGAAACTTCCACTTCTGTTCCGGACTGGGTAAGACTTTACTCCCTACCTCTTGATTACTGGCAAACAGAATCGCTATCTACCATAGGAAACAAACTAGGGTGTTTTGTCAAAGCCTCTGAGGCCACCAGAAGGGGAAAATACACCTCCTTCGCAAGAATATGTGTTGAAATGGACCTATCAGGAGCCCTACCAGATGAGGTCATCTTGGAAGTTTTTGATGAAGAATGGGTGCAAACAGTAGATTATGAACATATTCCCTTTAGATGTCACAGGTGCCATGAGCATGGGTACCTTTTTAGAGATTGCCCTCTTAGCAAAACAGAGAACAAAAGTAAAGAAAACACGATGAAATACACTGAAAGCTTTCACAAAGTGGGACACAGAGGAAAAGGGGGCAAAAGGGAGCCAAAACAACAACAAACAGAAAAGCAACAGGCCAATCTGAACAGGTTCCAAGTTCTCGAAGAAGAGGAAGGAATATCAAACGAAGATCAGGTAATGGAAGGAAGCTCAGGGGCAAAGGAGAAAGATGAAGATAGGGAACAAGTACAGGATGCTACTAAACAGAAAGAAACAATGCTTAATGATGAAGAACTGGAGATGGATCAAGAAATGACTCAAAGTGAGATGGAAACTGATGATCAGGAACTGCAGGAGATTCTGGATAGAGAAAACCTAGATCTAGAAGGATTCTTGAAACAGGGAACCATAGGAGGGGTAGACTCATTACCTCAAGAAGAGTTCAACAGAGTACAACAGCTGTTCCTATGGAAAACTCAGGACAAAGGGATGGAAAAGAAAAACAACAACAAAAGGTCGGGCAGCGAAGGAGTGAAGACCATGAAAACCACACCAGGACTAGCTCCCAGATACCCAGGAAAGAAAAGAGGCAGGAAAAAGCAGAACGAGTTACTGATGGAATGTGGAAAGCTAATGATTGATTCAGGTAAGATGAAAGACCTATCCAGTTACTCCTTTACAAATCTTTAATAATGAAGTTCACATCTTGGAATATTAGAGGTTTAGGCAATAAAAGGAAACAAAGATTACTTAGCAATAGAATGGAACAAGAAGCCCCGGATATGATCTTTATCCAGGAAAATAAATGTTCCATTCAAAAAATCAAAGAACTTAATAGTAAATGGCTCAACAGATTTGAGTTTCTAGAAGTTAAAGCAAATAATACAGCTGGAGGCATACTCACTCTTTGGAACCCCCAAAAGATTGGCATAACAGATGATGAGGCATCTAGGCATTATTTATCAGTGGTTATACAGCCTGTGGGAGACAGCGATACTTATTTGGTCACGGATGTCTATGGTCCACAAAGACTGTATGATAAACTTAAATTTCTAGATTCTCTTGTAGAACTCAGAGATAGACATGCAGGAGTTCCTTGGATAATGGGGGGGGACATGCAAGAGTTCCTTGGATAATGGGGGGGGGAATTCAACATGATCAAATCACTTTCGGAAAAAAAAGGGGGAACAAGAACTTTAAATAAGGATTCTACAACATTTCTTACTTTCATAGATAATATGAAGCTAGTTGACATTGATATGAATAATGGCCTCTTTACTTGGAACAAAAAGAGAGGAGGGGAGTCACAAGTTGCCTCTAAATTAGATAGATTCATAATTTCAGAGGACCTTATGCTCACAGACAAGGAAATGACAGTGAGAATTCTCCCCTTTGGTGGCTCGGACCATTGGCCTGTACAACTGGAGGTACAGGGCATAGGCTCCCCCAAGAACATGCCTTTCAGATTTGAGAATATTTGGCTTACCCACCCCAATTTTATCAATAACATAGCAAGATGGTGGAAAGAGGATCTGTACATACAGGGAACAAGAATGTTTCTGCTTCACAAAAGACTAAAACACATCAAGCTCAGACTCAAAGACTGGAACAAGAAGGAATTTGGCAATATTTTTGCAGCAAAAAAAGAGGTTGAAGATAAGATGCAAACACTCAATCAAACTCTTATTACAGAGGGCTTTGATAGAGTCAGGGATGACCAACTCACCAAACTTCGTCAAGACTGGGAGAATTTATGCAAACAATAAGAAATATATTGGAGACAAAAATCTAGAGTTCAGTGGCTAAAAGAAGGAGAACGGAACACCAAATTTTTCCACAGATCCACCATGGCGAACAGATCCCATAATAGGATCTCTTCAATCGAGGACGAGAGTGGTCATCTGTGCAATTCCCATGAAGAAATAGAATCGGTGTTAGTCTAGCACTTTCAAGGTATAACAAAGGAGACCACGGCAGACAGAGAACACTTTATCAGGGACTTAACAAGGCATATACCCAGGCTAGTATCTAGAGAGGATAATTTCAATCTCAACAAGCCAGTGACTGAAGAAGAGGTCAGTGAAGCAGTTAATGAAATGCAGAATGGCAAAGCCCCAGGCCCTGATGGTTTCAATGTGGATTTCTTCAAAGCCTGTTGGAGCATTGTTAAACAAGATATTATGAATGTGGTGGATGATTCTAGGATGGATAGAACCATTCTGAAGGCACTCAATACTTCCTCCATCTCCTTGATCCCCAAACAGGATAATGCTCAGACTCCAGACAGGTTTAGGCCAATAGCTTTATGCAATGTGGTATATAAAATCATATCCAAAGTTGTCGCCAATAGACTCAAACCCCTTCTCCGTACTCTTGTGTCAGTGGAGCAATCAGGTTATGTGGAGGGTAGACAAATTCTCAATAATATCATTCAAGCACATGAAGTGGTGCATTCATTGTTAAGCAATAAGAAGGTGGGAATGATTATGCAACTGGACCTTGCCAAAGCTTATGATAAGCTGAATTGGACCTATATTAGGAAGGTCCTTCTAGCCTTTGGCTTTGATCATAATTGGGTAAGATGGGTTATGGCACTGGTCACTTCTTCTAGCTTTTCAATATTGGTCAATGGTTCTCCTTCCAAGACCTTTACTCCCTCAAGAGGTCTCAGACAGGGAGACCCGCTCTCTCCCTTTCTCTTTATCCTCATGATGGAAGGACTTGGGAGATCTATCAAGCATGCGAAAGAAAGGGGTTATATCAAGGGTATCCAACTTTCTGAAAATGGACAAGCTTTGTCCCATCAACAATTTGTTGATGATACTATGCTGCAGGGAGTCCCCACGGTAAAAGAAGCTCTTGCTTATAAGAAAATCCTACGTGACTTTGCTATGGCCATAGGTATGGAGGTAAATCTGTCTAAATCTAAGATTTTTTTCTTTAATACTAATATCGCTATTCAGAGAAACATCTCCAGAATTCTAGGCTTTCAAAGGGAGGTCCTTCCTTCCAAGTACCTGGGAGTTCCTCTAACTGATAAACCTCTGCACAAAAACATATGGGAGCCGATAATCAATAAGATGTAGGATAAAATCAGAAAATGGACTATCAGATCTTTAAACTTGGCAGGACGGTTGGTGCTTACAAAAGTTGTTTTGCAATCAATCCCCATTTTTATGCTTTCAGCACTTCCAGCTCCAAAGGGAGTTTTACATCAATTGAGAACTATTCAAAGAGACTTTCTTTGGGGCAAGGGGGAGGAGAGAAAGAAATGGGCCTTGGTTGGTTGGGATAAGCTTTGCAAATCGAAATCCCATGGGGGCCTTGGACTGGATGATCCAGATGTACTATACAAGGTTTTAGGGGCAAAATTATGGTGGCATTGGGTAAAGGATCCAAAGGCTCAGTGGGCTCGGGTATGGAAAGAAAAATATGCCAGAACTTGGCAAGAGAAAGGTCACATTAGGATGACGGGAATCATAAAAGGATCCCACATCTGGAATATGGCCTGGGAGAACAGAGAATTAGTGCAAAAAAACGGTTTCTGGGAAATCAGAGAAGGGGACCTAGCGCTGTTCTGGGAGGATAGATGGCAACAAGAACCTACACTATTAAGAGAGGACTTGTTGGACCTAAAGAAAGAAACAGACACCAAAAGGCTTTTCAGGGTTAAAGATTTTTGGGAACACCCCAGTCTAGAAGACAAATGGAGAACCTGGAAGAATATAGAATTTGGGGCTGACAACCCCTTGAAAGGAAAAACAGAGGCATTAATGCGAATTTTGGAACAAAGGAAGATTCTGGTTTCAGAGGGGCATGACCAACTTAGATGGGGCAACAATAAAGAAGGAACCTTCAATATTAAGGAAGCCAAGAAGGTATTCCTTGAGCTGGATTCCCACGTTCTTGATAAGGTTTGGTAGAACCTTTGGAAGCATCAAGGTTGGATGAAAATCAAACTCTTCATGTGGTTCGTTCATCACAAGAAAATTTTGACTTCGGAAAATATTAGGAAGAGGGGTGTTCTAGGACCTTCTAGATGTCAGCTCTGTGAGGCCCAAGAGGAGACAATGGAGCACCTGCTCAATGCCTGCACCTTTACCTCGAGGTTGTGGGACTCTTTTGCTACAATTTTCCAGTAGACAGATAGGGACAAAGAAACCATTATCAACACCCTAAATAATTGGAGACGAAACTTTTCTGAGTATGAGTTTCTCCGCTTGGCCTGGGTTTTAAGTCTAGGCTTCATAATTTGGAATGTTTGGAAAGAAAGGAACAACAGAATCTTCAAAAATTTCCACAGCACCGCCCAACACATTTTTGAGCAGATTTTAAGACAACTCAAGGAGACGGTTGGCACCCTTGTGCGCAACTCCCCCAACAATCCACCTTCAGAAAAGGAGAAGCAGATACTTTGTCGACTGAATATGCAGGGACTTATACCACAGGGAATGGATAGGAAGGTTATGAATCTGCCCAATAAGCCAGATTATTGGCATCCTCCCCCTCAGGGTTTTATGAAATTCAACATAGATGGGGCCTCTAAAGGCAACCTAGGTCTTGCTGGTTTCGGAGGAGTGTTACGACATGATAGTGGCTGCATTATTTTTATTTTCCATTGTCATCTAGGACGAGCCACAAACAATATGGCTGAATTAATGGCGCTTGAACAGTGTCTAGATTTCCTGAAGCAAGATAACCTCCAGAACATTATTATTGAGGCCGATTCTAAGCTGATCATTAACTCGGTTAAAAGAATTCACTGTGGTACAGAGCCAGAAAAGGTCTCAAGTCATTGGAGGCTGATACAGGTCTTTCAAAGGATCCAACTTCACCTCCTAGACCTACGCACTGTGAGTTTCACTCACATGCGGAGGATGGCCAACAAACTGGCGGACGTTCTGGCCAATGAAGGAGTGGCTTGCACTAAAAACAGAGTCAAGTTGATCTTGCGAGATATGCCACAGAACAGATTAAGGGAGAAATGTTTTAATCAGGCGGAAGAGGACTACAGGGTTTATCGAAACAGGGTCCTAGAAACGGGACCGGGTTGACCTCTTTGTAGAGTAATGACACAAGCAAGGCAGTTTTGGGTATGCAGGTCTTTGTTTGGCATCAGCGTACACGAAATCTCAGGGGATTGGTGGGAATCAGGGTTCCTCTTCTTCTTTTGGCCAAGACGACAGAATACAGTCTTTCACGGCAACAACTATACCCCGCTTTCTTGGCCGGCGGAAGCTTTACCGCCCTCGAAATGGTTTCCGATGTATCCGACCACTTTCAGGCTGGTAGTGGTTTTTCTTCTTCGGAAGCGATTCCACTCAGCTTCCAACACGTGGCTCAGGAAGGGGAGGCAATACCGCCCTCATCGTGCAGTAATCTTCGGTAAGGTTGGGCCGTGCGATATATTTTGTGACTGTCGGATCTACAACGGTCATTCTACGGGCAGGATCAATCGGGCTTGTTGGTGGGTTCGGAACTATGGTTAACTTCCGCGTGGCTCGCGCGATCCTTCTGGTATCGTGCGCATCTGGCGGATTTCGGGAGGTATACTAGCACGATTGTTATGTACAAAACGGACCCGATAAATTTATCAATTATAGTTTTCTGTGCTCATCGGGTCCGTTTTTCTTGATAAACGGTGTGCTTCTTGGCCACCCGATTTGTCTCTCTTCCGTTGGATCCTTGGCTCAAGATTTAACGGTTAGTTGTATGCTAAGCCTTGGTACATTATTTCTTTTTCCGATTGAATAGAAGGTTCCGTTCTTGCCTTAACAAAAAATAAATAAAATCATATAATTAATATTGCAAAATAAAATTATAATAATATTTTTAACAATTTAAGATTATAACTAGCACAACCATATTTACCAATGTGGTTAATATATATCGATAAAGGTATATGAAGTACATATACAACCACATTTACCAATGTGGTTAATACACAGTGATAAGCATTTATCAACCATATTAATAATTATTAAGTGTATAACATTAAGGTGGCTATTATAGATTGACTATTTGTAATTATTAATAACTACATCAATAAGGACAACTACACATATATGGTGTTATTATTAATATATTAAACTATGAAAAAAAAACATTATATGGTTATTCATAGTAATACTTATTTATCTCGTTACCCGTATTTTAATGATTAATATACATTTATTAACATATTAATATAACTATCAATATCTTGTATTACTATAATTAGATTATATTCCCAATATTAATAATTTTAACCCATATATAAATAATGTAGTATATTAATAATATTAATTATATAACAAAAATAATCTAAATAGTATATTAATAATTATATTAGTGGGGTGTAAAAATAATATTATAATAATAAATTACATTTTTTAATAATATTATATTATATTATATTAATATTAAATATATATAGTATATTTAAGTAAAATAAAATATTATAATTACTATAATATTAATCCCATAATTTATAATATTAATACTAATATTAACATATTTTTTTGTAAGCTAGGGTAGTACCTTCCTTTTCTATTTATAAAAACAAGTTGTTCCAGATACAGCAGTTTGGTGGCCTCAACTTGCCCATATGGGAAACCAAGTCTGTTGGCCACCTGAGTCTGTTATATGCCATCCAATAACAAAATTTAATCAGTCTTTCAATCCAAGCTAAGTAAACTGCACATCTAAAAGCACTAATCATGCTCCAAACTAACATACAAACGTCTGAAAAGAAAAAGCTAGCCGCAAAATGATCAAACTGGAAACTGTAAAAAAACTAATCCTTCCGGTCATCTTTGTCAGATTCCACATTAGCAGGTGTTGTCGTCGAGTCGCCTGGTGTTGGAGACAGCTTCATCAACCGTTGTTGGATCTCATCCAACTTACTGTCTTGCATAATCATGATAATCTGTAGGCTTTTCATGTCCTTTTTGATATTGGGCATGCCTTGGGCTATTTCTGCCATTTCTCCTGCCACCTGCTCCAGAGCCTTAGCTAGTAAACGCTTCAAAACCTAGTACACATGCAGAGCTTTCCTGTAAAGTGTCATTCTGCCTCTGGTGTGCCCTGGATCGAGGATAATATCCCCCCATTCCTCCATCTCTGGTTCAGAATCCTCTTCCATTACGCTGTCTTCCATCTCCTGAATTAGCTGACGAATGTCAGCGTCCGTCCCTTCTCTATAAGCGCGAGCGACTTCTTGGACTACCGTCCTCATGGATTTCCTTCCTCGCCTCTGACTAGCTAGCGTCGAGGTTGACGGATCGCTTCTGCCCGGCCGGCTTTGTCGCCCTCTGCCTCCACGACCCCTGCCTCTACCCAGGCGCACCATCTTTTCCTTTTTTTCCTTTATTGCCTCCTGCTTGCAATTATCAATAGCAAAAGTTAGCTTTCTAGGAGCTACAATCTTCCCATCAGTCAGCATTTCCTTGTCGCTTAGCCTTCCTGCCCCACTCCGACCTCCCACGTTATTCTAGAGAATCGATGGTCTCTCCCCCCCTAGACTAAGGTAGATGGGCAAGCCCTCTATCTTGATGTCCTCCGCATGGATGGGGTTCTTAGTTTTCTCGGGTTGACCCTCTGCCCCACTAATATAATTCCCCGACATGCCTATGCTCGGATCCTCGTGCTTCCTCACCTGCATATCGCAGACCCGTTCAGACACAACCCCTCTCCTGCAATTCTCAGCTTACCCCCCTCTTCCACCTTACTATGCATGGCAGAGTAAATTTCAAGCCCGCTCATATGCAGCCCCTCCCCTACAATTCCCATCTTTCCCCCCTCCTCCACCATACTAAGCATGCCAGAGTGAAATGGAAGAGGTGAGCCAAAGGAAACATACCTGTAATCATGCTCACTGTAGAAGATCCCAACGCCCACGCTGCTTTGTTCTCCTCTTCCCTTCGCTGCATACTAAGCTCTCTTCCCACCCTTGCCACCCTCATGAACCCCATCCCATCTGGCCCTCGTCCCATCCCACTACCGTCGCCGTTTCTTACCTCCTCTCCCCCCACTTTCCTGCCACTACGCTGCCTCGAAACTCCTGCAGATATGTAGGACGCCACCACGGCCATTTGATCTACGATGAGGGCAGTAGGTGGCCGTCCTGGCCATCCTCTCCCTTGCGTTGTCCTCCTGTTCGTACTTTCCCTTTTCATCACCCCGATCGGGGGCCACCTGTGTTTGCTATCTTAAGGTCATGTCTTCATGGTAATCTTGGGCTAGGATTACTTTGAGGGGCTCTAATCTGGGCTCCTCTAGTTGGGGCAGCCAGATACTATCCAGCTTGCCTCCTTGTTCATTACTTCCCCAATTAGCTAGGAAATCAACTGCTCTGTTGCCTTCCCTTCTTACATGATTGATGATCATATATTCAAATCTCTTTATAATGGTTTCCAAATCTTGGACCAGGCTAGCCATCCTCCATCTTTTTGCAACTTTGTCCCATGTCTTCCCATTATTGAGTTTCCTTATCATGTCAATAACCAGTTGGGAGTCGCCTTCTACTTCCAAGTTGTTGTATCCATTTCTTATCGCTGTTCTTAGTCCTTGATAGACAACCATAAGCTCAGCTTCATTATTGCTCATGATACCACCATGGTCTAAGTATACCCATCTTGTTCTGCCTTGGTCATCCCGGAAGATGCCTCCGAGCCCTACTGGCCCCGGGTTGCCTTTGGAGGCTCCATCAAAATTCAATTTGATGAAACCTTTAGAGGGGCGAGAGAAATGGATAGGGCTAATGCTGCCTATGTCAGGGGGTTTTCGCATCTGAGGTGCTACCATTCCTTTTTCTAGATTTAGCTTGTTCAGAATCTGTTCTTCCTCAGGTGTCGTTTTCCAATCCTCTTGACTCCAAACTTCCGCTAGAATAGTTTCTCTTATATGACTCAGGGTTCTTTTCCAGACCTGCTCTAGAGGCAGCTCTTTGTTTTGAAATATTCTCTGGTTTCTTTCTTTCCATATCATCCACATATTCATGCCTACCGCTAGAATCCAGGCTCTTCTTACCACTGGGCTCGTGAATTGACCTCGTCCCCATTGTTTGATTGTTTCTTTGATGTTATGATGATCTCTATTCGTCCTTCCAAAGAGTCTCCTTATTTATTCCCATTGCTGCTGGGCAAAAATACAAGAATTCAAAAGGTGTTCCCGCGTTTCTTGATCCTGTTTACAAAGACAAAATTTGGGGGGACCCTGAATTCCACGTTTTTGAAGTTGATCCCATGTTAGAATGCGACCTTTACCAACAAGCCATAGGAAGTGAGTCACTTTTGGCCACCAATTTCCTTGCCATATTTGTTTCCATAGGGGTGTCAGGTCATCTTGTTCTTGCTACGTGATGAGTTTGTAGGCTTCTTTGATCATGAAGTTTCCCTTCGTTGAATGACCCCATCTCAATATGTCTGGACCTGTTCTAATAGCTATTTTCCTTGTCTTCATTTCTTTTATATACAACTCTCTTTGTTCCATATCAATATTCCTATCCCACTCTTCCAGATTTTTCCATGTTCTCCAGGGCTCCTCTTGGCTTTCTTCGTTCCAGAACTCGCTAACATAGTTCAAACCTTCCTCTTTTGCCTTCTGGCATGTGTTTCTTAGTCCCCAAACATCATTCAGTTTCTCCCTTTGTTGCCAAGCTTCTTCCGAGAATTTGGCTGAATTTCCATTCCAAATTTCCATTCCGAATTTCCCAGAAAGCATGCTTGGATATTATGTCTCTATTTCGACTGGCTAGATTCCATATTGTTGAGCCTTTTGGGATTTCCTCAAGTCTTAAGATTTCTTCTGTTGTTGCTGGCATGTTATATTTTTTCGTCCAGATTCTTTTCCATAGGTCTCCTCCTCCCATCATCCATCTCCACCAGAGCTTAGCCCCCATTACTTGGTTCAAAGTATATGGATCTCTCAAGCCCAATCCCCCTTCATCTTTACTCTTAACCAGGCCCTTCCAGGATATCAATGCCCATTTTCTTTGTTGCTTCGGTCCTCCCCAGAGGAATTTTTTGAATATCTCCACCATTTTGGCACATGCACCTTTGGGGGCAGCCGTTGCCGAGAGTTGGTAGATTGGAATCGATTGCAAGACCGCTTTGATCGATACTACTCTTCCTGCTATATTCAGGGTTCTAAAGGACCAATTAGCAAATCTACTAGTAAGTTTCTCAATGGTTTGTTGCCAATTCACCATCTTTAGAGGATTCAGGGCTAGCAGGGTGCCAAGATATTTTGTGGGAAAATTGCCCGAATAGAAACCCAATAATCTTGTCAAATATGTTTTGACATTTCCTGTAGTGTTGAAAAAGTATGTGCATGATTTCTCCTTATTGATTTGAGTACCAGATGCTTCCATGAAGAGGTCTAGGATCCCTTTTATTCTTTTTACTTCTCTGAGAGAAACTGCACAAAACAACATGATATCATCCACAAATTGTTGGTGTGTGATCGGAAGGTTATTACCCCATATCCGAAGCCCTTTGATTTTCCTTTCCCATAATTCTTTTTTGATATATCTTCCTAGCCCTTCCACTGCAATGATGAACAGGAAGGGGGACAGAGGGTCCCCCTGCCTCAGTCCTCTAGAGGCATTGAAGGTTGTAGATGGCATCCCATTCAGGAGAATGGAGAAATTCGGGGTGGAGATCATAGCAGAGACCCATTCTATCCATCTATTGCAAAAACCGAAGGCCGCTAGTACCGATTTAAGGTATGCCCAGTTCAGATGATCATAAGCCTTAGAGAGGTCCAATTTGATCATCATTCCAGCTTCTTTTTTGGATTTCAAAGAATGCACTACTTCTTGTGATGCTACCAATCCATCCAGAATTTGACGACCTTCCACGAAACCTGTTTGTTCCGAAGAGATAATGCTAGAAAGGATTGGCTTAAGTCTTTTGGCCATAAGAGTTGCAATAATTTTATATATTACATTACAAAGGGCAATGGGTCTAAAACCTTGGGGATCTTCAGACTTAGCAGTTTTGGGAATAAGAGATAGGAGAGTCGAGTTTAAGCCTGGACATACCTTCTGGTTTCTTCGAGATTCTTCCACCACTCCCAGAATGTCTTGCCCCAAGAATTTCCATCCTACCTAGTAGAATTCCACTGTGAAGCCATCTGGTCCAGGAGCTTTATTCTTCTTCATCCCTTTCACGATCTCTTCCACTTCCTCCAATGTTGCTGCCCGCATAAGAGCTAGGTTTTGATCTCTGGTAATCATACTTGGTATCTCATTGCAGATTCTCCCAATATCTTCTCTTATGTATTCTTGGGGTTTCGTAAGGAGGTCTTTGAAATGACTTACTAGAGTTTGCTCCATTTCCTCATGTTGAGTTAAGCGAAGTCCTTCTTCGTTTTTTATAGAGAAGATTCTATATCTCTATCTTTGCTGGATCATTGCCTGATGGAAGAACTTCATGTTCCTCTCCCCCTCTCATAACCAGTTCACTCTTGATTTTTGTCTCCAAAGAATCTCCTCCTGTTTCCTTCTTTCTTCCATTTGGCTTATTAGAATCCCTTCCTCTCTAGCAAGTTCCTCAGTTCTGCCTGCTGTTATAATTTCTTGCTGAGGTTTCTTCATTTTCTGGTCTAGAAGTTGTTGGTCCTTGAAGATGTTTCCAAATTCCTCTTTGTTCCATTTTTTAATTTTCTCTTTCAGTTCTTTTAATTTTAATTGGAAGGTCTGCATTCTACTTCTTCCCCTTTGTTGGCTTTGTCTCCACCATTCTTCCACTTCACTTCTGGTCTCTAACCAGAAGGCCTCAAACCTGAAAGGGCGTTTCTTGGGGCTAGCTTTGATGTCAAGTTCCAGTTTAATCAGCCAATGGTTAGAACCCATTCCCGGAAGAATCATTGCTTCAATGAAGATGTCCCGGTTAATGATTTGTTCTGATATTAGGAATCTATCTAGCCTCGAGGCAATTTGGTGTATGCCTCCTCTTCTATTGTTCCATGTGTGAATCCCATTTATCGTTGGTATGTCGACTAGTCTTTGTTACATAATCATTTCTCTAAAGGCTGCCATATCTGAATCTGATCTTCTGAGGCCTCCTCTTTTTTCCTTTAGAGATGTGATCATGTTGAAGTCTCCTCCTACAATCCATGGAGTTTTTGGGAAGAGGTTTTGGATTTTTCCCAAGTTTTGAAGGAAGATCCTGCGTTCTCCCAGTATATGTGGACCATATACTCCGGTGAGAAGGACCCATTCCTGTGATCCAAAGAATTCGAGGTACACTAACACAATTTTCGAATTGAATCTCCTCTGGGTTCCAGAGAATTTCCAGGCCCCCTGCACTGCCTATGGCATCCTGACCAATTATCTCATAATGCGGCTTGAATTTTCTCATAATATCTTTCAATTTCTGTTCACTGATCTTTGTTTCTAGGACTATCATTATATTGGGCTTATCTCTCTTAAGTCTCTCTTTCAGATATCTCTGTTTCCCCCTACTATTCAGCCCTCTAATATTCCATGTTGTAATTATTATTTTAACAGTTTTAGGGGTTGTTGGAATACCTCCGACAGAGGTACGACTCTTCCTGAGTTTACCAGCATTTCTCCAACCATTTGGATGGTCTCGCTCATAGCTCTTCTTCCTTGTTTTCTTCCTCCCTTCCCTGCTGTACCCACAGCTGTGATCTGTCCTCCTTGCAATCCTAACTGTTCTCACTGATTTATTATGACTGCCCTCTTTTCTCCTTGTATCTTTGGAACATGTCTTTCTATAATTGTTTTGGTCTTCTGGGATGAATCTTTCATCCAGATGCCTCCATTCGTGTAGAGGTCTCTTCATGACTTGTTCCTCTTCACTTCGTTTGTCCTTCTGTGGGTCTATCTCCATTTGGGTCTGGTCTTGAGGGTTTTCTGTTCTCTCCCCTTCCTTCTCAAGTTCCATACTTGTTTGAATTTTATTTTTCCCCTTGTCTACCTTTATAGGCTCTGTTGTTTCTTCGTCTCTATCTTCACCTTCCGCTTCCATTTCCTCTTCTTGTAATACCCCGAACTTGTTCTGATTTTCCTGAGTTAATTCCTTAGAGGGTGGTTTCTGATTAGTCGGTCCTTTTTGAGGTTTTCTCCGACGAGGCACTTCTGTAAACCCTTCATCATCCTCCCTGCTCGTCGCTTCCTCCTTCCTTTCCTCCTTTTTCCCAAGATCTGTTGTTGCTCCAGTTGCAATCAAAGGGCATGATTTAAAGAGATGACCGTATTCATGGCATCTTCTGCAGTGGAATGGAATATGCTCATAATCCATTGGTTGTTGCCACACCTCATCGTGGTATTCCACTTCAATATAGTTCGGAAGCGTTTCCGTGATATTCATATACACACAGATCCTGGCGTAGGACGTATATCTACCTCTTCTGGTGGTTTCTACCACTTTGACGAAAGTCCCGATTGAGTTCTCGATACCCTCCAGAATCTCTAGATCCCAGAACTCAATTGGGAGTCCGAACAACCTGACCCATATTGGTGCTGCTAACATTTTCTCCTTGTCTGGGTTGTAGCATTCTTCCCAGTGTCTCACAAAGAGACCTGCGTTATTGAAGAAGTAGGGTCCCTCCTCAAAGACTCTCTCCTTATCCTCTAGGTTGGCAAAAATGACCATGAAGGAGCCCTTAGCACCTAATTTTAGGTCAATATGCCCCTTGGGCTTCCATCTCTGCTGTATCCATTTGACCAGTTCTTTTTCAGACGGCCATGACCCCACAAACTTGCAGATCAAAGTATGATCTTTCATATATCCTCTATATTCTTCGAGTTTGTTGTTTGGGATTACAAACCTAGGTTTTTTTTGTCGCTCTAGGCAAGCATCTGTTTCCCAACCCCGCTTGCCATCGAGCCCCCATGACCGGCGCGTCCTTGCCTCGTTTCCCTGTGCTTCCGATCGATCCATTCCTGCTTGTCTCGCCTGCTACTACACTTTTATAAGAGGGGATCTCTCCCCCCCACCCAGATCTGTCATTTCTTTGTCAGCCCCACCTGTTTTCTGTCTACCTTCCTCCAATCGACTCGTAACTCTCCCTTGTCCTGATCTGGTGTAGGTGGTTGCAAGCTATCCCTGCACCCTGTCCAGGGCTCAGGTCCGCCTGAGGCAAACCTTGCCAAAACCCTAACCCTAAATGCTTACCTCATCGCTCTCCCCTGTCCGCTCTCCGCCTTCTCCAAGAATGTCCCTAATATTAATATATTAAATCCAATCAAATTAATATTAATAAACACTTGTGAGTTTTATTAATACTAAAAAATAATATTATTATTATTATAATAAAAATAATATTATAATAATAAATTATATTATTATATTAATATTAAATTATATTAATAATATTAAATATATTGTATATTTAAGTGAAATAAAGTATAATTATTCTAATTTTAATTTTTGAGTTTACAATATTAATTTTTGTTGAGCATCTTAATATTAATATTAATATATTTATAGTAATATATCAATATATAAACTCAAGGAATTATTTATATTATAAATTGATAAAAATTATAAACCCCAATATATTACTATTCATATGAGGGATTAATATTATAATCTCAAAAGTTTGTTAAACTCAATGGATTATTTATATTATAAATCCAAGAGATTAATATAGTGAAGGGTCTAACAATATTTTAAACTCAAGGGATTAATATTATAAACCTAAGGGAAAATAAACCCAAGGGATTAATACTATAAACCTAAGGGAAAATAAACCCAAGGGAACACTATTAAACCCTAGGATTTATATTGTAAACTCAAATTATTATAAACCTTAGCATTAATATTATAAACCCAAGAGATTAGAAACCCTAGGATTAATATTATAAACCATACAATTATAAATCTTAAGATTATAAACCTAATATATTAATATTATAAACCTAAGGGATTAGTATATAAACTCTACGATTATAAGTCTTAAGGTGATAAACCCAAGAGATTAATATTATAAACCCTAGGGATTGATAAACCCAAAATGTTCTTATCATTATAAAACCAAGGGATTATTGTTGATTTGGGGTAGCATAGGATGTGCTCTAGCCACGAAATTTGGTGGAGAGGCTACGGCACATGAGATATCCAAAACCCAGAAAGGGTTTGGGCAGATTCTAAACAGTTTGGGAGATATTAAAATAATTAATATATTTAATGGAGTCCCTAAGTCTAAACTTAGGGAAAATAAAATATTAATGTGAATTAATATAAAACTGTGTTAGAATGGTCCAAAAGTCATGGATCAAGCCATATCTAATCTTAGCTATTGATTAGGGACTTAATCTCAGTCGTTGATTTGTCAATGAGAAAAGTATAAGAGGAGGCTTGAGGGTCACTTCGAGAACACACCGAGTTGGTCAAGATTTCGACTTTCTGGGGCAGGGTTTGCTGAGAAAGTCGAGAGAGTGATCAGAGTTGTAGCTGAGCGCAGTGAATACAAAAGCAGAGAGGCATAGATAGTGTCGCGAGGATCGGTGCAATAGCCGAGAAAGTTGACGCAGAGGGCATAAGCCGGAATTGTCGGGAACAACCGGGAAAGTTGACGCTGGGGTTTTTCGTGGGGCAGATTGGAGCTGAGGAGCTGCCGGAGTGTTTATCCGGGGTTTCAGCTAGAGCATCTGTCTCTGAAGGAGAGGTACTACTTCCGAGATTATTCTCTGTTGGGTGAGCTGGTTTTGGCGCCCAGATTTTTTTCAGAAACTGCATAATAATAAAACCCTAAGAGGGCTGCACCTGTTTTTCCACATTGGGTTTTTCTGGGGACATTGATCCTAAAACAACGGTGTCACTTGTGTGCTTGTTTTGTTTCCTTCAGTTGATGATCTGTAATGTGTTGAGCATGTACTTGTATTTATTTCCAATATTTACATAGTAAATAACTTGTTAATTAATAGAACAAGTAGGTGGGAATAAATCAAAAAGTACATGAAGGGTTTCTAACAGGTTAGACTTAGAAATTCCAACATGGTATCAGAGCATGGTTGTAGATCACATGAGAACTGAGGACATCAGCTGAGTAGAGAAGCAGCAACAGAAACCAGCTCTCACGAGTGACAAAGATGATCCTTGCAGAAGGCGACAGAGGAAGGAATGACACAGAGGGACTACGTCATCATTCTGGGTCAGAGAAAGACAACGCAGAGGCCAAGGAGGCAGAATCAGGCTCACACAGAGCCACGCAAAGGCCAGAAGGGCTGACGCAGTTGGTTGGGGGAGCTGATTTGCCGGTGCCGGGATTGTGTAGAGCCAAGTGGCTCAATCCTTCAGTTGCTGGGGTATAGGAGGCTGTAGGTAAGTTGTAGAGTGAAGCTGGTGAGGTACTGTAGTCAGAACAGTACCTAACAAGGCAAGACCAAGGGGACGGAGTTGCTGCTGAGGCAGATTTCTAGCCAAGGAATCCAGATCAGTGATGTAGTTGCACAGACGATCGGAGAGGGGCAACTTGACAGTTGGTAGAAGGATTTCCAGGAGGAAAATTGGGACTCAGAGGGAGTCCAGAAGAGAACTTCCAGACAGGAAGTAGAGAGAGTCAGAGGAGTCGAACAGAGAACTTCCAGATGGGAAGTAGAGAGACTCGGAGGAGTCGACAGAGAAGAGTAGAGAGATGGTCATGAATGGGATGAGGGATCAGGATAAGCTGGACGGAGCATCCAACTTTGTGGTCTGGAAGGCCAGGATCCTATCCATTCTAGATAAACATCGTATCAACGCCTTCACCATGAGGGATGACGATTGTGCCATGATTACTCATGTGCCACTTGAGAAGAAGTGGGGAGACATCGAGCTGTAGTTAGGCAGACTACAAGCGATGAGGTGCAGGATCCTCGAGGTACCCAACCTCTTGGATTATACCTTGCTACGGGAGCCCCGATGAGGAGTAGCAGTACTGGTAGATGTTGGTAGAGACGAATGAGGATGGAGCAACAGAGGGAGTGACAGTGCAGGATTCCCAGAACTGCGCGAGGCTAGCAGGCTGCAATAGTGCGAGAGGCACGAGAGTGTTGCACCAGTGCAGGATGGCACAGAGAGGTGTGCAACAATGCGAGATGCAACGAGTTGTTGTAGCAATGCAGAGGTCAGAGAGGGAGCACATGTCAGTGACAGAGGGAGATTCAACATCAGGAGTGTCTCTAGCCTGACAGAGATGTCAAAGTTGGGAGATCAGTTACTTGCTTCTCAGTAACTAAGTTATAATGCAGCAGTTAGCAGTGGCGGTGCTATGGGTAGCATGATGCAGCATGATGAGAGGGGATGCAGTGCAGATGCAACCGTGGCAGTGGAAGGGCCATGAGCAGCAACATAGATGCAGAGGGAGTTGTTGTATAGATGCAGCAGTGGCAGTGGCAGAGACATGGGTGGCAGTACGAGATACAATAGTGCAGATGATGGGAAACATGCCTAGCATCAGGGACCGATGCCAGATGATCAGAGTAATACTCAGTGAGGAGTATCGCTAGAGCACAGTCCTCCCTAAGAGGGAGTGTTGATTTGGGGTAGCATCAGATGTGCTCTAACCACGAAATTTGGTGGAGAGGCTAAGGCACATGAGATCTCCAATACCCAAAAAGGGTTTGGGTAGATTCTAAACAGTTTGGGAGATATTAAAATAATTAATATTTTAATGGAGTCCCTATGTCTAAAATTAGGGAAAATAAAATATTAATGTGAATTAATATAAAACTGTGTTAGAATGGTCCAAAAGTCATGGATCAAGCCAGATCTAATCTTAGCCGTTGATTAGGGACTTAATCTCAGCCGTTGATTAGGGACTTAATCTCAGCCATTGATTTGTCAACGAGAAAAGTATAAGAGGAGGCTTGAGGATCACTTGGAGAACACACTGAGTTGATCAAGATTTCGACTTTCCGGGGCAGGGTTTCCTGAGGAAGTCGAGGGACTGATCAGAGTTGTAGCTGAGGGGCAGTGAATACAGAAGAAGAGAGGCGGAGATAGTGTCAGGAGGATCAGTGCAACAACTGGTAAAGCTAACGCAAAGGGAAGAGGCTGGAACTGTCGGGAATAGTCGAAACTGTCGGGAACAGCCGAAACTATCGGGAACTGTCGAAATAGCTGGGAAAGCTAATGTAGAGGGAAGAAGTTGGAACTGTCGGGAAAAATCGGAACTGCCGGAACAACTAGGAAAGCTGACACAAAGGGAATAAGCCGAAATTGCCGGGAACAACTGGAACTGCTGGGAAAGCTGATGCAGATGGCAGAAGAGTCTGACGCTGGGGTTTTTCGTGGGGCAGACTGGAGCTGAGGAGCTGCCGGAGTGTTTATCCGGGGTTTCAGTAGGAGCATCTGTCTCTGAAGTAGAGGTACTACTATTGAGATTATTCTCTGTTGGGTGAGCCGGTTTTGGCACCCAGATTGTATTCATAAACTGCATAATAATAAAATCCTCAGATAGCTACACCGGTTTCCCGCATTGGGTTTTTCTGGGGACATTGGTCCAAAAACAATAGTGTCACTTGTGTGCTTGTTTTGTTTCCTTCAGTTGATGATCTGTAATGTGTTGAGCATGTACTTGTATTTATTTCCAGTATTTACATGGTAAATAACTTGTTAATTAATAGAACAAGTAGGTAGGAATAAATCAGAAAGTACATGAAGGGTTTCAAACAGGTTAGTCTTAGAAATTCCAACAATTATTAATTTTATAAACCTAAGGAATTAATAACCCCAAGGGATTATTAATATTATAAATACAAGGGATCAATAAACCGAAGAAATTAATATTATAAACCCAAGGGATTAATAAACCCAAAGGATCAATATTATAAATCCAAGGGATTGATAAACTCAAAGGCTTAATATTATAAACCCAAGGGATAAACACTAAAAATCCCAACGGATTAATATTATATACCCTTGGAATCAATATTATAAACCCAAGGGATTAATAAAATTGAGAGATTATTAATATTATAAAACCAAGAGATTAATATTATAAACCCAAGGATTGATATTATAAACCCTAAACCCAATATTAGAAACCATAATATTAAACCCTAATTTATTCAATATCACAATGTAACATTGAATACAAAACAATGTAATGTATCAATTGACGATACTTGTCACACTACTTGTTGCATTGCAACGACGCTTGTAAACCATAATATTAAACCCTAATTTATTCTATGTCGTAATAAATTGCAATGTAATGTTTCATTGTGACAATGATTGTCAAACTACTTATCGCATTACGACAATGCTTGTGACACTGTGACAGTGGTTATATTTTTGTACCACTCTAACATAACAATATTAAACTCTAATATTAAATAAAATATTATAAACTCTAACATTATAAACCCTAAGATTAATATTATAATCCCTAGATTAATTTATGAGTAAAATTATCATTATGAAATTAACTACTTTTTATTAATTTCTTATTTAGGTGTTTTCATGAAAGGTTAAAACCTAAATATAATTTTAATAAAGAAAAAAATGAATGTCTTTCATTAGTATTTTTGATAGCTTAATAATTTGAAACTAATTTTATAATTAAAGTTGTAGTTTAAAGGTTTTATAATTTATTTTTTATTAGTTATTTAAAACAATGGAAAGTAAAATAAATATTTTGATTATATAAAATAATGGAAAAGAAAATATTTTTATTTTATTTTATTTTAGAAATAAAAAAAATAATAATAATAAAATCACATGATTAATATTGCAAAATAAAATTATAATAGTATTTTTAACAATTTAAAATTATAAATAGCACAACCATATTTACCAATGTGGTTGATATATGTCGAGCTTATATGAAGTACATATACAACCACATTTACCAATGTGATTAATATACACTGTTATGCATTTATCAACCATATTAATAATTATTAGATGTATAGTGTTAAGGTGGCTATTATAGATCGGCTATTTGTAATCATTCATATATATATATGTGTAGTTATTATTAATATATTAGCATAAAAAAATTAACATAAAATAATAATAATATATGGTTATTAATAATAATACTTATTTATCTCATTACTATTATTTTAATGATTAATATACATTTATTAGCATATTAATATATTTATATTTATATATAGTTAAATTACAATCACAATATTAATAATATTGATTGATTGATATATACGATCTAGATATATACGTAATGTAGTATATTAATAATATTAACTATATAACAAAAATAATGTAAGTAGTATATTAATAATTATATTAATGTGGTGTAAAAATAATATTATAATAATAAATTACATTATTTTAAGTAAAATAAAATATAATTAAATACTATAATTACTATAATATTAATCCTCAAAATTTATAATATTAATACTAATATTAATATATTAAACCTAATAAAATTAATATTAATAAGCTCACGTGTGAATTTTATCAATACTAAAAAATAATATTATTAATACTATAATAATAGATTGTATTATTATAATAGTATTATATTATATTAATAATATTAAATATATTGTATATTGAAGTGAAATAAAATATAATTACTATAATAATAATCTTTTGGGTTTATAATAATAATTTTTACTGATCATCTTAATAATAATATAAATACATTTATATTAATATATCGATATATAAACTTAAGGGATTATTTATATTATAAATCTAAGGGATAAATATAAGATTATAAACCCCAATATATTACTATTCATAAGAGGGATTAATATTATAATCCCAAAGGATTCTTAAACCCAAGAGATTATTTATATTATAAATCCAAGAGATTAATAAATTGAAGGGTCTAATAATATTATAAACTCAAGAGATTAATATTATAAACCCAAAAGAATGATATTAAGCCATAGGATTTATATTGTAAAGCCAAATTATTATAAACCCAAAAGATTAGAAATCCTAGGATTAATATTATAAACCCTACAATTATAAACCTTAAGATTATAAACCTAAGAGATTAATATTATAGGTCTAAGGGATTAGTATATAAAACCTACAATTATAAGTCTTAAGGTTATAAACCTAAGAGATTAATTTTATAAACCCTAGGGATTAATAAACCCAAAAGATTCTATTTTTTTTTGGTAAGCTTGGTAGTTCTTCTCTTTTCTATTAATTTTCCATAAACATGTAGTAATATATGTCTTTCAAAATATACTTGGTGGCCTCAACCTGCCCGTAGGAAACCAGGTCTGTTGGCCACCGGTTGGCATCAAAGGCTGTCCAAAATTTAAACAGTTTAATTCTTATCATCCAGGCTACATTTGCTGCTATGTCTATTATATGCTTAATACTTGAAAAGTAAATGCTATTCGACATCATAACAAAAATTAACTAACAGTATCTCTGTTTCATTCATCTGAAGAATCTATTGGAGCCAGATCTTTTGCACTTGACCCGGGCACTTCACTCTGTAACAGTGTCTGAATCTGTTTTTCCATTCTCTTTAAGTTTAAGTTATGGTGATATTGCTGCATTTGTACTGATTGGATCTCCTTCTGGATGTCTTTTAAGCTTAGTTCTTCTTGTCTGTCCACTTCTGGCTCTTCTCTATCTTTATACATTGTCATTGCCTTTGCCAGAATATTTTTCATGACCCAATATAACTGAATGGTCTGTCAGAATAATGTTTGGCACCCTTAGGTGTGTTCCAGATCCTGAATTATGTGCTCCCAATTAGTTGTTGGGATTTATTCATTTACCACATTGGCATTGAGCTCCACTTCCCATGAAGCTATCACAACCTTAACCTCTGCTGGGGTTCCTACATGGTAGGCATGCATTAGATTTTGCATGCTCTCCTCTCCCATTCGTCTTCCTCTTTTCCTCAGTGGTCTGCTCGCGGATGCCTCGCTGGTGGTCTTCTTTCCTATTCTTCTTCCCCTTTTTCGTCCCTGCTCTCCTGCTTTTACCATCTTCTCCTGTTTTTTCCAAACACAATCTCTGCTTACTTGCAACTTTACGTGTTTGCGTTGTTGGCATTCCAGGGACTGGTGAACGCTTGGGTTAATGATACCTGTAATGTGAACCAGTAGTAAGTTATTAAAACCAATAATTATATCATCCATAATATTCTGCCATTGTATTTTGATTTGATTTTTTGCCTTCTCATTCTCAGTTTTCTCTTTAATCGCTCTTTCTCCCTCCCATTGAGGCCTCTCTAATGTTGCCTCGCTCCTCTGCTCACTTCCCTCCCCAATTCCCATTCCCCAAGGCTTCCCCAGGTATCCCATTCCCCTCTTATGTTCAAACAAGTTGGAGGATTTCCCGCTACCATCATGGGAATTAAGGTTTCCTGTCAATCCGTTACCTGGACAAACACCCTCTTCACATTTCTGTGAAGCCATTTCCTTCGAGTGCCATGACTACCTAGAGTCCTCCCCAGTTGCTTTTCCTCCTGACTTACACTGCCCTTGTGGTCTGGGGTATACCCTTTTCTAGCCCACTGGGTCATTTTCCTATCCTTAGGAGATGAAATTCCCTCTCATTTCCTTTCTATCTCTCCCCCCATCTAGTTTTTTTGCCTCCCTCCTCCTTGGTTTCGGGGGCGGTAGTTTCCCCTACAGCTCACAGAGGTTTCAGGGTCTTTCCTCTTCTCACTTCAACCGCAAGTTCTAGCGGCTGGTAATCTCATTTTCTCCCCAGTTTTGGTTTTCCTACAAGGTTTCTCATAGGTCCCAAATCCCCCCCCCCCCCCCCCCCACTCCTCCAGGGTGGCCATCCAAGTATACCCAAACCCTGTCAACAAGCAATTATAATTGAAACCACTAGATTTTCCATGGCTTTCCTTTGTGACAAGACTAGATAGTCTTATTTTTCCCGAGGACTAGCTAGGCCCCTTACAGGGTTCGAATCCCCCCCCAAACTTCCAGGAATTCTATCCACTCGAACCCATACATAATAATCAGGCAATTATACTTAAACCTACAGAGTTTTTCATTTCTTTCCTTAACTGACAAACTAGACATTCTTATCTTAATACAGACCAGACATTCTTTCCTTATTTTCCACATTCTTCTCCATTTGCAAGGCATTGTTACTCTATCACCACAGGAGGGAGTTGTAACTACATACTCGTTTCTGTAGACGAATTCCAATTGTTGTTTGTCACCCTTCTTCTCTCGGCGTTCACCACCTTCTTCGTCCGTGCGATCACCCTGCATGCAAATTCCCTACTGCCTTACCACCTTTTTCCTTAACCTGCTCCCCCACCTACCTGTCCTCATTACTGAGGTACCTGCCCCTTTCCATTTTTTAATTTCCACCTCCTCTTCCTCCGTGTGAGGTCCTCGGTTGAGGCACCCACCTCTCGTCCATTGATTACCCTCTGTCATTTCCTTCCTTTCTCCGCTTGCTCTAGTCGTCTTCTTTTCCCCCTTTCCTTTTGCCAACTATCTCGTCCTCCTTCCATCTGTCCTGCACTTCCTCCACCTGTTGGCTCCCATGGCCCTACACACCCCGATCGGGGATTCTGTGCTTTCTCTTTCTCGTTTCTCAGTATTTCTGTGAGGCTATTCAACCCTTATGTTTGATTTATCGCTTCTCCTGGTATATCTAGACTACTACGAGGTCTACCACATCCCCAGTTTGCTAAGAAATCTACTACCAGATTTCCTGAACGACGTACATGTGTCGGGATGATGTAGGCTACTCCTTTTATCAGGCTTCCTATTTCCTGTACTAGTCTTGCTGTTCTCCAACTTTGGCTTATTTTTTTGCATGGGGTTCCTTGCTGAAGTTTTCTCACTGTATCTATCACTAGTGTTGAATCTCCTTCCACTGCCATCTTCTGGTAGTTTTCTCTTCGAGCGATTTCTAACCCTTTTTTCAACGCGTAGAATTCTGCCTCGTTGTTGCTAGTTGTTCCACAATCCATTGCAAACATCCTGATTGTGTTGCCTTGGTGATCTCTGAACACTCCCCCTGAGCCGGCTGTTCCCGGATTTCCTTTGGTTACACCATCGAAGTTTAGTTTAAGAAAGTTCTCCAGGGGAAACATGAAGTGGGCTAAGGAGTCTCGGCGTATAGGTTGTTGTTTCCAGGAGTTCGGCATCAGCATTCTTGAGTTCAGATTTAGCCTGTCCATTACTCGTCTCTCCTGTGGTGTGGTTTCCCAATCATCTGGGTACCATTTCTCAGCTAGAATCGTCTCTCAGATGTTTTGAACTGTCATTTCCCACAATTCCATTGCTATTTTTTCCCCTTTGAAGATTCTCCGGTTCCTCTCTTTCCATACTGCCCACAGAAGGAATCCTAAGGAGATATTCCAGGCTCGGTTCAAGATAGGGCTCTGGTATATTTTCTTTCTCCATTTTTCCATTGTTTTTTTGGTGCTTGATTGATCCCTGTCCGTGTGGCCGAAGAGTAATTCATGATTTTTCCATAGGACTCTATTGTAACTACAAGCATTCATTAGGTGTTCCATCGTTTCATTTTGTCCTTCACATGTGCAATAGACCGATGGCCCCTGCGTCCCTCTTACCTATAGTTGGTCCCATGTTAAGGCGCAGCCATGGTGTACCACCCATAGGAAGAAGGCTACTTTTAGCCATAGTTTGTCCTTCCATATGCGTTCCCATATGGGTTGCCCTTGTTGTTGTTGGTGTTCTGCTTGTAGATAATATCCTTCTTTGATGGTGAACATCCTTTTGCTATGCATCCCCACCTTATAATATCTAATCCTTCCGCAATCACTATTCTTATGGTTTCCATTTCTTTGTCATAATTTTCCCACTATATAGAATCTGGTGCTTCTGGCCAGTGTTGTCTGCTCTTCCATTTTCTCCATTGTGCTCCTGTTTCCATTTCCCAGAAGTTTCTCACCATCTGGTTTGCTGGGTTGTTCGTGTTTAGGAATATTTCTGCTAGGTCTGGCTTACTGAATAATTTTTCTCTCTGCTGCCAAGCCTCTTGCCAGAACCTTGCTTTATCTCCTCCTCTAATTTCCTAGAAACTATGGGTTCTTATCAGTTCCTTATTTTCTGCTGCAAGGTTCCAGATTGCCGACCCTTTTATATTCTCCTGAATTCTCAGTCTTCCTTCTGTCGACCTAGGCATCCCATATTTTCTACCCCATATCTCTTTCCATAGATCTGTTCCTCCTTGTATCCATCGCCACCATAACTTAGCCCCCATGACCTGGTTCAGAGTGTACGGGTCCCAGAGGCCCAACCCCCCTACTTTGTTTGGTTTAATTAGCTAGTTCCAAGATAATAAAGCCCATTTCTTTGTTGTTTGTGGCCCTTGCCACAGGAATTTCTTGAATATATTTGTCATCTCGTTGCACACAGTTTTAGGGACTGCTAGGCTTGAGAGCTGGTATATAGGTATTGATTGCAGCACTGCCTTAAGCAGTATGACTCTACTTGCCATGTTTAAAGTCTGGAAAGTCCAGTTCTGTAGGCGACCTTGGATCTTTGCCAGGAGTACCTTCCAATTTTCCACTCTGATCGGATGAAGGCTTAACGGAATCCCCAAATATTTTGATGGGAAGGTTCCTATACGAAATCCCATTGTTCTTGCCAAAAATGTTTGGGATTGAGCTGTTGTGTTGAAGAAGAAGATATCTGACTTCTCTTTGTTGATCTGTGTTCCTGAAGCATTCATGAAGTCTTGCAAAATGGTGAGGAGGGCTCTGGCTTCCTTAAGGGTTGCTTGGCAGAACATCATAATGTCATCAACAAATTGTTGATGTGTTAAGGCCAAATCATTTCCCCACATGCGTAGGCCTTTAAATTGTCCTGCTTGCACCTTCGCTTTCACATATCTGCCAAGACCTTCAGCTGCTAATATGAACAAGAAAGGGGAAATCAGATCTCCTTGTTTGAGCCCCCTTGTTGCGTTGAATGCCTCTGTCGGAGCTCCATTCAGGAGGATTGAAAATACAAGAGTCGATATCAAAGAATAAATCCAATTTATCCATCGAGGGTCAAAGCCGAAGGCTTTCAGGATACCTTGGAGGTAGGTCCATCTTAACCGATCATAAGCTTTCGATAGATCTAATTTGATCATCATTCCTTTGGCTTTGAGGTGCTTAAGGGAATGTATTGCTTCTTGAGTTGTTACTATCCCATCCACTATTTGCCTTCCTTTAACGAAACCAGTTTTCTCTTGGGAAATTAGGGTTGGGAGAATCGGTTTGAGACAATTGACCATGATGGTTGAAAGGATTTTATAAATTACATTGCATAAAGCTATGGGTCTAAACCCCTGTGGCTCTTTGGAGTGGTCAGATTTTGGAATAAGAGCTAAAAAGGTTGAGTTAAGAGCCGGGTGTACCTTTTTTGTTCATCTAGACTCCTCCACTACTTCTAGGATATCCTCTCCTAGAATAGGCCATGTTGCCTGGAAGAATTCTGCAGTAAATCCATCCGGTCTCAGAGCTTTATTCTTTGTTAATCCTTTGACTACCTCTTCCACTTCTTCCATGGTTATTATCCTCATTAGAGCTAGGTTCTGATCTCTGCTGACTAGCTAGGGGATATGCCTAGTTATCTTACCTATCTCCTCTGTTCTGTCTTGATTTGGTTCTGTCATTATATCTTGGAAATGATGAACTAGCAGGTTCTCCATCTCTTCAGTTTGTATTAGTTGATTTCCTCCCTGATCTAATAAAGAAAATATTTTGTTATACTGTTGGTGTTGTATCATTGCTTTGTGGAAGAATCTTGTGTTCCTTTCTCCCTCCCTTAGCCATTGGACTCTCGATTTTTGTTTCCACAAGATTTCTTCTTGCTGCCTCCTTTCCTCCATCCTTGTCAGCAATTTTCCTTCTTCCTCCACTAGGGTTTCTGATCGGCCATTTGTTATTATTTGTTGTTGCACCCTTTTCATCCTTGCCTGAAGCAATTCCTGATCTTGTTGAATATTCCCAAATTCTTCTTTGTTCCATTTTTTTATTTTTCCTTTGAGCTCTTTAAGGCATAGCTGGAATGTATGCATTTTGTTCCTCCCTTGTTCTATGCTTGATCTCCACCATTCCTTTATTTTTTCTAAGAAGGTTGGATCCCGCAGCCAGAAGGCTTCGAACCGGAATGGTCACTTATTTTTCCTTTGTTTCATATCTACTTCCAACCTAATTGGCCAGTGGTTAGATCCCATGCATGGAAGGATTGACGCTTCATAATAAACATCTCTACTTATTAAATTCTCAGTTTCCAGGAATCTGTCTAGCCTTGACGCAATTTGATGGTTTCCTCCTCTTCGGTTATTCCAGGTGTAAGTTCCATTATTGGTGGGGATATCTACTAGGTGGAGCTCTTCTTGCAGGTCCCTGAACTACTCCATTTCAGGTTCTTCTCTTCTGATCCCTCCTTTTTTTTCCTCCAAAGAGGTTATTAAATTGAAATCCCCTACTATTAACTAGAGATTTTCTGCATGCAGGTGGCTTAATTTCCTAATGATTTGTATAAATTTTTCCTTCTTTGCAGGGATATGCGGCCATGGCCCCCGCCGACCCCCCTCTAACTGCCACATAACAAATGTTTTAAAAAAAGGACCGACGGTCCATGACCCCTGTCGGTCCAACCGAACCACATACATTAAACCATATTATTAATGGGGTGGGCAGGCCACCTCTAGTGGACCCGACCCACACCCCGATCTGCAACCGTATGCATATATTAATGTGGGGCCAGCAGATATCGAGACCGCGCCAGCCATGTGGGCTGGCCCACCACCATGCGGCGACCCCATGTCACACTCAAACAACCGAACCCGAAAAAACTTAAATGCACCATATGCCCCCTCGTACTATATGATGGCTCCCACACATCGACCGACAGAGGTTATGGGGGTGGGTCGCCCAATGCGGACCCAACCCGCCCCCAAAAAAATATGTTTGCGGTTTTTTTTAAACAAGAAAGGTTTTAACATGGAGGGGTAAGGGTTTGACCACCCGACCTCCTCCTTATAATTTGGGATCCTTACCAATCCGCCCAACTGACCTCATTGAAATTTCGCCCACCAAAAAATTATAGAAACCCATCATTTGCTTAGTGCACAGAGGCCAAGGTGCGACACGGAAACTGAGACAATTTTTAATTAATTTATTGCAGGTGGAACCATGAGCCCAAAGAAAAGGCAGGTGGAACCATGATTGGGCAAAATTTTCAGGAGGGTGAAATTTTTGCAGTTTCCAAATTGGACAAACTTTATGTCGATCCTACACCTCTCGGTGACATGAACTCGATGGCACAGTCAGTTTCTTGATCTGAGCAGAATATTTTTAGATGACCCAGAGGAGGGAATATTTGAGGAATCTAGGGGGAATCTAAAAGATTCCTTAAGCCCCAGATTCTCACTTTCTCAGAATTCAGAAATTTGACAGTCAATTTTGCACCATTCGATGCCACAAATATGATGTATTCTGATTTTCCATTTGGTCATTCTATTTTTGGCCACTTTTCAAAGTGGAGTGCAAATGTCCATGTTCATGTGTGAGCAGTCCTTCCATGAGATTCAACGCCGCAAGATTGATGGTACGACTAGCTTCAGCAATTTGACATCCTCTTCTTCAGATGACCCCAGGATGTGAGGTATATGCAATATGTTCATGTACTTCTTTTCGCTATGAGATGCATTGTGATGCACAGTTCCCTGTTTGATGTTTGATGTGGGATCTTGTTTCTTACTTGTCTCATGCTTCATGCTTGATGTGATGCAGAATCATTTGCGTGATGTACTTGTTGTCATGATTCATCATGTTTTGTTTGAGATCCCTTTGTCGTTATGTTGATGGGATACTCATGTGTCACCATGTATGTTTGCATTGAGATCCCTTTTATGCCATGTTGTCGGGATGTTCATTATCATCATGCATGAGTTTATGTCATACTGATAGGAGTCCTTTTGACTAAGAGTTCTTGTAGCGGAACATCTCATGGAGCCACTCCTACGTGAGGGAATTTTTCTTGTATGATAGCGAAATCACCACCTATGTACATCATCGCTATTGAAAACACTTAATGCAGCGGCCTACACCATCTTGACACCGAGGCCCGAAGACATAGTCCCTCCTGGACGAACTCCGTTATCAACGTCTTGAGTTTTATGTTGCTAATGATGTTCATGTTTCTTCTTCTTTACAGCATGTAGATATGTATGTCCAATTATGCTATTTTAAATGAAATTTTAATCACATCATGAAAGTAAAAGATTTTGGTTAAATCTGGGAGTTGAGGTAACTCAGATCAAGTTAGGTATCGGAGCGGTCTTTGTGTGGATGTGAATTGCAAGCGTGAACAATGGAACATGTAGCTATAGAGGATGAAAAAGCGATGTACGAGACCATGCTCAAAATTTCCCAAAGGGTGGAAATAATGTATGAAACTCTACAAAAAGAGATAGAGGAAAAGGAGCAATTGTAGTTTCAGTTGCAAGCCACAGAAGAGGCCTTGGAAGAATTGAAGCACAACAACCAGAATATTCAAACAGAGAACGTTGAATTAAAGATGCTTCTACATGAAGAGAAAGTGGAAAAACAAAGTTTGCTACGACAACTTCAAACGAAGGACGAGGCCTTGGAAAAGCTGCAGCGTGACCCATGTGAGGTAAAAAGTAATTCTCCATCTTCATGTATGTTTCCTGATGATGATTTCACTATTTTTGAAAATCATAACACAGGAATTGGCTCCAAACTGTTGAAGAAAATGGGGTATGAAGGAAAAGTCTTGGGTGTTAATGGCCAAGGCATTGTCATCCCCATCAAAGTAGAAGAGTTACCCCGTCAGGCAGGACTTAGGTATGTTAGAAAGGAAGTTGGGGAATGCGTTGAGACAACTAGCGAACCACTAACAACAGATTATGAGAGGCCCTCATCAGTTCTTTCCAAATCGACAGAGGAGGTAAAAGATGTTGATTTCCTTTCGGTTTCGTCTTCACATAGTATGATTTTTGTTGGAGATGTGGAGATCCCAATTACAGGGACAAACATGAGGCTCCTTACCAGGACGAGCCATGAGGAGAAAAAGAACTTGGTGTTACTAACCAAGGCATAACTCAACCATTGGAGGTTGTGCAGAGACCTCAATTTGCAGGCTTGAGATACACTGAGGGAGAATGCTCGATGGTGTCAGATGCTTCCGAGACATCGTTGAAATCGTCGAGGGAAGAGAATGATGGAAACACATCCCCATCATCCCATGGAAGTTCCCATTGCAGGGAAAGAGCTGAGGCAAGCTCTCATCACCATAATGACACCAGAGGCAGCAAGGAAAGGTATAAAAAATCTCAATATGCGAATGTTCATTTCGATTATAATCATGTTGTTAAAGATGAACGTAAAACATGGCATCAAAAAACATGTACCTTTTGTGGATTACATAACCATACATTTTCTAAGTGTTGGAAAAGAATAGCAGCACACAAAAGGAGGAGGCATGAAAGACCCTCTCAACAGCAAGTAAAGAAACATGTTAAGCAGATTTGGAGGAAGAAGATGTGTTGCAGTCATTGTGACAAAATTGGCCATCAAAGAGCCACATGTTGGAGGCTCCATCCAGAGCAGCGCCTTAAAGACAAAGCGTCGGTGCATGAACCAGGTGAAGCAGTTATTCGACAAGCAAAACCACCACAGGGGGATGACCCATTCACATTGATAAGTGAAAAATGGTTTCTAGATATGTTAGCTTGTCATGGTCGTGCTTTTGTAAATCATTTGTTGCATTTCAAAATGTAAAAGTGAGGACATGTTTTCCATCACTTGTTAAGCAACAATAATGTCTGGTCATGTTTGTGTTGCATGTTAAATTGTGGAGGTGATGTTGTGTTTCCATCACTTGTGTTGGCATTATTTTTGTAAATCATGTGTTGCAGTGATGAAGTGTTTTCCATCACTTGTAGAAGCAACAATGATATGTTGGCCTTGTTTTCGTAGCTAGGGTATTGTTTCCATTTCAATGTAAACTTGACCACCGAGCATGTGTTATAAACTCGTGGCAAGTATGGGATGCTTGGGTCATTAGTTGGTCATGAAAGTCAAGCATGTAATTTGTGAGACAATGTACTATAGGTTGCAGGTGTCGGCTCATCGCTTAAGGCTTCAAAGAACAAAGGTGAAGGAGATGGAAGCAAGACCTTTTCAGGACATTTGTGATGCAGACAAGGTATAGAGAAGTTGCAGATTATTTTCCATGCTTTTGGAGGACCAAAAGCTCCTTAGTGGGGAGGATTGATCTAGGTGGCTCCAGAGATGCACACAGGACAAAGAGGGCTTATGAAAGCTCAAAAATCAAAGTGATCAAAACGCTTTCGAACTAGGACCAGAATGTAGATCTTGTCGTCCTGATCGCAAGGGTGTGAACGGTTCGTCAATCCGAGTTCGTATGAGGGAGAACGAGCCAGTCAAAGTTTTGGTCAAAGTTGGGTTGTGGGCCAGGTTTAAGTGTCCTACAATTTGACCGACCTCAAGGCATGAAACCTAGCTCCCGAAAGTGAGCGAAATTGTCGCCTTGTTAAATGGTCACCTTCGGTCCAAATTCCGAATTTTTAAAAAAGGCCCTCTTTTTATTAAAAAAAGAAAAAAATATTAACAAAAAGGGGTGGCGGGCCATGACCCTCGCCACCTCCACTGGACCCAAAACAAAATTTAATATTAAAATTGGGTCGATGGGCCATGACCCCTGCCGACCCCCCCTCCAACTGCCACATAACAAATGTTTAAAAAAAGACCGACGTGCCATGAACCCCACCGACCCCCTCCAATTTCCACATAACAAATGTTTTTAAAAAAGGACCGACAGGCCATGACCCCCACCGGTCCAACCGAACCACATACATTAAACCATATTATTAATGGGGTGGGCGGGCCACCTATGGTGGAGCCAGCCTACACCCTGATCCGCAACCGTATGCATATATTAATGCGGGGCTGGCGAATATCGAGCCCGCGCCAACCACGTGGGCTAGCCTGCCACCATGCGGCGGCCCCATGTCACACTCAAACAACTGAACCCCAAAAAACTTAAATGCACCATACGCCCCCTCGTACTATATGATGGCTCCCACACAATGACCGACAGAGGTTATGGGGGCGGGCCGCCCAATGCGGACCCGAACCCCCTAAAAAAAAATATGTTTGCAGTTTTTTTTAAACAAGAAATGTTTTAACATGGAGGGGTCGGGGTTTGACCACCCGACCTCCTCCTTATAATTTGGGATCCTTACCAATCCGCCCAACTGACCTCATTGAAATATTTGACCACCAAAAATTTATATAAACCCATCATTTGCTCAATGCATAGAGGCCAAGGTGCGACACGGAAAGCGAGACAATTTTTAATTAATTTATTGCAGGTGGAACCATGAGCCCAGAGAAAAGGCAGGCGGAACCATGATTGGGCGAAATTTTCAAGAGGGTGAAATTTTTGCAGTGTCCAAATTGGACAAAATTTATGTCGATCCTACACCTCTCGGCGACACAAATCCGATGGCGTAGTCAGTTTCTTGATCTGAGCATCATATTTTCATATGACCCGGAGGAGGGAATCTTTGAGGAATCTAAGGGGAATCTAAAAGATTCCTTAAGCCCTAGATTCTCACTTTCTTAGAATTCAGAAATTTGATAGTCAGTTTTGCACTATTCGACGCCACAAATCTGATGGTGTATTCGGATTTTTCATTTGGTCATTCTATTTTTCGGCCACTTTTCAAAGTGGAGTGCAGGTGTTCGCGTTCATGTGCGAGCAGTCCTTCCATGAGATTCGACACCGTGAGATTGATGGTATGGCCAGCTTTAGCAGTTTGACATCCTCTCCTTCAGATGACCCTAGGATGTAAGGTATATGCAATATGTTCATGTACTTCTTTTCGCTATGAGATGCATTATGTTGCACAGATCCCTGTTTGATGTTTGATGTGGTATCTTGTTTCTTACTTGTCTCATGATTCCTGCTTGATGTGATGCAGAATCATTTGTGTGATGTACTTGTTGTCATGATTCGTCATGTTTTATTTGAGATCCCTTTATCGTTATGTTGATGGGATACTCATGTGTTGTCATGTATGTTTGCATCGAGATCCTTTTTATGCCATGTTGGTGGGATGTTCATTATCATCATGCATGAGTTTATTTCATACTGATAGGAGTCCTTTTGACTGAGAGATCCTGCAGCAGAACATCTTTTGGAGCCACTCTTGCGTGAGGGCATTTTTCTTGTATGATAGCGACATCACAACCTATGTACATCATCATTATTGATAACGCTTAATGCATTGGCCTACACCATCTTGACACCAGGGCCCAGAGACATAGTCCCTCCTAGACGAACTCCGTTATCAACGTCTTGAGTTTTATGTTGCTGATGATGTTCATGTTTCTTCTTCTTTACAGCATGCAGATATGTTCAATTATGCTATTTTAAATGTAATTTTAATCACATCACGAAAGTAAAAGATCTTGGTTAAATCTCGGAGTTGAGGTGACTCAGATCAAATATTATAAACCCTAATATTATAAAACCCAATATTATATATCCCAATATTGAAAACTCAACATTTCAAACCTTGATACTAAATGGAATATTATAAACCTAGTATTAAAAACCACAATATTATAAATCTAAGGGATTAATATTATAAACCCAAAGTCAAATAAACCCAAGGGTTTAACGTTATAAACCTAAGGGAAAGATATTAAACCCTAGAATTAATAATAATAAATGCAAAGGATTAATAAATTGAAGGGATTAATATTATAATCATTTCAAACCCTTATACTAAGTGTGATAGTATAATCCTGATATTATAAACCCTAATATTATTAAAACCCGATATTAAACCTTTATATTAAATCCAATATTATATACCCCAATATTTAAAACCCAACATTTCAAACCCCGATACCAAATGCAATATAATAAACTCAATATTAAAAACTACAATATCTAAATCCAAGGGATTAATATTATAAACCCAAAGTGAAATAAACCCAAGGGTTTAATATTATAAACCCAAGGGAAAGTAAACTTAAGGGAAAATTATTAAACCCAAGGATTAATTATAATAACCCCAAGGGATTACTATTATAAACCCAAAGGATTAATAAACCTAGGGGATAAATATTATAAACATGAGGGATTAGTAATATAAATCGAAGGGATTGGGAAGAAAGGAGCAAGAGGGGTGTTGTATAATCTCGATGGAGAAATAGATACAAAGTTCACTTAGGGATTCAGAATAGCCTCAAAAAATCTAGCCGAAGCCTTAGCCCTTTAATGAAAAGGGATAAAGATTGCTTTTGCAAAGTGATTTCATTAAATGAGTTTGATTGGAGACTCAATGATCATCATTCGAAGATGCATTAAATTAAGAAAACAAATGGAAGCAAAATTCCCCCCTATATTCCAATAAATAAGGATGCTTCTAAATAAATTTGTTTCCTATGATTTCTATCATGTCAACAAGGAAAATAATAAATCAGTTGGCAAACAGACTAATAGGGGAGTCACTCTAGAACAAGGGATAATGTTGATGGACCAAGTGGAACTGACCTTACATTATATTACATGAAAGTTGAAAACCAAAGTTTGAATACTCCCAAGGAGTCAAATAAACTAGAGTTAATCTCTGACAACTCACTAATACACCACATTCAATTTAAAGCACGACAAGATTTTCTTAGGTGGCGAGATAATCTACAGGAACATCATAACACCAGATGGAAGTAACAAGGGATTAAGACCATGATAAGGGACAAGTGGACGAGATTTGAATTGGAATTTAATAATCGCTCCAATGAATGGAGAGACGATACCTTCATAAAGTAGTGGCAATTAATATTAAGAAGATTTACAGGTGGAATGCCAACAATAGGAATGGAGGCTCACGCCGAATGTGTTCAGAGAAGAGATGTTCGCATTCAAAAGATCAGATTGGGAATGTCTTATATAGCATTTAAACATGAAAGTGATATGAATTCAGGGGATGATAACTTTCAAACTGGTATCATCTGAAAAAAATGGTAACAATGCTCTCTCGAAGGAATAAATGGTTTTGTTCAAGGAGGAAATTGCGGTGTTGGTTGCAAAAACAGGGGAAAAAATCGTTTAGGAAGCTCTCTCCTAATTCTCAGTGGTGACCAGTAAATTCATTGGAATTTGGGAGGATGTCAAACATATTCAGAAGTTTGTGGACCTTCTAGCCACTAAACTGATCAACTTGAACCTCAAACTGGATAGTCTGGAAGTTACGCTGGAATCAACAATGGTAGGTGTCTTAAAGGAAGTCTTTGGGCTTGAATATGCATCTTCGTCTGGTGTTTAGTCTTCCAAGGAAGTAGATAAAAAACATAGTGAGGAAGTGGTGATCCCCACAATGGAGGTCAATGAAAAAGAGGCTTAGGAAGCTAGTCCTTCTGAGGAGATGGTGGGCATCAACTTTTCTATATATTCATATGTAATGTTTTGGTTTTTTTTGTTAAAATCAGTGGTGTATTTGGTGAACTTATTGATTAAATGTAGTAAGGAGAATAGAAATGAACAGATAGGGTAGCTATATGACCTATTTTGAACAGTTTTGGAAAATATTTGAAATGGAGCAATCTATTAATGTAAAGGACCTATTCTAATTCGAGTTTGATAAATATAAAGCTACTCGTTCCTTTTAATATATATATATATATATATATATATATATATATAAACCAAATGGATTAATATTATAAACCCAAGCGAAAATAAACCTAAGGGAAAAATATTAAACACTAGGATTAATAATAATAAACACAAGGGATTAATACTATAAAACCAATGGAAAATAAACAAAATGGAAAAATAATAAATTCTAGGATTAATAATAATAAACCGTAGGATTAAAATGTTACATTGTTAATAAGAATAATGTAACATTCTGACAATCATATTTAGATTGATTGTCGCATTGAGACAATGTTTGTCACAATGTGATGCTCAACACATTTAAGTATCATTCTAACATCATGATATTAAACCATAATATTAAACTAAATATTATGAACCCTAACATCATAAACCTAATATTGTAAACCCTAAGATTAATATTATAAACCCTAATATTAGTATTATAAACCCTAATAATAAACTTGGAAGAGACTAAGGATATAAACTGAAGCGATTAATATTATAAACCCTTGTGAATAATAAACCCAATGGATTAGTAAACCCAAAGGATTAATAATATAAACCCAAGCGATTATTAATAATATAAACTCAAGGGATAAATATTATAAACTATTAAGATTAGTAAACCCAATATATTAATAAACCTAAGGGATTAATAATAATATTAGTATTAATATTATAAACCCCAAGATTATAAAACCCAATATTATAACCCAACATTTCAAACCCTTATACTAAATGTGATATTATAAACCCAATATTAAAAAACCTCAATATTATAAACCCAAAGGATTAATATTATAAACCCAAGGGATTAATATTATAGACCCAAGAGAAAATAAATCTAAGGAGAAAATATTAAACCCTAGGATTTATATTATAAACCTAAGGGATTATAAACCCTAAGATTAATATTATAAACCCAAGAGATCAAAAACCCTAGGATTAGTATTATAAACCCTATGATTATAAATCTTAAGATTATAAACCCAAGGGATTATATATAAAATTAATATTATAAACCCAATACTAAAAACCCTAGTGTTATAAATCAAAGGGATTAATGTTATAAAATCTAGGGAAAATGCTATAATAAACTTAATGGATTAATAAACCCAAAAGATTAATATTATAAACCTAAGGGACTATTAATATTACAAACCCAAGGGACAAATATTATAAACCCTTGGGATTAATAAACCCAAGGGATTAATATTAATATCATAAACCCTAACATTATAAAACTTAATATTAAACCCAATATTGTAAACCCCAATATTAAAACCCAACATTTCAAACCCATATACTAAATGCAATATTATAAACTCAATATTATAAACCCTGATATTATAAAACCCAATATTAAACCCTAATATTAAGCTCAATATTATATACCTCAATATTAAACATCCAACATTTCAAACCCTGATTCTAAATGCAATATTATAAACTCAATATTAAAAACCGCAAGATTATAAATCCAAGGGATAAATATTATAAACCCAAGGTGAAATAAAACCAAGGGAAAATAAACCTAAGGGGAAAATATTAAACCATAGGATTAATAATAATAAACCCAAGGGATTAATATTATAAACCCAAAGGATTGAAAAACCTAATGGATTATTAATATTATAAACTCAAGGGATAAATATTATTAAAAAAGCCTAGGATTAGTATTATAAACCCTACGATTATAGACCTTAAGTTTATAAACCCAAGGGATTAATTTTATAAATGCAATATTATAAACCCAATACAAAAAACCTTAATATTATAAATTGAAGGGATTAATGTTATAAAACCAAAGGAAAATAAACCCAAGGAAATAATATTAAACTCTAATATTATAAACCCTAATATCAAAACCTAATTTTGAAATGTTGCATTGCAATGTTGAATAAATTACAATGTAATGTAACATTGCAATAATCATTGTTAGATTGATTGTCGCATTGAGAAAATGTTTGTCATGATGCAACACTAGACATTTCTATACCATTCCAGCATTATGATATTAAACCCTAATATTACACTGAATATTATAAACCCTAACATCATAAAACTAATTATTATAAACCCTAAGATTAATAGTATAAACCCTAAGGTTATAAACTCTAAGATTAATATGTTTAACCCTAAGTTTAATATATTAAACCCAATGATTAACCCTAAGATTAGTATTATAAAATTTCGGGATTAATATTATAAACCCAATTGATTAATATTATAAACTGAAGGGATTAATAAACCGAAGGGATTAATAAACCTAAGGGATTAATATTAGATCTTAATATTATAAACCTTTTATAATATTATAAACTGGGTGAAAATGTGAATCTAGGTAACACTTTTCCTTTTTTTTGACGTTTTTGATTTTTAGGTATCCGTCAACATTTTCATAGTTATCAATCATTTTTTTATAAGATATTTAAGATAGAAAAGTATAGTATTACACGTAGCATGTACTATTTTTTCATAAATTTTTCTATTAGTATTAGTTCTCTCAACACTTATTAACCATGAAACCCTAATTCCAAAAAGTGTTTCCCATTTTTGCATTTTCACCCAACCCTAATATTATAAACTCAATATAAAACCCTACTATTGTAAACACTTTATAATATTGTGAACCTTAATGTTATAATCTCTAATATCAAAACACAATATTTTAAACTCAATATTGTAAACCCTAATATTAAACTCAATACTATAAACCTTAATATTATACCTTATACTATAAAACCTAATATTATGACCATAATGGTTGACCATAACCATATTATAAACCCTAATATTAAACCCAATATTATAAACCATCATATTATACCCTATATTATAAACCCCAATATTATGACCATAATGGTTGATCATAATTCTCGACCAATACGATTGACCAACATGGTTGACCACAGTTGATCTGAAAATCACTCGTGAGTGATCTTAGTTAATTAATTAATGAATGAAGGTATTATAGACTCATGTGCTGGTGTGTGTGTCTAGCTTATCTTAGGCAACAGATCGATAAGATTGCAAAATAAATAGACACTGGAAAACAGTAAGAGAAACACAACAAGAAAAATAGAACACAACAAAATTTAATAAGGAGTTCACCCAATCCTCCTGGGCTACGTCTCCGGTCCAACTTTCAGTGGTGGCCTTCTTTTATTGTGTCTTTAAGCAGAGTTTTTACAATGAGGAGCTCAATTTGAGTCTCTTGAAACAGATGATGCCTAGTAGGGTGGTTCTTGGATTCCCCAAGCCACTAGAGTGCACAGAGTCTTCCTTACCAAGTCTCGACCTCAACTAGTCTGAATGGGATGAGTCTAACTTGGCACTCAGTTCCTGACAGATATCCTCACAGGGATTGCTTGAACCTCTCAAGCCTGGTTCTGTCTGCTCGATGCTACCCTAACTCTGTAGGTCAGCTCGACTCTGTGTTCTTTGCTTCTGTCTCTTCTGTCTCACTGTCTCCTTCTTCCTTTCTCGTTGTCCTCTGTCTCTGTTCTCTGTCTGTTCCTGGCTTAAAGCCAATCTGGCTCATGACTGTTCACTTCCTCTTCCGTCTCTTCGGATCGCCTGCTGCTGTTCGCTTGGAGTTCCCTGCCTCTGTGTCATCGCCACTGTGTAACGTCTCACAGGGAAGTGGCCACTTGTCCTCTCACGAACTACGCCATCTCTTCCTCAAACGGTTTGGTATTTCGGTTACTCTGTGTAATGATTCATCTGCCAACTCAGCGGTCAAATCGGACTTCAAACTTTTATATGTCGCAACTTAATTCTCCCTCCAGATCCGGTCATTCATCGGGTGCAATCTTCGTCGTTAGATCTGGAGCCCCAGATCCTATGGTGTTTGCTCTTATCGCGTGGTTGACTTGCTCGGATGTTAGCCTGCGATGAGAGGCGGTTTTCTCTCTCATCCGCCAGACATGCATTGTTCGTTGTATGGCATCGCTGGGTCTCCTGACAATTCCGCTTACCACCCAAAATGCCTCCAATATTCTGTCGGTTTTGGAGCGCGGGACCCGCTTGTCATTTCAGCGCTTTTCCCACGGTTTTGGCTTCCCTTGTGACCGTGTGTTCAGGGCTATTCCTTCTTGAGGGGTTTTCCCAGCGATGCGCGATTCACGCATCAGAAATAGCCTCTGTTTTCTAATCCGGACTTCCTAACTACTAGTTTGCACCACTGCGTGGTCTCCATGGGCCTCAGTCAGCGCGCTTTGACTGAGGTCCTCGTCATTCCTTGCTGGCTACAAACTGCCACTGTCCAGAGGTCCTTCCTGATAGCTCATTGTTCACAAGTTTTTGAAGTCTGTCATGATTTGATACAGTCATAGAACTCTAATAATTTTCATGGATCCAATTCGAATCATGGTCTTCCCATTGAAAAAAGCTTTTGGACCACCAAAAGTTGGTTTTCAAGCATCGAATAAGTGAGGGTACAATTGTCTCACTTGTCCAATCTCTATCCACTTTGCACTGCTCGGCTTTGAACCCTTGAGCCCAACTCTGAGGTACTCAACATCTCCCCTGTGCGTCGTCCTCACCTTCCTATCCAGAACTATGTCTTCCTACAATTCATTAAGATATTCAGGTAGCAGGTCATCAATAGAAGGCAATTGACTCTACTCTTCGAGATCCTCAATTAGTGAAGGTTCAAACAATCTCAAGCAATCTGCATTCACGACTGAGTAGATGTGCATGTAAGCTGGTAGATCAAGGCGAAAAGCATTCTCACTAATTTTCTCAAGTATCCTAAAAGGTCCATACCTGATAGGTTTTAGCTTTTTACCTTCACCTTGCATCCTGTCCTTGCTGATATATAGCCAGACTTGGTCACCAACTTGGAAACTATGCTCCATCCGATGCTTGTCATGCCTTGCCTTGTATTTGGCCTGGCTCTTTTCTAGCTGTTCCTGTACTGCCTGGTGGATCTCTTGGATTTGTTCAATGAACCTAGTTGCCCTGTCTACATCACTGTGTCCCTCAACTATTGTGTCCTTACCAAAGACAAAATCCAAAGGAGACCTTGGTGTGAAACCAAAATAGGTCTCAAAAGGAGATCTCTGTGTAGAAGAATGTTTTTCTCTATTGTAAGCATGCTGCACATAACACAAATGTTCATCCCAAAGCTTAGGATGCTTGCTGCAATATCCCCTGAGCAATTGGATCACTGTCCTATTGACTACTTCGATCTGGCCATCGATTTGTGGATGAAAAGCTGTGCTTTTCTTCAGCTTGGTGTCCATCAGTTCCCACAGACTTGACCAAAACTTCCCCACAAATCGGGTGTCTCAATTAGATACAATGGAAGTGGGTAATCCAAAATGAACCCATACATGTTGAAAGAACAATTTTGCAGTTTGTTTCGCTGTAATCTGTTTATTACAAGGTATCAAAATACACATTTTGCTGAACCTATCCACAACAACATACAGATAATCATGACCTTTCCTAGATTTAGGCAGTCCTCCAACAAAATCCATGGAAACACTTTCCCAAGGGTGAGAAGGAACTGGTAATGGAGTGTACAAGCCTAGTTTTCTATTGTTGGGCTTGCTTTTAGCACACATAGTACACCCTCTTACATATCTAGAAACTGTCTCGTTCATTTTTGGCCAATAACAAAATCTTTGCAGTTGTGTAACTGTTTTACTTACCCCAAAGTGACCTGATATTAGAGAAGTGTGTGCTTCTCGAATTATCTTTACTCTTTCAGTTTGTGGAATGCATAGCTTCCCACAATGATATAGGAGTCGGTCCTTTACATGATAATCCAATTCTTCTACTCGTTTTCCTTGACTTAAAGTTGCATATACATCTTTAAAGTCTATATCTTGAGCATATTGTTCAATGTAGCTCTCATGTAACACAGAATTATGCTTAAGTATAGTAGATGCAATTATAATGGGTCTAGATAACATATCTGCAACTTTATTGTATATGCCCTTTATGTATCTGATGACTAAATGAAACTGTTGTAGAAAACCCATCCATCTATAGTGTCTTGATTGCTGCAACTTAGTTTGGGAGTGTAGATATTGAAGTGGTTGATGATTAGCATGTATTACTGTCTCTTTGCCCATTAAGTAATGTTTCCACTTTTTCACACTCTGTACTAATGCATACAATTCTTTATCATATGTAGGATAGTTAACTACTGCAGAATTAAATGTCTCAGAATGATAACATATGGGTTTACCGTGATGTGTCAACACTGCTCCCATGGCATAGTCACTGGCATCCGTTTGGATCTCAAATGGTCTTTGAAGATCAGGCAGTGCTAGTACATGTGTTGTACTAATCTTTTCTTTCAAGGTGTCGAAGGCTTTCTACTATTTTCCTCCCCACTGAAACACCTTGTTCAATCATGTTAAAGCATGTAAGGGAGCTGCAATTAAGGAAAAGTTAGAAATGAACTTTCTCCAATATTGTGCTGCTCCTAAGAAGCTTCTAACTTCTGTAGCAGATTTGGGTTTAGGCCAATTTACAATGACTTCCACCTTAGAGGGATCTATCTTCAATTCACCACCCCCTACTATATGTCCCAAATAATTCAAATATGTTTTGCCAAATTCACATTTTGAGAGTTTAACATAAAGTTTTTCTCTTTTCAAAACATCTAGTGTCTGCTTAACATGCTTTAAATGTTCTTCCCATGTTTTGCTAAATATCAGAATTTCATCTAGATACACAATAACAAAATCATCAAGAAAAGGTATGAGTACATCATTCATTAATCTCATGAAAGTAGCAGGAGCATTAGTTAAGCCAAAAGGCATAACTAGCCACTCATACAATCCCTGCTTTGTCTTGAAAGCAGTCTTCCATACATCTTGTTCTGCAACTCTGACCTGATGATATCCACTATGCAAGTCTAACTTGGAAAAATAAATAGCTTCTTTCAATTGATCTAAGAGATCATCTATGTGAGGAAGGGGATAACGATTTTTTATTGTTATCTTATTCAGTGCTCGGTAATCAATGCACATTCTCCATGAGCCATCTTTCTTTCTCACCAAAACGATTGGTGACCCACATGGTGATGTGCTAGGTCTGATGAACACCTTCTCAAGCAACTCCTGCACCTGCTTGTTGATTTCTGCGTTCTCTAAAGCGGACAACCTGTACATTCCAATGTTAGGCAATGGAGCATCTTGCTGCAAAATAATATCATGCACTATTTCTTTTTTGGGTGGCAGACCTTTAGGTTCTTGAAACAAGATATCATACTCTGAAACAACTTGTTCTAAATCAGCTTGCTATTTAGCATCACAGCCCTCAAATACATTGGTTTTATCAGGTTTCTTTTCCTTTACAACCATCAGTAAGAATTGTTTGCATGAATTTATCATTCGTTTCATCTGCCCTGAGTTTATGAGAGTGTAATTATTTTTGAGCTTATGATCTCTTACAAAGTATTCGATTCCATCTTTAACAAGTAGATACTTGTTCTTAGCTCTATAAAAAATAGCTTTTCTGTCATACAAGTAAGGACTTCCTAAAACAATTCCACATATATCCAAAGGAATTATGTCTAACTCAACCTCATCTACAAATGCTGACCCAAAATAAAACTTGAGTTTGCATTGTCTAGTCACTTGTAGTTGTGCTTTATCATTTAACCATCCTAATGGGTATGGTTTCTTGTGAGGTGTAGTCAATAATCCCAACTTCTTTACAATTTCTTCAGAAACTAAATTTACTTGTGAGCCACTATCAAACAAAGTATCAATCTTTTGATGTTTGGAAATAACTCGAATATGGAAAAGCTCATGTCCTTTTCTCTCATTTTCTTCATCAATAGTGGATTGTGCAGAATTACTAGTAGATGCTTTAGAATTCTTACCTTTTATACATGTGGCTGTAATAGTTGCTTCATCTCCTGAGTCTAACCCCAAATCCTTCTGAATAGTTGCAGCAGTCTTCTTCTTTTTGCCCTCAAACTTCTTAGGTCTCAGCTCCGAATGCAGAATCCAACAGTGCTCATCATCATGCCCATCCTTCTTACAATGAGTGCATGAAGCCTTGCTTTTCTGTGCAGTATTAGCCTTCCTTTCCATTTTTGCTTTCTTTTCTCCTTATTCTTGCTTGTAGCGGGTTGGGATGATCCCCCAACTTCTGGACTTCCATTCTTTCCTCTAGCTTCTAGATGAGTGGCTTGTACAGATACCTCATCTATACTAGTGGGATTAAACATGAGGATAGTGTGCCTCATGTAGCTGTGTAGACCACTGATGTACTTCAACAGAGTCTCAGGTGAGTCTAATGAGATTCCTAGAATCAATGCTCTTTTCCTAAATTCTTGGGTGTATCCTTGTGCACTTTGCCCTTTCAATTGTTGAAGAGTTGCCAGCTCATCATGGCTTGCTGCATGTAGGCCAATGGATAGAACTACTTTTTAATTGTAGAAACAAATTCACTCCAGACAGAAACTGTCTTACCATGTCTCTTCATGTCAGCTTGGGTCCTGCCTTCCCACCAAACCAAGGCAGTGCCTCCAAGGCGTAGGCTTGCTAGTTGAATCTTGCTCTTGTCTGAATCAATACTCTGCACTCTACAATAAACATCAATTTGTCTAATCCAATTGTCCAGCTTTTCTGCATTCAACTCTCCATCATATATAGGTAAATCAAATTTAACATCTAGTTTAATCAAAGATGTCTTCTTTTTATGTTCAGGGCTATTAGGAGGTGTGAGAAAGCTTTCCTCTTTCCCTTTGCATTTTGAGTGGTCATGGAAGTGAGACTCTTCTTCTCCTTTATCTTGTTTGGAGCCTGATGAGTCTTCATCTTTATGTTTTCTAAATTCCTTATACATTTCCTCTACCATGGACCTTATGGCTAGGAAACTATCTATGAATTGAGGGTATGGCCCCACAAAACCTTCCTCTGACATTGTCTTCCGAGGATAGACTCTCCCAATTTCAGGATTAGTTTCGACAAACTCTCCTCTTCCTAATTTGAGCTTTGATCTAGTTAGCATTCAACAGCTAAATCCATCACAAGCTTGTCTAACCTTAACAGCCTAGAGCTCTGATACCACTTGATCTGAAAATCACTCGTGAGTGATCTTAGTTAATTAATTAATGAATGAAGGGATTACAGACTCATGTGCTGGTGTGTGTGTCTAGCTTATCTTAGGCAACAGATCGATAAGATTGCAAAATAAATAGACACTGGAAAACAATAAGAGAAACACAACAAGCAAAACAAAACAAAACAAAATTTAATAAGGAGTTCACCCAATCCTCCTGGGCTATGTCTTCGGTCCAGCTTTCAGTGGTGGCCTTCTGTTATTATGTCTTTAAGCAGAGTTTTTACAATGAGGAGCTCAATTTGAGTCTCCTGAAACAAATGATGCTTAGTAGGGTGGTTCTTGGATTCCCCAAGCCATTAGAGTGCACAGACTCTTCCTTACCAAGTCTCGACCTTAACTGGTCTGAATGGGATGAGTCCAACTTGGTACTCAGTTCCCAACAGATATCCTCACAGGGATTGCTTGAACCTCTCAAGCTTGGTTCTGTCTGCTCGATGATGCCCTAACTCTGCAGGTCAGCTCAGCTCTCTGTTCTCTACTTCTGTCTCTTCTCTTTCACTATCTCCTTCTTCCTTTCTCGTCGTCCTTTGTCTCTGTTCTCTGTCTATTCGTGGCTTAAATCCAATCTGGCTCATGATTGTTTGCTTCCTCTTCCGTCTCTTCGGATCGCCTGCTGCTGTTTGCTTGGAGTTCCATGCCTCTGCGTCATCGCCATTGTGTAACATCTCACAGGGAAGTGGCCACTTGTCCTCTCACGAACTGCGCCATCTCTTCCTCAAATGGTTCGGTATTTCGGTTACTCTGTGTAATGATTCATCTGCCAACTCAGCGGTCAAATTGGACTTCAAACTTTTATATGTTGTAGCTTAATTCTCCCTCCAGATCTGGTCATTCATCGGGTGCAATCTCCATCGTTAGATCTGGAGCCCCTAGATCCTATGGTGTTCGCTCTTATCGCGCGGTTGACTTGCTCGAACGTTAGCCCGCGATGAGAGGCGGTTTTCTCTCTCATCCACCGGACACGCGTCATTTGCTGTATGGCATCGCTGGGTCTCCTGACAATTCTGCTTACCGCCTAAAACGCCTCTGATATTCCATCGGTTTTGGAGCGCGGGACCCGCCTGCCATTTCAGCACTTTTCCCACAGTTTTCAGCTTCCCTTGTGACCGTGCACTCGGGGCTATTCCTTCTTGAGGGGTTTTGCCTAGCGATTAGTACTTTGCACTAAAGCGCATCAGAAACGGCCTTCGTTTTCTGATTTGGACTTCCTAACTGCTAGTTTGCGCCACTGCACAGTCTCCATGGGCCTTGGTCAGCGCGCTTTGACCGAGGTCCTCGTTGTTCCTTGCTGGCTACAAACTGCCACTATCCAGAGGTCCTTCCTGATAGCTCATCGTTCACAAGTTTTTGAAGTCTGTCATGATTTGATACAGTCTATAGAACTCTAATAATTTTCATGGATCCAATTCGGATCAACACTTGAGCATATTAAACTAGGTTTGACCATGGTTCACAATGTTGATAATGGTTGACCATAGTTAAACATGGTTGAACATTATGGTTGACCATAGTTGGTCATTCTAACCATTCTAACGTCTTATTGGTTGACCATGGTCGACCATGATTAACCTTGGTAGACATTAGTTGTATATATATATATATATATATATATATATATATATATATATATATATATATAAACCAAAGGGTTTAATAAACCCAAGGGATTAATATTAAATCATAATATTATAAACACTTTATAATATTATGATCCCTAATTTTATAATCTTTAATATTAAACCCTAATATTAAATGCAATATTATAAGCCCAATATTATAAACCCTAGTATTAAACCCAATACTATAAACCTTAATATTATACCCTATAGTATAAACCCTAATATGATGACCATAATGGTTGACCATAACAATATTATAAACCCTAATTTTAAACCCAATATTAGAAACCCTCATATTATACCATATACTATAAAACCCAATATTATGACCATAATGGTTGATCATAATGCTCGACCAATATGATTAACCAACATGGTTGACCATATTCAACTAGGTTTGACCATGGTTAACCATGGTTCACAATGGTTGATAACGGCTGGCCATAGTTAAACATGGTTGATAATGGTTAACCATGATTGGCCAAAATAGTTGACCATTATGGTCGACCATTATTGATAATGGTTGGCTGTGATTAACCTTGGCAAAAATTAGATGACCATTAAACTAATATATATTAACCCAATATTATAAACCCTAATATTAAACTAATATTATAAACTCTTCTATTACACTAATGTGGTTGAGACAATGTTTGTCACAATGCTACGCTGGACATTATTTTTGTATTATTCCAACATCATGATAATAAACCCTAATATTAAACTAAAAATTATAAATCCTAACATCATAAAACCCAATATTATAAACCATAAGATTAATATTATAATCACTAAGGTTATAAACCCTAAGATAAATATATTAAACCCTAGAATTATAAGCCCTAAGATTAGTATTATAAACCCTAATATTATAAACACAATATTATAAACCGTAATATAAAACCCCAATTTTGTAATGTCGCATTACAACATTGAATAAATTGCAATGTAATGTAACATTACGATAATCAATTGTAAGATTGATTGTCACATTGAGACAATGCTTGTCACAATGCAAAGTTGGACATTATTTTTGTACCATTCCAACATCATAATATTAAAAATGACTAATAATATGAATATTATAAACTCTAAAACCATAAAAACCAATATTATAAACCATAATATTAATGCTATAAACTCTATGGTTATAAACCCTAAGATAAATATATTAAACCCTAGGATTATAAACCCTAATATTAGTATTATAAAATCTTGGGACTAATAAATACAATAAACTATCAATATTATAAACCTAAGGGATTATTAATATTATAAGTCAATGGTTGACCATGCTTGATCTTGGTTGACCATGCTTGATCTTGGTTAACCATGGTCGACCATCGTTGATCTTAGTTGATATTGTTTACCATGGTTGACCATAGTTGATCTTGGTTGGCCATGTTCTACCATTCGGGCCATAGAGATCGTGGCAGGCCATTATGGTTGAACATGCTTGACCATGGTTTGCTATTCTAACCATGTTGATTTTGGTTGATAATGGTTGATATTGGTTGACCATGGCTAATCATGGTCGACCATGGCTGATCATGGTCAACCATGGTTGACCATGGTTGACCATGGTTAACCATTCTATCCATGTTGATCTTAGATGACTTTGGTTCACCATGAGTGACCATTGTTGATCATGGTTGGGCATGGTTGACCTTGGCTAACTATGATTACTCGTGATTGACTATTGTTCATCATGGTTGGCCATGGTTGGCCATCATTTACCATAGAGACCTTGATTGACCATTATGTTTGACTATGTTTTACTAATGGTTGAATTTGTTTGAATATGTTTGTCTATGTTTGACTAATGTTGTTGAATATGTTTTATTATTAATATTAATCAATATTATTAAAAGGTGATCATGTTTGACTGAAGTTGAAGAGTGTCGACTCTCAAACATAGTAAAACATAGTCAAACATGGTCAACATGATTAGTAAATGTTGTTGACTAATTTTGTAATGTCACATTGTAACGTTGGATACATTGCAACGTAATGTAACATTGGGAAAATAATTATCACATTGCAACATTGGTTAGATTTCTATACCATTTCAACTTATTATTATTATTATTATTATGGTTGACCATGTTTGACCATTCTAATCTTGGTTGACCCTAGTTGGCCATTAGAAATGGGTAGACCAAAGGGTTTTCTAGGTTGAGAGGGATGACGATGGTCGACCAAGGTTGACCATCATTGATTATGGTTGAGCAAGGTTAATCATGGTTGACTATGGCTAACTAAGATTGTGTATGGTTGAGCATGGGTGATGAATAGCAATGATTGATATGTTGGCAATATTTGATCATCTATAGTCATGGTTGAGTTTATTTTACCATATTTGACTATTATTGAGTTTGTATTACTACATTTGATTAAAATATAAATATTATTAATGATATTTATTAATATTAATCTTTGTACTATTTATATCAACAATGTTAATATCATTAATACTTTTACTAATACTATTAATCATATTGTTTGAGTGAATAGAATTTTTAAATTTTTTTTTTTATTAATAATTATATTATTAATTATTAAAAAGTAAAGATTGTTAATATCATTTATTAATATTAATACTATTTATATTAATAATATTAATATAATTATTAATATTATTAATTTGTTGTTATTAAAATTAATATTGTAATTTAATTATAATTAATATTATTAGATTAATCATTTCAAAAATTTATTATAGTTAATAATATTAATAACATAATTCATATTGTATCAATGATGTTATTAATATTTTTGCTTTTAATATTAATTTGAATGTTAGTTCTATTGTTGTTATTATTAATAAAATTAACATTAAATTTACTAATGTTAATGTTTTGAATAATCAATATTAATGTTATAATAATTGATATTAATATTAATATTATTAATAATAATATTTAATATTGAAATATTACATATTGGATCAATGATGTTATTAATATTATTGTTTTTAATATTAATTTAAATGTCATTGTTATTATTATTTTGTTTCACATTTATTTGTTAAGTTGTTTAAGTTTGACTTCATGCTTGATTTATGGATTGAGAAATTGTGACTGAGGGGCATTTAAGTTGCTAAAATCACATGATAATCACTTCCACCCTGGTCCACACCAACCCTTAACATGATTAGATTTTTTCCCATAACATTCTGAACTAGTAACATTCACATCACAGAGTGACTTAACAATACACCCCATCGCCGTCTATTCTACACCCCGTGGGTTGTTATTGTTATTATTATTCAACCCTTAACATGACTGGATTTTTTCCCATAAAGTTCTGAACTAATAACATTCACATCACGGAGTGACTTAACAATACATCCTATCACCATCTATTCTACACCCCATGGGTTGTTATTGCTATTATTATTATTATTATTAATGTTTTGAATAATTAATATTAATGCTATATAGAAATTGATATTGATATTAATATTAATATTGATAATATTTAATATTAAAATATTAACAATAATATAATAATGATGAATCACACTTGTTGGTTCGAAAAGGTTGACCAAAAATTTCTCTTATATGATTTCTACCAAAAGACTTTTCTTAATTCATTATGAATCATAGAAACCTGAATATAAAAAATAATAATATTATTAATCATTACTTTAATATAAACGTTAATCCTATTTTTTTTTTTTAAGCTGTGGTTCACGATCACTGAGTGGTTGCTACATCCACGGTAAATGTCGGGGCAGATCGACCCGAAGGGATCTGCCTGTCGGCCAATCTTAACAGGCCTAACCCCGAGGGCGTCGAGAAGATTTGACCCCGTGACCTCCCAACTGAAAAAGTACTTAGCAACGGGAACTCGACCAATTGAGCTATCCCTTGGGGCTCATAAACATTAATCCTATTAAACTTAATATATTATTAAATTTAATATAAACTTTCCTATTATTTTTAAACTTTAATATAAAGTTAATAATATTAAATCTGAAATATAATGTTTAAACTTAATATAACTTTTAATATTATTATTAAATTTATGAACATGGTAAACCTTAAAAGCTGCTATTAAAACCTAAACCTTAATATTAAAACCTCAACCTGAAACCCATTATTAAAATTGAATAATATTTGAAACAAAAATATGAAGACTACCAGGAAATAAAACGATAGTCTTATTATTGGGGTGTTTGCATTTATACCCATTTTTTAAAGCACATTATACTATTCCCCACTGGCTTTTTAAAACACACCATACTATTCCCTCCCATTCTTAAGGAAATTACTGCTTGAGCGATACTATCCATTTTTTTAAAACTGTTTTGGGCTATTACACAAGATTATGTAAAATAATTATAATTACATGTAGTAATTATTTAAATAAAAAAAATAAAATATAATTTATAAAATTAGTTTAAGAATATATTTAAAATATTTGTCGGGTAACATTTAGTATTATTATGTCCTAATAAATTGATGGATGGAAACACCGTCCAAAATTTAAATTCATAATTTTTTTTACATGAATTAAAATTGAGTTTTTTAAATAAAAATAATTTATTTATTAATGTAAATTTATAATTCGTGTTTTTTTTAATAAAAATAATCTATTATTAATGTAAATTTACAATCCAATATTAAATATATAAACAATATTTTTTATTACAAAAATTATTTTACTAAGAAGTAACCCTAAAATCAAAATTATTTACTATAGGATTTTTTAGGATTACTAATGGATAAATTCTAAATTCTAAATCTAATTGACTATGAAATCAATGAAAATGACAAATACCAAGTAATAAAATTCCAACACATACAATTTTTTTTTTAACTTATAGATTTCAATCCACAAATTTCATTGTAGGAACAACTTGAAATTTGCAGCTGCTAATGAATTTAGACTAAAAACAATAGACACAATTTTTTTCTACTCAATCTGCGGAAGGGAAAACATACAATAGAAACATATGCAATCATTCAATCACAATGAACACAATATTTTTCCTAGGGAGCCCAATTGGGGAAATGCCCTCCTCTGTTTGTATTATATCAGATGAGACAATTGATCTATTACAATGACAACTTTAATCCTTGAAGCTCAACCGGGAACCCAATTGGGGAAAACCCCTCATCTGTTTGTATTATATCAGATGAGACAATTGATCTATTACAATGACAACTTTAATCCTTGAAGCTCAACCTGCACTCATGTTCCTGCACTCGCGTTCTTGCACTCGCGTTCCTACACTCACTCATGTTTCCTTGCACAATTATGAGGAAATTAGCTATGTTCTACATACTAATTTTGTACACTTAATAGTATATAATAATAAATACAATTATGTATTTCCCCTCCACTCAACTAGGCAATTCGAATTGCATGTCTGACTAGGGATATTTTTAGTAAATTAACTAGTTAACTGAGAGATTAGTGTGTTAACAACAGTTACAACTACTCAATTGAAATCATACTATCTCTATTCATGACTAGAGCTCAGATAACTGAGTTTCAGTAACTATAAATCCATTAGATTGCTAGATCTTAGCAAGCAACTCATGCACAACTCTACTTATTTTCCACAAACTCAAATTGACTGACTTAACTAAATGACTTGGCCATGTCACTCCTGCTAACTGCAACTCAAGTCATTCTTCTCATGTGAAAATTCAAATTTCCTCATTTGTCTAAGGCACAAGTCAAATGAAGCCCTTTTTTGCTACAATTTAACACTCCATCTTAGCAAGAAAATGTATCTAAACAACCCCAATATTTCTCATCTATAGGAATGTAGTGTAACACAATTAACGCCCCTCTCATTGGTGTTGTCGCTAATGCAACAACTGCAACTGAAAAGCATCCAAAATATTGAATCAATTGTGTCTCTAAGTGTAACAGCCCTGGTGAAAATTCCATGTAAAAATATATAAATACCACGGATGATGGGGCACGTATTCCAAGATGAATGGTGGGCAAGACATCCTAGGGGGTGTTCATTTGGTTGTTTATGGCTAAGGAATTTGGCAAAGGCAATGGCTAAGGCATTAAAGAGGCAAAAAATATATTTTGGCACATTTATTTATGAAAATAATGGAAATTAGGATAAAAGGAAGGTGAAAGGTCACATGTTGCATGTGAGGAGGAAATTGAAGGAAAATAATGGAAAATGAAGAAAATAGAGGCCTCATTAATAAAAACGCTTATGAGGATTAGTGGGCAAGACGTGGTCAGTTCAATTTTGGAGCTCTCATTATTCTCTCTCTCTCTCATACTCTTGGCTACTTAGAGTTTTCTTGGAGCACTCTTGGAGGGTGTGGCATACTTGGATTCTTGGAGCAGGAAAGGGCAAGAAGGCATCGGCATCAACAACTACATCATATTTTCTTACTGGTACCAAGTTGCATGTACTATATCTTCACTAGTTTTGGCATGCATGTGGTTTCTTGGTTATGATCTATCATTGGAATGGAGGATGGCCGGGATTGATAGTGGATTGCCTAGCCTTGCCATTTCCTGGATAGCCATGGTGATTGTGGGTTTAATTTCATTGCTTTGTTTTGGTTGGTTCTCATTTTTCCATAGCTTGGGTTGAGTTACTAGTCCTAGAAGCCCTAGTTGAAAAAATGCTCTGGAAGCCCTGTAACAGCTTGGGTTGAGTTAGTAGTCCTGGAAGCCCTGGTTGGACAAACGTTCTGGAAGCCCTTGGCGGGTTGAGTTACTAGTCCTGGAAGCCTTGGTTGGACAAATGCTCTGGAAGCCCTATATAAGCTGTGGGTTGAGTTACTAGTTTTGGAAGCCTTGGTTGGACAAATGCTCTGGAAGCCCTGGAAGGCTTGGATGGAGACCAATATGATGATGGTTTTTGGTGATGTCCGATCGTGAGGTGGAATCAATGTTTGATGGGTTGAGGTGGGTGACCTCTGGAAGCCCTGGATGAGTTTTGATTGATGTGTTCTATGAGATCCCACATTCATGCTTGGAATATGGCACGGGGGTGATTGGTTGAAGAGAGACTTGGCTCAGCCAATCTATGGTTGGGTGGAATGTGGTAGTCCCATCCCCCGTTGGTTCATTGCATTTGTTAATAATAATAATAAATTCCCTTGATTTTCATGTGAAAATGTAGTGATGTATATATGGATTTTGATGGCTGATATGTTTATTGTATTTATATTCCAATTATGTTTTTTTTATATGCACATTTACCCTGGAAGTTGTTACAGAGTGGTATCAGAGCATGGTTCAAACACTCGGACTAGATGGGCTCTATCATAGGTAAAATGAAGAACAAAGGTTAAATTTTAGACCTTTTTGTCATATCTGTTATAAATTTTCTTTTGTGGAATATTAGAAGTCAAATTTTTTTTCCATACTGAAGGTACATCCCACTGATAATGTGGTAAAAATTTTAGATACTGGTTCACAATACTTTAGGAATTATGATATAAGGAAGATGACCTTGAATGCACCTTTAAACAGGTCATGTTAGCATTTCTGCAATAACTCATCTTATGTAGGCTTTTAGAAGCTAAACATTTGTCCACATTGAGGCGACATACCACTGATTACGTGGTAGAAATTTCAGATATTGGGTCGAAATATTTTAGGAGATATGAGTAGAGGGAGTCGAGCCTTCTGAATGTTCCTAAAATCAGGCCTCAAACAAGTCACACTATCATTTTTGTTATAGATTCTCTTATGGCCACTCACAGGAGCTGAAATTTTTTCCACAATGAGGGGAAATCCCACTGATATTGTGATAAAAATTTTAGGTATTCATTCACTATATTTTAGGAGATATGACCAGTGGAAGTCGAACTTTCTGGATACTCCTAGAATTGTGCACCAAATAAGATTGTGTTGGTATTTTTGTTATAACTTTTCATCTATGAAATATCAAAAGCTGAAACTTGAACCATAGTGAGGGATAATTCCACTGATCATATGGTTCAGTTTCCATAACTTGTACTACTACAGTTTAGGATATATGCATTGAATCATTCACTATATTAGTTTGCATGCAAAGTGTTTGATGAAATGCTTAAATGGTTCAATGATTAATTGCATACAAACTGTTTGATAAAATGCACCAATGAGTATGTTGTTTGTGGTTGGGGATAGTATTGATGTGTAATAGTATTTTTGTAGTTGATATATGCTTACTTGTATGCAAATAGTTTTCTATATTAGTTTGCATGTAAAGTGTTTGAATAAATGCTTACATGCAAATGTAATAGTATAGTAGTTGTTTGTGGAAAATGTAAAAGTATGGTAATTGTTTGAAGAAAATGTTATTTTTTCTTGGATGGGATAGTATTGTAGTATGATAATATGGATGTAGCTGATCTATGCCTATTTTCATGCAAATAATTTGAAGATTTACATGTAAGGAATTTGAAAGGTTGCATGCAAAGAAATTGAAATTTGCATGTAAGGAAATGGAAAAGTGGCATGTTTTTAGTTATTATGTTACAAGTGGAATAAGGGAAATGTTTTTGACTTAGTCTCATACAAATGTATGAGAAATAAAAATCAATTTCTTTTCAAGTGTGGTTAAATTTAGTAGAGCTTTGGAGATTCCATTTCCATAATTGGACATTGGAGATCAGACCATTATAGTAGCTTCCTCCTTCTACCTTAGTGTGGACCATGGATAGTAAGGGGGTATGCTTATAGGTTGTTATATTGGTGAATGCTGATTTCAAATTAATAGACACGATGTCTTCATTTTTAGAACATGTGACTGACTGTGTATGAATTATATGTCGCTTACATGTTGATTTCATGATACCTACTTACATCCTTGTATGTTAGGTTACATTTTTTAATATTTTGATTACATGTATCAGTATTGTAGGTTGATTACAAGAATTGATCGCTTATGTTCGACTACATGCGTTTATGCGTAGGTGTAGTTGATTTGGCATTGCTTATGCATATTGTTGGTTGCATGTGGAGATGTGCACAATGGAGTAATGGTTGTTGTTATGCATGTATGGTCTCGGTTATGATTATGCATGTATAGTAGGTAACATGCCTTGTGAAGTCATTGTCTGCAATTTAGGTCATCATGGTGCTATTGGATGTTATGATGCTAATGTGTTGGCTATGATAGAGCAGGAGATGCAGATCATTATAATGAGGTTGAAACATTGGACTTTGGGGCAAGAGTAGATTGTCATACAGGTATTGTATGTTCGAAATGTAGGTATGTAAGTTAAGGATTTTATACGCATTAGGTTTATATGCATTACGTTTATATACATTAGGTTTATGTACATGTCTTTTGATGTTATGGTTACATTCATTATAGATGTTGGTTGATTAGTGTAGTTATATGCACATGTGTCGGATAGTCAAGAATGATAGCAACTTGTAGTTGTATGCATTGCTATTGTTGTTTTATATTAGGTAACGTGATGATTAGGTTATATGTTGTTGATGAGCATGATATATAGATTATTATTGTTATATGCTATTAACTTGATGATTAGGGTTGCTTCATTGAGATCTTGATGTTGTAATTTGGATTGGTCATATGTGTGATGGTTATGTTCATTACATTGAAGATCTTGATGTTATATGTATTGTGCTAACTTGGTTTGGCCTATGCAGATGGTTATGGTCGCAATATTCAGGTATGAGCCGATGTATTTTTGATTTGGTGTCGTACTAATCTAGATTGATCATACATATGTGATTGTTATGCATGAACGACAAATGCTTATGAGCTTATGATGAGAACATGTTAGTTAGTTATTGTCAGGGATATCATGATTTATGTTTGAGTTGATGTGTTGTGAAGTTGTATCATGCTAACCTAGCTTTATTGTGTAGACAAGATAGCCTCCCCTGATATACATTAAGGTGTGAGTTTGCTTATGTATTATACTTGGTGTTTGATTGTTTGGTGCCTATTATGTCATCTAATTGATTTATATAACATGGTATGTTTGCAAGTGGTTGAATGGTTGATGAATTGCTTAATACGAGTATGTGTTCAAATGATTTGTTTTAAGATTATTGTACTAATATGTATGTGTTGAAACAGTTGATATGTACTTGAATGTAGTTGATAGTTGTATCATTATGTATAATGACCATGGATTATGACATGATTGTTCATAAAAGTTGATTTCAAATTGACAAATATGATTGTCTTGATATTTGGAACATGTGGTTGACATGTGTGAGAATTATGTAGGGAGTTGCATGGAAAGAGAGCTTGCCATGGAATATTGAAGAATTCCCAAGTTGAGATTTCCTTGAGAACCATGGGGATTGAGTCATGATGTTTGTTGTTAATCTTGTGATTTTGGTCTTTTATGAATTGTTGATCTTGATTTGCGGCTTTGTTTATGTCTAGTGTATGGCCATACCACTTTGTTTGCAGGGTCATGTTGTTATTGGTTTTTATGGTCTTCTTATTGTTTGTTTCTTGTCTTGCCTTTTATGTTCTAAGTCTTGGGAATTGGTTGGGAAAGAAGAAAGTTAATGTAGCTCGAGGAGAGATATGTGGTACCCAAGAGGTGATGTAAGACTCAGATGGAACTTGGTGTATGAGTAAGTGCAGCGGAAGGTAAGACTATGACAGTCGGTTGGACTGGTTGGGTCCATTGTGGTAAATGGACATAAGTAGTGCACACATGAGAAAGGTAACTAGAAAAGGTAAAGTAAATGGATTATAGGTGTCATATGATTTGGCTATGTTGGGAACTATTTCTCTCAATGCCTGTGCATAGATAAGGAATTTCTCTTAACCTAGACCTTATGTTATCTGGTAATTATTTTTTGATCATGACTATGTTGAAGTTTATATATGTATACATGTATGAATGTATGTTGTTGTCTGACAGGATCATGATCATTTTATGCTAACGTTTATATATGCATGTATATATCCATGTATCTATGTCACTGTCTGACAGGGTTGTCAGGGATCATTCTTGTGGAGGAATGATTGCTTATGCAGGAGAACAACATGAAGAGGTTCCTGGTCTTACGAGGAATCAATTGGGAAGAGTAGTCACAACAAATATACGAGATCAGTATCATGTGGATATGAATTGATATTGTATACTTGTGTTATGCTATGTTTATGTTATGACAGGTAATGTTGAAGGATACATCAGCCAAGTGAAAGCAGTGGTTTGCGACATGCTAGGGACAAGCATGGGTATGACATCGGAAGAAATGTTTCTTGGTAAGGACAATATGGTTTTGGATGTGTGGTACTACTGTTGTGCATATACTGTATATGTTGTACATGTTTCATATATGATGTGTGCACATGCGGTGTTGTGTATATATAGTGTGTGTACATGTTGTTTATGTAGTGTTATGTATAGGATGGTACAGATATGTTGTCTGAATGTTACATATTCAATACTAGGTCTAAATGGTACTAAGTACATGTTGGATATACGGTATTGTGTATATATTGTACTGTGTGCATGATGGATATGCGGTGTTGTGTGCATATGGTGCTATGCGCATGTTGGATATGCAATGTTGTGTACAGATGATGCTATATACATGTTGGATGTGCAATGCTATGTACAAGTGGTGTTGCGTGCATGTGGTACATTGGTACTATGTACATATGGTGTGGTGTGCATGATTGTACAAGTGGTTTCATGTGCGTGTGGTGCTGTGTACATATTGTACAAGTGGCGCTATGTGCATGTGGTGCTAGGTACATGTCGTGCATGTGGCGCTGTGTACATGTGGTGTCGTGTACATGTCGTGCATGTGGTACTGTGTACATGTGGTATTGTGTACGCATTGTATAGTGGTGTAGTGTACACATTGTGCAGGTGGTGCCATGTACATGTGATGTTGTGCACACATTGTGCAGGTGGTGCAGTGTACCAGTGGTACTGTGTACATGTTGTAAATATGGTATTGGTGTACATGTGGTATTGTGTGCATGCCATCCATGCTGTGTTATGGGAATGTGGTATTATGTATGTGCATCATGTAGTCGTGGAATTGCATCGTGTGTATTCATTGTGTTGCAATTTGTGTAGGTACATCTATTGGGTGGTATTGCACATCGAAATATAGATGGATGAATTGTGTTGTACACTGGTTGTAGGTGTATGTGTTGTACGTCAGGTGTAGGTGCATGTATTTCATGGTGTTGTGTGTTAGGTGTGGTTGTATGTGTGTGATGCACACTATGCATATGTGCAACTGGTAGAGGAGAAGGCATTGGGTGTTTGCTGGGTGTGGCAACCGATCCGATGTCTATACAAAAGAACAAAGGCAGAAGTAAGGATCGATGAAGGATAGGTATTGGTATTTTAATTCAATTTTATTATGCATGAGATTTATGACTATGGTATATGATGATTATATGTGATCTATGATTTTGGTTTATGATCATTACATGTGATTTATGATTTTGATCTATGATGGTTGTGTTTGAGCTAACCTGATGTGATATCTTTATATATGTTGATTTGGTCAAATATGCTAGTTTGACTTGTTGTGACAGGAAGTGAACAGGATTGAAAATGCACCTTATGACGAGTTACCAATGAGGTATGATGTGAATTTATTTTCAAATTATTTCAAATCTAATGGAAGTTATGTGTTTGGTACATGAATTCATGAAATGCTCAATTGGGTAGTTGAAATCAACTACAAGAATTAGCAGCTTGATATGGTGGTTTGGTGGTTTCTTATGGTGGTTTGGTAGTTGCTTTATGATGGTTTAGTATTTGATTTATGTTGGTTTAGTATATGCTTTATGGTGATTGATATATGCTTTATGATGGTTGATATATGATTTATGATGATTTGATATATGCTTTATGTTGGTTGATACATGCTATATGATGTTTTGACATATGCCTTATGATGTTTTGATAAATGCTATATGATGATTAGTGTATGATTGATATATTTTTGGTATATTATTTGGCATATGTTTTGGTATATATATTTTGATGAGGTTTTTATATGTACACCCGTGTATGGATGTAAATACCGTAACGAGCTGTGTTATAAGGCTCCACTATGCGGTATGGGTGTTATGTTATTATGCTATCATGTGGTTATGTTATCATGATGTTATGATGTCATATGAGTTTTTAAGCAGGATGATCGTTGTAAATATCGTAATGAGCTATGTTATAAAGCTCCAGTATGCAGTATGTTGTCATATTGTCATGATGTTTTGATTTTGAGGAGATCTTTCATTGTAAATATTGCAACAAGCTATGTTATAAAGCTCCATGGCAATACGTTTTGTTTTCAAAAGTTTTGTTGGTTATAGGTGTCATTGAACACCAAGGACGGTGTTCCTCCAAGGGGGAGGGTTCTGTAACAACCCTAGTGAAAATTCCATGTAAAAATATATAAATACCACGGATGATGGGACATATATTCCAAGCTGAATGGTGGGCAAGACATCCTAGGGGGTGTTCATTTGGTTGTTTATGGCTAAGGAAATTGGCAAAGGCAATGGCTAAGGCATTAAAGAGGAAAAAATGATATTTTGGCACATTTATTTATGAAAATAATGGAAATTTAGGAGGGTGAAAGGTCACATGTTGCATGTGAGGAGGAAATAGAAGGAAAATAATGTAAAATGAAGAAAATAGAGGCCTCATTAATAAAAAGGCTTATGAGGATCAGTGGGCAAGACTCGGTTAGTTCAATTTTGGAGCTCTCTCATTATTCTCTCTCTCTCTCTCATACTCTTGGCTACTTAGAGTTTTCTTGGATCACTCTTGGAGGGTGTGGCATACTTGGGTTCTTGGAGCAAGAAGGCAAAGGACGAGTAGGAAAGCGCAAGAAGTCATTGGCATCAACAGCTACATCAGATTTTCTTGCAGGTACCGAGTTGTGATTTCTTCACTAGTTTTGGCATGCATGGCACATGCATGTGGTTTCTTGGTTATGATCTGTCATTGGCATGGAGGATGGTCGGGATTAACAATGGATTACCTAGCATTGCCATTTCTTGGATAGCCATGGTGATTGTGGGTTTACTTTCATTGCTTTGTTTTGGTTGGTTCTCATTTTTCCATAGCTTAGGTTGAGTTACTAGTCCTAGAAGCCCTGGTTGAACAAACGCTCTGGAAGTTGTTAGCTCTGCTACAAATTTCGACATTTGAGGGTCATTGACAGCTTGGCCGTGTTGTTTTATGCTAAAGGGTAGCTCACAGCAGTCGGTTTACCTCCTTCTCCTTCGGTTTCCTCACACTCTCTTAACCTCCGCTGTCTCTGTTTCTTCTATAAAAATCTTCATTCCTCGCCTTTCCCTATTCCCCTGCTTAATTCCTTTTACCTCGTCATTTCTGTTTTCTTCATAAAACTCTTTCATTTCCGTTTAAAACCCCTAATCCGACAAAGCCCTTTTAGGCCCCTTTTCCTTAAGCCTCGGGCGCTAAACCCACGTGACCCGCCCCTCCATAACCCTTTGCCACCTTTTTCCTGCACATTAAACGTCGTTCGTCTCCCCGCCGTTGATCGCATCCATCGCCAGATTCGACGATGGATGCTTTCCCCCGATCGCGCGATTAGCACACTCGTTAATCCGCGGGGACGGTGGTTTCCTGATGCCACGCGGCATGTTTTAACTGCATCGCGTATTGTTATACGGATACCACCATTGCCCGATGAGCGGTGTGGGGAAACCGGCCACCCGCTTTACCGCCTTTCTCCCACCGTTTGAACATTGTACGCCTTCCGGTAGTGATCACCGTTGGATTTGGCGCGTCCAGATCCAACGGCCCTGGTTTCTCCTGTGCATAAGTCTCCCGATACCTCTTTCTAACGTGATCTCCACCGCCCGATGGTTTAATCCAACGGCTGAGATTCTGTCCCCGCTTGTTCCTTCTCCCGCCATTCTACCTGTATTACCTCCGACTGCTCTTTGCTGCCCGAGGAAGGATGAAGTCATCAGCTACCTGCTCTCTACATAGTTAAGGCTTCAACAACCGCAATTAATCAACAGAATGGCCGAAGGACAAACAGGACAGCCTCGAGCAGTTCAAGCATTTATCAAGCATGGATTTTAATCCATAATTTAGTCTAGCTGCCAAAGAAGGACATCAGAATAGCAAAAAGGCTGATTTTGTCCATTAAAGTCAACAGATTGTATTAAAGATCATATCTAAAATTGTAAATGCGGTTGGTGATCCATTATGATCCCTCCACGCATAGTTAGCAGAGATATTTTGTATCTAGCCTCTATATATACCCAGAAATAAGATGTAAGAGATGGATGAGTGTTAGATGAGTGCTAGTGTGTTGTAAGCTTCAACTTCTGGAGACTGTAAATACTATGAGACTTGCAGCATCTGGTCTTCATTTCCAACTAATACAAGCTTCTTTTTCTGTCATTTGCTCAATTTTCACTTCTTCTATGTTCCAGAGTGTGCCTGTTTTGCATTAATTCATGTGCTGTGAATGTTTAGCATCAGAGGGGCTGTCATCCCACCTCTGTGTTAGAATTTAGCATGTATCATTGAATTTGCTTACAGGTTTCTATTGTTTTAATACCAGAGAGCTGTCATCCTGTCTGTGTATTAGATAATAGATTTACAGACCTCTTAACTAGTTGCAGCTAGCCATCACAGGGTCCTGTGTATCTGCTGGTGTATTCAGGCTTCTCCATTATCACATTTTATTTAAACTGTGAGTAATTGGTGGTTAAAATCCTTGTAGTTTGGGGGTGTTCACCCATGTCTGGGGTTAATCATAGTAGGAGTGGTTATCTGGCTTGAATGTGCAGCATTTCTTTCATTCATCCATCATTTTATCCAACATTTTGTTGAGTTTGTAATGTTCCCAAGCATCACTGATATACAACCTAGGTGAGTTTCTTGGGGTGATAACATTAATTGGCGCCATTGCCGGGGAGAGGAGAATCGAAGCTCAGCTTCCCTGGGAGAACGACATAGCTTCAAACTTTGATGACAGACAAGGTTTGAACACAGTTTCTGGTTGTAATCATCTGTCTGGCGACTCCATTGGAGGAAGACCATCCTTTGACGACTCCACTTTGAAGTTCTGGCGCAGCTGGTGAAGCATGCTCAGAGATATCTTCAGCTGACCAGTGCCGATCCTGAGAAGATCGTTAACCAGAAGAAAATATCATAGTAAGGAGGAGATAATGTCTCTGTGTCCCCTACACAAGAATACAATGGTGCATCTTTCATATTAGTTGTGCAGTCTACAAATGAAACAGAAAAGAACACAGCAGCCATGACGATTCAGCAGGTGTATAAAGGCTCCCATGAAAGACATCCAAGGAGGAGAGCATACAGAAAGGGAATGAAGTAAATATCATCTCTACCTATTAAGCTCAAATGTCCTAAACTGTTTGAGGTGGATGATCAAATAAATCCTGTTTTGCAACTCTATGATGAAAGGGCCGAGAGCAGGAGAAAAATTTTTGATGGCCTATCAGTTGGCCAATTTTTGAGTAATTGTATTGATTGTAAGCAGTTTCTTTTTCAGGTTTTAGTGTAGACTTAGTTGACTCCATGCCCAATGGATACTAGGCATTGTTTTTTAAGCTGGTTTTGAATGAAGGCATTGGTCTGCAGTTCTTGAGACCTCACAAGGAGGATCTCATCCCCAGAAGGAGCCAGTGTTAGCTCTGCTACAAATTTCGACATTTGAGGGTCATTGACAGCTTGGCTGTGTTGTTTTATGCTAAAGGGTAGCTCGCAGCAGTTGATTTACCTCCTTCTCCTTTGGTTTCCTCACACTCTCTTAACCTCCGCTGTCTCTGTTTCTTCTATAAAAATCTTCATTCCTCACCTTTCCCTATTCCCCTGCTTAATTCCTTTTACCCCGTCATTTCTGTTTTCTTCATAAAACTCTTTCATTTTCGTTTAAAACCCCTAATCCGAAAAAGCCCTTTTAGGCCCCTTTTCCTTAAGCCCCGGGCGCTAAACCCATGTGACCTGCCCCTCCATAACCCTTTGCCACCTTTTTCCCACGCATTAAATGGCGTTCGTCTCCCTGCCATTGATCGCGTCCATCGCCAGATCCAACGATGGACGCTTTCCCCCGATCGCACGATTAGCGCACTCGTTAATTCGTGGGGGTGGTGGTTTTCCGCTGCCACGCGGCGTGTTTTAGCTGCATCGCGCATTGTTATACGAATACCACCGTTTCCCGATGAGCGGTGCGGGGAAACCGGCCACCCACTTTACCGCCTTTCTCTCGCCGTTTGAACATTGTACGCCTTCCGGTAGCGATCACCGTCGGATCTGGCGCGTCCAGATCCAACGGCCCTGGTTGCTTCTGTGCATAAGTCTCCCAATACCTCTTTCTAACACGATCTCTGCTGCCCGATGGTTTAATCCAACGGCTGAGATTCTGTCCCTGCTTGTTCCTTCTCCCGCCATTCTACCTATATTACCTCTGACTGCTCTCTGCTGCCCGAGGAAGGATGAAGTCATCAGCTACCTGCTTTCTGCATAGTTAAGGCTTCAACAACGCAATTAATCAACAGAATGGCCGAAGGACAAACAGGACAGCCTCAAGCAGTTCAAGCATTTATCAAGCATGGATTTTAATCCATAATTTAGTCTAGCCGCCAGAGAAGGACATCAGAATAGCAAAAAGGCTGATTTTGTCCATTAAAGTCAGCAGATTGTATTAAAGATCATATCTAAAATTGTAAATGCGGTTGGTGATCCATTATGATCCCTCCACGCATAGTTAGTAGAGATATTTTGTATCTAGCCTCTATATATACCTAGAAACAAGATGTAAGAGATGGATGAATGTTAAATGAGTGCTAGTGTGTTGTAAGCTTCAACTTCTGGAGACTGTAAATACTGTGAGACCTGCAGCGTCTCGTCTTCATTTCCAACTAATACAAGCTTCTTTTGCTGTCATTTGCTCACTTTTCACTTCTTCTATGTTCTAGGCTATGCCTGTTTTGCATTAATTCATGTGTTGTGAATGTTTAGCATCAGAGGGGCTGTCATCCCACCTCTGTGTTAGAATTTAGCATGTATCATTGAATTTGCTTATAGGTTTATGTTGTTTTAATACCAGAGAGCTGTTATCCTATCTGTGTATTAGATAATATATTTACAGACCTCTTAACTGGTTGCAGCTGGCCATCATAGGGTCCTGTGTATCTGCTGGTGTAGTCAGTCTTCTCCATTATCACATTTTATTTAAACTGTGAGTAATTGGTGGTTAAAAGCCTTGTAGTTTGGGGGTGTTCACCCATGTCTGGGGTTAATCATAGTAGGAGTGGTTATCTGGCTTGAATGTGCAGCATTTCTTTCATTCATCCATCATTTTATCCAACATTTTGTTGAGTTTGTAATGTTCTCGAGCATCACTGATATACAACCTAGGTGAGTTTCTTGGGGTGATAACAGAAGCCCTGTAACAGCTTGGGTTGAGTTACTAGTCCTGGAAGCCCTGGTTGGACAAACGCTCTGGAAGCCCTTGGCGGGTTGAGTTACTAGTCCTGGAAGCCTTAGTTGGACAAACTCTCTGGAAGCCCTGTATAAGCTGTGAGTTGAGTTACTAGTTCTGGAAGCCTTGGTTGGAAAAACACTCTGGAAGCCCTGGAAGGCTTGGATGGAGACCAATATGATGATGGTTTTTGGTGATGTCCGACCATGAGGTGGAATCACTATTTGATGGGTTGAGGTGGGTGGCCTCTGGAAGCCTTGGATGACTTTTGATTGATGTGTTTTATGAGATCCCACATTCATGCTTGGAATATGGCATGGGGGTGATTGGCTGAAGAGAGACTTGGCTCAGCCAATCTATGGTCTAGTGGAATGTGGTAGTCCCATCTCCGGTTGGTTCATTGCATTTATTAATTAAAAAAAAAATCATTCCCTTGATTTTCATGTGCAAATGTACTGATGTATATATGGATTTTGATGGCTGATATGTTTATTTTATTTTTGTTCATATTATGTTTTTTTTATATGCACATTTACCTCGGACGTTGTTACACTGAGCTACAAACGTCTCCTGAGTCTTTGACTGCTACTCGCTTGCAATTGTCGCCTAAGATATGACTGCATCAACTGACATTGATACTTCTGCTACTAAATATTGTGGGCCCTTGTAGGAAGGGTAATGATCCATGAGAAGAGTATACTGCAACTGTTTTTTCTATCCCATGGACCTTTCCCAAATCTTTGAAACTCTGGGACTAAGGCTCTACATTGCTCCACATCACTCCTAGAGGTATAGTTGCATACAAAGTGAGCTTTGATATATGCATATTGTTGTTTCTACTACTTTGTTGATGCTTCCGTACTACTATTGTAACTACTGCGATAATGGGTCCAATCTCCCTAGATCCTAAAGCACTAGCTTCCAGAGGGTTGCTCCCTCTGAAACTAGACTCCCTCTGAGTCTCGATCTTCTTGTGGGAAATCTCTCTGCTCCCTCATGGAAACCATGTAGAAAATATATATTTATAAACAAATATAATAAAAATATATGATACATAATATTCAATTTATCAAAACATATAAGCATTATAATGGATTGCTAAATTATCAACTCTTACTATCTTTTAAAAGAGGCACATTAAAAAAGTAAATAAAATATTCAATACCATTAATAAAATAAAATAGTTCAAATTAGAAGAATTAATCTATTTTAAAATTCCCAACCTGGACACCTTTATAGATCATTATGTATGACTCTGATACTCATCGATAAACACCATACAAAACACACAAAACATGAAAAAAAAATTAGCTATGAGATTTACATCTCAAACCTCACATCAATGTTTGCATTGTTCTAGATTTCTTGGATTGTGAACAAAATATCCCCTTGAAAATTACAAACTTGAAGGTTGCTACTTATTGTATAAAATAAAAACTATTGTCTTTTAAGTTTTATCTAAATACTATAGCCGACACTGCGCTTGAATCTTTGTCATTTTTATAACTTCAGGGATTTCATAAGTTATATTAATGATTTGCATTTTCAATTCTTTTTGTCATACAAGTACTGTATCACTACCACATAATACAATGAACATAATATCATAATGAATATGCGAACTGAGCAAAATTTTCTTATGGACTCTTCCATTGAGCTTGGAATAAATTTCACTAAAATATCATCTGAATAATTATTAACTATTAACATTATATATCACCATTTCCTTATTCTAAAGAGACAAAAACCTAAAATATAAATGACCCAAAGGAATGTAGTTTCATCTAGTATTGTAAACAACTTGTTGTACTCTTTCCATTAAAAAATTTTGAAGTATTTATGTATCATTATAATCATTCCCCTCCAATTTGGAATATAAAAATCGTAATAATATATTGAATATGATAGGAAATACGTTCTATATGTTGTAGTTTTTCCTGCTTAACTAATGCAATTAGATACTCTTTATAATTGTAAAAGGAAACCTAACAACAATTAATAATGAATCATTATAATTATTGGAACAAACAAAATCCATTCTATCTAGACAACACATTGTTACAGGGATCCCATCATCGTCACTAAGAGTGAGATATCTCCATCTCCATCTTGTACATATGGAATAAAGGGAATTAGCAAAAGAAACCAATGAATTAAAGGGAATAAAGGGAATTACAAAAGGAATCATTGAAGTAATGAAACATCATTATATATGCATATATACTCTAACAACGCGGTTGCAAAAATAAACACTTTAATCCTAAGCCTTAAACAAAGGGGTCTTAGAAATACTAAGCCTTAAACAAAGGGGTCTTAGTAATAGTATTGCCTGTGGATCGAATGAGCATTAATTTTGACGTGATTAATTACCACCAGAATGAAATAAGTAAATAGATAATCATAATCACACAATAATTAAACACATTAGAGGTAGAGATTAGTCTAAAGATTAACCTGAATGAAAATTCCAACATCAAATAGACATGTTGTGTTTTACATTGGTGTTTTAATTATCTAGACTATTACATCTTATATTTTCCCAAATTTACTTAGTTATCTTTCTCAGTCCTGTAATACTACAAATCCCTTAGAGTTATTTCTTGTCATATTAATAATAGAAAATCAACATAAAAACATTAACCCAACAAATTTATATTTACTTGTAATTCTTCTTGCCACAAGGTTTCCAAGTTTTCATGGGAATCCTTGACTGCATGGAATACCATGGAAATATCACCCACTTAAGCCATATGAGATTTAGTGAGTGCATGAGAGATCACCTTCAATATAAAGAAGTTGAAACACTATGATTTTGCATTGGGAAAATGATGCATATTCTTCATCCAAGGCCTCTTAACATCCTAATTCCCCGAACTTTGGTAATGACCTATTAATCTAAAAAACAATCAAAGTTTGAAAATCTCTACACATTTCTTTTGAATAATTTGTACACTATAAAAAATTAAAGGTCCAATTACATATATATGATCGCTGCAACAAATTCTCAATTCTCACTCTCCCAAGCCAAAAATGATGTCACAGTCTAAAATAATTAGCAACAACTCTTCCCATGTCTCTCAGGTGATCATGCATTCATCTCTTGCATTCCTACAACTTTATCAATTTTCATTGCAAGTATCGTTCTGGACATACACTATCTTACATCCCCCTGGCGACGATTCATCTAATGTGTGGTTATCTGCATGGAGGAGACCAATTGAAACGGTAAGTGATGGAGAGGATAAATTGAAATTGGTGGTGATTTCCAGGATAAATTGAAACAATTGGTGATGGTGACATTGATATGTGTCACAACATTTTTTAATCTTTTCACTTCTTCTTAATCCTAATAGGTGGCAATTAACAAATGGCAAGGTAAATTTTTAATGAGGGGTTTGTAAACTTTTAACTTAAACATGCTTTCATCACATGATTTAGATATGCAAGGAAGTTAGTGTTATGAATTCCATTCATTGATGTAGTGGTGACGATAAGAATATACTGACATCTTTCAATTTAGACCATCAGATAAAAAATATTAATTAGCAAAATGATTAAATTGCCCAATTCTAATAGGGAAACGTCTATCAATGTTCTTAATCTAAAACCCTTCAATTTTTAATATAAAACCCTTCATTTTTCATGGGAATCCTTGACTTCATGGGAGACCATGGAAATCTCAGCCACTTAAGCCATATGGGATTTGGTGAGTGCATGAAGGATCACCTTCAATATCAAGAAGTTGCAACACTATGATTTTGCAATGGGAAAATGATGCATATTCGTCATCCAAGAACTCTTAACATCCTAATTCCTTGAAATTTGGTTATGGCCTATTAATCTAAAAAATAATCAAAATTTGAAAATCTCTACACATATTTCTTCATAATTTGTATGCTGTAAAAAATTTATGGATCAATTACATACATATTGTAATAGCCCTGGTGTAAATTCCATGTAATAAAAGTGAATAAAGGCAAAATAATAACCACAGTTGATGGGACACTTATTCCAAGATGAATGTTGGGCAAGACATCCTAGGGGGTGTTCATTTGGTTTATTATGGCTAAGAAAATTGGCAAATGCAATGGTTAAGGCTTTGGAAAGGAAAAATGACATTTTGACACATTTATTTATGAAAATAATGGAAATTAGGAGAAAAAGGAGGTGAAAGGTCGCAGGTTTCATGTGAGGAGGAAATTAAAGGACAATATTGGAAAATGAAGAAAATAGAGGCCTCATTCATAAAAAGGTTTCTGAGGATTGGTTGGTAACCTTTTGTAAGTTGAGTTTTAGATCTCTCTCATTATTCTCTCTCTCTCTCACTATTGGAAACTTAGAGTTTTCTTGGAGCAAGAAAGGCAAAGAAGGCAAGAGGAAGCAAAGATCAAGCAACTACAACATGATTCTTTGAAGGTATCGATTTGCATGTGTATTTTCCTTGCTATATTTGGCATGCATGGTATTGCATGTGGTTCTTTTGCTGTTGTGGCATGGGTTTTGTTAGGTGTAACAATGTTTTTAGCCTAGCCTTGCCATCTCCGGAAAACCATGGTGTGATGGAGTTCTCATGTTTTGGTTGAGCTGGATTGTCGGATGGATTCGAATCTAAGTGGGGTGGATCTCCGAATGATAGAGCAGATGGCCTAGTGGTCCCTGGACTGGATTGTGGATCACGGTAAAGCCACTACCCTAGTGACCCTTGAGCTAGACTGCGGGTTGTGGTAAAACCATGATTGTGTTTCCTCGGTGGGCTTAGGAATCCTTGCCGGTGAATGACAGGATATACGATAAAGCCAAGAGGTGGTTTTCTCTCCATTGGGCCTAGTAATCCCGGGTTTGGGATATGCGGTAAAGCCTGGAGAGTGGGTCTCGGTTTAGGGCCTAGTGATCTAGGTTTGGATTGCGGTAAATCCTGAGAGACTAGGAGACAGGAAAATTCCTCACGGTGTAGGTGGATAAATCCAGTGGCATCCATGCTTGTTTGGCCTAGTGATCGGGTGGAGATCACAGTAAAGCCTATTATGATGTGTTCATTGTGTTGGCCTAGTGATCCGGGATGGATTACGGTAAAGCCTGGTTTCTATTGATGAGGGTGAGGTGGTTTAGCCTCAGTATGCCCTGGTTGGTTCTTTTGGTTTGAGTCCCACATTCATGCTTGGAATATGGCACGGGGGTGAATTACTGAAGAGAGATTTGGCTAAGCCATTCTATGGTTGGGTGGAACGTGGGAGTCCCGTCTCGGGTTTGGTTTTTGCATCATTAATGAAAGGTTATTTCTCCTTGTATTTATATGAGCATTTTGATGGATCATATGTGGTTTATATGGTTGTACTTTCATGAGTATTTCTATTGTTATTATGTTGGTTATATAGGTGTTTTATGACAACAACTGTGTATGGCTCTCAACATGTTTTGCTTGTAAATGAATGGATAATGTATCTATGGCCTAATAGATGGTAATGTAGAAAATGGAATGAGGGAACAATGGTTCTTAGTGATCCTCAGATCGGCACAAGATCCTATGTTTAATTCTGTTGGTTACACCTGTAGATTACATGCTTGCGACATGTTTGACAAAATTCCTGTCATGGATAATAGGGGTCTGATTAAGGTCTTGTTTAACTTACTGCTCATGCATGATTGTTTCCTTGTTCTTTTACTACTCCTAAGTTATCATTTCATTCTGGGTGGTGACCTGGGCTCTGGGCCTGAAAAAGTGGCTCAAATCCTGGGGACATTGGCATAACACTGGAAAATTGGGTCTCTAGACATTGGCGGGAAAACCTGTGAGAGCGACTTTGGGTTTCTGGATGCTTTCATGCCTATAGCATGAGAGCGACTAAGACTTAAGATGTCCAGAACATCAATGGGACCCAAGGACATGATGTCTGAGTGGTTGGCATGTCCCTTGAGGGTTCTGTTGCTGATGTGGATAGGTTGGTTGATGTGTTCCATCGATTCCACTTCCTTAAGGTCACATAGGAGGTCAAATCCAATCATAGTAGCCTCTCGTTGCATGTTTACCTCGGTTGGCTGGTTACTTGGGTAGATCTATTAGGAAGTAATACACATATGATAACTGCAACAAATTATCAATGCTCTCTCTCCCAAGCCAAAAATGACGCCGCAATCTAAAATCATCACCAACAACTCTTCCCATGTATTTGAGGTGATCATGCATTCATCCCTCACATTCCTACAACTCTATCAATTTGCATTACAAGCATCATTTTGGACATACACTATATTACATCCCTTGGGGTGACACTTCATCTAATGTGTGGTTATCTGGATGCATGAGGCCAATTGAAACGGTAAGTGATGGCAAAGTGAAATTGAAATTGTTGGTGATTGCCAAGCTAAATTGAAACAAATGGTGATGTCAACATTGATGTGTCACAACATTTTTTTATCTTTCCATTTCTTTTTAATCCTAATAAGTGGCAATTAACAAATGACATGGTAAATTTTTAATGAGGATTTGAATTTTTTAATTTAAACATGCTTTAATCACATGATTTAGATATGTACTACGAATTTCATTCATTAATATAATAGCGATGACCAGAATATAAAGACATTTTTCAATTTAAACCATAAAATAAAAAAACTAATTGATTTAAGTATCCAATTCCAATAAAAAATATCTATAACATAATTTTTAAAAATTATTAAATTTTATTTTTATAACCATTAAAAAAATTAAATAAACAAAATTCCTCATCATAATTTTTTCGCAGCCATAATCAATATTATAATTAAACTTATTTATAACTCAAATTTTACCGAGAATTACGTTGATACATGAATACGAAATTTTCGAAATTTATAACGTTTCGGCGTATAAAGTTTCAACGAAATGTGGACGAAATTTACATTGTTGTGGAAGCTCCTTCTGCTACGCTATTTGGAATGATTAAATTTTGGAAAGTGAAACGTTTTCTCCTACGCTCTTTTGGAATGATTCAGTTTTAGAAAGCAAAGAGTTTTTGGAATTGTCGTATGATATGATATCACCCAAACCGAGGAAACGTATGATATGATATAGATATAATACAAAAATAATAATAACCGCCAAGTTTTGAGCGGTCCTTGACAGACGACTGAGTGAGCTTCTTTCCGTTAAAAGAACGCAATATTTAAATCTTTATGTGAAGTAATAAAGTTTTAAAAGAAGGCAATATTTAAATCTCTATGTGAAGTAACCTAATTTTAAAAGTGTCTAATATATTTTTTAATGTGAAGTAACATAATATTTTAATGTGAAGTAACATAATTCTAAGAAGGTATGATTTCAATTTTTTTATCTGAAGCAATATAATTTTATCTGAGAAATAAAAATTGGAAAAAAAATACTTTTATATTTTTACTCATGATTTAGAGTACTACTAAAATATATAATTTTTATATTGTAAAAATATTTCAATATAATAATTAAATCAAAGATATATTTCAACTAATATATTTTAATATCAATTTTATTTATCTAAAGGAAAAAATATATAAAAAAACAAAAAAATAAATTTTTTCTTCTTCTTTTTCACACTCATTAGTGTTTGTGTATACTCCTATTTATTACATCACAAATTTGGGTAGTACACCCACATGTTGGCTACCACCATTATTTACCAGCATAGATCCATTTAAGTACAGATCTAACATGAGCCTAGAGGGATCAAATTGCTTCACGTGCAAACTTATTTACAATGTAAAATACAATGTGTTATTTTTCATTGTTTAAATTGTATTTTGAATGCTAAATAGAGTATACATAGGATCAAATAAACATTTTAACCATAAAAACTTATTTTTTCATGATATATACTTAATTTTATTAAATGATATATAATATATAAGCAATTGACATTAAAATGTTTTACATAACATGTACATCCATATATTTTACAATATAAATTAAATGTATTTTTATTAAACATATTTTTAAATATATGTCAATATTAATTGGTATAAAAATATTTTATCAATAACCAAATTATAAGATTTAAACATCTTACCCACACATTTTTTTACCTTTCATTACTTTACAATATATTCAATTTTTTTTATTGTAATTGACATTATTTTTCTATTTAAAATATAATTTTTAACTTAAAAAAAATATGTAAAAAAATACACATCCCTTTATATTAAAGGTAAATTAACCCAACAAACCTCTAGGCTCTATTATTTCCTTTTAAATTTTACTTGTGAATTTTTTGACGACTGATATAGATACATAAATCCATACACTATCTATAAAATTTAAATAAATTCAACCTTGAACGAGGAAGCCTGTTAGTAAACCATGAATTGATATTCAAATTTATTAGATAATGACTATCTTGCATGCAACACTGCTTTCATTCCATGCTTTCGCATTCAAAAATGAAAGTTTATTAAATCTTGAATTCTTCATTCCGGGAGTTCGCGCTCAGGAATTAGAGAATTTGACAAGTTCAAAGAAAAAAAGACACGACCAACTTATTCTGTATAGGGAAGCTGACACAACATACATAAAACACATCAAATCGGAACCAGCGACTAATAAGACAGAACCTCCATCTTAACCTGTATAGGGAAGCTGACACAACATGCATAAAATACATCAAATCGGAGCTAACTAGCGACGGCTAAGACTAAACCTCCATCCTTAGCAACGAACTGGCATGGCATTAGCATGTGGCGTAGCGGAGATCTTGCTGAAGTGTTTGAATGGCGGTGGTCGGTAGACAAATTGGCACCACGATCTTTTCGATTCCGCTACTTGTGCTGCGCACACGAACGTACATTGATTCGTTTGGGTCCGCAGCCACTGCAACGCCTCCATACTCCGCTTTTCCCCACCCAAAATCCACTCCTGCAAAATCAACTTTGGAGTGATCATTGGTCATGAAAGAGCCGACCAGAGTAGGAGCAGTATGCCCTACCACTTCCAGCATGTCGATTTGGGTTCTGACGTACTCATCGTCAACAATTCTTTTGGCGTCACTAATTAATTTAACAGCAAAAGACAGTGGCTTTTCTATTAAATCCCCTGCTCTTGCCACGGCGAAGGAGACACTGAGTCCGTTGCCATAGTAACCATTGGGAAGGGGCGGTTGAAGCCTGGATCTGATATCTATTGGAAAGACCAAACTCGATTCCTGGTCGGCGGGGATATTGAGAACCTTGCATCTGGAGCGCCACAACCAAGCTGATAATACTTCAAATGTGGAACACTTCCCTCCCACTTGGCTTTTCAGATCTGCAATTTCTTCTGGCCCGAACAAAACTGATACAGTCTGCATTTCTTCTTCCACTTGTTGTTGCGGCGTGTATTCATCATCTGCACTGAGATTTAATGCATGGTGGTCGGCATATTGGTCATCATCTGTGAGATCTAATGTATTTGTGCGGGGTTGGAGGATTTCCCTATTCCAAACAGGGAGAATCGAAGGCTGAGACGCCCCTCTCGCCATTTCAGCTAGGGCCTTCAAGAACTGGAGGATTCCAATGGCGTCGGTCATGCAGTGATTGAACCTCAAAGCAAATATGAACCCTCCGCATTTCAAACGCGTCACCTGAGAATGTAGATCATGGAGACTGATTTTATCAATGTGTGTAGATCATGGAGACTGATTTTATTAATGTGTGAGATCGGTAATCGGATCTTACACAACAACATGAAATAAATTAAATAGAAAATTAAATGGCATGAATTCATAATAAACACTGACTTTATCATATTTTAATATAGAATTATTTTTATTTTAATTTGATGAAGTTAAAAGGTTTATATTATATTATTTTAATTTTTTATTTAATTTTAATTTTATTTTTACGGGATAAAACACTGCCCCTATTGAGAATACTCCATTATTAATAATTAAATTAAGATTTTGATAATTCTATTTTAAAATAAACTCTTTACATCATAATTGTAAATTTTTGAATTTAAAAATATTTTCAATGAAATTCACGTTTAAATTTACCTTTATTTATCAAATTATTTTGTTAAAAACAAAAATAAAACGGAAAAAAGACGAAAGAGACTGCGGGGCGGAACAGAGTATCATAAAAAGCCTTTCTACGAACATTAAGGGACAGGACCACCTTACTTCACTATAATTAAACTCTAATTATGATTCACCACCTTAATTCACTATAATTAAAGTCTAATTATGATTCATTTTTCAATAATTCTAGGAGTTTTCTCGCCAGTTTTCTCGAATTCGCTGTAAATTTGTATATTGTATTGCATTGTGTTTAAGATAAATTGGTAATCAACACTGATGCAGTTAGAAAAATATAAATTTATTTGCAATTATTTTGTATCGCTAATCTAAATTACATTCAGGGATATTTTTTTTATTGAGGCCATATGTTGTACACCTAATGCTTTTCGGATCTAGAAATATGGACAAGTACTACTTTAAACAATTGAATTTTTTTATTCATTAAATTCCAAAATATTTGTAAAATTTACCATGAAAATATCACAATAAACTTCATTCTATTGCAGAGTCCAAAAATATGGTTAGACACTAAATTTCCAATAATGCTAATATAGAAAAGGCATGAAAATATCACAATAAACTTCATTCTATTGCAGAGTCCAAAAATATGGTTAGACACTAAATTTCCAATAATGCTAATATAGAAAAGGCAAAAAAAACATACATACATACCTGAAAAAAGAAGAAGAGAACACAACATACCTGAACGATAAGAAGTGGAGAATTGGTAATGGTTTCGGATCCAGGAGGTTGATAGAGCAATTCATCCAGACAGGGAAAGGGCGGACATATAACGTCTCCAAAGTCTTTCAAGGAAAGATGAGGGGCATCAGCTTCTACAAATAATACTCCTTCTCCAGTGCACTCGAGTTGGAGCTTTGAATTGTCTGCATCCCTCAGTCTTCCTGCAAAAGGGAAGTAATGCACCAAGGTCTTGCTCAGAGCTTCTCTAATAGTCTTCACTGGATCCTGATTTTTCATGGAGGGATTATAGCGATAAAAGTGGATGAGAGGAACATGGAGTCTGAGTATAGCAGGATCGTCGAGGTTGGAAAGGTATAGGAACCGATCCGTAATGGGAGGTGGCAAAGCGGGTGTCACGAGAATCTCTGGTTGCCGGGTGATACCCATGTTCATCCCCACAGCAGTGGGGTTGGGGTTAACGTGAGAGAGAACGGGCGCCATGAGGGCTTCGGACTGTCTGCAAACTCTATATCTCGAAAGAATACCCACAACTTGAACTTTACTTGCTGCTGAGAGAAGACAGTGGCTGTGAAGCGATCCAAAACTAATGCTAACTTCTGACAAACGAGGATTTTAGTGGCTGTGGAGGTTACCAGTAAAGCTTTGCATGGTTGGACTCTTTATGGATGCAGAAGGATTGATGTCAACTTCTGTATAAAGTTATATATTTATGGGGTTGGTGAAGAACCCACAAAAGTCATACGTGGGTTGGGTTGGGCAGGTGAAGGCTTTACAGACATGATAGATCGAGCAATGGGCCGAACATGAATATTATCTATGATGTGACATGCGATCAAGGATCCAGAATTTTAAAATGAGGTCACATGCTACATTACATGATTATTCAGAGAACAATTTTAATGAATGGTTAACTATTAATTTTAAATCCGAAGGTATATGTTCATTCCACTGTGTAGGATGGAATATATATATATACACATTTATATATGAATGGGAAAGAAATCTACATTTTAAATACAATATTAATTTTTAAAGGTTAACATCTGATAAATAATTTGAAATGGTATATGATTAATGTTTTAAATATTTGAAATGAAGTGATATGATACATAATATAACAACATAGTTATTATTAATCTTAAATGGAAAGGTATATATATTTATTTTTCAAGAATAAAAAATAAAAATAAATTAAACATACATTTTAAAATATATATTTTTAATAAAATATGTTTTAGTGATTTACAGTGTTAAAGTTTAATTAACCAGTAATATGATTAATGATAAAAATTATATAATATGTTATAATTAATAATAACAAAATTATTTATGAGGTGTAAAAGATAGTTTTTATTAGTTAATGTAATTCTATAGAGAGTGAATTAACAAAATTAATTTATGAGGTGTAGATAAGTTGATTTGTGTGGGGTTTAGTTTTTATTAGGTTATATGTTTAAATTCTATAGAGAGTGAAGAGGGGTTAAAAATGAGAACTATTTTTTGAGATTAAACTATTCCAAATGACATCCAAGCTCAATCAAATTTCACACAATCCTAGTAATAAAATCTCACTGTAAACAGATTAATCTTCAATCAATGTGTTTCTAAAAATTAAATACTCGTGAACAGATTAATCTTCAATCAATGTGTTTCTAAAAATTAGATGCCTGACATTGCACAGGCTAAGAATAAGAAACACCAGGAAATTCAACTTTACTGACACTAAAACCCTCATCAGGGAAGCGATGCAGAACAAGTCAGCTGCTTAAAAAAATTCTACCCTGAGGGAGATTCAGAAGTACATGAGTGACATCTCGGTAACAAGAAATCACCCAACTCAGCTGGCTCGCCCAATAATACTTGCTGCTGAGGAAAGACAGTGCCAGTGAAAGCGATCCAAAACTAATGCTTATTCCTGACAAACGAGATTTAAATGACAGTCATGGACCGGATTACTCTTCAACTGCCCACCGAATAACATTAATTCATATGATAATTCACCCAACTATCACGGCATGCAATAACTATTTCTGTCACAATAATGAAGATCCGAGAGAAACGTCCACCCATACGTGGTGAATAGGAAGGCGGGATTTTATGTATGAAAGGGGAGTGCCAGCGACTTGTTTCTCCAATGACAGGAAAACAGAAAGCAGGGTATCCAGTTTTAAAAAGCAATCGGCATGTTTAGGGCTCAGGTTGTTCTAACTTTCCTTTTCACATTCGGCGTAGTTAGGGATTCGGTTGATGATAAAGATGCATGGGACACTCGGTCCCAATTTCCCATGTTACAACCCTCAACCCACCCTGCTTCTTGGCTCTTCCGATAAACTGCACAGCAATCGCGAGGAAAATAATGGAAATTTTAGGAGGAATTTGAAAAAAATAAAGCAGGAATTTTTAGAATTTGGGTTACCATTAATAAGTTTTAGGTTTATGGGTGCGTAGAAGTTATGGATGGTATTAATCTATTTTCACCCTTTAAAAAACAATTCAAATACTCTAAATCTTTTAAATTTCTTGAATTTTTTCGCCAGAATTTCGCTATCAGCCTCCGTACACAACGCCAGCTCTGATTGCAGAAACTAAATAGGAGCAGAAAGGAGGAAGGGTATTATTTAATGCCGGAGAAGGTTTCGGCCTACAGCCCATCTACTTAGAGTTTTGATTGCGCCCTCCTCTTTACAGTTGTTTGTATAGCTGAAGAACATGCATGCCGCGTTACGTACCATTCAAGCTCTGTGGTCCTATAGATCACCTTTATTTTTTCACTTCTATTTCTATTTCTATGTTTCATCTCCATTTGCCTGTTCTCTAATGTTATAGAGCTATCATATTTGACTTTTGGTGCTTTTAAAGTTACAGAATTTTATTAAACAAACTATTAATGTGAAATGGGGGGATATATATTCATTCGACTTTGTATAATACGGGAAATTTTATTTTAATAAATAAAAATAATAAATATATAAATCTATCTTAAATAAAATATTAATTTTTTATTATTTAAAAGATTAAAATTTAATAAAAAATTGAAATGTTTTGGTTTTATTTCCAATTTAAAATAACAGGTTTTTTTTTTTTTAATAATATGTTATATAATTAATAATAACAAAATTAAACTATTTTTCAGAGACAACTTAATTAGTCATGGTTTTGAAAATGAAGTGTTATGTGTGAGGAGGTTCAAAGTTCAAATCCCTTGATTCACTTGTGCTTGCAGAAGGTGTAGATTAGTTGGTTTATGGAGGGGAGGAGGATGGGAGTCACAGTTTACGGAATTAAACTATCTCAAGTGGCATGCAAGCTCGACTCTTTGCACAATAGTGATAGCACCCGACAATGCAAATCTTTTTTCATGCAATACTAGGGTTGTCCCCGGTGTAGGCTTAGTCTAATTCCATATATATATATATATATATATATATATATATATCTATATTTCTCTTATGGTGGTGGACATCATGGCAGCAGTGGTGGAGGGGAAAGAGCTAACCTGTCGTCTCTTGGCACTAGGAGTACATTTGGATGGGTACCTACCTGCCCCCCTCATGTAAGATTAATCAACCCACTTGATTGTATGGCTCATAACTAGTGAACTGGCGGTAAGAGGTGTCGCGCAATGAAGTCTTAGATGGAGTTAGCAAGGGTTCATTCGCGCCTAAAGTTGGTGGGGAAATTCTCACTAAGGGAATTGAGAACCCAACTTTGTGCAATACTCTAAAGTAGAGGAGAAAGTGAGTGTGCTACCAAAGATTGGGTGCTTGATATTGGACACACTAGTGACCGAAGAAACTAATACATCCAGGCTATTCAACATCAAATGACACACCAAGACCCTCATAGGGAAAGTGATGTAGGATAAATCAACAATTTAAAAGAATTTCGCCAACATGTTGAGGGAGATTCAAAAGTACATCCAAAATTTACACTCTTATGTGCTCAACATTAGAGCCAGACTCACCCAATTGGAGTCACATCTTGGTGGCAAGAAATCACATAGCCTGGATGGTTTGACCATCAATACGATACTCAGAGGTTTCCAACTCTTTTGGCTAGTTCAATGCATTTGGATGAATTTCTCTCTTGGTGTTATTTCAATTATGTTTTTTAATCGGTGATGGCACGGTAACTGGTTATTTGGTTTATGGTTTTATAGTTTAAGTGTAGCCACAAATCTTTTTGAATGTCCCTTTAGTATTTTGGACTGGTATACTACATTTTGGACTCTTTCTATAGCACCTAATGGTCATACATGTTTCGTTTCATGGTAGTGTGCACCAAGGAGGATCATTGTGTTTTGTAGATATTTGTGATATATTAATAGAAGGATGTTACTAATTAACAAAAAAACAAAATTAAATAATAGATATTATTAAATTTAAACTCATTTAAGTTTTTAGAATGAAAAGTTATAAATATAAAGTATATATTCATTTAACTTTTTGGAAGATATATATTCCTTCAATTTTTTTTTAAATGACCTAGATCCATATTAAGTTTGGACCTATCAAGCTTTTGGAGGGATCAAATGTCTCAAGCCACAAACCTCTTTTTTTAGTGAAAAATTTGAGGAAGGGTTAGATCCATAGATAAAATGGATTTAGATGGTTTAATTATTAATAATTAATAATAATAATAATTATTTTTCTTATTTTATTTTATTTTAGGTAATTTGACAGAGCCAAAATGTTTACATAACCTAACCTAACCTTACCACGTGTCTTACACAATAGGTTGTAGAGAACCTCTTAACACAATGATGAAAAAAATAAATAAATTATATTATAATATTATTATATTAAAACATATTTTTATTAATAATATTCTCATTATTTTAACAATTTTATTATGGTTTATATATATATATATATGATAATATAGTTTGAATTATTGAAATCACATAGGAGAAGTTTTGTTGATGCCTATGGAACCAACCAATGTGGTTCATCGTGAGGACAAGATGGAAAATCAGACCATGAAATACTATTAAATAGAGAGAGCACAATGTAGAGACAATTAATTTACAATGGTTAGAATATAACAACTAGTTTTGACTCGATAAATATATTTAATTAATAAAATATTTTAGAATGTTAAAATTGATTGTTAGAGAAAAAAAAAATTATTTATTTATTTAATTAATTTATAAATTTATCTATTTATATTTTTTAGTCAGCCACACAATAAAATAATAAGACAACAACTAAAACTATCTAAAAGCACAAACTAAGGAAATTGTTAACTTAGGGTCACTTAAACAGTATTAATAAAAAAAAATCATTTTTTTTTTAAATCCTATAAGAAAAACAACTCTACATCCTATACAAAAAACACCCTAGATAAGAATTGTCATTTCAATACCTTAGAAAAAGACATCTACAACCTAAGGAATGAAGGCAATATCCTTTTGCTTGGAGACTTTAATGCTTGGACTGTTACTAACCAAGCTATTATGTTAAGTAACAACTCTAACCCCAACCCCTTGTGGCTTGATGAGGATAGTCACTTAGATAATAGATTCAAGAGAAAATATGAAGACATGATCGAGAACTTATTCAACATCGATCTCCTCAAACTTTGTAGTTCCCATGACCTAATCATTTGTAATGGTATTAATAAATGGCCTCTCTCTGGCCAGATGACCTGTTTCCATGCGCTGGGTAGCAGTGTCGTGGATCATGTGATCTCTGACATCCATGTCCTCAACCATATTACAACTTTGAGCTTCTTAACTGGTACAAGCTTGACTCTGACCACATACCCTTGTCTTTATCCCTCAATCCTGTTATGCTTAACACCCACATGCAGGAGAACATTGAAAGCAAAAGTCACATTCACTTTGATAGAAGTAATTTCGACATTTTCTTAAGGGATTTGGAAAGGAATTTAGGCTCCCTAACTTATAATAACAACATTGATCAAATCTAGTCATTTCTGGGTCAATTATAGTCGTTTGCCTGGTCTAGTCCAATATAATTATTTCTCAGTCAATCCTAGTCGTTGCAAAGTCTAATCTCCCTAGTTAAGATATTGCCATGATTTTATTCTTCAACTTTTCCTGACGATGAACCACACTTGCTGGTTCGAAACACGTCAACAAATGTACTATCATGTGATTTACGCTGAAATATTTTCTCATAACTTGATCAAATCGATTACCATTTTACTATTACCCTTTCCACCATGATTAGAAAATTCTCTAATAAGAATTCGTATATGAAAAATAATAGAACTTCCAATCCTTAGTATGACAAAGACTGTAAAATTTCCAGGAAAGCAATTAGAGACATCCCTAATGATAACATTAAGCTCCAAAATATAATTATATACAAAGCTCTCATTAAGAGGAAGAATAGGTCACATATTAATAAGAGACAAGAGCATCTTCTCCACCTTTCTAAAATTGCGCCCAAATTTTTTTGGCGGAATGTGCTTGTTCGTAAAACTAAAGATAATCATTCTATCCCCCTAGAAAATTGGGATAACTATCTTAAGAAGTTGTATAACTCTCCGAACACCATAGGAACCATCTTAAACATTCCTATTAAGGATGATATTTTTTCTCTGGAAGACGTTGAGTTTGGGATTAATAAGCTCACTGATGGGAAATCCAAAGATCTTGAAAGTTACCAGGCTGAGATCTTTAAAATGGGAAACTCTATCCTCATTCCTCATCTCCACAAGATTCTCAATTTGGATGTAAAGCATGGATTCCCCAAGCTTTGGACGCAAAGCCTTATTGTTCCTATCTTCAAAAATGGGGAAAAACATTCCCTCTAACTAAAGGACCATCATGATTAGCCACATCCTAGCTAAGTTTTATGGGCTCATTCTGGCAAAAGGATTAGCCTTTGGCTTGAGAACCAGGGTAAAAGAGCTAAAGGGCAAGCTATTTTTAGGAGACATCACTCGACCATCGACCACCTTATCACCCTTAGGATCATCGCGGAGGAATTTTTCAATAGTAAAATCAATCTGTTATGTTGTTTTGTGGACTTTAGAAAAGCTTTCGACACTGTCCCTTGAGATAAGCTTTGGGAGAGGCTTGAAGAGATCATGGTTCCTCCTGAACTGAGGATTGTTATGATTCGCCTCTACGAGGTTGTCATTGCCAAGCTTAAGACCAACGAAGGGCAGTCTAACGATATTAAATGTAATATTGGGGTTAAGCAAGGTTGCCTCCTTTCGCTACCCTTTTTCGTATATACATCAATAAACTAGAGGAGTGTCTGGAAACTAAGGGATGCAAATGCATTGAGCTCAATGGTATTATCATTACTCTTCTCCTTTATGCTGATGATATCGTTCTTCTTGTAAGGAGCCATGATGACATATTACAAGTAGCTTAAGATTCTTCATGTTTATTGCTCCAAGATGGGTATGACAGTTAATACCGACAAGACTAAGGTCATGATCATTAAATCCAAAAATATCACCCATGGCAGTTTCGTCTATGATAACCATTGTCTTGAGCAGTTTTATTCTTATAAATATTTGGGTATTGACTTTCCTCATCATCTCAACTTGAATTATAGCATCGAGAAAAGAATTATTGGAGGTTGGAAAGCTTAGTATGAGCTTGAAAACAATTGTAAGTCAGCCAATCTTTACATTTAGAGTAAAAAATGGTTCATCTTTGAGACTCTCGTCACCCCTGTTATCTTATATGGATGTGAAGTTTGGGGTGTAGTATATCTAGGGAGTCATGGAGAAAGATTGAGATGATCCAAAAACAATTCATAACCTATAACTTCAAGATCAAGGGAAATACTCCCTATCCTATCCTCTTGATCAAAGCTAGCATGTCCCCCATTGAAAGTGTGGCTATGTTTAGATATTTGATGTATAAGAAGAAGTTTCACAATATGGAATCCAAGAGGCTCCCAAAAATTTCTTTTAACTTTAGCCAAAACCCCCACTTGCACCTCGAGCGTGGGTGGCATCAGAATGCTCAATATTGGATCAACCTTTGGGGGATTAAGGAGGAGATCATCATGGAATGCAAGGAAAATATCAAAGATACTATTACCTCTAGTTTTAAGGACAAGATGTGGGGTACTAAGGAGCTGGAGGGTAAAAGGAAGCTAAGGTACTATAAGGAGGTGATCAACACCACCCTTGATAACCAAAATTATCTCTCTATGTTGATTAGCACTAAGAAGAAAATGAAAATTGTTAGGATTAGAACTAGCTCTCAAGAGATTCAGAGTGAGATCGAGTGATGGTCTACTCCCAAGACTCCCTGGGATGATAGAATTTGTCAGATTTGTGATACTAAGAAGGTGGAAGATGAAAAACAATTCCTTTTACACTGCCCGGCTCTTGCCCACATCCACTCTCAATTCGCTATCATCAGCCACACCTCCAATCTTCTTGACTTATTAAGCCAACCCAACTATAGCAATCTTGGAATGCTTCTTTCCTTGCTCTTTGATCACAAAAACAAGATTTTGAAGAATGACAATTAGACTCTCTTTTCTTGAGGTTCGATAGACCACATTGGTCTTAGTGGACGTTAATCGTCATCATCAATAATAATAATAATAATAATAATAATAATAATAATAATAATAATAATAATCATAATCATAATCATAATCATAATCATAATCATAATCATCATAATAATTATAATATTATTATTTTTTTAACAACAAATAATAAAATAGTAAGTCAATTGAAAATATCTAAAAATTAAACTGAAAAAATTATTATCTAAGGGTCAAACTTAGATAATATTAATAAAAAATAACATCATCTAAGGGAAAAAGTTAGATAATATTAATAATAAAAAAAGGTGTAGTCTAACTGAAATGGCTTTTTTCATGACCATTTTTCTCATTAATTTTAATTCGAATCCAAGAGGTTTTTTAAAACTTGAGTTTAAATTGCTTAATTTGCATAATTCGAGTCCCCAAGGGGTTTTCAAGGGTGTTGAATCCATGTATGCATTCAAAAATGTATTTTAAACAACAAAAAAAATCTTGAAATTGTATTTCAAGATTTTAATAACTTCCGGTAAAAAAGGTTATTTCGTCTATAAATTAGACTATGCCATTAAAAAAAATATCATTATCTAAAGACCAAAGTAAGGTAATATTAATAAAAAAAAATCATTATCTAAGGGCCAAAATTAGCTAATATTAATACTAATAAAAAATCATTATCTAAGGGCCAAAGCTAGGTAATATTAAATTTAAAAAATCATCATCTAAGGGCCAAAGTTAGGTAATATTAATAAAAAAAATCATTATCTAGGGGCCAAACTTAGGTAATATTAATAAAAAAAATCATTATCTAAGGGCCAAACTTAGGCAATATTAATAAAAAAAATCATTATCTAGGGGCCAAACTTAGGCAATATTAATAAAAAAAATCATTATCTAAGGGCCAAACTTAGGCAATATTAATAGAAAAAAAATCATTATCTAAGGGCCAAACTTGGGCAATATTAATAGAAAAAAAAATCATTATCTAGGGTCCAAACTTAGGCAATATTAATAGAAACAAAATCATTATCTAAGGGCCAAACTTAGGAAATACTAATAACAATAAAAAATCATTATCAAAGGGTCAAATTTAGGTAATATTAATAAATAAAAATCATTATTAGACTTAGGTAATATTAATAAAAAAAAAATCATTATCTAAGGTCAAACGTTGGTAATAGTAATAATAATAAAAAATCATTATCGAAGGGTCAAACTTAGGTAATATTAATCAATAAATAAATAAATCATTATCTAAGGGCCAAACTTAGGTAATATTAATAAAAAAGCTCCAAACTTTGAGTTTAATAAATTAAATCATGACAATAATATGGATGACAATAATAATACTACTCTTATTAATTATAATTATTATGACATAGGGAGAACTTTCTTCCTTGGTTGGAGTAGTTAAGACACCGACCACAACACTTATACCAAGCAAGGAGGTCACAGCTATACAAAAGAAACCGGAATGGCTCATGCTAACCCGTTAGGGGCGAGAGGAATTGGTACTAAATGGTCAGTTGAATTTACTTTTGCCCAGATTCATGGATTTTCCAATGCGAGAGATGTACTCGAATTGGTTACCCGACCTCTACGACGTAACGAAAATTTAGATAACTTGGAGTGGACCACCCTGGTTCGAAAGAACAAATAATTATGATAGAATTTATAATTCATTATCCTCCTCTTTTAATAAAAGGGTGATAAATCTCTCTAAATTTTCTTTTGATCCCTCACCTTATAGTCTTTTAAAAAAGGGTTAAACTTTGCCCTTGCCCCTAGGAAGATCCTGGTTGAGGAGATTATTTGCTTCATTGAATTTGGCATCAAGGATTTTCCTAATCACATTAAAGATGTCATTAGGCAAGATTGTTCTATTATTCTTAAGAAAGTTAGACCTCCTAAGAGTAATATTAGCAAGTCATAATTCGAAGCCATTAAACCTTTAAACAACAACCCTAATATTGTTGTCCTTAAAGCTGATAAAAGAGGGGCAGTTGTAATCTTAGATAAAGATGACTACCATAGAAAAATGTTAGATCACTTGTGCAACAGTGGGAGCTATAGAAAGCTCAGTAAGAACCCCCTAAAAAAGGTTTCAAAAGTTATTGCCTTGGCTATTAAATCTAATAATTCTGTCAGCTCCATAAGCCACAAACTTATTGAGAGCAACCCTCTCACTCTGAGAATCTATGGGCTTCCTAAGATTCACAAGGAGGGGGCTCCCCTTAGACCCATTTCAATACTATAGGTGGGCCTACGTATCTTCTAGCTAAATATTTAGCCCGAAAGCTTAGGCCTTTGGTTGGTCGTACCGATTCTTTGTCAAGGACCCTTGCTCTTTTGTTAATGAGTTAAAAGAGGTTAAACTTGAGCCTGGTGATATTATGGTTAATTTTGATGTTGTTTCACTCTACACCATCATCCCTATTAATGAGGTTGTTAAGGTGATCAAACATGTCACTGACCGTAACAAAACCAATCTTGTAGAGATTTTCCTTACCTCCACTTTCTTCAGCTTTAAGGGTGAATTTTATGAACAAATATGCGGGGTTGCTTTGGGCTCTCCCCTCTCTCTCGTTGTTTCTAACCTGTTCAAGGAGGATTTTGAATCTAAAGCTCTAGCTTATGCTCAATTTAAACCTAACAAGTGGAAATGGTTTGTGGATGACACCTTCATCTTATTGCCCCAAGGTCATGAAAAATTGGATCTATTCTTTCAACATCTCAACAATCAATCAAGATCCATAAAATTTACAATGGAGACTAAAGTTGATGGTAGCTTGCCCTTCCTTGATGTGCTTGTCTCGAAGAAAGATGATGGTTCTTTCTCTCACCAGTCTTTTCGTAAGAAAATTCAAACTAAACAATATATACATGAAATTCTAATCATTATCCATCCCAAAAGATAGATGTTCTCAACACATTAGCCACTCAAGATTTAAGGGTTTATGATGAAATCCATCTCATGAAAGAGAGAACTCATCTCCTTAATTATTTTTAGAATAATGGCTATAAAAGACACCGGGGTATCAAAGCCTTTCTAAAAGCTAGCAAAGGTCCTAGGACTAAAAAAAGACTTTGGAATTTACCTCTAGTGTCCAACTTCCCTTTATCCAAGGGACTAAGGACAAGATTACTCAGATTCTTAGGAGGCACAAGGTTTCTTCCACCTTTATACCATTAAAAATCATTCGTGGCTCCTTAAGATCTATAAAAAACCCTATGGAGCCTAAAAAAATGAAAGGTGTTTATCTAATTCCATGTTCCTATGGAACCCCTACATTGGAGAAACTGTTTGTTCCATAAATTAGAGGATTCAAGAACAGCAGCTGACCTAAGACATTGTGGGACTCACTCCTCTGCTTTAGTTGAACATGATTATAAGTTGAAGCACCACATATTTTTAGAGAATTCTGATGTCCTTGCTAAGATCGATCATTTCCATCATCGTAAATTGAGGGAAGCCATTAAAATCGAGAAAATCTACAATACGCTAAATAAGGATGATGGTTGGAAGATCAAAACTTCCTAGATCCCAATCCCTTTGTTCCTAGAACTTTCCTTTTCCTCCAACTCTCGGTTTCCTTTTCTTGTTAGGTTTGTGTCTTTTATTTGGATCTTTTATCTTTTCAATTTATTGGTTGTCCTTTTGATTCCTTTTATTTATTATTTTATTTATTTTTTATTAAATAAATATAACTTCGCGCGAGAAAAGTGCTCACATCACACAACAAACCAAAAATAAAATTCATATGTACAAGGTGCAATATAGTCTAATAGGTCACATCAAGTTTTTCCCACTACTAGGCATAGTCCAAGGATTCCCGTACATGAAATCATGGGATATTGTGGGTACCATATGGCACAACTTGATGTGGCCATACCATAGAGAGTTTGATTTGCTAGATTACTAAAGGTTCGTGATGCTAAGGAAAGCCTTGAATTATATCGTTATTAAGAATGACTCGAGGACATAAAGGTTAGTGGTCTTCTGACCTAGTGCAACTCCTTGACAAGGAGTATGAAGACATAAAGGGGGTACAAGACACTCGTCAATAGGAGGATTTGAATTGGATAATTAATTTCCAATTTCAGTATCATAAATTCAAGGCTTGACTTGATCCAAGGGTGGAACTTCCATGGATGGCCTAGAAAATGCCCCCTAGCCCAATTCAAGATTTACTTTTCCAAGCTCTACCAATTTTTGTTCAGGAGAATAAAGGCATCAAAATGAATAGTCTCCTTGGATTTAGAAAATGAATCCATGAATTCCAAGATGAATTTATGAGAAGGAAACTCACTGTCAAGGGAGTCACATGGAATAAGTGGAGTGGTGACCTGTGGGGACAAGGAATCCTGATCAAATTCCACATTAGGATGGTGTTTTTGACCAACATCAGGAGGTGTTGACGAGCCTACTGAAGAGGAAATATATTCCATTGAATGTGGAATAGGCACACCATACTAATGTATTTCCGAAGGAGAAGGAACCAACCAAGGGTTAAAAGATATATGGGGTCCACCAGTGATGAAAGAGATCATGTGAATAGGAGAAACCAAATAAGGAGTGTTAGGCAGGGGTAAAGGAAAGATGCTGATAAGTGATGGGATTTTGAATATCCCCACACCAACACTCTCATAAGTTGAAGAGTTATCTCCAACATCTGGAAAAAAAGTTCCCATAGTGGTAGACTTGGTCAATGACATGCAATATTCTCAATGATTAATTAGGACAATATTACCTTCATGAGGAAAGTGAAGCACACAAAATACTAAAGACACAATAATGGTGATAACATAGAACCAACTATGGCCATGGAAGAAATTGCAGTCTAAGGGAGCATCAACAACTTCAACATCGACATGCATGGTTCCCCCCTATCTCAATGGCAAATGAAGGAAGGAAAACTTAAGGGATGAAGGTATGATCATCAAAGGCTTGTAGAGTAGTACTTGACTTAATGAGTGTTGGAGAAACAATAGCTTTCTACCATACCCCAAAGCCCCTAAACATCGTGCAGTAAATATAACTCCATGGAATCCATGTGCTTGTTCCTCAAAATGCGGAGTCTTTGACCAAACTGGACCAAGTTGGGTTGCGCCCAACATGCACCATGGTATCCTAAATACTAGGGATATTTACCATGGTATTCACCCATAGTAATGAGAGCGGCAATGGATATTTGACCCATGGTAATGGCTAAGGCCTAAGCTATATAAGGAGATGGAGATCAAAGTGTTTTGTGTGCAAGTTATGGGTTATTGATGAATAGTTTGATCTGAAATACATATGCACCGTGGAGTATGATGATGGATGAGATCCAATAGGTATGAAATGACTATGCATTAAATAATTTGATTATGGGTTGGTTTTATCTGTGATGATAATGTTTTGATGTGTGTGTATGGGTTTGACTAAAGTTCTGTTGTGCAACGAAGGGATGAGTCGATAATTACGGATCGATATGCAGGTTTGTTTTAGAAAAATCTCGTATATACATGGATCATATTTTGAGTAGTAACGTATCTATTCTACAGTATGGACATATATGTACATGGGTATCAAAATGAAAGGCACGTACATACGTGGAAGAATTTTGTAAGGGTCGCATACATATGCTAGGGTTTTGTTGAATATGTTTTCTGATAAGATTGATCAGTCTCGTTAAAAACGCTCGAGTGCGCCCCAACTGCTAGGTCAATCCTCGAACGCGCCTTGGCCCTCGGCTCCCTGTCATGGCCCCTTCAGAGGCTCCACTGGAGGCAGCTGACGATCAACAGGCCTTCTCAGCTCTGGTTAGATCCTTAGCACCTTAGAGGCCTCGCCCAATAATCTCCAAGTTCGTGAAAAAGCTCGATGTTTTGCAGGAAGTTAATCTGCCCCCAACTCTACCTCGCATGGCTACCCTTGCTCTAGCAGAACGAGGTCTCATCGGGAAATTTACTGAACTTTGGCCATCACCGAAAATAGTGCAAAGATGGGTGGAAAGGAATTGGTTTGATAAAACACATGGCAAAATCTCCATATGATTCTGTGGAAAAGGGTATTTTACCTTTCATTTTGAAACAAAAGAAGATAAAGACTTGATATTCAGGAATGGGCCCTATTTCATGGATTCAAGAGGTTTATACCTCAACAAATGGACTTTGGACTTCGATCCTGAGTTGGACATATCGAGCGTTGTTCCTGTCTGGGTTCATCTTCCTCATCTTCCTCTTCACTGCTAGGGAGATGATTCAGTTCGAGCTATTGGGAACATTGTAGGAAGATACAATGGTCGCAGTGAACCTAAAGACAACTTGCAGGCTTGTGCCTGCATCTGCGTAGAAGTAGATCTAGGCAAAGGACTTCCAGAGGCCATCAAGCTCAAGGTGGATGATTGGACCCACATCCAGCAATTACACTACAAACAAATCCCATTCAAGTGCAAGGTATGTCATGAATATGGCCATTTTGCCAATTGCTGCACTAAATTAGTAGATGTAGAAAATACTTCACAAGAGGAGTAATGGAAAATAGTTAAGAACCTAGATCTTTTGCTCGTATTCCACCCATCCCATCCACCTCATCCCTCTCTAACTCCACTCTAACCCCACTGGACCAACCCGACCCCCAACCTACTTCTTCATCCTCCAACCCTTTCCATATCCTCACCCCCCAGAAGATAATCCCACCCCGGTAGCCCAAACTGATGCCTTAGAATCTCCTCTCCCTCTGATTATCGCCTCCACCCTCCCTCCCAACCCATCCTCAACCAGAATCACCAGAAGTACCTCAAAGGAGCATGGCACAACCTTAGACAATCAAAGGAAAAACGGGCCAGGAAGGAAATTTGCTAAGCAGCAAAGAGATGAAAATGCCTAGAAGGATATAGCCATGGGCATCTAGAATCCCATAGAGTCCTACATCTTGGGACAAATTGACAAAGATTCAGTAAATAAGGAGCAGGGAGGGTGAGCAACTCTCCGCAACCCCCACTTGAAATGATGAAAATCCTCTCCTGGAATAGTAGGGGATTAGGGAAACCCTCCAAAATAAGTGCCTTAAAAGATCTAATAAACCAAGAGAAACCAGAAGTAGTATTAGTTTAAGAAACAAAACAGGGGCAACAAGAAATGAAAAAAATCATTGCACAATATAAACAGTATAAAGGTTGTGTTTGTGAATCAAGAGGAGTCTCTGGGGGAATTGCAATGCTTTGGAACCAAAATACTTGGAGTATTACAGCAGAAACAATCAATCAACACTGGATAAAGACTGCTCTGGAGAGTACTACAAATAATCAAAGGATAGTCATATACAATGTATATGCACCAAACCGTTATAGAGATAAGGAACAATGCTAGGGCTCCCTCAATGAAAATATAGCTGAAGAAGAAAATAGTAACATTATTCTGGGGGGGGATTTAAATCTCATTTTGCACTCAAATGAGAAGTGAGGAGGTTGTTTCTCCCCAAACCTCGACAGAAACTAGTTGGAGACTATCATGCATGAATGCGACCTTGTTGATGTAGTCCCTAAAAACTGCAAATTCACCTGGAACAATCACAGGCTGGGGAAAAATAACATCATGGAAAGACTGGATAGAATCCTAGTGAATGTAACTCTCCTTTCCACCTATTCAGCTGCCTACGCCTTCATTCACCCTTTCACAGCTTCAGAGCAATACCCCACTTCTTTGGTCCTTGAAACCCACTGCCCATTGGGGCCTCTCCCCTTCAAATACAGTCCGTCATGGAATGAAAACACAACAGCCAAAGAACTTATCCAATGCACTTGGCATCAGCACATAGAAGGATCGCCAGGATACATTTGGGAAATCAAAATTAAAAGAGTCAAATACGCTCTCAAAGACTGGGCAAAAAATTGATACACAGAGCCAGAGAAAGAAAAAAGAGAGACCAAAGCCAAGTTAGAGAATCTCCATAGCACAATTGAGAAGCATGGATTTCAGCAGGAAGATAAAGATCACGAAGACAAACTCTATGGCCAGCTTTATCGCATCAATAGAGAAGAAGAACAAAAATGGAGAATCAAGTCTAGGCAGCTATGGCTGAAAGGTGGAGATAAAAATTTGGATTTTTTCCATAAGCAAACTACAGTGCGGAAAATTAGGAACAACATTACCTCTATCATAGATAGCGAAGGAAATCAACAAACCAGCCAAAGTGCTATCAAGCAAGCTGCATCAAATCATTACAGAGAACTCTTAACAAAAACTGGAGAAGAAGAAGATTATGCAGACCTACTACAATATCTGCCTAGTGGGATCAGCGCTGAAATCAATGACAATTTGAGCAAGGAGATATAAGAAGAAGAAATAAGAGGATCCATCTGGGCTCTCCAACCAAATAAAGCTCCTGGTCCGGATGGCTTCCCAATTTGTTTTTATAGAGCTCACTGGGGAACTATTAAAAAAGATCTCATCAAAATGATGAAATGGATTTAGCGCAAAAGGAAAATTGGAGGCTATACCAACTCCACCCACCTAGCCCTCATCCCCAAAGAGAATCGACCCTAAAACTTCTCACGTTTCCATCCTATCTCTCTTTGCAACTCCTCCTACAAAATCTTCACCAAGATTTTAGCTACTTGTCTCAAACCTCTTCTTCCTTCGATCATCTCTAAAAACCAAGGTGGGTTTCTGGCCAATAGGCAAATCTCAGATTCAATTCTCCTTTTTCAAGAAGCAATTCATTCCAACCATTCCAGGAAAGAAAAAGGATTCATCCTGAAGTTGGATTTGGCCAACTCCTTCGATAGGGTAAGGAATTCCTTTCTAATTGCTGTTCTCCAAAAAATGGGCTTTGCTGCGCCCTTTCTTGATCTCATAAAAGCATGTATCTTGGGGCCTTGGATATCCCCCCTTGTTAATGGTAGGCCTAGACCACCCTTTCAATCTTCGAGAGGGCTGAGATAAGGCTACCCTCTCTCCCCTTACCTGTTTATCTTGATGGCTAAATCTTTCAGCAGTGCCCTAGATTACAAGAGACGAGCTGGCCTCATTACTGACATAAAGTACGAAAATGGAGTTAAAACCATAAATCATTCCCAATTCGCTGATGATACCCTGCTAATAGGAGGGGCATCTATCACAATAGCCCGACGTTTCAAAGATCTTCTGGACAAATATATGAGCTATTCAGGAGGCATGATCAACCATCTAAAACGCTGCATCTATGGTTGGCATGCTTCAACCCAAACTCTCCATAATATAGCTAACATTTTTGGGGTTCCTTGCAAGCTAAATTGGGAATAATTCAATTACTTGGGAATTCCTGTGAGCATTGGGCCCTTAAAAGCTGAAATCTGGGATACAATTATTGATAAAATGAAGAGAAAAGTGCAGCAATGGGGATCTACATGGCTTAATCCAGCAGGTCGCCTTGTCCTCCTCAAATCAGGACTCTCATCTCTTCCGCTTTACCAATTCACTCTAATGCAGGCTCTAGCCACCTTCCATAACAAAATGGAAAGCATACTCCGCCATTTTCTCTGGCAAGGGGGGAAAAATGAAAAAAAAGAAGTTCAATCTTGTTAGCTGGAAGCGAGTAATCCAAGGTCAGGACTGTGGAGGACATGGAATTATATCTCCTAAACTCTCAAACTTGGATTTTGGAGGCAAGATCGTGTGGAGACTAATTGGTGAACAACCGGCATGGTGGAAAAGAGTGCTAGAAGCCAAATACCTTAGCAGCCCAAGATAGCAGATTTTGGACTGCGAAATACCTGCTAGAAACGGTTCAAAAGTTTGGAAACTATGCAAAAATGTAATCCCATTTATGGCTTAAAATACCTCCAAAGTCCCCAAGGGTGGCAATAGTGTTAAAATTGGAGCAGAAAAGATTATGTGGAATCAGTCTATCAGCAGTCAACCAGGTACAGATCAAATCCTTCTCTTTCTACACAACAAAGGAATACACTTTCTGGACCAAATCTCGCAATGGGACATTAACTCACAGATTTGGAAGGGATGGAATTTCCCTCCCATACCCAATGATCTCAAGGAGAGCTTCGACAATCTTCAGACTCATCTCCATAGCATTGCCCCTATAGTAAAAAATGACATTGACAGTTTCTGATGGGATCCCACAGGTTCTAGTTATACAATTCAAGCTGGCCACCAATATTTGTGTAATAGAGACTATCCTACACCTACTTGGATGCACTGGAAAATTGTTTGGAAGCCCGAGGCAATCCCCAAAATCAAACTCTTCATCTGGACCCTTTTGAAAGGGAGAATCCTAATCACTGATAATTTGCAAAAGAGGGGTATAGTTGGGCTTTCTCCATGCCCAAACTGTCAAGAAGTAGAAGAAACCATCTAACATCTTTTCATCACATGTCCCTTTGCAATTTCTTGCTGGAGAGGAATTTCCCCTAATGACCATTCCCCATGGAACCCCCAGAATTCCATTGGCGAGGTTTTGAGTCTTTGGAAGAAGAGTTACCCTTGGCAGCATAAGAAGAACAATATAGCTAAAAGGGTTTGGGATGCTCTCCCCTATGCCCTTCTGTGGAAAATTTGGCTTGCAAGGAACTGCAAGATCTTCAAAGATGAGGAAACCATCACAAGGAAACTCTGCAACAAGGCAAAAAGTTTAACGCTAGAAACCATCTTTCCAAAAAACATGTAGAAAATTGATGTTGTCGGCGTCTGTGTCGAAGAAAGAGATTTTATTGGCTATTTGATAAATAAAAGTAGGAGAAATCAGATAGAAAACAATGTCAGCATCCAATCCAACACCCCCAAACACAGTTGGAAAATAAGAATCAAAGAAGAAGAATTCTCAGGATGGCTCCGAAACAACAATTCCCACTACCTCTTCTTCAATGGAGCCTCTAAATCCAACCCTGGCACTGTAGGTTTTAACCCTGTACAGAAATTACCTGCATACGAATTCTAAAACATAGAAAATAAACAATGTGAGAGCATAACATATAAAACACATATACACAGATATTTTCCCCTGGATCCCAAAACTAGGACTACCAGCTTTATTTTTCATTATGTTCCTTTCAATGTTACAATACATATGGGGTTATGGGTGCCCCTCAAACCCCCTGTGACCTCCACCCTTCTAACCCCCGGTTAACTACGTGGGCTAGTCGTGGAAAGAATATAATACAACCCAACATTCTCCCACTTGTTGTTTTCTTTCCGCAGGGGGCCACAAGAGAACTTAGGCATTTATCCAGCCCTGCAACGCCCATTGTTTCTCTACACCAAGAGAACTTCTCAGAGCTCACAGATTTTGTCAATGCATCTGTAGTATTCTTCAAAGTGTCCACCTTTACTAGCAACACCTTTTTGTCTTCTATCATATCTCTCAAAAAGTGATACTGAACATCAATGTGCTTTGTCTTTGAATGATATGCAGGGTTCTTTGCCAAGAAAATTGCACTTTGGCTGTCACAATCTATCCTTATAGCTTCCTATACTAACCCCATACTTGAACACAATATCTGCAACCAAACTATTTCCTTGCTTGCATGAGTGGCTGCCATGTATTCTGCCTCTATAGTTGATAGTGCCACTACAGATTGTTTCTTACTCATCCAACTGACTGCACCTCCAAATAGGTTAAACACATACCCACTTGTAGATCTTCTCTGATCTAGATATCCAGCCCAGTCTGCATCAACAAAGCCATGAATATCCAACACTCTGTCCAATCCCGGTCTTCCTTGGTAGCACAAACCATAATCACTAGTGCCACGCAAATACCTGAAAACCCGCTTCACTACTGTCCAATGCTCCTTCACTAGTTTTGACATAAACCTGCTCAATAATCCCACTGCATGTGCAATGTCTGGTCTAGCATAGACCATTGCATACATCAGGCTACCAACTGCACTTGCATATGGAACATGGGACATGTCCTCTTCCTCTTCTTGTGTCTTGGGACATCGTTCAGTAGATAAACTCACACCTACAGGAATAGGAACCTTCACTGGTTTACTATCCTGCATATTAAACCTCTACAGTATTGTCTCGACATACTTTCTCTGGTTTAACCAGAGCTTCCTCTTTTCCCGATCTCTTTTAATTTCCATGCCCAAAATATAGTTTGCAGCACCAAGATCTTTCATGTCGAAATTGGAGGAAAATTGGGTCTTCAAATCCTGGATAATTTCTTTGTCATTTCTAACCAGCAACATATCATCCACATACAAGACTAGATAAATAACATGGTCACCAATTAATTTAAAATACACACAGTGATCTGCTTTGCTTTTGGTGAAGCTAAGTCTCCGTATAAATGTATCAAATTTATGATACCACATCCTTGGTGACTGTTTTAACCCATACAGAGACTTCTTTAACTTGAATACTAGTTCTTTCTTACCCTTCACCGAAAAACCTTTAGGTTGCTTCATGTAGATCTCCTCTTCCAAATCCCCATGAAGAAATGTTGCCTTCACATCCATCTATTCTACCTCAAAATCAAAAGCAGCAACAACAGATAAAAGTAATCTAATAGAAGTTACCTTGGCAACAGGAGAAAAAATATCACCAAAATCAATTCCCGACACTTGTTAATAACCTTTTGCTACCAACCAAGCTTTGTATTTCTCCACTTTTCCTTCTACATTTGTCTTCTTTTTGAACACCCATTTGCTGCCAATGGATTTCCTCCCAGCCGGAAACTCCACCAGATCCCAAGCCTCATTTTTGTGCAAAGATGCCATTTCATCAACCATGGCCTCTTTCCAGAGTTTTCCATCCTCTGAATCCACTACTTCCTTCATAGTTTTGGGATCATCATCAGTAACAGACAAACAAAATTTGAACAGAAAGCAGATGGACTATACCTCTTTGGCTGCCTTCTTTCTCGAACTGATCTTCTCACAGCCAGAGTTTGTGGCTCTTCATCTTCTGATTCCTCCTCTGCTATAGAGTCTAATTCTTCCTCCTTTAGCTCAAACTCTATCTTCTCAGGTTCCTTTGGTTGGACTTCATGTTTAACAACATCTTTCACCTCTCTGAACACCACATCTCAATTGTACACAACCTTCCTTGTTATTGGGTTCCAAATTTTATCACCCTTTAAACCATCCTTATACCCAATAAAGATGTACTTTTCAGATTTACTATCCAACTTGGTTCGTTTCTCCTTTGGAACATGTACATATGCATCACATCCAAATACCCTTAGATGTGAAAGAAAGGGTTTCTTACCAGTCCATACCTCATGTGGAGTCTTATCCTCCAACGCTGGTGAAGGTGACCTATTGACCACGTAACATGTAGTATCCATTGCCTCTGCCCATAATTCCTGTCCTAACCCGGCACCACTAAGCATGCTTCTTGCCCTTTCCATCAACGTCTTGTTCATTCTTTCTGCAACTCCATTTTGCTGAGGTGTTTATGGAGTAGTCTTCTACCGTGCTATACCACACTTCTTGCAGAACTATTCAAATTCCTTACTACAAAACTCTCCACCATTATCTATCCTCAACACCTTTATCTTCTTCTCTGTCTGGTTTTCCATGAGAGCCTTAAATTATTTAAACCTGTCAAAGACTTCAAATTTCTTCTTAAGGAAATATATCCATGTATTCCTTGAGAAGTCATCTATAAATGATACATTGTACACAGACTTACCCAGTGATGGAACCTTCACAGGTCCACACACATCACTGTGCACAAGCTCTAATATATGTTTCGCCCTCTTACCACCAGAGGGGAAACTCACCTGATTCTGCTTCCCGTATACACAATTTTCACAGAAATCAAAATCCATAGAGCTATTACTCATACCTTCTACCATACCTTTACCATGAAGTATTCGAAGGCCCTTCTCTCCAATATGTCCAAGCCTTTGATGCCACAGCATGGTCTTTTCTCCAGAGACCACTAGATTTTCTGCTCCTCTTTTAGGAACCATGGAACTGTTGCACCCATCAACAACATTGCTACCTTGTAGCTTGTAAATAGTTCAAATCTGAACTCCCTACATCAATACCAGTGCTCCCCAAACCATCTTGCAGGTATCCTTCTCGAACAATGTTTTTACACCTGCATCATCCAACTTACTAACATAAATCTTTGGCTAATGCAAGAATATGCAGAACACCCGAAAGTAATCTAACCCTTCCACCTTGCAGCTTTAACTTTACTTTTCCATGACCAATGATTTTAGTCTTCCTGTCATCCCCTAAGAAGACATCACCACCATCATATTTCTCATACTCATAGAACCACTCTCTATGGGGAGTGAAGTGAAAGGATGCACCTGAGTCAATCAACCATGCCTCATGATCTACATGTGTACTTGAAGAAGCCATGTACACAGCCCCACCTTCATCTGAGGTGGTTTTCACCTTTGCAGAAGGAGCCTCATCAGATCCCTTTCCTTTGTCAGGAGCTTTAGATTTACAGTCCCTTTTGAAGTGGCCTTCCTTTCTGCATTTCCAGCACACCACCTTTACAGGTTTTCCTGGAGATTTAGATCTCCCTCTAGATTTATATCTCCCACTCGATGACTTATTTTTGTTTATGTTCTGGGACTGTCCTCGTACAGACAAGGCATCACCATTTTGTCTCTCATATTTTTCGTCTCATCTCCTCTGTCAGCAAGGTTGAGACTATTTCATCAAATTGCAAGGCAGTTGCATTGCTACCTATTGCAATAACCAGACTATCCTATGAATCTGGTAGAGAACACAACAAACTGATTCATTTATCTTCATCTAAAATTTTAATATCAACAGATGCTAACTGACTTACCACAATATTAAATGCGTACAGATGCCCTGCCACCGAGTCTCCATCTTTCATCCTTAGGTTATACAACTTTTTCCACAGGAACATTTTATTCACCAGAGACAGAGATTGGTACAAAGTCCCTAACTTGTTCCACAAAGCCTTTGTTGTAGCTTCCCCTGACACATTCAGCAATACTGAATCTGAGACACACAATCGTATTGTGCTCCTTGCCTTGCGATCCAAATTCTTCCATTCTTCATCAGACACTCCCGTTGGTTTAGTACCCAGATCTACCGCGATCCACTGATCTTTATCCACCAACAGATCCTCCATCTTGAGTTTCCACAACTCAAAACTCTGACCATTAAATTTCTCGATCTCTATCTTTCCACTTCTCGCCATCTTCTTTCACCACCAGAATCGATCTCGCAGATCTCCCACTGAACAGGGTCTACCACAGGCTCGAGTGAAACCCCTCAGCAACAAAGGCATCCCCTTGAAGCCAAATCTACTATGATACCAAATGTATGTTTTAACCCTGTACAGGAATTACTTGCATACAAATTCTAAAACACAGAAAATAAACAATGCAAGAGCATAACACATAAAACACATATACACAAATATTTTCCCCTGGATCCCAAAACTGGGACTACTAGCTTGATTTTTCATTATGTTCCTTTCAATGTTACAATACATATTTATACATGCCGAAGCATCCAATACCATGGACCGAAAACCATCGCGTCCAAAATACATGTGCGAAAATGATGCACAAACCCATAGGTGGGTCTGCCCAACCTAACATAGGTTCCAAAACCAAAATTTTCCACCCCTCAAACCACCTGTGACCTCCCCCTTCTAATCCCCGGTTAACTTCGTGGGCTAGTGATGGAAAGAATATAACACAATCCAACATGAACAACAGGTGCAGGTGGAGTTATTTATAATCCCAGTGGTAACATCATAGCCACTTTTGAGTGGGGACTGGGTCCATTATCCAACAACAGGGCAGAAGCACTAGCCCTCTACCAAGGACTAAATCAAATTCAAAAATTTAGAATTAGTAAAGCGATGATATTTAGAGACTTAGCCACCATCATCAGTCTCATGGTTAGCAATCGAAAGGCATTCAATATCTTCTTTCAGCAAACAATAGACAGGTGTCAAGCACTAAACCATCAAAATATGGATCTTCGATTTTACCATGTGCTCCACTCTCTCAAAAAAGAAGCTGACAGTTGTGCCAGTAGAGCATGCTGCAGATCCAAAGGCAATCTTCTCTACAACAAGTCCCAACATCACCTCCCTTGACCAAATTTCTCTACATGACTTGTGGCAGCACAATTGATCCAGATCTCTGCAGAATTTTCAAGGGATACTTTGACAAGATTCATCATCTTTCCACCACTGCCAAATCTCTGTCCGTGATCTTCTCACCTCCCTTCTATCCTGTTGCCCATCCCGCGCTCTCTCACTTGAGTCAATCCCCTCACTCCCGTGACTCCTTCCTCCTCTCCCTCGTGATTCCGTCCCTCCTCTCCAATGGTCTCTCTCTTTAAATTCGATTTCCCTCCCTCATTCCAGCACACAGTTGCTCTGGTCCCCTTTGCATCCCTTAGCATTTGTTCCTCGATCCCCTGCTTGGCTAGGTTCTCCACTTTCCCCCCAGCTCACTGCTGCTTCCTCCCCCCTCCTTTGTGGCGCAAGCTCTTTACACTTCCTTTCCTCGACCCCGAAGGGCTGCTCCTTCTCCTATTTTGATCTTCAGGGCGTTCTTAGTCTCTGTCCATCTCTGTTCTCAACGGCAAGGTAGATTACCCCACATACAACAGGCCCCTCTCACTTCAACCAAAATAGCAAGACAACATTTGGAATCCAAGAAATGGCAAGAAACGAAGACTGACTACATTGCGCAGACCTTCAGGCAGAACTGGAGAAAATACGCATGTATCAAAAAATCTTGGACTCTAAAATTGATTCCCATGCCAGAATGACCAGTGAGAAATATGAAGAAGACCTCAAACTCTTCCTTCACAGAGTCTCCTCACTCCAGAAACAGTTTAATGATCTAGCCAACAGATGCAGCCTTGCTTAGGAATCAATTGACATCCTTAAATACATGATGGAGAAATGAAATGTGCCTAGCACCAGTTCTTTAAGTTTCAAGAAGGCTGAAGCCAACAACAAGCCAGAAGAATCAACAGCATGCCAGATTAGTCATATTAACATAGACTAAGATGTATTGCAGAAATTGCTTACTATTATCTCAGTTTGTTAGAATTTTCACTTGCTCTTGTTTTCCACAAGTCAGAAATGACAAAAGAAAAGGAGAAAATTGTCTTTCTAATCATCTCCTAGCTTCGCCTACGGGCCTAAAAATCTTGTATCTCAGGAGCTCAGTCTCCTAATGTTTTTTTTGGAATATAAATAGCAACTGACTATGTTAAAAAAGAAGAAGAAGATTGATCAGTCTCGTTGTGTTTTGTTGATGTCTGTCAATGAAGTCTTTCATGATGATCTGGGTTTAACAGTGTTGGCTAAGGTTGAATGATTTGTGGAATGATTTGTTGAATAGTAATGATGTTGTTATCTATATGTCATTCAAAAATCTGTGATTGGTTTTGTAAGTGATTCAGTGAGTATTTCAATATGACAGTGATTCAATTTCAAGGTTCAATGTTTTAGATATGTACGCAGGCATGCTTCATGGAAAGCGTGTATATAAGAAAATATTCTTAAGAAAAATAGCGTATATATTTTGATATATGGTTGATCATGGTTTGTAGTGACAAAATCTAGTTTATGTGATGAACAATATATGTCTTTGTAGTATGGTGAATGGATTTACAATGATCTAACTACTTTGGTTGTTTAAGATTGATTTGGTTCTAAGTTGGCATAGTGATTAAGTGATTTGATATGATGATTGGATTCAGTTTTATTATTTAAATGATGGTAGTGGGTCCAGTCTAAAAATTTGATGAAATGTGGCCTATAGATTTGATGTTTTGGTTGAAGTGGATCCAGTATGAAAATTATGAAATGTGGTCCAAAGAGGTGTTGAGGGTTGGAGCCTTCAGTGAGGAAGTCAAAGCTTCCTTCCAATGGTAGTTGCTAAATCTAATCAGGGGGTTATAGCTCTCTTCTGGGGGGTGCCGATAAACGAGATCAGGGGGTTGGAGCTCCCTTCTATTGGGCGTTGGATAACGAGAGAAGGTTGTAACCTTCTGCAGGTGGGTGTCTACATACTGGTATGAGTCTATGCAAGTACAAGATTGTAATATGTTTTCTTTATAATAAAATATAAAGATAGAGACAAGAGCAACAATGTTTTTTTCCACACTGGGTTTCCACCTAAAAATCCTAGTTTTCATGTGTGTTGATGTATTTCTTATGTGTGATGGTTTATTCTGTTGTGATGGTTTATTAAATTCTTACTGCACATGGTTACTATCTAATTAATGTCTAAATAAGTTTTGATGCACTGGTTCAAGTTAAACAAATGATGAATTAGTTGAAAAGTTAGTTAATTGGATATACACTACTTATTCTCATCACATTCGCGTACATACGTTGGTTTACTGACTTAAAGTTGCATACATAAATATGAATAAGAAATTAGTGAGTTTTAAAATACTGATTCAGCCCCCTCACACCCCCGCCTACTCCTCCTCCCCCTTAGTATTTTCCCAACAATTGGTATCAGAGAAATTCCTTCAGAAGAAGCTTGATTGCTTGAAGGAGATCCGTCAAGATGAGTAGTCAAGAAGGAGTATTTTCTATCAGGCCACCTTTAATTAATTGAACTAAATTTTTATTTTGGAAAGTTTGGATGAGAGAATAATTGCAAGCTTTGGGATTTGATGTATGGGAAATTGTTTAAAGTGGATATCAATATCCAACCTCCATTCCCACAGATACTGCTGGAAAGAAACAGTATGAAATTAATGAAAAGAATGTAAATGCCATCTTGGGAAGTCTCACCGAGTCCAAGTTCATGAAAGTAATGTAGTTCAACATAACAAAGGGAATGTGGTATAAGCTTATCCAAAGTTATGAAGGTGATACCAAGGTAAAAAGTCATAAACTTCATCATTTAGAATACAGTATGAGAGACTAAAAATGCACAATGATGAAAGCATTACATCATTTTTCTTAGAGTAGATGAAATTGTTAATCCCATGAGAAATATTGGTGACAAAATAAAATATGTGACTATTGTTGAGAAGATTTTGATATCACCAACTCCGAAGTTCGATTCCAAAGTCTCTGCTATTGAAGAAATGCAGGATTTGAAAAGTCTCACACTTGATCAACTCCATGTAATATTGACAGCATTTGAGATGAGGAAAGGTGGTCCTTCAAACATGAGAGAAGCATCTTTCAAAGCCACATATAAACAGAAACAAAAGGAAGCACCCAAAGGCACAAGCTACATATTAGATGAGGAAGAAGAAAACTTTGTGAGAAAGTTGCAAGTAGGAACTGGAAAATTCAAAGGTAAGCTTTGTTGGTGTCCAAGTGTGAATGATACTATTCAACCCTTTCCCACATTAATTATCAATCTGGGTTCAACTAGTTATTACAAGGCTAATGCGCAATGCATATGCAGGAACAATTGTACAACCCATAATCGGTCAAGGATTCATTAACAAACAATAAAAAACTATAACAACAAATGGAAATGACAACAATAGTTAATTGTAACAACAAATGGAAATGCTAGCAATAATTAACTATAACAACAATTCGATTCACATCATTTACATCAAACCATCACAACGACAAGAAGAAATAAATTCATGAAAAAGAAAACTAAGCACACACTATCTCAATAGCACCTGATCAAGAGAGTGGGACCAACTCCTTGATAAGGGTTGTGATGAACTCACGAACTTAGAAAAATATCAGAAAGCTGTAAATTTCATTAATATAAAGTCACTGTTACAAATCTCAACTCTCTCGTATGCCAACTCCCCTGTTTCAAACTCTTTATCCTCTCTTATACAAAACAATTCCTGAGATTAAGGTATGTGTTGCTTGTGATTACACAATGGTTGTAATATGCCAAAAATGAATACAAAAGATAGAAAGAGTAAGCCTGGATCAGTTCTATCGTTACAGCGACTGTTCAACAATAGTGTTGCCAGCTCGATGATTAAACTTAGCCATTTGACTTTGAAATCTACACATAAGATAAAGTTTAGCAAGCGCTTTTGGTAATAACACCCTAGACTATGCTTCAATGGTTAATTGATTCATAAAGAAATGATTAGAGGTATACCTGTGTGATTTAGAATATGAAATAACTTATTTAGGAGTGAAAATGTGAAGGAAAATAGGATAAGAATGTAAGTAAAAACATGCAAGTTTAGCTCCCAACATCTCCCCCCAACTGGTCTTTCTGCATGTCCTCATGCACCCCATTTCCTTCGTAGATCTGGGTTAGATCGGCTATGATTAGCATGTAGCTGAGCAAGATTGTATTTCTCATCCATATCTATCCCTTGGGGTTTGTATCCATCTGTCAGTAGGATATCTTTCCACCTGTTATCACTCAAATTTTTCCCCAAAGTTGTAAGAAAGGGAATATTGCCAAGGTAACCACAGACCAATCTTTTAGATACAGAATCTAGCCAATCTGCATCTAGAAAGGGCTCTCTCTTTATGATTTAGCTTTTTTTTTTGAAAGGTCTTAGGCTAGCTATGAAGTTCAAGGGTTTTATTTTTATTTTTATTTTAGGTGGTGAGATTCAATAGAACAGTGAGGTAAAACATAATAGTTCAGTCCATTGGGCATGATGGAGTCAAATGAAACAGGATTTTTGGGTTTGGTTTCTTAACAGAGTATGGTTTCACAGAGCAAGGTAGTCAAATAGGGAATAAATGAAAAACTTGAAGCAGATGGAATGGGTTCAAATGGTTGAAAGGCACTTAAGAATCCTTCAACATATTGAAAGGGGGAAAATGGATGATTACCGATAAGGAGCAGTTAAGAATTCCTTAGCAAATAAACAACATGAGAGAATCAGGAAACAAGAGCATTTAAGAATTCATTGTTTATTCTAATTCTGAAGAAAACACAGAGAATAATAAAGACTGAAAACAGAGTGTAGTCAAGCAAATTCTGAATTAACCATTTTCTTTATCATTTAGATTATGAAACACAGATGATATAGTAAACAAGAAAACTGTAACACACGAGATGTAGGGGACTTATTGATCCGGAGTTTGATTCAATAATTCTATGACAAGTCCTCTGCCTCAATTCTTCATCCAATAGGCCAGACAACAATTTGTTTCCAACATCTTTTTTATTCCAAAGTTCAGTATTACAATAGAGTCTAAGAAATCCACACACCACAGACTACTTTGCCTAGCATTTTTTCCTTCTTTACTTTGGGTGCACTTGGACTGGCAAACCCTCATCATATTTTCTTTTCTTTTCATGGTAAGCCTACCTAAGTCTACACTTATTTCTTCCAAGGGCTCAGATTAAACTGTTAAGCTCCGTTGCTTCTCTACCTATTTACTTATCTGCCAAGTTTTAACAGTTTGGTCAGATTTTATTCTCTATCTCTAAAACAGGAAATTCAAACATGAACTGGCCAAGATTAAGCTATTTGGAAATTCATTAGTTGTGGCATAAAGTTCAACAAGCCGCACACAATGCTTATTTGCAGAAAATGAAAAAGTAGTGGCATTTGGACTTGCACACATTCCTGGTCTTTCTTTGTTTTGGGTTCATTTCTTTTCATTTTTTCTTTTGATCTTTTTATTCTTTTTACCCTTTGATTTTTCTTTTAGGGCATACCCTATTTACTTTTTTTACTTTTTTGATTTTTTGATAATATGGAAACTTTTGCAACAAGGAAAGGATGAACATATTACAGAGCCCAATAAGTCAATCATGAAATATGACACCTATTTCTATAGGAATATAACAGTGGCTCCACTTGGGGATGGCTTTCCCTGGTGGAAAGTCAATAACAACAGGTCAGATGGCCTTATGAATAACTTTTACTATGTTCTGAAATCTTCCTTTGCTGGTTGCTTTATTGTATGTATGACAGCACACTTGTGAAGCTTAGGTCCTTCTCTTCGGGCTTCAACTACAGCAAGTTACTATCCAATCCAAAACTGTGACATTATTAAGGATATAGCATGTACATGTTAGAGTCAGTATACATCAAAAAATTGGATCAAAGTAATGTTTCAGCATTCGACCATTCACTGGTCCATCTTCTATTTCTATACCATCCAGGCTCTTCAGAAAGTAAGTATTGTTCCCTTACAATGCCTGGATGATAAATGGCCCTTTCCACAGGAAGTCAAACTTCCCATGTTTTCCTTTGTCTTCTCTCCTGGAATCCCACCTTAGAACTTTGTCTCCAATGTAGAAGTCTTCTGTTTTGGTCCTTTTATCAAATATTTTCTTAAGTTTTTCTTGTAACACTTGGGATCTTTGGTGCACTTCTTCTCTGGTCTGCTGCAAATGGATGGTCTGATTTATTTCCCTTTGAATGTCATTGGGTTCCACCTGAGCTTATTGCAGTAATTTCATTACAGGAACTCCTAAAGATGAAGGAAACACAGCCTCCATGCCATAAACTAGCTCATAGGGGCTGGTTCCAATAGATCTCTTTGTAGTAATTCTGTCTGCCCAAAGTGCATTTGTAAGTTTCTTGTGCCAATTTTTCTTGTTCCCTTCCAACAATTTCTTAATAATGTTGATTAGGCTTTTATTGGAAGACTCAGCTAGACCATTACCTTGAGGGTAATAGGCTGTAGAATGGCCTAAAGTGATATGGTATTTGCTACAGAAGTTTATCAGTTTCTTGGATTTGAAGGCAACAACATTATCGGTTATGATTTTTTCAGGACAACCAAACCTAGACAAGATGTTGGTCTCTAAGAATCCTATAATCACTGTATCATTCGCTTGTCTAGAAGGAATGGCTTCTATCCATTTGGTAAAATAGTATGTGGCAGTAAGAATCCATTTATGTTGGCCAGAAGAGGGAGGGTGTATTTCTCCAATGAAGTCCAAACCCTATTGTTGAAAGGGTTTTTCAGTTGAAATTGGTCTCAAGGGTAAGGGTAACAATTTTCTTTTGCCTTCAAAAATTTGGCATTTGTGACAAGCAGTGACAAACTTCTTTACATCAGCGAACAAGGTTGGCCAGTAAAATCCAACTCTTAGGATTTTGTCTGCAGTAGATTTCAAGTATAGGTGTCCACTACAGTCCCATGAATGAAATTCTTTGAGAAACTTGTTAGCTTCATCTTTTATTAAACAATTCAATAGAATACATTCATGATTTTTCCAGAAAAGAAAGTTATCTAAAACACAGAAATTTGAAGCTTTCATCTTTAAAAACCTTTTCTTTGTTCTGGATAACCCTGTAGGAGCCTGCAGGTTTAATAATACATGAATTATATCAGCATACCAAGGTGATTCTAAGAAGGCTTGGCTGATTTGTGGAGTCGCCATCTCTTGTTCATTATCCATTTCATTAATATCCAGGGCTTGAAAGTTTGTTTCAGTCATGAATTTAGCCAATCCATGTCCTTTTAGCAGTTTTGTAGGTTTTATTTCAATGTCATACTCCAATATTTTAGCTATCCATTTACCGCGTTTGCCTTCAATTCCATCCTGAGTCAAGATGTCTTTTACGACAACATTTGGCACATAAGCTACTACATGGGAGTACAGTATATAGATTCTAAAGTCTTGAATAGCTTTTACAAGTGCATAAGCCTGCTTTTCCATGATTTTGTAAGTCAGAGGGGCATCTCTAAGTGCTTTACTGAAAAAGGCTATGGGTTTTTCACATCCTTGATCATCTTTTTGGAGTAAAACAATTGCTATGGTGTGTTCTCATGCAAATGAGAAAATTATGAAGTCTCTGTCAAACTTTGGACTTGTGAGGACTGGTGTTCTGGTCAAAGCCAATTTAATTTCTTCAAATGCTTGTTTGGATTCTACTATCCATTTAACCTTTGAATCCTTTTTTAACATGTTATTCAGCAATCTGATTAATTCAGCCAAATTAGATATGAATCTTCTCAAAAAGTTAATCTTCCCTAGGAAAGCTTGAAGTTCTTTGACATTTCTGGGGTGGGGTATTTGCAGAATAGCTTCTATTCTAGCAGGATCAATTCTGATGCCATCTTTGGAGATGATGTGGCCTAACAGTTTGCCTTCCTCTAGACCAAACAAATATTTTTTAGGATTTAATGAAATACCATACTCTTTGCATTTGAAAAACACTTGTCTCAAATGATCTAAATTTTGCTGATCTGATCTAGAAAACACAGTGAGTTCATCTAGATATACAACCAAAAAATCGTGAATCTCTTTTGCAAAAGCTATGTCCATTGCTCGTTGAAAGGTTACCCCTGCATTCTTAAGTCCGAATTGCCTTTTAACATATTTAAATGTACCCCATGGTGTTGTAAACGTAGTCTTTTCTTGGTCATCAGGATGAACCAGAATCTGATTAAAACCTGAAAACCCATCCAATAGTGAAATCCTAGAAGCACCTACTACCCTTTGTAAAATATGATCCATCTTAGGTAAAGGGTAGTTGTCCTTTAAAGAAACCTTGTTTACATTTCTTAAGTCAACACATAATCTGATTTCTCATGTTTTTTCCTGGTAGGCACTAAATTAGACACCCACTCCGAAAATCTGATTGGAGCAATTATCCCTGCATCATGCATTCATCTGATTTCTTTTTCTATTAAAGGAAGCAATATAGGGTTGACTCTTTTGAGCTTTTGTTTGAATGGTTTTTGATTTTCCTTGAGGGGTATTGTATGTTGAGTTACAGAAGTGTCATAAGATTTCAGATCTTCATAGCTCAAGGAAAAAACATCCTGGAATTCTTTGATCGGTTCAACATACTTAAGCTTTTGATCAGGGGGCAAAGATTTGGACAATTTTATCATTTTTGGATTTTCTTCAGTTTCTATGTTGTAGTCTTCAATGTCTAATTTTGGAGGTTCCATCTGGGTTTTTTTTGGAATGTCGTTAAAATCAAAGAGATCTTCCAAAGGAGTCAAACCTTTGGGCAAATGATTGTCTTTCAAATTGATAATTTCAGATTCTCCTTCAATCATGTCATCAACATCTGTTTCTTTTAGATCCTGTATTTGCTCTTTGGTAAATTTCATTGGATGAAGCATTTGAGTTGCATTTTCAGCTGAAATGTTTGTTTCCATCTGATTTTTTGGATCGAATTCACTAACTGTATCTCCATCTACGTTAGTGTTGGAAAATTCTTCTTCTAGGGTTAAGAAATTGTTGATCTGATTATCATTTTCAAACACTTGTCAGTTCTTTACATTATCAGGTATGGCTGGCCTATGTCTAATTTCTGCTGTGAAATGATGATTTGGTTCAAATGGAAATTTACAGGTGCTAGCAAAAATTGCTAGGCTATGAGCTTGAAAGTTATGTTTTGTCGGGATTTTGGCAAGCTGAGTTTCTAGAAATGTATTGAGGATCTCTATGGATATTCCTCTATACTCTCTCAGTTTGGGATCATTTGTCAAGAAGTTCCCTTTTATCTGTTGAACGATTAAATCGGAATCTCCTAGGGCTGACACTCTAGTTGCTCCCAATTTCTTGACTAGTTTAAGACCTAGCAACAGAGCTTCATATTTAGTCATATTATTAGTGCATCTAAAGTTTAACCTGTAGGCATGGCCTTCAGCATGATTGTTTTCAAGATTGTGCGCCCATACCCCTGCTCCTGCTCCTAATTTGTTGACAGAACCATCATATTCTAAGTACCACAGGATTTCATGTTCACAATTAGTATCTGGAGTTTTAGGGATCTGTTTAAGAGGAAGATCTGGTTTTTGAATTTCTTTTGGTTCATATGATGTTTCATGATTTTCAAAAATTTCTTGGATTCGGACCCTAGACCTTTCATTTGCAATTTTTTATGTTTTATCTTTTATTGTATGTGAGGGGTCAATTTCAGCATTGTAAAGGATAAAAGAATCCATGTCTGGATGTACTGAGTAGATAGGGAAATTTTGAGGTTTCTCTTGACTACTTACCACATACTTCATTAAGGTTTCTCTGTATAGTCTCTTTGGTTGACCAAACACTGAAATAGTAGCGTAAGACATGTCTAACTGTAAATATCCTTGAAGCTTTGTACCCCAAGATCTAGACAATAACATACCATACTTTGGTGGAATATCAGCGACTACTATGTCCATTAGGATGGTTTCGGCAAGATATTGGACAAGTGACACACATAAATCTTTGATTAAACCCAAACATTTGACCTGACTTGAATCAAAAGAGAAAAGATCTTTATATGGCCTGGTGATGTCAAGGTCAAGTTTCTCCATTACATATTTAGGCATTAAGTTATGAGAAGCACTAGAATCAAACATGGCGTTATGAAGTATTTTATCATGTATGTTTAAACCTACATAGAAAGGAGGGACTTCTCCCTCTGTTGTTTTTCCATTTACTTTAGGGCCAAATATCAGTTCCGACTGGTCATAAAAAACGTTTACTGAATCTTTGTTAACAGAAATTTTGAGTGATCTACTGATTTGACTTCTGTAGACATCATGTTTAGCTAATTCTGATAATGGAACAACTATCTTTAGTTTGCCTACTTCTGTTTCCAGATTGAAAGTTGTTTCAGTCTAAGTTCTTGTATTTCAGACAGCTGAATTTTCTGCATTTTTCTCCTCTTCAGGAGTGGATTTAAGAGCTGGGTTTGTTTCCAGATCAAGTTCTAGAGGCTCTTCCGCTTTTACTTTAGTAGGGATAATAGTGGGAGGTTGTCTGTTAGGTGGCTGATTGTCTGATATATCTTCAACAATTTGGTTATCTGGGCTAGGATCTGTTTTAGAAAAAATATGTATAGGGAGGGAACTGACCTTACCTTTGTTGGGATGTTTGATATATTTTTGTTTGATGATTTCAGGGACATCTATCCTTCTGCTCCTCAAATTGTATTGTTTGTGGACTTCATAAATGGTTGTATCATATCCCTCCCTAAAGTCAAATGTTTCACCTGATTGAGTTTGGAATTGTTTAAGGCTGTGAGCTTCTTGATCCTCTTGGGTCAAGAAAACTTGTTGTTCGTTGTTGAGTCCCATCAGATTAATTTGAGTGTCTTCTGTTGGTTCATCATAAGTTGAGACTTCAGCATAATTTTCTTGAAATGGGGGCCTGATGTTTTGGTTAGGCCCTATCTTTCCAGTGTTAGGATATTGGATCCTCCTGAAATTTGGATTTCTCCCAGTATTGCTTGGTTGACCATCCCAAGGGGATTTTCTCTCAATTGTTTCTACTCTATCTCCAAGTCTGTCCATTCCTTTAATGATAGTATCTAATTTCTATTCAAAGGCAGAAGGTTCTTCTTTGAAAGGTGTCCTTCTTTCAGCTCTGGCTCTAGATCGTTTAGATATTAGATTGGCCTCAACAATGACAACTATACTCTGCATTTCTTCTAAGTTTCGAGGAGCTCTTTCCCTAAGTTGGTATGCCATATCAGAATCAAATGCATCAGGGAATTTGATCAAGGCCAAATCTGGAGGAGGTCTGAGATTCTGAGGAATAGCATTGTAGACATTATTAAATCTAGTACAGTAGTCTTGGATAGTTTCTTGTGTACCTCTTCTTAGGTTTTCATACTCTGATAAAATGTGGAGAGGATCTTTCTTCTTTTCCCATCTGTTCAAGAAGGTCTAATTAAGAGCTTGTGGATCATTGATACTGTTTGCAGGGACGGCTCTAAACCATGTTCTAACATCTCCAGTTAAACTTTGAACAAATACTTTCATTCTAACATCATCATCATCAATCTCATAACTTTCAAAATAGTCAGTCATTTTCTTGGTATGTTGTTGAGATGTGTAGGTGCCGATACCATCAAAGAAGGGGTTTTACTTTGATAATCTTGAGGCATAGCCCCTGGATTGGCAGGTAAGTTTAGGGGAGTATATTGGTTTGCCATGGTTGCAAAAATAGATGTGACAACTAGAGGAGTAGGGATAACAATGGGAATGTGTGTTGTAGATGGAAGAGTGGCAAAGGTAGTTGGAGGTGCTGATGGTGAACCTGGAGAAGCTGTAGTAATCACAGAAAGGTTTGGTTTTTTTTCAGAGGTAAGCTCAGATTGAATGGAGTTCTGCACTGTTTTTCAATGTGTGAACTAGCAGTATTTCCTTAGCTCTCTTGTCTTCTAACAATCCTAGAAATCAGATTAGGATTATCAAACACAGGTGGGGGATTAGGATCAAGATTTGATTTGGTGTAATGAATCCTTTCTGAAGCTAGTTTCTAGGTGTGTTTTTGGTTTTTTTCTTGAAATAGTTTTGACAATACAACTTTTAACAGTCTTTGCTAGGAAATTTTAGATGTGGGAATTTTGAACTTTCTTAAAGACTTTTTGAAACAAGGAACTGATCAAGTATTTGGAACCAACTGTTCAATACATAAGCTAAACCGGAGATAGACTGAAGCAACATTTATTTACTTCTGCAATTGCAAAGCAAAAGCAGTTTCAAAGGCTACCTGGCTAACTTCAGGCTCCATTTGTAGCTTATACAGAAAACAGTAGTAACAAAAAATTTATTCAGGTCCCCAGTGGAGTCGCCAATGATGTTATCACTCAGGTTTTTCCCCAAAGTTGTAAGAAAGGGAATACTGTCGAGGTAACCATAGACCAATCTTTTAGATACAAAATCTAGCCAATATACATCCAGAGAGGGATCTCTCTTTATGATTTCGCTTTGTTTTTTGAAAGGTATTAGGCTAGCTATGAAGTTCAAGGGTTTTGTTTTGAGTTTAGGTGGTGAGATTCAATAGAACGGTGAGGTAAAACATAACAGTTCAATCCATTGGGCATGATGGAGTCAAACAAAACCGGCTTTCTGGATTTGGTTTCTTAACAGAGGATGGTTTCATAGAGCAAGGTAGTCAAACAAGGAACAAATGAAAAACTTGAAGTAGATGGAATGGGCTCAAATGGGTGAAGGGCACTTAAGAATCCTTCAACATGTTGAAAGGGGGAAAATGGATGATTACCGATAAGGAGCAGTTAAGAATTCCTTAACAAATAAACAACATGAGAGAATTAGGAAACATGAGCAATTAAGAATTCACTGTTTATTCTAATTCAGAAGAAACCACAGAGAATAATAAATACTGAAAACAGAGTGTAGTCAAGCAAATTCTGAATTAACCATTTTCTTTATCATTTAGATTATGAAACACAGATGATATAGTAAACAAGAAAACTGTAACATACGAGATATAGAGGACTTATTGATTCGAAGTTTGATTCAAGAATTCTGTGACAAGTCCTCTGCTTCAATTCTTCATTCAGTAGGCCAGACAACAGTTTGTTTCCAACAACTTTTTTATTCCAAAGTTCAGTATTACAATAGAGTCTAAGAAATCCACACACCACAGCCTACTTTGCCTAGCATTTTTTCCTTCTTTACTTTGGGTGCACTTGGACTGGCAAACCCTCATCATATTTTCTTTTCTTTTCATGGTAAGCCTACCTACGTCTACACTTATTTCTTCCAAGGGCTCAGATTAAACTGTTGAGCTCCTTTGCTTCTCTACCTATCTACTTATTTGCCAAGTTTAAACAGTTTGGTCAGATTTTATTCTCTATCTCTAAAAGAAGAAATTCAAACAAGAACTGGCCAAGATTAAGTTGTTTGGCCATTCATTAGTTGTGGCATAAAGTTCAACAAGCCGCACACAATGCTTATTTGCAGAAAATGAAAAAGTAGTGGCATTTGGACTTGCACACTTTCCTGGTCTTTCTTTGTTTTGGGTTCATTTCTTTTCATTTTTTTTTTTTGACCTTTTTATTCTTTTTACCCTTTGATTTTTCTTTTAGGGCATACCCTCTTTACTTTTTTATTTTTTGATAATATGGAAACCTTTGCAACAAGGAAAGGATGAATATATTACAGAGCCCAATAAGTCAATCATGAAATATGACACCTATTGCTATAGGAGTATAACACCACCAATCACTATTTACATTGTAGGCATGAGTATATTGATTTGTTGGAAACCAAAGGATGGGAAACTGGAATCTCAAACCCATCCAATGGACCCCTTGAGTATGGATGCAAGAAATATAACGTGGCATTCTTTCTAGTTCTTGGGCATAGTTAGGGGCCCCAAAAGGTTCCCGCATTCTGACAATCGATGATGACAACATCCATCTCCTGTGACATCTATCCTGAACCTCGTCCTGACAAGCAACCACCTGTGTTGTGCATAACCTGGTGCACTACCTCTGACTCACCAAAATTTGTTCTTGATGCCCCTCAATCCTTAAGAAAGTAGTATGCTTATTATAAATAGTGTCGGACTAAAAATGCTATTTTCGAATAAAAATAGGCCTAGCAGATTGATTTGCTTTGAATGTATTAGAGGCCTTCTTCCACTTGACTTGATTGATGGTGTAGGATGTAAACGCTCTCAGTTGAATATCCCTTACATAGGGGACTGGGTTGAATGCTTGGTCATTCTCCAAGAAATAATCATGCATATACAATTCACACATTAAATGTTGGTTCAAGACTTCATGAAGTCTTATAATATGAAGAAACTGTATAGGGTCTTCAATTTCATGGTTGATCTCATGACAAATACTTTCCAGGAAAAAGAGAAGGTATTGTTCATGAAGAAACAAAGCATAACTGTGAGCAAGGGGTCGACAAGCCATTACCTGCTATGTTAAGGTAAACATTTCTTCCTTATCAGCTTTCAACATTCGCACCTGCTCTTCTAGTTGCTCAACCTTCTTCTGTTGTTTTTCTCGTTTCTGCCTCTCCCTATCCACCTGGTCTACATAACCAGTGATGATTTCTGCAGCTTGGTTGCAAACTCTATTTACTTCTTCCTGATGATCTTTCACAACAATTATTCCTCGTTGAAGAAAAACAACCGTAGCCTGCCACTTCTGAATCTCGACAGTCAAAATAAATTCTTGAGCCTCCCATAAGTGGCTTATAGGTTTAGTTTGAACTACATCAGAAATGGTGGGATTGTTTCCGGTCTAAGCTGCTGAGGGAACAACTCCAATCTTAAGTATTGCAATTTTTCTCTTGTACCTTCTTGCTCCCCTTTGCAAGTGCAACACCCTTTTCCTCAATCTCAGATTGTCTATTTTTAATTTCATAACTTCATTGAATTGAGATTGATACCTTTCCCTAAGGGGAGGTCTCCTTCGTGCGCCCAGTTCAATGAATTATTGCTTGAGAGTGACCTCCTCTACTAGTCTTGTAGCTGGTGTGGGGCCTGGTGGATCATCAGCACAGGTGTCGACCAACTCCACCTTCACTCTCACTTCTTCTATTTTCTTATTAACTTGAGTGGTGTCCCCTTCATTTCCTTCTGGAATTACCACGGTTGGGGGTTCAACATCCTCAACTACTTTTTCCCCCACCTATTCTTCCATATGTTCTAGAACTGTCTCTAGCTCTGATGGGTCAGTTTCAGTAGGCATTGTGTCTTTCTGTAATTCTTGAGTTATCTTGGCAACTTGCGGAATACCACCCTCAACATTTTTCCCCCTATGCTTGCTCTACCACCTGGTCATCCACTGTTTTTTCAAATGTTGAATCAAACCCTTGTGGGGTGGCGTCAACATGAATGTCTTCCTCTGGTGGCTCTATAGGGCTAGCATCCATCACCACTTCTTCAATCCGTTCTTTGGCCAGCACTAGTTCTTGTGTAGCAGTGTTGACTCCCATGTTTCCAAATTGTTCCGTTTATGCAATAATGAGTGTCAACACTTGAGTGGTCGCCTCAACCAGTGCATTGAATCTTGTCCCAACAAATTTTAAAATTGGGGGAATTATTTTTTCCTCCTTTGAGCGTCGAGGAGTCCGAGATTTCCTCGCCCCTCTTGGTAGAGTTGTAGGGAGGGGAGAATGAATAACACCTTCTCCCATTTCCGTCTGGACTATGCTTTCTGAATTGTGCCCCTCAACCCCTACATTTTCTATTTTAGTTGAGTCCCCCTGTGGTTCCTGAAGAACAGTGTCAATTGTAGGTTCCTTTTCTTTCGCCAATTCCAAGGTTTCTCCTATTAGTGATGTTGGTTCTTGTGTGGCAGCACCACTTACAGTTTCTGCTTCAGACCTCAAGTTTTCTTGGACGAGTGGTGCTGGTGGCAATCTTTCTCGAGAATTTTTAGATGATTCTGAAGTAACATCAACCATGTCCTCAATTTCCATCCTTTACACTTCTATGAAGCCAAGAGGTGATGTTGGTTCTTATGTGCAAGCATTAGCTGTGGCATCTCCCATTTCAACTGAGCCAACAGGCGACGCTGGTTCTTGTGGAGAAGTATCAGCTGTAACATATTCCATTTCGACTGAGCCAATGAGTGATGTTGGTTCTTATGGATCAGCATCGACTGTAACATCTTCCATTTCAACTGAGCCAATAGGCGATGCTGGTTCTTGTGGAGTAGCATCGGCTGTAACATCTTCCAATTTGAATGAGCCAACAGGCAATGTTGGTTCTTGTGGAGAAGCATCGACTGTGGCATCTTCCATTTAAGTTGATCCTTCGTCATCTTCCTCCCCTGCGGGTATAATTCCCTCCAGTTCTTCTTCTAACAACTCATCGAATTGTGACCAAGGTACAAGAGTTCGAGCCATCACTTGAATTACCAATAATTGGACCAACCTGTGATTTGTGAGGATTACTAATACTTGCCGAGAGGGGTGGGCACATTGCACCATCAGTTGAAGACTTTTCCACAAGAAGAAAGGCATATCTAGCGAATGGATTTGCGCATGCCGAAACCGAAGGGACGCCAAAAACTTGAAATCATATTTGAAAAACACAGTAAAGAACCCTTCACAGGTAATGTATCTTAACAAGAAGTATGAAACTTCACCCCAGGGATAAGGTAGTGACTTACGATCATATCCCCTTTTTGAATTGTTGTTTCTCCAGCTTGTAAAAATACTTCCGGGAACTCTGGCAAGGGAGCCTTCTGTGAAAACCACTTCTTCCCTTCCTGTGGCAGTCCACTGATGCCTGAGGTGGCTTCCTCTATGACAAGGATATCAAGACCCTGAACACTGGAATGATCTCCTTTCAAGTTCAACACAAATCTAGTTGTAACAGTCTCTTCGAACCCCCACAATGTCTCCAAATATCTATCCCAGCTTGCATTTACAAAGACCTACCATACATCTGCATTACTGCGGACCAAAATTGTGCTCTCTAGTTCGTTTCTCATAGTCGCTCCACCCATTCTATTATAGCTCAATAGAAATGCTTTATAGTAGCAGAAAAATCGTTAGGAGGGAGTATCAGCAGGTAAATTTTTGCAGAAATGCATAGGAAATGGTAATAGTGGGGTGTACGAATGGATTTTTTTAGAAAGATGGGAAAAATCCACCACAGATTATGGAAATAATGGAGAGCCATTATGGTAATTACTCTGCAGGCTTCAAGGGGTCTGGTTAATTAATATCCAATATTTATTTATAATTGTGTAGAGTAAGGTGAGGATCATGGAGTGTATGTATTAGCATGAGATTTTATGGTAACATCGGTAAATCATTGTTAGAATTGATTACGCCGCCATTTTTAAATATAGTTGTACCTCCCCCCAACTGAAAAATGACCGTCTGCGATCACCTCAGGTCATGTTAAAAGAATTACTAATCAAATCTACAAAGTCTGGTTAGGGACATACCTTGCGCTTACCTGGCAAAGCAATAGCCTCAAAGGAGTAACCGCATTGATGGTGTAACGACATCAGAGGAGTAACAACATCAGGTACTTAGAAAAAATTTCGCCATAGAGTAGCAGCACCAGAGGAGTAACATCATCCGAGGAGTAACAACATCGAAGGAGTAACAACATTGGGTACTTAGAAAAATTTTCTTGCCTTTGTAGGATATAAACACCAGTGGTAGTACCTACAAGAAAATAATTGAGTGGTAAAAGTATATATATATATATATATATATATATATATATATATATATATATATATATATATAACTCACATACCTTATAAACCATATATATATATCAGAGGAGATGTTTGATGAAAGGCATCTTTAGAGGTTGGATGATGATACAGCCTGAGATGATGTCCATTTACAATAAAAGAAGGATGTGTATCATTGATCGTGACAAGTCTGATAGTTCCATTACCAAGTGCCTCATCAATCTCATAAGGCCCCATCCAAAGAGAGCAAAGCTTCCCCTTAAAGTCATTAAAATGGGAATCATAAAGTAGTTCCCAATCTCCTTTATGAAACACCTTATTCTTAATAAATTTATCATGTCATTTTGTTCTCTACTGTTGAATCGCAGTAGTCCTTTGGACAACCATTAAACGGATTTAATCTAGTTCATTTAGTTGTTCTAGTCGGTGTTTTTGGGCTTCTGAAAGGTCCAATCCTACTTTGAGAGCTTTCCTGAGTGTATTAATCTCAAATTCTATTAGAAATAATGGAGATTTACCATAGACAAGCTCAAACAGTGAAAAACTTGTTGTATCCTGCCATGATGTTTTGTATGCCGAAAGAGCTTCATGAAATTTTTTAGCTCAATCTCGGTTATGTTTTGCCACAATCTTCGTGAGAATGTTTTCTAATACCTTGTTCATGCTTTCCACTTGACTGTTCATCTAAGGGTGGTATGGGGATTTTATTCTATGCTTGATCCCATACTTTTTCATAAGCCTTGCTATCATATGTGATGTAAATTGTGCTCCCCCATTTGAACTATCTCTCTAGGGGTGCCAACATTTCTTTGAACAAAAATACTGAGACAACATGCTCTATGGCTTTTGCCATAGCCCTAGCCTCCACCCACTTCATCAAATAATCCGTGCAGACTAAAATATGAATTTTCTGATGTGAAAATGGATTAAATGGGCCAACAAAATCGATAACCCATTTCTCAAAAGGTTCAAGGACTACTTGAGGTTGTAACGACATTTCCTCTAATTGACCAAGCTGACCCATCCACTGGTAGCTATCACATCTTCAGACATAATCTCTCGCATCCTAAACGATGGAGATCCAATAATAGCCCATTTTTAGCACCTTATGTCTGGTCCATTTGTCTACAAAACGTCCCCCACAGGGGCTATCATGAGCAGCCTTCAAGACATCATAGATGTCATCTTCTACTACACAACATCGGATATGTTGGTTAATTCCTATATGAAAAAGATATCCTGCTATCCATGAATAATGGGTACTATGACGAATGATATTTTGATGTTCCCTATATGATAAATGTTAGGGTACCTTCCCTATAGCAAGATAATTAACAATATTTGCATACCACAGAGTATGAGTAGAAATTGCAAAAATATATTCATCCAGAAAACTATCTTCTATGGGTGTACCTTCATCATTAGTATCCAATCTAGACAAGAAATCAACAACTAAATTATCCTTGCCTAGTTTACCTATGATGGTAATGTCAAATTCTTGAAGTAATAATAACGACTTTGTGACACGCCCAGGGGTTACAGGTTTATTCATCAAGTACTTGATTGTTGCGTGATCAGTATGCACAAAAGTAGGATATCTAGTAATGTAATGCCGAAATTTATTAACAACATAAATAACATCCAAGAACTCCTTTTCTATTACCATATAGTTTAATTCAGTAGATGTGTTGACGATGTTGGACCCGCCAACATGTCAAGGGTATCTCCTTGGTAAGAAGTCCCAATTAGACCTCAGATCATTTGGTGTAGGAGTCCCAGCAGTGGGTCGTATGGTAATGCCTTGACGGCGGTTTCATACAGAGGTAAGTAAGATATCTCTGTTGGTAGCAAGGGTGTGACAGCTGCATTGAGTCAAGGAAGGTGCATGATAGGTTCTAACACAAGTGGGTTGAGATGAGTGCGCCCCTTGGCAACCTGTAATAGTACTCGGATGGGAAGGGAACACATGAGTGAATATACATCACAAGCTAGAAAGCAAGTCAGCTGGCAATCCAAAGTGATGGTTAAACCAATCAACAAATTTCAGTAAGATTCATACATACTCATACAGAATAGTCCATACATGCATGCATAAGAAAGAAAATGCATATGCCATTTAGAGTAAACAAGATAGCTAGAATACAATACAACATATGCATGTAATGTGTTGGCTCTTATTATATAAAGAAGTGTAAGTTCCAGTCATAAAATACATCCATGTCCAACCACTAGCTCCAATAGTGGAACATTACAACCACATCCGCCTGCTCCTCCAAAGAGATGTACTAGCTCTGTGCAGTGGAGAAGCCAAGGTGCGTTACAATACTATCCAATCTCTCTCCAAGATAGTCTTATTGGAAGCTTGGCTGACCAAAAGCCTTTACAATGAGTTATGAGGTTCTATTTATAGCAAAGGGTGGGGTGACCCTTGACATTCCCCTTTGTGATAGTTCATCTACCCTCATGACTCTTCATCTACTCTATGACTGTTACATCCAACTATTGACACTTGAACTTCCACTTGACATGACGTTACATTACAATGCACATGTGTTCATGTGAGATGAAATGGATTGAGAAAGCCATGCAAGACATCACTGATACTCGGTCCATGGTGGTGAGACCAACTATTTGACATGCTTTTGATGGCGAAGGTGGTGAGCTGATGCCAAGCTTGGTCGTCCATGATGGTGTGCACGCACCCCATGGTGACATCTTGCTGAAGCGAACTCTTGCCTCCGTTGCAACCGGTACATTGGTTCGGCTCCTTCATCCAACTCGTCTGCTAACATGCGCATGGTCTTCTTGCGTGTGGCTAAACCAGAAACACATTGATGCATAGTGTCTGTGCTAATCTTCAAGTGTGTGCTGGTGGTCATGCACATCAATTTGCCGAAGTACATGTTCGGCTCCAGTTGGACTTGCTTCTTGTCTTCTCCTTGGTGAGTGTGCTGAATGGGTTGGATCGCATGCGTGTGCACAGTGACATGCATGTTGTTGAATCCCTTGCATGCGATCAACAACACTGCTCACCATGTCTTCTCCGTGCTAGCTGTTAGTGTCAGCCTTGTTAGCATGTCACCTGGATCAAATGTGCTTTTACTATGCTTGTCGAGACTATCAAAATCAAATTTTTTATGTCACTAGGTTTACACAGCAAAATTTAGTCGTTATTTGGTCAGACTAGAGATGAGGTCAATCTTTTGGAAATTCACTCATGATGGTCACTTATCACACTTTTATGGAGTTGTCATAATAAAAACATTTCAGTCATCATCATCATTTGATTTAGTCTTAGGCCATTCATTAGGTCGCTAGGGTTTCCAAGGTCCATAATTTTCATGAATAAATCTAGTAGTGAATAGAGCATGACAAGCAGCTCTTGGGTATTGATTTGTTAATTTTCACATATTAATCATGTTCTCATGATCAAAAAGTTATAGAAGAAGGAGTTTCAGCACTCAGGAAAGTAAAAGGCAACTCAGGTTTTTAGTGGTAAAGGTAACTCTGTTTTCATAAGTGAAAAATCAATTTTTAAAGGATGGTGGATCCCATTTCTTTTTTAAAAAGAGAAATAATTTTCCCTAAATAAACTCAAAAGCCGCCAAACTTGGCTCATTTACCTCCTATTCACTCTTGAGTATCAAGCTATCTCATCCAAGAGAGTAATAAAGTTAGTTTATTAGGAAAATTTGGCAAAAATCTTGAGGCGATGTGTTCAGGAACAAAGCACTGCACTCAAAGCATAGGTGTTGCACTTAGAAGAACTACGTTGCGCACAGGAACAAAGTGTTGTGCTCAGGACAAGGTGCCCAGAATTCACCCAAAACTCTCCCAAATTTCATTTTTTTGCTTGCAAGCTTAATTTCATTGACTTCTAAGCCAAGAGACAAGTAAGTACACCATCATTATCCCTCATTTGATTTTCAAAATCATCTCATGCCAATGATACTTCAAATTAGGGTTTGTAGTGAAATTTTTCATGGGAAACAATAAGGTGATAATGACCATTTTTATTTTTGGTTTCTAAAACATGTAAACTGTTGTCCTAATACATGTCTAAAAAACCATTTTAACCATTCAATCCACCTCAAAACAAATTTTTACCCCTCAAAAAGTAAAACCCTAGCTCATTCCTAGAGGTTTTTGGGCATTTTTCATTACAAACCCTGTTTTTCCTCCTTGCAAGCAGATCACTCTTCCACTATTTCTTCACTCATTTTCATCAGCTTCCAAAGTTCATATCCACCTTTTTCAAACCTCCTCTATCATTTTGTCAAAATCCACCTTCACATCACTTCATTTCCATTCATACCTCACACTTTATTTTTCATTGCCTGCTGCTAGGGTTTTTTGTCATCATGGAGGCAGAATCTTCACCAGAGAGGAAAATACATCATAAGGGAGGGAAGATCCTCAGATATGAGCCATCAAATTGTAATGAAATCAACTCCTATCCTTTCATCAAACAATGCTTCGAGGATGTACATTGCTTGGAGTTTTGCAAAAGAGTGAGTGAGGTGGGGTTTCATGAACAATTAACAGATTGGGTGGAAACTTAGTTGAAGGGTGAAAGTGTTGTCATCATTGGTGTTGAGTTCATTTTTTCAGTGGCCTCCATATCACTTATGATAGGGTTACCAGACAATGGTGAATATTGGTTCAAAGGAATGAGCCTAGACCTTGAATACTACAAACCTTTCTTAAAAACACCATACAGGGAAAAACATGCTCATATTATGGCTTTCAGATACTTATTGGAGAAATATTCCCCTTTGATGAAGATTATCATGAAGTTCTTTACATGTGAAGGAATATTCTCCAGGTTGTATGCTTATCATATTCGCCTCCTGATGCATTTCACCTCTCAAAATCCACTCAACATGTGTAACTACCTATCCAGGAGCATTTCCAAAATGTCGGAAAAGATACAAGTGAAGAAAAAAGAGAACTCCCCAAGATTGTTTCATCAAAGTCTAATCAAAACTATTGTCGTTCACTAGCTTGCAGCGAAATGTATGGCTTGGGAAGCCTTTTTGGAAACAACCCTGAAATGGCATGAAGCCAATGTAGTAGCTCAATCTTCTAGTGTGCCAAAACAACAAATGGAGGTGGGGTGCTCTAGAAAATTAGTGGAGAAAACTAAAATACCTAAGACTAAGGTGACTAAAGTGTACAAGAGAGGACAGGGGCCTGTGTTTTCTTCTCATGGAGAAAAACGGGCCAAGCCTTCTTCATCAACAAAGCAGGGACCGACAGCGAAAGATAAAGACACAATTGAGCATGAGTTTGGGCTAGTTGATTCAGAGGTAGAGGATCATACTTCAAGCATGCAACAGACAATCAGAGATAAAGACTATCAAATCAAGGAGCTTACAATCAATATAGAAAGAGCAAAATATGTCATTTCATTCCTTGAATAGGAGAATAGTTAGCTCAAAGAAAAGGAATTGATCATGGAAAAAGAACAAGCCAAGTTATTGAAGTAGGTTGGAAAAGGAAAAGAAATCATAGAATCAAACGAGCCTGAAGGATAAAAAGGGAAAGGAAAGAGGAAAAGGCCAAGAATAAAGGGCCTAAAGAAAGCTTTGCAAGAAGAGGAAGATCACATTCTGTTGAATGAAGACGTAGACCTAGAGGATAGAATTTCTCTTGAGGTCAATCAAGATAAGTAATATTGGCTGAACAGGGTGAATAAACACTTGGAGAAGTTTCTTGAGAAGGAAAACATAGATAATCAGTTGCTTAGACATATGGTGCACCACTACCAAGCTCAAAACATGATCGCCAATGTCAAGGTAAAGCAACTTGAAAACAAGCTCAAGGAAGCCAAAAAAGACCAAAAGGATGAGGGAAACCTGGAGATGCTTGCCGAAGCATCTATGAAGGTTTAAAAAACATATTTTTATAGCTTCCATCCAATTTGAGCAAATTATGAGCACTTTTTTTTTTTTGAGAATTTTTGGGCTAAGTTCAGAAAACCAGCTGCTCCAGGCGCTGCACTTTTTCCTCAGGCCTCCATTTAAGTAAAAATTTATTTTTTTGGAAATATCTTTCCATCCTCTAAAAACAATATTTTTCAGATTTCATAGAGGTGGCTCAGTTTTTGAGAAAAGTGCAAAAAAGTGGCAAAAAACTAGCATTCTGGACCCTTTTTTGACAGTTGTTGCGCATAGGGAGAGAATTTGGGAGAATGGATATTTGGAGGCCTGCCCATGGTCCAAATTAAAAAATTCAAACTATTATGGAAACTTGACTTGAAGGGATAGTTGATCATTCTCTCCATTTTGCATTTTGACCCCTGGAAGGCACCTGAAAATCAGCTCAAAGTCGGTGCTGCGCTTCTGCACTTTTCTGTGTTTTAATTTATAAATTTCACTGTGTAAAATTTATAGTTTCCAGTTTGACTTGGTCAAAGTCAAACCTCTCTATGAATGGAATTAGTTTCGAGGCTAGGTGATGTAGGCATAAATAAATTTACATCATAGGTTGTTTTTGATGTTTATTAGGCCTCATAAAAGAAGCAATCTCCTAAACAAACTCTCCATGAAGTGTTTGAGTTTCACCTTCTCACTCTCACCTGTTGGTTGAGAGAATCTTGGGGTTAGTTCCTCCACCAAGGAATTCGACTCTTGAAGGTGGGAAAGTGGTCTAAGAGAGTCTATATATATGATTTCTCTTGAGGAGAAGATGTTGAACTTTTTGTGAAGGAGGCTTGCATGTAATCATCTTTTCAGCGAATACAGAGACAAGTTGCAGCTATTTTCAAGGAACTCTAGCCCAGTGAGTTCATGGTGCTTGTTCTTCATTATATTTTTTTTTCTAATGGTTTAAACATCTTTATCTACATGATATCTCTTCTTTCTATGGATTCCTTATAGTGAAATATACATAATTCTTGTTTTTCAAGCTCTGTTATCTGGTTTTCATAATTATGTTTATGTCTTCCTAAGCTAATGAAATCATGTTTACTTATGCTCATTATTTCTTCTATACTTTCTCCTCTATACTACATTGGAAATATTCTAAATACACCATGGCTTCTGATATCTAGCTCCTTCTCATATTTTCTCCTGCACTCTTACAACCTAGACCTATTTGTGGCTCCAAACCCTATGTTCAGGAAACCCTAAAACTCAAATTTTCACAAACAAACAAACAAATACACATATCTAGCCTAAAATTCATTTGCTTTAAAGTCATATCACTGATAAGAGACATAGAGAGATCCTTGTCATGCTCAGTAGGGCTAGCTACTGAGCTGAAGTGGTTTGAGGTTACCCTTCTCGATTTCCTTTTCAGCCTAGGAGATTGTAAGGACTAACACCAACTACCGGGATGAATCTTTAACTTGTACAGGCACAGTTTCATTTGTAAGTGCATGTTGCACCTAATTCTGTTCCTGCTGCAACTCATTCATCTGTTTGTGCAGCTTCATGTTCTTCCTTGAGTTGCTACTTCAACACATGCAACTCCTTCCTTGTTCCATTCACTGTCTTCGCGTGATCTTCATGTCATGTCATCACCTCATAGCCCAAGTCTCCAAAGTTGATTTCATCATCAGTGGATCTGCTTGACCTCGCAACTTTATTCTGCGTCTGTGCTGTCAACAACCTTCCTCTTGCATTCGTTGCATTCGGTACGCTGCCTTTAGTTGTTGTTCATGATGTTTCTCGTTGTGATGTTGTTGTTGTCATATCTTGCTGCCCTCGTCTACGAACAACTTGATGTCTTCGTGGGTAGGCAAGTTCATAGACACTTGATCGACTGCATCCCCAAGTGTGCTCTGAATGATGCCTTTGACTCTGCTCTCTTGAAACCATTGTACCTGCACTTCTGAGAGGTAGATGAACACATGTAATACCTGGAGACATGGCAACACTCATGGCAAGAAAGTTGTCAGTGGAAAACCAAAATGAACTTGAGAACTAGCTCACAACATACCTGTGTGATTGATCATGAAGGTTGTGCAATTTCGGGTGGGAGGTCGGGAGACTGACTGCCAAGACTGCAGAAGGCACAGTCTAGTCTGATGGGAGATTGACTGGCTGCTGGAACTACACAATCCACAGTCTAGTTTGGTTGTTGACTACTGGAATTGCGTAATGCAAAATCTCAGCTGGCAATGATTGTAGGATCAGTGACTGCATTGCACAATTTTTTGGGCTAGCAGTCACTGTCCCTCAGATATTCTCAAAACAGTCCTGGAGGATAGTGCCTAAGCAAAAATGTGCATTTCTGGAGAGGAAGACGGAGCCTTCCTTCCCTGAATTGCGCAATGTTGTCTTAGTGAAGGCAGAGTCCAGGCCAAGGTTGGCTAGACTTGTCGACGGGCAAATGAAAGAAATTATGATAGTGAATGCATGACGACACTAAGTGAAAGCAAAAGTGATTGATCATGCATGCAAACATTGAATGAAATATTCAGTAAACAGATCAACATGCACGTGGGTGAAGCGAGTCGTCGAATCAATGACTGTTCGTGCAAAACAGTTTCATGCGTGCGACAATAGTGAGATAGCAACGAAAACTGAAATAGTTCTAGGACAAGCTAGTATACATGTAAAGGACAACAAGCATTCAAATAAATCAAGCACACAACACTCACACAAGCGAATACAGAAAAAGTGATAGTAATGCAACACAAGGAATAGAAGGTGAGCTTACCCTAAAACAACTGAGCTGAATGTGCTGACAACTCCTCGAAGTGATGTTGGATGTCAAAACTACAAGGTTGATGTGAGGAATGAGCTCTGCAGCATCCGATTGATGAGTTTTGATAACATCAAAGTTCTGACGCGCATGCCGCAAATCTAGGGAAAGCGACATTTGGTGGGAGGTTTCTGAAGTGATCCTTGCATGTAACCTCCAACTGCTAAAATTAGATCCCTGAATCAATGGTGCGTTTGCATGTTGCCTTGCAAGAAGAAGCCCATTCATTCAAGTTTGTTTTGCCTGGTCCTAGAGGGAATAGGTCAACTCAGCGGCACATGCAAGAGGCTGCTCAACTGCTAGGAGAAAATGCGAATTTCTGGCTTGGAACTGGGTTGGCTTCCCAAGAGATTTGCGCAATTTTTGGGTAGAGAAGCTAACTGCTGCCCAGATTTGCACAAATTCTGGGTTGAGTAGCCCTGCTAGGGAAAATTGAACAATTTTCACTGTGAGTGTTGATTGCCAGAATTGCGCAATTTTGGAGCCCAGCAGGCACACAATTTATAGAGGGAAGGCTGGTTTCCCTCCAAAATTGTGCAATTTCTTGGGGGAGCTGCTCAGCCTGCAACTAGAACAAGTCCAGGTGATCAACCTGTGAGGGGAATGCATCGAGCAGTGATCGATAGGCTACCTTTGTAGAAGAAAAACACTGAAGCTTGTGAACTTGACAAAGGAAGACATGTTGCTGTAAAAAGTTGGTAGGGAGGTTCCAAAACGAATCTACGGAAAAATTTTGGAGGGTGGTTGTAGCCGCTAAAACAAGATGTCAAATTCTTACTGACATAATAAACCACATACAGATTCTTGTCCTCTTGCTGTCCTAAAAATTCCCCTATTGTTGTTTGAGAGGCATCAATGTGGATGTGAAATGGGAGTTCCCAATTAGGACCTCTCAAGATCAGAGCTTGGAAGATTATTTCCTTGATATTTTGCAAAAGCCTCTTCACACTCATCTATCCACAAGAATTATGCATATTTATTTAACAACTGAAAAGTGGAAATGTTATTCTGGAATTTTTTTTCTATAAAATGTATGTAATAGCCAGTGCAACCAATAAAACTACGTACCTATGTTGGTGTATTTGGTACAGGAAAATGCAATATTACCTCTACCTTGGTCGGATCAACTTGAATTCCAACAGCTGAAAGCAAGTGTCCCAACACTATGCCCTCTTCCCTCATCACATGACACTTAATTGTACTTAGAGAAACATGCATTTGTATGCATCTTTTAAGCACCTTCTCCAAGTTTTCCAACCCTTCCTGAAATGATCCCCCATATGGTGTGAAATCATCCATATAAATCTCGACACTATCATCGACTAGATCAAAGTAAATCCCTAATGTTTCCCTTTGGAAGGTAGCGGGTGCATTACAAAGACCAATTGGGAGGACTCGATATGCGAAATTTCCCCAAGGGCATGTAAAAGTGGTTTTATGTTGATCCTCAGGAGCTATTCGGATTTGGTTATACCCACTAAACCCATCCAAGAAGGAAAAAACTTCTTCCTAGCTAAGGTATCAAGGACTTGGTCAATGAAGGGCAAGCAAAAATGATGTTTCTTTGTTCAACTCCCTATAGTCCACACAAATCCGCAACTTACCATTCTTTTTAGGAACAATAACTAGTAGGGACACCCATTGATTATACGAGATAGGGTAAATAAATCCTACATCTAGTAACTTTTGAAGTTCATCTTTGACAATGTTTTTCAGGGTGGGGTTCATTCTTCTTTGGGGCTGTCTCACAGGTTGACAATCTTCTTTAATGTATATATGATGAGTGCATAAATTAACAGGGATACCCTTCATATCTGTATAGTCCCATGCGAATTCTTCCTTATGTTCACGAAGGACTTCGAGGAGTTGTTTGGTTTGGGACAGTGAAAGATTCAGGTTAATATTCAATGTTTTCCCTGGCTCAATTTCTATAGGGATATTGTCACAACGTGCAACTATAGGGAAATATTCGCCTTAAATTCCTGATTCAATAGTTTCTTGCATTTCACAGCTCATAACAGATTCTAGAAATTGATGAGTTGTATCAGAAATGACATGGGGGCTATTGATAAAAATATTAATATTATCATCTTCCATTTCATTTTTAAAACAGAAGGCTTGACTAATAGTAAGGACTTGTCTGGTTTCCTCACTTTCAAATCCATGTCCTTCTAAAGGTATGGAATTTTGTTTAAATGTTTCCTTACCTGGTGAACTTGGTTCTGCAGGGGGGTACAGAATAAGGTTCTTTGTATTTCCCCATTCGATATCACCATATTTCCTTACCAACATCCGATATAGATGTCTTTAGTTGAAAGGCAAGGTCTTCCTAAAATCAGAGGGTGACCACCAGCTGGGGACTATGTATGTAATACCAGAAGATCAACGGGATAACACCACGAGTCTACTAAAATGGTTATGCCTTCCAATTTTCCTATCGGTCTTACTGTAGATCCGTCTGCTAATTCCAAGATAGTAGGAGTTGGTTTCAGATTTCATAGACCTAATGTGGGCATAGTTTTAGATGTGATAACATTAATCGTAGCCACCAAATCTACCAGCACATTCAGGATGTTAACCCCGTTAATCTGCACTGTCAGAATTGGGTTCCCTAGATCTCCATATTTCATAGGTATATATTTTCCCAGCATAATGTCTGATAGTTTCCCCATAACATGAATGGTAAGCAAATCCTTTGATTTATTTCCAAGTTTCTTGGAACAATATTCTCTAATTGTCTTAGCATAAATAGGCACATCCTTCATAGCTTGAAGTAAGGGAATTTTGACACACATGTTTTGAAGCTCCCCTAAAAGGTCAAATTCAGGTTGAGGATTCTGTTTACTCAAGGCTAATCTCTCAGGATAAGGAGGATCAGTTGGGAAGCCCTGAGTAGCACTCGAATGAGGAGGGGGGTGTTTGATAGAATCTTGATTTGAATCATTCCCAACTACTTGAGATTTTGGTTCTGGATCTTCATCACCAATATGTTCAACAATAATCGATGAAGTCTAAGCATTCACTACCCGACCAGATCGCAAATTTATCTCATTACATTCTGCGGTAGCAATGCTATATGAAGGAAAGTTGAGAGTGTCAGTTTGTTGAACACCCTTATTATTAGGATTTGGATTAGGTTGTATAGGAAGATGAGGATGAAGGGGAGGAGTACTGGAGGGAATGTTGGAAGGCAGTTGTAACTGTTGTTGCTGCATAGGTTGAGGGAATTGACCGGGAGGGGGAGAAGGCCCTCACCAATTCTAAAACCGTGAAGGGTTTGAACTATACTGAGGGAACCAAGAATGCCAAGGCAGATATTGATAAAATTGAGGCCATGATTGTGAAAAAGGTACTAACTGAGGGCCCGCATTTAAATTTCTAAAATATTGAGAAAGGCTCTGTGACATACCTTGATTTGGGCTTCGTGGCTGTGGATTCCATGGTTTCTTGGAACCCATAAAGCATAGTTTCTCTACTCCTTCATTTGTTCCATGGAACACTACCTTTAGCCTAGGAAGAGACAGACATGAGTTGGTGGAGTGAGCCTGTTCACATATTGGACAAGTCTCCATAGTATTTAATGGGAATTTATTTAATGGATGTTTCTTCCTGCACTGAGGGCATAAGATGGCCTTGGTCCTTTCTAACTCCATTTTGTTTTGCTTGTAATGTGTCCATCTGAGAGGAAAGTGTATTAAAGATTTCAGTCTTCAAGTTATGCAACAAATTTTCGATCTCTGCCTTTGTAATTCCTCCACTGGATGTTTTGGAGGTATGAATTCCTTGCTTATTCCTTGCATCCCCTCATGAACACTGAATGCATAACTCATAGATAGAGTCAAAATACTCTTTAGATATATCATCTTTTCCTACTATATCCAAAAGCTCTAGAGAGTCCTCCCTTAGGGCCCAGAGAAAAATAATTTTCAAGATATCCTTATCCAGGTCTCTATGGTCAAATCTCTATAGGGTATATTTGAAATGTTCCACACAATCATACATATTCTCATCCTCCTTCTGCATAGACTTAAAAATTTCTTCCTTTATATCCCCAGATTTACAATAATCTTGGTACTTCTCTAGAAATTTTTGTTCATCTGGTCCCATGAAGAGATATATTTTCCACCTAGACCCATAAACCATCGCAAAGCTATCCCTTTTAGAGTAGTAGGGAATATTTTCAATTTATAAGCATCAGATACATAGTCGTACCCCTGCAGACAATATCAAATTCTAACAAAAATGTGTCTGGATCTTCTGAGGAAAGCCCATGGAAGTTAGGCAAAGTGGTCAGTGGAATGGGCTTCATCGGCACATCACCTCTAATGTCCCCAATTGGGAATTCAATCAAGGAGGTTCACTAGTAGAAAATGATGAAATTAGTGACTAGGTGACTAAAAATGTTAGTCACTGCAATTATTTCAAATGAATTACTACTAAATTTGAGCAATTATAAGTGACCGAACTAAAAATGACAAACTTAAATGACTACTTTAGTTTAGGTATAAAATATATGACTAGATAATAAGTGACCAAACTAAAAGTGACTAACTAAAATGAATAATTTAGTCCAAGACTAAAATATATGACTAGATAATAAGTGACAAAATTAATAGTGATTAATGTAAATGACTACTATAGTCAAATAATAGAAATATGACCAAATAATAAGTACAACAAGTATATGAATTAGTCATTTATGTTAATAATTTTTAATTATTTCACTTCGGAAATGGAAAATTGTAATTTTGATACTAAAGTGTTTCATTTCACTACTGGGGTCTTTGAATCCATCTGCAGTGTTAAAATTTAGAGACAAAGGGGTATTTGAATCCATTTATAGTGTTAAAATTCTAAATACCCTTTTGTCTCTAAATTTTAACACTGCAAATGGATTCAGATATTCTCAACATCAGTTTGACCTTCCTTCACCATCGGGGCAAGGCTCTCCTTCACCAGTTCATCTAAGGAGGGCAAGGCCAATGAAACTTGAGATGAAGGACAAACAAAAAAAACAAACTAGAGAAATTCGTAACTTCTGAAACTTCTGAAAACCGTAAGAAAGTCATAATATATTGCATGTCTTTCTCCAATCTCTAGGATGAAAGGGAAACCAAACTCAAAGCTAGACAACCCCAAGAACAGTTTTGCATCCCCTCACAAATGGCCTCAAGCCCTGGGCTGGCCAAAACTATAGGACATGAACAATGCACAATTGGAGTAGGGGTTAGGGCCTTTGAATCGCTAGAAGACTTCCCTATCAAATTATTAAATTTGCTTTCTAAAGATCTGGTAGGCCCAAAATTTGAGGCATGGTGACTTTTCTATCTAACTTCCAAATGTGAATGGATAAAATCCTTGCGCTAGCCCAAATTTGTTGAAAACCCCCTCCTCCAATGCATAATCCACCAACTCCTTCTTCATATGGGTCTGATAGTAAGAAACCAACATCTCATCTGAAAAAACATATTTGATGAGTAATTGTGTGTCTTCAAAGGGTTTATCATGATGACGATCTCTGTACTTAAAAAATATACATCACGTGAACAAAAATCTCATGGTTATCATTTAATATTATTTTTCATTTTAACAAGGATATCAGAGCCTGACATTGTGCAGAGCCCATTCACTCTTTGTCAAAACTACACCTTGCTTTAGTCAGAAACTCCACACCCCTTTCTTTGCTTGCAAATTTTCCATGGGCCTATATGGTTTCTCCATAATTATTGAATTCCTCTCCCATGGTAGAGATGTTGTGATGTCCTCCTTAACATTTTGACTTCATAAAAAAAAATAAACAAATAAATAAATAAATTATAACTACACAATAATTAATAATTAAACCGATCTAGATCCATCTTAACTCTGGATCTATCAAGTGTCGAGACAGAGGAATCAAATATCACACATGATTCTTCTTAATGACTATCACCACCACCGCATTTTCACCCTAATTTAATTTTTAACAATTGAATATATAAGTATACATAAAATGAGAAGAGATGTGTATTAATGCAGAATAAAGACTTGAACATAGGGAAGTGGTCCATTTTCACAATTTGAAAGAACATAATAAAATTAAATTAAACTAATCAAATAATTTCATCTAGTTATATGAAATTAACAATTTACAAGGTGCAAGGGATATAAATCTTCCACCATGCATGCTAGTATCTTAAGGTCCACTCCTCATGTTACACTCTCACTTGTAATATTTTCCTCTTGTAATGGTCTAAGAATTTATTTCCATGCCTCTATATCAACATCTATTAGTCTTTTGTTTTTTAATCATTTTTTTTTTAAGTCAATAAAAAACATAAAAATATAGAAAAAATAAATAAAAAAGATTTTAAAAAATGAATAAAAAGTAGAAAAACTATTAAAAAAAATCTGATGTGAGTGATCTCTTCCTTCTAACCAGCTATACCACCCTTTAGAAAAATGACACCCTTTTCGAAACAAAGGATTAGAAAAATGACTTAAAAAAAGAAATGACTTATATTTAGAAGTCATCTAATGTGTGAAATCTTCCTTATTATAACCTATAACATTCTCTTCATTACCCATTTTTCACCCAATTAAGAGTTTCCCTCTTCAATTTTTTTTTTTTATCACTTTGCTTTTCGCTTTTATATTTCCCTCGGGGCAGTTATTAATTTATTAATTTGGTGGGAAATAGTTTTTGCTTTTATATTTCCTTTGGGCATTTATTAATTTGGTAGGAAATAGTTAACAAATCCAACTTTGTTTCCCTCTTCAATATTTTTTGATCTAGACTTTTCTTTTTGCTTTTATATTTCCCTCTACGTATTTTTTTAATTTGGTGGGACTTTAACAATTCATGGTTTCAAAGTCTGTTCTGTTGTTGTTCAATGGTTGGATAGGTAGTCAGTGTGCTATCAGAGGGGAAGGTAATCATCCCAATTGTTGAATCCCAAATGCTCGATGCATTTGCTAGATTGGTCATTTATTAATTTATTAATTTGGTGGGAAATAGTTTTTTCTTTTATATTTCCTTTAGGCATTTATTAATTTGGTGGAAAATAGTTCACATATCCAACTTTGTTTCCCTTTTCAATATTTTTTTGATCTAGACTTTTCTTTTTGCTTTTATATTTCTAGCTACGTATTTTTTTTAATTTGGTGGGACTCTTTTTCTTTTATATATATATATATATATATATATATATATATATATATATCCAGTACGAAAAAAGCTTGATTGTATTATGCTAGATAATCATATAAAGTCCAAATACATCTGAATAGTTTGATATGAGAGATACTCCTAAACTTGTACAAAACTGTAGAGGAAACAAAAATAATGTTGATATGACTGAAAGCCAATATTCCACCAGAACTAGTGAAGAAAAAGAAGTATATGAGTTGCCAAACAAGCTATAAACCAGAAGGGAAGACAATGCTTGAAACAGATAGATAGTCTAGATAAGTCAAGGCCCCATTAAAGGGCATCCTCTACCAGCTGAGAGAAGATATACAAAATGCAAAAAATTGTAAGATAAACAGTAGTCCGAAAACATACCTGGGGATTTTGAAATGAAAAAAGTAAGATTTATGTGCCGGGAAGAGAAAAATCCCGAATCGAAAAAGTTTCAGCATCTATTTTTATATCCATTTTCCATTTGCCCATTTGTGATAGGAGTCCTCTCTTTGATAAGACATCAGCTTGGGTATTTTGTGCTCTATTGACATGCTGAAAAGAATAATCATTCCTCCTCCCCCATAGTGAGTCAATTATGTTCATCCAACCAGATAGATGCTATTTTTTAATATGATTCTTTTCTGTGGCATGATTTATTATGATTTTGGAGTCACCGAAGATCTGTAGGGATTGTATATTTAGGAATATGCTGAAAGAAAGAAGTCCTGATAGCACCATTGCCTCTTATTTGTTATTAGTTCATTTTCCTCCATTCCAATAGATTTCAAACTGTTGATCATCATCCATGACAATGAGGACCCCACAAGCACATATACCATTTTGTGCCACCCCATCAAAATAAGCTCTTGGGAAAGCCATCTGATCTGTCGTTTGCTCTTTTGATTTTTCCCTATTGTTCCGAGAAGAATTTTCAGGGATAGAGTTATAAAGAGAAATAATGTTCTCAAAAACTACCCCAAAACCTTCCTTTCCGTTTTGAAACAAAATATTATTCCTCCATTTCCATATAGACCAGAGAACTAGTTGAGGAATTGGTCTCTAGGATTTTTTCTGGCTACTCCACCATTCAAGTGCTTATTTTAGTGAAGATTGTAAAACAAAATTAAAACCATAATAAGAAGCAAGGTTTCTCCAAAGCTGATGGGATATAGGACATTGTAGAAACATGTGGTAGTTATTTTCTTCTGTTGTTTTGCAAATTAAACATATTCTAGGTCCTGACCAATTCCTCTTCTGCAAGTTTTCCCACGTCAGATTTTTGTTATGAAAAACTAACCATGAGAATATGATGATTTTTTGAGGACAACCAGTTTTCCATAATGATAAAGGAAAGATGTTAAGAGATTGAGAAATGTTAATACTGATAAGATTTGTGTAGATATCTTTAACACTAACTGTGTCCTTTCCAGTGATCCCCTTCTAAATAAGAACATCATCATCCTCGTGCAACAAAAGCTCTGTTCCCTAAACACCACTGAATCCGAGTCTAATGTTGTGCTAAAGATCCTATCAAGCTCATAGATGAAGCATTTTTCCAGATTGGGAAAGGGCCCTGCCAGTCAGCAATGATCTGATTCCAGATAAAATACCCTTTTCTGTGAAAGAACTCTATTAGCTGATGAGATATATTAATGTCATCCCCCCCACCCATAATAGGATCAAGACCAATAAAATCTTTTTACCTGTTTGAAGACTCTAGACAAGGTTTCTGAGGGAAATAGATTCAATTTTACGGAAGCTCATCCATATGGCTGAGCCCAGTGAAGACCCTATCTTCCCCTTCCTGTACCAATATGAGATATCTTTGCTAGCCATATATTTCTTCTTGATAGTTATGCTCCTTGAGCTATCCCCAAAAACTCCCCTCCATAGAGACTTACATAGCAAGGCCTTTCCAAAAGTCCGAAGATCCAATATACCCCATTCGCCTTGCTTCTTTGGAAGGGTGAGGTCAGATAATTTTGACAGATGATATTTGCTTTTCTCCTTATTACCTCCCCAAATAAAATTTGCAATCATTTTATTTAGCAGATGAATGATACGCGCTGGTATGTAATAAAGATGAGCCCAATACACTGCTAGTTGGGCTAGTACTGATTGAGCTAAAACCACTCTACCAGCCATTGAGAGACACTTATATTCCCATCCAGATATCCTTTTGTAATATCGATCCAAAATCCATAGCCAGTCAGATTTAGTATAGCCCTTTCATTTTAGATGAAACCCCAAGTATTTCATACCATCCTTTATGGACCTCGCTTCAATCCCAAACAGTTGAACCAGATGCTCTATAATTTCCATATTAACTTCCCCATGATAAAAGGAGGATTTTGTATCATTTATGAGAAGACATGTAGCTCTTTGGAACTTATCCAAAATATCATGCAAACATTTCCAAGTAAGTCAACAGAACATACCAAAGATCAAGATATCATCCACAAATAAGTTGTGAGAGATGAAATTACCTCTACTAATCTTCAAAGGCTGACATATTTTTCATGACCGCTCTATTGATATGGAGCCTTAAGGAGTCCATAGCTAAAATAAACAAGAAAGGGGATAGCGAACACCCCTGTCTCAAACCTCTAGCAGCCGAGAAACAGATGGAAGGGATACCATTTATGATGATTGCATAATTAACTTTTTCAACGCAGGCCATTATCTAATTTTCACACTAAAAATTTAAGCCAATTTTTATAAGAAGACATCTTATAAATCCCCAGTCTAGGCAGTCATAAGCCTTCTTAAGGTCAATCTTCAGTATGGCCGCTTCACTTTTTTTTGTATGCATAGAGAATAGACTTTCTTGAGTGTTTGCTACTGCGTCTAGGATATTCCTTCCCTGGAGAAACCCGTGTTGATCCTGAGTCAAGTACCTGGATAAAGTACCCTGAATTCTACCCGCGATAATTTTTGATATAATTTTATAAGAAATAGTACAGAGGGATATAGGTCTAAAATCCAGGAAAGAGGATGCTTCCGATTTTTTGGAATGAGTGCTATGTAAGTAGATGAGATGAGCTGATGAATTTTTCCTAAGATTCTTGACTCCTCAACCATCCCCAATAATTCCTTCTTTATCAGGTCAAAGAAATGAATGAAAAACTCAATTATCCATCCATCAAGACCCAAACTCTTGTCTTTTTTAAAAGTCTTCATTACCTCGGGAGTTCTTCCTCAGAGACAGGTTTGAAGAGGCTATCATTTTGTTCCTCGTCAAACATTTGTGGGAATAAATCAATTCCCCAAATCTTTTTATGATTTTTCAAAATATTTAATTGACTATTTTGTGATGTCTTCCTGTGTGTGAAGAAAATTACCCTCCTCATCATTTATCCCCCAAATAGTATTTCTTTCTCGCCTAGAGTTTGAAAATCTATGAAAAAATTTAGTGTTTGTATCACCCTCTTTTAGCCAAATTGCTCGAATTTTCAGTCTCCAGGAAGCTTCTTCAATGTCCAGAAGATTTTATTTTTTCTTTTCCAACTCCTTTATACGACTGTGCAATTCTAATGATATGGAGTTTTTTGACAATCTTCCAGTCGTCCTGTCCAACTCCTTTTGAATGACATGAAGGGCATTCCTATTCAAGAGTCTTTTCCTGTATTGCCAATCTTTTACACTCTTCCTGAGAGATGTAAGCTTACCTATGAAGGACATAGAGTGTGAAATTTGGTCATGAGAAGGAAAATTAATCCAGGATTTTTGAATAAGTTCATTAAATTCAGAATCCTCCAGTGAAATTTTGTTAAATTTAAAAGGATAGCCTTTCCTGTTACCCTGATTCCTCCATTGTAGTGAGATTGGTCTGTGGTCAGAGATGAAACATTTTTCAATATTTGATACTGGTAAGCCCAGTCTATCTAATATACTGTCATGGATTATAAACCAATCTAACCTTTTTGTAATATATGCATCTTCAATCGTACGTTGTCCCACGTTGGTCCCATCTTGGAGGGACAAATATTAGCAAAATTATGTTGAAGCATTGCATCTTTTATGGGGCCTGCCAAAGGATCATTTTTCCTACCTCTGCCCCAAACTTCGTCTGAATTCAAAGTGCAATTCAGATCACCAACTATCATCAAGGATTCAATATCCAATAACTCTGATGCCAAGAGTTTGTTCCAGAAAGTGAACCGATCCTTGTAAGGGGCATAACTATTCAAAATATGAAAAGATCCAGCATACCCCTGAAATTTTGCAAGGAGCAAGATGCCGGCAAAACATATGAATGCTCTTGCCCTAATCTAGCCAGGGTCCCATAAAAGTATCAAACCCTCTGATTGCCCATTTGCCTTGTAGCTACAATGTGCTAGAAAGGAAACATCTATCTAAATTAATTTATGGATACAGGAGCACCATGCATAGTCTCCTCAATGAGGATAATTTTGGACTATAATGAATAAAACAGATGCTTTAGGGCCAAGTATTTTTGGTCTACCCCAAGACCTCTTATGTTCATAGATAGGATGAGAGTCATGATGGCCTATTCTCGGGCTGGATTGCTCTAAGAGGCCCATTTACAGACAAATCAATAATAGGGATATCAATGAGAGAGAGGTCACGTATCTCAATGCCAGAAATTTCCTTCCTGCCCCTGAAATGCCAAAGCCTCTGTTTTTCTTTCTCCTTACAGTAATGTTCTTTGTCGAATTAGGACTAACAAACAGAGAAGAAGGCCTATCAGGTTTGTGTATCGTGAGAGGATGTAATTCAAGTTATTTTTTCCTCAGAAGAAAATCAAGGTCACTTCCCACAGAGTTTATGGGGGATGAGACAGGCGAATTTTGGGGAGTGACAGTTATGCAAGGTTCTTTTCCTTTAGCTGAAGGTAAAATTTTAACTAGGGATGGTGAAGATGAAGGGATGTAGGTGATGTGAGAAGTAGATGGTATATCATAATAGGGAGGAGTAATAGGTACAGGGGAGTGAATTACTTTATCAGCAGGAGGTTCCGAGGGATATTGGTGAAAAAGATCAAGATCCACCCTCCCAGATGGAGTGGCTGACCTTTGGGACTTTTCAGATAAGATATCTTTCTTCATAGATTGATTCCTAGGAGAGATATGATTCACTACACAATTCTCAAGAGGAGATATAGATTTCTGGGGCAAATGAACATAAGAACTAGTCTTCATTGATAGGCTTCTAGACAATTTGGGAGATGAACCGAGTGGAGTAGATAACATAGACATACCTTTTGGTGAAGACCTCTCCTGCTCTTTTTTCGAGGATTTATTAGGGAATTTCTCCTGAAAGTTTCTCCCATATGATTTATTACCAGGACGACGAGGACAATTTCATTTTAAGTGTCATGTTCTGTGGCAAGCCAAGCATCTAAAAGGGACCCCCCAGAAATCTAGTCTTTGTTTAATATTTAAATATCCCCAAAATAGTTCACTATGATTAGGAAATCTTCCTCTATATACTTTTTCAATTAATATCCATGCTACGCTTTTGTCCTTTGCCCCGAGACACTTCGGGTCTACATAAACAAATTTACCTATAGCATTTCCTATGTCAGACAATGTTTCCTTCATCCATAATTCAATGGAAAGTCCAAGAAACTTCACCCAAATTAGATTGTTTGATGGAGTATTCTGCAGAGGGTTATATCCTATATACCATTTATGAAGAGCAAGAAAACTTTTTCCGTGAACCCATGGAAGAGTCTGGATAATTTCCAAGTCTTCAACACTTATGAAATGAAAGTTATACCAATCCTTCATTAGTTTGACAATAGTTGGAATGTATCTCAGTAAAGAATTCCACTTAGTCCCAAGCCACTTTCTCATCTGATCCTCATCCATTTCTGGAAAGAACCAGTGACCAACAAGCGCTCGATTTTGTAAACTAGCTATGCAGTCTGAGAGAAAAACATTGTCTAAGTTAATAGTAGAGGGTGGCAGGATAGTTTTTATGGGACGCTGGTTCTATTTACATCTCATGGATTCATATCCACCACCTTTTAACTCATGACACGTGAAATCATGACTAGCACCTTCCCGCACACGTCGCGCGAAATCCTAGCTACCACCTTCCCCCTCACGTGCTGGTAAAGTAGGAGGAATTAATAACTCCACCAGCATGGATTGCTAGTCACTTGAATGTTGTGTGTTCTAATAAAAATTTTCGCCAAGTTCCCAGAGGATTTAATCCATTGTTGGCATCGTTGGTAATGGCTTTCAGTGGGGTTACTATATGATTGAATTTTGGAAATAAGTTTGTAACCATGCTCATGTGTTTTCATTTTGGTAACACAGGGTTGTGAAGTGTGGCAATATACTTGGGGCATTGAAGGCTTTGAAGAGTGGAATGGGTCCAGCTATGGTAGGGACAAAACCTCAATTCACTCAGTCTCAAATAGTATCTGAATGCTGGAAGAGAGTGGGGATGTTGCAGGCAACAATGAGCACTCACATAAGCCATTACCTTCAAATGCTGATGGATCAGTGAGTCATTATTCAATGAGCAGCACTTCTAGTACCAGCCCTACTTCTACTTCTGCTCTTCTTCCTGTCTCCTCCCCTTCGTCCTCGTAGCTAAGAAGGTTTCAAGGGAAGGATGCATTGTCATATGTTAATATCCTATAATCGAGGAATAAGTTTGTAGATGCACTTGGTCTCTATGAATTTTTTCTGGAAATGGAGCCTATCACTGTCGAAGCTCACATTGGAAATGGAATTTGTCTCCAAATACAAGGTCTCATTCTGAAGACATTTAAATGCTTTGTAGAAGCTCTTGCACTTGATCCACAGAATGCTTGTGCTCTCACGCACTGTGGAGTTTTGTACAAAGATGAAGGGAACTTGCTAGATGCAGTAGAGGTTTATTTCTCACATCTGACGCTATTTGTGGTTTTTTTCTTTTCTGTACTTTTTTTTGTGTTACTTGTTTGTTCAAGCTTCTTTATAGTAGTAAGTTTTTAATATTGTATTTTGAAACCGAATGCATTTGAATATTACTAGGATAACCAAAATATAACTACAGTAACCATGGCATCAATATAGAAATGTGAAAATTACATTATCTCAATTTTGAAAAGAAAAAAAAAAGAGAAAAAAACTGTGAGTCCTTATACATTCCATTGACAATTTTTGGGATGGCACCGATAGACCTGTGAAGTTTCACCAAAGTCAACTTTTCAAAAATTTATTGTTAATCTACCAAACCTTTTTAAGGAATCCCTACCTGTTATCATATCAATCAATGTTGATGACATGGCATGGACATCTACTAACTCATGGGGTCACACTTCTACAAACGTATGCTACAAAGAAACCCGGAACATAACTGATAAGATTTTGAACTTGCTGCCCTTTCATCAAATAGGCACTCTTGAGTCTTTGGCATGACATCCTGACAACATTCACACTCTGGGTTATTTCAGACAAAGATATTTCTTGTAAAGTATCGGTACATTTTAGAACTGCCCAAATGAATGACTTTGTTTCAGGGATAAAGATATACCCTTTTTAAGTTTCAGGGATAAAGATATACCCTCTTTAACCAATAGATCACATTGGATTCATTTTCTTGGTAGTTTATCATATTTATTTATTTATTTAATGTGGCATTCATTGTAGATTTTCCACAAAATTCTCATCTACTATTATGAACAATCTGAAAAAAAATGTTCTTTCACACAGACACATAATTTCTCTACCAAATAGCAATGGAGTAGAACAGAAATAATTTCACAAAATTTACACAATTTTCTAGGGAACCCAACAGGGAAACCCTTGCTTGCTTCATAATTTTATTAAAGAAAATTGAGAAACAGATCTGATCCACATACAAGCTGGTTCTAATCTGAAAATACAAGAATTTTCCTGCCTGTCCTAGGCCTCAAACTTTTGCCTGATAGTTGACCTGCTTACTTCTCCTATAGGCACTAGAGGCTCTGATTTTCCAACACAAAACTTTAGGAAATAATATGCTATTTCCTATCATTGGCTAAGCTCCTATTAAATAGGGATTTCCCCTATTTCTATGTGCACTCCAAAGAGAAAATTTCCTTCCTCAATAATTCACGCAAGGAATACTTGGCTCATTCCTCCATAAGCTCTCTTGCTCAAGAATTGATTGATTAATTGTGTGCCTTTGATATCCTTATAAGATTTTCGATTAGGCTATTGTTAGTGAGTTTTCTAAATTAGGAGTTGAACTTGAGCTTTTCTAGTTAACAAAAGTCAACACTTTTAGGTAACTAGATCCTCCTAAAATTTTGGAGGCTAACTCCACTTATTCACTCAGTTCCCAATTTAACTCACACCAGAGGATAGATAACTCATCCTCCACAAACTCGCACTAGTCAAACTACTTCTTGAACTCGTACTCATCATTGGAACTCATAGATGTCGAAGAAGATCTCCAAATTGATTCCTTGAATCAAGGCACAAATCAAGGAATCATTCCTTTGCTACTTTTCAACACTCCCTCTTAGTGAGGAAGGGATTTTGTACAACTCCCAACTTATCTTTGTGATGAACAAAACTACCCCTTTCCAATGCCTTGGTCAAGATGTTTGTCATCTGCTCCCCTATTGGAATGTACTATAGCTTGACTATCCCCTTCTGCACACAATCTCTAAGATGATGATACGAGATCTTGATATGCTTTGAGCGATCATGAAAGATTGGATTCTTAGAGAGTTTAATGCAACTCTGATTATCACAATGTATCATGGTAGGCTCCATCCTATGTCTGAAAAGTCCCACAAGTAACTTCCTCATCCAAATAGCCTTGCAAGCTGCCTAACTAGCAACCATGTACTCAACCTCTGTTGAATTGAGTGCAACTGATCTCTGCTTCTTGTTGTACCAAGAAAATGTAGCTAACCCAATGCTAAAGATGGCACCTGAAGTACTCTTCCTGTCTATGGAGCTCCCTACCCAATCTACATCAGTGAAGCCCTCAAACCTTACTCAATCAACTTGTTTGTACCACAATCCATAGTCTTTTGTGCCTCTGAGATATCTCAAGACATGCTTTGCAGCAACCCTATGCACTCTGGTTAGTTCAACCATGAACTGACTTAGCTGGTTGACTGCAAAACAAATATCAAGTCATGTGTTGACCAAGTACATCAATGATCCACTGAGTTACCTGTATACTCTAAGATCCACTCGTTATGTTGTAGTAGCACCCACCTTCCTCCAGTTTGTGACTAGAGGTGTGGCCATGGGCTTTCAATCTTGCATATGAAATTTCTAGAGAAACTTTGTTGTGTACTTGCCCTATCCCACAAAGATCTCACCATCACCCTGCCAAACCTCCAAGCCAAGGAAATAATGCACAAGCCCCATATCCTTCATCTCAAACTCCTTTGCAAGGTCTTGCTTGCAATCTTAGATCAAGCTCTCATCTCTAGTCAATATAAGGTTGTCGACATAGAAAACTAGAATGAGTGGAAGCCCTCCAACCATGATGTAGTACAGGTTGGCATCTGCCTCTTTCTTAGTGAAGCCCAATCCTCAAAGGTCGTTATCAATCCAAGTGTACCATGCTCTCAGAGCTTACTTGAGCCCATAAATAGCTCTCTTCAGCCTGCACAAATGTGTGTCTTTGTTGAATTGATCAAACCCCTCTGGCTGCTCTATATAGATCTCCTCCTCAACAACTCCATCGAGGAATGATGTCTTCACATCCATCTAGTGGATCTTCCACCCCATCTATGCTGCAAGTGCTAGAATAGTCATCATGGATGAATATTGTGCTACTGGAGCAAAGGTCTCCTCACAGTCTATGCCCTTAATCTGTGAGAAGCCTTTGGCCACAAACTTGGCCTTGAACTTCTCCACACTCCCATCTGCTCCATGTTTCAACTTGTACACCCATCTAGATCCAACTACGGTTTTCCCCTCAGGTCTTGGAACAACCTCCCAGACATCATTCTTCATGATAGAGGAATACTCCTCCACCATGGCATCCTACCAAACCTGTTGAGAAGCCGCCTCCTCATAAGAAGAAGGCTCAGTGTCCACCAACTCTATCATCAGTGCCATATAACCTGTGTACCTCTATGGCTATTTACTCTGCCTAAATATGGTGCTAGGAGCCTCGACTTGCCCTTGAGCCTCCTGGATCAGCCTCTCGACCCACTTGTTCTTCTTCCTCCTTGTGGTGGCTAGATCTGGCTAATATGTTTTCTCTTGGCTTGGTTTGTCCTCATCCTGTTGCGCTACCCTCTTGCCACTAAATTGTGCCCATGGTTGACTTTGAGGTGTTGGTTGTGCCTCCTGTTTGAGAGTGAGTAGCTCCTCCTCAGGTACTGCAATCTGATCACGCTCTAAGGAAACTCTCAGAGCCTGATCCTCTTGGTATCTCACATCTCTCTTAACAATTGTTGTCTTGGATCCTAGAAGATACACCCTATATGCCTTAGATATCTCACTATACCCCACAAAGATACCTTTCTTTGTTGTGGCATCCAACTTCTTCCTGTTATCTTTGGACACATGACAATAGACCTTTGTGCCAAAGATTCAGAAGTGTGACACATCAGGCTTCTTGCCTGTGAAGACCTCCTGTGGTGTAGCTCATCCAAGCACCTTGTGTGGGCTTCTATTATGTAGAAATATTGTAGTGTTGCATGCTTTTGCCCACAAGAACCTAGGAAAATCTCGATCATGCAACATAGCTCTAAGTGTTCCAACAATACTCTTGTTCTTCCTCTCAGCCACCCCATTCTATTAAGGGTTATGAGGTGCTATCAACTCTCTCCTAATACCTTCCTTGGCACAAAAACCCTTAAAGGCATTGGAGATATATTCTCCACCATTGTCACTTCTCACTACCTTGATTTTCTTCCTAGTTTTCTTCTCTACCAAGGCCTTAAACTCCATGAACCTGTCTAAGACCTCATCTTTCTTTTTCATAAAATATATCCAAGTTTTCTGAGAAAAATCATCAATGAAAGTAACATAGTACCTGTGTCTCATTAGTGATGGAGAAGGGAAGGGCCCACACACATTTGAATGCACCAACTCCAAAATACGTTTGGCCCTGTTGTCCTAACCATGGAAGGAAGAGTTGGCATACTTTCCAAGCTTGCATCCCTTGCACACTCCACTCTTGTCAAGGCCTCCTGTTGGTAATCCTGTGGCAATTTGCTGAAGAATCTTCAACGCCCCATGATGCAAGTGTCCCATGTGCCTGTGCCAAAATTCACCTACATCTTGTTAATTTTAGGTTAACATGTTCTTTGGTTAGGTCAATTACTTCAACGATCCATATGAGCCCAATTTACATTTTCATTTCAAACAGTAACTGAAGAAAGAACATAAACCAGATACGCAAAAGACAAGCCAAGACAAGAGAACACAAAACTGGCACAAGCCAGGGAAAAACCCCAAGATGGGGAAAACCCTTGATCAATTCTTCTTATCATCAATATCAAATGTTTAGAGAGAGAGTACAATATTATTTCCCTTAGATAAGAAGATGACCCAAACAATAATGCAATTCTAGCATTTTGTCAACAACAAACAAGTGTGAGCCTTGTCCAATGATCAACGATGGTCATGGCATGGGAAAAGTAGCCTTTGTTGAGCTCGGATTTCTTCAATAGTAGACAATATCCTGGTTAGGGTTTATTTGTTGACTGCTACAACTGCTCTACTTATCTTCAAACCTCCTTTCAGGACAATGACTACTCTTCTAGAAATTTTGTCCATAGTTGGAGGTTGATCTGGGCATGATTTAACCCTTAAGCTAGCCACAAGACCCATATGCTGATTAACACAAAGGTTGCAGTCTTCCCTGAGTAGACTCTTGCCCTTTTTACCATTGACCAAGCTAATTTAGGCTTGCGACCTACCTGTAATAGTCTCCTAGTGTTGCGTCCCACCTTCACAATGGAATCCCTTCACAAAACAACCCACAACCTTCCTCCAAATAGCCCCTAAGCCTGCGACTACCTTTCTATAGGGTCTCGGCCTGAAGAAGAAGAAAAACAAAGTTGCTTGAACAGAGCTCAAACTATCCCAGACTAGCCCCAAATAGCCTCAGCCTCTTGCCTTAATATCTCGGCCCAACAAATAACCCTGTAATGGTGGCAAGCTAGCCCTTCCTCCTTCACTAGTGCCCCCTCCTTCTGCGGCCATTTCAGAAAGAAAGATATGTGTTGAAGATGTGAATAATGAGGTTGGAGGATGCCCATATATACAATTAGACATGACGTTTTGTCCTTATGGAGGTGAAGCTGACCTTGACACTTGTGGAGGCAAATTCAAATTTCAAATATTCAATTTTTCCTACTTTAATAAGGTCATGCCTTATAAAATTTCTTTTGAATAAATAAATGTTTTTTCTTATCCAAATTTGGTAATCTTTAGGTCGATTTTGGTCCCCTCGAAAAGAGGAATTCAATGCAATAATCATCTCCAATAGAAGAGTTGTCCAATAGTGGAATTTGGCCCTAGTTGCCAATTTTAACACTCCCTCTCAACTAGGGGGAATTCCACCTACCAATCCATGCCATCCTGTCATCATGAACCATCTCTGCATCCCATCTCAACTTTGTTGAACACTAATATAGATAATGAAGAAGAATTGATCGAGAGTGAGTCACAAGACCTTACCACTCTCCACTGACAAAAGTCAGTCCACATAACCAGGGGTTGAACCCCAATCAGACTTGATTCCAAGTGATCATGTTGGTTGAACATCATGCATCCTAGACATGGGGAGTACGATAGTACATGATGCATCCAACGGTAGTGCTATGGTCCCTAACCACTTTTCCCAACTCATTGGCTAGATGAGAGGTACTTCCCATGTGTCTTGGACTACACGAGTAGGATGGTACAATAGCAGTGAAAGAATATATCACATCCTACTCACAACCACACATAGAGGATAAACCACATCCTACAGTCACATGTCACAATCATCGTAGGGAAAGGATGAACCACATCCTACGCACATGTAAACCACTGAGAGTAGGGAAAGGATGAACCATGTCCTACATGCATGCAAACCACCGAGAGTAGGGAAAGGATGAACCACATCGTACATGCATGCCAACCAACAATTGTAGGAAGGATCCTACACGTGGGGAAAGGATGAACCACATCCCACTGACATGTCAACCATCGATTGTAGGGAATGAGCATCCTACATGTGGGAAAAGGATGAACCACATCCCACTGACATGTCCACACATGACAACCAGCAGATGTCTATTTGTATCTTTGACTGGGGTGTCCGCAAGAGAAGGTGAACCACTCATCCCGCTTATATGCCATAGGAGAAGGTGAACCACTCATCTTGCTTATATGCCATAAGAGAAGGTGAACCACTCATCCTATGCATATCTCATCAATCATAGGGGAAGGTGAACCACTTAACCTACACACATGTGTCATCAATTGTAGGGGAAGGTGAACCACTCACCCTACACACATGTCAACCGTCACAGGGAAAGGTGAACCACTCACCCTGTACACAACGCACCTATAGAGGAAGGTGAACGACTCACCCTATGGTCGCTCATAGCTCAAGAAATACCCCAAGCCTCTAGGAGCTCCCAGAGCTCAATGTTCAATCAATAGGGAATTGTGCTAGGTTTCTCTTTGAAAACTAAGACTAGATCTTGATGATAATATTGATGAATGGTTCATTAATAAGAGCCTCATTGCTCCACCCAGAAGCATATAGATGTATATATGAAGGTATACAACTCACTAAATAGCTTCTACAGACATACTGACTTACAACTATCCATTGTAGCAGCAGAGATCTTATCAGCACTTACCAATATTTTGTCTTTTGCATATTCATGATACTAAATACTTAGTTGTTCTTACTCCCTCTTGCTCAGGGTGACCTAAGCTTGTCTTTCCAGAGTTGGTAACATTTCATATGATTAGACTTTCCCTTGTTAAGATGCAAGGTATTCATTGAGTTTGTAGATAATTTATCAAAGTCATGATCCTAGCAGTGCACTCCCATAAACAAGAATTTTCTATGCTATACTTGTGGGGAGGATTCAACAAATAAATCCCTCTGAGATTGAAGAGATGAGGCATTCACGTTAGAGGTAAACTATTCATAAAACCAAATGTTTGTCAAGTCTTGAATATGTAATAATTCATTTTTCCTTTAGAACCTGATGGTAGCTTCAAAAGAGCTTCATCCTTAGTTATAAGCATCAATAATCAATAGAACCTTATCATGATCTTACCCTTTTGGGTAGGAAATCAGAGAGTCTTCAAATCTTTCTCCAAGGTTGAGCTTTTTCCTTTTCTTCAAGTACCATTCCATTCTTGTTGATCTGTATTCATTATCAACTGTCTGGGCTATACTGTAGTTGTACCAACATTTGAGTACTGGAATGACTATAAGGATTCAAAGTGAGGTCTGCATGTACATAGTCTCTTATTAAAATTACATCTAACCAAGGTCTATAACCTTTTTCAGGTATAAACTGAATTATATCGGTACTTTTGGAATATGCATAGACCATGGCTCGAATTATGGGCATCTCCTTCTGACTTATTTGTTCACCCAAAAAGTGTCCTTCATTTTCTTCATTTGTCCTGAATGTTCATAGCCTCTTGAAAATAAAGAATAAGAAGATTTATTGGACTTTATAGAGCATACTTCTACCTTGGGAAAGTGCTCTTGATTTTCTCTCACATCCAAGCAGACACAAAACCATCAATGAGTATGTTATAAGTATGGATAGTGGGAGAGAGCCTTGCATCCTTAATTGCTCAATCAACCATTTCCATCGAATGCCCAAGTGTAGATAAGAGTATATTGTAGGTTTCAATAGTGGGGATACGATTTGCATCCCTCTTCATGTCTTTGAATACTGATAGCACCTTCTTTGTGAGACCATTGCATATATAACAAGTCATTAGAGGATGGTACACTGAGGTTACCCTGTTAGTTCCTGGAACTTTGCAAACAATTAAATCAACATTCTTTGCTCTTTCGGCAAGAAGAATCAATTTGGAGTACTTCTCTGGATCAACTGACATCTCAGATTGTGTTTAATTTTTTGTAGATTCCTCATTGGCTTGGGGAAATGGATCTGGCCTCTGCCCACTATCAGTTTGATTCAACAAGGGTAGAAGAAGTCACCAGGTGGTTTACTAGGGAGACAAGTTATTTTCAGAGCCTCTTGATTCATCTCTCCTCTGAAACATTTACTATGAAATATGAAAAGAATCTCCAAACGGCAACAAAACATAATCAGAGGCAGTACTCTCAGTACCTCATGGATTCAATCTTTTTCAAAATGTTGATCCCAAACTCACCAGCTTCTTTTATACATTCCTCAGAGATTACCCAACTTCTACTCTTTACACAGATGAGGATTCCACAGTTTCAATTCTTTGCACAGATGGAAGAGGCATCCAGTCTATTGGATCTTCGATCAAGAATTTTTTTTATGGCAGCTTACGATGCAAGAAGAAGCCCTTGTCATAACAGGATGAGCAAAGAGATTCTCGTCTCTAAACAAAACAAGCTCTATGGAAATTTTTAGAGGACTACCAGGAACCTGTGATAAAATTGCCATTCCAACAAAGAGCACCCCTGTCTGCACTTGGAAACATAGTGAACCAATACACAACAAGTAGACTTATAAGAACAAAGTACCCCTAGGGAAAAATTACAGAAAACACTCCTACCATAGCAAAATTAGGTAGCACAATGCCAAAAGTGATAATCGAGCTTGCACTAGTAGCACAACTATACTACCACCCATATTAAGTAAGAACAATGAATGCCAGAGAGATCATGTTGAGGTGTGCAAATGTAATAAGGCAATGAGAAAAGTACCATTGTTTTTCAGGATCAGATTGGTTGAATTGCAGCTTTAGGTGGAATATTATATTTACTCAATCCTTTATCAGAAAGTAACTACACCATGTTGTCAATGGATTATGTTCTAAATAGATTGGTTGTGCTTCCTTTTTACCTTGTAACATCCGTATTCAATTTTGGATTTACTTGGACAGAGATGGGACCCCATTCTTGCTGAGTGTTGAGGAAGGACAATGAGAAAGGATGAACTTTTCATTCCTGAAAGAGGAAATCACGGGAATAATACTCTCTGTCTCAATCTGTTTGATATTTGTGGTAAGTTTCATCAACAATTTCTCTTCATTTCCATGCTTACTGACAATAATTATAGTTTTTGATTAGAATGCCAGTCACCAAGATCTATTCAACATGTAGTGCCTAAGTAGATCTTCAACAAATAGGGATGACATACATATCTTTTTCTCCATAGGATCAGCATCATGATATCTTTGAAATGATATCTCAACCAGACCTTAAATGCAAGTGATATAGCCCTGAAATGGAGGGCTGAAAATGCAATCAAACCTTGTTGTGAGGAAGGCCGAGAGACCTTCAAATCATCATCAACAGATCTATTACAAGTGGACAAAACCAGATGCTCTAGATATACACAAGCCGTTGTTGAGGTGATTGAAACTAAGGTCGAGCAACCTTTAGTTGTAAGTTGTAGAGGTAACATAGATCTTTGACGTGTGGTACAAAATCCATCTTGGACAAGGAATATACCTCAGAAAAACCTGTAGCTCCAACTCTCATGCACAGGGGTGATGGGATCAGATTTCCATATAGGTTGTGCCACAAATACCTTTTCTTTTGAAAGAATACCCATCAAATCACAGCCTTTAAATTACTGAAAGAATACCCATCAAATCACAGATGCTTCATCCTGAGAGAAATGCACAGTAGATTAGGCGTTGCATTGTGGACTATGTGAAGGCCCTAGTAGGCCCCAAATGCTATGGAGGATGGTTTAGAGCTTATAAAAACTCGAATCCATCTTCTTTGCTTATTCCAATTGTCATCAACTCATTTCATTCATTTCTTATTAGGGTTTTGAGAATTTCTCATGGCAAGAAAAATCAAGAATAGATAGTAGATTTTTTTATTTCATTACTTGTCATAGACTTCAACTCTATTTAGTTTTTCAATTTACAGTATCTATTTTATAAATTAGGCACATGGCCTATCTTGTAAACATTATTCTATACATGCTATAACTCTTTGGTGATGATGGCCTATTACATTTCATATTCCACACCTTCCAATCTGGTTCATAACTTTTGTAATTGCTAGATGGCTGATGTTATTTGGTTCAATTTCATTTCCTATTCTACTTCATATTGTTTCTTTTGACTTTGTAACTTTTAAATAGTTTACCACTGGTTACAAATTCTTGAGACTTATACTAAATCCTTGATGTTCTAATCTACTATGAATCACATTCCTAAGCTCTTAATAATATCGTATTGCCTATTATTAGCATTAAAGTCTACATTCTCCACAACTAATTTGGCATTCTATACATTTTTTTGAAGGTGTTGGCACTAATGCTAGGAACTCTATTTATCATAATATTCATTCCATTTGCACAACCATGGTGGATTATAAGGGGCTAACATCTTTTTTTTGGTAATTAGGGTGGGTGGGGTGGGGGGAATATCACCACCCTTGCTTTACCAATGAGTTAGGTCCTATTGTACAAGCCCATTTTAATTGAAAATATATGCATTATAATATATAAAATGTAAATATATGTGTATAGAATGTCCCTAGGAATGCTTTTCTCCCAAGTCTTTTTTGTAAAAGATTGCTTTAAGAATCTTGCAAAGTTTGAAGGCCTCGTGGCTTTGCATGATTTATAGATTTGAAAGTAAAGGATGCTAAAGTCAGTATAGAGTTCATAGTCAAGCAATTGAGTTGCTTTGTCAATTCATTGAGATTGATTACTATTGGTGGTTGTTGTGCATGTGTCTCGATAGCCTTGTGACCATTTGGTTCTAGTCATATAGATTTTTTCTTAATTTTGATTATCTGGGCCCAAGGTAGAATAATTGAGATACATTGACCTTATTCTACGTTATGGTCTTCCTTCATTTTGCATGCATACATTTGAATCATGATAGTGAGTAACTCTCTTTTGTTGCTACCTCATGCTATTTTCTTAGTTTGAATTTTTTATTTTTTCTTAAATGAATTGTTCCCACAATTGTTGATTCTTGACCTCTTTGAGTGTTTTGAGTGCGAGAGTCTTGGAAGAACCTTTGATAGAACACTCTTGTGACAAACCTATTTGGGAGCACTCTTTAGGGTATGAAGAAGTGTTCCATGCCTCCATGGGAGGCACTCTCAGAAGTGCACTTCTCTAGTGCTTTTGGAATGAACACGAGGAACTTAAAGCACTCCCTAAGTGAGCCTAGAGGTTTCCTTGGGTGACTGAGAGTGCTCTCACCATTAAAAAAATGCTCATGAAGCATTCTTATGCTTAGTGAAATTTCTTTTACAAAAGTTCACATTTGTAGGGTTTTTTTTCATGAGAGGCCTAAGGGAGGGTCTTAATAGCCCTGCAACTCATGGCTATGGTTTATGAAGAGCTTGAAGGGGAGTTTAAAGGATACCATAATCATTATTGTTGAATATATGAGAGGCAAGGTCTATGTCTGCTCTTGCTTGTCTTTTTTTCCCTTTGTGTTGAATGCTCTATTTTCATACTCTTCTCATTCCTTTTCCTTCATTCTGTTGCATGTTTTTATCAAGACACATGTTGGGTATATGTTTTATTCTTCCATCTTTTAATGATGGTGTCTATTGGCAATACCAATGATGGGAATGGATTTGAGAATCTTCATGGTGAGGATGTCCCATTCTGTGGAGAGGGACTTTTGGCTTTGTGATATATTTAATTCCATCATAGAGGTATTTGATTTTCTGTTGACCATGGAATGGAGGAAACTACTCCTAGAAGATGCTAGATTTCATTGTCGGCCAAATGGCTCTAAGTGCAATCAGATGAAGAGATCTATGTTTTGATAGATTTATCTTCAAACCATTTCTTTTTACAGTCTAACTAGGATGCCTCTTGCCAAGATTCTTAACCTCAAGCTAGTGGAAGAATAGCCTTTGAGACCTCCTTGGTAAAGGATAGCTTCATGACTGAGATCAAGGACTGGAGAGAGTTGGGCAATCTACCTAGATCAAGGGGATAAAAACAGTAATTTTTTCCACCAGTTTATGAATCATTGCAAGAACATTAACATTGTTTGGAAAATGCCAAAGGTAGATGGCATGATCATTTTCTTCCATGACAACGCTCAGGGCACTGATCATTTCACACATATTTATGAAGAATAGCAAAGGGTGACTATTGCAGAAGTGGTGAAAATGATGACACTTTTTGCCCAGTTTTGTCAATGTCCTTGAGCTTCTTTGATTAAGTGAGTCAAGACAAAGTCTCTGTTTGTCATGCTAGAAGTTGTTTGTATATCATTGATAAACATTTTTTGGTCTTCAAAGCAGGTATGGGCATGGGAAAAAACAATTATGTTGAGTTGCCTGCATTGAAGTTCCTACTAAAATTGGCAGCAAACAAAGGGATCCCTAAGCTGGAGGTCTGAGGATTCTGAGATGATACAAAAATGTATAAAAGGAAGCTACAGGACAAGAACCTGAAACTGTAGCCAATTCTGGAATAGGTCAAGCTCATGGAACATAGTTTCTCTAGCATATCATTCCATCACATTGATAGGGGAACTTAATATATATGCAAATGAGCTTTCAAAAGGGGGTCTGTAGCTGGTAGTCAACATTGAATATATATTTGAGTATCAAAGAGACATATTACAGGCTGAATCTAAGCTGGTAATTGAGGTCTAATTTTATTTTCTGAAAGCATCTGTAGGAGACCTAAATTTACCTCTCATAAGGAAGACTCTGGGGACTGTTGCATCAAATCAGTGGCAATTAGGGGTTATAGTGGACCTTCAGGATATGGTATTGAAGTTTCTGTGGACATTTTTGCTGAGGATTCAGTGAAGGGTTTATCAAAGAAATGAAAGAACTATTTCAAATAATTATCTTAATTTATAACAAGAATTGAAGTATTTAGTTTCCATAGGAATTTTGCTATGGTGGGATTGGGTTCAGTAAAGCTGTAGGGCTGGCCTCACTGTGTTTTAAGGACTCAAAAAATAGTTAGGAATCTTTTGGGATCTACTTTGATATGACTGCTTGCATGCCTCAAAGTGATTTTCTAAAATTATTATTGGCATCAGTGTCGGAGGCCTTAGAGCTACAAGACAGTGCCATGACTTTGAAGTTTTTTCGACCAGATATGTTGGTGGCATACTTTTGAGAGCTGGAGGGCAACTGTTTACTGTTGCTTTAGATTCCTTTGGGAAGATTACTAGTGTGGGATTGGGTTCACCTAATATGCAAAGATCAAGTGCTTGGATGTGTATTTGAAGACTCAGTGAACAACTAAGATTCTATTATGGGAATTGTTGGAATTTTGGTATGTGGGGAGGAGCCTCAGTGGAAGAAAATCTAAAAATCTGGTGCACAAAGTTGTCTATTAAAATATAAACCCTCTTCCTTTCTTAGTGGCATGGGAAGTCAGGTTGTCCTGAAATGCTCAATATTAATTATGAGAGGTGCATATCTCCCTTCAACATGTAGTGCAAAGTTTGGTGATCCTTGATCTTAGTCATGAAGCTATTATAAAATATTCCATAATATTACTGTTTCTTGATTTTCTTTGATATAATTCTTTTACTTGTCACCAAAACTTCTAGTCCCTGGCACTTACTTTTCAATATTTATATACTTCCTCTATTGATGTGTCACAAAAAGAAGAGGAAGAAAAGTATATTAGAAGGGATTGTTGAAACTATCGGGTTGACTTCTAGAAGGCTGATAATGCTTGCCTCTGGTGGTTCTACACCTTTGCCTACGTCTCAGGCGGTAGTGTTTCAGGGGTCAATGGTTGTTGTTTGAGATAGTCATGATGATGAAATTTTAAATTATTTCTTGACCATAGGTTCAAGTATGCCATTTGTACATTCTCCTTATTATCAAATCATATGAAGAAGAGGGGCAGAGCACATAGTCATTTTTACTGAAGAAACAAAGAGTTGTATAGAGCAAGCTAGATTGTATTCTGAAGAGGCTACTTCTTTCCCAACAACTACAGTCAAGCACAATCAGTTGATTTGGAGCCATATAGTTTCTCAAAGAGACTCTAGAGTGAGTCTTGATTGTGGAGAAAGGCTTGCATCCTCTGTCACTGCAACATTTGTACCTATTGCAGTAACAAAAGTAGCAACAATAGTAACAAAGGTTGCACATGAAGTTTCTCTTTATTTTCTTTTGAAATCTTAATGATCTTTACCACTGCTATTTATATTGACATAAAAAATAAAACCTCTTAACTATGGTGGGTCATTTATGATAGGGTGTAAAATATCATGCAAATGCTCGATATGATTTCACATGCCTATCACCAATAACATGATTCTTGTTCATAAAAGAGGATGATGTACTCTTGGACTACTTGAATGAAGATGGACCAAAAATTGAACCAACATGGTAAGTAGTTTGATATAGAAGGATGATAAATTGTTGTATTTTTTTTTCCTCAAAAGAGGGTTTTGAGGAAAAATCAATCACTGAGTGAGTGGTTATGGAAATTATTGTTGTTGGAACTTTATTTGACCTCCCCATGTGCCTGTTGACCATCACTGAGCATTTTGAGACCTTTTTGACCAAAACCCTAGACCTAATGAGACCTAAAACTTTTGGAGGTGAGGTCAGAAAGTGGTTTAGAGCATTGCCGGCTAGTACAATCAACTCATTGGAGGCACTTCAAAGACAGTTTTTGGATTGCTTGGAGGCAAAGAAGAACCCTCTTCAAATTCTTTTCGAATATGAAAACATCAAGAGGAATGTTGGTGATGGTGTCCAAGATTATTGTGTTAGATTCAATACTATTTACAATGCAATTCCTGCTAATATAAAGCCACCTATGGGGCTGGCTTTGATCAAGTTTCCAAATGGCTTCGATCCTGATATGGCCTATCAATTAAGAGAAAGAGATCCGGCTACTTTGGAAGACAAGCAGAAAATTGCAGTCACCGTTGAAGCAAATTTGCTTGCCAAGAGAGCTAGAACAAAGGCTAAAAAGAAGGTAACAATAAAAGAAGAGACTTCCACTTCAGATAAAGTGCTCCATAAGCTTGGGAAGATGTTTGATAGGCTCACAATTACTGATAAGCCTGAAACACAAGTCATAAATCTAATCTTTTATGGCCAGTAGCAACCACAATTCAGAATCAAGCAACGAGCAACAGCACAAGACCAAGGAGCACAACAGAAGGCAAAGACACCCTTACAACAGAATTTTGTACATGCTCCAGAATCAGATGATGAGGAGAACATAATTGGAGAGGATAATCATTTCTTTACACCTAATGATATGCCAATTTTTATCACTGAAGATGAGGAGTATTCAGAGAGCCCAGTTGTACAAAGGGATGAAAATTTCATCTTGGAAAATGAAACAGCTCTTGAAGAAGAGTTTGATGAATATCAGAGGGGTTACATGAATGCTTTGATAGACCAACAATGACAATATTCACTTAGGAGTAGAGATGTATCCATTAATCCAATTCAGAAAAGAAAGGAGACAACAGCACCAAAGAATGATCCACCTGTTGTGCAAAAAAAAAGGAAAAGAGATAGTTGATCCTACCATCAGCAAATGAAAGATCAAATCAGCCAAATATATCAAAGGATAAAACTGAAAAGAAGGATGTTTCAGCTAAAGAGGTAGAGGAAACATCAGTTTTTAACTTAGAAAATAAAATTGCTAAGTTAAAAGTATATATTCCTTTGATTGAGTTGATGAAGAATAGCAGCTATAAAGGTCAAGTCTCTAAAATTTTGAATTTAGATCCATTATCTGATATGGTAAACGTGGAGGATGATCAACTTGAGTTGATCCTTGGTCCAGCATTGGAAGGTCAATCTCAATATAATGATGTAGCTCCTTTTTACATCAGCCTTAGGGTGCATAACTATGTGTTACACAACACTATGTTTGATTCCGGAGCCTCTCATAATCTCATGCCTAAGGCAATCATGGAGAAATTGGGTTTGGATATCACTAGAAAATATCATGACCTTTATTCTTTTGATTTTGGTAGAGTCAGATGCATTGGTCTTATTAAAGATTTGGTGGTCAGTTTGGATCAGATCCCAGCGGAAAATGTTTTGATGGATGTGGTTGTGGCAGATATTCCTCCAAGATTTGGCATGCTTCTTTCCAGATCTTGGGGAGCAAAACTTAAAGGGACATTGCAACTTGATTTCTCCTATGCTACTATTCCCGTGTTCAGTCAGATGAGGAAATTATACTGGGAGCAAAAGATGAAGTACATGATCACTAGCAAGGAGAAACTGGTAAATCATCTAATCAATTATGTACATACTGATTTAGAATCATTTGTTCTACATTCTGATAGCTTTAATGATGTAAATAGGCAAGCAGTTGAAGTAGAAGACATTACAGAGATCACTGAAAATTTCAGAGAATTCTTAAAGCAAGAAAGACAAAGGCTTGATAGTACCGCTGAGAAATCAACCTTCCGACAGCAGCAAAATAATGATGGACAATATTGAAAAGTAAAAGTTCAAACATAATTTCAGCATTTGGAAGAGGACGAAGCTGGCTTGTGGAGCATGGATTTTGATGGCGCAGTAGGAAGGGAAGGTGCTAGAATTGGCATTTGGATACGCAGCCCTGTTTTCTCCCCAAACAAAGTGCCAAGCAATGTAAGGGTTTGTTCGTATAAATTGGCTTTTGACTGTTCAAATAATGAGGCTGAATATGAGGCTTTAATTGCTGGTTTGAAAATCCTTAGAAAGTTAAATGCTAAACGAATTTTAGTCTATGGAGACTCCGAGTTGGTTATCAAACAAGTAAAAGGCGAATACCAAGCTAAGCATCCTCAAATGCAAGCCTACCACAATGCGGTATTAGAAATCTTGATATTATTTTCAGATTACACTTTGACATGTGTCCCTCATGTTCAGAATGTTATTGCAGGTTCACTTGCTACAACAACAAGTAATATGAAAATTCCCATGAATTCAAACAACAAGTTTGAAATTCATGTGAAACATCGCCCAGCTGTCCCCGATAATCAAAGGTATTGGCAGGTGTTTCAAGATGATAAAGAAATTGATGAATTTCTGCAAAATGAAGGTAAATTAAAAAGACAATTCTATTGATGGGTAGTATGATGATGGTGAAGCAGACATAGAAGTCAATCAGATGGAAGTTTTGCAGCTCAAAGACAATATCATTCCTAAAGGTCTAATACCTTTAGAGGAGTTGTTCGATCAAGATGATGTAGCCCGAAAACCGAGCTTGCTGCCAACCGAGAAAGGAGTTGAGGATGTGAACATTGGATCAACAGAAAATCCTAGAATGGTCAAGTTATCAAAGGCATTGCCTCTGTTAGAGTTGGTCTAGTATCCCTCCATCAGTGATCAAAGCTCTTTGCATTTGCATAAATAGGTGTCTCATCAGTGTCTTGCATTCCATTAGGCATGCCATAACCCTGATGGAGGAGCTGGTGTCTTTGTCCCCCTCTTGGCACCGCTGGATCAAGTTGTTTTAGTCATTAAACTTTTTCAAGGTTATTTGTCTTGTCTTGAGGTCAAAATTTATAGGTCTAGGGTTTAGGTCAAATTTATCTTCAAGGTCATGTCTCTAAAAGTCAATAAATGCCCAGCAGGCCAGAGGGATGATTGTCAAAGTGTTTCTTTAAAAGATTTCATCTTGTACAGTTAATTTTTACCTTGGATTTAAGAACCCTGTTTTTAAAGCCAAGGTCATTTCTCAAAATTTTGTAAAAATTGTAAAACTTCAAAAATTCTTTGAAAGGCAACACGCAACCCTGGCTCCCTTGCCAAGACCCCTCAGAAGCTATCCCTACAAAAATTATCAAGGAAAAACATCAAATCAATCAATTTCAGGACAAAAGGAAACCAAAAAGACAACAACATTCAAAGTTTAAAAAGTGTCATGGAAAAACATTAGAAAGTGGGTTGTGACATGAAATTTATTCAAAGCCAGGCTATAAAGGCTCTATTTCCCTCCATCAAGCTCCATTGTGCATCCAAGTGATAGAGAAATCAGTTGCAAGAGCGTTTGAGTGAATTCGATGAGTTTGGGAGGCGCGCGACCCGTTGAAGGCGCACGACCTGTCAGGGCACCTCCAGCAGTGTAAAAATTACACAGGCGCGACCCGTTGAGGGCGCGCGACCCATCAGGGTTTCCTCCACAGAAAATTACCAGCAAGCTGCCAAGCGACCACAAATTGTTCAAGCTTGTCCGGTAGGCCTTCAATCATATAAATTATGGTTTGCTAAAGCTTGAGAAGATCATGATAATATTTTAAAAGCCTTCATTTGCAAGTAAAGACTCCATGTGCTTTTGCTTGAAAATATCAAAGTTGTTAGGGTTTTTTTTGTTGTTTTAAGGTATTCCTTTTCATTCCTATTGTTCCTACATTTTCCCACCTCCCATTTCTTACTCCCTTATCACTGTTATTTAATTTCCCTACCAAAAATATTAAGAAATCAAAAATCAAACCCTAAACCCTACCTCTCATAACATCCTTGCAAATGAAATTGTATGATGATGTTGATGTCATGATTCCTCTCTTTAACCCCTGTTTCGTATATTTTTCCCAATTTCCCTTCCAAGTCTCCCTTCCCTAACATTTCCCTTGTGCTACTTGTCCCCTTGAAACAGCATTTCAAAACAGTTAAAACAGCATATTTCAAAGCAGAAGCAACAGTACATTTTAGTCACTTTGCCCCTGAAACCATGTCAGAAACCGAAACCTACTATGAGCAAAGTGATGATCGTGAGTCAACACCAGAAGTTGAGCCTGCTCCGGAACATCAAAAACCACTATTAGGCCTGAATGCACGTATGCAAGGCAAAAATGAAGGTGCTCCAAAGGCGGTTGGCCAAAGCACAAAAACGAAGAAAAAGGTCCGACCCCCTCCACATCTTGGCCGAGGCTTCCTTGAAAGAGCATGGCACTAAATAGCTCAGCCCCAGCACAAATTCCAAGAAATTTTGAGCATTTTGGGTCATTTTGGTTTTTTCAGGCAAAAAACAGGTTTTGTCCCCTCAACGGGTCTCACCCCCCGTGCGACCCTTTCGTTGGGCAACTCCATTTTGGGAAAACTCAGCATTTCTAGATTTTTCATGAAAAGTTACACATGCGCACCCATTGCCAAGAGATTTTATGAAGTTTTGGGCCTCCTGAAAGTCAAAAAACAAGCAAAAAATGACTTTCTGCCACATTTTTGACACACATAAAGCAGTCTTGGGAGATTGCAATTTTGGAGGGGCAAATGACAACCAAATTCAGAAATTCCAGTTGGGTTGGAAATTAGACTCATAGACCTTTCCAACAAGCCTACTCTTGCCTCATTTGGACACCGGAAAGTGCCCCAAAAGTGCTCTCAAAGGCGCGCAACCCGTCAGGCAAATTGCTCAGGATTTCAGCCTATAGCTCAGCAAAATGCAGTTTTGACTGTGTTTGACTTTTTGGAGTTGATTTTTATCCTTCTTGTTGTAAATGATGTAATTTTATGACACTTTTACACTTATGTATCTCTTCTAGAAGATTCATTCATGAGATAGGTGAAAATTAAATGAATGAATTGGTTTCCTAGCTTATAGAGGCAAGTTGTTTTGACTGCCTAGATTTTAGTGCTCAGTTTAGAATTAGTTGAAACAGCTCCTAGAAGGATGAGCTCGACCCATATAGGCAAGGGAAGAGGTTGGCTTGCCTATATTATTTATTTTCTTAATCGTTTTCAGAGGTTGGAAGGTTGGACTCTTGAGGGAGAAGCTCTTATTGTATTACTCACTGTATCTCTGCAATTTTTGGCAAAGGAAGACCAGGGTTTTGCAGTCCTTTTTGGGATTCTTGTGGTCACATGTATTGATGGTGTGTTTCTCTTTGTACTTGTAAGTGTGTTATGTGAATCATTTCCTTACTTTTCCTTCTGCACATTAGGCAAATGAAGTCTTAAAGTAGAACTCATGACTGTCATGCTCTGCTTTTAAGTTTGCTTAATATCAATGTTTTCTACTGTTTAAGGGGAATTCAAGGTTATTTCTTGCTCCTCTTAGCTCCTCACTTGTCATTCTCATCCATCCACCTCTATCAAAGGCATCAATACTATTTCCTACCTCGCCCCAAAGAACCCCCTGCAGAAACTGTGTCCAATCCCCGCACCCAAAATTTCCATCTCCCCAATTTGCCACCAAAAACCCTAAAAATCCCAAATCAACCCTTTTGATCAGTTTACTAGCCTAAAATCAGTGTTACCCTATTGGTTATCTCGCCCATTGAAGATCTTTACCGAGATAGACCGGAGAGAGCCCTCTCCAGCCCCGTAGGGCTAGCTACGAGGCTAAGTGGTTTGATGTTGCCTTGAGGTTTACCTTTCTCAACCTGAGGTGAAATTTCAAGCGCTAACATATTGGCGACCATACTGGGGAGAAAAAACTTGTTTGTGGATTGATGTGTTTGTTTCATAAGTCTTAGACGGAGCCTAAAGTTATGCCAGGTAGCCTTCGAAACGCTTTTGCTTTGCATAAGCGGAAGTAGATAAACGCTGCTTCAGTCCATCTCCGTGAGCTTGTGAATAGAGCGCTTCATTTGCATTTTACCCCAGTACATGTATCAAGTTCAGATCTGATTGTTGATGGTGGACAGCGATCAGACACTTGACAGGCTGAAATCATTCACTTGGCAAATCTAAATCAGTTTTGAGATCAGATCCAAAGACTCCACTGGAGGATGATCCTGCCCAGCAAAAACATGAAAGGACAACATGGACAGACCATGTATTCAAGTTGGAATTTCATCCAAGACATTTTGTTCTTTGTTTAGAAAATCTTCGGCAAAATCACATAATCAATCTTTTGTCGACGCATTTCGAACCAACCCGTGTGGTTCATCGTCAGGACAAGTTGAAGGACTGATCTGGCTAAGCTTGATTAAATAGAGTGTGCAGAGATCCCAACGGTTATATTGCAACGGCTAATTTTGACTTAGTCAAACTAATAATTTTATTATTAACCGAAACCTACTATTATTAGTTAATTGAATATAATAAATATAATGTTTAAATATAATGGTCATTATATTTATTAAAAATCTATATTTATTATTATTCTTAAATTAATTAATTCCAAATAAATAGTATTAAAATACTATTAATCTTTAGAATTTAGTTACAATGGTAATTGGTATTTAAAAATTGTTTATACCTAAGGATCCAATGGTAAAGATATAATAGTTAATAAATTATGGTAAATTCATAATATTATTAGAACTATAAATTAATATAGATTAGTGGTTAGTACTTATTAATTTAATTTCGAATGGGCCTTTACAATTAAATTTTTTTAAATTAAAATGATTTTTTGGTTTAAACTTTTACCTATTATAACTTGATTCTAAAAACAATAGTAATTTATTACCATTTAGAGTTAAATAATTTGGGAATATTAATATAATTTATTAATGACCATTATAGGTAGTTTACCATTATGAATTTACCATAATTTATTAACTATTATATCTTTACCATTGGATCCTTAGGTATAAACAATTTTTAAATACCAATTACCATTGTAACTAAATTCTAAAGATTAATAGTATTTTAATACTATTTATTTGGAATTAATTAATTTAAGAATAATAATAAATATAGATTTTTAATAAATATAATGACCATTATATTTAAACATTATATTTATTATATTCAATTAACTAATAATAGTAGGTTTCGGTTAATAATAAAATTATTAGTTTGACTAAGTCAAAATTAGCCGTTGCAATATAACCGTTGGGATCTCTGCACACTCTATTTAATCAAGCTTAGCCAGATCAGTCCTTCAACTTGTCCTGACGATGAACCACACTGGTTGGTTCGAAACGCGTCGACAAAAGATTGATTATGTGATTTTGCCGAAGATTTTCTAAACAATGTTATGGATCACAGAAGTCTAAATTCCTTAATAATTTTGTTCTTTGTCATAAATTATTTCTTCTCTTTTCCCAAGGATGTCAAGAAGTCTTTGCAAAGTGTAATATGTTGGAGAAGAGATCCTCGGCCTGTAGTTGATTCTTTCCCTTTGAAGATTGTGAATACCAAAGATTTGCATACCTTTGAGCTTGATCAAGACCTTTCTTCTAAATTTTGTGATGACCATCTTCAAATTGATGAGCCTCAAAAGACCAAGACTGATTCTATACCTGTTGTACATACCCCTATACCTTGTAAAATTCCAGATTGGTATAAACCTCTTGTTTTACCTTCTGTTCTCCATGCTTTCCCCAAAAATTATGATCTATACTTGCCGAGGTTTGATGGTGAAAGTAAGAATGTCAACGCTGAGCAACATGTGCAGAATTTTGAGAATTTTCTAGATCTTTTTGAAGTTGATGAAGAAGATGTCAGTATAAGGCTTTTTGCTCTTTCTTTGCAAGCCAAAGTCAAGAGTTGGTTCAAAACCCTGCCTAATGCGAGCATCTCAGATTTCCAGTAGTTTGTCAAAGTTTTTCTCGACAGGTGGATGATCGGACAGAACCTTCTCTTGATTGTAGAAGAGTATAACCAGCTGAAAAGAATGCCAGGGGAGACAGTACAACAATTTTCTGCCAGATTTAATCAAGTCTATTATTCGATGCCAGTTGATATAAGGCCTACTCCTAGATCGGCTCTCTTGCACTATTCGGGTGCCTTTGATCCGGAGATGGAGTTTCCGCTGAGAGAAAGGGATATTGCAACACTTCACGAGATGCAAAACAGTGCAGTAAATGTAGAGGTGCATCTGTTGATCCGAAGGGCAAGGTTGAAAGAAGAAGAGATGAAAAACATAGTTCCGGAAGAATCAACATCGCTAGAGGTGAAGCTTGACATTTTGGTAAGTGCAGTGGAAAAGATGATGGACAAGATCAACACAAGGAATGATTATGATGTTCAAGTTCAAGGCTCGCTGATTGAAAAGGAAAAAATTGCTGATCCAAAACATTTTCTTTCTTATCCTAGTTGTCATAGATCTGATAATGATTGTTTTGTAGATCACCTGGGAGAAGAGAGATCTGTTGATATGACATGTATGATTGATGATGTGTTTTATAGTGATGATTTGCCTCATTTTGATGAGTATGATGATGATTATGTTCTCCAAACAAAAGCTAATCTTACAGACAAACCAGCAGCTAGTTTGTGGGAGGAAAAAGTTCATTTTCAGCAGCTTGAATACAATGTTCAGCCATCACATATCAGCTATGACATTGCCGAGGAAAGTGCATCAAAGTTTGAATTAAGTGAAGGATATTTGCCTTTTTGTTTTGATTCATTTCAGTTCATCAGAGATAACTACCATGCAATCAGAAATCAAATGTCAACAAGTCTTGATTTGAATCATCTTGAGAGCAATGAAAATTTTGTTCAAGACTTTACATATTCAGATTTGCAACCCCCGGAAGCCATTGATTGTCAAGTTGTAGCTGAAGACTTGGAAGTGGACACACATGATTTAATGATTCAAGGTGACTCGTACCATTCTGTTTTGAATCATTTCAGTTCTGTTCTTGAATCATTTCAGTTTATAAGGCAGAATCTTTTGTAAAATCTCTACAAGAAAAAGATGAACAGCTAGAAGATGATAGAAGGATGTCATACATTTTCAAAGGATACATTACAACAGTCTTTTCAAGTTTTTCATGATCCAATAGCTGATGTTTTGGATGAGGTTTGCAGTCAAAGTCTATTTCCATTGATTACAGGTGAGCTTGAAACGTGTATTGATACAAATTTGATCCGGCAGCCGATTTCTTTGTCATTTTCAGCAGAGGTCTCGTCACAAGGCTCAGATCAAAGGTTGCATTCGTGGTATGAGGAAACGAGAAGTAATCCATTAGATGAGCTAAGTTCCAGTGTGCTTGAATTTCAAGATCCTTATGCAGTGTTTTTGGAGGCGGATAGAGAATTCATATCATTCAACGGATCTGTTTCTAAGTTATCATGGGAGTTGCCGTTCAGTAGTTCTCTCTTGTTGTTCATAAGTGAGCACTTGCAGAGAATTCAAACAGCAGACAGGATACTTACTTGGTTGCATTGGTTGTTTCATTTCACTTGATCAGGTGATGAATGAAACTGTTAGAGTAGGTTTTGATGAATAAGCTCCACTTTGAGCATCATTTTCAGTTTGTCGGTTGTGTTTAAGTATCGAGTCAGTTTTTAGTTGAGTCATGAGTCCTTTGTGAGTCAATTTTTAGTCTTGTTGTTACGTTAGTTTGTGTCGGTTTTCAGTCATGCATTTCAGCTTGAGTTTTTGACTCCATTACCCAATGATTATAAGGCACTGGTCTGCTCTCCCAGAGGTCTAAGGTTCTTGGCACCTCCAAGGAGCTACCATCCCCATTGGAGCCAATGTTAGATTTGGTCTAGTAGCCCTCCATCAGCGATCAAAGCTCTTTGCATTTGCATAAATAGGTGTCTCATCAGTGTCTTGCATTCCATTAGGCATGCCATAACCCTGATGGAGGAGCTAGTGTCTTTGTCCCCCTCTTAGCACTGCTGGATCAAGTTGTTTTAGTCATTAAACTTTTTCAAGGTTATTTATCTTGTCTTGAGGTCAAAATTTATAGGTCTAGGGTTTAGGTCAAATTTATCTTCAAGGTCATGTCTCTAAAAGTCAATAAATGCCCAGCAAGCCAGAGGGATGGTTGTCAAAGTGTTTCTTTAAAAGATTTCATCTTGTACAGTTAATTTTTACCTTGGATCTAAGAACCCTGTTTTTAAAGCCAAGGTCATTTCTCAAAATTTTGTAAAAATTGTAAAACTTCAAAAATTCTTTGAAAGGCAACACGCAACCCTGGCTCCCTTGCCAAGACCCCTCAGAAGCTATCCCTGCAAAAATTATCAGGGAAAAACATCAAATCAATCAATTTCAGGACAAAAGGAAACCAAAAAGACAACAGCATTCAAAGTTTAAAAAGTGTCATGGAAAAACATTAGAAAGTGGGTTGTGACATGAAATTTATTCAAAGCCAGGCTATAAAGGCTCTATTTCCCTCCATCAAGCTCCATTGTGCATCCAAGTGATAGAGAAATCAGTTGCAAGAGCGTTTGAGTGAATTCGGTGAGTTTGGGAGGCGTGCGACCCGTCAAGACTGGTGCGCGACCCGTCAGGGCACCTCCAGCAGTGTAAAAATTACACAGGCGCGACCCGTTGAGGGCGCGCGACCCGTTGGGCAGTGCGCGCGACCCATCAGGGTTTCCTCCACAGAAAATTACCAGCAAGCTGCCAAGCGACCACAAATTGTTCAAGCTTGTCCGGTAGGCCTTCAATCATATAAATTATGGTTTGCTAAAGCTTGAGAAGATCATGATAATATTTTAAAAGCCTTCATTTGCAAGTAAAGACTCCATGTGCTTTTGCTTGAAAATATCAAAGTTGCTAGGGTTTGTTTTGTTGTTTTAAGGTATTCCTTTTCATTCCTATTGTTCCTACATTTTCCCACCTCCCATTTCTTACTCCCTTATCACTGTTATTTAATTTCCCTACCAAAAATATTAAGAAATCAAAAATCAAACCCTAAACCCTACCTCTCATAACATCCTTGCAAATGAAATTGTATGATGATGTTGATGTCATGATTCCTCTCTTTAACCCCTGTTTCGTATATTTTTCCCAATTTCCCTTCCAAGTCTCCCTTCCCTAACATTTCCCTTGTGCTACTTGTCCCCTTGAAACAGAATTTCAAAACAGTTAAAACAACAGATTTCAACGCAGAAGCAGCAGTACATTTTAGTCACTTTGCCCCTGAAACCATGTCAGAAACCGAAACCGACTATGAGCAAAGTGATGATCGTGAGTCAACACCAGAAGTTGAGCCTGCTCCGGAACATGAAAAACCACTATTGGGCCCAAATGCACGTATGCAAGGCAAAAATGAAGGTGCTCCAAAGGCGGTTGGCCAAAGCACAAAAACGAAGAAAAAGGTCCGACCCCCTCCACATCATGGCTGAGGCTTCCTTGAAAGAGCATGGCACTAAATAGTTCAGCCCCAGCACAAATTCCAAGAAATTTTGAGCATTTTGGGTCATTTTGGTTTTTTCAGGCAAAAAACAGGTTTTGTCCCCTCAACGGGTCTCACCCCCCGCGCGACCCTTTCGTTGGGAAACTCCATTTTGGGAAAACTTAGCATTTCTGGATTTTTCATGAAAATTTACACATGCACACCCATTGCCAAGAGATTTTATGAAGTTTCGGGCCTCCTGAAAGTCAAAAAACAAGCAAAAAATGACTTTCTGCCACATTTTTGACACACAAAAAGCAGTCTTGGGAGATTGCAATTTTGGAGGGGCAAATGACAACCAAATTCAGAAATTCTAGTTGGGTTGGAAAGTAGACTCACAGACCTTTCCAACAAGCCTACTCTTGCCTCATTTGGACACCAAAAAGTTCCCCAAAAGTGCTCTCAAAGGCGCGCGACCCGTCAGGCAAATTGCTCAGGATTTCAGCCTACAGCTCAGCAAAACGCAGTTTTGACTGTGTTTGACTTTTTGGAGTTGATTTTTATCCTTCTTGTTGTAAATGATGTAATTTTATGACACTTTTACACTTATGTATCTCTTCTAGAAGATTCATTCTTGAGATAGGTGAAAATTAAATGAATGAATTGGTTTCCTAGCTTATAGAGGCAAGTTGTTTTGACTGCCTAGATTTTAGTGCTCAGTTTAGAATTAGTTGAAACAGCTCCTAGAAGGATGAGATCGACCCTATAGGCAAGGGAAGAGGTTGGCTTGCCTATATTATGTATTTTCTTAATCATTTTCAGAGTTTGGAAGGTTGGAATCTTGAGGGAGAAGCTCTTATTGTATTACTCACTGTATCTCTGCAATTTTTGGCAAAGGAAGACCAGGGTTTTGCAGTCCTTTTTGGGATTCTTGTGGTCACATGTATTGATGGTGTGTTTCTCTTTGTACTTGTAAGTGTGTTATGTGAATCATTTCCTTACTTTTCCTTCTGCACATTAGGCAAATGAAGTCTTAAATTAGAACTCATGACTGTCATGCTCTGCTTTTAAGTTTGCTTAATATCAATGTTTTCTACTGTTTAAGAGGAATTCAAGGTTATTGCTTGCTCCTCTTAGCTCCTCACTTGTCATTATCATCCATCCACCTCTATCAAAGGCATCAATACTGTTTCCTACCTCGCCCCAAAGAACCCCCTGCAGAAACTGTGTCCAATCCCCGCACCCAAAATTTCCATCTCCCCAATTTGCCACCAAAAACCCTAAAAATCCCAAATCAACCCTTTTGATCAGTTTACTAGCCTAAAATCAATGTTACCCTATTGGTTATCTCGCCAATTGAAGATCTTTACCGAGATAGACCGGAGAGAGCCCTCTCCAGCCCCGTAGGGCTAGCTACGAGGCTAAGTGGTTTGATGTTGCCTTGAGGTTTACCTTTCTCAGCCTGAGGTGAAATTTCAAGCGCTAACAGCCTCCACAGGTAAAGACGAAGTATATCAGTTTATTATCTTAATTTACCGATGTATTTGCATGGGATTATTCATATTTGAAGACATATGATACGAGCATAATTCAACATATAATCTTGATCAAGCCAAATCAAAAGCCCTTTCGACAGAAGTTAAGAAGAATAAATCCAAAACTACTGCCCTCAATAGAGAAGGAAGTGAATCGATTGTACAAAGCTAGTATAATAGTCCCCAATAGATTTTCAAATTCGATTTCAAATTTGGTGCCCGTGCGCAAGAAAATAGGTGAGATTCTATTATGTATTGATTTTAGAAATTTGAATAAAGTATCTTTGAAAGACAACTATCCATTGCCCAAGATGGATCACATACTTCAACGAGTAGTTGGAGCATCTTGCATGTCGCTACTCAATGGTTATTCTGGTTATAACCAAATTCTGGTCCGAGAGGATGACATAGATAAAACAACGTTCACTACTCTGTGGGGAACTTTCCATTATGCCAAGATGTCTTTCAGCGGGCCATGGATATCGCATTTGCTAATGAAAAAGATGTCTTTTTAGTTATTTATCTCGATGACTAGACAATTTTTTCTAATTCAGATGAAGAGCACCTTTATCATTTTAAGATTTTATTTCAGCGGTGTAGAAAATATGGTATATCTCTCAATCCAAAGAAGAGTCTGTTTTCCATGGATGAAGGCAAGCTTCTCGATCATATTATATCAAAGGATGGCATCCGCATTGATCCAGCTCAAGTGGAAGCCATTCAGTAAATTGATTTTCCCCGAAGTAAAAAGGAGATCCAATCATTCAACGGTATGATGAATTTCTTACCTTGCTTTGTGCCCAATCTTGCAGAACATTTAAGGGAAATCACAAACATGCTCAAGAAAGATAGTATAGTGAATTGGACTGAGGAAGCAATAGAGTCTTTCAATTTAGTGAAATTGGCCCTTTCTTCAGCTCCAGTTTTGATCAGCCCAGACTATACTCAAGATTTCATTTTGTTTTCATTTGCCTCAGATCATATTATGGTAGCCATCTTGATGCAGAAAAGGGACCGGCTCAAGAAACCAATTGCTTTTTTCAGCAAAACGATAAGAGATGTAGCTTTAAAGTATAATATTATTGAAAAGCAAGCTCTTGCTTTGGTAAATGCATTGAAAGAGTTTCGAGTTTATATTCTGCATTCCCACATCCTTGCTTATGTCCCTAATGCTGTGGTTAAAGATGTTTTGGTGCAAACAGATACAGAAGGGAGAAGAGGCAAATGGATTGTTGCCTTATTGGCATATGACATGGAAATCAAACCAACAAATCTCATCAAAGGATAGGGGCTAGCCAAACTAATGGCTGAGTCAAATTTGCATGCCTTGGACATTAATCAATTTGCTGCTATGTCTGAGGAAGATGAAGAAAGTTCGCCTGCTCAGGTATCAGAAATTTTTCTTCTTTCTCCTTGGTATTCGGACATTGTGTATGTGCTCCAAAATTTGTCACCGCCACCTGGAATGGCTAAGAATAAAAGTAGGACCTTGAAATTAAAGGCTGCCAAGTTTTGTATCATGAACAATGCACTCTATTGGAAAGATCCCAGTGGTGTCTTGCTTAATTGTTTAGTTGAAGAAGAGGCAAAACATGTTATGGAAGACTTTCACAAGGGAGATTGTGGAGGTCATATTTTCTGGAAGACAACAACCAACAAAATTCTGAGAGCGGGATATTATTGGCCAACTCTCTTTGTTGATGTGTACAAAACTGTTACAAGCTGCCACAAATGTCAGATTTTTCAAGGTAGGAGAAAATTGCAGCCTTTACCTCTCAAGCTGATTGAAGTAAGTGCTCCTTTTTAGCAGTGGGGTTTGGAATTCATTGGCAAGATTCATCCTACTTCTTCAGCATAGCATAAGTGGATCCTCACGACGACAAATTACTTTACCAAATGGATTGAGGCGATTCCCATTACGCAGGCCACTGATTCGGTAATCATTTCATTTCTTGAAAACAATATTTTGTCTCGTTTTGGTTGTCCAAACAAGTTGATCACTGATAATGCAGCAGCTTTTAAATCTAAAAGAATGATTGATTTTTGTAATAAATACCGAATTACTTTGGGGTACTCAACTGCATATTATCCACAAGGCAATGGATTGGCAGAATCCTCGAATAAATCCTTGGTCAATATTATCAAAAAGCTGTTGGAAACAAACAAAAAGAATTGGCACAAGAAGCTGGTTAATGCACTTTGGGCAGATAGAGTAAGTCAAAAGAAATCTATAGGCATGTCCCCTTTCGAGCTCATGTATGGTGTTGACACTGTATTCCCGACCTCTCTCACAGTCCTGGTGGTTAAACTTCTGCAGAATGCTGGCAGCGAGGATGATCATTTTCAATGAAGAATCAATCAAATGATCCATTTACAGTAGACTAGAGAGGAGGTTTTCCAGAACACTTTCAAGCTACAAGAGAGAATCAAGAAGATATATGATCGGAAGGCAAAGGTAGACAAGTTTCAAATAGAAGATGTAGTGCTGAAATGGGATGCAAGAAACGAAGATTAAGGTAAGCATGGCAAGTTTGAGAATCTTTGTAAAGGACCTTTCAGAATTGCTGCATATCGGGGCCAAAATGCTTTCCTCCTAAAAGAAATGAATGGAGAAGATTGTCTAGGTGGGCCGGTCAATGGTCGGTTGCTCAAACGGTACTATTTTTGAAATGTTTTCTACTGTCATATGTATCACTGTACATACCGGTTTGTTTAATTTCATTATAAGTGTGTACTGTCATCATTCTTTTAGTTTGGGGCCTGAGGTGAAGGCTATAAAACTGAGTTTTGATTTCAGTTTTGGTTTGGTTTGTTAGAGTCAGGTCTTTCAGTCAATTTCAGTCTTGAAATTGAGTTAGTTTTGAGTCAGATTTCAGTCCTGAAATTGAGTCAAGAGTTTGGTTTTGGCTTGTCGAAGTTATTGACTCCATAGCCCAATGGACGAAGGCACTGCCTGCTTTCCCAAAGATCTATAGTTCTTGGCACCTCCAAGGAGCTACCATCCTCATTGGAGCCAATGTTAGTGTTGGTATCTTCATCCCTCTGCCAGTGATCAAATTCTCATGTTGCATTGCATGTTAGGTGTCTCACCCGATGTTACAGGGAAAAGTGTCTATGCAGAACTGCTAATCCCACTAAGGTGTGGTAGCTACCTTAGAAACAAACAAAGTAAAGCTACTTTCATTTTTCCTTTATGAAAGATAGATGAGAGAAGAATAGAGGAGACCAACCTCTGTCTTGCGCTTGGCTCCTAGTTCGATTCCTCTCCCTTCTGATAGTCCTTTGCTACTTGCTTCCTTGTACACCCAGCTTCACAAAGTACCTATAGAATCAAAGTAGCATAACACTATACGAGAATATGGATCTATTATCATAAACAATCTAGGATCATATGTAAATTTACCATACAAATGCATAAAACATAAATGACACAAGAGTATGGAGGAAAACTTGAATAGCTTTTATTGATAATCAAGAAAGATCCAAGACAGTTACAACCAGTTGTTCTGACCTAGCATCATCCTCTCAGCAAGTAAGCCCTTCTTCACCTCATGCAAAGCTTAGATCACCCAACACTATGATGTTGCCTCAAGAAACCAACAACAATTCCTTACAAGATGCAAAATTCCAGCCTTCGGATCTCTGGGATGAGGGATCCATATATAGATATCTATAAGGGAGATGAGTCAGCTTGTGATTTGATTAGTGTCTTCCCTTTGATAGTTCTTGCTTCCACTTGGAGATTGATGATCTCTTACTCATCCTTGGTGGAATTCAGAGAGGCAAGTGTCACAAGAGAAGTTTTTGGAAGATTCCATGCCTCTCCACCTCGTGGATTGACACTACCATTTGTCACTTCTCACCCATCACACCCCATAGAAGGGCTTTTTGAAATGCAACGCACCCACAGAGTGTACTTAGGTGAGATGCAACGCACTTTGCCTATGGAACAGGTGAAATGATCCTGTTTTGACCAGTTCTGAGTAATTTTTCATGGAGAACTTCTGGGAGAAGCTGTAATCAGTTAACCTTGTTCCTTTAGGGGTTAGAACAACAATTTTAGGGACTTAGGAGCCCTTGGTTTATGGACATTTTATGCTTGGGGTTGCCATGCCCAAAAATGTCTATAAAAGTTGCCCCCTAAAGCATGAGGTCGTTAATCTTTTTTTGATGTCGGGTGAAATGCTTTATCATGAGGATCCGAAGTTCTTTCAAGCTGGGAGGAGACCTGTAATAAGATACAATACAATACATTATCTTCATAATATTTTCATGATCTAGTTGAGGCAGGCATTCCCATGCTCAGCTTTATAAATTCATTTTCATGTCCATAGGACAGACAATCATCTGAGTGTAGACTGATGATTCTAGTAGAGCCATCATCCCTTTGATTGGATGATTATCTGTGCAGCAATGATGTACATTTGATGTCTTTATTTCCTTGAATATATATCGCAGCCCAGATGGATGAAACTAGATCTGGGGTCTTCAATCTCGTTCGATCTTCACTCGAAGTACAAGTCTATCCATGTGAGAGATGTTCTAGAGTCGAACATGGAAAGACATCGCCTGATTACCAGCCAATGATGTAAGATGTTAACAGGTGCGAGAGGAATCACTGATAATGACAATGACCCTCAAGGTACTGCAGTACAATTCGCGTGGTGTGAATAAAGGACTTGGCATCGAACACCACGCAAAATCTTTCGGTCGAAGGCCATTGATGTAAACATGTCGCCGGAAGTGAGAAACTTGCCATTGAGGCATGGAAGCTTCAAAGTACTGAAAGGGGTGTCCCTAGATCAACTTCTTGGATAATGAGCTGATGTCGACAAGAAGCGATCTGTCATAGGAGGGCCTTAATGAATCCCACATCAATGACACAGAACGGAGCAAATGATTTTAATGGAGGTGAAAACGATATGGTGATATAAGGTTTAGGGTGGCGGTCATGAAAGAGTGGAGCGTAAATGTATTGCAGCGGGTGAGACATAGGTGAATTCTCTGAGTGAATTCTCTTGAACATATCAACGACACTGACGTGATGGATTGGTAGCATTGACCCCAAATGTGGATGGTGTGATGGGACCATGGTGATGTGACCGGTGAATGAAACAACCCAACCCGACTTGGATGCGGAGTGAAAGTGACATGTTCAAGAGCGACTTTCTACCAACAAAGTTTCTTCAAGTTTTCTTCCCAATTTTTCCCCAGTCATTGCTGACCAGTACCCCTTTATTTTTTTCAAGCTTGAGGAGGATAACATATGCTTGTTCTATAATTTGCCCTTCGGGCAAACCCATCGCTATGTTTTAACGAGCTTAGCGATAGTGAAACTCGTTCTTGTCTGCTATGGACAAGTTTGTCGCTATTAGGTTTTAACGAGTTTAACAACAAAGATAACTCGGTCCTTTTCAATTTTAGAGAGTTTTAAAAGGAACGTAAAGGAAACTCCAAAATTCCTTTTTCGTCATCTAATCCCTTAAGTCCGAAAAAGTATAAAACAATACAGAAGGGATGAATTTTTGATACTTTTAACGAGCCGAACAAAACAAGCGCTCGATATTTTTGTGTAATAATCCCTCAGGTCCAAAAAGATTAAAATCTAAAGGAGGGATAACACTTCCAGTCCCTTTAACGAGCTGGAGAGGCCAATGGCTCGACAATCTTTTCATATTTTACGAGTCAGTAGAAAAGAGCTTAAAGGAGACTCGTCTTTTGAGGAACGAGTGATAAACTTGGGTAGCAGCTGATTCCAGGTAAGGTTTGGAATTTTCCAATCACGGTAATGTTACAAGGATGGCTAGTGGGATCACTCTTCGCAACTGTTCCTCAAAAGGGGTAAACAATCAAATGGAGGTGAATGATCGGCCAATACAGAGTGGAGGTGATGATGGGAACACGACCAAGGATTTAAAGGCTGAAGTACTACATTCACGATGATTATTTACCTGGAATTGGTTCATTTTTTATTGAGCTTAAATGCTGGGGGAAACATTTGCTCATTGCTTATGTTTATCTTTTAACGAGCATGAAGTCCACGTTAAAACTACTCGATTAATCCAGTCGTATAATAAGAATGTCTCATATATGAAAACGACAATTTTTAGAGTTTTGCCCCACATCCTTTCTTTATGCAAGTTAGGAAACGACCAATCCTACGAGTTTAAAGGGTTAGAGGACCTACAAATTCAAAAAATAAATGGTTGTTTTTCGCTTGCATGCCAAAAGGTTTGCATGCCCCCAGGTATAAAATAAAGTTTCAAGGTCACCTTTTATTCTACCGACAAAACATTTGTTTTATCCGGAAAGGTCTACCTCTTTCAGGTTACCAAAGATTGTTCTATTCATAGTGCAAACAAAACACTTCTTCGGCGATGTCTACCGAAATAGACAAAGGTGAGACAATCCACTCACATAACTTTGATGAGGGAATCTTATTCCAGTCTAACTCCCTTTTCCAATCACGGACGGGAGTACAGACTAGTCATATATCTCTCGCGGAAACCTACCCTATACCCGAAGTTTTCCTGCCGAAGCAGACACCCTGGGTTTCAGTCATGTCCCCCGAATCACTCGCGCTCATCAGGTGGGCGGACTGGGGATTGATGAGACATTCCTTGTGTGAAAAGACCATTCAGGGATGGTATATGACTATTTGCTATGTGTGATCCAGGAAATGAAAGCTAGTCTATGAGCTTTACCACTCTTCCTTCGTGCGGAAAACACATTACTCTAAAGAGTGATGAGACAATGGCTCCCATGCAATAAATATAGTCTCGTCCAAGGAGTAGATTATAATCCAGGGGTCCTTGGACTACCATTACGTTCATATGAACGGCTTTCCCTCTCAATGTTATGGGCAGATTGGGAAGGATCCCTAACGGTCGATTGGTTTCTTTGTCAAAGCCTGTTAGATTTCTCATCTCAGGCAAAAGCGATGGCAAACCAAGCGCTTTCCAAGCAGTCGAGGAAAGGATACTCACAGAAGCCCCTTCATCTATGATGGTACTGACCATAACCATTCTATATATTTGAGCAATGATTCGGAATGGTACACTAGCTGGTAAACGAGGTCTGCCTAGTTGATTCCAGTCAAAGGAAACAACTAGGTTGCTTGGAGGTGGGACCAAATAGACTGTCGGGTATGACTCTAAAGAACTTCCTTCCTGTGGTAAAGGAATGGGTAAATTGCCCCCATGTTCATCGGAGTCTGTGCTTACGAAAATAGTTTGGACGGTGTCATCCTTGTTCTCTTCGGTGACTGTATCATTTGAAGATGGAACCTCTGAAGGCAAGACCGGGTCAACTGCCGCCTCGACCTTTTGATTTTCGTCTGGTATGGGTTCAGATGGTTCATCTTCATTGATAGATGCTTTGGCCAACCACCTGGGCGGGTCAGCCGGATTTTCAACTAGTGACGGATTTGGCAAGAGTTTTTTATATCCAGGAGGAAGTCGTAACGGTGAAACCGGACGATCATCCAAAACTCTTTTAGCCTCATCTAAGAAGGGACAATGGTGGATGGCATGATCACCTTCGCATAGTTTACAAGGAAATATATATTTTCCTTTCTATCTTGGGGCTTCCCTTTCACTAGTCGATGGTGTGTTTTCAACATGACCATCAGAGGTTGACGACACCGGGTTGTGCAAACGAGGAGACTAGTCCCTTAAGATCTGAGGGATGCAGGGACAATCTCTATGATAGTGGTCTCCTTTGCAAATGACACATGGTGATTTAGGCCTGGTCGGTGCAGTGTGTGGATTTTCACTAGACGATGCTTGGTTGCCCCTTTTCTCCTTTGGCTCCTTCTTCTTCTTCTCTTTCTTCTTCTTCCTCTCTGGTACTTGATTTTTGGCTTTACCAACCTCATCAAGCGAAGAGGAAGGAGGAGGGGAAGAATTGGAGGAAGTAGAGGGTTGGGGGGTAACTTTGGATTCGTCTAGTTGCTGACTCGATTGTTCAGGAATTTCGGTGTTCTAAACGACAAAGGTTGAGAAGAGCCATACGGGCAAGCCGATTGTCAATCCTGGAAGTGACAATGTGGCCATATGGGGTGCACCAACATCTCCCCAAGAGGAGAAGGGACTAGGATTTCCTCCAAGGGGAATTCCTTGGTTGGTGGACTCCATTCTTTCAACCTAAGACCAACGTAGGAAAGGTGATGATTATTCCGTTTAAAATAAATTTTAGACGCTTTGACACAACTTGTTTTTTCAATTTTAAAGAGTCGAGAAAAAACAAAAGATGACTCTAGTCGCCTTCGATTTTTAATGAGCCTGAAGTGACAAGTGCTCAGATGGACCTTTTTCATTAAGGAGTCTAAAAAGGAACAAAAGGGACTGCTCTGGAAGTCTAGGCAGAGGGATTACCAAACCAATCGCAAAACTGCAGAATACTTTTTACGGTATGGCAGTCAATCTTCCCGAATGCTGTGTTCAGTGCATTGCGATTGTTAAAATTGGAAACCAGGGAAAAAATTCATGTGGGTCATCTTATTCATGGATAATAATATTTTTATTAGATTCCTCTCGTCGAGAGGTGTAGGATTGATATAAAGATCATCCAATTCCGATAAGTATTCATGGAGATATGAATTTATTTTGATTATGGAATTATTATCAAGCCGACCTACAACTCATGTAGGCTCAGAAGCCCAACAATCACATCTATTCACCCACCAACGTTGTGTATAAATATAAGAGGACTTTTCCTCATTTGAAATCACTCATCTCATCACATCTCTCTCTCTCTACTGCACAGATATGAGTCTCTTCTCTACTGCGCTGAAATGGGTCTCTCTCTCTAACACATGTGAAGCCGGAAGCTGTTGAATTTGAAGTTGCAACTGCAGAAGTAAAGATTGACTTGCATGGCCTAGAATATCTCCTCTTTGGAACTGCGCTGTAGGTTCATCTGAACCTCCTTTGAAATCCGCAACTTTTGGTGGTGGAATGAAGTCAATCCGACGAACGGTTTGCAAGATATCGACTACCCTAGTTTGAAGCCGGAAACTGCTGAAACTAAAGCTGCAACTGCAGAAGTAAATATTGACTTGTGTGGCCTAGAAGATCTCCTCTTTGGAACTATGCTGTAGGTTCATCTGAACCTCCTTTGAAAGCTGCAACTTTTGGTGGTGGAATGAAGTCAATCCGACGAACGGTTTGCAAGATATCGACTGCCCTAGTTTGAAGCCGGAAACTGCTGAAACTGAAGCTGCAACTGCAGAAGTAAAGATTGACTTGCGTGGCCTAGAAGATCTCCTCATCTGAACTACACAGTAGGTTCATCTGAACCTCCTCTGGAAGCCGCAACTTTTGGTGGTGGAATGAAGTCAATCCGACGGTCGGTCTGTGAGATATCGTCTGCCCTAGTTTGATAATGAAGCCGCTAATGCTGATGCTGCTGATCTAGGGTTTGCTACTGCTGATATGAATCAGATTTATTGTATTATTTCTCTTTGCTAAATTATTGAAGATAAAAGAATATTTGATCAAAGGGTTTCCCCACACAATGTGGGGTTTGTCCCTGGCTAGCCGCCACATCTTGTGTCTCTTGTCTTGGCTTGTTTTTTGTCGATCGCTTAATGTTCTATCCGCACTTTACTTTATGTACATGTGATTGCTAATCGGTGGAATATAATAAGAAAAAGAAGTAAACTGTTATAAGCATAGAACATACCATAACTTAACATGGTATCGGAGCTGAGGTGAAGACAAAGCCCGAGCAAGAGCAAGAGCAATCACCGAAGAGAAGATTGGCAAGGCTATTCTAAAAGAACTATGGGGTCCTCAACACTCTTTCCTGCCGAAGACAAGCTCCATGAGAAAGCTGACTATCACGGATGGAAGATGTCTATCGATCTAACCCTTGAAGATCAAGGAGTGTTGTACCATGTAAGAGGCAATATTGTTGAGCCTTCATCAAATGCATCTGCTGCTGCCTGGAACAAATGGAAAAATGGAGAAGTCAAAACAAAGAAGATCATCCGGGACTCTATCGACAAGCACTTGGTGGCCTACATCTTTGATCTAGACACCTCTAAGGAAATCTACGACAGACTGGTGAGTTTATTTAAAGTTAATGATGCAAATCAAGTTTTGTTTCTTAGAAATAAGCTGAGGGAAATCAAGAAGGGTAAAGATGAAAGTATGCAAGCATGCTTCTTAAGAATCACCGAGCTCAAGAATGATCTCCTATCTATTGGGGAAACTATTACTGACAGAGAAATGGCACTCACAACTCTTGAAGGATTACCATCTGAATGGTATGTGTTCAGGACTACTCTTCTGAACTATAATGTAATTCCTGGTTTCGAGGAATTAATGGCTAGATGCATTCAAGAAGAAGCAAGGGAAGAAGTGTAAGAAATGCCCATGCCTAAAGGTCCTCCTGCTGCCTTTTCTTTCATGCAAAGAAAAGAAATAATTCCGGGACTAAATCAAAAGGAAAGGCTGGACCTAAGGCTAGAAGAAAATGATGATGTTATGATAAAGCAAGTCACTATGCAAGGGAGTGCCCTGATAGAAAGGACTCACTCTAGGACGATGATCAAAATCCCTCTGATGGCAATCAAAGGAATGACAAATTCAACAGCAAAGGTAAGAGGAGAGCTGGGAATCAAGGAAGAGGACAAGCATTCAAGAAGGCCAGAAATTCCAGGATGTATTAAATGCACCTGACCTCAAAAAGAACCTAGTGTCCATCTCGGGAACGGAAGACAAAGGCTACAAGGTAACCTTCAGCGATGGCAAGGTATGTATATGGAAAAATAATGTTAAAGATGCCTTTACTCTTGGGTTTAGTGTTGATTCATTATATCAGGTCGATGGAAGTCTGCTAGGTGTCATGTCTTATGACACATCTCTTCAGTCCGAACTTTAGCATTAAAGGTTTCCCCCACTTCATTATAAAGCTATACTCGGTGTAAGACAAATGGTGATAGGGATGCCCGAATTCTGAATAGAGAATGAAGGTGTATGTCCAGGATGTGTTGAAGGAAAGCTCAAAAGGGGACCATTCCCCTCAAGCCAAAGAAAGACCTCTGATATATTACAATTGGTTCACTCAGGCATACCTGAGGTTGGCATTAAGAGGGAGACTACTACACCACATACTCCTGAGCAGAATGGTGTGGTGGGAAGGAAGAACCGCACGATGATGGAAGCTGTCTGGGCCATGCTACATGATCAAAGACTTCTGATGTTTCTATGGGCTGAAACTACAATCACCGTTGTATATGTACAAAATTGATGCCCTCATCAAGCATTGGGTTCCAAGACTCCTAAAGAAAAGTTCACCGCAAGGTGAATAATCTTTCAACTTTGAGGAGCTCTCAAGAAGCCAACACCAGGGAACCGAAAGAAAAGGATGATGAATCAATGCTTGATGTAGAAGAACCCATGGATCCGATTGATCCTCCTCCATATGAGCCTTCCTCTTCTAGGAAGAGGCCTTCATGGCTTAAGGGGTTACTTGATGATGCTCAAGGACATACTGCACCCCAAGGAACCTTTCGTGAAAGTAAGAAACCTATAGGTATCAAGGACACCTGACCATCATGAGCACGATCATAGAAAATGAGCCTTCGTCATTCTCAGATGCCGTCAAGCATCAAGTATGGAAGGATGCTATGACCGAAGAATATGAGTCTATCATAAAGAATGATGTTTGGGAAGTAGTTCCCAGACCCCAGGACAAGACTGTTGTTATTTCCAAATGGCTTTACAAGATAAAGCATGCAGCAGATGGAAGCACGGAAAAGTATAGGCTCGTTTTGTTGCTCGAGGTTTCTCCCAAAAGGAAGGTATAGACTATGATGAGATATTTGCACCTATTGTCAGATATACGACCATCCGCTCGATCATAGCCCTTGCCGCTTCACAAGGATGGAACCTACATCAGATGGATGTCAAGACTGCATTCTTGCATGGCTCGATCAAAGAAGAGGTCTACGTGGAGCAACCCGAAGGATTTGAGATTTATGATCGAAAATCTCATGTATGCAGGTTGAAGAAAGCTCTCTATGGGCTGAAGCAAGCACCCCGAGCATGGTATGAGAGGATCGATAGCTACTTGATGAAGCTAGGATTCACTAGGAGTGAAGCCGATTCTAACCTTTACTTTAAGGTTGAAGATGAAAAGCCTCTCATACTAGCGTTGTATGTGGATGACCTCTTTCTAACAGGTGCAGACCCTCTCATTCACAAATGTAAGAGGGAGCTGGCCTCTGAATTTGAAATGAAAGACCTAGGACTGATGCACTACTTCCTAGGACTTGAAGTATGGCAAAAGCCAGGGGAAATTTTCCTATCTCAAGGAAAATATGTGGTAAATATATTGGAAAGATTCGGTATGATGGACTGCAAGCCTGTGACTACCTCGAGGATCTTAACTTTTAGAAGTTATATGGTAGTGATGTCGGACCAGACTTGGGAAATGCCTCTGAGTTTCAAAAACTCATTCGCATTGATGTTCTTGGTGAACCTCCGTCCGAACATATGTTTTGCAGTTAGCATTGTGAGCTCATATTTGGTTGAGCCTCACTGGATTGATGCCAGGAATCTTCTGAGATGTCTTCAGGACACAATCTCTCATGGATTAAGATACACTATCGGAGATGTGAGACTACTTGGATATACTGATGTTGATTGGGCAGGCAGTGTGGTGGAAAATAAGAGCACTTTCGGGTACTGTTTCACCTTGGGATCTGCTTCGATATCCTGGATGAGCAGGAAGCAGAAGTCGATGGCTTTGAGCACCGCCGAAGCAGGATATATTGTTGCTAGCATAACCTCGTGTGAGGCAGTTTGGTTGCGAAAGCTCTTCAGTGAGTTGTTTAGATTTACATTGGATACCACTGTGATTCTCTGTAACAACCAGAGGTGGGATTCGATTATTGAGGAATCCTGTATTCGTCAATTGCTCCAGCAGATAGACATCATCTGGGATATGGTACGTCGATGAGCAAGGAAGCTCCATCACATTAAGATGATGTACAGGTTGATACACCTTGTCAAAGCCCCGAGGAAAGATCTAATCTGTGATTTTCCCAAACGACTTGGAGTCGGCAAGAAACCCTTGTACAAGGGTCCTACATGTTGCATACATTGAGCTCTAGGAGCTCTGAGGGCTTGCGGTTATTACTGGAGCAACATACGACCACAGGGTGACTCACCCTCCCCTGGTGGTGCACACTGGAACAAGATGATTCGCTCTCTTGTGGGACAAGATGATTCGCTCTCTTGTGGAACAGGATGATTCGCTCTCCTGTGTAGCAGGATGATTAGTTCTCCTGTGAGGCCTGGATTGATGTGTTCTCCATGGCGATTGTAGCAGGATTGATGTGTTCTCCTGTGAGGCCTGGATTGATGTGTTCTCCATGGCAGCCTGGATTGATGTGTTCTCCATGGCAATTGTAGCAGGATTGATGTGTTCTCCTGTGAGGCCTGGATTGATGTGTTCTCCATGGCAATTGTAGCAGGATTGATGTGTTCTCCTGTGAGGACAGGATTGATTAGTTCTCCTGTCGAGGCATCCTACCCATGCAGTCTGGGAGTCATGGGAAGTACCTCTCATCTGATCAATGAGCAGGGAAATGAAGTTAGGGACCATAGTAGTACCGATGGACGCATCATTGTAACTACCGTACTCTCTATGCTAGGATGACCTCCATTGATCTGGGATCAATGATACTGGTCTGGGACTAATGGTAGGAGTTGTACCATACTATGACGCTGACTTCGGGTTGGTTGAGACTGGTCTGGGATCAGTGGTACATACTCTGAGACTGACTTTGAGTCAGTGGAGGATGATATTGGTCTGGGACCATTGGAGTTGTACTCACTATGACGCTGAATTTGGGTTGGTTGAGACTGGTCTGGGACCAGTGGTACATACTCTGAGACTGACTTTGAGTCAGTATGATACATCCTCGATCATTTCTTCTTCTTCATAATTCGGACAAAAGCAGAGTAGAACAGAACAATGCAAGAGCAGAGCAGAATAGAACAAAACAGTACAGATCAGTGCAGGGCAGAACAAGACAAAGCAGAACAGGAAAAATAGAGCAGAGCAGGGCAAGGGTCAGGTTGTACAAGGTAGTGCATTTGATGGATGAATAGTAACGACCGATAGACAGATTGCAGATGAAGTTCTCCATGGTTGAGAGGGAGTGTTAAAATTGGCAACCAGGGCAAACTTCATGTGGGTCATCTTATTCATGGCTAATAATATTTTTATTAGATTCCTCTCGTCGAGAGGTGTAGGATTGATATAAAGATCATCCAATTCCGATAAGTATTCATGGAGATATGAATTTATTTTGATTATGGAATTATTATCAAACCGACCTACAACTCATGTAGGCTCAGAAGCCCAACAGTCGCATCTATTCACCCACCAACGTTGTGTATAAATATAAGAGGACTTTTCCTCATTTGCAATCACTCATCTCATCACATCTCTCTCTCTACTGCACATATATGAGTCTCTTCTCTATTGCGCTGAAATGGGTCTCTCTCTCACACACATGTGAAGCCGGAAGCTGTTGAATTTGAAACTACAACTGTAGAAGTAAAGATTGACTTGTGTGGCCTAGAATATCTCCTCTTTGGAACTGCACTGTAGGTTCATCTGAACCTCCTTTGAAAGCCGCAACTTTTGGTGGTGGAATGAAGTCAATCCGACGAACGATTTGCAAGATATCGACTGCCCTAGTTTGAAGCCGAAAACTGCTGAAACTGAAGCTGCAACTGCAGAAGTAAAGATTGACTTGCGTGGCCTAGAAGATCTCCTCTTTGGAACTGCGATGTAGGTTCATCTGAACCTCCTTTGAAAGCCGCAACTTTTGGTGGTGGAATGAAGTCAATCCGACGAACGGTTTGCAAGATATCGACTGCCCTAGTTTGAAGCCCGAAACTGCTGAAACTGAAGCTGCAACTGCAGAAGTAAAGATTGACTTGCGTGGCCTAGAATATCTCCTCATCTGAACTACGCTGTAGGTTCATCTGAACCTCCTCTGGAAGCCAAAACTTTTGGTGGTGGAATGAAGTCAATCCGACGGTCGGTTTGTGAGATATCGTCTGCCCTAGTTTGATAATGAAGCCGCTAATGCTGATGCTGCTGATCTAGGGTTTGCTACTGCTGATATGAATTAGATTTATTGTACTATTTCTCTCTGCTGAATTGTTGAAGATAAAAGAATATTTGATCAAAGGGTTTCCCCACACATTGTGGGGTTTGTCCCTGGCTAGCCGCCACATCTTGTGTCTCTTGTCTTGGCTTGTTTTCTGTCGATTGCTTAATGTTCTATCTGCACTTTACTTTATGTACATGTGATTGCTAATCGGTGGAATATAATAAGAAAAAGAAGTAAACTGTTATAAGCATAGAACATACCATAACTTAACAGCGATCGATAGGGCGGCAGACACGGCTTCCTATGGATAAAGGATTAAGCCTATTGTGGTCTCCCAAAATATACTCGACAGTACGTGGGAGCACAAGTCCGTACTGGCACTTATCGTCTCGAAGTGGAGGAATCACCCAACCAACAATGAGAACAACAGTTACCAAGCTTTACGACGTCGAAATGCGTCTCTAGCCTAGACTTCTAGATGTTGTGCGTCAGGTTCCAAAGCATTGTTAGATTCATTAAATTTATTTTATAGTTGATATTGCTTAAGAAATTTTCCTTTCAGGTTCACCGCGTGATGTAGATGTACAATTCCTAAAATGCAATCTAAGATGATAAACAATCTTTTATCTTCTTTGTGCAATGAAAATCCTAGCTACTAAGGAAAGAAAGACAAATTTCTTTCAACAAAGAGCAAAGAGCACACACTATATGCATTGTCCTAAATCAAACCAATCAAATAGTCTAAATGCAAATGCACATGCATGTATTTTTTTTTAGCCTTCTTAATACGTGAATGATAAAAAGAAAGATAATGCGCAAATCTGAATTACTTTCAAGCGACAATTACTAATAAGTTTCTTTTCAAATCCAAAACGAAGACTTGCTTTCGACACTAGAAAGACTACTAATTCAGATCAAATACAACAGTAACAGAGTAATCGACTATCAAGAGCAATCAGACTCTCTTCTATGACTGAAAACGACACTGGCGACACTTTCAAATCAAGAAATGACAATACAATTACGTTACTTTTTTGCAAAGGAGAACTGAAAATGACTCAACAAATACACAAAAACATTTACAGTTCTTTGCATAATGGAGGCGGAATAACAGCAAGGAAATGGGTTTCAAACAGAGGTGTACTGACCATAGGTATCAAAACTCATGAATAGAACTGAAAAGAATGAACACATAAACCAAAATTAAGGAACAATGCCTAGTGTTATCAGTGTACCTGTAACACAGTGAATTTGAAATGCAGCGCACCTACTACACTCGAGAAGTGCGCTGAATTTCAGATTCACAGAACAGAGACTGCGTTGGGCCAGAGACAAGACTTTGCTTGGGTTCCGGGTCATAGTTTGCAGTTCAGTTCAGGGATTTTGGCCGAGCAAGTGGTAATCAGTAAATCAACAACAGGGGTAGATCTAAGGAGGTTATTAGAGCCACCACAAGGGCAATTAGAGAGTTTGTAAATCAGTTGTTTAATTCATAAACAAAACCCGAGATTGACTGAAGCAGCATTTATCTACTTTGCATTTGCATAGCAAATGCAGTTCGAAAGCTACCTGGCTCGACTTTAGGCTCCTTCTGTAAGTTTATAAAGTAAACAACAAGGTAGATAAACAAACAACCTAGTTCCTCCCCAACGAAGTCGCCATTTTGTTACAGGGAAAAGTGTCTATGCAAAACTGCTAATCCCACTAAGGTGTGGTAGCTACCTTAGAAACAAACAAAGTAAAGCTACTTTCGTTTTTCCTTTATGAAAGATAGATGAGAGAAGAATAGAGGAGACCAACCTTTGTCTTGCGCTTGGCTCCTAGTTCAATTCCTCTCTCTTCTGATAGTCCTTTGCTACTTGCTTCCTTGTACACCCAGCTTCACAGAGTACCTGTAGAATCAAAGTAGCATAACACTATACAAGAACATGGATCTATTATCATAAACAATCTAGGATCAGATGTAAATTGACCATACAAATGCATAAAACATAAACGACACAAGAGTATGGAGGAAAACTTGAATAGCTTTTATTGATAATCAAGAAAGAGCCAAGAGAGTTACAACCAGTTGTTCTGGTCCAGCATCATCCTCTCAGCAAGTAAGCCCTTCTTCACCTCATGCAAGGCTTAGATCACCCAACACTATGATGTTGCCTCAAGAAACCAACAGCAATTCCTTACAAGATGCAAAATTCCAGCCTCCGGATCTCTGGGATGAGGGATCCATATATAGATATCTGTAAGGGAGATGAGTCAGCTTGTGATTTGATTAGTGTCTTCCCTCTGATAGTTCTTGCTTCCACTTGGAGATTGATGATCTCTTACTCATCCTTGGTGGAATTCAGAGAGGCAAGTGTCATAGGAGAAGTTTCTGGAAGATTCCATGCCTCTCCACCTTGCAGATTGACACTGCCATTTGTCACTTCTCGCCCATCGCACCCCATAGAAGGGCTTTTTGAAATGCAACGCACCCACAGAGTGTACTTAGGTGAGATGCAACACACTTTGCCTATGGAGCAGGTGAAATGATCCTGTTTTGACTAGTTCTGAGCAGTTTTTCATGGAGAACTTCTGGGAGAAGTTGCAATCCTTTAGGGGTTAGAACAACACTTTTAGGGACTTAGGAGCCCTTGGTTTATGGACATTTTATGCTTGGGGTTGCAATGCCCAAAAATGTCTATAACACCCGATCAGCTGCATTCCATTAGGGTCATGGATCATCTGACAGTAGTGGCTTATTATACATTTTCCCTCATGTGCTGGCCCATTTTCATTCATCTAGATCATCTGCAGTCAATTTTTGTCTTAAAATCTGTAAAAGTTATTTTTAGGGTTTTAGGTCTCATTAGGTCTAGGGTTTTCGTCAATAAGGTCTCAAAATGCTCAGTGACAGTCAACAGGAACATGGGGAGGTCAAATAAAGTTCCAGAAACAATAATTTCCATAACCACCCACTCAGTGATTGATTTTTCCTCAAAACCCTGTTTTGAGGAAAAAGAGAGTATTTTATGTTTTTACGTATAAATTTGATGTAATTTTAGTTCTTTCATATGTAAATAACTTCAGTGGCAACCCTGGTCACCTTGCCAAGCTTCAAAAACTCCATCCCTTGCAAGGCAAACAAAAAATAAAATCATTCAGTTCATCAAAGGTAAAAATGAAGTAATCTGCCCAAAAACAGAGTTTAAAAAGTAAGTCACAATGCAAACATTATAAAAGTGGGTTTTATGAGTGAAAAATAAAAATCTCTTGTATATAAATCATTTTTCATGTTCAAAGAGCTCATTTGCATTCAAAGAAGAAAGATTGAGCAAGAGAAGGCTGTGTTGGAGAAAGGGAGCAAGATTGCAGCAAAACTGTGCAAGTTCAGGGGCGCGACGCATTGGGTCGTGGGCGCGGTGCCTAGAGCTAGCGCGACGCATTGGGCTGCCCTCCACAGTGCAAAACATACACTAGCACGAAACATAGAGTAGGCACGACGCGTTGGGTTTGTGGCGTGGCACATAGAGTTGCAAGCCCAATTTCACCCATAAACTCTCTCAAATTTCCAAATTCGCTCAATCCTATGGTGTGCAAGTAAGTCAAGCCTTCTTCCCTTGCTAGTGAATTAGTTTCTCTTAAAATTTATGGTGGTTTAATGAGATAAAACTCAAACCCTACCTCCTTGCAATTTTTGCTCAAAAATTATTGCCTAGGGTTTGCATTTGTGTATTTGCTGCCAAGTCCACTCCATCACTCCCTCACTCTTTGACTCCCCCATTTATTTTCCAGTTTCATCCACTCATTCCCTAATTCCCATATTCCTAAAATTCACTAAACCCATATCCCTAACTCCCACTATCCCAAACCCTAGTTAGAAATTCCTAAACCCTAATTGTTGTCCCTAAGCCTACATACTATTCCCTAAGCCCCCTATTTCCCAAAAAACTTGTCAATAACATTCCCAAAACCCCTCATACCCTTTCCCTCCACAATCCCTCATACATTCTCATCCTTGGTAGCAGAGAACTAAAAACACCATAAATCTCTTTATACTCATCAAAGAAACTCACACATTAGCAAAAAATGGAGTCTGATCCTTCCTATGATCAAGATGAGAAGACACACAGTGATTCTCCTAGAGAAATTCATGCACCAAGAAGACCTCACAAGGGTGGCAAACATATACGAGAGGAGCCTACTTCACTTGTCGAGCTGCAGGCCTGTCCTCTTGCTGTCACATGTTTTCAACACCAATACTATTATCAGTTCTATGAGATGGTAGAGAGAGTCCAGTACCATCATGAGTTGGCCAGGTTATTTGTGCTCCATCTTCAAAATGGCCAAGTCACTCTAGCAGGTGTGACATTCACCTTGACACCAGAGTCTATTTCTCTAGCAACTCGTATTCCCAATGTCGGTGAGAAGTGGAATAAAAGGCAACAGATTGACAGAGAACATTATGAGCCTTACATCAAGGCTGGTTATTTGAGACATCTCAGCAGATTTTTTCCCTTCTGGTATCTGAAAGACTCATATGCTCCCTTGATGAAACTCATAATTAAGTATTTCAGCTGTGAGGGCTGGTTTTCTCGCCTGTATGCCTACCATATCAGATTGTTGATGCACTTCACTAGGGTGAGAATGATGAATCTCCCCTACTTTATTTTCTGAAACATTGAGAAGATGACCACCTTAGTGCACAAGAAGACTCCTCAACAGCAGTATAACAACATATATCATTTTTCACTAATCAAGATTGTGGTCATGCATCAGCTTGGTTTACAGAACATCTCATGGGAGGATTTCATTTCACATGAGGTCTTCACTGCTCCTCAAGTACCTCCAGCAGCTTTTCATGGGACAAGTGGACCTTCACATCAGCAGAAGCTTCATGAGACATAAACCGCTAGTGTGCCAATGTTTGTCACCTACCAAAAGGGCACTAGAAGGTTGTTTGTAGCAGCAAAGTGAGTATTATCTCCACCTGAGGTGGAAGGTGTCTCACTTCCTCCATCAGCAGAGCAAGTAAATGATAAGGGAAAGCGGCCATTACAGGATGAGGGGCCTTTAGGAGGGTAGGAGACAGATTTTATTCTTATTCCGGATGATGACACTGATTTGGGCTCACAAAGCTCAAAGCTTAGAGAGATCATCCAGGAGCAACAAGCTGACATTCAGAATTTGTCTCTCAACCTAGAAAGAGCCAAGTGGATAGTCAAATATCTTGATCAAAGAAAAAAACAGCTAGAGGATCAAAACACCATAATGGAAGTACAAACATACGAGAAAACCGGCAAGCTGCCAAAAGGAGGAAGGTCAAGTTCACAACACTTGAACAAGAAATCAATGCTGATCGTGAATATTGGTTGGAGAGGACAAATATCCACTTGGAGAGGATGTTGGAGAAGGCCATCAACGAGAAAAATATGTTGAGAAACATGGCATACCACTACTTGTCAAGAAATATGGTGTGCCAAGCAAGAATCAGGAACTTGAAGGCCAAGTTGAAGAAGGCATCAAGGAGGCAAAAAGAGCAAGATAAACTTCAGATCTTGGCTGAGGCTTTCTTGGCCCAACATAGCACTTAATGGAGGACACTCAGCCCAAATTTCAAAAAATTTGGGACGCTTTTTGTAATTTTGGAATTTTGCTTTAAAAAGCAGAATTTTTTGCCCAATGCGCCGCGCCACTTGGCGCTCGCTTTTGATGGAGACCTCATTTTTAGGAAAAATGAGAATATTTGGATTTTTCATGAAAAAATATGCATGCTCACAAATGGCCAAGAAATTTTGACAGGTTTTGGGCTTCCAAAAAGGTCAAAAACACCTTAAAAATGACCTTTCTGCCCCTTTTTTGACACACAAGAAGCAGTCTTGGGAGAACTCAGTTTTGGAGGGGAAAATGGAGGCCAAATTCAAAAATTCCACTTGCGTAGGAAAGTAGACAGATAGACCTTTCCAAAAAGCCTACTTGGAGAAAATTTGAACACCGGGAAGGCCTCCAAAATAAGCTACAAAAAGGCACTATGCATAGGGAAATCAGCGCGGCGCATTGGAGGAATTTTGCTCATTTTTGGTCAAAAACTCTGTTTTTTTTGCCTAGTTTTTTCACAGTTTGACTTTTTTCCTTCTAATCGTCAAACTCATGATGTAATTTAATGTGAAATGATGGATTTTGATGTAATTATGCTAAATTTTCACTCATAGAGGTAGATTCATCCATTAAAAGGTATTTTACAACTGAATGAATCAGTTTCCTAGTTTTTAGAGGCAAGATGTTCCACTGCCTGCTTTTTAGTTCTCAGTTTAGATTTTGTTGGAAAAAATCCTAATATTATAAGCTTGACCCCTACAGGCTAGGATGAGTTGCTGGTTGCCTATATCTTGTAATTTTACAGTCATTAGCATGGTTGGACTTTTGGGAAAGCTTGGAGCTTATTGTATACTCATTTCAGTAGTTTGGCTAAGGAATAGACCAGTGGTTTGCAGCACTTTATGGGATTCATGTGGCATCTTGCTTTGGTATTGTGTTTTCTTCTGTAATTGTAAGTCTACATCATTTTTATGTATGCCATATCTCTCTTTATTTCATCTTAACTAAATCAAACAAGGATAAAGGTAGAATACATTGAAAGTGCAGTGCTCTGCCTAGGGTTTGCTTAGTTATATATGTTTTCAGCTGTTTGAAAAGGATCCCTGAGTTTTCATGCCCTTTTCAACTCCTCACCTATCTAAAAGCTCTCCATATCACTCAATTTGAAGTACCAAATCACTTGCCTACCTTGCCCCATAGAGACCTCTGCAAAACTGAGTCTCATTCCCCGAACCCAAATCTGCCTTTCACATTTGAGCCAAAAAAACATCATCAAATTCAATCAAACACCTATGTACACATACCTAGCCTAAAATTAGTCATCGCATCAGTCATCTCAATCTTTCATTGGCCATCTTTTCTGAGATTGACAAGGAGAGAGCCCTCTCCCAACCTGGTAGGGCAAGCTACCAGGTTAAGCATGGTTTGATGTTACCCTAGATCATATCTTTCTCAACCTGAGGTAGATTTAGGCCCTAACAGTATTCATAAATTCTGCATAAATTGATAGGAAGGTACAGAAGGAAGACGAATTGTGGGATTTAGGAATTTTGTATAACTCTGTGGAGTCTTGTACATCAGGATTTGTGTTATATATATGTCTTACTGCAAGCATGCACTTTCATTGGTATTATGTATGTGGTTCAGGTATGTGCCAATTATTCCAATGGTCCTTGTGAATAGAAGTGGAGGAACTGGAACTGGTTGGAGTTCCTTTGTGCCTAACTACAACCCAAGGGATATTGCTGCAAATATATGGTGCATGCTTAATGATGAACCCTTGAAGCCAATGAACCCTTGGTACAAGGGTTTTAAGGTAATATTTTGTCCACTATTCAATAAAGATACTTGTAGAATATTTTATAATTTGAGGTGCACACTCCAAAAACTTCACTATTGATTATGTCATTAGTTTTAGCTAGCACTATGTTTGGAGGTGGTATGAGGACTGTCAGCCATGCCATGATTTTCTCTAATTCAGGAGTTATGGGCATGAGGTCAGTTCACATGGTAGTTGCAAAATGTCATTATTCAGTTAGTAGATTGGAAATCTCTCCTAATATGGACAGGGTTGGGTATATGGACAATCCATCAACCATTTTGAGTTTACCATCTCCATTTAGGTCACCATCTCCTATATGGAGTATGTCAACTCCCATTCACGAGGGAGTTCAACTAACCAATCTTGCAAGGAACCTTTACACTCTCCTAAAATCACTCCATGAAGGCATATTTCTCTAACCCCACAGCCTGAAATGTGTGTAATGGGAAGAAAAACTTATTAAACTTCTTGCAGTCCATCATTACCCTGGGTAACTCCTCAAGCAAAATATAAGTCTAAATTGTCATTATGTCCCTTTTTTGTGCCCAAAACTATTCATGGAACCCTTAATGATGGGAGTTTGTTAGCATTTTTTGTGCCTTATAAAATGACCAGACCTCTGACTTCTTTTGTTTCTTCTTCTATGACTAGAACTACTTTTTCTTGGGTTGGCACTAATGATAAGATGGATGCCCAAAATGGTGGCATGATAATTGAAGGATAGTTGAGCATTGAGCAGAGACGCAAAAAGAAGAGGAAGAGAAGTATATTAGAAGGGATTGTTGAAACTATTGAGTTGACTTCTAGATGGCTGAGAATGCCTGCCTCTGGTGGTTCTCCACATTTGCCTACATCTCAGGTGGTAGTGTTTCAAGGGTCAATGGTTGTTGTTCGGGATAGTCATGATGATGAAATTTCAAATTATTTCTTGACCATAGGTTCAAGTATGTCATTTGTACATTCTCCTTCTTATTATCAAATCATATGAAGAAGAGGGGCAAAGCACATAGTCATTTTTACTGAAGAAACAAAAAGTTGTATAGAGCAGGCTAGATTTTATTCTGAAGAGGCTCTGCTTCTTTCCCAAAAACTACAATCAAACACAGTTAGTTGATTTGGAGCCATATAGTTTCTCAATGAGACTCTAGAGTGAGTCTTGACTGTGGAACAAGGCTTGCATCCTCTGTCACTGTAACATTTGTACCTGCTACAGTAACAAAAGTAGCAGCAACAACAACAAAGGTCGCACATGAAATTTCTCTTTAGTTTCTTTTGAAATCTTAATGATCTTTACCACTGCTATTTATGCTGACATCTAAATGAAACCTCTTGCCTATGGTGGGTCATTTATGATAGGGTGGAAAATATCATGCAAATGCTCAATATGTGTTCACATGCCTGTCACCAATAACATGCTTCTTGTTCACAAAAGAGGATGATGTACTCTTGGACTACTTGAATGAAGATGGACCAAAAATTGAACCAACGTGGTAAGTAGTTTGATACAGAAGGATGATAAATTTTTGTATTCATAAATTCTACATAAATTGATAGGAAGGTACAGAAGGATGATGAATTGTGGGATTTAGGAATTTTGTATAACTCTGGGAGTATTGTACATCAATATTTGTGTTATATATATGTCTTACTGCAAGCATGGGTTTTCATTGGTATTCTGTCTGTGCCTCAGGTATGCGCCAATTATTCCAATGGTCCTTGTGAATAGAAGTGAAGGAACTGGAACTAGTTGGAGTTCCTTTGTGCCTAACTACAACCCAAGGGATATTGCTGCAAATATAAGGTGCATGCTTAATGATGAAACCTTGAAGCCAATGACTCCTTGGTACAAGGGTTTTAAGGTAATATTTTTTCCATTATTCAATAAATATATTTGTAGAATATTTTACAAATTTGAGGTGCACACTCCCAAAACTTCACTATTGATTATGTCATTAGTTTTACCTAGCACTATGTTTGGAGGTGGTATGAGGACTATTAGCCATGCCATGATTTTCTCTAATTCAAGAGTTATGGGCATGAGGTTAGTTCACATGGCAGCTGCAAAAGGTCATTGTTCATTTAGTAGATTGGAAAGCTCTCCTAATATGGACAGGGTTGGGTATATGGACAATCCATCAGCCATTTTGAGTTTATCGTCTCCATTTAGGTCACCATCTCGTATATGGAATATGTCAACTCCCATTCAGGAGAGAGTTCAACTAACCAATGTTGCAAGGAACCTTTACACTCTCCTAAAATCACTCCATCAAGGCATATTGCTCTAACCCCACAACCTAAAATGTGTGTAATGGGAAGAAAAACTTATTAAACTTCTTGCAGTCCATTATTAACCTAGGTAACTCCTCAAGCAAAATCTAAGTCTAAATTGTCATTTTGTCCCTTTGTTGTGCCCAAACCTATTCATGGAACCCTCAATGATGGGAGTTTGTTAGCACTTTTTATGCCTTATAAAATGACCAGACCTCTGACTTCTCTTATTTCTTATTCTATGACTGGAACTACTATTTCTTGGGTTGGCACTAATGATAAGATGGATGCCCAAAATGGTGGCATGAGAATTGAAGGACAATTGAGCATTGAGCAGAGACACAAAAATAAGAGGAAGAGAAGTATATTGTAAGGGATTGTTGAAACTGTCGGGTTGACTTCTAGAAGGTTGACAATGCCTACCTTTGGTGGTTCTACACCTTTGCCTACGTCTTAGGTGGTAGTGTTTCAGGGGTCAATGTTTATTGTTTGGGATAGTCACGATGATGAAATTTCAAATTATTTCTTGACCATAGGTTCAAGTATGCTATTTGTACATTCTCCTTATTATCAAATCATATGAAGAAGAGGGGCAGAGCAGATAGTCATTTTTACTGAAGAAACAAAAAGTTGTATAAATCAGGCTAGATTGTATTCTGAAGAGGCTGCTTCTTTCCTAGCAACTGCAGTCAAGCACAGTCAGTTGATTTGGAGCCATATAGTTTCTCAAAGAGACTTTAGAGTGAATCCTAACTGTGGAGCAAGGCTTGCATCCTCTGTCACTGCAACATTTGTACCTGCTGCAGTAACAAAAGTAGCAACGACAACAACAAAGGTTGCACATGAAGTTTCTCTTTAGTTGCTTTTGAAATCTTAATGATATGTACCACTGCTATTTATATTGACATCTAAATGAAACCTCTTGCCTATGGTGGGTCATTTATGATAGAGTGGAAAATATCATGCAAACGATCGATATATTTTCACATGCCTGTCACTAATAACATGCTTCTTGTTCACAAAAGAGGATGATGTACTCTTGGACTACTTGAATGAAGATGGACCGAAAATTGAACCAACGTGGTAAGTATTTTGATACAGAAAGATGATAAATTATTGTATTCATAAATTCTACATAAATTAATAGGAAGGTACAAAAAATGATGAATTGTGGGATTTAGGAATTTTGTATAACTCCGGGGAGTCTTGTACATCACGATTTGTGTTATATATATGTCTTACTCCAAGCATGGATTTTCATTGGTATTCTGTTTGTGGCTCAGGTATGTGCCAATTATTCCAATGGTCCTTGTGAATAGAAGTGAAGGAACTAGAACTGGTTGGATTTCCTTTGCGCCTAACTACAACCCAAGGGATATTCTTGCAAATATAAGGTGCATGCTTAGTGATTAATCCTTGAAGCCAATGACTCCTTGGTACAAGGGTTTTAAGGTAATATTTTTTCCATTATTCAATAAAGATATTTGTAGAATATTTTACAAATTTGAGGTCCACACTCCCAAAACTTCACTATTGATTATGTCATTAGTTTTAGCTAGCACTATGTTTGGAGGTGGTATGAGGACTGTCAGCCATGCCATGATTTTATCTAATTCAGGAGTTATGGGCATGAGGTTAGTTCACATGGCAGCTGCAAAAGGTCATTGTTTAGTTAGTAGATTGGAAAACTCTCCTAATATAGACAAGGTTGGGTATATGGACAATCCATCAGCCATCTTGAGTTTACCATCTCCATTTAGGTCACCATCTCCTATATGGAGTATGTCAACTCCCATTCACGAGGGAGTTCAACTAACCAATGTTGCAAGTAACCTTTACACTCTCTTAAAATCACTCCATCAGGACATATTTCTCTAACCCCACATCCTGAAATGTGTGTAATGGGAAGAAAAACTTATTAAACTTCTTACATTCTACCATTACCCTGGGTAACTCCTCAAGCAAAATCTAAGTCTAAATTGTCATTTTGTCCCTTGGTTGTGTCTAAACGTATTCATGGAACCCTTAGTGATGGGAGTTTGTTAGCACTTTTTGTGCCTTATAAAATGACCAGACCTTTGACTTCTTTTGTTTCTTCTTCTATGACTAGAACTACTATTTCTTCGGTTGGCACTAATGATAAGATGGTTGCCCAAAATGGCGGCATGAGAATTGAAGGACAGTTGAGCATTTACCAGAGAAACAAAAAGAAGAGGAAGAGAATTATATTAGAAGGGATTGTTGAAACTATTGGGTTGACTTCTAGGAGGCTGACAATGCCTACCTCTGGTGGTTCTACACCTTTGCCTATGTGTCAGGTGGTAGTGTTTCTGGGGTCAATGGTTGTTGTTCGGGATAGTCATGATGATGAAATTTCAAATTATTTCTTGACCATAGGTTCAAGTATGCCATTTGTACATTATCCTTCTTATTATAAAATCATATGAAGAAGAGGGGCAGAGCACATAGTCATTTTTACTGAAGAAACAAAAAGTTGTATAGAGCAGGCTAGATTGTATTCTTAAGAGGCTTCTTCTTTCCCAGCAACTGCAGTCAAGCACAATCAGTTGATTTGGAGCCATATAGTTTCTCAAAGAGACTCTAGAGTGAGTCTTGATTATGGAGCAAGGCTTGCATCCTCTGTCACTACAACATCTGTACTTGATGCGGTAACAAAAGTAGCTACAACAACAACAAAGGTTGCACATGAAGTTTCTCTTTATTTGCTTTTGAAATCTTAATGATCTTTACCACTGCTATTTATACTGACATCTAAATGAAACCTCTTGCCTATGGTGGGTCATTTATGATAGGGTGGAAAATATCATGCAAATGCTCGATATGTTTTCACATGCCCGTCACCAATAACATGCTTCTTGTTCACAAAAGAGGATGATGTACTCTTGGACTACTTGAATGAAGATGGACCGAAAATTGAACCAACGTGGTAAGTAGTTTGATATAGAAGGATGATAAATTGTTGTATTCATAAATTCTGCATAAATTGATAGGAAGGTACAGAAGGATGATGAATTGTGGGATTTAGGAATTTTGTATAACTCTGTGGAGTCTTGTACATCAGGATTTGTGTTATATATATGTCTTACTGCAAGCATGGGTTTTCATTGGTATTCTGTCTGTGGCTCAGGTATGTGCGAATTATTCCAATGGTCCTTGTGAATAGAAGTGAAGGAACTAGAATTGGTTGGAGTTCCTTTGTGCCTAACTACAACCCAAGGGATATTGCTACAAATATAAGGTGCATGCTTAATGATGAACCCTTGAAGCCAATGACTTGGTACAAGGGTTTTAAGGTAATATTTTGTCCATTATTCAATAAAGATATTTGTAGAATATTTTACAAATTTGATTCAACTTGTGTTTTCACCTTTAATCTTGGGTGTGTTCAAGTGAACAAACAGTTGTAAAGGATAATTGTGTGACTTACACGATTAGTGGAATCATAGAGGAAATTAGTGAGACCACATTGAGAATTATAGAGTTGCATGTTCGCAAGTGGACTTAGGATTACAAGGAATTTTTGGAAGCATTGATGATTGGGAATGATAAGATTACAGATCCTTTCATAAGGGTAGGTTTCTATCATTCATCTAAATAGGTTATGCCTAAGAATTTTTAAATATTGTGAAATTATTTTCTAATGAAAATAGTTTTCTTCCAAGACTACAAGGAATACAATATTGATACCAGGGTCCATTTTTGAGGTGTCATTGTCTGAAGAGAATACGAAGATTGAACTTCAAGGAGGTCTTTTAAATACATTCAAACTGACTACTACAGTCAGTACAAGTAACATGCATCTTTTTTACTCAAAGGAAATCATTCATAAATATGAGACCCATGAGCAAGGCACATTCTTGAAACTCATCGTTATTTGGTTTCCTGGTAGGTTTCAATTCTTCTCTTTAAATGTACAAGTTAAAGAATAGTTCTAGATTGGATTACCTCATAAAATTGTAGTTCTCGATGAATTATATCATATTTGACTATAATTCTATGAAAAGAGAAAGGTAGGTGTTTTATTTATTGTCCTCTTTTGCCCCGGGTCCTCCTTTTCGTCTAACCATTACCAACACATTTGTTTTCTGCCATTTCTATGCCTGCTCTCTTTGTTGTATTTTACCTGTTGGATTTTGTTGCCGTGACCCTTGATATTGTTGCTATCAGTTTGTATTGAATTCTTAGTGTACTTTGTGTCCAAGGACTTGTTTTAGCAATGCCTCTTCAAAAGTTAACATGGGTTGAAAATTTGAAAGCCAAACAATTTTTTTTTTTTTTTCATATAATGAACAACAATTTTTTTGGATCAACACTCCTAACATTGAATTGAAATTGTCAATTCAGAAAGTCCAATTGGACAACCTTCAACTTGATTTGCTGAAATTGGACAATAAATTTAGATTCATACTGGAAGTTGTAAATGGACAAATCATAGTGAACAACTGAAAATGTGTAGATTTGTTTCTTGAATTGAGGAACAAAGGTTTTACTCCATTCCCTAAGAAGGGGAAACTTGTTGAGGAATCTATTTCTAGGGAAATAACAGATGATGAAGAGTCTCCCACAGACAACATTGAGGCAACAAAGGGTGTTTGTGTTGGAGATTATGAGTATCTTCTATCCATGGCAATAGGAACATTGACTTTAGAAAAAATCCAGCAATTAGGTGCTGAGAGAGACAAGTTTGAGGATGATGTTGAGGAGCTTAAAAAAGCAACACCCAAATATCTATGGTGCAAAGATCTGGATAACTTTACAAAGGAGTTGTATGTATGTTCTGCATCTTTTGACACTTTTGGTAGATTCATATTTTTGTTGACTCTTCCTGTCTAAGAAGCGAGTTGCTTCATCCATTCTTATGGCTTTTGGTATATTTGGTTTCTCATTTGTTTGTAAATTTGGTAGGATCAAGAAGTGTAGGAGGCCAAGGATGATGAATATGAGTTGAGCAACATGGGAAATGACGTTTCTAAAATCTTCAGACAAGTAGACAAAAACCAGAGAAAAAATACCAAAAAAATTGTAATTACCTTTAACTCATATTACCTTCGTACCTTACTGATGATTTCACACAAGGCTTAAAAGTCTGGCATCTCTATTTGATTGATGCAGTGAAGAATTAACAAGCAATTTTTTTTTACTTGCAGGTGTAAAAGATTAACCTACATTGTTTTTTGTATATTGATTATGTTTATGTTTCTTCCAAGATATTTATGATGAATCCTAATCTGGTGAAAGTGGAGAGGAGATATTTTACCTACTTTGTTTTTTAAGTTGTTTGTGTGTTTCTTCTTAGATATTCATGCTCAATTCGAGGTTGGCTGCAGCAGAGAGTATGCCACATGATGTCATAAGGGATTTTCTAGGAGTTAAAATGCATATAAACAATTATGTTGCAAGTTCTCTTCTAAGCTCATAGGCTTCGTTGATTTGGTGTCAAAAAAATTATTATTATTTTTTCTAATATTTATGTCATCTGCTTCTATGCTTTCCTATTAATCTGTACTAGATAATAAACAAGTACAAAATATAGAAGAAAAACTTGGTGTCAGAATGACGAGTCATAGGAAAAGGTTTGTCTACTTATGTAACAGTTTTCAAAGCACTTCAATGAGAAATTTTTGAAACTATTTACTTGATTATGATGGGAAAGAATAGGAAGTGCAGAAGCTAAGAATCAATTGAATGATTTAATTGAAGAAAGAGAGAGGTACCTACATGTTATTATTTCTTAGACTTGGAAATATAGTAGAATAAGTAGAATGGTAGAATAAGAAATCTTAGATAACATGCCCATATATATATATATATATATTTAAATTTTAATAAACTATGTTTCTGTTGTTTTGAATGCTACATTATGGATGAACATAATCATTGCACTAAGCTCTTGAATTTGGTTGGACAACTGGCTTGATGAAATTAATTGCAGACAAGCAGAAATGGTGGCTTGATCCCACACCATCAGCAGAGAAGAAACCATCTGATGTATCTGAAAATTTGGACAAGATGGTGCATGAGGTCTCTAAAGCACATGTTTATCAATAGAGGATGTTGATACAATAATTTCTATTCACCTCTTGGTCCAGATTTGAAACCAGAGGCTGTGAAAATGTGAGAATTTCTATACTTCTGGAAATATTTCTTTCAATGGAAATAATTTACATAGTTTTTCTCTGTAGGGAACTAAGCTCTTTAATTTGTTATGGCAGGCTCTAGTCTCCAAAGATTCTACCATGTCATTTTTCCTTCATTTTTCTTTATTCTATTCCCTTCTCACAAAATATCAATGTACAATATTTTTTTTAATTCTAAAATGCTTCTTGCTTGTTGTCATTGTTGATAAAAACAAGGATGAGATGGAAAAATGGAAGATGATGCAAAGAGATGTTGTGTATCTACAAGTTTAAACTAAGTCATGACTTGATAAATAGAAATAATTTTAGTATCATAGTGGAAATTTGGATCTTATTTATATATCAAAATGTTGCCACTTTATTGATTTCAATTTGTAACTTTTGTATGTTGAACTGTAGATTAGGAGGAGGTTAATTTCTTGACGAAGAGTAAAGATATTCCGGTTGTTTGATGTGTGTAAGTGTCTTCAAGCTACTAGTGCTAGATGCAACTCCTCCTATTGTTGTCCAACCATTTCCTTAATGAGAATATTGTTGGAGAAAAAATGTAGTTTATATCTTGGTTCTATTTCTAGGTAGCCAACCACCTGCTGGAGAAGGTTTGACACACATGTGTGCAAAGATCCTCCAACAGTATCGTAATATAGGCTATAGCTCTTTCTTGGATTCCACAATTTCATTGTTTGTATCCTTTTGTGGCTTTTGGGATTGAATATCATTCCTGAGATCAAAGCCACAACTATTCATTATAAACTCTTCCTTCAACTTTTTTTCCCTAACCTGTTGTATTTCCTTTTCTAGAGGGTTCATTTTTTTGTGTTGATAATTCCAATAGACTTTTCTGAAGAGGTGAAAGAATAGATTCACCAAGAATTTGATATGATACCACAATCTGCTTGGAATATGCTTTACAAGGTAGCCAAAAGCACACTTTGTGAACAAAGGCTCTCAGAATGAGATTCATTTTGCAAGACTAATAAAATGAAAATAGGAAGGGATGTATCATTTCACATTAATCAATATTCTCGTTTCTTCCATAGGCAACTTCCCTCTTGGTCTTGATTCACAATCACAGATCCTTTGAGAGAGGTGAGATGAGAGTTTAGATGGCTACATCCATCCACTCCTAGATAAAATTCTTCCAAATTATCATCTTGGCATTGAATGCCTCTTCTTTATCATTAGCCAGTTCCACTTGAGCCTTCCTATAGTTCTCATCTTTGGTATCATAACTTATTTCCAATTGAAAGCTTGTTTTATAAATCAAGAGCAAGGAGTGCAATTTTTTCCTTCCAAATATTTTGTTTGGAGTATTTATTATTTTTTTTTTTGTTTTTCAATTTTGGAACATCAGTGGTACTGAATCCACTATGTGCATTGTTTTTTTTTAGGACTTAAGTGAGACAATTTATTTTGTAGCCATTTGCAAATGCAGAGGGTGCTAACTAGCAGGCTATGATTGAACTTCTAAAAGAAAATGGTGCAGAATCTTTAGTAAGTTTGTTGATGCAGTGCAAAATTTTTGAAGTACATATTTATTGTTGACAATTTGACCCTTGATATGTGTTATGATTCTCAGTTAAGATCTTCCATCCTCTCTCTTTCTCTATGTTGTTTATCATCAACATCAAATTATTCTATTTGACATCCGAAGGCAAACTTGCCCAAGATTAGTTTGAAATTTTGAAAGGGGTGTAACATTAGAGGACTAATCCTATATTGATAAATCCAACCAATGTGAACTTTTTTTTTTGGATTGTGTTATATTCTTTCCACGACTAACCCACGTAGTTCACTAGGGGGTTAGAGGGGGGGGGGGCGAAGCCCCCCCTTCGTTGCACCAATTGCTTTGCGGGGGGGTCACAAGGGGTTTGACGGGTGCAGGTAACCCCCCTCTATAGGGTCCGGGGCAGCGCCTCGAGAAATTTTGTTTTTTGGACCCTATATTAGGTTGGGTGGACCTACCTATGGTTTTGTGCTTGATTTTTGCACATGTTTTTTGGATGCGATGGTTTTCGGTCCATGGTTTTTGACATGATGGTTTTTGGTCCATGGTATTGGATGCTTTGGCATGTATAAATATGTATTGTAACATTGAAAGGAACATAATGAAAAATCAAGTTGGTAGTCCCGGTTTTGTGATCTAGGGGAAAATATCTATGTATATGTGTGATGCTCTTGCATTGTTTACTTTTTGTGTCTTAGAATTCATATGTAGGTAATTTATGTATGGGATTAAAACCTACATTTGGTATCAGAGTTGTTTTGGCTTCAAGGGTATGCCTTTATTGCTGAGGGGTTTCACTTGGACCTGTGGTAGACCCTATTCAGTGGGAGATCTGCAAGATTGATTCTGGTGGTGAAAGAAGATGGCGAGCAGTGGAAAGATAGAGATCGATAAATTTAATGGTCAGAGTTTTTAGTTGTGGAAACTCAAGATGGAGGATCTTTTGGTGGATAAAGATCAGTGGATCGCGGTAGATCCGGGTACTAAATCAACGAGAGTGTCTGATGAAGAATGGAAGAAATTGGATCGGAAGGCAAAGAGCACAATACAATTGTGTGTCTCAGATTCATTATTGTTGAATGTATCAAGGGAAGCTACGACGAAGGCTTTGTGGGACAAAATGGGGACTTTGTACCAATATAAGTCTCTGGTGAATAAACTGTTCCCGCGGAAAAAGCTGTATAACTTGAGGATGAAAGATGGAGACTCGGTGACAGAGCATCTGAATGCATTTAATACTGTGGTAAGTTAGTTATTATATGTTGATATTGAAATTCCAGATGAAGATAAGTGCATCAGTTTGTTGTGTTCTCTACCAAATTCATGGGATAGTCTAATTATTGCAATAGGTAGCAATACAATTGCCTTGCAGTTTGATGAAATAGTCTCATCCTTGTTAACGAAGGAGATGAGACAGAAAAATATGGAGAGCCAGAATGGTGATGCCTTGTCTGTATGAGAACAGTCCCAGAATAGAAACAAAAATAAGTCATCGAGTGGGAGATCTAAATCTAGAGGGAGATCTAAATCTCCAGGAAGACCTGTAAAGGTGGTGTGTTGGAAATGCGAAAAGGAAGGGCACTACAAAAGGGATTGTAAATCTAAAGCTCCTGATAATGATGCTCCTGATATAAAGGTGAAAACCACCTCAGATGAAGGTGGGGATGTGTAATTTGCTTCTTCAAGTACACATGTAGATCACGAGGCATGGTTGATTGTCTCAGGTGCATCTCTTCACTTCACTCGCCATAGAGAGTGGTTCTGCGAGTATGAAAAATATGATGGTGGTGATGTCTTCTTGGGGGATGACAGGAAGGCTAGAATCATTGGTCACGTAAAAGTAAAGTTGAAGTTGCAAGGTGGAAAGGTTAGAACACTTTCATATGTTCTGCGTATTCCTGCATTAGACAGAAATCTGATTTCTATAAGCAAGCTGGATGATGCAATTGTAAAAATAGTGTTCGAGAAGGATACCTGCAAGATGGTTCAGGGGGCATTGGTATTGATGTGGGGAGTTTGAATTGGAACTTTGTACAAGCTACAAGGTAGCACTGTTATTGATGGGTGAAACAGTTATGTGGTTCCTGAAAGTGGAGTAGAAAATCTAGTGGTCTCTGGAGAGAAGACCATGTTGTGGCATCAAAGGCTTGGACATATTGGAGAGAAGGACCTTTGAATATTTCATGGTAAAGGTATGGTAGAAGGTATGAGTAATAGCTCAATGGATTTTGATTTCTATTAAAATTGTGTATATGGGAAGAAGAATCGAGTGAGTTTCCCCTCTGGTGGTAAGAGGGTGAAACATATATTATAACTTGTGCACAGTGATGTGTTTGGACCTGTGAAGGTTCCATCATTGGGTAAGTCTATGTACTATGTATCATTTATAGATGACTTCTCAAGGAATACATGGATATATTTCCTTAAGAAGAAATCTGAAGTCTTTGACAGGTTTAAAGAATTTAAGGCTCTGGTAGAAAACCAAATAGAGAAGAAGATAAAGGTGTTAAGGACAGATAACGGTGTAGAGTTTTGCAGCAAGGAATTTGAAGAATTATGTAAGAAGTGTGGTATAGCACGGTAGAAGACTACTCCATACACGCCTGAGAAAAATGGAGTTGCAGAAAGAATGAACAAGACGTTGATGGAAAGGCCAAGAAGCATGCTTAGTGGTGTTCGGATAGGATAAGAATTCTAGGCAGAGGCGGTGGAGACAACATGTTACTTGGTCAACAGATCACCTTCATCAGCGTTAGAGGATAAGACTCCACAAGAGGCATGGAATGGTAAGAAACTCTCTCTTTCACATCTGAAGGTATTTGGATGTGATGCATATGTACATGTTCCAAAGGAGAAAAGAACCAAGTTGGATAGTAAATCTGAAAAGTGCATCTTTATTGGGTATAAGGATGGTTTAAAGGGTTATAAGCTTTGGAACCCAGTAACAAGGAAGGTTGTGTACAGCCGAGATGTGGTGTTCAGAGAGGTGAAAGATGTTATGAAAGATGTTATTAAACATGAAGTCCAACCAAAGGAACCTGAGAAGATAGAGTTTGAGCTTAAGGAGGAAGAATTAGACTCTACAATAGAGGAGGAATCAGAAGATGAAGAGCCACAAACTCCAGGTGTGAGAAGATCAGTTCGAGAAAGAAGGCAGCTGGAAAGGTATAGTTCATATGCTTTTTGTTCAAATTTTGTTTTATCTGTTACTGATGATGTTCCTAGAACTGTGAAGGAAGCAGTAGATTTAGAGGATGGTAAACTCTAGAAAGAGGTCATGGTTGATGAAATGACATCTTTGCACAAAAATGAGGCTTGGGATTTGGTGGAGTTGTCGATTGGAAGGAAACCCATTGGCAGCAAATGTGTGTTAAAGAAGAAGACAAATGCAGAAGGAAAGGTGGAGAAATACAAAGCTCAGCTGGTAGAAAAAGGTTATTCCTAGGTGCCAGGAATTGATTTTGGTGATATTTTTTCTCCTATTGCCAAGGTAGCTTCTATTAGATTACTTTTATTTGTTGTTGCTACTTTTGATTTTGAGGTAGAACAGATGGATGTGAAGACAACATTTCTTCACGTGGATCTGGAAGAGGAGATCTACATGAAGCAACCTGAAGGTTTTGCAGTGAAGGGTAAGAAAGCAATGGTATGCAAGTTAAAGAAGTCTCTGTATGGGTTAAAAAAGTCACCAAGGACGTGGTATCATAAATTTGATACATTTATACAGGAACTTGGCTTCACCAAAAGCAAAGAAGATCAATGTGTGTATTTTAAATTAATTGGTGACCGTATTATTTATCTGGTCTTGTATGCGAATGATACGTTGCTAGTCAGAAATGACAAAGAAATTATCTAGGATTTGAAGAACCAATTTTCCTCCGAATTTGACATGAAAGATCTTGGTGCTGCAAACTATATTTTGGGCATGGAAATTAAAAGAGACCAGGAAAAGAGGAAGCTCTAGTTAAACCAAAGGAAATATGTTGAGACAATACTGCAGAGGTTTAATATGCAGGATAGTAAACTGGTGAAGATTCCTATTCCTGTAGGTGTGAGGTTATCTGCTGAATAGTGTCCCAAGACACAAGAAGAGGAAGAGGACATGCCCAGTGTTCCATATGCAAGTGCAGTCGGTAGCCTGATGGATGCAATGGTTTATACTAGGCCAGACATTGCACATGTAGTGGGAGTATTGAGCATGTTTATGTCAAAATCAGGGAAGAAACACTGGACAATAGTGAAGCGGGTTTTCAAGTATTTGCGTGGCACTAGTGACTATGGTTTGTGGTACCAAGGAAGACCATGATTGGATAGAGTGTTGGACATTTGTGGCTTTGTTGATGTAGACTGGGCTGGAGATCTGGATCAGAGAAGATCTACAAGTGGATATGTGTTTAACCTATTTGGAGGTGCAGTGAGTTGTATGAGTAAGAAACAATTTGTAGTGGCACTATCAACTACAGAGGCAGAATATATGGCAGCCACTCATGCAAGCAAGGAAGCAATTTTGTTGCAGAGATTGTGTTGAAGTATGGGGTTAGTACAGGGAGCTCTATAAGGATAAACTGTGACAGCCAAAGTGCAATTTTCTTGGAAAAGAACCCTGCATATCATTCAAAGACAAAGCACATTGATGCTCAGTATCACTTTGTGAGGGATATGATAGAAGGCAAAAAGGTGTTGCTGGTAAAGGTGGACACTTTGAAGAATACTGCAGATGCATTAACAAAATCTGTGAGCTTTGAGAAGTTCTCTTGGTGTAGATAAACAATGGGAGTTGTAGGGCTGGATAAATTACTAAGCTCTCTTGTGGCCCCATGTGGAAAGAAAACAACAAGTGGGAGAATGTTGAGTTGTGTTACATTCTTTCCACGACTAGACCACATAGTTAACCAGGGGGTTAGAGGGGGGGTGAAGCCCCCTCTTCGTTGCACCGATTGTGTAGCAGGGGGGTCACAAGGGGTTTGAGGGGTGCAAGTAACCCCCCTCTATGGGGTTCGAGGCAGCGGCCCAGAAAATTTTGTTTTTTGGACCCTATATTAGGTTGGGCGGACCTAACTATGGTTTTGTGCATGATTTTCGCACATGCTTTTTGGACGCGATGGTTTTCAGTCCATGGTTTTGGACGCAATGGTTTTCGGTCCATGGTATTGGATGCTTTGGCATGTATAAATATGTATTGTAACATTGAAAGGAACATAATCAAAAATCAAGATGGTAGTCCCTGTTTTGGGATCCAGGGGAAAATATATATGTATATGTGGTTTATGTGTTATGCTCTCGTATTTTTTATTTTGTGTTTTAGAATTCGTATGCAGGTAATTTCTGTAAGGGATTAAAACCTACATTTTTTTGGGCTTTGACCCTTATGTTGGGACACCTTTGTAAAACCTAAAAATATATCTATTGAATATTGGATATATGTGATTTAGCCACTGCATTATTATTTTATCTTGTTATGAAATTAAACATTGATGCTTGAGCAATTAATACTATAAACATCTAAGGTATCTTTCATTCCAATTTTTAAAATTCACTTGTTTCCTTGTAGCACAATTTATTACAATTTATACACATTGTCTCATCCCAATGGGATATTGTTTATATAACACTTCCGTTTCAATGAAATGAGTGCTCAAAAATATCTAGTGATTGGAAAAATGTTTTTATTTTTTCTAAAACAATAATCTGACTTCTTCATCAAATAATTACATAGATATTTGTTTCACATTTTTATATATGTGATAAAAAAGGCATAGTGAAACTTTTCAGATTACCATATTTATTAGATTTTCACAAAACTATTTTATTAACCTCTTAATGCTTTGAATGTATCATCATTATTGAACGCAATTTTATATCCTTGGTTCTTGTGTTTTCTAAATCTTTGAATAATATGATGTGTAAGGGAAATCATGGTAGTTGTTTGGAGGCCAAGATGCAACCAATCAATCATTATGTTAGTAGGAGGTTTACTTCCTCTAGACCCTAAGGATCATGAAAAAATGCGGTAGGTTACCCACCCATATGTATGGGTAATCATAGGATAATTTTTTTTTCTATGATGCAATTTTCTAGCCAGATGTCATACATTATTTATTATATGTTGTTTTTTTCTTTCCTTTTGTTTTCACAAGTTATTTACAACTTGAGATTTTTGGCATGTAACTTAGTTAGCATGATTGTGCCTAAGCTTTTCCTGAAGGTTTAATACTAAGTCCTAAGATGTTCTTTTCTATGGTGACATTTTATTTTCTTTGTTTATGCAGGTCATCTCGCCACATAGTTGCCACTATCGCGCAACTGAAGAAAACTTCTCCAAGTTTCTTGCTTTTCTGGGGAAAAATGACATTGACATTGTTGATGTTGAGGTATATGTCATATAAATTCTTTATAGTATACTTTATTTTATATTTCATTGTTCATCGTCTTTCATGTCTTATACTCTGCATTGTATTTTCTCTCATTTTCAGAAGAGGAACTCAGTGTTGATGGTAAGAAGCAAGAATTGAAGAAAGAGGAGAACAATAACACTGGAGTCACAAATGCAGAAAGAGAGAGAGAGAGAAGAGAACCGGTCTAATGATACCCTTAAAGCTAATATCTTGCATGAGACACACATATAAATATTGATGGTCAAGTCTCTAGAGTTGGTGAATTCACCTACATTGCCTTGGCAACACAATGATAATTTTTTGAAGTGACGAAACAATGTTTCATGTGTAAATTGTAGTCCAACCAATATTAAGTTGGAAACTCATATTGTAATATTTGACATTTTATATAATATAATTTATGTAGTTGAAATTATTTATAGTTTCACTTGATATTATTTAGTATTCTAATTAACATATGTAATTCTATGTTTTCATATTAGATGAACATGCCAATTGTATGACATTTTTTTATATATAATTTAGTCGCAAAATCATACTAATTAACTTTTTTTTATTTTTTTTACAAAGTCGGTTGCTGTATTATATTTCCGAAAAAAGAAGGGAGACTGAGCTCCTGAAATACATGCTGAGATGCCATGAAGAGCTAGGAAAGAAAGAGTTATAGGTTAAACAAAATTCCTCCTTGATCCTGCCTTTTAGGCTTTTGAAAAACAAAGACCAGAGATAAATCCTAACAAACTGAAGTAACAGATAGTAGCATTTACAAAGCATATTCATTCTATATTGATGTGGCTGATGTGCCGAGCAGTGGACTCTTCAATATTTTCATCGACACTGACTTGCTTGATGCTTGACGAACTTGTGGGAACTGCATTTTTCTTTTCCATCATGTATTTCAAAATTTCAATGGATTCTTCCGCATGACTGCACCTATTGGCACGTTGATTGAACTATTCGTGCAGTGAAGAAATTTGATGATAGAGCAAGTTAATGTCAGCTGCATATTTCTCATTGATAATGTGATTTTGACTGTCAATCTTGTCTTCCAAGGCCTTTTGATGGGCTTGGACTTGTTCTAGCTCAGCCTGGAGATCTGCAAAATGAAGGCAATCCTCACTTCTCGCCATAGAAACAGAAATAAATGATGCAAAGGTTGAAAGGTCCAGGGACCAGACCAGGAGCGTGGCACCAGGGAGCTGACTGAAAAATTAGGAGCTGAATCTATAAGGAGAGAGGCCAGAGGCATAAGGATCAGCTGAAGGGCAGAGATGCGGGAGGGAGACGCAGGGAAGAGACAAGGCCTCAAACCTGCATGAGACGAAATGAAAGGGAAGGTGGTGTCAATTTGATTACTGTTATTTTTATCTAGAATATAACTGATGAAATTTCGCTCTTCCACACTGAGATCAATGATGTTTATGTTTCTTTGGTTTTTTACTGATATTGTTTCCAGGGCAAGGCTCCTTGCTTTGTTGCAGAGATTTCTCATGATTGAATCATTGTCCTTAAACACTTTACTATTTCTAGCAAGCCAAATGGACCACAACATAGTGTAAGGAAGGGTATCCCAGACCCTTTTTAGAATGTTGTTCTTCCTTTGTTGCCAAGGGTAATTTTTTTTCCATTGATGAAGAGCTTCTCCTATGGAGTCCTGTTCATTCCAAGGAGTATGATTGGTATAGGATAAACTTCTCCAGAAAGCTTTAGAAAAAGGACAGGCAATGAAGAGGTGTTGTATAGTTTCTTCAGCAGCTTGACAATTAGGGCACCATGAAGGGCCATTGATGCCTCACTTTTGTAAGTTTTCAGCAATGAGGATTTTTCCTTTAAGAAGGGTCCACAGGAAGAATTAAATTTTGGGTAGGGCTTCATATTTCCAGACCGTTTTCCAGTGATTCCAAATGGACATCGGGTAATTGCTATTGCAGATGTATTTATGAGCAAATTGGACAGTATAATTAGAGTCGGATGGATCCCAGCGGAATCCGTCTAGTTCATTCTTTTTTATTGGAGCCATACTGTGAAGATGGGATTGTAGAGCATGAATACTTGCCATGAGGTTGTTGGGGATGGCTGGGAAGGTCCACCCTAATCATAAGTGGGATTGGGGATCCCACAGGGAGATCTGATCCAAGTGATGGATGCCTATACTATTCAGATAGGTGAGAATGGGAATGACTCCGTCTTGACTATTTATTGGCTACCTGCCCATAATTTTATTTGATACAATATTAATATATGCACCTCCTTGGGGACTTTAGAGGTGTTCTGAATCATGAGAGGAATTGCTATTTTGCATAAACACCAAATTTTTGAAGTCTCTGATAGGGATATCTTGATCTAGAAGCTACTGCCTTGGGAAGTTTAAATATTTGACTTCTAGCACCCGTTTCCGCCAAGTAGAAAGGCCGGTGATAAGTCTCCAAACAATCTTGCCTCCGAAAGCAAGATTAAGATTTGGGAGATCTAATTCCAAGACCACCTCTGTCTTGGGATTGGATGACCTATTTCCAATTAACTAGATTGAATTTCTTTTTGTCATTTTTCCCTCCTTGCCAGAGGAATTGGCGGAGGATGACTTCCATTTTATAATGAAAAGAGGCTGGTGCTTGAAGGAGAGAGAATTGATATAGAGGCAAGGAGGAGATACCTAATTTGAGGAGGACGAGGCGGCCAACTGGGTTGAGCCACATGGTGCCCCAACGCTGCACCTTTCTCTTCATCTTATCAATAATAGTGTCCCAAACTTCTGCCTTCAAAGGACCTACACTTATTGGCAAGCCCAGATAAGTGAAGTGGGTCCAATCATAGTTGCAAGAGACCCCAAAGATATTGGCAATGTCGTGGAGAACCTGTGTTGAAGTATTCCATCCATAAATGCAAATTTTCCGCTGATTGACCAATCCACCAGTGTATCTCATATATTTATCTAAAAGAAGCTTAAAGCGCCAGACTATTATTGTGGAAGCTCCTCCAATTAACAAGGTGTCATCAGTGAATTGAGAGTGGTTAATGTTCTTTACTCCATTCCCAAATTTAATTCTTATATTTAGGCCAACTCTCTGATTGAAATCTAGCACTTTTCCAAAGGATTCGGCCATCAAAATAAAGAGATAAGGTGAAAGAGGGAAACCTTGTCTAAGGCCCCGAGACGATTGAAAAACTGTTCCAGGTCATCCACTTACAAGAGGGGAGATCTAGGGCCCAGAGATGCAGGCCTTGATGAGATTTAAAAATGCTCCATCAAATCCCATCTTTTTTAAAACAGCGAGGAGGAAGAAGTGCCTTACTCTGTCAAAGGCATTAGCTGAATCAAGTTTAAGGATAAATCCTTTTTTCATTTCTAGAATGGCTTGAGTGAACAACTTCTTGGACGAGGAGGATAGAATCAGTAATTTGTCTATTATCCAAGAAACCCCCTTGGTTCTCAGAGATGAGAGAAGGGAGAAAGGATTTGAGGCGAGAAGCAAGTATTTTGGTTAGAATCTTGTAGGACAAGTTGCAGAGGGAGATGGGCTGGAATTGAGTAAAGGAAGAGGGTTGATTTTCTTTGGGAATGAGAGATAAATGCATGGCATTGGTATAACCACCGATTTTGCCTTTCCTCTGGACCCATTTGAGCATTTTGATCAGATCTCTTTTGATGATTCCCCAGAAGGCTCGATAAAAGCATATGGGGAAGCCATCAAGCCTCGGAGCTTTATCTGGCTGGAGAGTCCAAATTGTTCTTCTTATCTCCTCCTCATCAATTTCCTTATTCAAACTGCCATTCATTTCCTTACTTATTCCATTAGGAAGGTATTGGAGCAAATCTACATAGTCCTCTTCATCTATTGTTTCAATTAGAAGATCCCGGTAATGGTTTGTGGCAGCCTGTCTGATGGCTTCTTGGGTGTTTTGAAGGATGCCATCAGCATCCAAAATGGAACTTATAGTATTTCTTATTTTTTCAAACTGTAGTCTGCTTGTGAAAAAATGTTGTATTCTTGTCCCCTCCTTGCAACCAAATTTGCCTCGACTTTATCCTCCATTTTGATTCCTCTTCTCTGTTTACACTGCAAAGTTGTAAATAAAGGTCACTTTCTTGCTCTTTGTTCTCTTGAGAGAGGCCCTGCTCTTCTATTGTTTTTTGAATTTTGTTTAGGGTGGTTTTGGTCTCCTTTTGATCTTCTCGGGCTCCTTATAACCGGTTTTCGCCCATTCTTTTATCACCTGTTTGGTGTTTCTTAACTTGGACTCCCAAATGAATCCACGAGATCCTTCTATATGCAGATTCCACGTTTTTTCCATGATATCTTTAACTGCTGGAATACAGTTCTAGAGGGAGATGTACTTAAACAGAATGGGTATGAGTGGGCAGCGCATTTCCAGATTTAGAGATATTGGGTAATGATTGGAAGCTGAGCAAGAAAGGATGTTGGCATACCCAACTGAGAAGGAGGAAAGAAGCATGGCGTTGATTAGAATTCTGTCCAATCTCTCCATAATTTTTCCTGTGCCTAACCTGCGGTTGTTCCAAGTATACCTCCTGTTTTTTGGAATGACATCAATGAGGTCATGGTCATGCATAATGTTTTCTAGCTGAATTATGAAGGGATCAGGGGAGAAAATACATCCTCATTTCTTGTTAGCATGAAGAATAAGATTGATATCTCCTCCTAATATGATATTAGGATTTTCTTCTACATCTATGTTGGCTTTGAGGTCCTCCCAACAACGTTCCTTATCTCTGTAATGATTAGGAGCGTAAATTTTGTATATGACTATAATTTGTTGATCTTCTTTGTTTTCTAAAACTGTTTTGACCCAGTGTTGGTTAACATTTTCTGAATTGTAATTCCATATGCTATGATTCCAGAGTGTAGTGATACCTCCGAAGGCTCCTCTAGATTCATTGATGCTGCCTTTGTATTGCCTGATCTGTTCAATGGTTATAATCATTTCTTGCTGACCTTGCTTTGTTTCTTGTAACAAAAAGATTCCTGTTTTTTCACAATGGATAAGATCTCTCAGGGCTGCAACTTTGGAGGGATGCCCTATACCCCTACAATTCCAAGATAAGATTTTCATCATTGGGAATGTGGGGTGTAGAGAGGTGCTCGCCCCCCTTGGTCCTTGTGTGTTGTCTCTTTTTCATGTTGTCCTAGGATGTAAGATTCTATTGGGTTTTATATACCCATTGTTATGTCTTTCTGGGCATTCTCATCTCTATGCTGCTTTGCTGATTTCCTACTCGGTCTAGGTTTCGTAAGAGAGTCACTGGAGGCTTCATGATCTTTGGAGGAACTCCTGGTAATCCTGGAGAGGGGAGGTTCAAGGAAAGTCTGAGAGAAGATCACCAAGGGAAGGGAGGGGTCAGAGGCAGCTGATAGAATCAAGGGAAGGAGGGAGGCATCCTGGGAAGGAGCATCGGGGGGGATAAAACCGAGAAGGGATTGGAGGTGGAAGGGGGCAAAGGCGGGGATATGGAGGGAAGGGAGGTTAATGGAGGGGAGGAAGAGGAGGGGCGGGCAACATTAGAGACAGGAGGGTCAACTTCAGGAGGGGTTTTGGACGAGGGAGCCAAATTTTTTTTTACTGTTTCCCACTGTTCTTCTTGTGGACCATTTTCAAAATCAACAAGATTAGGAAAACGATTGGCGCAGTGACCATATTCATGACATACCTTACATTTGAATGGAATTTTCTCATAGTCCAGCTGCTGAATATGGCTCCAATCGTCCACTTAGAGCTTGATGGCTTTAGGGATGCCTTTTCCAAGGTCCATTTCCACACAAATTCGCACACAGGCTTGCATATTATCCTTTGGCTTGTTGCGATCAATGTATTTGCCAACAGCATTCCCAATTGCATGAACCGATTCATATCCCCAGCAGTGAAGAGGGAGGTGAAGGAGCCTAACCCAAACTGGGACAATGTTGGGAACGTCCAGTTCCGAATCAAAATATAGGGTCCATTTATTAAGGTACAGGCCTCTGGAATCCATGAAATAGGGCCTGTTCCTAAAGATTAAATCCTTATCTTCTTTAGTTTCAAAGTGGAAGGTAAAGTACCCCTTCCCACAAAATCTGATGGAGATTTTACCTTGAATTTTGTCAGACCAGTTCCTTTCAAGCCAACATTGCACAGTTTTTGGGGAAGGCCAGAGGCCCGTAAATTGTTCGATGAGACCTTTTTCTACGAGGGAGAGGGCTGCCATGTGAGGAAGGGCTGGAGGTAAGTTCACTTCTTGTAGAACATCCAACTTTTTTATGAATTTAGAAACTGTTGGATGAGGGCGATGTGGGGGCAGAGATTTAACTAGAGAAGAGAATGCTTGTTGAGGATCGGCCCCCTCCGGTGAGAAGTCCAGAGGGGCCATGGTGGAAGGCCGAGGGCCAAGAAGCTCACGCTGCAGGAGATCTAGGTCAGGACGCGCGCGCAGCAGCAACGGGAGATTTTTTCCATACTAATTAATTTATGTTGATTAATAATGAATACATAAAATCAATCTAAAATTACTAAATTAGTAGTTTATATTGATTAATGATAAATACAAATAAAATGAATATATGACTAAATTAGTTATTTATAATAATTATTATGAAAGTAAATGAAATGATTGTAAACTACTAACTTAGTAATTTATATAATGAATATGAAACTACTAAAAAATGCTAAATGACTATTGCAAATGATAAATTGTGATTACAAATGATGACTAAATTTTGTATATATATGACTACTAGTAGTTAATTTACAGTGCTTTATAACACGACTAAAATTTATTCATATTTCTTTTGTCATTAATTGGTTTCAAACGATGGCTAAAATTTGCATATATGTGACTATTAGTAGCTAATTTACAGTATCTTATAACACGACCAACATTTTGGTCATATTTATTTGGTCATTAATTGGTTTTCTTGGGTGATCATATAGTAATATATTTTGTTGTATATTTGGTCATTAATTGTGGAAATTAATGACTAAATTAATGACCAAATTTATGACTAAATATACTACTAGATAATAAAATTGAGATAATCAATTAATGACTAAGTTAAAAATGACTAAAAGTTGGTCGTGTTATAAGATACTGTAAATTAGCTACTATTGGTCACCGATTGAAAAATGGTCATTTATATGCAAATTTTGGTCATTTTTTTAGTAACTAATTAGCCATTTTCTACTAGTGGTTGGAAGTCCCATGAATGCCCTCCAATAATCACTCAGACTCTCAACTGGTTCCTATTGTATGAAAATTGATGGTTGAGGTCGCTTAACATCACTTCCTTGATCATGTGGTGAAGCAAATCCTCCCAAGTTTCCTTCTCCTGCACTTGGATTGATTTCTTTTTCTGACCCTCTATTCACTACTTCCTCTTCTTCTGTTGCTGAAAGGAGTACTTCTATTTTCTCTGATGCCTTGCTCTCTACTTCCTCTCCTTCTACCATTAAAATGGGTGTTCTCACTCCCGAGAGTAGTATTGGTTGTTCAACGAACTTCCCCTCAGGCTTTGTGTGAGTCCTCACACTAACAGTGACTCGTGAATATGCTTTGGCTTCAGCTTTCATGATAATTTCCTAGATGTAGGTGTTCCTACCTAAGTCCTTCCTTCCTTTCCTTGGGTTTCCTCTTCTTCCCCTTTTATTTGGATCTTTATTCATACAATTAAAACATTAAAAGTTCTCATAGCTCAGGGCCTGGAGCAAGGTAAGAGATCTTCCCTCCCCAGGGCGAGAGAATTATTTGGAACAGAAAAGAAAACAAAAGAAAAAGTAGATAAAACCCTAAGCTTGGGGCCTGGAGAAAGGTAAGAAAACTTCCTTCCCCAGGGTGAGAGAGTGATTCATAACAAAAAAAAAAAAAACAACAAACCAATCAAGAAAATTCTAGACTCAAGACCTAAAGCAAGGTAACAAAGCTTCCCTCCCTAGGACAAGAGAAAGTTTTTCAAAACAAAGAAAAGAGGAAAATAGAATAAGCAAAGAAATCTTAAGCTTAGGGCCTGGAGTAGGGTAATAAAACTTTCCTCCCTAGGGGGAGTGAGCGACCCCTATGAAATCAATCAAAAGAAAGACAAAAAACAAAAATAATAAAGCTCGGAACCTGGAGCAGAGTAAGAAAACTTATCTCCCTAGGACACAAGTTTGATCCAATGATCAACACCGGCTGTGCTATTGTACCTTTGATAGCCTCCTAGGAAACGACACCAAAATGTTGGTGTCCAAGTGTGAATGAAACTATTCAACCCTTTCCCACATTAATTATCAATCTGGGATCTATTGGTTATTGCAAGGCTAACACACAATGTATATGCAAGAACAATTGTACAACCCAGAATTGGTCAAGGATTCATTAACAAACAATAAACAACTGTAACAACAAATGGAAATGAAAACAATAGTTAACTGTAACAACGAATGGAAATGAAAACAATAATTAGCTATATCAGCAATTTGATTCACACCATTTACATCAAACCATGACAACGAGAAGAAGAAATACATTCATGAAAAAGAAAACTAATCACACACTATCTCAGCAGCACCTAATGAGGGTAGTGGACCCAACTTCTATTAATAGGTTCACAATTTTCTTGGCTCTCTCTTCTCAAAATACAGATCTCATTACCCTGATGATGGACTCACCTAGCTAGTCCGAAACGTCGGTTTCATAAATTGCTCACAGGTTTTTCCATTGAATTAAAAATCCCTGATCAAGGCTGTGATGAACTCACGAACTTAGAAAAATATCATAAAGCTGTAATTTTCATTAATATAAAGTCATTGTTACAAATCTCAACTCTCTCATATGCCAACTCCCCTGTTTCAAACTCTCTATCCTCTGTTATACAAAACAGTTCCTGAGATTAAGGTAATTATTGCCTGTGATTACACAATGGCTATAATAAGCCAAAACTGAATACAAAATATAGAAAGAGTAATTCTAGATCAATTATGTCGTTATAGCTGCTCTTCAACAATAGTGCTACCAACTCGATGATTACACTTAGCCATTTGACTTGGAAATATGCACATAAGATAAAGTTTAGCAAGCGCTTTTGGTCATAATCACCTAGACTATGCTTCAATGATTAATTAATTCATAAAGACGTGATTAGAGGTATACTTGCGTGATTTAGGATATGAAATAACTTAGTTAGGAGTGAAATGTGAAGGAAAATGGGATAAAAAGGTAAGTAAAAATATGCAAGTTTAACTCCCAACAAGCTTCCCTTCAAAAGCTTTGCCTATGGAAGAGTATGCCATTATGCATCCAAACATCCTTATAGAGAAAATCATAAAGAAAATGGAAAGAATGTTGCTACAAAGAAGTTCTTTGATAAGAAAATATTTTACTTTAATGAAGATAGCCATAGCACATTCAATGACCAAGAAAATTTAGATTCAGATTATCTTGTACTTATGGCTCTTGAAGATCAAGAAATAGGTGAATCGAATAGTTGTGAGATAGATAATTTAATGAAATCTCTAAACAAGAATGATAAACTCAAGAATGCTAACCAAGAGTTGGAATCAAAAGAAAACAATATGATTGAAGAAATAAACATGTTGAAAATGGAATTAGAAGCAACCAATAGAAGAACTAAAAGCATAAGAAAACAACTTCAAGAAAAGGAAAAGCATTGTGAAACATTAGAATATGAAATTATGACCCTAAAGGAAGATTATGAGAAAATAAACAAATGGGAAAAGGCATCTGAGTCTCTAGAGAATATTATTAATGAATAACTCTCTCCTTTGATCACGACAGGCATTGGGTATACACAATGTAATGACAAAAAATAGTATAGTGTTGTTCCATGAAAATTTCAATCAAGTCACACATCTCCTAGATTAAGAAAAATATCTATTCCTAGGCGCAGAGGATGGTTTTATGGATATTGTTTCTCTTGTAACTCATTTGGGCATAAGGCCATTGATCGCAGATCAAGTATGCAGAAAATAACTAGGATATGGGATAAGTTCCCGCACATAATTAGAAATTGCAAGTAGATCTAGAGGAAGAAAGAATCTCAACCAGAAATGTACGGAAGATTAACCCTATTGCATTACATTGCTATTAAAGCTTATTTTTCTTAGTGAATGCATAAGTAACATGAGGTACCTGACCTCATGAGAACAGAAGATGATTATTAGGTCCTTGGGATCAGTGATATATAAGTTCATGGGGAGAAATACATATATTGATGATGATTCTCATGGTTGTGTTGATAGTCATATTATTAATAGTGAATCTGATGAGATAACAGTGGACAGGTACAGACAGAGCAGGCTTAGGGGGAGATGTAGTTATGAAAATTCAACATTTCACCTTCTGTATGCAGATTCTATGAAAGATATTCACATATATATGTGAGTTATGATTTAAACAATTGTGTATGTTTCTCTAATATGATGAAGAAACAGTGGGACACGCTTAGTGAAAAGTTATGATCTACTTCAGTTAGCTCTTATTTGGCTTTCTGGTTCTAAATTGATTGATTATAGTTTGATTGATGTTATTTAGAAATAGTCCTGGATTTTATGAGTTGTTTTTGCTTTGACAGATCTGTGATTGATGAAGTTGCTTTGATGTCCTTATTAGTGAACGACTTGATATGATCAGACTTGACAATAAATAGTTGGCATGGGTTCAGTATGAGCATTTGCTATACTTCTAATAATGCATTGTTGGCACTATTTTTATTGATAATTACTTGGTACATAATGATGCTTATCATTGGTGATGTTGCTGAAGATACTCATTTTACTAAGGCCTTTGAACGATGCTATGTTGTTGTCATAATGCCATGAGTTGATTTTGGTGAAATTATGGATGATGATTATATATTGTTTGAGCCACTAATCAGATTTTTGATGATAGAATACTCTCTGGTGATGATATGATTGAGGATTATTGTTCTTCTTTGTGGAAAGAACATGTAGAAATTTTTATCTCAATTGATGATGATGTTGATGAATGATGCTACATTTCCATATCTTACTTTATGATGATATGCTTGGTCTCACATATTTTGTTGATGCACGAAAAGATATGTTTTTGTGCTACAAAAGATATATATGGATTTGTTGAGGTCAAGGGGATGAGTTCTATGAAACAATCTTATGTTGTTGATGATGCATACTTGGCCACAGGTTGATGATATTACATTACTTTTTGATGATGTTCACCGTGTTGTTGTCAGGTTCTTATGGTGCAGATAATATATGGTATATTATGATTGTTGAAGCCTATATCGGTCTTATTACCTCACTATTGAGGCCTTTGATATTGGTTATAAATGTCATATATGTCATTTGATGTAAAGGTCATGTAAAGACCTATGATGTAATAACTATAAAATTCAGCCATGTATGGACTATTGTGGTCAAGTCATGTAATCCCATCATTTTGGTAATATGATGCAATGTTCAGTCAAATATGTAACGCCGTTGTGTTGGGTAATTAATGTAAGAATGAGTCGTTGTGATAGGAAAGGTCATGTCTGGTTGAGTCATAGAGTCATGTACTTCTTTGCATATCTTTATAAAATTCAACGTGTGCTCAGGGGGAGCATGGTCAGTATTCATAATTCAAATCTATAGCGCTCATGTCAACAAAGGGAGAGAAGCCTTCATTCAACATTGGTCAACCCTTTCCCATAATGTCAAAGGGGGAGAGAAGCTTAGCGTTTGGAGAATGCTTGGTGAATTGGGAGAAAAACTTGGTATATCTAAAAATGTGTTTACAGGTATCTATAGGTGATGGTGACCAAACACCAAAGTGGTTGCCATCAAGTCCAAAGGGGGAGATTGTTAGCATTATGATAAATGTGTTGTCCTTGATGGAAACCTACTTGATGAAGACTATCAACATGATGATGATAGGATGATTTTGCAAGCTAGTACACATGTGACAGAGAGTTTGGAAAAGGGAATAGTAGTCTAGAGACAAAAGAAGGATGAAGGTGATGTTTTGAGAAATACACACGGGTTTAGAGAAGAAAATTTGTGACAGACGCGGGTATGGAAAAGAGAAAGTTCATACAATTTCCGCACCATGGTATCCTAAATACCAGGGATCTTTACCATGGTATTGGCCCATAGTAATGAGCGTGGAAACATATATTTGATCTCATCCTGGAAGACCATCGACATTACTAAGGATTTGACCCATGGTATTGGCTAAGGCCTAAGCTATATAAGGAGATGGAGATCAAAGTGTTTTGTGTGCAAGTTATGGGTTATTAGTGAATAGTTTGATTTGAAATAAGTATGCACCAGGGAGTATGATGATGGATCATATCGAATAGATCTGAAATGACTATACATTGAATAATCTTCTTATGGGTTGGTTTGATCTATGATGATAATGTTTTGACGTGTGTGTATGGGTTTAACTGAAGTTCAGTTATGCAACGAAGGGATGAGTCAATAATTATAGATACGTATGTAGGTTTATTTCATAAAAGGCGCATAAATACACGGATCAGGTTCTAAGTAGTAACGTATCTATTTTGCAGTATGGACAGATTTGTACACAGGTATCAAATATGAAAGACATGTACATATGCGTAAGTGTTTTGTAAGGATCCTGTACATATGTTAAGGTTTTGCTGAATATGTTGTTTGATAAGCTTGATTAGTCTTGTTGTGTTTGCTGATGTTTGTCAATGGAGTCTTTCATGGTGATCTAGGTTTAACAATGATGGTTGATGTTGAATGATTTGTGGAATGATTTGTTAAATATTAATGATGTTGCTATTTGTATGTGTTTCAAACATTTGTAATTGGTTTTGTAATTGATTCAGTGAGTATTTCAATATGACAGTGATTTAGTTTCAGGGTTCAATGTTTTGAGATATGTACCGGGTATGTTTCATGGAAAGCGCGTATATACGCTGATATGCTTAAGAATAGTAGCATATATATTTTGATATATGGTTTATCATGGTTTGCAGTGACAAAATCTGGTTTATGTGATGAAAAATATGTGGATTGGTATTATGGTGAATGGATTTACAGTGATTTAACTGCTTTGGTTGTTTGAGATTCATTTGGGTCTAAGTTGGCACAATGATTAAGTGATTTGATATAATTATTGGATTCTGTTTTATTATTTAAATGATGGTAGTGGGTCCAGTCTAAAAATTTGATGAAATGTGGCCTATAGATTTGATGTTTTGGTTAAGGTGGATCCAATATGAAAATTATGAAACGTTGTCCAAAGAGGTGTTTAGGGTTGGAGCCTTAAGTGAGGAATTCAAAGCTTCCTTCCAATGGTAGCTGGTAAATCTGATCAGGGTGTTCGAGCTTCCTTCCGATGGGTGCTGGTAAACGAGATCAAGGGGTTGGATCTCCCTTCTAGTGGATGTTGGAGAACGAGAGAAGGTTGTAGCCTTCTGCATGTGGGTACATGCGTGCTGGTATGAGTTTGCATCAATACAATATTGTAAGATGTTTTCTTTATGATAAAACATAAAGACAGAGATGACAAGAGTGGTGGTTTTTTCCCACATTGAGTTTCCACCTAAAAATCCTAGTGTTCATGTGTGTTGATGTATTTCCAATGTGTGATGGTTTATTTTGTTTTTACTACACATGGTTACTATTTAATTAATGTCTAAATAAGTATTGATGTACTTGTTCAAGTTAAACAAACAATGAATTAGTTGAAAAGTTGGTTAACTCGATATACGCTACTTATCATCATCACAGTCGTGTACATACGTTGGTTCACTGAATTAAAGTCTCATACTAAAATATGGATAAGAACTTGAAAGGTTTTAGTCATCTTTAAAATACTGATTAACTCCCCATCCCTCTCCTCCTCCCCCTCCCCCTCCCCCTCTCAGTATTTTTCCCAACATATGTGGCAACTGAAGAGCCAAAGGAATGGTTATCCACTATGGACTATCCATGCACTAGGTAAACATTTAATGTTAGGAAGTAACACTAGATGTAGATCTAGCATCACTTGGAAGGAATTACTAATTAATTTGTTGTGTAACTTGTGATTTAGGCTAAAGATGTGGGGTTAAATCGCATGAAGACTCCAAATACGATCTCAAAAACTTTGATTGGCTAAACAAGAATTCATAATTATTTAATAGGTTTAGAAAAAATGTTTCATAAAAGATAAGGCTAAAATTTTAGATTAACCTGAAGGAGGTTGTAATCTTGAGTTGATGCAAACTAAAAACCCAAGATCATACCAGAAGTGCATGCTTCCTTGATTAAAAGGTTTATTTAATGTAGGATTTACATTCATAGATGATATAATGTTTTTATAAGAGTCCTTACTATATGGAAAGCATTGAATTTACATTTATGAATGATATAATGTGTTTGATAGGGTCCTTACCCTATGGCAAGCATGGGAATTTTCTACGAGGAGTTAGGTACCAACTCATAGTTGAGTATGTGAATTAAATCTCAAACATAAATACCATTCACCCTTTAAATTAATGGGATTTTATCTATTCTAGAGTTCTAGGTAACACGTTGGAACAATTTTGTTAAAATACTTTATTAACTAAGGGAAAGGAAATTATTGGTTATTTATGTAAAAATAATAATATAGACCAGAACCTTAGTTTGTGAAATGATTACAATTTATCATGAATTTTACAATGAACATGATTGTTTTTAGAGGGGTTATGATTATCGTGTTCAAAGTAGTAGGGGTTTTAAAAGGTGGTTGGAAGGAGATAGTAAAGATTGAGATACAACTAAAACATGTGGAGTTATTACCATTCAAGATGGTAATGATTTTTATGTTTTTAAGTCAAGAGAAAATGATTTGAAATAATTGATATATAGATTTTTATAAATATTTCATTAAAATAGTTTATTAAATAGATCTTGATTCTTTTTTCCTTAATTTTTAAAGAACAATTTGGTTTCTTTCAAGATAGGAAAATTCATGAGGCAAATGGGGTGGCATAGGAAGGCTTGCACAGCCTTAAGATGATGAATCTTAAAGGGGTTATTTTCAAACTTCATTTATCAAAGTCTTATGACCAAGTCAAATGGATCTATCTTCGGTTACTTTTAACATGTGTGGGCTTCAATCTCAATTTTATCACATGGCATATGAGTTGTATTCAAACAATCCCTTTTGTTGTTTTGATCAATGGTGCAACATCTCCTTTCTTTCATGCTTAGAGGGGTCTTCGTCAGGGTTTCCCTCTCTCTCCATTATTATTTTTGTTGGTTGTTGAGGGTCTCAGCAGGCTCTTGGAGAAATCAAAACAAAATAGGGATTTCCATGGGTGCTCGGTTATTCGAGCTCTAGCTATATCACACCTATTATTCGTAGATGATATCCTCATATTTTGTAAGGGAGACCCTTACGAGGTGGTGATATTAAAGAACATTCTTTCATTATTTTGGAAGGCCACTGGTATGTCTATTAATTTTCAGAAATCGTTCATACTTTTCTAAAATTTGGAGGAGGATGAGATTCATCAAATCAATGCATTGCTTCAGATGGAAATCTCTCACCTATACGATAACCTTAATATGTAGTCTTTCACCTGAAGCCTAATACTTATAAAATGGTGGACTGGCATTGGTTGATCTCTAAGGTTGAGAAATGTATCAAAATTTTGTGTCACAAATGGCTTTCTCAAGTAGGTAGGTTGGTTTTAATCAAATTTTTTCTTGAAACAATACATGTGTATTGGTCCTCACTACACAGATTCCAAAAGTTGTATTGGAGTGCATAAGGCATGTATGTTACAAGTTTTTATGGTATGGCTCAAATTATGAGGTGACCCTTCCTTGGCTAGGGAGGGATAAAATTGCTAAACCAAACACACTAGGTGGTTGTGACCTCAAGAACATCTTCCTATTTTCTGATGCTCTAGCTACAAAATGTGGATGATGCCTTCTAACCACATAGAGCCTTTGGACTATGGTTGTAATCGATAAATACATTTCACCTCTTTCGGTGGAAGATTGGGTGTGCAGTGTTAGGGTCCTATAATCTATAGGATCATAAGTTGATTATCTGTGAATTTTCATGTATATGATTATTGCAAATAATCTCCCCTTTTGCAAATTATTTCCAAAAGAAAAGAAAAAGGGAAAATAGAATAAAAGAAAAGTAAAGAAATGGGATACAAAAAGAAAAAAATATATATGTGAAGAAATAAAAGAAAAATAAGCAATATGAGAAAGAAAAAAAATAATCAAAATGCCCCAAAATAAGTGAGCAAATCTAAATGCCACACAAAAAATGAAAAAATGCATCAGTAATACCTTAGAAAGTTTTAATAATGTGAGGCTAGTTAAAATGCCACATTTTCATCAAAGTTAAATAAATAGGATTAGAGGTTTAATCACACCATTTAAGCATGATTAGGCTTGATTAAATATAATTAGTTTAGATAAGTGAATGTTTTAACCACACAGTGTAATCGTGGTTAAATTACAATAGTTAGAATAAAATTGGTTAACCAGACTGTTTAATCGTGGTTTAACTTTGAGTTGATTAGATTAGTTAAAGTTGATTAATTAAACTACACCGTTTAATCATGGTTTGATTGACAATGAAATAAAATTAATGTAATAAGCCCTCTTTACATGGTAGAAGCACAAATGTATATAGTTTTGAATAAAGTCTAATGCAAAATGATATTTTGTCATTTTCTAAATAAAGTTCGTGCAACATTGGATGGTGAAGATCTTACCCGCCCAAATTAATGATAGGTGATGAGCTTCGGTCCCCCCCATCCCTTAGATGGTTAACCGGGGGGTCCGAAAAGCAGTTCCCTCCTATACCACCCTGGCGATGTGTCCATTGCACATCCATTTCACACCCCCCCCCCCCGCCTAATACCACAAACTGCCTCTCCCCCCCTTCTACCATCTCGCTCTTTCTATTATGATCGTTGACTCCACTCTGCTTCCGCTCCATTCACCATCTGCCAGGTGGGCCTCTCATCTCCGCCTCAGACCTATACCATGCAACTACGTGTTATACCCCTATTTTCCCATTGCCCTTCCGCAAAATCAACCTGTCATGCCCACTTCTCCCCAATACACTGCTTCCACTTGGAAGTTCAGCCATCTCATCATCAAATTGTTGATCAATTAATATCAATTTGTTCCAGTGACAACGAACCCGCTCCTCCAACTACTAAAGCAAAAACGGTAAGCCAGTTTGCCTATATTATCAAATAAACCCATTCTATCCACCCTTATTTTGTTGTATCAAGGTAACAATTGTATCAGAGTTGTTACAATGCCCTACCTACAAACCAGATCCTGTTGCAGCACCTAGTAAGCAGAATCTATCACTACGAACGTGCATCCAGTCACCAGTCTACATCCAGTCACTAGTCTTCATACAGATTTTCCATGGTAATTCAAACTTTCTTGCCTATTTTCCTTCCAGCATGGCTCCCAAAGTAAAATTTAAGGCCTTAGTTGATGACCCCATGCTACCCCTTATTCTATATTTAGACCACCAACCTTTAGTAGACCAAGAATACAAGATTGTTGAAACCAGTTGTGAGTTCGACCTGTATGAACTCCACAATTGGTTAAAACAGAAATTCATAGACCTCAACGATGAATTGGGTCTGTGGGAATCCTCCCTACCCCAATTCATTTTTCCCTAGACCTACCACTTTCCTGAGTTTGTGTCATGGTGTCAATTCAGATATATCCCCAGTCAGAGGGAAATAGTGGCCCAGAATAACGATATACTTTTCACCATTACAGTTGAATCCATCTCCCAAAAGCTCCAATTTTAAAATTTTGACTCTCTGAAACCATTTTCAGTAGATTCCCTCATGGAATTCTACAAAACCCTAACCTTGCCACAAAGATATTACATTTTTTGGACTTTTCTCCTTGAGGATAACCAATTACCCAAGAAAAATCCCCCCTATTCATCCTCTATGTTCTCGAAGATGACCAAGAAAATTATTTCTATTGTTTCATGTTTACTGGGCTACAAATCCAATTAGTGGGTTTATGAGCCCATTATTGGCCTTTTATCAGTCTTCACAACAGGCGAGAAACCCTCCATCTTCAATTACAATCAATTTATATCATATGCAATCCATGATTAGTTCCTCAAATTCTCCATGGAGGGAACTTTCAAATATGCTTCGGTACTTGTTTATTTGTTCCTTTACCATTAGGCAGATAGGTTTCAGTTTCCTTTGCAGAAATTGGATGAGTAGGGCAATCCCTAATCAGTAATTTACTGGACTTCCTTGGTAAGGAAGCACATAGTATGTTGATCAGTTTTTATATGCAATCTCCTGTTTATTAAATAGTGATATTGAACCAAGAATATGTCCATAAATTAAAAGATTTCTTCATCTAAGTGAATAGACTAAAATAGGTGACTGGTATTTGTACCAAAACTAAACAGAGATCAAGGTCTATGGTTGTGAATTTCCACCTTACAGATTACCAAAGTTTGTCCCAATGATAATTTTCTCATTAGAATACATAAGGGAGAAGATCAATATGGATGAGTTTCATTTTGTGGCAGCAAAGAAGAAATCACAGTTTAAAATAAAAACACATGTGGGCCCATTCATTTGCAATTATAGAGCTGCAGCCAAAGAAGTAGATATCCTCCTAAAGCAAATTAATTTCACATAAAGCTTCACTTGGTCGTATGATCCCATGGGAATCATTTCAAGGTTGAGAGTAGAACATAATACTACTCCCTACTCACACACTCACAGGCCAGAGATAGAGAAGTATATGAACCAGGATCAATGGCAGGAAAATACTCTAGAGGAGGTAGAAGAATAGGTACCCTCTGTAGAGCTGTAACAAGGGTCTCTTTCACCTCTAGTTATGCTACATTAATAAGTCAATCCAGGAACGCTTTGTTATTGCAAAGAGTAGCTCAATCCGAGGCTATTCGTCAGAGTAATGCTTCGTAGTACAGTGTCTAGAAAATACAAGAGTAAATGGATGCTAAACTATAACTAATTTGCTTTTAAAAGAAAGGAATCACACCAAGCGATTTATCAGTCAAGGGTGCGGAAGCAATAACCCATCCATCTAGAAACTGATGAAAGAAAAATAGAGCATGGACCAAAGATCTGGGAGCTAAGCAGCGACTTGCTCACTCACTACAGCTTTAGACCTTCTCTCACACCAAAACAGTAAATGCAAGGAAATGGAACAGCAGAAAGTAAAATGGAACAACGAATCTGAAATGGAATAGCAGTAAATGGAACGGAAATAAATGGAACAGCAACTCAGTAAACTAGATCTCGCAAGTTAGAACTGAACTTGTTCTATTGAACTAAACTCCCAGTCCGCAATCAAATAGCAATCTTCAAAAGCAATTCCAATGAACCTTACTTTATGAGGCGATATTCACAAATGAATTATGGAACAACATTTATCATATATACACAACACACTTATTATAGCAATATGATGATTCCAGAGAATATGACTATGTTTCCAGATAGAATAATATTACTTCCGGATTCCCACGAATAAGAGTTCAAATGAATCCAATAGCAATATTCAATATGAAGCCTCTGTAACAGAAACAGTTGGCTTAAATAGTGAACATGCAATCAACCCTAAAAAGATTCTTTTACAAAATACAAAGTTACTTACATAAATCTCCCGAATGAAACCATTAATGAATTAGTCGTAACAGAGCATGGAACAGTATATGACAAACACGTCAGATTACCAAACTATATAAACAATCCACACAGAAACCAAATTATAATGATACAAAAGCAAGTGTCCTTCGGAACCGGGCCCTTAGCTTCCAAGGATACACCGCCTTAGATTACTCCAGACGCAGAGATGAAATAAAGCACCAGGTCTTTAGTATTAATGCATCAACAAAAGTACAACAAAACAATTCTTAACGAGACTCGATGATCAAAGTTCAAACTGAGACTTAAATTTACATATATGAAAAAAGGTCTCCCGAGCTTAACATTGCTGCCCCTTTTTATAAGAGAAATGGCGGAGGTATCTAGGTAGCAAAAATAAGCAAGACAGCGATCCCTCAGGATCAAAGATCCTGAGGGATTCGCCAAGCCGTTAATCCTTGATTTTCCTTTCCCTGCTCCGTTAATTCTTCTTTCTTTCCCGGGTCGTTCTGCTTCGATCCGCTTGATCTCGTTCGCATCCGGTTCCCTTCCAAAGGGACAACAGTTACTCTTCCTTTGTCTTTTCTTCTTAAACAGTAATCCTTCATTTCCACCCTTTTCTGCATGGAAAAATAACAATTATCAGTGATTAAGCTTTTCATACTAATTCTCACATATTCTACTAAAAATGCTTTATCTCTTTAAGTTTATTATGCAGAAAGGGTTACAATTGCTACCGAAAAGTCACTAAATTGTTTGCCAAAAACATACCTTTCCAGAGCTCCACACACCCCCCTTCTTACCCTGTTTCATGCCCTCATGAAAACATTATAGTTGATATGCAAAGCAGTAAGAGAGTAGGCCGGAGAGGGAATCTCGTGTGGGGGCCTACAACCGTGATGAGCAACCAAATCATCAAAAAACTGATTTGTTTGACCTTCAGGCATTTCATACAAGGCCCGGTATCCGGGTGCAGGGTGCCAAATGATTGGACTACAAAATCGATACCCTAACCAGGATGGCCCTGCTTGCAAAATTCGCTCGCCATAAAGGTTCAATCGGCTGGCTGCCAGCTCAAAATTTTCATATCTGAATGGTTCCCTGAGCTGGATGTTTGGGTTCGAAATCTGATATCGGAATTTTGCAGCATCGGTAGCAAGGTCTTTAATAGTCAGAAAATATTCCAAATTTTGTCTGATTAAGTCCTCATGCATGGGTCCTAATGTCTCCATAACACCCAAGGTTCTCATAAGGTTCCTATGTGCTCTCCATAACAGTACTGGGTCTCTAGGCTCGGCTCTCACCCACAAGTCTAGGCTATTTTCCTGTCTCTGAAAGTGGTATAAGCCCTGAGCCATTTTAGCTGATTAACCCCGAAGGAAACAAAGGCTTGCAATTGTATGTCCCCAACAAAAGGGCCAGGATTTAAATCAGTTTCCTGGTCTAGCACGAGGTTATGCAAGTAAAATTCACATAATAATCTTTGGACCTTAATTCCATAATGCTTGCAACAATCTATGAAATCATTAAGGGTATTGATTTGTATAGGGGCACCTGCCCTGACAGCTTTTATCTTTAATCGTAAATATCGTTCAAGCAAAAATAAAGCATAGTTTTTAGCAGGGGCCCTACAGGCTAGAACGTCATTATACAAGGAACACACAGTGTCCATCTGCCTAACAACAATATCTAATCGACGAGTTACCTTTGCAACCTTTTCCTGCTCCTTTTGCCAGCCTTCGTTGGCTTGGCTCTCGGACTGACTAATATTCCGAAGTTGCTGTTGCAACTCTTCATATTTCTCCCAGGGGACTGTTTGTTCCTTCAATTGTTCAGTTTCTTGTTGAGCTTCCTTCATCATTTTATGCAAGGTTCTTGTTTTTGGATCCTTTTTCCATAAGGCCGTAGAGGCCGGGAGTTTTACCTGAACCTTTTTGTTATGTTGCTTAGAGTTCAGAACCCGGATCACCCCTGAGGGCGGTGCCTCTGTTTGGATCTCCTTATTCTCCTTTTCTTTCTTGACATGAACAAAAGGTTGCTGTGGTTCCTCTGCTAATGGAACGGCAGTCTGTTCTTCAGTAGCAATTGGAATAGCAGTTTGTTCCTCATTATCAATTGGAATAGCAGTCTGTCCCTCAGTGGCCATTGGAACAGCAGTTTGTTCCTCAGCGTCATTTGGAACAGCTGCAGGTCTTCTAATCGGGTTTCGACCAACAGTGCGAGTGTAAGTCCCTCGACTTCTTGTTCGACGGGATTCTGCTGTAGCGGTCCTCTTCCTCTTCTGTGTGGTCCTTTGTATCCTCAGACTAGCTTTCAGAATGCGAATTTTCTGTCGGAGTCGGGCTATAGTGCTCAGCGGCCTCTGCTGTTTAGTCCTCAATTTCTTGATTTCCCTTGTCTCGGCAGAGGGTTTGGGCCTGGCCCTTAAATCTGCCCCTATGTCTAGCATTTCTTCTGGTGCTTCGGGAACAGATTGTTCCCGGCTGGTATCCCTTATTTCTTCCTCATGAACGGGTGGATTTTCTTCTCCTTGGTTCTCTGCATATGAATTCTCGGGTATCTCTTCCTCTGGCGGTCCATCGGGAGGACCTGCTGGGCTGGAGGGTTGGCCATATTCCCCTAAACTGGCCAGAATTGCGGCCAATTCTTCTTCGCCCACAAGGTCTCGCAGCGGGCTGCTTTCTGGCTGTATTACTTCCTCCTCCCGATTGTCCTGTTCAGTGACTGCCTTGGAGTGTTCAGCTTCGGAGTGCATTTCTCCTTCCTTTCCTCCTTCTCCGGCTTGTTCAGCCTCGTCCCCAGATTGTCCAGCATTTTCATCAGAAGGTATTTCTTCTGGTTCTGGAGATTCGTCTGTAATCTCAATTGGTTGGCTGGTGTTCCGAATCTTTTCCAGCCTCCCTCGTATTCGAGCTAGACGAACTGATTTCCTTGGTTTTTCTGGCTGTTCAGGTGTACAGGCAACAAGTTTTTCTGCTATCACTTCTCTGCGTTTTTCTGGTCGCTCTGGTGTATCTGAAGAATGCTTTCGTTTCGGAGCGACACGTTTTCCAGCTGCCACTTCTCTGCGTTTCTCTGATTGTTCTGGCGTGCTGGAGGAAGTTTTAGGTTTTGGGGGTGGTGCAATCAATCCCCCCTCAATCAATGCAATGAGCTCCTCCCAGATGCTCTGCTGTTGAGTGAGACTATGGCTCACTATCAATTGAATCAATCCATGGTGGCTAACAACTGCGTCTATGTGCTGGGCCGTTTTCAGGCTTCGGGCCGCATCATGCAATAGCGAATTCAAAAGTGCAGGCATATTTACAGAACATTTCTCTTTTAAAACAGCTAAGAGTTTAAGATGGCGAGGTCTTACCACGTCCTTCCTTCCTTCGCAAGTAATGTAGCTCTGTACTATCTTTGCTAGTTCGGTCCAGGGTTCTCCTAACGTAGCTGGCAGAACTCCCTTCCCTTTCACTGTCAAGCTTTGGCCTTCATCCTGAAAAATCTCCATAATCTTCTGCAATCTTTCTTTCTTCAGCGTCCATATAGGTCCGGTGGCTGGTAGGCCTGAAACTTCTGCAATTACATCGTCAGTGACCAGTATCCGTCTTTCTCTTACTGTGGAGTAGTCTTCCTGCAAGTTTTGCAGAAATTCCAACGCCACTGTCTCGTTTGGTTCTTGTAGGCGATTGAAATAATTCAGCCATCCAGCCTTTTCCAGGATCTCCCGAGCAGCAGCAGAGGCTGTCAATTCCTGGGGCTCGCTTCGGACTGCCTTACCTCCCATGGTTCTACTAAGAATTTTTAATGGAACAGCAACTGTCTGAGCTGTTTTGGGATGCAGAGAAGGTGATCGTCGTGAAAAAAACAGAGCATGCAGCAAAAATGGATTGCGGAAGGCAACTTTGCGTAAAATAGAACTATCATACCGTTAAACCATGCCATTCCTTCGTACACTATCTACCCCGAATGGTGTGGTGACACGTACCTCGTGGAGTAATGAGATTACCTTCCCCCCCACGATGTGATAGGCTGCCCCAGCCGTCAAATAGAGGAGCAGCAGCCATCGCGTTACCAGTCATAAAGAACAGCATATAAAATTACGCCATGTTTTGGATAGACAACTAAATACCGAAATCGAGGCAAAAAGGTGGATCGCGTTTTACATAAGAGCTTTCATAATATGATGCGAGGCCGGGGGATGGGACGTCTGTCACTCATACGAAGTCTCGAGGGGTCATTGTCAGTTCCTTTTCCATGATTGGTAGTAATGAGTATTCATGCGATATGTTAATCGGGGAATAAAATATGAATTATTCATAGGATAGAAGAAATAAAGAGGTATTAATATTATCCCTGTTGGTGTAACCATTTATGACTTCGATACCATTAACAGAGCTCTGCTGCCAACAGGTGTCCATAACCTTGGCAGAGTTGTTTATTTCACCCCCGGAACCATGATCCTGTATGTGTATAAAAATATTTAGTCAAAATACAGGCCATTATGCTGGCTTGGTAACCAGGTAGCCATAATGCCATTCACCAGGAAGGCGCGAAACGTGGGCAGGCCAGCTCGTGATGAGACCCCCTGTTCCAAGGTCTGCTTAGTTAGTGTACCTTTGGACCATATCCCTGGTATGGTGGCCATGCTGGGAATGCCACTTCACTTCCAACCTGATGATCATGGTAGGCTGGCTCTTGATGAGACCCCCTATCCTGCATTTGACAATAATTCACATTCGTCATCATTTTTCTCTTTTTTTTTTTCTTTTTTTTTTTCAGTACTTTTTCTTATATATTTACACATAAGGGTGGTTCAGCACTCCTTAAGAGTGGGAATGGCGGAAGAAGTCTTATCATCCCAACAGGAAAATATAAATCCTCTGTTCTTATTCTTATGTAATAATCAGAGAAAAATTTTAAGGAAATCGCCATGATAAAGATAACCAACCGGGGCAATGGGAATAAGCCAATGACAACGGGGATGAGAAGTAAGTATGTCCCCCCTCTTGTCCTCTTATCAATACTAGGCTCTATAAAGATAGCGATTTTATGATATCCTGACTTCGGCGTGTTGTAATTGATGTTCATTGCATAAGTGTATAGCTGGATCTTAAAGACTGGAGAGATGATGGGTGAAAAAGCATCCTCAATATGAAGCATCACTGAGACAAAGATGTGACTATGGTGTTCCTTTTGAAAGAGAAGAATCCATGCAAGCAAATAGTTGGGATGCCATTCTCCTAAGATCATGAGTGCTGTCTAAAAATTGTCAACTGTTGTTCCTTTTGGAAAGGAACAGCAAAAAAACTCGCACATGCTGTCCCTTTTTTGAAAAGGAACAACAAAAACTCACAACTGTTGTTCCTTTGAAAAGGAACAGCAAAAACTCACAACTGTTGTTCCTTTGAAAAGGAACAACAAAACTCAAAACGTTGTTCCTTTAAAAAGGAACAGCAAAACTCAAAACAGCAAAAGTCGAAATGTTGTTCCTTTTTTGAAAAAGAACAGCGAAAACACAAACTGCTGTTCCTTTTGAAAAAGGAACAACAAAAACTCGAAGTGTTGTTCCTTTTGGAAAAGGAACAACAAAAACTCGGAATGCTGTTCCTTTTGGAAAAAGGAACAACAAAAACACGAAATTCTGTTCCTTTTGGAAAAGGAACAGCAAAAACACGGAATGCTGTTCCTTTTGAAAAAGGAACAACAAAAACACAACAATGCCAAAAAACACAAAAACAAGCAACTGTTGTTCCTTTTGAAAAAGGAACGGAAAAAATTCACACCTGCTGTTCCTTTTGGAAAAAAGGAACAGCAAAGACACAAAAGCAAACCACTGTTGTTCCTTCTGGAAAAGGAACAGCAAAAACTCAAAAATGTTGTTCCGTTTGAAAAAAAAGGAACGGCAAAAACACACTGACTGTAAAGAGCAATCTTAAGAAAGAGAGATCAAAGAAATATTAAAAAAAACGTATATACAAGAACTTATGTACAAGTCAAAAGAATGAGTTCCTTACTGAATTGTAGGTGAGGAAGATTTTACTTCCTCTCCTAAAATTTTCATGTCAGTATCTTGACGTAGCTGATCACAGAAGGATTCCCGAGTGAGTGGCCTGCGATAGAGACGAACTCGATGGCCATTTACCTTGAATTCATATCCAGAACCATCGATTGTAATGAGAGTAAGCGTCCCATTATCATGTACTTTCTGGATTTCATATGGCCCCAGCCATCGAGTCTGCAGTTTCCCCGGGAAATCCTGAAACCGAGAGTCATATAACAGAGCCCAGTCCCCTTCGTGAAAGACTTTATTCTTGATAAGTGCATCATGCCATTTAGCTCGCTGTTGTTGAATAAGTGTTGTATTCTGTAATGCAGAGAGCCTTATTTCGTCCAATTCATTAATCTGATGTAGTCGATTGATTTGTGCCTCACTTAAATCTAGGCCAACTTCCTGTGCAGTTTGTAGGGTTTGGATTTCGAATTCTATGGGGAAAATAGGTTGTTTCCCAAACACTAATTGATAGGGTGAATAACCAGTGGTACTTCTCCAGGTGGTTCTATAGGCCTAGAGTGCTTCAGGTAGTCGGGCGGCCCAATCACGCCTGTGTGAAGCAATGGTTTTTGTTAAAATTGATTCTATTACCTTGTTGTTGCTCTCTACTTGCCCATTCGCCTGTGGGTGATATGGGGTAGTAATTTTGTGCTGGACGTGATAGTTGTTAAGTGTTGCAGCTAATTTGTTTCCGGAAAATTGAGGTCCTCCATCTGTAATTATTTCTCTCGGAAGGCCATATCGTACAAACAAATGGAATAGGAACTGAACTACCGAATCTTCTGTAGCTCTAGGTAACGCTTCGGCTTCAACCCATTTGGTAACATATTCTGTGGCTACCAAGATATATGTTCTCTGATTTGATGATGGGTTGATGGGTCCAACGAAGTCAAGAGCCCACCGTTCAAATGGTTCAATAACCAATTGTGGCCTCAGAGGCATCTCGTCGGCTTGACCAGGTCGTCCTGCTCGCTGGCAGCTGTCACAGGCTTGAACGAATTTCTTCGCATCCTTAAAAATTGTAGGCCAGTAGTATCCTGTCTGCAGTACCTTATGTGCTGTTCTTTTTTTTGCAAAGTGTCCCCCGCATGGTCCGTCATGACAGGCTTTTAAGATGTCAAAAATTTCATCTTCTCGAATACATCTCCTGATTTGCATGTCTGCCCCTGTGTGGAACAAATAGCCCCCAATCCACGAAAATCGAGTGCTCTTCTGAACAATCTGCTTACGTTCATTAGGGGTTAAGTGCTTTGGTAGTTTACCTGCTGCAAGGTAATTGGCAACATCAGCATACCAGGGTGTTTGAGCAGCAACAGCAAACAGGTGTTCATCCGGAAATTGGTCTTCTACTGTTGCTGCTTCAATTGGTTTTGGTATCCGTGAGAGAAAATCAGCTATAGGGTTCTCCTTGCCGGGTCTATCTTTGATTGTGATATCAAATTCCTGCAATAAGATCAACCATCTTGTTACTCTGGCATTTGTAACAGGCTTATTTGCTAAATATTTAATAGCAGAATGATCTGTATATAAAACAACGGGATAGCCTGTGATATAATGTCTAAATTTATTGACAGCATGTATTACAGCAAGGAATTCTTTTTCGGTGACAGTGTAATTTAATTCAGCAGGGGTTAAATTTTTGCTGATATAATAAATAGCATAAGGTTTTTTATCCTCCTCCTCTCCAAGGACTGCACCGATTGCTGTGTCTGAGGCATCAGATGAGATTTGGAATGGTAAATTCCAGTTTGGTCCTCGAAGGACTGGAGCTGTTGATACGAGTTTCTTTAAATCCTGGAAAGCACGGTCACATTTTTCTGTCCACATGAAATCAACATTACCCGTTAGTGCATATAAAGGTGCAGCAATGTGTGAATAATGTTCTATAAATCGTCTGTAATACCCAGAAAATCCAAGAAAGCTGCGTACCTCCGTCTGAGTAGTGGGGGTGGGAATAAGCAAAAGAATCTGAATTTTAGCCGGATCTACCTGAATGCCGGCTGCTGAGACGTAGTGCCCTAGAATAAGCCCTTCTGTCATCATCATATAACACTTTTCGTGGCTTAAGCAAAGCCTGGTAGCAATGCAGCGCTGTAGGACTTTTTCTAGAGTGTCTAGAGTTGGATCAAAATCATCTCCATATGGTGTAAAGTCATCCATGTAGACTTCAAGCCCATCATTTATTAAGTCTGCAAAGATGCTAAGAATGGTCCTTTGGAATGTGGCAGGAGCATTACATAGGCCAAAGGGTAGAACTCTATAGGCGAACGTTCCCCAAGGACAAGTAAAGGTAGTTTTGTCCTGGTCTTCAGGGGCAATCTGAATCTGATTGTATCCACTGAAGCCATCTAGGAAAGAAAAGAATTTCTTTCCTGCTAACGTGTCCAGTACTTGGTCTATGAATGGGAGGGGAAAATGGTCTTTTTGTGTGGCTTTGTTTAGCTCTCTATAATCCACACAAATCCTCCATTTCCCATTCTTCTTGGGTACAACCACAAGTGGAGAGACCCACTTACTATCAGAAATAGGATAAATAAAATTAACATCTAAAAGCTTATGAAGTTCTGCTTTCACAACATCTTTTAGATGGGGGTTGAGTCTTCTTTGCGGTTGACGGACAGGTCTTGCATCTTTTTCTATGTAAATATGGTGGGTGCACAATTGGGGATCAATCCCTTTCATATCAGGATAGTCCCATGCAAATGCTTCTTGATATTTTCGTAACAGATGGATGAGTTTAATTTCTTGGTCTGGTGTAAGGTTGGCATTGATGTTTAGTGTTTTTCCCGGTTCAATTTCCACTACTTTACTATTAGCAACAGAAGTCACAGGTATCGTTTGGTCATGTGTATCTTTTAAGGGGTCTTCTTCCAGTTCGTTCTCGAATGCAGCTTCTATCATAAAACACTGTGCATGAGGTCTAGATTCAGTTTGACTAACGAAGTTATTGATGGCATCATCTTCTGTTTGATCTTTAAAGTCTAGAGCCTTCTGTATAGTCAATGGTGATCTGATATTGTCAGTAAGGTATGATACAGGGTGCTGGTTAGTTTTTATCATTGCAAGACTTGGTTGTGCTGGAGGATATAGGACTAGATTTTTGATATTTGGTCCTTTGGTTATTGTCATATTCCCCTGCCGACAACCAATGTACGCATCGGCAGTGGCCAGCCAGGGTCTACCTAAAATTAGAGGGTGTCCATCCAGTCGGGTTTTTGGATTAATTACCAGGAAGTCAGTCGGGTATTCCCAAGAATCTACAGAGACCATGACATCGTATAGAGTTCCTTCTGGTCGCACTACAGATCGGTCAGCCAATTCTAACAAAGTAGAAGTGGGTTCTATCGATGTAATCCCAAGCTTTTGGCACGTAGAAGTTGTCAAAATATTAATTGCAGCTCCTAAATCAACTAAAGCATTAGTCAAAGTCTGTCCATAGATTTGAACAGTTACTATTGGGTTTCCCGGATCTTCATATTTAATGGGTATTCCTGATAACAAGTCAGATAAAGTACCGACTACTTGGACTCTTGGGTTAGTGGTTGGATTCCTCCTTGATTTCTTTATGCACAATTCTTTTATAGTTTTTGCGTATATAGGGATGTCTTGAATGGCTTGGAGGAATGGAATTCTTATGTACAGATTTTGTAACTCCCCCAGAATGTCAAAGTCTAGATGCTGTACAGGTCGTGGTATGACTAATCGTTCTGGGAAGGGAGGAGCGGGTGCATTTATTTGATGATGAGTTTGCTCCTTATTTACGCTCTCTTGTTGTAACGGTTGTTCTATTGGTAACTGATCTTCAATGTGCATTGTTTTATCTCCCTCTGTTTCTATTATTCGTCCAGATCTTAACTGAAGATCATTGCACTCCCTCAGTTCAGGTCCGATTTCTGGTGATTCTATGATTTGGAGAGACTGGACCGGCCTATTATTAGGATTAGGATTAGGTTGGGCTGGGAGTTGCGGTCTCAGATTAGACTGGGGATTTTGTTGCAAAGCTGGCAGAGTCGGTTGAGGGAGCGGAATAGTTCATGTTGGCTGATATGTCGATCTTGGCCAATTTTTCTGCCAGGGTGAACTTTGTGAAGTAGGGGGGTCCATTGCGGAGGGTATGAGTTATTTTGCCAATATGGTGGAGTGTAAGGAAAATTCGGCCAACCAAATTGGCTTAGCTGATTCATCCATGGATTTGGAGAAGGAAATGGTTGTGATGACCAGTTCGGAAATGGGGGTTGAGATTGATTTTGCCACATACTATATTGTGGAGGCTGAAAAGAAGAAGTCGGGTCTGAAAACATACCTGATTGCCTTGGTTGCCATTGGCGACGCTGGTTAACAAAGTATGCTGATTCTGGTTCTTCTTCTTCTTCCTTATATACTGCTTTCAATCCAGGAAGTGAGGGGCAACTTTCGGTAAGGTGATCTTTTGTACAGATGGCACATGTTTGAACTGTATCCAACGGACATTCCTTGTGGCTATGCTTTCTTCTACATCGGGGGCAGAAGATCGCCAAATTCTGTTCTGCCTCAATCTACTTCTGTTTAGCCTGCACAATATCAAGTTGTGTAGTTAATGTCCCCAGAATATCAGTTTTAAAATTTTCTAATAAATTGCCAAGTTCTACACATGTTACTCCTTCTGTTGGTGCTTTTTTATCTCTGACAAACCGATCATATTCTGCTGGTTTTATCCTTGTGCTGCCTCTCGAACTTTTGATACATAGATCAATGATGTCAGCAAAATTTTCTTGATAAATATCCCCTTTTCCCATGATATTTAATGTTTCGATCCACTGCTCTTTCATGCCTCTGATTAATGCAGTTTTTAACACATTATTAGGCAGTGGTAATGATGCATAAGGCGACCTTTGTAAATTATACTGAAAACGTTCTACATATTCTTCTAATGTTTCATTCGGTCTAGCTATCATTTGGAATATTTCGTCTTTCAATTCTCTAGACCTACAGTAGTCTTGATATTTCTTTAGAAAAGATTCCTTCATCTGCTCCCAGTTATTTATAACCCCACCACCTAAACCCATAAACCATCTTAAGGCTGCTCCTTTCAAAGTGGAGGGGAACAACTTTAATTTTTGGGGGTCAGTGGTGTAATCATATCCCCTGCATAATACATCAAATTCAAATAAGAATGCATCCGGGTCTTTGATGTAAGTCCATGAAATGTAGGAATGTGTTGAAGGGGAATTGCTTTCATAGGAGCATTTGCTGCGGAATCCACTATAGGATATTGTAATGTAGAAGTTTGAGTATTGGGCTGATTCTGCGCCATTGGATCGAATATGTGCCAATAACCTTCAGGGATTTCTAAAAGGGTATTCTTAGGCTGAGAAGGTACGGTTTTGGTTGTCTTAATAGCACTTCCTTTGTCCGGAATAATGGAAGCTCCTGTTACTTGAGGAGATTGAATCCCTTCAATGATTTTTACAGCGCTACCTTTATCTGGGCTTTCTAATGGATGGATTATCCTAGGAGATCTTGGCTCTTCAACTTCTCCTGTTTCCCCTTCTCCTTCACAAAGATTGCTTAGATTCCCTTCCTGCAGTCGTTCTGGAATAGAATTTTCAATTTCTTGAAAGTCCTGTTCATCAGTCTGACTATGCACCTCAGCGAAGGCTACAGATGGTGACCCTGTGGCCTGAAGGGAACCAGTAGGCTGTTTGGAATTGGTTTTTCTGAGACCTACTGATGGCTGAGATTCAGTTTTCTTATAGATTTCGTCTATGAAGGTCGTTCGGCCAAGGGTCACCGGCCCTTTGGCTTTTTCAGGTTTGAATGGAGGTTTGATAAAAATTTTTGCCTTTTTCTGCTTAGTCATTCATTCTATAAACTACCAAATTCTATTCAACCCACAATTCTGCCAGGAAAGCGGACGGTGGAGCAGGGTTTTTACATGCTCCGTACGCAGGTTCTTACCTTCCGTTTTTAAAATCCAACTCTCCCCTAGCAGACTCGTACACTACTCTGTAAAAGACAAATGGCTGTACTCTTTCCCCGGCAACGGCGCCAAAATGTAGAGCTGTAACAAGGGTCTCTTTCACCTCTAGTTATGCTACATTAATAAGTCAATCCGGGAACGCTTTGTTATTGCAAAGAGTAGCTCAATCCGAGGCTATTCGTCAGAGTAATGCTTTGTAGTACAGTGTCTAGAAAATACAAGAGTAAATGGATGCTAAACTATAACTAATTTGCTTTTAAAAGAAAGGAATCACACCAAGCGATTTATCAGTCAAGGGTGCGGAAGCAATAACCCATCCCTCTAGAAATTGATGAAAGAAAAATAGAGCATGGACCAAAGATCTGGGAGCTAAGCAGCGACTTGCTCACTCACTACAGCTTTAGACCTTCTCTCACACCAAAACAGTAAATGCAAGGAAATGGAACAACAGAAAGTAAAATGGAACAGCAAACGGAAAATGGAACAGCAAATCTGAAATGGAACAACAGTAAATGGAACGACAATAAATGGAACAGCAACTCAGTAAACTAGATCTCGCGAGTTAGAACTGAACTTGTTCTATTGAACTAAACTCCCATTCCGCAATCAAATAGCAATCTTCAAAAGCAATTCCAATGAACCTTACTTTATGAGGCGATATTCACAAATGAATTATGGAACAACATTTATCATATATACACAACACACTTATTATAGCAATCTGATGATTCCAGAGAATATGACTATGTTTCCAGATAGAATAATATTACTTCCGGATTCCCACGAATAAGAGTTCAAATGAATCCAATAGCAATATTCAATATGAAGCCTCTGTAACAGAAACAGTTGGCTTAAATAGTGAACATGCAATCAACCCTGAAAAGATTCTTTTACACAATACAGAGTTACTTACATAAATCTCCCGAATGAAACCATTAATGAATTAGTCGTAACAGAGCATGGAACAGTATATGAAAAACACGTCAGATTACCAAACTATATAAACAATCCACACAGAAACCAAATTATAATGATACAAAAGCAAGTGTCCTTCAGAGCCGGGCCCTTAGCTTCCAAGGATACACCGCCTTAGATTACTCCAGACACAGAGATGAAATAAAGCACCAGGTCTTTAGTATTAATGCATCAACAAAAGTACAGCAAAACAAGTCTTAACGAGACTCGATGATCAAAGTTCAAACTGAGACTTAAATTTACATATATGAAAAAAGGTCTCCCGAGCTTAACACTGCTGCCCCTTTTTATAAGAGAAATGGCGGAGGTATCTAGGTAGCAAAATAAGCAAGACAGCGATCCATCAGGATCAAAGATCCTGAGGGATTCGCCAAGCCGTTAATCCTTGATTTTCCTTTCCCTGCTCCGCCGAATCGATAATTCTTCTTTCTTTCCCGGGTCGTTCTGCTTCGATCCGCTTGATCTCGTTCGCATCTGGTTCCCTTCCAAAGGGACAGCAGTTACTCTTCCTTTGTCTTTTCCTCTTAAACAGTAATCCTTCGTTTCCACCCTTTTCTGCATGGAAAAATAACAATTATCAGTGATTAAGCTTTTCATACTAATTCTCACATATTCTACTAAAAATGCTTTATCTCTTTAAGTTCATTATGCAGAAAGGGTTACAATTGCTACCGAAAAGTCACTAAATTGTTTGCCAAAAACATACCTTTCCAGAGCTCCACACCCTCCACTACAACAACACAGAATCCTACACCACAGGAGAAGCATGACAAGAGACCAAGGGAATATTTCTCCCCCACGGTCACATAAATTCCTGAAAAGGAGTTTTGAATCTACAAGAAAAGGCAAAAGACTACTCCAGCAACAGAGGGATCCTTTGAAGAGGAAAATGTACAAACAATAGTTTTGACATGCCCTCGTGCTGCGAGGAGGACTGATGACATTTTTGTGGGATCTCCATCCTCTTTGGCCTCCCAAGATCCAGTGGCCACTTCTCAGACAGGAGAATTGGTTCATGACCAAGTTGAACCAAACATATATCCTAAGTACATAGAAATTAAGAAGAAAAATGAGCAGCTAAAAGCCACAACATATACACAGTTTTGGAAGCAAACAACCTCCTCGCAGTATAGGCTATTATCTGCCTTTGACACAGAAAAAGGGAAAATGCAGATAGCCTTTCTTCAGGCTCAAATTCATTTCACAAAGACCCCTAAAGATTATAAGAAATCTATTTTTTTCTTTAGCATTGATCAAATTCATCCGACTGATTAAATAGACCTGCACAAGCAAACATGGGAGATGTTGTACTCTACATTGACTACATCTGTAATGGCACCTTCGAAGCTGCAAGCCTCTTTGAATAATATCCAATCTCATCTTAAGTTAGAAAAAATCTCCTCTCTGGCCAAAGGTACAAAGATCAAATCATTAGAAGACCTTGTAATCAAACAGGGATATGATCACAGAAATGTGAAATTAGTAGAAGAGATTGTCAAAAGGAAGAATGTTGGTATTTCAGCACTCAAGAAGCAGCTCAAGCTTCCATCCACAAAATGTTGGGTGTGGAGCATGATTATCATCCTAATTTAGAGGTCTTTGTTTCAGGCGGATGTATACCCTAGGAATATTGTACACCCCTCCATGCGGGGAGGGGGGTGCGAGGAGGACTTGTCCCCCCTATAGGGGGTTCGAGGGCCAGCGGTCCCCCGGCGGGGCTTTCGGGGGCAGTACCCCCGAAGCTAAAAACAGATGAAAAATTGCCTTGTAAAAGTATAGTAATTTCTAGTCAATCTGGCTCGTTCATTAAGCAGATGATTTGACGGTAGAATTTATGTTTAGTTTCGAGTATTTTTCCCTAGAAGGCAACCCTTAAATTTGTACGAGTGTATTGTATTGAGGTTGTGGAATATATGTGTATTCTCAGAGCGAGAAACAAATAGGTGAGACTGTGAGAGAAAACAGAGGATATTACAACAGATCTGTTGTAGGTTGTGTCTCTTCATTTTGCTGGATAATAGAAGGGAAGGACTGGCTGTTCAGGGTGGACGTAGCACAAACTTGGTGAACCACGTATATCTGTGTCTCTCTGGTTTTATGTGTTTGTGCTTTTCCACATATTATATGTCTTGCATTTCTCTATCATATATAATATTTTTCTAACACAAAAGACCCACAAACTAAGGAATTTGGGGATCTTGAGAAGGAAAAAGAAGATATGTTCAGGATCCTGATTGAACAGAGTGGACAGATCAAGGCAATGGAAGTTTAAATGGATAATTTGTTGAAAGAGAGAGCAAAAAAAACACAATTAGCAGTCATTCCATTGACCACAGTCCCTATTTCATTTACATTAGCAGCAGGGGAATCCACTTCAGCAACCATTACAGTTGAGGGGCAGTCAACAAATTCTTCAGAGGAGCTTATCAAGGCAATGGATGACCTGCCAATTAGAGGATAGGAAATTGAGAAGCTGAAAACTCAGCTGAAGAACCTTCAAGAGCATAAAATAAATGTTGACAGTGTATAATGGATAGAATTGCAGAAAACACATAGGTTAACACAACAACCAATATGGAAAAGGGACATGGTTACAAACTTAATTTTCAGTGCACCAATAACATAGTTGAATATGAGGTTTTGATCTTAGGGTTGTAAATTTTAAAGAGATTAGGAGCAAAAATAATTTATGTGCATGGAGATTCTGAGCTATATCAATCAAAATAAGGGTGAATATTATGTTAAACACCCTAGACCAAGAGCCTATAGGAATGCAGTGTTAGATTTTTTGCAATGCTTTTCTGAATATGATTTGTCTATTATCCCTCGAAGCCAAAATATTTTAGGTGATGCCTTGGTTGTTTCAACCAGTACTTACGAAATACCTGTCCATCCCAATAGGAAATATGTGTTGGAAGTGAAGCACAGGCCAACTGTCCCTGATAATGTAAGATATCAGCAAGTTTTTGGTAATGATGAGTAAATGGAGAATTTTTACAAATGAAAGATGAATTTGAGTGTGTGAGTATTGATGTAGATAATGATATTGATAATGACATAAATAATATTGAAAAATAAATAGTGTTAAATGAAATTGATGACAATCAAGAAGAACTTGAGGTTCTGCAATTAAAAGACAATGTGTTGCCAAGAGGATTAGTGCCATTGGAAGAGCTTTTTGACTTCAACGATGTGGCCAAAAAGCCAAAAATTGAACTTATAGTGGATGAGGTAGAGCACTGTAACATAGGAACAGAAGAAAATCCTAAAATTGTAAAACTATCTAAATCCTTGCCTCTTAAAGAAAAGCAAAAATACATTGAACTGTTTAAAGAATTCTCTTTTGTGTTTTCTTGGAGTTATCAAGACTTAAAATCTTATGATACTAGTATCATAAAGCATACCATCCCCATCAGATAACAAAAAAAACCCTTCAAATATAAATTAAGAAGGGTTAACTCAATGTTATTACCTCTAATACAGAAAGAAGTGAAGAAATTGTTTGATGCTAAAATCACTGTACCCTTGAGTTTCTCAAAATGGGTCACTAATCTAGCACCAACTAGGAAGGAAACATAAGAAATTAGACTTTGTGTAGATTTTAAGAATTTAAACAAGGTCTATCTTAAAGGAAACTATCCTCTCCCTAAAATAGACCATATTTTACAAAGAGTAGTTGGTTCTAGTAGAATTTCTCTGTTAGATGGTTTATCATGGTACAACCAGATTCTGGTTCACCGTGATGATCAACACAAGACAACTTTTACTACACCTTGGGGGACCTTTATGTATGTCAAGATGCCCTTTGGCCTCATGAATGTAGGGGCCATGTTAGGTCCCTATACTACTGGTGTACTAACCCTGTATTGTTATTGTTATTAGTGAAACCACATAATTATATTGTTGTGCTCATGTAGTCCCCATATTGTTATTATTGTGCCCCATAGAATCCCACTATTGTTATTATTGTGCCCTTACATTATTATTGTTATGTTGCCTTTGATTACATTATGACCCCTTTGACTCCTATATATATATAAGGAGGACTTGTCATTTGTATCATCCTAGAATTGTTCATTTGTGTAATGTAAAGGAGGTTTCCCCCTCAAAGAGGCTTGTTTTGAAGGCATTGATCTCTATTTTCTATCTTTTTGTGAGTTGGTTTCATAACATTTGGTATCAGAGCTTTGGATTTTAGGGTGTCGCTGCTCCAAATAGGTCTTCGTGGATATTTTTTTATAACCTTTTTTCTTTGATGTTTCAAAAGATTAAAAAAAACCCATTTGAGACGAAATCGTTTTGAACCTCGGGTCCAAATTTCAGCTCTTTATCACTATATTTTTGGAGATATGATCTTAGGAAGGTAGGGTTTTTCCAAGCTCTAGAATTCCATATCAAACAGGTCATCGTGGAATTTTCGCTATAATTTGTTTTCTATGAAGTTTTAGATTCTAAAATTAAAACCCATTTGAACCGAAATCTTGGTGAAGCTTTGGCCCAAATTGCAGAGATTTCTTCGCTATATTTTCGGAGATACGGTCAAAGACATTTAGGGTTTCTGAAGTCCTGCAAATTACATCCCAAACAGGAGACCTTGGGAAAAGTGTCATAACTCTCTCTCAGAGCATCTGATTCAAATTCCGTAAAATGTGACAAAAAGAAGACGGATTGTAGTTTTTTGGTTATCAGTTTCAGAACCTAAGGTCGAACTCATGACACATGGCATGTCATACAAGTTCTCTATACCGAACCAGCCTATAATTCGGTCATTGCGGGAGATTGGGAATGACTCTTTCTTCGGGAATCCAATTGCGATCAGACTTGAGGGGTCAAAAAGAGGACTCAGAGGGCTACGCAGGTAGATATTTCAAATCTTAAAGATCCAAAAGTAAATAGTTACAGTTGTTTCAAGATAAAGCTCCTAAAATCAAGAAAACACGATATGAGGAAGTTTGATGGTAAAGATCCTGTAAATTGGATACTACAGATTGAGTAATATTTTGATCTACATGAGGTGAAACTGTTACAAAAGGTATGTATTGCATATTTATATTTAGAACCGAATCAATTATGGTATAAAGGGATTTGTTCTCATAAAACACTTATCACATGTTCAATTTTCACGGAGGAAATGATAGCACATTATGAGGATACAAAGAGAAACACCTTCTGTAGCCAATTGATAAAATTGAATATAAGGGTAAATGATATTCCAGAGAAGCAGAGGATTGATGTCTTCATAGGGACTTTAAAAGATAACATCTGACATGAGGTTCGCCTTTGAGAACCTGATTCATTAGAGAAGGCATACATGTTGGCAAGAAAAGTGGAAAGAAAAATTATGGCATCAAGGAAGTCTACCCCTCACAACTATAAATATGGAAGTGTTGTTTCTCTTAGCCTTCCACAACCTACAAGGTTGACACCACAAAAATTGGAAGAAAAAAGAGCAAAAGGGCTTTGTTAAAATTGTGATAGCAAATACATCAAAGGTCATAAGTGTTCTGAGAAGAAATTATTTTACATAGATTGTGAAGAGGAGCAAGAAAAGGATCAAGAAATTTCAAAAGAAGAGGATATACATCAGGAACCTACCCTAGAGAAAGAACAAATGAATCTGACCATATCTTGTACTACATTGGCAGGAATTACCACTCCTCAAACTCTCAAGATAGAAGGACATATCAAGAACAAGAAGGTTCAAGCAGTGAAATATCAAGAAGAAAAGGATCAAGAAACGTCAAAAGAAAAGCATTCTCACTAGGAACCAACCCCAGATAAAGAAGAAATGAATCCGACCATATCTTGTAATGCATTGGCCAGAATTACCACTCCTTAAACTATAAAGATAAAAGGACATGTCAAGAAGAAAAAGGTAATAGTGTTGATTGATTTTGGTAGTACCCATAATTTTATTCATCGTAAGATAGCCAAGGAATTGAATTGCTTCTTATATCCAACACTAGAGTGTCAAGTGATGGTTGCAAGTGGATGAACCATAAATTTCTCTGGAAAATGCCATAATGTCAAGCTATCCATGGGAGAATATGTTTTGAATAGTCCAATGCTTTCCGTTCCAATGGGTGGTGTTGAGGTTGTACTCTGAGTCCAATGGCTACAATCTTTGGGAAAACCAAGAAAGATAATCAGCTCTAATGACATGAAAAAGCTTCTAAAGGAAGAACAACGTGGCGTGACTACACAATTATGTTCGCTAGAGGTTCCCACGCCGAAATCATCTATTTCTCCAGACCTCCAAAAATTCTTGGACAATCATTCCAAGGTATTTGAGACTCTGAAAGGCCTCCCACCTATTTGTGATCATGATCATGCTATTCATTTTCGAGGGAGTGTTCCTCCAAAAATTAGGCCTTACAGATATCCATTTGCACAAAAGAGTGAAATTGAACATATGGTTGCAGAAATGCTACAGGCTAGTATGATTCAACCCAGTCAAAGTTATTTCTCTGCTCTAGTAGTATTGGTTCATAAGAAAGATGGATCATGGCACATGTTTCTGGATTATAGAGAGCTCAACAAGCTCACTATTAAAGATAAATTTCCCATTCCTCTCATTGATGAATTATTGGATGAATTACATGGAGAAATTTACTTTAGCAAGTTGGACCTTCATGCAGGATATCATCAAATTAGAACGAAGACTGAAGACATTCCGAAAACAACATTTAGAACTAATGAGGTTCATTATGAATTTTTGGTCATTCCTTTTGGCCTTACCAATGCACATTCTACATCCCAAGGTTTGATGACTTCCATTTTCAAACCCTTAGAAAATTTGTGTTAGTATTTTTTAATGATATACTAATCTACAACAAGTCTTGGAAGGATCATGTTCAACATGTTGATAGAGTGCTCAGACTATTGGATGAGACACAATTATATGCAAAAACCTTCAAATGTTTCTTTGGAGTACAAGAGGTGGAATACTTGGGTCATATTGTATCTCATGAAGGTGTTAAGGAAGACCCTCAACAACAACAAGTTATCCAACTCTTAAAGGATAACCTCACTTTGCAACAGAATCGAATGAAACAACAGGCAGATAAACATTGTAGCGAAAGAATTTTTCATATAAACGACTAGGTATTTTTACAAATACAAACATACAAACAAATGTCCCTCAATCAAGTTAAGAAGGATAATAAATTATCACCTAAGTACTAGGGTCCTTACAAGGCGCTGCAAAATATTAGTACTATGGCATACAAATTGGAGCTTCCTGCATCTTCCTGAGTGCCCCTAGTTTTCCATGTTTCATGCTTAAAGAAGTTTATAAGTGAAAAGCTCCCAGTTCAAACAATATTGTCGGAACTTGACGAGGAAGGAAAAATCATATTGGAACCTGAATCAGTCACGGAAACAAGAACCCGACAGCTACGAAATCGATTAATTTCAAAGAACTTACCTGCTGAAGATTCCACATGAGAGGATGAGAATTTTATACAGAAGCATCCAGAACTACTCAAGCATTGAGGATAACACTTTTTGAAGGAGAGGGGCATGTTAGGTCCCTATACTACTAGTGTAACCCCTTATTTTTATTAGTGAAACCCCCTTATCATATTTTTGTGCCCATGTAGTCCCCATATCGTTATTATTGTGCCCCATAGAAGCCCACTATTGTTATTGTTGTGCCATTACATTATTATTGTTATGTCGGCTCTGATTACATTATGACCCCTTAGACTCCTATATATAGAAAGGTGGTCTTGTCATTTGTATCATCTCAGAATTGTTCATTTTTGTAATGCAAAAGAGGTTTCCTCCTCGAAGAGGCTTATTTTGAAGGTGTTAATCTCTCTTTTCTATCTTTTTGTGAGTTGGTTTCATAACAGGCCACCTTTCAAAGAGCTATGGACTATGCATTTGCTGATGAAATAGACAGGTTCATAGTAATTTACCTAGATGATATAACTATGTTTTCAAAAACAAATGAAGACCATCTACTACATTTAGGAGGATTTTTTGAAAAACGTAGAAAGTATGGAATATCCTTAAACCCTAAGAAAACTCTTTTTGGTTTAAAGGAGGGAAAACTTCTAGATCATATTATTTCTAAAGAGGGCATCAGGATAGATCCTAACAGAGTCAAAGCCATATAGAAAATTGACCCTCCCATAAACAAGAACTAAATACAATCTTTTATAGGTCAGATAAACTTCCTTAGAAGATTTATTCCAAACCTGGTCAAGATCTTAAAAGCCATCACTGATATGTTAAAGAGAGATGTTGAGATAAAATGGAACACTGAATCCAAAAAAACTTTTAATGAAGTAAAGTTAGCTTTAACAACAACTCTTGTTTTAATTATCCCTGACTTTATAAAGGATTTTATGATTTTTTCTTTTACATCTGAACATACTATTGCAGTTGTTCTTTTGCAGAAAAATAGTGAAGGATTTGAGCAACCTATTTCTTTCTTTAGCAGGGCTTTGAGAGATGCATCCCTAAAATATAACTTCATGAAAAAAAGCCTTTGCATTCGTAAAAGAATTAAAAGATTTCAAAGTTTATATTTTACATTCCCAAATCATTGCTTATGTTCCTAGTGTTGTGGTAAAAGATATTCTTACACAGAGAGATCCTGATGGAAAATGAAGCAAGTGGATAGCAGTCATCCTTGAGTATGATATTGAAATAAAACCTATCAAGCTTATTAAAGGGCAGGGATTGGCTAAGCTAATGGTTGAGTCAAATTTCCATTCTCTTGACATAAATTTCATAGATGCTCTTGATGAACATGAAGAGAAAGAGACTCCACATGTTTTAGAAGCATTTTCTAACTCTCCATGGTATGCAGATATCATTTTTGTTTTACAGAATTTATAAGCTCCTCTTGGTTTAACTAAAAACTAAAGCTAGGTTTCTTATGTTAAAAGCTATGAAATTTTGCATTTTAGATCAGAGTATGTATTGGAAATATGTTGTAGGTATTTTGTTAAACTGTTTATTGAAGGATGAAGCAAGTAAGGCCATGTAGTAATTTTATCAAGGAGACTGTGGAGGACACTTATATTGGAAAACCACAGCCAATAAAATCCTGAGAGCTGGTTTCTACTGGCCCACTTTATTTGTAGATATGTACAAGAAGGTATCAACATGCCATCAATGCCAAATTTTTTAAGGTAAAAGAAAGTTGTTGCCCTTACCCCTAAAGCCTATTTTGGTGGAGGTCCCCTTCTAACAGTGGGGCCTAGATTTCATTGGAGAAATCCATCCGAGCTCCTCAGCTCAACATAGATGGATCTTGACAACCATAGACTATTTTTACCAAATGGATTGAGGCTATTGCAACTAGGGAGGATACAAACACGGTCATCATACAGTTTTTAAAAGGTAATGTTCTTTCTAGGTTTGGATGTCCACAAAATATCATAATAGACAATGTTGCAGCCTTTCAATCAAAGAAAATTATAGAGTTTCTTCATAAGGATAATATAAAATTAGGACACTTAACTTCCTATTAGCCACAAGTAAATGGGTTAGTTGAGTCCTCCAACAAGAGTTTAGTGAACATAATAAAAAAGCTACTACAAGAGAATAAAAAATCCTAGCATAAAAAGTTGATTAATGCCCTGTGGGTTGACTAAATTAGCACCAAGAAGTCTATTGGGATGTCTCCATTCCAAATAGTATATGGAGTTGATGTTGTTTTTCCTTCTTCTCTGGGAGTTCCTGTGTTAAAATTGTTACACGAATCTCAAGTAGAAACCAATGATTTACAGAGAAGAAGTAATCAGTCTATACAATTGCAGTAGTCCAGGGAGGAAGTCTACATTAAAACTCAAATCATTTAGGATAAGATTAAAAATATCCATGATAGAAGGACTAAGGCAGATGATTTCCAACTAGAGGATATTTATTGAAATGAGATTCAAGGAATCACGACAAAGGCAAACATAGGAAATTTGATCATCTGTGGAAGGGACCCTACAAAGTTGTAGCCTTCCGAGGAAATAATGAATTTTTATTGAAGGAATTGTCAATGGGAGACTTCTCAAACACTACTTTCCTCAAATTTAGACCAATTTTCATTTAGAATCATTGTATATATCATTTTGCTATTCTACAACAAGATTGAAGGTGGCTAACATTAGAAATTGAAGCCCGAAGAGAAAGCCCTGAGCTTCTGGTGATTTGTTACCCATATTTAAAAATAACAACAGGTAATTGGTTTATCTATAGAATAAGGACTCCATGCCCAATGGATAAAGGCTATTGATCTACAACATTCTTGACATCTCACAAGGAGCATGCAATCCACATTGGAGCCAATGTTAGGGTCCTATAATCTATAAGATCATAAGTTGATTATCTATGTATTTTCATGTATATGATTATTGTAAATAATCTCCCTTTCTACAAATAATTTCAAAAAAAAAATAGAAGAAAAGAAAAGTAAATAAAGGAGATACAAAAAGAAAAAAAATATATATGTGAAGAAATAAAAGAAAAATAAAAAATATCAGAAAGAAAGAAAAAAAAATCAAAATACCCCAAAAAGAAGTAAACACATCTAAATGCCACTCAAAAAATGAAAAAATGTAGCAATAATACCTTAGAAAGTTTGAATAATGTGTTGCTAGTTAAAATGCCACATTTTCATTAAAGTTAAATAAAAAGGATTAGAGGTTTAATCACACAATTTAAGCGTGATTAGGATTTATTAAATATAATTAGTTTAGATAAGTGAATGTTTTAACCACATATTGTAATCATGGTTAAATTATAGTAGTTAGAATAAAATTGGTTAACCACACTATTTAATCGTGGTTTAACTTTGAGTTGATTAGATTAGTTAAAGTTGATTAATTAAACCACACCGTTTAATCATGGTTTAATTGACAATGAAATAAAATTAATGCAATAATCCCTATTTACATGGTAGAAGTGCAAATGTATATAGTTTTGAATAAATTTTAACGCGACTTGACATTTTGTCATTTTCTAAATAAAGTTCACGCAACATTGGATGGTGAAGATCTCACTTGCCTAGACTAATGACAGGTGATGAGCTTTGGTCCCCCCCGTCCCTCAGATAGTTAACCAAGGGGGTGGGGGGGTCTGAAAAGTGGTTCCCTCCTATACCGCACTAGTGACATGTCCGCTCCACATCCATTTTGCAACCCCCTGCCTAATACAAAAAACCGCCTCTCCCACCCTTTGAAATCAACCATACCGCTCCCGCTATTACAACTGTTGACTCCACTCCACTTTCACTCCATTCACCATCCGCTAGGTGGGCCTCCCGTCCCCACCTCAGACCTGTACCATGATGCTACATGTTATCCCCCTATTTTCCCATTTCCCTTCCACAAAATCAACCTCACGTCCCCACTTCTCCCCAATACACTGTTGCCACTTGGCACTTCCGTCACCTCATCATAAAAAAATTGAGAAATTAATATTTATCTGTTCCCGCGACAATGAACCCACTCCTCCAACCACTAAATTGCAACAATAAGCCATTTTGCATATATAATAAAAATGTTCTATCCACCATTTTTTTTGTTTCAAGGTAAAAATTGTATCAGAGTTGTTACAATGCCCCGCCTACAAACCAGAACCTGTTGCAGCACCTAGTCAGCAGAACCTATCACTACGACCATGCATCCAGTCACCAATCTGCATCTAGCCACTAGTCTTCATCCAGTTTTTCCCGGGTAATTCAAACTTTTCTATCTATTTTCGTTCCAACATGGCTCCCAAAGTAAAATCTAAGGCCTCATATGATGACCCTGTGCTACCCCCTATTCTACATTTAGGCCACCAACCTCTAGTGGACTAGGAATACAAGATTGTTGAAACCAATTGTGAGTTTGACCTGTATGAACTCCACAACTAGTTAAAATAGAAATTCATAGACCTAAATGATGAATTGGGCATGTGGGAATCCTCCCCACCCCAATTGATTTTTCCCCATATCTACCACTTTCCTGAATTTGTGTCATGGTGTAAATTCTGATATATCCCAAGTCATATGGCAATTTTGGCCCAGAATAACGATATCCTTTTCACCATTACAGCTGAATCCATCTCCCAAATGCTCCAATTGAAAAATTATGACTCTCTTAATCCATTTTTAGTAGATTCTCTCATGGAATTCTACAAAAACATAACCTTCCCATAGAGAGCTAACATTTATGAGACTTTTCTCCCTGAGGATGCCCAGTTACCCAAGAAAAACCCCCTTTATTCATCCACTATGTTCTTGGAGATGACCAAGCATATTATTTCTATTATTTCATGTTTACTGGGCTACCAATCTGATCAGTGGGTTGATGAGGCCATTATTAGTTTTTTATCAGTCTTCACAATAGGTGAAAAAACCTCCATCTTCAATTACAACCAATTTATATCAGATGCAATCCATGATTAATTCCTCATATTCTCCACAGAGGTAACTATCAAATATGCTTTAGGACTTGTTTATTTGTTTCTTTACCATCAGGAAAATAGGTTTCAGTTTCCTTTGCAGAAATTGGATGAGCAGAGCAATCCCTAATTAGTAATTTTGAAGTAGGAAAGTGTTCCCTCTGCGAACATAGGCAACTCCTCTAGCCCTAGAGTGGGTCTAGTCACAGCAAAACAAAACAACAATCGATTTCCTTAAATAATCATCGTTGGAGGCCTACCTCAAAACCGGTGTTTGGTGAAGCTTTTGTTGCGTTGTTCCAGCGTCTGTTTCTTTCTCCTTAATGAATAATTGGCCTGAAACACCATAAGAAAACAACAGAGCATGTAACCGAGAACAACAATGATCTATTTACTTATAAATTCAAGGAATTACAAGCTATCAAGTAAATTTTACACAAGATATAGGAAATCGTTATTGATTGTATTAAAATAAATCAAGAGCAAAGCTTACAACCAAGCCTTGAAATTGCAAGCCTTCTCAAAGGGTCCAGTCGATATGTTCCTTCAAGCATTCACTCTCAAGAATGGGTCTCCCAAAATGGATAATATCTCTCTCTATCATTTACAAACTTTAGTGCAAGGTTAAGGCACTCCACAACCTCTTACCAAACTATCAGCAATTCCACACTTGTCAAACTCACACCGAAGTTGTCTAACCTACTTCAATCCAACTAGTAATCAATAACTAGGAACCTGTAACTAGATGATCATAGCAATGGTGAGTGCTTTTATAGGAGGAGGAGCCTCCATGAAATGAGGGAGAGGGAGCTTATCCTCAAGGGAGGTTTCATAAAAGGTAGAACTACCATCCCAGAGGAGGAAAGGCGAACCAATTTGACCCAACAACCAGTTCTAGAATCACCCAAAAGGCCGACTGTTTGAACTAATTCGCCTAATCTGGATCGTCGCAGGTCATGAACTAGGGTGTAGCGACGACATTGCAAGGGAGCAATGCGTCCAGACCAATCGTCACAATAAGAATATGGAAGACTCGCGACAATCCCTAAAATTTGACCGTCACGAGAAACACGTGTACACTTGCGACAGTGTCACAACAATGCAGTTCATGATAGTGGATCGTCGCACATTTTAATGGTTTACTTGTGACGATGCAAAAACTTCGGCAAAAGGGTCAATCTTCAGCATTAGAGAGCACTTGCTTAATCTTCTTGCATGAGTGGGAAGATATGGACATGTTTATTTAATGTATGACATAGCGGAGGGACTGAGATGAGATCAGTGACAAATTACTGTGTAATAGATGCCCCCTAAAGTATGAAGCCCGAGAGAGTGGGAGGGGTGAAATGATTTACAAAATCATAACTAAACTGGAACACCGCCACAAATAAACTGCAAGCGCAAGTGCAACTGATATCTCTGATAGTGAAATACATGTAGTCTAGGCATGGGCGCAGCCATCCAAAACACATATGAAACGTGGTCTATGGTATGGACACAGCCACCCAGTTGATAAGACCATATATAATGATAAAGGTATGGTCGCAGCCATCCAATCAAAGATTCATGCATATAATCACAAACCAATCCAGGCAGACCGAACAGGTGTAATCTTTGTCCAAGGTCTTCAAACCTTCACCGATCATAGTACAAGTTCTAGCATGCGAATAGATGCGCTGAAGTTGAGCAAGATAGAAAAGTATCTTGATTACTGGTCAATGATGGAAATAATTAACAAGCATGAGAGAGACCACCAATAATGTCAATGGTTCTCAAGGTACTACCAATACAATCCATTACGTGTGAAAAATGAGCTGAAGTCGAACACTTGTGGAATCACCCAATCGAAGACCAATGATGAAAGCTTGTCATCAGTTGCGAAGAACTTGCCATTGAGGCATGCAAGCTCCAAGGTACTGAAAGGGATCTCTAGATCAACCTCCTGGATAATAAGCTGGTGTCGACAAGAGGCGATCCATTGCAGGAGAGCCATAATGTTTCCCCCATCAACGACGTGAGATAAGGAACAAGTGGTAGATGGTGAAACAGACTATCAGAGGAGGAGGTAAGGGTACGAACTGTAGAAAGATTATACTCTTGAACATATCGGTGACATGACTCTAGAATATGGCAGCATTTTGGTACTAAAGGATCGGAGGTCCGAGGGAAACAACATGGATTAGATGGAATGAGGCAAAATAGCAACCCAAAACCCCAGAAGTCCAATGACGATGTGAGGATATCCCAATCCGATGAGAAGCAAAAGTGTCGATGTTCAAGAGTGACTAGCTGCCATAAGTAACCAATGACGACTTTCGAATTTTCTCCCACCATTGCTGGCAAGTACCCCAATTATTTTTTGAAAAACAAGCATGAAGGGATAGCATATGCTTGTGATATAATTTCAACCTTCGGACGAATCCAACCTAGTGATAGTTTAATGAGCCCTAGAGAGGAGAAGCTCGAGTCTCGTCATGGTGACGAGTCCAATGTCGTCAGTCAGGGTTTAATGAGTCCGACATAGGTAAAACTCGGAGTCTTTTTCATGTTTAGAGAGTTTGAAAAAGACACAGAAAAGAAAACTCCAGGGGGGTCCTTTTTCGTAAATTTGTGTCCCTCGAGCCCGAAAAGGTAGAAAACAATACTCGAGAGAACTGCTTGACCATTACAACCAAGGAGTACTTTTCATAATTAGTGTTCCTGATCCAAAAAAGTAAAAATGCGATCGGAAACACGACATTTTGTAACCAAAATCGAACTTGAAATGACAAAAGCCTGGCCATATTTTCGCGTTTATACGGTGGGAAAAGAGCTGAAAGTAGACTGCCTTTTTATTCCATTTAATGAGTTAAAAAGGAAAACTTGACAATCTTTTCATTTTTTACGAGTCAGAAAAGAGCTAAAAGGAGACGCGTCCTGGAGGAACGAGTGGTATAAAGGGTAGCAACTAGTTTCGGCAATGGTGGAACTGCTCAAAACATGTAATGGTCAAGAGGCTGGCTAATAAAAACCACTCCTCGCTGCGATCCCTCAGGAAAGGAAAAATGACCAAGTGAAAGTATATGATCGGCCAAAGAGATGGTGGCAATGGAATTAAACAACCAAGGCTCATCTAGCAGAATTTAGCGAATAAAAATGGCAATCACAAGATGTAAATTAGGTATGGGTTCATGTTTACACAAGCTTGAACCATGGAGAACTCTGCTTGGATTCGATTTCATGTTTACACAAGCTTGAAACGAAAAACTATGCTTGTTATAAGTTCGCATGCCCCCAGCATGATAACGTAAATCGAGGTACATGCTCCCCAAGCCTCATTGCATCCAACGGAGTGGATGGAATGAAGGTTCACTTTCAAGATCTTAGAAAGACTCGACTTGGATTTTACAAGATCTTAATCAAAGACTCGATTTGGAAAAGGTAGTTGTTTCATTTTTTTTAATGAGGTTGACACAGTAAAAGAACTATCCTTAGAACCCTTGTTTCATTTTTTAATGAGGTTGAGACAAGAATAAACCATCTTAGGTACTCCTTGTTTCATGTTTTAATGAGCTTGACACAAGATCAGGAACTATGCTCATGATCCTTGTTTCAAATTTTAACGAGGTTGACACAAGAAAAGAACTAAGGATTAGCGACGACGTCGGAAGGGAGCAATGCGTCCAGACCAATCTTCACAATAAGCATATGGAAGACTCGCGTTGAGCCCTAATATTCGACCATCGAGGGAAAAACGTGTACACCTACGACAATGTTGCGAGGATACAGTTCATGACAGTGGATCGTCGTACATTTTAATGGTTTACTTGTGACAATGTAGAAACTTAGGCAAAAGGGTCAATCTTCAGCATTAGAGAGCACTTGCTTAATCTTCTTGCATGAGTGGGAAGATATGGACATGTTTATTTGATGTATGACACAGTGGAGGGATTGAGATGAGGTTAGTGACAAATTACTTTGTAACAGTAATTGATTGGACTTCCTTGGTAAGGAAGCACTCTAATGAATTTACTTTCATAGAGTATGTTGATCAGTTTTTATACAGTCCCATGTTTGTTAAATAGTGATATTGAACCAAGAATAGGTCCAGAAATTAAAAATATTTCTTCATCTAAGTGAACAGACTAAAACAGGTGACTGGTACTTGTACCAGAACTAAACAGAGATCAAGGTCTATGGCTATGAATTGCCACCTTACATATTTCCAAAGTTTATTCCAATGAGAATTTTCTCATTAAAATACATAAGATAGAAGATCGATATGGATGAGCTTCATTTTGTGGCAGCAAAGAAGAAATCATAGTTTAAAATAAAAACATAGATGGGCCCATTCATTTGCAATAGTAGAGCAACAACCAAAGAAGAAAATATCCTCCTAAAGCAAATGAAATTCACACTGAGCTTCACCTAGTCCTATGACCCCCTGAGAATCACTTCAAGGTTGAGAGTAGAACAGAAGACTACTCCCTACTCACACACTCCTAGGCCAGAGATCGAGAGGTATGTGAACTAGGATCAATGGCAGGAAAATACTCTGTGGGAGCCAGAAGAACAAATACTCTCCACTACAATAATAGAGACTCCTACACCATAGGAGAAGCATGGCAATCTACCAAGGGAAGAGTTTTCCCCCACAGTCACAGAAATTCCTGAAAAGGAGTTTCAAATCTACAGGAAAAGGCAGAAGACTACTCCAACAATAGAAGGATCCTTTGAAGAGGAAAATGTATAGACAATAGTTTTTACATGCCCTCATGCTTCGAGGAGGACTGAGGACCTTTTGTGGGATCTCCATCCTCTTCAGCCTCCCAAGATCCAGTGGACACTTCTCAGATAGGAGAATTGGTTCATGACCAAGTTGAACCAAACATATTTGCTAAGTACAAAGAAATCAAGAAAAAAATTAAGCAGCTAAAAGCCACAACATATACACATTTTTGGAAGCAGACAACCTCCTCACAACATAGGTTACTATCTGCCTTTAACACAAAAAAAGGAAAATGCAGATAGCCTTTCTATAGGCTCAAATTCCTTTCCCAAAGACTCCTAAATATTATAAGAAATCTATTTTTTCCTTCAGCATTGATCAAATTCATCCAATTTATAAAATATACCTGCACAAACAAACAAGGGAGATGCTATACTCTACCTTGACTACATCAGCAATGGCAACTTCTAAGCTGCAAGCCTCTTTGAATAATATCCTATCTCATCTTAAGTTAGAAAAAATCTCTTCTCTGGTCAAAGATACAAAGATCAAATCGTTATAAGACCTTGTAATCAAATTGGGATATGATCCCAGCGATGTGAAAGCAGGAGAAGAGATTGTCAAAAGGAAGAATGTTGATATTGTAGCACTCAAGAAGCAGCTCAAGCTTCCATCCACAAAAGACCCACAAACTAAGGAAGTTGGGGAGCTTGATAAGGAAAAATAAGATATGTTTAGGATCCTGATCAAACATAGTGGACAGATCAAGGCAATGGAAGTTGAAATGGAGAAGTTACTAAAAATGATAGAACAAACAAAACAATTAGCAACAGTTCCATTGATAATGGTCCCTATTGCATTTACATCATTAGTAGGGAATCCACTTCAAAAACCATTACAATTGAGGGGCATTCAACAGATTCTTTAGAGGAACTTATCAAGGCAATGGACAATCTGTCAATCAGAGGATAGGAAATTGAGAAGTTGATAACTCAGCTGAAGAACCTTCAGGAGCATAAATTAAAGGTTGACAGTGCATACTTGACATAATTGTAGAAAACACATAGGTTCACACAGAAAATTGAGCAATTGCAAAGTGAATCAACAATGGCATAGACATTAGCACAGGCTAAAAAGAGCATATGGATAGAAATAAATGAGGCCATGACTGAAATATGGCCCTCAATTCAGATTATATTTGAGCAAGAGGAGTTAATACAAAGGTCTAAAGAGGTAATTGAAGAGGTGAAAGTAGATTTAGGGTAGAATCTTGGTGAAGCTATTGCTCGCATCAGACTTCTGAATTCTAAGACAAGGGAAGAATTATAAGAATTAGAAATTGCAGATAGGACAAAGAAAATTTTGGAAGTGAGGAAGGTCCTTACAAAAAGGAACCTTATGCTACAATTAGAGAATAAATGTCACAATATAGAGCCCAACGCTCAGAAATTTCACAATAAATTTAATGTTCTTAATTAAAAGGGACTGCTTGGATTAATAGGAACTGGATACAAGATGATCAGTTTGGAAGAGTATCACCAGCGATTGTACCACATAGAAAGGGATAAATCAAAATTTGATGGCATCAAAGGAAGCATCACGAAAAAATATTTCATGGAAGCTTTGGATTTTGATCTATCTATCAAACATGAGATCAAACACTTATTTTTCATCAAGCCTACTTTTCAAAAGTATACTGATGTGGATGAAACTTTCAGAAAGTTAGTAAAATTATCCACTCCAAGTGAAAAAATATGGGACAAATTGTGTGAATTACTTGAGTAAGACAATTTTTACCCCAACATCAAGGCAACACATTTTCAGGCCAAGTCATCAACAACAGACCTCAAAGATAGTGCCAGAGCATTACAACAACTTCAATTATCTATATTTTTGTTCTATTTTTACAAACAGTTTAGGATATTTTGTAAAAGATCTTGAGGTTTTCACTCAAGATATTTTTTTATAATTTTGTATAAGTACTTGATAAATCGAAGTACAAATGTTGGAACTTGGATGAAGAAAGCATGTTATTGATGTAAAGTTTTTCACTGAGCTGAAAGTGATCATTTATTTAATACAGAAATATGTTCCAGGATTCTTGTGTTAGACGAACTGGTGATGTTTTTTTTTTTTGTAAACTTGTTGTATCTCTTTTTTCCATATGTTATTCTGATCTATATTGTTTAAAGAAAATGAAAGATTGAATTTGTTTAATTACACTCTGTCTTGGCTTATAAGAAACATCTATGTTTTTGAACTGAAATTAAATATCGAATTCTTAACTGCTCTATTTTAATAGAAACTTAAGATTTTCCTCTCTATCACTCCATCAAGCCACGAAGATCCAATAGCCTGCCTACCTTGTGCTATTACATTTGTTCTGATATTTCTGCATTTGATCACGCTAAGGCCTTTGACTCCATTTCCCCAATGGCCTTTCTATGCAATTTCAACCAAACAATTCAAAAACCAAACTTTGAACCTTACATCTAGCCTAAAATCCTAAAGCAACAAAGCTGACAGAGGATCCCTCTCTAACTTTAGAAGGGATAGCTTCTAAACTTAAATGTGGTTTTGTGGTTACCTTTGCAATTTATTTACATCCTGATAAATTACAGAGTTATAACACGTAGGTTGGATAAACCTCGACACACCATATATGTTATATGGAGAGCTATTTTAAACACTTTTGAAACTATCCGCAGTGTTCTTTTCTAGAGAATCGGCTCAGGTTTACAGGTTTTTCTTGGTCAAGACCCTTGGCCTATTTGTCTACATGATAATATTCTCCCCTCCCCATTAATTGAATTTCTTCGGGATCACGGTATTACAAATTTGGCACACATTATTGACCCCACTTCCACTTCTATTTGGTGTCAAGGTTGGAAATTTGTGGTTGAGATGGAAATCCTAGATACGTTCATGGAACATTGGAATAATTATATAAATGCCTTACAAACTGGTCATTTTTGTATAACTAATAAGGATGATGAACTCATTTGGGTTGGAGAAAAGAGTGGGATATATTCCCCAAAGGATAGATATAACTTTTATTTATGACTGTTATTTGATTGCTTCTCAATGGTGGTGGAAGAACGTTTGGAAATCCAAATGCCCACTAAAGGAAAAGATTCTTATGTGTTGTATTTTAAAAGGAAAATTCCCTACATGGGATGTTCCTCAAAGGTGTTTCACGATTGGACATGGTTGGTGTGCTCTCTGTTAGTTTAAAGGCAAAGCTATTTCTCACATTTTCCTTCACTGCCCATTCATTCTCTAAATCTGGGATCACTTTCGGTCCGCAAAATATCAAATTGGGCCCTGGCATGTGTTGACGGCGCTGGACCTGCCAACATGTCAAGGGGATCTCCCTGGTAAGAAGTCCTAATTAGACCTCAGACTGTTTGGTGTAGGAGTCTGAGCAGTGGGTCGTAAGGTAATGCCTTGACCACGATGTCACACAGAGGCAAGTAAGATAACTCTATCAATAGCAAGGGTGTGACTGATGCAGTGAGTCAAGGAATGAGTATGAGAGGTTCCAACACTTGAAAGGGAGAGGAAGTTGAAGGTGAGTTCCAAGTTGAAAGGGATCAGTCCTAACTCAGCTAAGAACACATAACACAAAGTACATGCACAACTTATGGCAGAGCAGTCGACACGGATGTGGTAGTCACAACATACAAGGTAAGATAACACGAACAACACTCACGGATCAGTCCATGATGAGTGTGAGGGTTGATATAACAAGGTTCAGAGAAAGGTCTGTCTGGTGTCCGCAGTCGACATGGACGGTGACTGCATTAACAACATATGCAACACATTAACAATAAGATTCATGTAATTGCATACAAATCAAATCATATACAAGTACGTAAGTTAAACAACATATATCATTAAGGCAACCAGAATAGTCCAACTACAATAGAAACATGCGCATTAAAATGTGTTGGCTCTTATTATTAGTGTAAGTCACAATCATAAATACACCTTGTAAACTTGCTAGCCCCATCAGTGGAACTTTACAGCCACATATGCCTTCTCCTCTAAAGAGATGTACTAGCTCTGTGCAATGGAGAAGCCAAGGCGCATTACAACATTGTCCAAGCCTTCTTCAAGATAGTCTTAGTAGATGCTTGGCTCACCAAAAGCCCATACAATGAGTTATGAGAGACTATTTATAGCAAAGGGTGCGGTGACCCTTGACATTCCCCTTTGTGATAGTTCAACTACCCTCATGACTCTTCACCTACTCTATGACTGTTACATCCAACTATTAACACTTGGCTTACACTTGACATGACTCAACATTACAATGCACATGTACTCATGTGAGACAACATGGCTTAAGCAAGCCTTGCAAGACATCACTGACACTCAGTCCATTGTGGTGAGACCAACTCTTTGACATGCTTGTGATGGTGAAGCTCGTGAGCTGATGCCAAGCTTGGTCATCTGTGATGGTGTGCATGCACCTCATGGTGACATCTTACTGAAGCGAACTCTTGCCTCCGTTGCAACTAGTGCATTGGTTCAGCCCCTTCATCCAACTCGTCTACTAACATGCACATGGTCTTCTTGGGTACGATTGAACCGAAAACACATTGATGCATAATGTCCATGCCGGTCTTCAAGTGTGTGTTGGTGGTCATGCACACCAACTTGCCGAAGTGAATGTTCAACCCTAGTTGGATTTTCTTCTTGTCTTCTCCTTGGTGAGTGTGTTGAATGGGTTAGATTGCATGCGTGCGCTCAACGACATGCATGTTGCCAGATCCTTTGCATGCGATCAATAACACTACTCACCATGTTTTCTCTGTGTAAGCTGTTGGGGTGGATCCTTAACTTTTACTGGTGCAGTATTCATCCATGAGTGTATGTTGCGCCAAATGTTGTTCATATTCCTGCTTCAACTTATTGGACTGTTTGTGCAGCTTCATGTTCTTCCTGAGTTATTGTTTCAGCACATGCAACTCCTTCTTTATTCCATCTTCTACCTTCACGCGATTTTCATGTCACATCGTCACTTCATAGCCCGAGTCTCCAAACTTGCTTTCATTATCAGTGGATCTGCTTGAAACTTTCCTCCACCTCTATGTTGTCAACAACCTTCGTCTTGCATTCGTTTTGTTCGCTTCATTTGTTGTGTTCGCTGCATTCGGTATGATGCCTTATGTTGTTGTTCATGATGCCGCTCATTGTGATGTTGCTCCTTGATGTACTTGTCCACGAACAACTTGATGTCTTCGTGAGTAGGTAAGCCCATGGACACTTGATCGACTGCATCCCCAAGCATGCTCTGAACGGTGTCTCTTCTCCACTCTCTTTGAAACCATTGTACCTATACTGCTGAGAGGCAGATGAACGCCTGTGATACTTGGAGACATGGAAACACTCATAGCAAGCAACTTTTCAGTCGAAAACCAAAATGAACATGAGAACTGACTTGCAACATACCTGGGTGAATGATCATAAAGGTTGTGCGATTTTGGCTGAGAGTTCAAGGGACCGACTACCAATATTGCATAAGGCACAGTTCTCGTTGTTGGGGGATTGACTAACTGCTGGAACTGAAAAATGCACAATCCAGTTGGCAGTTGGCTATTGGGATTGTGCAAGACTGCTGGCCCAAGGATAGATTTGCACAAATTTTTGGGGCAAGCAGCCACTGACCTCCAAAAATGCACAATTCAGTCAAGGAGGCCAGTGTTGGGCCAAATTGTGCAAATCAAGAGAGAAAGTTGAGCATTCCTTCTTGAGATTGTGTAATGCAGCCTTAGTGAAGGCAGAGACTGGGCCAAGGTTGGCCCGAATTGCCTACGGGCAACTAAAAGCAAGTAAATCGATGAAATGTATGGTGACACTAAGTGAAAGCAGAAGTGATAAACAGTGCATGAAAAACATGAATGGAGGATTAAGCAAACATATCAACATGCCTGTGGGTGAGGCCGTTCATTGGTTGGGCAAACGTCCATGCAAAACAATTTCATGCATGCAACAGCAGTGAGATAGCAATGAAAATTGAAACATAGCTAGGACAAGCTAGTATACCTGTAAACGACAGCAAGCATTCAAAGAAATCAAGCAAACAATACTCATACAAGCGAAAACCCAAAAAGCGACATAAATGCATCACAAGGCATGGGAAGCGAGCTTACCCCAAAACAGTTGAGCTGAATGTGTCAACTACTCCTAGATGTGATGTGGGATGTCAGAGATACAAGGTTGATGTGAGGAATGAGCTCTATAGCGTCCGGTTGATGATTTTTTATAACCTCGAGGTTATGACGTGCATGCCACAAATATAGGGGAAGCGACACTTGGAGGGAGGTTTCTGAATTGTTCCTTGCATGTAACCTCCAACTGCTAAACATAGATCCCTAAAACAAGGGATGGTTTTGCATGCTACCTTGGGAGAAACAACCCATGCATGCAAGTTTTGTTTTCTCAGTCCTGGAGGGAACCGGTCAACTTAGATGCACATGCAAGAGATAAATTGACTGCTGGAGAAAAATGTGCATTCCTGACTGTAAGCTCGGTTGACTGCCTAAGGGGATTGCATAATTTCTGGGCCCAGCAGCTGACTACAACCCAGATTTGCACAAATATTGGGCTGAACAGCCTGTTGATGGGAAATATTGTGCAAATCCTGCTGGGAGGGTTGGCTAGCAGGATTGCACAATCCTGAGCCGCAGGATTTTAGAGGGAATTGTGCAATTCCTGGAGGGAAGGTTGGTTTCCCTCCAGAAATGCACAAATTTCACTGGGAAGTTGCTCAGCCTGTAGCTGGACTAAGTCCGAGTGAGAAACCTACGAAGGGAAAAGATCAAACTGTGGTTGATAGGCTACCTTTGAGCAGGAAATACACTGAAGCTTGAGGACTTGACGAAGCAAGGCAAGATGTTGTGAAGGTTGGTAGGGAGGCTCCAAAATAGGCTAAGGAAAAATTTTGGAGGGTGGTTGTAGCCGCTACAACATTTGGCAACACATTGGTAGAACTCTGGATCTCTAAATGGACCTTGTTCATGAAAGGTAGGTCTAACACATCTGGAAGTATTGTTCAGCTCTCAGCTCATCTTGGCTTCACACTAGCTTGATTGTAAAATGTAGCATCTACCAGAATCTTGGTCGATTGACACACATTCCAAGCCAAGGCAACACATTTGTTTCAATTGGGGTTGAGGAGTATATAAGTGCACAAGCAGTATAGTCGTCAAAGTCTAAGTTTCATCTCCGATGTTGCTCCACTGCGAGCATGCCTGGACAGCACCCCCTGGAGTCACCTAGGAACACAAGCATGGTTCTGCTGCCGGCGAGCCTAGCCAGTATCTCGGCAAAATTACTTGTATCACCCCCCTACGCAGGAAGCCTCTCTTTTTTCGCTTTATTCATTTTTCATTTGAATTTTTTGACTTTTCATTTTTTATTTATTTTTTTCCATTGTGCATAGCACTTATTCATTTCAGAGGCGGAAGAGGGATCCCGACTTATTGAGAGAAAAGGAGGTTGTTCTAGCAGATAAGTAGTTTATTATATCTCTGACATGCTTGTTAAGTTTTCCCCACTCACCTTACTCTACTTGACTGAGCTAACAAGGGTTAATCCAAAAACTACCGACTAGAGCAGGCAACACTAGTTAGCCTGCAAGCGTTGTGTTTTCACCAAGGTTCACTTTGAAAAATACGTATTTTCCTTCGACGTATCATGGACTAAGAGTAACACTCTCATCATACAGAGGCAGGATGACAAATAACCAAGTAGTGATAGTTGTACAAACCATCTTATACTTTACCCAGCTCATTTCATGAGTCACACATGGTTTCATGTGAACTAACCTATGAACAAAACAAGTGAACGAACTAACAATCATCAAATAAAATCAAGAGCAGAAGAAAAAATGAAATTGAAGTAAGTAAACAAACAAGCAACCAAAGCATGAAAGAAAACAAGCATGCAAGCAAATAATTGAAAGAAAAAAATACTTCTACTCCTACACTAATGATGCATGGGCCTGATCACGTGAAGTGATACTTCCAAAGCAGCCACTGACGCATTCGTATACCCATGTGGGTGAAGGCTTGGTCCGCAAGTAACCCAGTTGTGCAAACCAACATACTAGAAAGATATAACAATGAAGACAGCCACGCTTCGTGTTTCAAAGTGCCCACGGGACGTAAGTGAGTGGATGTGCATGAAAGACAGTCTGTGGACTTATCATGGTCCTATGTGACACTACGTGTAACTTTGAAGCACAAGCACACTCTTGATTGTGACAAGCAAGCAAACGAAAGAAACAAAGATAACTTGCGTTGCGCATGAGTGCTTGCAATATAAGATTCCTCCAATGCATGAGCAATGGGATCTTGCAATTCGAGTGGAGGAAGTGTGATATGAGTGTTAGATTGATCTTGAGTACATACAGATGAGTGATGAGGATCCTTGAGTGTTTGAACAATTTCCTGATCAGAAGCGAAAACAGCCTCAGGACAGTGAGGGCCTTACATAACCATCACCTTGGGCTGAAGTTCCTCGATGGTTTGTGGGGTTTCGACTTCGTTGATAGATGGATCTTCGTAGACCAGTGGCTTAGACGGATTAACAAGGAGTCAATCAACATCATGATCGGATGATGAGGTGAAGAGATCACGACAACCAAGATCAGAAAATTCAAGATGTTGGTCGACATCCTCATAATTTGAGGAATCAAACAGAGGGGTAGATGAGAAGGAAGGATGTTCACCCTCTGCGTTTCTGGAAAGAGCAGATGAAAGATCAAGTGGATTTTCAATGAATGATTGGTCCTCTCTGTTGTTGGATGATGGGCTAACATACGATGTGTCCTACGAAAGGTCAACAATGGGTGCATCCGTAGATGAAGACACACATGCAAAATCATGGATGGCAGGTTCACCAACGATGTTAGGAAATAACGGAGGGAGATCGAATGGAAGGGAGTCATCCTTTGCCGAGTGTTGATGCTCAAGCTCCCACTCATACTCTTCATGAATGACAATGCATGTTGGTTGTGCAACACCAACTCCGTCAATGGGTTGTTCCTCTTTCACAACAAGTGAAGAGTCCGGAATGGATTAACACAAGACAACATCATCCAAAGGAACACCTGAGTGCGAAGACGGAGGTCGCAAAAAAATAATGCATATGAGAACTCGAAGGGCTCACAACCAATCTGCATGAAAATTGTGTGGAGTGATGTTGGGAGGGTGTGAAGGTTGAACAGGTGTGTGAACATGATCCTCAACATCACAGGGCGATGGTGGAATTATTGAATGAGAGGGAGGTGGACAGTCCGTTGAGATAGTGCCTGCTCCCACATGAGATAGTGTAGTTCCATCAATGAAGAATGTTGGGTGAGGCTTGATATCAAGCTTCCTCTTGGGATGGGCTGATTTCTTAAGGCAATACTTGAACCGGTCCCAAAGAAAAGCAAATTTCATCTGGCTCATCGGAGCTTGAAACTGTAAGTCATGAAAGCGCTGCCAAAATTCAATAATGGATTCATGTAGAGCCCTCCGTTTCTTTAACAGTTTCCGGTCAAGATGGTCTGGATCAAAATGATGGAACGTGTCTTCAGTAAGATCACAAAAGTTCTCATGAGTGAAAAGTGATAGCCAGTAGGCTGAGAACCCAACGAAATGGGGATTCGCGAAGTGTGAATGCAAGCAGCAGACCGGCCTATTCATCAGTAAACTCATCTTCCTCATAAATCATGGAAAATAAGTCATGTAAGTGCTCAAGCCAGGCCACTTCACCTTCACCATCATACATGTGAGTGGAAAAGAGATTGAAAAGATTCCCCGAGATGGAGACATGTTCAAGATTCGAAAAAACACCTTAGGGGAAGAAGAATGCAAGACTCTATGAAAGATATGCAAAGGTCCAAAACTAGATGAGAGGACAGTATTTTTCATCAAGCCCTCCTTCTAGCACCAGAAATGTTGACAGTGTTGGACCCGCCAACATGTCAAGGGGATATCCCTGGTAAGAAGTCCCAATTAGACCTCAAACCATTTGGTGTAAGAGTCTGAGTAGTGGGTTGTAAGGTAATGCCTTGACCGTGATGTCACACAGAGGCAAGTAAGATAAATCTGTTAGTAACAAGGGTGTGACTGATGTAGTGAGTCAAGGAATGAGTATGAGAGGTTACAACACTTCAAAGGGAGAGGAATGTGAAGGTGAGTTCCAGGTTGAAAGGGATCAGTCCCAACTCGGCTAGGAACACACAACACAAAGGACATGAATAGCTTCCAGTAGAGAAATCGACACGGATGCGGTAGTCACAACATACAAAGTAAGATAACACGAACAACACTCACGAATCAGTCTAATACGAGTGTGACAGTTGATATAACAAGGTTCAGAGAAAGGTCTGTCTGGTGTCCGACAAAGCAGTTGACACGGACGGTGACAACATTAAAAACATATGCAACACATTAACAATAAGATTCATATAATTGCATACAAATAAATTCATATACAAGTACGTAAGTTAAACAACATATATCATTAAGGCAACCGGAATAGTCCAACTACAATAGCGACATATGCATGAAAATGTGTTGGCTCTTGTTATTAAAGAAGTCTAAGTCACAATCATACAATACACCATGTAAACCTGCTAGCCCCATCAGTGGAACATTACAGCCACATCCACCTGCTCCTCCAAAGCGTTGTACTAGTTCCGTGTAATGGAGAAGCCAAGGCACGTTACAATACTGTCCAAGTCTTCTTCAAGATAGTCTTAGTAAAAGCTTGGCATACCAAAATCCCATACAATGAGTTATGAGGGACTATTTATAGCAAAAGGTGGGGTGACCCTTGACAATCCCCTTTGTGACAGTTCAACTACCCTCATGACTCTTCACCTACTCTATGACTGTTACATCCAATTGTTGACACTTGACTTACGCTTGACATGACTCAACATTACAATGCACATGTACTCATGTGAGACAACATGGCTTGAAAAAGCCTTGCAAGAAATCACTGACACTCAATCTGTTGTGGTGAGACCAACTCTTTGACATGCTTGCGATGGTGAAGTTAGTGAGATGATGCCAAGCTTGGTCGTCCATGATGGTGTGCATGCACCTTGTGGTGACATCTTGCTGAAGCGAACTCTTGCCTCCACTGCAATCAGTGCATTAGTTCGGCCCCTTCATCCAACTCATCTACTAACATGTGCATGGTCTTGTTGGGTATGGTTGAACCGACAACACACTAATACATAGTGTTCATATTGATCTTCAAGTGTGCATTGGTGGTCATGCGCATCAACTTGCCGAAGTGCATGTTCAGCCTCAGTTGGACTTTCTTCTTATCTTCGCCTTGGTGAGTGTGTTTAATGGGTTGGATTGCATGCGTGCACTCAATGACATGCACGTTGTTGGATTCTTTGCATGCAATCAACAACATTGCTCACCATGTTTTCTCTGTGTCAACTGCTGGGATGGATCCTTAACTTGTACCAGCACAGTGTTCATCTGTGAGTGCATGTTGCGCCCACTGTTGTTCCTGTTCCTGCTGCAACTCATTGGACTGTATGTGTAGCTTCATGTTCTTCTTGAGTTGTTGCTTCAGCGCATGAAACTCCTTCTTTATTCCATCTTTTGCCTTCACGTGATCTTCATGTCACACCGTCACTTCATAGCCTGAGTCTCCAAAGTGTCTTTAATTATTAGTGGATCTGCTTGATCTTGCAACTTTGCTCCTCCTATACGCTGTCAACAACCTTCCTATTGCATTCGCTTCATTTGTTGCGTTCACTGCATTCGGTATACTGCCTTTAGCTGATGTTTATGATGTTGCTCGTTGTGATGCTACTACTTGATGTCCTTGCCCATGAACAACTTGATGTCTTCGTGAGTAGGTAAGCCCATGGACACTTGATCGACTACATCCCCAAGCGTGCTCTGAATAATGTCTTTGTCTCTGCTCTCTTGGAAACCATTGTACCTGCACTGTTGAGAGGAAGATGAACATCTATGATACCTGGAGACATGGAAACACTCATAGCAAGCAGTCTGTCAATCGAAAATGAAAATGAACATGAGAACTAACTTGCAACATACCTGGGTGAATGATCATGAAGGTTGTGCAATTTTGTCCAGGAGGTCGAGAGACTGACTGCCAAGATTGCACAAGGCATAGTTCACACTGCTGGGAGACTGAGTGACCATTGGAACTGAAAAATACGCAATCTAGTTGGGCAGTGGGCTGTTGGGATTGTGCAATGCACGATTCCATTTAGGAAAGACAGTTGGCCGAGGGACAAATTTGCGCAAATTTTTGGGCCAAGCAACTATTGACCTCCAGAAATGCGCAATTTAGTCTAAGAGGCCAGTGTTGGGCTAGAATGCGTAAATCTGGAGAGGAAGGTGAGCCTTCCTTCTCCAGATTGCGTAATGCAGCCTTGGTGAAGGAAGAGACCGAGCCAAGGTTGGCCCAGCTTGTCGACGGGAAATTGAAAGCAAGTCGATGAAATGCATGGCGACACTAAGTGATAGCAGAAGTGATAAACAGTGCATACACAACATGAATGGAGGATTAAGCAAACATATCAACATGCATGTGGGTAAGGCCGTTTTCCGATTGGGTGAACGTTTGTGCTAAAAAGTTGCATGCATGCGATAACAGTGAGATAGCAACAAAAATTGAAACAGAGCTAGGACAAGCTAGTATACATGTAAACTACAACAAGCGTTCAAATAGATCAAGGAAACAATACTCATACAAGCAAAAACCCAAAAAGCGACAGAAATGCAGCATAAGCCATCGGAAGCGAGCTTACCCCAAAACAATTGAGCTTAATGTGCCGACTTCTTCTAGATGTGATGTGGGATGTCACAGCGACAAGGTTGATGTGAGGAATGAGATCTGCAATGTTTGCTTGATGAGTTTTGATAACATCGAGGTTGTGACGCGCATGCCACAAATCTAGAGGAAGCGACACTTAGAGGGAGGTTTTTGAATTGTTCCTTGCATGTAACCACCAACTGCTAAACATAGATCCCTGAAACAAGGGATTCCTTTGCATGTTGCCTTGGGAGAAATAGCCCATGCATGCAATTATGTTTTTCTCAGTACCATAGGGAACTGGTCAACTCAGCTACACATGCAAGAGACAACTTGACTGCTAGATAAAAATGTGCATTCCTGATTGTAAGTTGGGTTGACTTCATAAGGGGATTGCGCAATTTCTGGGTCTAGTAGCTGATTGCTGCCCAGAATTGTGCAAATCGTGGGCTAAATAACCTGTTGATGGGAAAAATTGCACAAATCCTGCTGGGAGGGTTGGCTCGCAAGATTGTGCAATTCTGGAGCCCAACAGGCTGTCAAAGGGAATTACGCAATTCCTGGAGGGAAGGCTAGTTGCCCTCCAGAAATGCGCAAATTTCATTGGGAAGTTGCTCAGCTTGCAGCTGGACCAAGTCCAGGTGAGCAGCCTATGAAGGGAAAATATCAAACTGTGATTGACAGGTTGCCTTTGATCAAGAAAGACACTGAAGCTTGAGGACTTGACAAAGTAAGGCAAGCCGCTGTGAATGTTGGTAGGAAGGCTCCAAAACAGGCTAAGGAAATATTTTGGAGGGTGGTTGTAGCTGCTACAACAATGTGGCCCATCTCTGGAATCTGCTTGGCTCCATTGACTCTCTCTCTCTCTATGCCATCTCGCACGTTCCAATCCATTATGTTAATCATTTGTTGGGGTATTTGGATCACTGTAATCGAGCTATCTTTCAAGACTTTCTCTTCCTCCAGGAACATCATTGTTGAAGTAATGGAAATCCTTAGTCGCTTTCCTCAGGAGAAAGATCCCTGCAAGGTGTGCGAAAATATGACTAAACAACCTGACAAGTTTAAACCATGGGCATATTTAGATGTTGCATTGGTCGATTTAGGTCGTAATTGTGGGGCGAATTCATTCTTTATCTCTCTAATGACATCTACTTTCATGTTTCCATGGGTCTGGGTCTTGAATCGAATAATTATGTTGAACTTATTGCTTTTCGAAACCTTTTTTCCTTTGTTATTGATCGGGGTGCTCCTGACATTCAAATCTATGGGTATTCCAAGCTTGTGGTCAATTGGTTGAATGGAACTCAATCTTTCAGGAATTTTCTACTATCTGCTATACTAGATAATTTTTTGTCGTTGAAAATTATGCTCTCATGTTTCTCTTGCCATCCTTATACAGGGAACTTAACCAGACAATAGATGGTCTCTCCAAACAAGCTCTATAATTGGTTCAGGATTGCTGGAGGATCTCTGAGTGCCGAGAAGGCACATTTTATTCTTACTCTTACAATTGGTTCTCAGATCCTCTCCAAAGGCAAATTATATCACTCAGCTCGGGCGGATAGACCGCGAGCCTCTATTTTTTTACTTTTTTCTTTTGCTTATCAGCGGGTTTATGTTAATTATGGACCTTATTTATGATTACTTTTGTAAAGTTCTTGATATTATATACACTCACTAATAGTGATCTACATGGACTTATGTATATCGGGGATCACTGTTTATTATAGACCCCTACCTGATTATGTAATGTTTTATTTCAGATTTAATATTATTAATTTAGTGTACAAGATACTAAAATGATGTTTAGATTGAAAGAAAAAAAGAACATCTCACCATATTTAATTATGTAATGTTTTTATTTTATATATAATATTATTAATTTAGTGTACAATATACTAAAATGATGTTTAGATTTGATTTAGAAGAATATTAACATTAAAATGATGTTGTTGGTAAAACTACTAATAATATTAATTAAAGAAACAACGCTGCATGGGCAATAAACGGAGGAGATTTTCAAATGCACACAAGGCAAGGCTTACTGATAACTAGTTAAGTTATGATGCTAAGTGCTAGCCCAAGGCACTTTAAGTTTGCAAGATCCAAAGTTGTAACCACATATTTGAGAAACTTAATGAAAATTTTACTTTATTCCATGTTTATGGTCCAATAAGCGGAATCTTGCAAAGAGAGCTTTGGGAGTCTCTAAAAGAATGATTTAGCAATAGAATATGATGGTAGGAGAAGATTTATTCTCATTCTAAATCCAATAAAGAAGGGGCAAGTTCTAAGTAGTTATGGATCAAAATGGTTTCACCATTTTTTTGATGAAACAAGTTTGAAAGATGTTAAGCCCAATGAGGGGTCGTTTACATGAAGAAATTGTTGCAAGAAGGCTTGATGGTTTTATGAGGTTAGAATATCCATAAAGGCTTGATGGATTTATGAGGTTAGAATATCCATAATGTACTAATCTAAAATCTTATTAGGAGTGGGGTTAAAATCATTGGATGATAGAATTAAAATTGTGGATGTGTCCCTTGTTAAGGTTTTCTTTATGCATATAGTTTGAGTGAGTCTAATTGTGAGGTTTCTTTTATGTATATAGTTTGAGTGAGCTTAATGGTGAAGAATTTGTGTTTCTTTGTAAGAAGTCACATGTTCAAATCCAAAGTGGGGTAAAGTATGTACATCTTTGGAGAATTTAGTAGTCAAATCACTACGTGGAGGTGGGTCCCTTGTTCCACGAACAAGGGGGTCTCATACAACAATTTGATGTTTGGCTTGGCCATGACCTTAAAAATAGATTATTATTATTATTATATTAGATGGCTTCAAGAACAACATCTTGAAAGAATCTTAGGCTAGAAGCAAATAAGTGATCCAAATTTTGATACAATGAATTTTGCTTCATTAAAAGGTTGTATACAAAAAATTGTATCGAGGGAATATGTCCATTCTTTAAGGGGAGAAAAGAAGGAAAGTGTTTAGGAAAAAGATGACTCCAAGTATAGACTATAATAATGGTTGACTATGAGGTTACATTACTTTGAAAATGTTGAGTTAATGAATAAAGAAACTTTTACCTACATGTCAGAGCAACATTGACAACTTTAAAGACCAAAAATTGCAACTTTTTCCTTGAAAACCAAAGAAAACAACTTATAAGCTAACTGGGGATATGGTTGTTTTAGTTAAAAGGGTTACTTCAATTAAAATAATTCTTTTAGATAATTCCATTTTTTCAAATTCAATTATATGCACCTAAGTATTCAAAGATAAATTTTCGAGAGACTCCTTTCGCAAGATGTGGATGAGCAAAAAAGACGTTTGTTCTAGTGAAATGGAGATAAGGATCCTCCTAGTGTTGTAAAGGTGCAAAGGCATGGGATTACATTTTATAGGCAAAAATTTAAGATTAACATAAATACCTAGTACCTATTGTGTGCATCAAAAAGGCATTTAATGACATTAAAAGAAGCAGACAAGATAGTTTGGAGGATGGATTTTCATTCTGGAGTATGTAAAGTAAATTAAAGCGCTAAAACTCTTCAAAGGGAGCCCACTATACAAATTGTCTAGAGATGATTTTCATTACCAAATAAGTTTTTGAGGCTAGTCTACTTTATTAGACATTTTTGCAAAAAATGTTTCTTTTTAGGACATTCTAACTTCTTATCATCAAAGGATTTACTAGACCTTCAACTATGTTTTATGTTATAAGGAGGAGACCAGAATACACCTTTTCATCCAATGTATGTGAGGGAAGCTTAGAAAATGGTGCCCAGGGACCTTAGGAGGCAACAAATTTGTTGGGGATAATCTTAGAGACTTAACAAGTTCATTTCAGAATGGAATGTACTCTATCCCTCTAGCTTAAGAGGAAAGAATGTGTGAAAATCAAATGGTGCACTCTACATATGTTCTTATTCAAGTGCCCATAGATCACAAGGAATGGAGAAAACTTCAAAGAACCTCCAAGCTTGAATTTAATACGTGTTAAGTATTGTGTTGGTTGACCATCTATCATGTATTTAGTCGAGGAAGTCTAAAAGAAGAGGAAGATTGGAAAATATGGAAGTGCAAGTTCTTAGAGCCATTTGAGTACTCCCATTATTCAAGGGACTTTTGAACAAGTCCATGGTGAAGGATGTACAAGTAGATGTGATCCTAAAAGAGATCCATGCATTGTGCTTTCTTGAAGCAAGAACCCCAACACCATGGGAGCCAAATCACTTTCAATCAAGAAAATTGTTGAGAAATGCACATTTATGAAATTTATAGGGTAGACAATTGATAATGAGATATAGTTCAAACAACTCATGATAAGCCTCAAGATTGTGCTAGAATAGGGTGCTCACCTAATTATAACATAAGGTTATTCGAGTTGGTAAAGATAGGTTTGCAACTATACATGAAAGTATTTAGGTTCTTTGATCCAGATTCAATCATTATATTGTTTATCATCCATCTTGATGCTTTCGATGTGGAAAAATCCAAGACGCCAACTTATAGGAGTAGTGTTAACGACTTGATCCAGTTTGGAGAATTGGGGTTAGAAACCTTTTGAGGCCAAGTTGAGGCCTTAAATGACATTTTTTTGGGTAAAAACTTTGATCCTTATAGTGCAACACCCCCTAACGCTATTCTACACTGAAAGACCTTTACAACCATGTAAGAATCATGTCAATCAAAATTTAGATGCAAAAGTTATTGCTTCCCAAAAATCGACATATCGTGATTGACCTCCATAATTTGAGATGATGCTACGTCAACCCCCATTACTCATGGAAAAGTAGCTAACCACATGGTGATGATGAAGAAGACTCTAGAAAGGTCAAATTGTAACTCATGTTGGGGGTTGAATGGGTCAGATTTAACCCCTGGTTGGCTATCAGGATGTGTTATAACCGGGGCATTAGGAGGAAAAAAGGTTCCATTCTATTATCTTGCATTTTGTTCCATAATAGAGTAGCTAAGTGTAGATAAAGAGAGAGAACATAACAAAAGGGGTTTGTGTTATGTAGAGCGCACGGGTCACAGGTTTCAAGAAATCCATAGATAGTGTCTTCTCCTTTGTATTTCACATTATTTGGATTCCAAACAAAAGAGAGCAGAACAACCTTACCTTCTAGTTGGGTTTTCTCTTGAAAGGACTTCCTAGAGCATATCTTGGTGTTTATTGTGATTTATAAGTGTTTATATTCATCGTTATCTATTTTCCGCATTTATCTATTACATGCATAAATAACAACATGAGTAATAACAAATTTGGAATCTAAAGGAATTAACCCTTCATAGTATAGATTTCAAATTTTAGTCTATTTTTATTAAAGTGTTATGACAAACTACTTAATGAACTATCCACGATAATTTACAAATCATGCCTGCAAAATAAGTTGTGTTTCTGAGAAAAAACTAGAAAAGCACAAACTGACACATTTTCCAAGATAAAAATGAAGTGGCTGATCAATATGTTAAGATGGAAATTTACCAACAACTTTTTGGTATCTAATGATCTAGATCTCAAATTGGTTAGTGTGTAAGCATTTCATTCTTTGTCTATGGATAAATCTCTTTGGCAACTATGCCAATCTAGTTTGGATGTTCTTAGAACCATAGAAAATTTTACTATGTAGATTTTAATTGTTGATCATAATTATGATAACATTTTAGAATTACTCTGTATATGCTTTTGAAATGTTTCACATATTTTAGCTGGAAAAAATCTTTAAAATAATAGAGATAAGTAACCAATAATGAGACTAAATAGGTTGATAGTGATAGTGGAAATGACCGTTAAAAATTTCTAACAAAATATTAATGAGTATTGAATATGGAAAGATTTGGTCAAGTAAAATGTCATATGGAGTGGTCTTTTAAGTGCGACTTTTTGGATATTCCGATGGATGCACCCTCAAAAACCTATGGGGTACTTCGATTGTGAAGAGTGCACCTATAAAACTTGTGATTTCAATGAATTGTTGCCGGAGTTTAGACAAATTAGATAGAAAAATAAACCAGAAAACTTTCCAAAAAGTTGCCCTTAAAGACTACTCGTAAGGAATATGGTTTAAATAAATTAAATTAAATATTGATAATAAAATATCAATATATTAATTAAACCAGCCTAGATCTATCTTAACTCTGGATCTACCAAGTGAATCTAGGCTGGTTTAATTACTAGTCTTTAAATAAGCCACATTACAAAAGAATATTATGGGAAAAACACCATGGACTAGAGAATTTTAAGATTTTTATTTTTTTATTTTATTTTATTTTATTTTGACTGAGCCAAAATGTTAAACATTACAACATCTCTATGATACTAGGTTGGAAAGCACCTCTCATCCTAAAAATAAAAAAATAAAAAAAATATGAATTAAAATCATTCACAAAAAAAAACTAATGAACTAATAGTTCATAAATCTAGATCAAAAGGGAGAGAAAGATGGCTAACAAATCAAGAACCAAAAGGGAGAGCAAGATGGCTAAATATTAATAGAGAAAACGATTTTAAAAAAATATCATTCAACCAGAGAATCAGAAATTTGAAAAATAATGATCAATGGGAATAATAATTATTATTAGAGAAACAACAGTCTTTTCGCTGTTGGTCTGAGAAGTTCATCAAGCAACAAAGAAATGTAAAGAAACTGAATGGAAACTGAAATACACACAAGTAAACACAAATATTTTATGTGGTAAAACCTTGACAGCGTGTCAAGGAAACCTCCACGGGGCAAGGGATTGGAAATCTTTATTAATCAAAAATGATTCTCCATGATACAGCCTCTCGGGCATTCACCAATTTCATATGAGCCTCTCCTTTGTTACATAACTCTATTCGTTATGAATCTCATTACAAAACTAACTTACAAAACTAACTTGTAGTAATTAATAAAGATTTTACTCATAATTACGTTATTTGTTGTCACATTTCAACAAACTCCACCTTGACAACAATTTTCCTAATCCCTTGCCCATGCTCATTCATCATCTTTTCTGCAAGCCAAGAGAAGCTAAACACCATCGCAGCATCTCTACCATAACTAGCTTTGTGAATATGTTTGCACAATTCTTCCGCGTATGAACCTTCTTGAGAGCTACTTTTTCGTCATCGAACACGTCTCATAAAATGATACCTTACATCAATGTGCTTGGTCTCGCTGTGATAAGATGGATTTGTAGCCAAATGAATAACACTCTGATTGTCATAGAATACATTCACTTTCTCCTGCATCCTTCTAATCTCATCAAGTAGACCCTTTAACGAGATTGCTTCTTTACTAGCATCTGAAGCAGCTATATATTCTGCTTCGGTAGTGGACAAAGCAACTGTTTCTTGAAGCTTTGACAACTAGCTAATTGCTCCACCTGCAAGAGTAAAGACATAACCTGTAGTAGATCTTCTTTTGTCCAAATCACCTGCATAATCAGCATCCACATATCCGCAGACTGATCCTTCACTACCATTAAAGATGTGCAATGGTCATTTGTGCCTCTTAAATACCGAAGCACCCATTTCATTGCTCGCCAATGTTCTTCACCTGGATTTGCCATGAACCTGCTGATAACTCCAACTGCATGTGAAATGTCAGGTCTTTTAGATATCATCGCATACATTAAGTTGCCTACAACATTTGCATATGGTACACGAGACATATACTGCTTTTCTTCATCAGTTCTAGGACTCAAAATTGAAGAAAGCTTAAAATGGGAAGCTAAAGGAACATTAACAGGTTTCACACGGTTCATACCTAACTTTTCAAGTACTCTTTCCACATACTTCTGTTGTGATAACCAAAGCTTACCATTTTCCCTATCTCTGTGTATCTCCATTCCCAAGATATGTTTTGTTGCTCCAAGATCCTTCATATCAAACGTCCTAAAGAGCTGAGCCTTTAACCTATTGATCTCTTCCATGTTTTGGCTTGCAATAAACATATCGTCAACATACAAAACTAAGATAATGAATATGTCACTGAAACTCTTGAAGTATACACAATGATCATACTCACTTCTAATAAAGTTCTGGCTCACCATGAAGGAGTCAAACTTCTTGTACCATTGCTTACGAAACTGCCTCAAGCCATACAATGATTTCCTGAGCTTGCAAACTAATCTTCTACTGCGAGCTTATACAAAACCTTCTGGTTGTTCCATATATATCTACTCAATGTCCAAATCACCATGTAGAAAAGTTGTTTTAACATCTAACTCAAGGTCAAGTAATGCATTTAGTGCCAACAAAGTATGAATAAAAACAAGTTTTATGACTGGTGAAAAATTTTCATGAAAGTCAATACCTTCAACCTGAGAATACCCTTTTGCTACCAGCCTTGCCTTATACCTTATGATACTTCCATCAACTTTCTGTTTCAATTTGAAGACCCATTTGCATCCAACAACACTTCTCCCTTGAGGAAGTTCTACAAGATCCCAGGTATTGTTCCTGGCTAAGGAATCTATTTCTTCTTCCATGGCCTTTTTCCATTTGTCGCTATCCGCATCATCCACTGCTTCCAGATAATAAGAAGGTTCCCCATCTTCAATCATCAATGCAAAAGATGAAGCGGAATCTTCATACATTTTGGGTGTTTTTCTTTTCCTTGTAGACCTTCTGAGAGTGAATAGTTGTTGAACTGGTTCTAAAACTTCCTTTGCATCTTCTTCACCTTTTCCTTTAGAAGTCTCTCCTTCCTTTCGACATTCTGAAAAAGGTCTAGTCTCCAATTGAATTTGCTGACTTGTCAATACCTGTTCCTGTTCAATATTTCCAACATCAAATTTTAAAAGAGAAGATTCATCAAATGTTACATCTCTATTAATGACTATCTTCCGTGAAGTAGGATCCCACAACCTGTATCCTTTCACCACATAGTCATACCCAACAAAGACATAACATTTCGATTTTGGATCTAATTTTGAATGCTGATTTTTAGGAATAAGAGCATAGGCATCACAACCAAAAATCCTTAAATGTGAATAATCACAAGACTGACCTAACCAAACTTCTTCAGGAATTTTACAATTAATTGCAACTGAAGGTGATCTATTAACTAAATAACAAGCAGTGGATATTGTTTTTGCCCACAACTATTTTTGTAGGTTAGCATTGTTGATTATGCTTCTGGCTCTTTCAATAAGAGTTTGATTCATACATTCAACAACGCCATTTTGGTGAGGAGTAAAACAACATTTTTATGTCTAACAATTCCTTCATCCTTATAGTGTTATTCAAATTCTAGAGAAGTAAATTCACCACCACTGTCAATTCTCAAACATTTAATTGATTTGTCTGTTCTCTTTTCCACCATTGCTTTAAATTGTTTAAAAACATTGAATACATCAACTTTCTTTTTAACATAAAGACCCAAACTTTTCAGGAGAAATCATCAATAAATGTTAAGAAATACAAAGCACCTCCATATGATACAAAAGGAGATGGTCCTCACAAATCATAATGAATATAGTCCAAAATTTCTTTACTATTATGACTTCTTGTTTTAAAACTTCTGTTTACAATGTTTTCCATACGCACAATGTTTACAAAAATCCAACTTCGAGGATTTCAAATTAGGAAGTAATTTATGGTTCATTAGTACCTGAAGACCTTTCTTGCTCATATGACCCAATCGTTGATGCCATAGGCAAGTACCTTCTTCTATTTTCTCTGACACAATTGTTGCTTCACTGACCTAAGTACTTCCTTTGAGTCTGTAAATATTTTCGACATTTTTTGTCTTCATAACAACTAGGGTGCTTTTTGAGACTTTCAACACTCCATTATGACTAGTAAACTTATAACCATCTGAGTCCAACACTCCCAAAGAAATCAATTTTTTCTTCAATTCAGGGACATGTCTAACATTAATTAATTTTCTAATTGTGTTATCATATATTTTAATCCTGATATTTCCCATTCCAACAGTCTAACAAGATACATTATTACTTATAAACACAGAACTACCATTTACAACTTCATATAAAGTAAACCAATTATCATGTGTAATTTATGGTTCATTAGTACCTAAAGACCTTTCTTGCTCATATGACCCAATCGTTGATGCCATAGGCAAGTACCTTCTTCTATTTTCTCTCACACAATTGCTGCTTCACTGACCTAAGTACTTCCTTTGAGTCTGTAAAGATTTCTGACATTTTTTGTCTTCATAACAACTAGGGTGCTTTTTGAGATTTTCAACACTCCATTATGACTAGTAAACTTATAACCATCTGAGTCCAACACTCCCAAAGAAATCAATTTTTTCTTCAATTCAGATACATGTCTAACATTAATTAATTTTCTAATTGTGTTATCATATATTTTAATCCTGATATTTCCCATTCCAACAGTCTAACAAGATACATTATTACCTATAAACACAGAACTACCATTTACAACTTCATATGAAGTAAACCAATTATCATGTGATGATCCCATCCCAACAGTCTAATAGGATACATTATTACCCATAAACATAGAACTACCATTTATAACTTCATATGAAGTAAACCAATTTCTATGTGGACTCATGTAATGAGAAGCACCAGAGTCTAACAACCAATTTTCAACATTCTAAAAGACATTACATACACGTAAATTTTCATCTACTATACATAATTATTTAGCAGATAAACCTTTATCAATCATACCTGAATCAACTTGATTTGCTTCCTTCTTTGGGTTTTCAAATTCTCTCTGTTTCCATCAGTCTTTCTTGAGGTGTCCAATTTTATTGCAGTACCAGCATTTTGCTTTACACTTCTTGCCCTTTGATTTTGATCTGGAAGAGCCCCTTGTTTTTTCTCCTCTTTCCTTTGACCGTTCTCTGGCTATCATGGCTTTTGGTGCAGATGTTTCGATACTAGATTTCCTCCGTATTTCTTCAGATAACAAAGCTCCCAAAACTGATTCAAATTTCAAAGAATCAGCGGTGCTCAAATTGATTGAAGTTACGAAGTGGTCCCATGACTCGGGCAGAGAACACAACAAAATTATAGCTTTGTTTCTTCCTGAATTTTAACTTCCGTATCTAATAATTGGCAAATAAGTGTCTTAAAAACATTTAAATGTTCTACAACCTTTGTACCCTACTTCATCTGAAGATTGTACAATTGTCTTTTCAAATAAATTCTATTGGTTAACGATTTTGTTATATTTTCCAGTTTTCTCATAAACCTGTAGCTATACTCGATTTTGAAGAGAACTTTATCCGCCAGGCATAACTTGATGGTACTGAGAGCTCGAGCATCCAAGTCCTCCCAGTCTGAATCTGTCATGCTAGAAGGGTTCTTCTTCACTCTGTCTAATGCTTTGTGCAACCCTGGTTACACAAGCAAATTCCTAACTTTCAATTTCCATAAAGCAAAGTTGTTCTTGCCGGTGAATTTCTCCATCCCGAACTTTGCATTCGTCATTTTAGCCATTTCTTTCTATAACATTACTAAAAATTTGCTTCTAAATTTTGCTTCTCGAGTTTATTTATGAATTTCATTTTCTCCACAATCTACTTTCAACTAGGGTTTCTTTCTGATTTTGATTTTCTAAACAAAATCTGATTCTGGTGCCTTTTTTTTAACTCTGATTTTAACTTCCAAAATTTCTTTTCAAGCTCCCTCCACAGATTCTTTAAAAAAAAAAATCTTGAAATTGCCTCAAATATACATGGAAAAAATTCCAAAAAATACTTCAAACCCTATTCCCATTATCTATTCACAAATTTACCAGTGCTCAAACAGAATTCAAATTTCTGCAAAAAAATAAATGAATACCTAGACTCTTTCTGTTGATCGAAGTTTCTTCTGTCAACTTCGATTCTCAACAATCTGCTTCGGATGCAAGTGGCGGTATCTCACACTGTTGATCGAAGTTTTTCTTCCGGCGGCAGATCTTTATCTCTGCAACCACAGTGTTCATCAACGGATCTTTGCAGTTCATTAAGGGTGTGGGGTTATCTTGGCGGCTCTCCTTTCTCGACGACAGAGATTTTTTTTTCTCTGGCTTCTATTCAATGTGACAATTAATCCAGCGAGCACGGCTTCAACGTGCAGGGGTTTTCCAAAACAACGGTTTCAATTTTTTCTGCAGCGGCAACTTCTTGTTTGACTGGCGGCTTTAAACAAAACGATTTCCTTTTTTTTTCTCCAGCGGCAGACAGCTAGACCCTTTCACTTCAGGGTTCTCTGCAGCCGCAGCAGTCACGACCATCAACGCATTTTCATTTTGACTGACAGCTTAATTTTGACTTCATGCATAAAACGACTGTGTCTTTTCTCATAACGAGCGGATCCTTCATAGCAACTTGGCGGCTGTTGTTTTCTCAACGTCGCCCTTCAACAATCCGTAACCTTGTAACCTTCAATTACGCATAGCGCATTTTCAGTCCGGCTTTGTTCAAATGACTGTTGCGTCCTTCAACGTACAAGGATTTCCTTTCTCACTGCAACGATGACTCATTTCAATAGCTACTCGACCATTTGTTGGTTTGAACAGCTCATCCCACAAGAAAAGAAATGTAAAAAAACTGAATGTAAACTGAAAGACACATAAGTAAACACAAATATTTTATGTGGTAAACGAAATATTTTACGTGGTAAAAGAAACTTCCACAGGACAAGGAATTGGAAATTTTTATTAATAAAAAATAATTCTCTATCATTCACCAATTTCATATGAGCCTCTCCTCCATTACATAACTGCTACTCTCCTCCATTACATAACTGCTACTCTCCTCCGTTACATAACCGCTATATGAATCTTGTTACAAAACTTACATACAAAATTACCTGGTAGTAATTAATAAAGATTTTACTCATAATTACATTATGTGTTGTCACATTTCCACATTGACCTCGTAACGTAACGTAAGGGATGCCTCTAGACCTAGTCTCTTAGTGATCTGAGGTTGGGCTAGTTAATTGCAAAGCTTCATTTTGACTTATACAGAAACAAATATATAATAAATAAAGTCAAAATTTTCTTTACATGGAAGGATTCCCTACTCTCATATCAAAGGCCTATTGGTGAAATGAATCATGAAGTTAGGTATATAGTTCATGAAAACAAATTAATAAAATAAAAACACAAAATACCACTATGATACAAAATAAATCAGATTAGAATCTAATATACAAAATTGAATAATCCAGGAAAAGCAATAACTAACGATGCAAAATTAAAGGAATCTGGAAAACAAACCAACCTACATTGATTAAATAAGTTGAAATGTGACATAAAGTTGAAATACTGATGTCAAGTCTTAGCTTTTGCTTAGGCATTTTATTGAGTTTTAGTTTTCATATGTAGGGTTACTCACAGGAAACATGAGAATGAAATGTTCTCATAATTTGGGGGAAAGTTCTTTCCACACTATCTTGCTTCTTTTAAGAACATTGACTAAGATGTTATTTATTAATGCTTAGGAACATTGACCAAAATGTTATTTATTGATGCTCAAGTAGCTGACACAAATGGAAATATTTCTATTCCTGAAAGGTTGGCTATGATGGCAGTGGGGAGTCCCCTGTGACTTGGCATAAAGTTCAGTGCTCACTGCTTCCCAACAGATGTCCAAGGACACGTACATCAATTCTCCTTCAACCAGAAATACTATCAGACATCTAATCTACATGGTCTGCTTGCACAACTAAAGCACTCCACCCCGAAAATGGATCCCTAAGGATATACTACAGAAGCAAAGATAACAATTTTTTATCATACCCTGTTATTAGGGAAAACTGAGACTATGCACAGGTACTCGTTCAGTGGGCATACATGTTCATAGCTTGTACACATAGCATAAATAGACAGATAGGCAAATAGACTCTCCATATCTTCTCAGCTGAAGCAGCTAGCAGTACTGAAAAATATCATTGCCAACAAAATCGTTGAAGTAGGTAAGTTACAACTTACAACTATGCATTTCACATTTACACTCAAAAAAGTAAGCAATCACTTCTTGCAATGGACGCACAAAATATTATATTTCTGCACCTGACCTACACCATACAGCACCATGGACATGAAAGCATATATTCCTCGCTTCATCCTCTCCATGCAGATATAATTTGTATGTGGCATATAGCCTTCCTCTTGCATATGGTAAGCCAAGCTTTCCACTTTTTCAAAGATTTTCTCAGTTTCAGGGTGTGATCTCTCTGCTACTACAAGTAACTGCATTCTATTCTTCACCTTAACCCAGCTACATCCTAGGCTCCTCGCTAATCCCGTCTTGCATTAACTTGCTCACCATTCCTGCGTCAACCTAGTTGCCAGCCTCAGCATTATATGTTTGATAGCACTACATCGTTTCAAGTAATTTCAGACTCTAATTCAAAAAGCTGTTGTGCCCACTGCCATGGCAGTGCTGAAAAATATCATTGCTAACATAGTCATGGATGTAGGTAAGTCATAACTAAACAATCTGATAAACTCTCAAAAATGTACATCATGACTTCTTGCCATGGATGCACAGATATATTGTTTCTCCACCTGAACATCACATGGTACCATGGACATAACGTATATATTCCTCGTTTTCGTCCTCATCATGCAAAACATAATTTGTATTTGGCATATAGGCTTCCTCTTTCATCTGATGAGCCAAGCTTTCCCGTTTTGCATAGATTTACTCGCTTTCAAGGTGTGATCTATCTGCTACTACAATAAATGCATGTTGTTCTTCACCTTAATCCAGCAACCTCCTGTACTTTTTATTAATCCTGTCATAAACTTTCTCATTATTCCTGCATCAACCCACCTGCCAGCCTCAGCATATATGTTTGCCCGCAGTACACAATTTCCAGTATTTTTCAGGCTTTAACTTAGAAAGATGTTGTGCCATGACAATATTGAAATATATCATTGCCAACATTGTCATGGAAGCAGGCAACCAATAACTAAGCAATTCTGTAAACATACAAAAATGTATGTCATGGCTTCTTCCCATGGATGGACAAAATACATTATTTCTCCACCTGAACATCATACGGCATCATGGGCATGAAGCATATATTCCTCCTCTTCATCCTCTCCATCTAGAACATAATTTGTATTTGGCATATAGCCTTCCTCTTTCATCTGATGAGCTAAGCTTTCCAGTTTTCCATAGATTTTCTCAGTTTCAGGGTGTGATGTGTCTGCTACTACAAATACATGCATGTTATTCTTCAGCTCAATCCAGCTACATCCTGGACTCTTCGCTAATCCTCTGTCTTTCATCAACTTTCTCACCATTCCTGCATCAACCCACCTGCCAGCCTCAGAATATATATTTGCCAGCAGTACATAGTTTCCAGTATTTTCAGGCTCTAACTCAAAGAGCTGTTGCGCAACATGTTCTCCTAGCTCTACGTTGTGATGGATCCTGCTTGCAGCGAGCAAGGATCCCAACACACTAGCATCAGGTTCCACTGGCATGTTCTTAACAAATTCAATTGCATCATCCAGACGGCCAGCACGGCCCAATAGGTCAACCATGCATGCATAGTGCTCCACAGAGGGTGTGATTTGGTAATCTCGACTCATGCTGTCAAAGCAACGCCAACCTTCATCTGCCAGGCCTGCATGGCTGCACGCAGATAAAACAGCAGTGAAGGTAACATAGTCTGGTTTCATGCCTGCATTTTGCATTTCATAGAATAGTGCAAGGGCGTCTTCACCATGGCCATGTATAGCATATCCAGAAATAATTGCAGTCCACAACACGACACTTTTTTGAGAAAAAATTTCAAACACTAGGCGAGCATTCTCCAGATGCCCACATTTGGCATACATGTCTATGAGAGCTGTACCCACAAAGACGTTTAATCCAAGGTCACGTTTGGTTATGTAATTGTGCATCTCCATGCCCCGCTCTAGAGCTGCTATATGAGCACATGCCGGGAGAACACTGGTGATGGTGACTGAGTTGGGTGTCTCATTGGCTAGCTGCATTTCCCGAACTAATCTCAAGGCTTCATTATATTGTCTATTTTGCGCACACCCTGCAATCATTCCATTCCACGTGCTCACATTTGGCATTTCCCCTGCAACTTTCATTTGATGAAAGAGCTGTAAAGCTTCTTCTAATTGGCCATTCTGAGCATAGCCTGCTATCATTACATTCCATGAAACAACATCTCTTTTCGGCATTGTATGAAACACCTGGTGTGCTTCCCATAAATTCCCGCACTTGGAATACAAAGTTACAAGCGCATTCCAAACCAAAACATCCGTCTGCAATCCGCTCCTGCTTATATACTTGTGAATTTCCTTGCCGTGCTGCAAATCTCCCAAGTAAGCACATGCAGGCAGAACACTGGCAATGGTAACTGAGTTGGGTTTGATACCCATCCGCTGCATTTGATGGAAAAGCTGTAGAGTCTCATTAAAATAGCCATTGTGGACATACCCAGCAATCAGAGCATTCCAGGACACGACATCTCTTTGGGGCATTTTGTCAAACATATTGCGTGCATCCTCCATACTTCGACATTTTGCATACATAGTTACGAGTGAATTACCCACAAAGATATTTGACTCAAACCCACTTGTTATTATAAAATCATGAATCTCCTTGCCCTCTTTCAGAGCTTCAAGGCCAGCACATGCCTTCAGAACGCAGGGAAAGGTATAATTGTTCGGCTGGACACCTTCCCTTTGCATACGATGATAAAACCCAAGGACATCCTCACAAGAACCATGGCTAGAATATGCTATCATCATAGCATTCCAACAGAACAAATTTTTACTTGGCACCATTTCGAAAACTAAACTTGCGTTAGACAGGTTCCCACATTTAGCGTACATGCTGAGAAGTTTGGACTCCAAGTAAACATCGGTTTCAATTCCACGAACAATCATGTGGGTATGAACTTGCTCAGCCTCTCTGAGGGCTTTCAGATTGCCACACGCCCAGAATACACAAGCATAACTTTTAGAGTCTATGCAAATTGATCTCTGCAGAACAACCAGTGCTTCTTTTAATCTGTTCTCTCTGCACAATGCACTGATATCTGTGGCATTGGCAGTGACATAGTTATTAATGTTTTGGCATTTGTCCATTGCAATTCCAATCGCAGGGTTTGTGATGGTGTTTTGCAGTAGTTTTCCATAGAAACGCCTGCTGCTGTTCTTGTGATTGGCTGCCACGGACATTGACATCGACATTGGAGTGAACGCCATGCATTTGTGGCGTTGATAATGTGGGCATATGCTTCCAATTCCGATCTTTTAAATGGTTCCATAAAGCACTGGGAATATATTGCTTCACTCAAAGACCAAACTCCTTGGTATCTGTTCTTGGCAAAAAAAAGGAGTGGACTAGAACTAGATTAGCTCCGGCCTGTCTGTGTCCCCTCCGTAGCATTCTTTTATGAATGATTTGAATCAACCTCTTCTGATATAATCTTTGTTTCGTATTTGTAAACCTAAGAGTAGCTTAATCCAACAGGAAATGTAATTCCCCTCCCATTTCTCAAAGTGCGTGATCAAATTCCCCAGGAGTGTGACAGCGGTCCCGACTCCCAATTCGAAAAATTTACATGGCAGAAAAGAACGCGTAGTTTAAATGTTAAATGTTATTGTCTTTTTGAGTATTATTTGGTTAAGTTTACCCAAAACTGTTAATTTTTTGGAATTATATGGGTGAGTGGTGCAATTTACATATAATTTGAGTATATTTTTTGGAATTATATAGGTGAGTGGTGTAATTTACATATAATTTGAGTATGTTACGTAAAATACTAAATGTGTTTATATATTTAAAAATACAATTCAAATAATAAATATTTATATTATATTTTTTTATAAATTATATTGGTTGGTTTCAAATGTCTATTTGCAACTTGAAATGTGATTAATTCAAAAGACTTTATTAAAATAAATAAATTATATATATATATATATATATATATATTTAAGGTATGAGGTGTAGATATTGATATGATTATGATTTATAAGTCATATTTTTCAGTCATCTATAATCAATGAGTTTGTGGCTAACTCAATTTACCAATATGGATAATAGAATCAATTCTGAGTTTTGTTGGTTTTTTATAACTAAATTTATGGTCAACTTTACTATGGTCCTGGGCATAAAATGTTGTCACAAATCCTTCACTTTGATAAAACACCCCAACTCACCAAGGTTGTGGTATAGGGATTGATATGATTTTGATGCATAATATCATACCTTCTAGTTATCCATAATCAATTAGTCTATGCCAACTCAATTTACCAATGTACATAATACAATCAATTTTGAGTTTACTCATTTTTGTTAACCTATTTTCTAGTCAACCTAAGTATGGTTTCAAAGTGTTGTGACAAAACCCTAAACCTAAAGCCAATGTAAAGAGACAACCATGTGAAGTGGCAAATCCCTAAACCTAACCCAAAATAAAGAGATAACCATGTGAATTGCTTGACCTCACCAATGGTAAATTGTCTCACCAATCACTTCTGATATAGGCTACTTGGTGGTTAATAACAATGATGTACCAAACCACTTGATTTAATTAGGTTGCAAATAGACAATTAAGAAATTTGAGCAAGCACAAAAGCTTTACAACAAGAACTAAATAATAGGTAAGCATGAGCACAAGTAAATTATGAATTTGACCATACAAACATCATTCAAATGGAAAGAAGTGGGGAAGCAACAATACTTATATTAATGTCCAATAGAAAAGCAAAAATAATAAGTATCCCATTGACAAAAGTGAATGGTACAAGTGCACTCTGAAGCTCTCCATGAGGTTGGTCATTTTCTTCATTGAATGCTCTCTTTAACTCTAATGGATGAAGAAACCTTCGTTCTTTGTTGAAAGAACACAAACAAGCATGAAGGCAATGAATGTTAAAAATAAAAGAGATAGATGTATGAGTTCCAAATTCATTCCTTCAACATAACCTTGTAATGTTTTCCTCCTTGAAATGCAACCATGTCGCTCTCTTTTATAGGGAAAACTCAAGCTCCAAGGGTAAACTTGCTCCAATTTGAATGTTCCACTTCTCAATGGGATCCCACCTACTTGAATAAAATCCTTAGGAGGCCAAAGAACCAAAAATTCATGAGATGTGAACTCAAGCTAGTCTTGTATGCTAGTGCATTGATGCTTAACCAACTTTGTTATTGTTGATGTGTTGCATAAGTAGCTCAATTCCCCCTTTACCTAGGTCACATGGGTATCAAAATATTATCCATGTGACTTGCACTTTTTAGTAAAATACTGACTACAAGATCAAAGAAGTAGTGGACTAAAGATTTGACTTTGTTAAATTAGGTGCCAAATAGCATTGGGGTGGTATAATGTGCCACATTGTGTCAATGATTATGCACTAGTGATGCCTTCTAGGATAACCACTTAAATGATGTTGGTGAGTGAAATTGATGTGGTAAAGGTTGCCCCCTTATGTGTGAGGTTAGGAGCACCTTGTATAGCTGAAAGGCATCATTGTTTCTTTCCTAAATGCTTATGTGAGAGAGAGAGAGCCCAAGGATGAAGGACTACTTGAGGAGAAAAAATAACTAATCGGCATTACATTTACAACTCTTTTTTATAAATTATCCAAGAATTCCGATGGTTGAAAAAATTGTCAAAGAAAATTCCAATAGGAGAAATAGTCACTTGATGCCATAGTTGAATACCATTTTCCACACTGATGAAGATAATCTCAACTACCAAGAAAGAGTGCTATATGAGGATATTGAGAGGTAACAATGGTGCCTAGGAGGGTGAAGAACCACGAAAGCAAGTATATCCATAATGATGTGGGACCAAATTATGTAGGGTGTCACCTAGAGAGTGGTTCCTATCTTGGGTGCTCTACATAATGTTGGAGAAAGAGCTATACAATTATGGGGATATCAATTAGATTTGGAACATTTTGACCACTAATGGATAAATATCTACATGAGGTGATTGATGTTGACTTCGAGCATGTGATAAATATTGAAGCAAAGAGAAATGTTATTGACTATATGTGTATGATCCTATGTCATGCATCACCTCTAAACCAATCCCCTAAAATAAATGAAGTTATGCTAATGGAGGAAGGTTCACTAGAATCGGGATCTAGGAATACCTAGAGATTGACATGATGTAAAGGGTCAACAAGTGACTAATATAAACAAGTACAATAAAACACATGTGAATGAGTTTGCAAATGAGTAGGAAACTTGGGACTTCACTTGAATGAAACATAAAGGACAACTGACCTAGGCAATATATATTTACCAAATCGATAGAGCTCAACTAGGTGTTGAGTTATAAAACCATGTAGGAGGATTTACGTAGATGGTGTATTAAGGATCACAAAGTTAAAGGTAAACGTAGGACATGAGATGGCTCATGGATAAGGATGACTAGAACAATGTATTGCAAACACAAACACTGAAAACCATAATAATGAAATTGACTAGGAAAAAATGGGTGGTATGTAATCAACTAATATAATCTATGTATATATGGGTGACTCAATATGGATGCCCCACTCAAGGGTGACAAAAAATATTAACATAAAAGAGATGCCTTTTGATGATGGAATATTGTAAGGGTTGAGCTTTTCCATATTGTTTTGTGTTTTTTAATGTTTTGTTGGTGTTTTCTCATTTTGTTTTTCACAAAAAATAAAAGAATTGGGATAAGTTATAAACAAGGATGTGAATGCCCCAAAAATGTAGCCAAGTGGTGCCAAATTACATATGTGGAAAGAGTAATGACAAATGAAGCAACCAAGGGTGGGCCCCATGCATATGTCTCATTGAATGAATGATGAATGATAAGATAAAACATATATGGTATATGGGTCATGGGTGATACAAGAGACCAATGGAATGTAGCAAATCATTTAGCATGATAACCCACAAATAATACGAGTCACTCGGGAGTTTGAGGGAATGGATCAAGATAATAACAAGCGGAAACTATAAATCTTTCTCTATAATGTAGAATATATGGACTCTTGATCCTCATATGGAATAAGTAGCATGGGTGTCAATAAGGCAATAGGGTACTAAAGCATGGCAACTCATGGAGGTGGAGTACTGTTGTTTGTCAAGAGATTGATCCAATGGTAATGAATGAGGTGACTTACAAAGATGATTTACACATTCATCGTACTATAGTTTTTAAAAATTGAGAATGTGCACCCCACACATAAATCAATTTGTAGTCTTATAAGTACTATAAGAGCCATGTCAAATTACATAAGGCCTAGCGTATTACTTATTGGTGATAAAGAATTTAATCTCTAATAGTGTTTCAAAACTTAATATCAACAAAAAATATGCAAGGTCATTAACGCATAAATTAAATAATCAAGAAAAAAATGGCAAAACTAGGCAAGCATAAACTCAACTACAAGAACTTTGAAACCTTTGTGAACTAAAACACTGTGAATAATAAAACTAGAGTTAAACCATAGATATTTCACTTGATAAATGGGTTTACCAATGTGCCAAGGAATTACCTTAAAAAACGATCAAACCTTGATGTGTGCCAAGGAACTCACTATGACTAAACTACAACAAAAGTAAATCTCAAGTAGCCATGCAAAGGATTGGAACCTGTTGTGTTGTGCAACAACCCCCAAATTTGTTTTACATAAATAACTTAAGAGATGATTGTAAAAATAAATAGGGACCCTTTAAAAAATTAAAAAACATAAGAATATAGTTTAATTTAGGGATTTTCTCAAAAATAAATTTGATTTGTTAATAAATAAACCCTCATAGCTAAAGCGATGGAGAGAAGGGCGCTCCGCACTGCAACTCTACAGGGTCTCAGGTAAAAGGCACCGACCTAATGTTGTCATTATCTTCTCGCTATCCACCTCATGTGTGAACTCACCTTGACAGCTTGCGGGCTCGCACCATTCCCCTTCTTTGATTATTACCTGCATCCCCAATTCCATTTGTAGTTGTTGGAATGGATTTGGACATTGTCGACTATTCCGCCGACCTGAATCCCTACGAGTCAATATGGACATGCCCACATGCTATGTCGGGTTCTGACCCCCATTGCTCACTGCCCCTCTTACGGACTGAACCGCTATCTGTCACTAAACCTCCTTGAACATTCGTGCCCTACCTGTCAGATTTTGCTACACTTGATGCCACATCTGAGCTTGACTGCCCTCCGTTATCACTCGCTACGCTCAACCTTTTAGTTGCTTGCATCGCTCCCTCCCCTACATTTTACTCCCTTCCATCTGTGACTCTCCAACATGTCGCATTTTCCGGCATCCCCATGACTTTTGGGCTATCTCAATCTGGGCTATCCTCTCCCAATTTCTCCACTCTGGAAAGCGTTCCTAACCCTAACCCTACCTGCCCTCCGTGTAGCTTCCCCATCCCTTCTGGCTACATTAACATCCCGGCTGCCAACCCTAAGAACGTATTGCTCTCTCCACAGGTGTTTCTACAAGGTAGAGGGGACCCCTTATGGGACCACCCGATGGCTCCACAGACTAGTAAGGCCAAGAAGGGCAAGTGTGTCAAGGCCACGGGTAAGGAAATCAATCTCAGGCTCAGGGAAGACATCACTATGGGCAAGGTGGTGGATACTGCAAATAGGGTTCTCGTGGGGTGTGTGAGGGGACAAACCTACTCAGCTAAGAGGTTCCGCCTCTGGACCATGGATATTTGGGGCACCCTCCTCAAAGAACTTCTGTCGATCACCATTCTAACTTGCGGTTGGTTCGCTCTCAACTTTCACCAAGAAGAATACATAGACTAGATTCTTTCACACTATTGGCATATTGAATTGGCCACGATGCTACTAAAATGATGGAGCCCCCTTTTTGATCTAGAATGGGAGTAGTTGGGTGAAGGTCCGATATGGGTTCATCTTCTAGGGATGCCTCTACATTTCTGGTCGAAGGATTTCTTCATTCACAATGGCAATGCATTGGGCACATATCTGGATCATGACAAGACTTACGAATCATCTGGAAATAAATCCATGCCCTGCATTCTGGTTCACCTGGACACTAGAGAAGGATTGGAGGAAAAGATCACTCTACACTAGAGGCATTTCACCCACAAACAAATCCTAGACTATGAGGGGGTCCCCTTCAGGTGTAGAAGGTGTCATAAGGTCGGGCATCTATATAAGGAGTGCCCACTTGTTTCATCGATGGCCTCTTCATCAGCAAAAGGCATTAAGCAACCACATATAGAAGAACCTCAGGTTAAAGAACAACCTTCACGCTCTGCCAATCCAACGGATATGGATGGGGACATCTCTCTGCCAACTTGCTCTGTCACTTTGCAGCTTACATCCCCACCCATGACGAGATCTCGGACTGCTACTGTGGCTGCTCTCTCCACGGGTACTCTTCCTCCTCTATGCTCTTCTATTTATTTTGAATGCACTACACAACAAATACATGTTGCTTTTGCATCCATTCCTTGTTCGAACACATCCCCTCTCACTTTTCCTCTTGATATTCCTTCATCACTTTTCTCCACCACCCCACTCGTTGTTACTGGAGTTGGCCCCATCACCCCATATGAGCCCTCCACCTCTTCTCATTCACATTCCTATAATCTCTTCTCCTGAGTATCCATTTCACCTGACCCTGCTGGATTAGATCTTTCCTCTCTTCTAGCTAAGACCAAACCCTCTTGTGGACGCCATTCTAATATTTCGAGAGAAATCATGCTTGTCGAGGTAGATGTTGCTCTAGGCAGACAATCTACCATTGATAGGGTTTTTAGATCAAATAACACCCTCATTCTGGACCTCCCATGAAGTGGTTGTCCTTCAATTGTAGAGGGTTAGCTAGCCCTACCAAAAAACTAGCTCTCAAGAGGCTCTTGGATACAGAGCCATCCGACATTGTATTTTTTCAAGAAACACTAGGGAAGGCTGAGCAGATTACTTGGATACTACAGTCTATGTTGCCTAGCTGGTGCTTTCATGCCCTAGATATTAATGAGAGATCTGGGGATATTGCATTGGGCATAAACACCCATTCCATCAACCCCATATTTGTTTGGGGAGGCCCTGGGTTTCTGGGAATGGACATTTTCTCCTCAGAGTTGGGCAGAAACCTTTGCATTGTCAATTTCTATGCACCAAATCACAATAGGATGGAATTCTAGAACCACCTATTGCAACTCTCCCTGATTAATTCTAATAATATTATTTTTGGAGGTGACCTCAATTTCACGATTGGTCATGAAGAATCCTGGGGACATCATTCGTAGTTGGATCCTCTATCAAATCACATGGATCATTTAATGGAACATCATCACCTGATTGACATCCCTATGAACAGAAAGCAACCAACTTGGCATAATAGGAGGATTGGTGATGTGGAGCTAGGAAGGAGATTGGACCAATTCCTCATCAAAGAGGACTTGCTTGGCACCCTCACAAATTTTCGTCAATGGGTTGGATTTGGGGGGATCTATGATCACTCCCCCATTTATCTGGAACTGGTTGGTCCATCCCAAAAGCCCAAAGTACCCTATAAGTTCAACTAGACTTGGTTACAGGACCCTACTTATCATAAATTAGTTACTTAGTTTTGGAGAGACCATCCTCCTACACAAGGATGGAATCTGGCAGAAGGACTTTTTTTGAATCTTATGGAACTTAAAAGTCTATCCATTCAATAGGCCAAAGAAAAACGATCCAGAGATGACCAGACTCTTTATGATATTGAACACCAACTTGCTGATTTGATAGATGACGAGGGTGGGGGATTCATCTCTGTTGAAGCAAAATCTACCCTCACTGATCTAGAGGCACAAAGATCCAAGATACTACAAGAACTATAGGAGACTTGATGACTTAGAAGCAGAGCCATTTGGCTAAAGGCAGGGGATGACAACACAAAATAATTCCACAATTATGCCAAGGGAAAGCGGGCTTGTAACACCATCTGTAAAATGCCTACTTATCATGGACAATATGCACAAACATTTCATCAGTTGGCAAACCTAGGAAATTCACATTTTCAGTAGCTCTTCAAAGCTCTGCTGGCAGCATTGCTTGCTGAAATTATTTGTATTGTTGGTCATTTCCCTCAGTTTGTTGACCAAGACATATCTGATGACCTTAACAAACCAATAACCATGGGGGAATTGGAGAGCACCCTGAAATGGTTCAAGAAGGATAAAAGCCTTGGTCCTGATGGATGGTCTGTAGAATTCTACTCAGCCTTTTTTGAGACTTTATGCTTGGATCTACTCAAGGTCGTAGAGGAATGCATAATTTTTTTGCGTACGTATGAAGCCATCAATACCACCTTTATTGCCCTCATACCAAAGGTGGATTCCCCCCAATATTTCAATGATTTTCGGTCCATCTCCCTTTGCAACTGCCTATATAGGATTATAGCCAAAATCATCGCCAACCATATTAAACCCATCCTCTTAGACAACATATCTTCTAAAAAATTTGCTTTCCTCCACAATTGACAGATCCATGAGGCAATAGGTATTGCTCAAGAAGCCCTCCACTCAATCAAACTGAAGAACCTGAAAGGAGCCAGTCTCAAAATAGACCTATCAAAGGCCTCTGATCGTGTTAGTTGGCTCTATATTAGGATGTTACTCACACATCTCGACTTCCCAATATCTTTCATTTGATGGATTATGTGTTGCATCTCTACTAGCTCATTTAGCATTCTTATCAATGGATCTGCATCCAATTTCTTCATGTTGAGAGGGGTCTCAGGCAAGGATGTCCACTTCCCCATTACTTTTCTTACTGGTCATGGAGGGATTCAGTAGGCTAATCTCACATGAGAAAAGAGGTGGGAGATTACAGGGACTCAAAATCACTTATCAATGTATCCTTACCCATCTCCTTTTCGTTGATGATGTGCTTATATTCCTCAATGGAGGCATACATGACTTTAATACTCTCTATGATGTATTGCAACTATTCTGTTCAGCCACTAGGATGGAAACCAATATACCAAAGTCCACCATCACTTTCTCGGCTTGCTCACCATAGGAAATTAGACATGATTATAAGAAGTTTCCCTTCCAATGCCTTCTACTAGAGGATGGACTAAAATATTTGGGGTTCCACATTAAATCACATGGATACAAAATTGCTGACTGGACTTGGTTGGTGATTAAGGTGGAAAAAAGGTTGATCAACTGGAACCATCGATTCTTATCCAGAGCAAGGTGATTGGTTCTCATCAAATCTTTCCTAGAAGCCACTCTGGTATACTAGATGTCACATGCCTAGATTCCACAAGGCATTCTTTCAAGAATACAAAAAAATTGCTGCAATTTCCTTTGGAAGGGGCGCAAGGAAGGGAATCCATTTGCTTAGGTTAGATGGAGTCGCATTGCACTACCAAAAAAATGGGGAGGATGGGGCCTCAAAGATCTCCCTACCTTTGCACATGAATTGGCTGCCAAATTGGGATGGCTCCTCCTAAAGTCCAGAAGTCTGTGGACATAAGTGGTCATCAATAAATACATTTGGCCCCAAAAACTCATGGTCTGGGTCCTCCTACTAGCCTGGAAAAAGAAAGGAATATCAATCATATGGAAGGTTGTAATACAAACCCTCCCTACCATCAGGAGCGGCCTAACCGGAAAATAAATGATGGAACAACAGTCCTCATTGGGATAGATCCATGGATAGGATGTGGCAACCTATATCAACTCCCTCTGACACTGGTTGCATTCCTAAGTTACAGGGGCATTAACTCGATTTCACACATTGTGGATGAACATAATTCGACTATATTCCTACAAGCTTGGAAATCTACAGCTACTTTTGGCATCCCAGATCAGTGGATACAGGATTGGGGAACTATACAAATGCCTTATCTGGATCACATGTTCGCATATTTGATGGCGACGATGATCTCATATGGGCCCCTGTAGCTCATGGAGCCTACTCTCCTAAAGAGGGATATCCCATTATTCATGTTGCACATAAACCCCCTGTTCTGGAGGGATGGTGGAGAGTGATCTGGAAGCTGAAGGCACCACCGCGAATGCGGCTCTTCATGTGGAACATCATTATGAACAAGAATCCAACAGGAATTAATCTGATGAAAATATCATTCTTGGGTCCTTCTTGGTGTGTCATTTGTCAATAGGAGGAGGAATCGAATGGTCACCTCTTCCTGTCCTGCACAACCACTCATCACATCTAGGAGCAAGTCCTTTCCTCATTGAACATGACACAGTGCTAGGATGGTCACAACAGTTGGTGGACAGTTTCCCCCAACGTGAAGAATCACAACCTCCCGCTGATTGTATGCTGGCATATCTAGTTAAGTCTGAACAAAATCATTTTTAACAATTCGCATATTTGGTGGCAATTGATTATCACTAAAATCTGCAACAATTTCATTGAAATCCTTGACGATGAACAATCCACTCCTGCTCGCTCTATCACTGTTGAAGTGATTGACCACGACCATCCATGGGCTTATTTCGACGGCTCTGCCCAAGACCAGGGGTGTGGGGGGGGGGGTATCCTGCTACACCTATCCGACAGTCACTCCTTCTGAATCTGCATGGGGCTTGGTGCTGGCACTAACAACTTTGCCGAGCTCATCACACTCTGCCATTTATTATACTTTGCATTGTATCATAACTGTAGACACATTCAAATCTTTGGGGATTCTAAGATTGTCATCAATTGGTTCAATTTCACATCTTCTTGTCATGTACATTCTCTCAAGAACATTTTGGATGATGCATTGCATTTAAAATCACAATTTGAACAGATTACATGTCTCCACATTTACAGGGAGCGCAACTAGGTTGCAGATCAGCTTTCAAAGGAGGCAGCGCATCAACCTAGGGGTGAATGGTTGATCCAGGAAAAGAGGGAGGAAGAGATCTTCCAATATTATCACATGACATATATAGACCGGATGCAATAGTGGGCTGATAGACCCTAATTACATAGTTTTTATGATCTTTAATATCTCATAAATTTTGCAAAGCAATTTTGAAATTTTTGTATAAATATTTACTGAACATTGAAGGTATACCCTTAGTGGGCACTTATGTACAAACCTGTATATTTTCATGGCTACGACCACACATACAACATATGCTACCGACATCTATAGCATGTAATTTTCCATTTATAATAGAAAATTATGATTTTTGCCACAGGAAAAAAATAAACCCTCATTAAGGTTTGAATGACTTAAATAAGGCTTACCTTAAAAGAAAACTCGACAATATCGCATATTGCAAAGTTAGAATGAATAAATTTTCATTTACCCATAATGACTTGTGATTGCGATAATAGATAGCCCTTGGGAACCAAAACATATTTATCCTTTAAAAAGCTTAAGTATTAATGGAAATCCTTCATAGGAAAAAACTCCACACATCACAATATTATAATAAAAATGGTGTCATAAAGACCGAGGAACATTTCGACTGCGAAATGTGATAACCCACCGGACTTGATGAAGCAATAAAATATACTCTTTAAAAACAAATTGTGTCCAGATAAATCGCAAGAGTACCAATATGATCTCCGCTTATATCACTCCAAATTGCTCCGATTTCGATAAAGTTGTTTTTTAAAGACCACGTCCTAAGGAAAATCATAAAGCTAAAACAAAAGTTGCACCTAATAATAAACCTATGGGCTCGCTATAGTGCCATGTCAACTATGGCAATCACAATCACTAAAATATTTTGGCCATATCTATTCTCTACTACTCCCAAAATTGTCGATTGTGATATTGTGATAATGCGAATATCGCAATTGCACATCTCTCACACCTAATAAACCGATACAGTGATATCGCTATCGCATATCGATGGGGTACTTAAAGATAGTATTATTTACCGTTTGAAGAGGTTTTGCAATGCGATATATTAATGAATAATAAATAAACCACAAGAAACCATGATTTCGGTTATTAAAGGATTCTAATGGTATTTATGATACAAAGCCTAAGGAGATTTGATGACCTGTTTGGATTAATTCACATTTAAGATTCCCTTTCCATCATTTCAAAACCTTATGTGATTGAATTCTTCTACGTTTAACTCCTATTTCTCTTCATCTCTCTACATTCTCAATTTGTAGGTTTTTCCCGAGAGAAAATTGCGTAACAAAATGACTAAGTCTAAGAAAGGAAAGAAAGCCAGCAAAGCCACACAATGTTCTACATCTGATGTAACAAAAATGCCTCCATTATTCTCAAATACAACATGCACTATCAAGAGCGGTACTTCCTCATGGGAAACCATGTACCACTTGCTGGAGAGTGAGGGTCCAAGGATAATCCAGAGTAAAGCAACATCAGATGCCACTACCTCTTTGGAAGCCTCTCACTTTGAAGCTACAAATTATTTCCTACACAGAATTGTTGCTACATCGAATATTTTACCATACACCAATACGGTAAAATGGATAATAGACAATATTGGCATTTTTGACCGTGCATTCTAGACTTCAAGGCAAGAGGTTATTAATTCCTTCACAGCAGAAGACCTGAAGAGAATGTATCATATACTAGACCCACAAAAGGTATATGATAAAGCATTCCTCGAGCATTTCGCAAAAGATAATGAGGAACCATCAGACCCAATTAGGCAAACAAATACAAACAAAAGAAATCGGGTATGTATCCTATAGCATCTCTCGTTTCTCCTTACTCTTAATATTGTCGCAGCTATGATGTGTAGATTATTTGGGTATGCCGATACAACCAAGTTTTCTGTTGAGTGGGTTCCGCTAATAGATGCAGTAGTAAACTCTTTTATAATGGATTGGGGTACTATCTTGTCTAACAACCTTTCCTTACAAATTTGGGAATATACGCAAAAACGATTTGTCACCACTAGAACAGTCCCACCATTTTTTATGCGTGCCTACATTATGGATGCAATCTATTTCACCACTAATTTCCCAACTATGGGGTGGAAATGGACTATTCAAGATCCTACCCCAATTCACAAATATCACAAAGTCCTATGGGAATCCAATTTAAACTCATTTCTACAAAATCTGCCAAGGGATTATGCTACCCATCCACCAAGCTGTTTATGACAAGAAGGCCCAAGGTAATCTGATGAAGCCAATATTGATATTTTACCAGTAGGTAGGTGGTTTGGGGAAGAATTTTTTACTTATGTTTGATTCTTTGGAAGCATAGCACCTCCCCATGTTCTTCCATGGTATGTGCCAGACAAACTACTTGCTAGAGAAATTACTTACGAAACTGTAAGGGATGGGATAACCAAGACCCTTAAATAATTTTAAAAGTCTATTTGGCCTTCCTTTCCCCTCCAATGCGATGTCTATGCATTACACAATTTCAAGCATGTTGCGCTTGAAATCGATCACATCACTTGTTTAAATCTTGCCACTATTCCTGGCAGACAGTGTGACCCCAACAAGGTCACACAGAACATTACTACTTCAATTAAAATAAGACAATTCAGCCATGAGGAGGATGATTTGGATGACTTGTTTCAGTCAACCGAGTTGTTTTCACAAGTAAAACATTTGGCTACTATGAGATTCAACCCACCTTTGGCCTGTTTCCCTAGTACAGGAGGAAAAGGTTACAAAAGGTCCCTTTGGATCTATTAGAAATCCCTAAGCCAAATGCTAAAATGGAACATAGCTCAAGCAAAAGTTTGGAAAAAGGCCTAGAACACAGTTCTAAGCATGATTCACAAAGGAAATCATAACAAGGTTATGAACAAACCTTAGCGCAGAAATCAACCCAGAATTCATCGCAAAACTCACAACATGACTCAGAGCATGATTCACGGAAGAACCTAGAGAAGAGCCTGGAGAAGAGTCCTGAAAAGGATACTAAGAAGGAATCTGAAAACGCCTCAATAGAGAAAGAAGTGGAAGATGTTTCCATTGAAGTACATATAGATGAAACCCCCTTAAAAAATAAATTGGATGAGGCATGGAAGCAGTTTGACGAATAGCTAAGAGGACAACAGGGGGAAAGGATGTTGAAATGGAAACAACATTCAATACACCCAAAAACACTGGAGAAAGATTGCTCACTGATAGGGTTACTGACATAGTTGTCACCACAGAAGAGATTGAAATCATCCTGACCTTCCCTTCAACAGAAATTGTTCTCAGAGTGGAGGCAATTCCTCCTCTTATTGTCTTTTATACTCTAAAGCATCGGGTTGTAGCAAAAAGATAGAGGAAAAGGAGGAGAACAAGACAATCCTCAGTGATAATTACTCATAATGAACCAATGGATGTAGTATGGAAGGACACCCCCATGGATGCTTCAGACAGTCTGACCAAACTGTCACAGTATGCAGGTGCTTATGCATATGCCACTATTGAAAAGGCAGTGGAAGTCAAACAACTGGTAAGGGAGAAAGATGAAAGGATACAAGAACTAGAGGAATAGTTGGACAAAGAGAGATAGAATGTAGACCATCAAATGTAGGCATAAATGGCCCAATTACAATAGAGTTTTGACTAGTTGAAACTCCAGTATCAAGTAGAAACAAGTGCTAAAGATAGTCAAATACAACAGCTGCAATTTTCTATAGATCAGTTGAAAGATAATCCTAAGATTGAGGATTTCATAAAGAGACATTAGAACTCAATTCCTTATTATCTAAGCAACAGGCAACATTTTGTCAGAATATATCAGTCATCAATCCAATGTGCAAGCAAAGTTATTTACTTATAAATCAAGCATTCGATCTGAGGATCACATTCAATGAGATTAATGAAAAGATTTGAGGGTATATTACATGGAAAGATACTCCAAAGGGCAAAGCAACAGAGCTTCCCAGGATAGAGGAATCTCATAAAGACATCCTCTATACCGATTGGGATATTCAACTAAAGCAGGCAGAAAGAGCAGTTTCAAGAGCGACTGATGTTGCAAATAATATCATTGAGATCATCAACGATAATCTTCACAATGCAAATTTGATATGGGAATGCCCACCTGGGAGTCTCCTTGAGATCAAAACCTTAGAAACACACTAGCAAGAGAATTTCATAGCAAGATAAGTGGCAATTAAATAGCTGACAAAGCTTGACTGGGAAGTATATTGGAAATATCTGATGAAGCCACATAGTCAGTGGCTAATGTTGCATTTCCTCGCTGACTCATCCATGCATATGCTTCCTACTCTTTTAGATGCAGTGTATACATGATAGTTGCACATGAGGACATGTCAACCTACTAAAGTCAAGACGATGATGGATATCTATGAGCTTAGACAAGAATGAAGGAATAGACATCGTTACATGTTGGAGCTCGTCATTTTAATATTTCTGTTTTATGTAATTCTGTCACTTATTTTAAGGAGAGTTGTTTAAACCTCCTCAGAACTTTATGTAATTTCTATTTTAGTATTTTTTTTATTATATAAATCCTTTCATGTCTTTGAAGAAGGGGTCCCGAATTTTATAAAGAAACACTTTAAAAGCTTGCACTTATGTACTTTAATTCTATCTTAGGAGAATCCTTGGATCAGAGTTCTGAGGTTTTGTGAAGAAGGCTTTTGGATGCTTGCACTTTTGTACTTTTGGAAACCATCTTAATGAAAAAGACTGGACTGGAGCTATTATGTTCATGAGCAGATTTATATGCATCGGGTATTTCTATAATTGTGTATTGATTTGTTTTATGAATTGATAGTCATTTTCCTTTATATTGTTTGTCACATGTATCTTTTTTCATGCAGTTATGTATTCATTCATTTCTAAACATGCTTGGACTGCTATTTTTAATGCAATGGTGAGCAAGTGTTTAAACGATATTTGATGCGATATATGTATATCAATTATTTTAATTAACTATTTAATCAAAATAATTATTTCAAAGGGTTTTCAATTCTGTTAGTATTTGATTAATCTTCATTATCGTGTACTAAAGATAATCGTTGTAGATTGCACAAGTATAAGTAAAATCCAGGTAATATATAGATAGGTTACATATATATGTATTTCAATTGAAAACCACCCCATCTATAACTTAATTTTTGGTAATCAAACATCCTATCCATCCTATCACACTTTTATTGGGAAAATGGTCCCATTATATCCAGTTAGAGCCACTAATCCAAATGGAATAGGGATGTTATTCAAGTCCCCGACCAAGTGGTTTCCCCCCATGTTGTTGTAGCGATTTTCGAGGCTTCAACATTCTGGCGCTAGAAGGAGGGCCAAGACTATGAATGGAAAATAGAACTCAATCTAAATTAACAAGCCATTCCAAGAGTCACTCCCCCTCAAGATCAACTCCAACTTCTGGATCCTAATCTAAAACTCTTATTTCTAGATCAGAAGTTGAGCAGTCACCCTCGAAATCTCCTAGAACAATTCCTAAAGCACCTTCTTCAGATTACAATCCTAAATCACTCGAGATCTAGACTTTAATAAATAAATTAGAGTAAATCTCTATTTCAGCATAAAATCATATGCCATCTGAAACATTTAAAGGAAGTATAGCTTCTATTTTTCAACCCACTCAGATTCTAACCCGTTCTCAAAGTGAGAATCTTGGGGTTCCTCTATTTAAATTTCCTCTTCCTTCTTTCAGAAAGAATACTAAGAAATCTGAGTCGCAAACATCAAATAGTGAGGTTTTTTCAAATTCCCCTCCACAAACACCTTCATTCCCTCCATTCATTCCTCTTAATATCCATTCTTCTGAAGGTACTAGTGCTAGTTCATCCAGCTCAAGTACACAACCTACCTCTTCTTCCACACAAACTCCCTCAATATCCACTTCCCCTCAAATTCCAATAATGGCAGGACAACAATCACTACAACAACCACAACCACCACCACTAGTCAAACCATGGGCCAATCCTGGTGCTATACAAATGGCACCACCTCTCCATGATTTGCCTAAGAATCCTGAAAGATGGCTGCCAAAATTTAATCCTGATGATGGATTTCCTGCTGAGGAACATCTCCATAATTATATGTTAGCTATTAATCTTAATGGAGTGGCTGAAGAAGATTGTGTAGTAAGATTATTTCCCTACACCCTTTAAGGATCAACAAGCTCATGGTATTTTTCATTACCACTAGGATCTATTACTAATTGGGACATGTTTGAAGAGAATTTTTTAGCCAAATTTTATGATGATCACACAATCGCATCCCTTATCAATAATATTTCTAATTTAAAAGCTAAATCAGGTGAAAATATCAAAGATTTTAATTCTAGATTCAATAAATTGATAAACACAATCCCAGCCACATCAAGCCCTAGTGTTGATGTCCAGATCCAGTGGTATATCTTGTCTCTTCCTTCCAATATTTTGATTTTTGTAGATAGAGCCAATAAGGCTGCTTTGGTAGAAAACATGAAAGAAGCCCTGTCTGTGGAAAAGAGAATAGTTGCATTAGAAAAGAAGACAACCTAGGAAGATAGAAAAATGAAAAAGGTTACATTTAAGGATGAATCAAAGAAGAACACCCATAAGGATCCTTTTGATCTTGAAGGCCTACAAAAAGTCGTTAAAACCATGCTAAATGAAATGGTAGAGATTAAGAAACAGGTAGTTGAATCCTCTTCTAAGAAACCTTTTAGATCCTTCAATAGGAATTGGGCATCTAATCCTCAGCCACCAAACACAATATCCATTGTTGAATCTAATTTAGAAGAAGAGGAAGAAGAAACTTCATTGACTGATGAAGAGATTGAAGATGAAGAATTGGTTGAAGTACATGGAATGTGGGATTTCATCCTCCCTGTTTCCGATAATGAAGAAGAGCAAGAAGCTCTACCTATTAGCACTAGGAGTAAGGGCCCTACTGATTCAACACAATCAAATCAAAATAAAAAACCCTCAACCTCTGCTACCAAGGAAAAAGTGGCTAGTAAAAAATCTTCTCCCAAATCTCCTCAACCAACTCTATCCTCATCTAATCCCCCATCTTCATCTAAAACCTTGGTACTTATTGACACCATGGAGTATAAAATAGTGGAGTACATGAAGAAAACCAAAGCAAATATCTCCCTTCATGAGCTTAGTAAGCTTAAACATCAGCAAAAGATATTACTGAAAGAATTGAACACAGTTCCCAGTTCTCCTCTTCCTACTACTGTGATATCCCAAGTTTCTAGAGGAATGGGAAAACCTCCCAATGATTCATCAAATAAGGTCGATCCTATTGATGCTATCTTAATTGGTGACAGATCCAATTAACATACTCCCCCTTTCCTCTGGACTTATGAAATCTTCAATAAAAAATTTCAAAAACTGCTTAATAGACTTAGGGGCTTCTTCAAACATAATGTCGAGAACAATCTGCACTAAATTAAATGTTTCACCCCAAAAACGGTTGTTCACATTGTGCAACTTGACAAAACAAAAGTTGAGGTCTTAGGAGAAATGAATTCAGTCACTATTAGAATCTCTTCTAATCCGAAATTTTGTCAAGTAATTGATATATTAGTTGTTGATATTCCTGAGTTCTATGGTTTAATTCTTAGTAGAGACTGATCTGAAAATCTCCACGGCTATTTTGCAACAGATTGGTCTCACATGTGGCTCCCTTACAATGGGAAGCCATATCAAATTAGAATTGACTGAGAAAAGCATCTGAAGCACACAGTAACTGATTTTGAATTTGAAAATGAGCCAGTGGATTTTAACAATAATATCATTGGAAACTACTCTACCAAATCCTTTTTAGGAAATTTCAATGCATAGAAGCCATCTTTTTTGGATAACTCTGTTACTTCCCAAATTGAGAACTTTTCTCAAACAAAATCTTCCAGATGTATAAATCTTGTAGATAAACCATTAGTTAAAACATTTTTTTGGACATTATGTTTTGATGGATCTAAATCCAATGATGGTGCAGGAGCTGGTTATATATTAATTAGTCCAAAAGGAGAAAAAACCATGCTAGGATGTAGGTTAGAATTTGAATGCACAAACAATATTGTTGAATATGAGGCACTGATTCAATTTTGTATAAAGCAATATTCCTTGATATCAAATATCTTCAAGTTTTTGGAGATTTAGAAATTGTTATCAAGCAACTAAGAAACACCATACATTGGCTCTTTGGACATTTAAAACATTACCAATCATTAGTCCAGGATCTTACTTCAGATTTTTTAGCATTCAACATCTCTCCTATACCTAGATTTCAAAATGCAAGTGTTGATCTTCTGGTTAATATAGCATCCAAGCTTATACCATCAGAAGATTACAATCCAGATAAATTTTCCACAGAATTAATTTTTCGACCATCCATTCCAAATAATGTCACCAATTGGCAAGTCTTTAATGATGATGAGGATATCATAAGCTTTCTGACATCTGAAGGGTCATATTACGATCATGTAATTGATGAGAGTGAGCAAGATAATAAGTTAAAACAGAAGTCCAATAAGAATCCCATACCTAAATCTGTGGTAAAAATTGAGGATATTTATGATCTTAAAGACAGATTTAAGAAGGTTACTAATTCTAAACTCCAAAGTTCAACCTTAAGGTTTGAACTAGTAAACCTTGGAACTAATATCAAACCTTAAAACATAAATCTAGGACTTGGTCTCTCTCTTGAGGAAAAATCAGCCTTTATTCATTTGTTAAAAAAGTATAAAGGTATCTTTGCTTGGAACTATGATGATCCCAAAACATATGATACCTCCATCATATAACACACTATTCCCATGATATCCGATGACAAACCTGTACAACATAAATTAAGGAAAATTCATCCCAATTTAGAAAGGCAAATAAAATTTGAGCTGAATAAGCTCCTTAAAGTCAAAATTATCTTTCTTGTAAGGCATTCAAAATGGGTTCCAAACTTTGTACCTGCCAGGAAGAAGAATGGTGACATTCACATCTGTATAGACTTTAGAAATCTCAACAAATCTTGTCAAAAGGACAATTCCCCATTACCATCCATGGAACAAATACTGCAATCAATAGCTGGTTCATAACTAATGTCTTTTCTTGATGGACTTTTAGGATATAACCAAATTCTGGTTCATCCAGATGATAGATTAAAGACTACATTCAAGACAAAATGGGGAACCTATGCCTACCATAAAATGCATTTTGGATTAATCAATGCAGGAGAAACTTTCCAAAGAGCTATGGATATAGCCTTCAAAGGTCTGATAAACAAAACTGATGTAATTTATTTGGATGATATAACTGTTTATTGTAAGAAGAGAAATAACCATTTACATGACTTAAATAAGATCTTTGAATGTTGCAAAAAGTATGGAATTTCATTAAATCCAAAGAAGTCTTATTTTTCTCTAAATGAAGGTAAGATTCTAGGGTTTATTGTATCCAAAAAGGGCATTTGTATTGATCCAGACAGAATAAAAGAAATTTCTGAAATTTCTTTACCCCATAATAAAAAATCTATGCAGTATTTTCTAGGTCAGATAAATTTTGTTAAAAGATTTGTCCCTGACTTTTCCCAAATTGTTTTACCATTACAAACCATGATTAAGAAAAAATCAATCTTTAAATGGGGACATAATGAAAGAGAAGCTTTTGATTTAATCAAACAAGCTATTATGAATGCTCCCTCTTTAACAACTCCAAATTTTTCTAATCATTTCATCTTGTATACATTTGCTTCTGAAACATCTTATGTTGTTGTTTTAACGCAACTTAATGATCAACAAATTGAAGCACCCATCTCTTTCTTTAGTTCTAATTTTCAAGGTGTTGAACTAAATTATTCAGAGGTGGAGAAACAAGCTTTTGCTGTTTTCAAATCTGTAAAGCACTTCAGGCCTTTTCTCCTAAAAACCCATACTAAAATAATAGTCCCATTCTCAGCAGTGAGACAATTACTTATGCAAAGGGAAGTAGGAGAAAAAAGGGAAAATTGGGTAACAACTCTGCAAGAATATGATATTGACATTAGACTAACCAAAATTGTCAAAGGACAAGGTTTTTGCAAATTTCTTACATGAGATTCCAACCTACCAGCAGATGAGGACTCAGGTAACACTGTACATATATCAGAGGTAAGCCTAAACAATTTAGAGTCTCAATATGCTGATCTTCTTTTCTATTTGACAAATGGATACGCTCCCTCTGAACTCAATCATAAAAGGAAAAAGGCTTTAATATTGAAAGAAAATCAATATGAAATCATTGATGATGTGTTATTCAGGAGAAATTATGATTTTGTATTATTAAGATGCCTTGAAAAGTCTGAAGCACAAAAGGTTTTGCAGGAACTCCACGATGGACCAGCTGGTGGAAATTTTGGAGGAGATACTATTGCACATAAGATCCTACATGATGGGTACTATTTTCCAACCTTGTTCAAGGATACCCATGAATACGTGAGGAAATGAAAAATATGTCAAACTGCTGCTGGGAGACAATGAAAACATGCCTTACCTCTACAACCAGTCAACATTGAACAACCTTTTGAACAATGGGGATTGGATATCATAGGTGAGATTGTTCCTCATTCCTCAAAGCAACATAAGTATATCCTTACAGCTACAGACTATTTTACTAAGTGGGTGGAAGCAATTCCACTAAAGGTAGCCAATTATGATGTTATCATTGAATTCATTGATCAATTCATTATTACTAGATTTGGCTTACCAATTGCACTTATGTTTGATAATGCATCTTACTTTTCAGGAAATAATATGACTGAATTTGCTCTTAAGAGGGGTTTTAAACTTAAATACTCTGCTAACTACTACCCTCAAGGAAATGGTTTAGCAGAATCAACCAACAAGAACCTCATAAGGATTATTAAAATAACTGTTGATCAAAGCCAAAAGAATTGGCATAAATATTTGACATTTTCTCTATGGGCAGATCGAATAACCTAGAGGGCCTAAATAGGCACTTCTCCATTCAATCTAGTATATGGAAAAGAGGTTATCATCCCTTCAAATCTAGCTATTACCTCATTAGCCCTAGTCCAATTCATTGAAGACACACATTATTCTTATTTACAACTAAGAAAATCTCAAATTCCTAAATTAGAAGAAGAAAGGGAGAAAGCCAAACTTACACATAGTCGCCATCAATAGCTAGTCAAGTCTTCTTTTGATGCAAGTTTTGTTTCCACAAAATATTTTCAAATTGGAGATCTTGTGCTTAAATGGGACAAAACACATGAGGAAAAATGAAAGCAAACTAAATTCCAGAAGATTTGGCTTGGACCATTTCAAATTGATGAACAAGTAGGCCCATCAACATTCATATTGCAAGATTTATTAGGAAAGAGAGATTCTCTTCCTGTCAATGGGCTTATTTTGAAAAAATTATTTTCTTAGAAGACAACATCTTCTACTATAACATTATTGCATTTACTTGTTGTGTTTTCTTAGAAAAATAATGTTAAATAACATCACTTTTGGCTTTAAAATAAAATCTCTTGAAATATTTTAATCTTTTTCTTTGAAAGTAGAAATTTTTAAGGAAATGATCACAACATTGGAAAATTCACTAAGTATCATAAAACTTTGAAATTTTCTTTTCCATTGAAGTTATAAATTCTTTGAAAACCTCAACTTTATAAAATCCTTTTATTCTATTATCAGTCAAGAAATGTTAACTTTAACAAAGTAAAGACTATTTACAGCTAAGCATCTCTAACTCTAAAATTGTCATCCAAAACTCTTAAGGAGTCAATGATTCTCCCCATCCATTAACTTTACTATTTTTAGAGTGTAATTCAAAAACATATTAACCTTAAAAGAAAAGGGGTCTCTGTTACACAATATTTTGTCATGCCTCCTGCACTTCCCTATGACATACCCTGATGTTCCCAAAACATGATCATTATACAATATACTCATCCATGTATACAGCTTAGATCCCTCCTTTAGCTTTGTATGGAAAATATCTAGAGCTTTCCTTGAAGAAATGGCTCTTGAAACCCTAAAATGAGAGTCATTGCCCTTATGAAGCTCAAAACCGTGATGATCACCTATTGCACCTTGTTAATCCAGTGATGGCATCGCTTTGTTCTCTCTCATACTCGCGATGGTCTCAAAAAGGAAGTTTTCCCAAAGAGGATGAGAAGCTTCGTGATCTAGAAGCTTCCAGAGCGACGAGCTGGAGGTGGTTTCACATAGATGAGGTCAAATCCTCCTAATTTGACCTCTTGGTCTCATCCCTATGAGCTACCTCCTTAAGATGTGGGCCTAGGCCCTAATCCTACCTTTTGAAGAAGCCTAACTCCCTCTCCCAGCCTATAAATTCCCCCTCTACCATTCCCAAATGGTTGATCTATGTCCATTTGCACCCGTATGCTGAGCTTGTGCTTAGAGGTTACTCATTAGACTTGGAGAAGGAGCGTTGGACAATGGAGAGTTTCTTGGCCTGGACTTGGATTACCACTTAAGGAGAGCCTTTCAACACCAAGGCTATGGTTGTAAGCTTCCCTTTATTCTTTAAATAGTAATACAACTGCTGGTTCATCTTCCCAAAATATATATGTTCATGTATGTATTGGTTTGGCATTCTTTGATCAACGAAATGGGTTATTATTGGATTTTCTATTGGTTTTGGCATGCTTTGTTGTCTCTTGATCACTTGTGCAGGTACATAAGTGCTAAAAGAAGTAGGAACAAGTCCGTGACACAAGCGGTTTGAGGATCTCAAAAAAGGAAATCAGATTAGCATTAGAGCAAGGTAGGCTACCTCTCTTGTTCTACTTTTCAATTATAATCTAGGAAGATGTCTAGTTGATTGTCCCTTCAGTTGCTAGACCCACTCATTGGGCTAGAGGGATAGTCTCTGTCTATAGAGAGGATTAACCTTGTCAACAGTCTCATCCCGAGCCTACTTACCATGTTCATAGGGAAATAATAGAATAAAATTACCAACACTGAATACCAAACCAGGGTAATGGCTTATGATTATTTTAATCTTAAGACAAGGGGTCTCATCACGAGCCAACTTGTTCATTTCAATTACAACCAGTGAATGACATTGTCACTTTCTGGTCACCAAACTAGGACAATGGCTTTTGGGTAATAAAAAATTGTTAAAAGAAAACTAAATAAATAAAAATGAAAGAATGAAATATATATATACTTTTGAAATTATCTCTAAAGACTGCACCCTTATATGGATGGGATTCTGAATCATTGATGGTTAAAAGGTAACCCTGTCAAGGCTATGAACACCTACTGGCAGCAATGGCTCCACCTGTGACAAATGAGTATATTAGAAACACTGAGTTTTGAAAGCCCCCTACTTTATCTTTACAACTAATTAATGACTGACATAGACAAAAAGGATTTTCATCTATAAGAGGATATAAAAAGAATTATAATTAAGTGAGTTTTTTATATTCAGAGTAATGTTACTTATCTAAATATTTCGAAAATATTTTTCCTTTCCTGAATTATTTTTACTTAGAAAAAGTTTTAGAATTTCATTATTATCAGAGATAAATGATTCTTCCAGTGAATCACCAATTGTTGTGTTGTGCAACAACCCTCCCATTTATTTTACATAAATAACTTAGGAGATGATTGTACAAATAAATAGGGACCCTTTAAAAAATTAAAAAACATAAGAATATAGTTTAATTTAGGGATTTTCTCAAAAATAAATTTGATTTGTTAATAAATAAACCCTCATTAAGGTTTGAATGACTTAAATAAGGCTTACCATAAAAGAAAACTTGACAATATCGAATATTGCAAAGTTACAAGGAATAAAATTTCATTTACCTGTCAAGACTTGCGATTGCAATAATAGATAGCCCCTAGGAACCAAAACATATTTATCTTTTAAAAAGCTCAAGTATTAATGGAAATCCTTCATAGAAAAAACTCCCCACATCACAATCTTATAATAAAAATATGTATCATAAAGACTGAGGAACATCCCGATTGTGAAATGTGATAACCCACTAGACCTGACGAAGCAATAAAATATACTCTTTAGAAACTCATCGCGTCCGGATAAATCACAAGAGTAAGAATATGCTTTCCGCTGATATCATTCCAAATTGCTCTGATTGTGATAAAGTTGTTTTTTAAAGATTGCGTCCTAAGGAAAATCATAAAGCTAAAACAAAAGCTGCACCTAATAATAAACCTATGGGCTCACTACAGTGCCACGTCACTTATCGCAATCACAATCACTAAAATATTTTGGCCATATCTATTCTTCGTTACTCCCAAAACTGCCAATTGTGATATTCTGATAATACGATTATCACAATCGCACATCTTCACACTTAATAAATCGATACAGTGATATCGCTATCACATATCAGCGGGGTACTTAAAGATAGTTTTACTTACCATTTGAAGAGGTTCTGTGATGCGATATATTAATGAATAATAAATAAACCATACGAAGCCATGATTTTGGTTATTAAAGGATTCTAATGGTATTTATGATTTCAAAGCCCAAGGCAATTTGATGGCCTATTTGGATTAATTCACATTTAAGCTTCCATTTACGTCATTTCAAAACATGATGTGCTTGAATGCTTTTGCGTTTAAATCCTATTGCTTTTCATCTCTTTGTATTCTCAATTTGCAGGTTTTTCCCGAGAGAAATTGCGTAACAAAATGACTAAGTCTAAGAAAGGAAAGAAAGTCAGTGAAGCCACACAATATTCTACATATGATGTAACAGAAATGCCTCCATCATTCTCAGATACAACATGCACTATCAATAATAGTAATTCCTCATGGGAAACCATGTAACACTTGCTGGAGAGTGAGGGTCTAAGGATAATTCAGAATAAAGTAATAACAGACTCCACTACCTCTTCAGAAGGCTCTCACTTTGAAGCTGCAAGTTCTTTCCTACAAAGAATTTCTGCTAGACCGAATATTTTACCATAGACCGATATGGTAAGATAGATAATAGACAATATTGTAACACCTTCTAGGGTAAATGTGCATATAAAAAACATAATAGGAACATAAATACAATAAACATATCAACCATCAAAATCCATATATACATCAATACATTTGCACATGAAAATCAAGGGAATGAATTTTTGCATTAATAAATGTAATGAACCAACCAATGATGGGACTACCACATTCCACCTGACCATAGATTTCCTGAGCCAAGTATTTCTTCAGCTAATCACCCCTGTGCCATGTTCCAAGAATGAATGTGGGATCCCAGAGAACACATCAATCAAAACTCATCCAGGGCTTCTAGAGGCCACCCAACTCAACCCATTAAAGAGTGATTCCACCTCACGGTCAGAAATCACCAAAAACCATCATCAGATTGGTCTCCATCCAAGCCTTCCAGGGCTTCCAAATCATTTGTCCAACCAAGGCTTCCAGAACTAGTAACTCAACCCACAACTTATACAAGGCTTCTAGAGCGTTTTTCCAACCAACGCTTCCACGACTAGTAACTCAACCCACCAAGGGCTTCAAGAGTGTTTGTCCAACTAGGGCTTCCAGGACTAGTAAATCAACCCAAGCTATTACAGAGCTTCCAAAGTGTTTGTTCAACCAGGGATTCCAGGACTAATAACTCAACCCAAGCTAAGGAAACATGAGAACCAACCAAAACAAAGCAATGAAAGTAAATCAACAATCAGCATGGCTATCCAGGAAATGGAAAGGCTAGGCAATCCACTGTCATTCCCATCCATCCTCCATGCTAGTGACATATCATAACCAAGAAACCACATGCATGTGCCATGCATGCTAAAACTAGTGAAGAAATCATACATGCATCTCGGTGCCTGCGAGCAATCTGATGTAGCTTCTAATTTCGATGCCCTCTTGTGATTTCTTGCTCTTCCTTTGCCTTCTTGATCCAAGAATCCAAGTATGCCACACCCACCAAGAGTGCTCTAAGAAAACACTAAGTCTCCAAGAATATGAGAGAGAGAGAGAGAATAATGAGAGAGATCCCAAAACTAAACTGACAAAAGATTCACAGTGAAAAGAAAGAAGCTTGCCAACTAATACTCAGAAGCCATTTTATGAATGAGGCCTCTATTTTCTTCATTTTCCATTATTTTCCTTCATTTTCCTCCTCACATGCAACCTATGACCTTTCACCTCCTTTTTCTCCTAATTTCCATTATTTTCCTAAATAAATGTGCCAAAATACCTTTTTGCCTCTTGAATGCCTTAGCCATTGCCTTTGCCAATTTCCTTAGCCATAAAGAACCAAATGAACACCCCCTAGGATGTCTTTCCCACCATTCATCTTGGAATACATGTCCCATAATCTGTGGTATTTATATATTTTTACATGGAATTTTCACCAGAGCTGTTACAAAACCCTCCCCCTTGGGGGAACGTCGTCCTTGATGTTCAATGACACCTTAACCAACAAGACTGTTGAAAAAAAACATATTGTGCATGGAGATTTATAACATAGCTCGTTGCAGTATTTATAATGAATGACCTACTCAAAAGCAAAACATTGTGACAACATGACCAAATAACAATCATATCACATACTGGATATGACAATATTTACAATAACCATATATATACATATGCACATCCACTTAACCAAAAAATAAAGGATATGATGCTCATATCAATCAATAAGGGAATCCAGAGGCTCACACCTCCACCCTTAAAGTAATACCAGGATTCACCTCCTTCTGAAGAAGTCTAGAATCCACTTCAAGGTCAAATTTGCATCTAATGTCTAGCGCTATAATCTTGCGCCACTTGTCCTCTCAGGGAATAGTTACCAGCTCATTGTTCAGGGTGCACTCCAAATGTGCATATGATGCCATCTGACAATGCTAATGACCAAAACAAATCCATCCGTGGACTTCCCTTCTCTGCTACAAAGTCCCTCGGGAATCTGGTCACCCATTCTGTGCAGCCACTCACCTTCCAAGTTCCACTGGCACCCCCATCCTGGGTAGTCCATCCCTTGGAAAGGCTTCCTTGCATCAAAAGATACAAAAACCAAGGCATATCCTTGCCTTAAACCCATCATACCGATCATAGCATGCTCATGGAAATCAATGGACACAATTGGGTACTAGTGTCCCACAATGGCCCTACTTTTGAAGTGCTCTACCAGCATGCTGCTGCATGTTCCAATTTCTTTCACTATTGCTACTAATTCTTGCAGTCGATTTCAACCACCCAACTGAGCATTTCATGCATTCCTGTACCAAGCACATAAATTCCATTAGATTTAAAATAAATTGAAATAAATTCACATCATAACTCATTGGTAGCTCTTCAATAAGGTACATTTTCAATCCTGTTTACTTCCTGTCACAATAAGTCAAACTAATGGTTTGATCAAAACATCATCTATAAACATATCACATAATGTTAGCTCAAAACACAACCATCATAGATCAACATCATAAATCACATGTAACCATCATAAACCAGAATCATAGATCACATATAGTCATCATATATCAGAATCATAAATCACATGCATAGTAAAACTGAAATAATATACCGATACTTATCCTTCATCAATCCTTACTTCTTCCTTTGTTCTTTTGTATAGACACCAGATTGGTTGCCACACCCAACAAACACCTAGTGCCTTCTCCTCTACCAGGTGCACATACGCATAGTGTGCATCACACACATACAACCACACCTGACACACAACACCATGCAATACATGCACCTACACCTGACGTACAATGCATACACCTACAACCAGTGTACAACACAGTGCATCCATCTATACCCAATGTTCAATACCATCCAATACATGTACCTACACATAGTACAACACAACGAGCACACACACCACAATACCATGACTACACGATGCACATACATAATACTACATACCCATAACACAACATGGATGACATGCACACAATACTACACGTACACCAGTACTATATGTACAACATCTACATAGTACTATCGGTACATCGCACCACCTACACAACATATGCAAAACATCACACGTACATGGCACCACCTACACAATGTGTACACAACGCCACATGTACACTAGACCACTATACGTTGCGTGCACAGTACCACATGTACACAGTACCACACATATGACATGTATGCGACACTAGATGTACACAGTGCTACATGCACGACATGTACATAACACCACATGCACACATGCCACTTGTACAATATGTACACAACACCACACACACACATCACCACTTGTACAATCATGCACACCACACCATATGTACATAGTACCAATGTACCACATGCACGCATTACCACTTGTACATAGCATTGCATATCCAACACATACATAGCATCATATGTACACAACACTGCATATCCAACATGCGCATAGCACCATATGCACACAACACCACATATCCATCATGCACACAGTACAATATGTACACAATACTGCATATCCAACATGTACATAGCACCATCTATACCCAGTATTGAATATGCAACATTCATACAACACTATATGTACCATCATGTACATAACATTGCATAAACAACATGTACACACACTATGTATACACAACATCACATGTGAACACGTCATAGATGCAACATGTACAACATATACAATATATGTACAACATTAATGCCCCACATCCGAAACCGTGCTACCTCTACTAAGAAACCTTGTTTCCAGTGTCTTATCCATGCTTATCCTAGCATGCCACAGACCACACTACTTTCACTTTGCTGATGTATCCTTCCACATTACCTGTCATAATATAAACATAGGCATAATACAAGCATATAATTTCATATTCACATGACATTGACCTCATATATTTTTCATGACTACTCTTCCACTTGATTCCTTGCGAGACCAGGAACCTCTTCATGCCATTCGCCTACATAAGAAATCATTCATCCACAAGAATGATTAGTCAGTCAACGTCATACATAAAAATAATCATGATTCATGATCTGTAGGTTTTAACCTCATACAGAAATTACCTGCATACGAATTCTAAATCACAGAAAAATAAACAATGCGAGAGCATAACACATAAAACACATATACACAGAGATTTCGCCTGGATCCCAAAATCGGGACTACCAGCTTGATTCTTCATTATATTCCTTTCAATGTTACAATACATATTTATACATGCCGAAGCATCCAATACCATGGACCAAAAACCATCGTGTCCAAAACCAAGGACCGAAAACCATAGGTAGGTTCGCCCAACCTAATATAGGGTCCAAATTTTTTTTTCCCGAGGCGCTGCCTCGGACCCCGTAGAGGGGGGCTACCCGCCCCCCTCAAACCCCCCGGATAGGGGGGGCTTCCGCCCCCCCTGTGACCCCCCCGTTGCGCAATCAGCGCAACGAAGGGGGGTCTCTGCCCCCCCTCTAACCCCCCAGTTCACTACGTGGGTTAGTCGTGGAAAGAATATAACACAACCCAACAATCTCCCACTTGTTGTTTTCTTTCCATCGGGGACCACAGGAGAGCTTAGTCATTTTTCCAGCCTGAAATTCCCATTGTTTCTCTACACCAAGAGAACTTCTCAGAGCTCACAGATTTTGTCAATGCATCTGTAGTATTCTTCAAAGTGTCCACCTTTACCAGCAACACCTTTTTGTCTTCTATCATATCCCTCACAAAGTGATACTGAACATCAATGTGATTTGTCTTTGAAAGATAAGCAGGGTTCTTTACCAAGAAAATTGCACTTTGGCTGTCACAGTCTATTCTTATAGCTCCCTGTACTAACCCCATACTTGAACACAATCTCTGCAACCAAACTACTTCCTTGCTTGCATGAGTGGCTGCCATGTATTCTGCCTCTGTAGTTGATAGTGCCACTACAGATTGTTTCTTACTCATCCAACTGATTGCACCTCCAAATAGGTTAAACACATACCCACTTGTAGATCTTCTCTGATCCAGATCTCCAGCCCAGTCTGCATCAACAAAGCCACGAATATCCAACACTCTGTCCAATCCTGGTCTTCCTTGGTAGCACAAACCATGATCACTAGTGCCACGCAAATACCTGAAAACCCGCTTCACTTCTGTCCTGTGCTCCTTCCCTGGTTTTGACATAAGCCTATTCAATACTCCCACTGCATGTGCAATGTCTGGTCTAGTACAGACCATTGCATACATCAGGCTACCGACTGCACTCGCATATGGAACACGGGACATGTCCTCTTCCTCTTCTCGTGTCTTGGGACACTGTTCAGCAGATAACCTCACACCTACATGAATAGGAACCTTCACCGATTTACTATCCTGCATATTAAACCTCTGCAATATTGTCTCGACATACTTCCTCTGGTTTAACCAGAGCTTCCTCTTTGCCCGATCTCTTTTAATTTCCATGCCCAAAATATAGTTTGTAGCACCAAGATCTTTGATGTCGAATTTGGAGGACAATTGGGTCTTCAAGTCCTGGATAATTTCTTTGTCATTTCCAACCAGCAAAATATCATCCACATACAAGACCAGATAAATAACACGGTCACCAATTAATTTAAAATACACACAGTGATCTGCTTTGCTTCTGGTGAAGCCAAGTCCCCGTATAAATGTATCAAATTTCTGATACCACATCCTTGGTGACTGTTTTAACCCAATACAGAGACTTCTTTAACTTGCATACCACTTCTTTCTTACCCTTCACCGCAAAGCCTTTAGGTTGCTTCATGTAGATTTCCTCTTCCAAATCCCCATGAAGAAATGTTGTCTTCACATCCATCTGTTCTACCTCAAAATCAAAAGCAGCAGCAACAGATAAAATTAACCTAATAGAAGTTACCTTGACAACAAGAGAAAAAATATCACCAAAATCAATTCTCGGCACCTGGGAATAACCTTTTGCTACCAATCGAGCTTTGTATTTCTCCACCTTCCCTTCTGCATTTGTCTTCTTTTTAAACACCCATTTGCTGCCAATGGGTTTCCTTCCAGCCGACAACTCCACCAGATCCCAAGCCTCATTTTTGTGCAAAGATGCCATTTCATCAACCATGGCCTCTTTCCAGAGTTTTCCATCCTCTGAATCTACTGCTTCCTTCATAGTTCTGGGATCATCATTAGTAACAGACAAAGCAAAATTTGAACAGAAAGCAGAAGGAATATACCTTTCTGGCTGCCTTCTTTCTCGAACTGATCTTCTCACAGCTGGAGTTTGTGGCTCTTCATCTTCTGATTCCTCCTTTGCTGAAGAGTCTGATTCTTCCTCCTTTAGCTCAAACTCTATCTTCTCAGGTTCCTTTGGTTGGACTTCATGTTTAATAACATCTTTTACCTCTCTGAACACCACATCTCGACTGTACACAACCTTCTGTGTGACTGGGTTCCAAAGCTTATAACCCTTTAAACCATCCTTATACACAATAAAGATGCACTTTTCAGATTTACTATCCAACTTGGTTCGTTTCTCCTTTGGAACATGTACATATGCATCACATCCAAATACCCTCAGATGTGAAAGAGAGGGTTTCTTACCAGTCCATACTTCTTGTGGAGTCTTATCCTCCAACGCTGATGAAGGTGACCTCTTGACCAAGTAACATGCAGTATCCACCGCCTCTGCCCAGAATTCCTGTCCTAACCCGACACCACTGAGCATGCTTCTTGCCCTTTCCATCAACGTCTTGTTCATCCTTTCTGCGACTCCATTTTGCTGAGGTGTATATGGAGTAGTCTTCTGTCGTGCTATACCACACTTCTTACAGAATTCTTCAAATTCCTTGCTGCAAAACTCTCCACCATTATCTGTCCTCAACACCTTTATCTTCTTCTCTGTCTGATTTTCCTTCAGAGCCTTAAATTCTTTAAACCCGTCAAAGACTTCAGATTTCTTCTTAAGGAAATATATCCATGTATTCCTTGAGAATTCATCTATAAATGATACATAGTACACAGACTTAGCCAGTGATGGAACCTTCACAGGTCCAAACACATCACTGTGCACAAGCTCTAATATCTGTTTCGCCCTCTTACCACCAGAGGGAAAACTCACCCGATTCTGCTTCCCATATACACAATTTTCACAGAAATCAAAATCCAAAGAGCTATTACTCATACCTTCTACCATACCTTTACCATGAAGTATTCGAAGGCCCTTCTCTCCAATATGTCCAAGCCTTTGATGCCAGAGCATGGTCTTCTCTCCAGAGACCATTAGATTTTCAGCTCCACTTTCAGGAACCACAGAATTGTTGCATCCATCAACAACAGTGCTACCTTGTAGCTTGTACAGAGTTCCACTCCGAACTCCCCGCATCAATATTAGAGCTCCCCGAACCATCTTGCAGGTATCCTTCTCAAACACTATTTTTACACCTGCATCATCCAGCTTGCTTACAAAAATCAATTTTATAGCCAATACAGGAATATGCAGAACACCCAGAAGTGTTCTAACCCTTCCACCTTGCAACTTCAACTTTACTTTTCCGCGACCAATGATTCTAGCCTTCCTATCATCTCCTAAGAAGATATCACCACCATCGTATTTCTCATACTCGCAGAACCACTCTCTATGGGGAGTGAAGTGAAAGGATGCACCTGAGTCAATCAATCATGCCTCATGATCTACATGTGTACTTGAAGAAGCCAAGTACACATCCCCACCTTCATCTGAGGTGGTTTTCGCCTCTGTAGAAGGAGCATCATCAAATCCCTTTCCTTTATCAGGAGCTTTAGATTTACAGTCCCTTTTGAAGTGCCCTTCCTTTCCGCATTTCTAGCACACCACCTTTACAGGTTTTCCTGGAGATTTAGATCTCCCTCTAGATTTAGATCTCCCACTCGATGACTTATTTTTTTTCTTTTCTGGGACCGTCCTCGTACAGACAAGGCATCACCATTCTGGATCTCCATATTTTTCCGTCTCATCTCCTCCGTCAGCAAGGCTGAGACTATTTCATCTAACTGCAAAGCAGTTGCATTGCTACCTATTGCAATAACCAGACTATCCCACGAATCTGGTAGAGAACACAACAAACTGATGCACTTATCTCCATCTGAAATTTTAATATCAACAAACGATAACTGACTTACCACAGTATTAAATGCATTCAGATGCTCTGTCACCGAGTCTCCATCTTTCATCCTCAGGTTATACAACTTTTTCCGCAGGAACAGTTTATTCACCAGAGACTTAGATTGGTACAAAGTCCCTAACTTGTCCCACAAAGCCTTTGCCATAGCTTCCCCTGATACATTCAGCAATACTGAATCTGAGACACACAATCGTATTGTGCTCTTTGCCTTCCGATCCAACTTCTTCCATTCTTCATCGGTCATTCCCATTGGTTTAGTACCTGGATCTACCACGATCCACTGATCTTTATCCACCAACAAATCCTCCATCTTGAGTTTCCACAACTCAAAACTCTGACCATTGACCTTCTCGATCTCTATCTTTCCGCTGCTCGCCATCTTCTTTCACCACCAGAATCGATCTCGCAGATCTCCCACTGAACAGGGTCTACCACAGGCCCGAACAAAACCCCTCAGCAACAAAGGCGTCCCCTTGAAGCCAAAACAGCTCTGATACCAAATGTAGGTTTTAACCCCATACAGAAATTACTTGCATATGAATTCTAAATCACAGAAAAATAAACAATGCGAGAGCATAACACATAAAACACATATACACAGAGATTTTCCCCTGGATCCCAAAACTAGGACTACCAGCTTGATTCTTCATTATATTCCTTTCAATGTTACAATACATATTTATACATGCCGAAGCATCCAATACCATGGACCGAAAACCATCGTGTCCAGGACCGCCCAACCTAATATAGGGTCCAATTTTTTTTTTTCTCGGGGCGTTGCCCCAAACCCCCTAGAGGGGGGCTACCCGCCCCCTCAAACCCCCCAGACAGGGGGGGCTACTGCCCCCCTTGTGACCCCCCCGCTACGCAATTGGCACAACGAAGGGGGGGCTCCGCCCCCCCTCTAACCCCCCGGTTCACTACGTGGGTTAGTCGTGGAAAGAATATAACACAACCTAACATGATCACCTTGTCAAATATGACATACATACATACATGTATACATATATAAACAATAACATAATCATGATCATAAAATACTTACCAGATAACATAAGGTCTAGGTTAAGAGAAATTCCTTATTTATGCACGAGCATTGAGAGCAACAATTCCCAGCATAGTCAAAGCATATGACACCTCTGATCCATTTACTTTACCTTTTCTAGTTACATTTCTTGCGTCTACACTGCTACTGTCCATTTACCACAATGGACCCAACCAGTCCAACCAACTATCATAGTATTATGTTCCGCTGTGCTTACTTATGCACAGAGCTTCATATGGGTCTTATATCATCGGTTGGGTACCACACATCTCTCTCAATTTCCATCAACTTTCCTCTTTCACAACCAATTCCCAAGACTCAAAACATAAAAGGCAAGACAAGAAACAGACAAGAAGAAGACTATAAAAACCAATAACAACATGACTCCGCAAACAAAGTGGTATGGCCATACACTAGACATAAACACATCCACAAATTAAACTCAACAATTCATAAAAGACCAAAAGCACAAGACTAACAACAAACACCGTGACTTGATCCCCATGGTTCCTAAGGAAATCTCAACCCGAGCCATATTCAAGATTTCATGGAAACCTGTCTTTCCATGCAACTCCCTACATCATGCTACCATAAACACATAACTGTCAATGTATAATTAGGCATAATAATACACCAGTTGCCTCATCTAATTGTGCTAAGCATGCTACTTGCAACTGGACACATCCACACCAACTCTCAAGGGAATCCAATCCTTTATAAGATCCACATATAGCTAAAGACTAGCTAATATACCTGTCAAGCGCATGTTCATGAATATAGCACATATTGACATAATGTCAGACAAAATCAAGGTTAAGAAAACTTCCCGTGTGCAAAGCATTGATTTGTTTGAAATTAGTGTTTCCAAACATAACCAAAGGAATTTATTCCCTATTCCTTTCTTTTACCTTTTTACCTTGTTGGACTCGAGACTTACTATGTGTTGTCACACCACCCAACCATTAGTTATATAGACACATCAACCTTGTCATGCTAATATCAAGCATGTTACCCTAGAATTGCTCACAAATGTCAACCACATGTTCAAAATATCAAGACAATCATATATATTAAATTGAATTCAACCGTTACCAAGACTAACAATCATGTCATAATCCATAGTCAACTCATAGCCATCAGTCATAATACTACAACTATCAGCTACCATACTCAAGTACATATCAACTGTCTCAACACATATATTTTAGTATAATCATCCTAAAACAAGATCGTTTGAACACATACTCATATTATGAAATTCATCAATCATTCAACCACTTGCAAAAATACCATGTTAAATAAATCAACTAGGCACCAAACACTCAAACACCAAATAGACGTCATAATCAAACAACCAAGCACCAAATATACGACATAAAAAAACTCATACCTTAATGTATATCAGGGGAGGTTATCTTTTCTACACAATAAAGCTAGGTTAGCATGATACAACTTCACAACATATCAACTCAAACATAAATCATGATATCCCTAACAGTAACTAACTAACATGTTCAAGTCATAAGCTCATAAGCATTTGTTGTTTATGCATAAAAATCACATATGCAAAGTCAATCTAGATTAGTATGACACCATCTCACAAATATGTTGGTTCATACCTGAATATCGCAACCATAACCATCTGCATAGGTCAAACCAGGCTAACACAATACATATAACATCAAGATATTCAAGGCAATGAACATAACCATCACGCATATGACCAATCCAAATTATAACATCAATGTCTCATTGAAATGACCCTAATCATCAAGTTAATAAAATATAACAACAATAAGATATATATCATACTCATCAACAACATACAACATAATCATTAAGTTATCTAATATAAAACAACAATAGCAATGCATACAACTACAAGTTACGATCATTCTTGACTATCTGACACGTGCATATAACCACACTAATCATCTAACATCTATGATGAATATAACCATAACATAAAATACATGTTCATAAACCTAATGTATATAACCCTAATGCATATAATAATCCTTAACTTACATACTTTCATGCCAAACATACACTACCTGTATGACGATCTACTCTTATACCAAAGTCTAATGTTGCAACTTCATTATGCTGATCTGCATCCCTTGATCTATCTCAACTAGCTCATTAGCATCATAACAACCAATAGCATCATGATGACCTAAATTACAATGACTTCACAAGGCATGTTTGACTTACTATACATGCATAACAATTGCATATACACACGAAACAAATGAGTACAAAACCATATACACCTCATTCTAGTTAGAGTCTAGTCATCAATGCATGACCATATCAAGTACACAAACCATGACCTCATGCATGACAACGACCATTAATTCATTGTACACATTTCCACATGCAACCAAAAATATGTATAAGCAATGCCAAATCAAATACACCTACACATAAATACATGTAGTCGAACATAAGCGATCAATTCTTGTAATCAACCTACAAGACTGATACATGTAATAAAAATATTCAAAAATGTAACCTAGCATACAATGATGGAAGTAGGTATCATGAAATCAACAAGTAAGCGACATATAATTCATACAAAGTCAGTCACATGTTCCAAAAATCAAGACATTGTGCCTATTAATTTGAAATCAGCATTCACCAATACTAACAACCTATAAGCATACCCCCTTACTATCCATGGTCCACACTAAGGTAGGAGGAGGAAGCTACTATAATGGCTCGATCTCCAATGTCCAATTATGGAAAGGGGATCTCCAAAGCTCTTCTAAATTTAACCACGCTTGAAAATAAATTGATTTTTATTTGTCATAAATTTGTATGAGACTAAGTCAAAACATTTCACTTATTCCACTTGTAACATAATAACTAAAAACATGCCACTTTTCCATTTCCTTACATGCAACTTTTCAAATTCCTTGCATGCAACCTTTCAAATTCCCTACATGTAGCTCTTCAAGTTCTTTGCATGCAAATAGGCATAGATCAGCTACATCCTATTATCATACTACAATACTATCCCATCCAAAAAAAAAAACATTTTCTTCAAAAAATTACCATACTTTTACATTTTTCTTCAAACAACTATTATACTATTACATTTGCATGTAAGCATTTCTTCAAACACTTTACATGCAAACTAATATAGCAAACTATTTGCATACAAGTAAGCATATATAAACTACATCAATACTATTACACATAAATACTATCCCCAACCACAAACAACATACTCATTGGGGCATTTATCAAATAGTTTGTATACAATTAATCATTGAACCATTTAAGCATTTCATCAAACACTTTGCATGCAAACTAATATAGCAAATGATTCAATGCATATATCCTAAACTATAATAGTACAAGTTATGGAAACTAAATCATATGATCAGTGGTATTTTCCCTCACTATGGTTCAAGTTTCAACTTCTGAGATTTCATAGATGAAAATTTATAACAAAAATACCAACACAATCATATTTGGTGCACAATTCTAGGGGTATCTAGAAATCTCGAATTCCACTGGTCATATCTCCTAAAATATAGAGCATAAATGTCTAAAATTTTATCATAATATTTGTGGGATTTCCCCTCATTGTGGAAACAATTTCAGCCCCTTAGAGTTCCCATAAGAAAAGTTATAACAAAAATGTCAGCGTGGCCTGTTTGAGGCCTAATTTTAGGAGCATTCAAAAGGCTCGACTCCCTCTACTCATATCTCCTAAAATATTGTGACCCAATGTCTGAAGTTTCTACCACATAATGAGTGGTATGTCCCCTCAATGTGGACAATTTTACAGATTCTAAAAGCCTATAGAATATTAGTTATTGCAAAAATTCCAACATGACCTATATAAAGGTGCATTGAGGAAGCTAGTCTTCCTTAGATCATAATTCCTAAAGTATTGTGAAAAAATATCTGAATTTTTTACCACATTATCAGTGGGATTTACCTTCAATATGTACAAATTTTCAACTTCTAATATGCCACAGAAGAAAATTTATAATGTATATGACAGAAAGGTATAAAATTTAACATTTGTTCTTCATTTCACCCATGATAGAGCCCATCCAGTCCAACGGTTTGAACCATGCTCTGATACCACTCTGTAACACCTTTCAGGGTAAATGTGCATATAAAAAACATAATAGGAACATAAATACAATAAACATATCAACAATCAAAATCCATATATACATCAGTACATTTGCACATGAAAATCAAGGGAATGATTTTTTTATTAATAAATGCAATGAACCAACTGGTGATGGGACTACCATGTTCCACCCGACCATAGATTGGATGAGCCAAGTCTCTCTTTAGCCAATCATCCTCGTGCCATATTCCAAGAATGAATGTGGGATCTAAGAGAACACATCAATCAAAACTCATCCAGGGCTTCTAGAGGCCACCCAGCTGAACCCATAAAACATTGATTCCACCTCACAGTCGGACATCACCAAAAACCATCATCAAATTGGTCTCCATCCAAGCCTTCCAGGGCTTCTAGAGTGTTTGTCCAACCAAGGCTTCTAGAAGTAGTAACTCAACCCACAGCTTATACAGGGCTTCCAGAGCGTTTGTCCAACCAAGGTTTCTAGGACTAGTAACTCAATCCACCAAGAGTTTCCAGAGTGTTTGTCCAACTAGGGCTTCTAGGAATAGTAACTCAACCCAAGCTGTTACATGGCTTCCAAATCGTTTGTTCAACCAGGGCTTCCAAGACTAATAATTCAACCCAAGCTAAGGAAACATGAGAACTAACCAAAACAAAGCAATGAAAGTAAACCCACAATCACCATGGCTATCCAGGAAATGGCAAGGCTAGGCAATCCATTGTCAATCCCGTCCATCCTCCATGCCAATGACAGATCATAACCAAGAAATCACATGCATGTGCCATGCATTCTAAAACTAGTGAAGAAATCGTACATACATCTTGATACCTGCAAACAATCTGATGTAGTTGTTGATGCCGATGCCCTTTTGTGCTTTCTTGCTCTTCCTTTGCCTTCTTGCTCCAAGAATCCAAGTATGCCACACCCACCAAGAGTGCTCCAAGAAAACACTAAGTCTCCAAGAGTATGAGAGAGAGAGAGAGAGAGAATAATGAGAGAGCTCCCAAAACTAAATTGAAAAAAGATTCATATTGAAAGGAAGAAGCTTGCCAACTAATTCTCAAAAGCCATTTTATGAATGAAGCCTCTATTTTCTTCATTTTCCTCCTCACATGCAACCTGTGACCTTTCACCTCCTTTTTCTCCTAATTTCCATTATTTTCCTAAATAAATGTGCCAAAATACCTTTTTACCTCTTGAATGCCTTAGTCATTGCCTTTTCCATTGCCTTTTCCAATATTCTTAGCCATAAACAACCAAATGAACACCCCCTAGGATGTCTTGCCCACCATTCAACTTGGAATACGTGTCCTATCATCTGTGGTATTTATATATTTTTACATGGAATTTTCACCAGGGCTGTTACAAAATGACTAAGTCTAAGAAAGGAAAGAAAGCCAACGAAGCCACACAAGCTTCTACATATGATGTAACAGAAATGCATCCATTATTCTAAAATACAACATGCATTATTGATAGCACTACTTCCTCACAAGAAACCATGTACCACTTGTTGGAGAGCGAGGGTCCAAGGATAATTCAGAATAAAGCAATAGCAAATGCCACTACCTCTTCGGAAGCCTCTCACTTTGAAGCTGCAAGTTCTTTCCTGCACACAATTTATGCTAGACCGAATATATTACCATACATTGATATGGTAAAATAGATAATAGACAATATTAACATTTCTGACTGTGCATTCCAGACTTCAAGGAAAGAGGTTATTGGTTCCTTCACAGCAGAAGACCTAAAGATAATGTATTGTATACTAGACCCAAAGAAGGTATATGACAAAGCCTTCCTCTAGCATTTCACAAAAGAGAATGAGGAACCGTCAGACCCAATTAGGCAATGGAGGTCCAATTCAAATAAGCACAAATAAGAGAAATCAGGTATGTATCCTATAACACCTCTCGCTGCTCCTTACTCTTATGTCACAACTATGATGTGTAGATTATTTGGGTATGCCAATACAACCAAGTTTTTTGTTGAGTGGGTTCCTCTAATAGATGTAGTAGTAAACTCTTTTATAATGGATTGGGGTACTATCTTGTCTAACAACCTTGCCTTACAAATCTGGGAGTATAGGCAAAAATGATTTGTCACCACTAGAACAGTCCCACCATTTTTTATGAGTGCCTACATTATGGATGCAGTTTGTTTCACCACTAATTTCCAAACTATGGGGTGGAAATGGAGTATTCAAGTTCCTAACCCCATTCACATATATCACAAAATCCTATGGGAATCCAATTTCCAAATTCATTTCTACAAAAATCCAAGGGATTATGCTACCCATCCACCAATATTTTTATGACAAGAAGGCCCCAAGGTTATCTTATGAGGCAAAGATTGATATTTTACCAGTAGGTAGGTGGTCTGGGGAAGAATATTTACTTATGTCCAAGTCTTTGGAAGCATAGCACCTCCCCATGTTCTCCCATGGTATGTGCCAAACAAACTACTTGCTATAGAATTTTCTTGCCAAACTGTGGGGGATGGGATAACCAATACCCTTAAAGAATTTAAAAAGTCTCTTTGGCCTTCCTTTCCCCTCCAATGTGGTGTCTATGAATTAAACGATTTCAAGCATGCTGTGCTTGAAATCGATCACATCACTTGTTTAAATCTTGCCACTATTGTTGGTAGACAGTTTGACCCCAACAAGGTCACACAAAACTTCACTTCTTCAATTAAAATAAGACAATTCAGCCACGAGGAGGATGATTTTGATGACTTGTTTGATTCAACCGAGCTATTTTCACAAGTACAACATTTGGCTACTCTGAGATTCAACCCACCAGATTTGGCTTGTTTCCACCAGTACAGGACGGAAAGTTTACAAAAGGTCCCTCTAGATCTGTTAGAAATCCCTAAGACAAATGATGAAAAGGAACAGAGCTCAAGCCAAAGCTTGGAAAAGGGCTCAGAACACAGTTCTGAGCATGATTCACAAAAGAAATCAGAACAAGGTTCTGAACAAACCTCAGAGCAGAAATCGACCAAAAATTCAAAGAAAAATTCACAGCATGACTCAAAGCATGATTCACAGAAGATCCCGGAGAAGAGCCCAGAGAAGAGCCCAGAGAAGAGTCCTAAAAAGGTACTGAGAAGGAATATGAAAAGGCCTCAATAGAGAAATAAGTGGAAGATGTTTCCACTTAAGTACATATAGATGAAACCCCCTTAAAAAATCAATTGGATGAGGCATGGAAGTAGTTTGATGAACAACTAAGAGGACAATAGGTGTAAAAGGATGTTGAAATGGACACAACATTTAATACACCCAAACACACTGGATAAAACTTGCTCACTGATAGGGCTACTGACAAATTTTTCACCACTGAAGAGATTGAAAGCATCCTGATCTTCCCTTCAACATAAATTGTTCTCAGAGTGGAGGAAATTCCTCCTATTTATGTCTTTTACAGTCCAAAACATTGGGATGTAGTAAAAATATAGAGGAAAAGGAGGGGAACAGAATAGTCATTAGTAATAATTACTGATAATGAACTAATGGATGTAGTATAGAAGGATATGCCCATGGATTCTTAAGAAATTATGACCAAACTGTCACAGTATGCAGGTGCTTATGCATCTGCCACTATTAACAAGGCAATGGAAGTCAAACAACTAGTAAGAGAGAAACATGAAAGGATACAACAACTAGAGAAGCAGTTGGCCAAAGAGAGAAAAATGTAAACCATCAAATGCAGGCACAAATAGCCCAATTACAACACAATTTTGACCAGTTGAAACTCAAATATCAAGCAAAAACAAGTGCCAAGGATAGTCAAATACAACAACTGCAATTTTCTATAGATCAATTGAAAGATAATCCTAAGATTAAGGATTTCATAAAGAGGCATTAGAACTCAATTCTTTATTATCTAAGCAGTAAGCAACATTTTGTCAGAAGCTATTAGACATCAATCCAATTTGCAAGAAAAGTGATTTACTTATAAATCAAGCATTCGATTTGAGGATCTCATTTGATGAGATTGATGAAAAGATTTCAGGGTTTATTACACAACATGATACTCCAGAGGGCAGAGCAGCAGACCTTCCCAGGATAGAGGAGTATCATAAATACATCCTCTTTACCGATTGGGATATTCAGCTAAAGCAGGTAGAAAGAGAAGTTTCAAGAGCAACTGATGCTGCAAATAATATCATTGAGATCATCGATGATAATTTTCACAATGCAAATTTGATACGAGAATGCCCACCTAGGAGTCTCCCCAATATCAGAGCCTTAGGAACACACTGGCAAGAGAATTTCAGAGAAAGAGAAGAGGTGATTAAATAGTTGACAAAGCTTGAATGGGAAGTATATTGGAGATATTTGGTGAAGCCACATAGTCAATGGCTAATGTTGTGTTGCCTCGCTGACTCATCCATGCATATGCTTCCTACTCTTTCAGATGCATTGTATACATGAAAGTTGTGCATGAGGATAGGTAAACCTCCTGAAGTCAAGCTGATGATGGATATCTATGAGTTCAGACAACGAATGAAGGAACAGACACTATTATATGCTGGAGCTTGTCATTTTAATATTTCTATTTTATGTAATTCTGTCACTTATTTTAAGGAGAGTTGTTTAAACCTCCTCAGAAATTAATTTCTATTTTAGTAATTTCTTTTTATTATATAAACCCTTTCATGTTTTTGAAGAAGGGGTCCCAAATTTTATAAAGAAACACTTTAAAATCTTGCACTTCTGTACTTTAAAGTTATCTTTGTAGAATCCTTGGATCAGAGTCCTGAGGTTTTGTGAACAAGGTTTTTGGAAGCTTGCACTTTTGTACTTTTGGAAATCATCTTAATGAAAAAGATTGGACTAGAGCTATTCTCTTCATGAGTAGATTTATATGCATATGGTATTTCTATCATTGTGTATTGATTTGTTTTATGAATTGATAGTCATTTTTCTTTATATTGTTTGTCACATGTATATTTTTTCATCCAGTTCTGTATTCATTCATTTGTGAACATGCTTGGACTGTTATTTTTAATACAATGATGAGCAAGTGTTTAAATGATATTTGATGCGATATATGGTTATCAATTATTTTGATTAATTATTTAATCGAAATAATTATTTCAAAGGGTTTTCATTTCTGTTAGTATTTGATTAATCTTCATTATCATGTACTAAATATAATCATTGTAGATCACACAAGTATAAGTAAAATCCTGGGTAATATATAGATAGGTTACATATATATGTATTTCAATTGAAAACCACCCCATCTATCACTTTGTTTTTGGTAATCAAACATCCTATCCATCCTATCACATTTTTATTGGGAAACTGGTCCCATTATATCTAGTTGGAGCCACTAATCCAAATGGGAAAGGGACAATATTCAAGTACCCAACCAGGTGGTTTTCCCCCATGTTGCTGTAGCGATTTTCGAGGCTTCAACATAACCATAGATATTTCACTTGTTAAATGCATTCTTAATCAACATGCAATAAATGATCATATTGAATAGGTAAAACCTTGTTGTATGGAAGAGTAACCACTATGATTAATCCAAAACACTAATAAAAACTAAGATATCATGGGTTCATTCAAACTTGAGCCATTTAACTCCTTAAACAACACAACAATTAATGATCTTAAGAAAGGATCAAACCTTTTCATGTGGCAAGGTAGCCACTATGAGTAAATTGTGACTCTAATTCCATCAAGGAAATGGTGTTGGGAATACAAGCAACATTCTTTCACTTATCTAAGGCCCCACCCTAGCATACATTGAGTCAAATCAATACAAAAGGAGACTAACATATTTGCAAAAGCTTTACAAGGGATCCATATATTTCATAAAATTCACAACCTATCCCTTGTATCGAGGAAATACCATAACCCATGGAAACAAAAATCATAACAAATAAGGGCTTGAGAAGAGGAATCCCACTCTAATGAGAAATTGATGGCTCAAGTGTGCTCATTCTTTAATCTTCTTCTTCTATGGTAGCCTCTTCACACTTCTATAGTCCTTATTTTTGGATACACTATAAGATGATCATGACTTTGTATTCAACTTCCTCTCTAGTCCAAGCCTTTTTATCCTCCTATACCTTACAAAATTTCATTAATTCCCCTAGAAAACTATTTTACTTACTCCACACCCATTTTCTTTGGCTTTCGTCTAAATTTCTCGGAGTTCTATGGCTCTTGAAATGTTTACTACGAAGCATGTTGGATTACAAAATTCTCCAACCATTCCCCCATGTCTTATATATTTTTCACAAATACCCCCTTGCACTTCACATTGCGTTGAGCATAGCAAGGTAGTCATAAGGGGGTTAGAGCCCCTAAGAAAAAAAAATTGGGAATTTTTTTGTATTTTTGGCATACGATTTTCACTTTTAGAAGTTTTGTGGTTTGTGGTGATTCATCTTATGGTTTTTTAATTCCAATTAAGTAATTATGGTCCTATTATAATCTAGAGTTAATGGATTGGGGGTTTTGGGATGTAGATATTGTTTTACAACATTGTAAAAGATAGAATATACTAAAAAATTTGGTTTTCCCAATTTGGGTCTCTTGATAAAATATCTATGTTAAATGTGTTTGTGCCATTGGATATTTTCTATTTTATTAAGAAACTATTTGCACCAATTAATTGTACAATGTTAAAGTCAACAATAATTGCAATGGACTTATCATTTCACCTTTCTTCCGAATTGAGGAGTGGCATTCTTCTACTTCTCTTGATAATCCTTTGTGGTTTTGCACTAGGTTGAGGGGGAGTGTAACATACCTAGATCCAAGCCAATTAAAGTCACAAGGGATTATTCTCTGATAGAAACTGTCACATACCTCGGACATGGGTTACTTCAAGAACCTGCTCATTTGACAAATTTTTGAGCTCTGATATGGGTCACATGAATTCAAGAAAGATGCAATGGGAAAGAAACTCATGCAAACATCATGAAACATATGCATTAAATAAGAAAGACATATCTATCACACATTGTGTGGAATTAACAATTATAAACAACAAGAAATAGTAATGAGGAACATAGTAAACTTACCATGAACCAAATGTACAAAGAAAACATATATTTCTCAAAGGATTTCACCCATTGGTTGTAAACATTTGAGGTTCCACCTAACCATAGACTTTGTTATTACAAATAGCTTAGCAATAGGTCACCCCCAAGTTGAGGCTATGAATCCAAAAGGACAAGTGCCTACATCAATTCTAATATTGCATAAATATTCAACGATTTCATGTTGCCACAATTTACTTTGTCACGCGACAAACTCAATTGTCACAAACTACTCAATAACAAAACAATCCCATGTTGTAACAATTCATTGAGTGAGTCACCCAACCTCCACATACTAGCTTTCTCTCCCCTTCAACCTATATAATCCCAGAGAACGAACCATCTTCCCTATGATGTAATTCCTCAAGCCCTCCAAGGCTCCAATTCTACTAGCCAAGAAATCTCAATGCTAGAATCTTAAAGATTCTTATTTGTGGAAATTCTTTCAACATGCCAATGCATCCATGCACTCAAGCATATTCACATGTTAGGTAATAACCAATCTTAACACACGACCCACTAGTAGTGGATTTTCTATAAGAATATATTCCTTTGCTCCAAGAAGCAAGATTAAGAATGAATGAGAGGATCCCTTTAACCATTCAAATACACGGTTAATATATGAAGGCCCACATAGTGCCATGTGGTTCCACCAAGAAGCTCATATAGATACTTTTTCTCAACTAATCAAATATGAGATTAACAAAACTTTATAATTTGGGCTATCCTCTCTAGCTACTACATCACCCCCTCCAAGGAATCATAGTGATCTAGGTGGATATTGGTGGCCACCCACCTATTCCACTTGGACCCCCACCACTTTTTATTTTAGTTTTTCAGTTTCATTAATTGTAGTACAATTTCCTATTTTTGGTAGTTTTTTCAAGTCCTAAACTTCCGAAGTTGTTTTGAGGTCCTAAACAACATTTTTTTGGGAAAACGAGCAAAACAGGAGTCATCATTTTATGTTTGTAGTCTACATTTGTAGTCCTTGGATAGATATTTCTAACGCGGTATTGTGTGCGTCAAACGAAGATCATATGCCAAAGTTACAACCCTGAGAAGTTGATGCACCAATTTACCCAAACAGGGCCCATAGTTTTGGTGCTTTGTCTCCTAGGGTTAGGTTTTTGGATGTTTAGAGTTTTCCATTGTTTGTCAATAATGAATAAGCCTTCAAGCCTCATTGTAACATAGTTCAGAGGCATGTATCTACCACATCTCTTATGAAAAATAAGTTACCATCGCCCGAGATAGTTTATTTCCATTTCTGTATGTAAGCATATTTTAGTTCTTTGATATTAATGAAATGAAGTTTTATTTATGCTACATCTCTATGTATATGTGTTTTTCTTTATTTTGTTGCATTCCTGCATAATTTTGGATCAATGGTATAAGAGAGGTTTGCTCTTTCTCTATTTTTCTTTGCATGTCCCCAACGAGGTTAGGGTATAAGGAGTTAGGGCTTGAACTGGTTGAACCTTTGCAAGACTAGTCTTGAAAACCCCAACGACCTCCCATGGTAGAAGAAAAGAAAGACGATGGGGTAGAATATCCTTTCAAAATGTTGCTCGAGGAAGCCCTTGAGTGACAGAGGAATGCGATGATGGAAAACTTTGCCTAGATCCTTCGATGACTACCCATAGGCGACACATCTTCATTCAACAACTACTCTAGAGGAACCACTCCTTTTAAGGTACAAGTTAACTTTTATATTCCCATATTTGAAGGCTAGATAAATGTAAATGTCATAGATAGATGGTTAAATATGTTGGAAGGATATTTTTCAGTTCATGACTTTTCGAATTGGGAAAAGATTACTTTTACACTTCTCAAAGCTGCCCCACATGTCAAGGATTGGTGGGAAACCTACCGTGAACAAAAGGACGAGAGGGAATCCTTGATGTTTTCATTTGCACCCACTTGGAATTCTTTCTAAGACGCCATCAAGGAACAATATTACCCTGTCGGGAGCTATGAAGATAAATACATAAAGTGGACCATGCTGCGGCAGGGAAGGGACCAAGATTTGTCGAAGTTCACAAATGTTTTCCATACCCTTCGAACGAAGTTGGGTATCAAGGATTATTAGCGACATTTGGTACTCAAGTACTATGGTTGTCTACACAAGTACATCCAGGATGAGATGGAGTTCCTAGACATCTCCTTGCTTGGCGTTGCTTATCGATACATTGTCAAGATCGAGCATAAATTTAAACATAATAAGTGAGACTTTGGATCTATGAATCTAAAGCAAGGGAAAGGCTCCCCCAAGCCACAAATCAAAGGAAAAATCCAAGGCGAGGTGACCCAAGACAACTTGTCAAAGTCACAAGTAATGAAAAACACCATGAAGATAAAGAACACAGGGAAATGGTGGGAGTTCCATAGGAGCCCCACTTACAATGCAAGTGAGTGTCGAGCCAAGTAGTCACTAGTGGCCAAGTTGAAGGATTCTGAATTAGATGGATGTTCTGACTCTGAGTCAGAAACCGAAAAGGGGAATGACAAAGGGAAGAAGATTATCGATGTGGAGAATAGTGCCACCATTGCCACCACCAAGATCCAAAAGGATGAAATTGGAGATCTAGAGGAGGGGGAGCGGCTCTTCCACTCACATATGTGGGTGAAGGGTTCCCCACTATAGTTCATTTTTGAAAAAGGGAGCCAAAAGAACCTCATTTCAGTAGAGTTCATGAGGTGGTTGGGCCTACCAACCACACCACATGCATGATCGTACACCATCGGGTGGCTTCACCAAGGGCGACATCTTCGCATCAGCCAACAATGTCCTTTTGAAGTTTTTGATGTTCTATTAGGCCAACCATACTAGTGGAAGTGACATGTTGTGCATGAGTCTAGGCCTTGAACTATTATTATTAATTTGAGTGATAAGTTATACAAGATGTCGGAGGTAGAACCGCCTACCACCATTTCTTTGATCGTTGTGAAGTAATGCAGTAAGATAATTTCCCATACCAGGAAATTTGTTTTCCTTATAATTCTCCCTTAGGGAAAGAAGAAGATTGTGGCCATGACCTCTAGATAGGGCTCCTTTGCACAACAAAAACACATGGACAAGGTTGTGGAGGAGTACAGGGACATCTTCACCTCACCCACAGGGGTAACTCTACACTATCAGGTGAAGCACTCCATCAATCTGACCCCTAATACACTGCTACCCAATGGACAGATATATTGACACTTTGTTCTTTGGAACGTTGAAATCAAGAGGAAGATTTGGGAGTTGTTGCAGAAAGGGCACATCAGGTCAATTTCATCACCTTGTGGGAGCTCGATCGCGTTGGTATAGAAGAAGGATGGGACCTAGAGACTCTGTATTGACTATCAGGCATTGAACAAGATCATTCTCTGGAATAGGTATACAATCCCACAGATTGATAACCTTTTGGACCAGTTTAAATGGACCAAATATTTTAGCAAGATTAAATTAAAGTCTAGTTATCTCCAGGTACCGATCGAACCATCCAGTGTGTGGAAGATTGCTTCAAATCCAAGGAGGGCCTTTTCGAATGGTTGGTCATGCCTTTCGTGTTGACAAATTCCCTCCAAACCTTCATGAGGATGATGGACGACATCTTGAAACCCTTCACAACTCATTCGTGGTGGTGTATTTGGATGACATTTTGATCTTTAGCTAGAGTTTGGAATAGCACCTCCACCATATTTAACAGGTCCTCCAAACCCTGTGGCAACACAAGTTGTGTGCCAATTTGGAGAAATGCACTTTCGATATGACCCAGGTTCAATATCTAGGGTACATTATTGATGAGTGGGGTGTACATCTAGACCTAGACAAGGTACAAGTCATTGAGGATTGGCCAACCCCAACCACTCTAACAGAGCTCTGCAAATTTCTGGGTCTTTCCAACTTCTACCGCAGTTTCGTGTTGGGGTTCTTTCATATCACTTGGCCCTCGAGTCAAGTCACCAAGGGAGGAGAAAAAGAAAAGTTCTTTTGGTCCAGATCCCAACAGAAGGCATTTGTTGAGTTGAAGCATCACCTCTTCTCTGCACCAATTCTCACATTACCAAACCTGCAAAAACCATTTGAGATCGATACATATGCCTCTAACTATGTTATTGGTGTAATTCTTACTCAGCAGGGGCATCCAATGTCATATCACAGTGAGACACTTTGAGACACAATCTGAAAGTATCCCACCTATGAAAAAAAGATGTATTCCATTATGCAGGTCTACCGACAATGGAATCATTACATTATGAGGAAGGAAATAGTCATCCACACAGACCACCGACCCCTGAAGTTCATACAGATACAAGGGAAGTTGCAAAACGATCGCCATTAGAAATGGTCCACATACCAGCAATAGTTTCATTTGAATGTTAAGTACAAGAAGGGAATCACTAACAATGTTGCAGGCTGCCTCAGCTGACTATCGTTCATGACATTGACCACTGTGCTCGACTCTTGGGGACACGAGAATGCGGGGTGGACACATCTTTACAAGGGCGATCCAGAATTGAGAAACACATACTAGATGCTCTTGGAAGGCAAGAAAGTTCCAAATTTTCACCTCTAAGATGCATTGATATGCCACTTGGGACACCTATGTGTTCCTTCAAGCGAGCATGCCAAGATGATTTGGGAGGCACACTATAGTCGGGTTGCTGGATATTTCATGGTAGAGAAAACAGTGGCAGTGTGACAAAAGTATTTTTATTGGAAGAACCTTCGACAGGATGTTGGGAAGTACATTAGTTCTTGCATTGCCTACACCATTTCCAAACTGACCATCAAGAAGCGAGGTGTATATAATCCTCTACCTACTCCTAGTCGACCTTGGGAATCCATCTCCATAGATTACATGTCGGGAATTCCTTCTACTAAGCATGGAAATGAATGCATTTTCGTGGTCGTCAATAGATTCTCTAAGATGACCATTCTAGTGGCCTGCAAGAAGAGTATCACAACAAAAGCCATTGCTAATATCTTCTTTGAATGAGTGTGGGTACACTTTGGGATCCCATAGTCCATTATCTCAGATTGGGATAACATGTTCCTAAGTACAATTTGGTCAAGTCTCTGGTCAATGTTGGATACCAAGCTCACTAAGTCCACGAATTTCCACCGCAAACTAATGGCCAAACAGGGGTCATCAACAAGATGAACATACACATTCTGCCCATGTACAATTCAAAACATCCACACACATAGGATGAAAGCCTCCCCTATGTCTAGAACAGCTACAACAAAGCTCTCCATAGCTCAATTGGCCACAACCATTTTAAGGTGGGATTGGGATTCCAGCCACTATGTCCCATTGATGTGGTCATACCATTTACAACTACTCCAATAGATTCGGCTCATGTCCAGTCTAAAGCTGACAGGGCTAACAAATTCATTCAGTGCATTCAGCGCATCCGCCAACAGGTACACAATATATTGGACAGAGCTAATGATAAGTACAAGCAACATCATGATCAACATTAGGTGCCACACATGTTCTAGGTGGGCGACAAAGTTTGGTTACATTTGCAGAAGTAGTGCCTTGCTGGGCCCCACCACAAGCTTCACCTACTCTGATATGAGACTTACACCATCACTAAGGCTGTAGTGGACAATGCTTTCGAGCTCATCATTCCACCATTACTTGGCCTACACCTAGTGTTCAATGTGGACTACCTTCGACCATACTTTCCACCGTCACTGGACACATAAGACATTGAAGAACAACTCACACCAACAGAGTTAGACCCATACTGCATGAAAAATGCCACAACTGATCGGATCATGGACACAGAGATCAAGAATACTCACCAACAATAGATACAACTATATTGGGTTTTCAAAGATGGCCAACTCCCGCACCAAGGCAAGTGGGTCACCAGGGACCGAGTTCAACAAAAGTTTCCCCATCTTATGGAGGCACTCAACACAATGGGGACCATTGATTCCTAACGGGGGAGGACTCATCGAGGTGGATATTGGTGGCCACCCACCTATTCCACTTGGACCTCCACCACTTTTTCTTTTAGTTTTTCAGTTTCCTTAATTGTAGCACAATTTCCTATTTTTGGCAGTTTTTCGGGTCGTGAACTTCCGGAGCTACTTTGAGGCCCTAAATGATATTTTTTGGGGAAAATGGGAAAACATGTTTCTTTCTTTGATTTTTGACATCTAAATTTTTATCCCTCGGATAGATCTTTCTAACGAGGTATTGTGCATGTCAAATAGAGATCGTATGCCAAAATTACGACTGTGGGAAGTTGATGTACCCATTTACCCAAATGGAGCCCATAGTTTTGCCGCTTCATCTCTTAGGGTTAGGTTTTTGGATGTTTAGGGTTTTCTATTGTTTCTCAATAATAAATAGGCCATCGAGCCTCATTGTAACACAATTCAAAGGCATGTATCTGGCACATTTCTTCTTAGAGATAAGCTACCATCGTCTGAGCTAGTTTATTTCCATTTCTATATGTAAGCATATTTAAGCTCTTTGTTATTAATGAAATGAAATTTTATTTCTGCTGCATCTCTATGTATATGTGTATTTCTATATTTTTTTTGTTCCTGTAAAAGTTTGGATCACGCAACCCCTTATACTCCTGTCTTTCTCAATTTGTAACTAGTGATGTATTTTATTAGTAATATTCAAAACCATTACATCGTTAGGCTCTCCAACCTTTCATCATGAATAAACATGCATTATTAACCTAAGGACTAAAAGTAGGGTAGTACATTACCTCCCAATTATTTTTTTCAATGTCCTTAGTGCATAGCATCATACAGGTGTACATACACTACAAGGAAAAGACCCTCTAGCAGAGGTTTTTCGGAAGCCCCTATAAAAATAGCCCAAAAATTCATTTTTAGTGGAGGTCACTAACGTAGGTGTGCGAGCGGATGTTTTAGTAGATGTTTTTTTTAATGGTGTGTCTATAATATACAAATGCACAAGTGCTTTACTATACATATCAACATTGGTGCCTAATAGAACACGGTGCACCGTGGAAGATTTATTAAAAAAAAATGGTGCACTAAATAACGAAGAGCACAGATGCATATACTACTCAATAGCACTGTGAAAGGGTTAAATTTACAAAAAAATTGGTTGTAAAAATCATTTTTCCTAGTCCCATGCTATAATGTGATGAGGACCTAGTGCTAAACTAGTACTATAATGCCTAGGTGAGTACGCAATATACCATGCACCAGTGCTTACACTAATTGATAGCACTAGATAAAGGTTAAATATAAAAATTTGTCAGTGCTATATCCACCCCCAGCATTGGTGCCCATCCTGTATTAAACACCCTGGTGTGTACTTATAAAGAGCACCTCTATAGGTTTTTAATTTTCAAAAAATGCAATGCTATACTCCAATGAAGAACTGATGTTGTTCATGTATTAAAATGTATCGATCCATCTTAGAAAGAGCACTACTAGGGAGTTTTTAAAATGTGGTGCTATATTCCCATGGAGTGCTGGTGCAGTTAATTATTTAAAACTCCTCGGTGCGTCTTAACAAGAGCACCACTATAGGGTTCAATTTTTTTAAAAATGTGGTGCTATCTTCTTACAAAGCATTGGTGTTGTTCATGTATTAAAATGCCTTGGTCCATTTGCGAAAGAGCACTGTTAGGCATTTTTTAATTTAAAAAAATGCAGTGTTATAGTCCCACAAAGCATCGGTGTGGTACACGTATTTGAATGCCCTGGTGCATCTTAACAAGAGAACCACTATAGGGTTTTAAATAAATAAAGAACAGTGTTATTGGATATTTTACGCATTGATGTGGTTATAATAATGCATTAAAACAAGGTTAAATAAAGAAAAACCTATCAGTCATAAATTTCATTTTTATCATCTACACTATTGTAGAGCTTTGAAGCATTGGTGTCACTCTTTCCTCACACAATCCCCTTGCCATTGGTGCTTCTCTTACTCACCATCCTTTCGTACTGTGACCAGAGTGTGGCTTTCCAATTTTCTCAAATGGTGGTGATTTTTTTTTCTCAATCACGTGTCAATAATGCCTCCTTGATGACCAAATGTCCAGGAAATGTCTATGTTTCTCTCTGACTTAACTTTTTAATGGATTAGAATTGAAAAATAGGTCAAAAAATACATTTTTTTTTGAAAAAACAAAAAATCTTACGCGATGCGTTCGACAGCTTTGCCTTGCACTGATAGCGGTGCACCTTATAAATTTATATGGTGCACCATAGTTTAGTGTGTGAACCTAACACACCAATGTTTTTGCGGTTTTTTTCGTAAATTAAAATGCATGGGGAAAAGCTATAAATTGTACATCGGTGCATACATTTTTAGGTTACTCCTGGTGCATTTATATTTACCAAACACATCGCCCACATAATATTAAAAAATATAGCTCGGTGCGTTCGATAACGTGAACATTTTGTACCCGTGTGAAAAGGTTATATGTGCACATCGGTGCATAATTTTGTCTAGACACACCCCACTAAAAATGTATGTATGTGAACCAAAAGCGATGTGTCATATGTATGTATGCTTTTTTCTGATGTTGTTGTGTTTGATAGTGCATCAAAGCTGGTGCATTGCTGTTTTTTGGGCGTACCATGGATTTTTTTCTTTTTAATTGAAAGTTAGTTTCCATATTTATAAATATTTTTTCATTTAATAAAAAAAATATGTTTTATGTAGGAGGTTGATGTATTTTATATGTCAATCATATAGCATATATGCTCATTTAATGTGCTTGCATATAGATGTATACATAATTTGTGGATGTGTGTGGTGATGATGTTAGATTACAATGCTTGTGTTTTATTAAATGTGATCTCGATGATGATGCCATGTTAGATTATTATATTTGTGTGCTAGCTAATGAAATTTACATGTGCTAAATGTGTATATAATTAGATGATGGTAGTGAATTTGAATGTGTATCTTAGATGATATTTATGTTTATTAGATGGTTATCATCATGATGTTTTTTTTGTGAAATAATATTTATTACAGATTATGTATTGGTGAACTTATATCAAAATTGTATATATGAAATTGCACGCAAAACGACTTAAAAAATGCAAAGATATTTTTATAAATTACAAAGTTTGGTATGGTTGAAACTATGATTATAAAACTACGATAAATATATTTCTATTGCGTAGATAGTTCATTCATATTCATTCTAACCTAATTAGTAAAATATTTCAATACTCACAAGGAAACAATAATTAAATGTAAAATAATTTAGTTAGTTCTTAATAAGACAAAATGTGTAACTCATTCAATTTTTATATAAAATTCCAATAATAATAAATTATTCAAAAATACAATTTAACTAATGAAAAATTACACTATGGTTGATCTATATATAGAGATAGAAAGCCAATACTATAGATCGATTTTAATCACATATTTATCAGTCACTAAAAGAGATTAAATCTTTTGACTTGTACATCTTTTTCAAGTCTTCCATTCTAAAAAGAGGTTTTCATATAATGAGTCCGATCCCTCTCAGGTCTTGGTAGATCCGTTGTTAAGATGGATATATATTGATTTATAAATTCAATCTATTATTAAATTTAAAAAACTTAAGCCATATTTTTTTAATAATTAATTTAGATTTAATATAACTAAAAAATTCTATTTTTATACAATTTAATTTATCACTAAAGTTATGAGATTTTTAAGCAATTTAAATTTAATATTTATAGCAACTCTTACCAATTTAAATTAAAAATTTCTCTTTAAAGATGAGGATCAAGAAATGTAAAATAAGGTTTGTGAAGTTACTTGTAGTTGGGGATTTGCTCTATTGGAAGTTCTCCCTTAAAGAGGCAAGTGAACGTTTTTCTAGTAATAAAGATCTAACATTTTGGTGTTATTTTGGTTTTTATTTGCTATTGTACTGATTTAAATTTAACTTTTTTTTAATAATAAATATGAGTTAAATAATACAAAAATCATACTATATTAGATTTAACTTTTTGACAAATAATATATTTGATTATTTCTTAATGAACAACTCAAGAAATATTATTTTTTCCAAATAGTTATCGCGCGATACTCACTAAAATTCATGTTTTCACATTTCTCCTAGCTAATATTACATCATGTTCACAATGATAAAGACATGTCTACTTTAAATAATTTACTTATAAATACATAAAAATATATATTTATTTTACATAATCTAAATAGGAAAGAAAAATGCATCACCAAGTCTATTAGAAAGTCAAACAAATTCCTCTTAATCACCATCACATTATTTATCATTTATTAATTCAACTTTCATTTCTAATTATCATTGAAAAGAAAAGTAAAAGTTGTTTCATTATCCATGAAGAAAAAAATAAAACGTCTCATGCATCCATGTAAGCCCATGTGTTTCTCTTATGGTCCATAAAAAGATGTAATGAACACTTTATACATGTGTAAGAACTCCTTTTTGTTTATATAATGTTGCAAGAACTCGAATTTAAATATAGTAAACATGACTTTACCTCTCATGTCAAGAATTTAATCTTACATATTAATACAGAATTTTTTCATTGTTAAAGTCCTCATAGATTTACGATTACATGAATTATATTTATTTTGAACTAAGAAAGAATAAAAATGACGTGAACTAATTAATAAACCAATAATGATCTAAATCAAGAATAAATTGTCAATGTTGTTTCTAAATACACTATTTTCTCATTTTGGTGATATTCTTCTCATTTTCCTATTGAGAAGGATTGCGACCTTGAATCATTATTTTCATAGATATTGCACACAATTAGAAATACTTAGTTTTAAGTGTAAAAGTGTTTCCATTGCAAAAAAACGTTTGTGAATCTTACCAATTATATAAAATGTCAACAAGACGAATAAAAAACAATATAATTAGCAAAATAAAGAAAACAAAAACATACAACAATACTATAAATGATGAAATAACACAAGTACATATCACTCTATGTTTTCATCACCTTGACTATCTTCCTCGATTGGCATGATATTTTTTTTTCTCAAAAATATGTTTTGATATAGGGTTGTGTCTTAATGCAAACCACTAATCCCTATCCAACACATCTGGGTAAAAGACACCTGGTTGCAGTGTTTTGGGAAAACATAAGGCTCCCTAACTTCATGCCACATATTTCTAGAGTTGATAGATATCATGCCACAATCGCGATCTTCCATTACATTATTCTGATCAAATATGTCCCACCACTTGCACCTAAAAATAACACATTGGAACGAAGAAAATTCCACTTGAATGATCTCTTGTATCTTTCCAACGTAACCTAACATCCTTTGTATTAAGTTTTGATCACGATGGCTAGCAAGACTAGATTGGTTGAACTCAACTTACACTCCACAATCTTGTGTCATGCATGAATCATCAACATCCTCTATGCGAACATAATGTCCATACGCCCACATAGATGGGAACAAATGCACCTATAAAAAAGTGAAAAAATCCTAGTGTCATGTGTCTAATAACTGAACATAATTAAAAATATAAATATAGATGTTGTAATTCAAAGGTGGAGTATGAAGTTAAAAATGTACAAAAAAGATTATTTTCAAGTTGTTGCACCCAATCCCTATGTTTAGTGCATCCTCTTCAGCACATGAGTAATGACCAGATGCACTATATTTCTCTCTGACTTGATCAACAACCCAACTGTTAGGGCATGCCATTAGAATATTTTCTTTTAAAGTATCACAATAAGGCACACTTCTACCATTTAACTATTTGAATTCTTTCTTGTCAATGTCCAATTTCCTCCTCTTTTAATGCAACCCACAATTGTGTCGCTTCCATATTGTAAAGAATGAATTTGTTGATGGCTTCAATTTCAAAATTCACAGATGAAATCAAACCAACATATATAGTATGTATGAGATCAAAATATGCATTATTATGAAGTTCAATGTGAATAGGTACTGTGTATAAATTTGAAAAATGATAAGACACTTACTCAAGTTATCATGCGCCTATTTCCATTCGTTTGGAGAATCCCCCCTTCTCTTTTGTCTTCATCCCTTTTGTCATCCTAAATCATCACACCTGGTGTTGTTGACATGATTGATGTACTCACTGGAATAATAGAAAGACTCATATGATATATACCCCTCTACCATAGACCCCTCAGGTCTTTCCCTTTGTCGAACAAACCTTTCAATTTCTTCATTTACCTCTCTAAGAAGAACATTCAACAACAAGAAACCACCCAAATAATTCAACCTCATCAACTAGGTGAATTAGAAGATGAAACTACAAGTCCATGAAACTTGTCGACAATTCCTTCGCAAACATACAAACAATCTCAACTATCTATTGATGCCACCGTGGAATTATATCCATGTGAGTTTCCTTTGATGTGATCCAATATACAAATGAAAATAATTTAGATGTGGCACGTCGTAGGTCTTGGGGAAAGCCATGGTTCAGACACCTATGCATGAGCAGAGGATAATGACACTACATAGTAAATATTACATTATACAAAAGCTAATTATAAAATATACCATTGCATAAAAATAAATAATAATAATAATATTAAAATCATGTTTTTGACATATGTACTCTTAGAAGGTTCAAATGGTCCTATGATTTCAACCTCGACAAACGGTCTTCCATAGTGAAGCAACATTGTAATGAAGATCCATATAAAGAAAGCACCCTCACACTCACTATAACTTCCTTTGCCAAATAAAGGTAATATTTCTTTAAAATCCATGGGACATCACCTTCTCTGAAAGACCAAGAGGTACTAGCCTCTCCTCTAATTTCTTGTCTAGGCCAATGTTTCTTTTTAGTTTTTGAAGAAATAAGATCTCTCCTAACAACAATGTGTCATTTTATTTCAATGATATGTGCCTCCATAAAGAATATGAAACATTTTTAAATATATGCATGGGATCTAGTAAGTGGGCAATCTTAAGATGCTCCCAATATGGGAGCTCATAAAAGACATATTTCTTTTTCATCCCAAAGGGAAATTTCTCAACATAGGTGTCGAATAATTATAGATCATCGAACATGGGCTCCCCATTTGAATCAAACATTTCTACAAACTCTTTCTCCTTCTCTCTGATATGATCTAAGCCATTCAACCAGTGTCATTATTGCAAGCCTTTAGGTTCTCTCTGGTTTACCATTTAAAGTGAATGTTTCTCTTCTATAAGGGTGTTCTTCTAGGAGGAATACCCTGGAGCAGTCATACATTGGCTTTCGTAGGTGGTCAGACCACCCAACCCTCAGAGAAGGTCCACAACATTTACATCCATGATTCCCTTTTGGTACAAGATCATTGATTCAATTATTGTATACAAGTCGACATGTTAGTGACCATGAAGATCAAAATAATTGTAGCAAATTAAATTAATATGAAAAACAATATTGTTATGTATATAAAAAAATCAATAAAAATTTAATGTACTAGAGGAAAACCCCAAGCTTAGATAATCATGTATGGTATAAGAACATATGCCATACAATGTAAAAATTGTCTCTGTTGTGATGGGTCTTGATACATCATACACATGTATCCCTTCCCATAGTTCCTTTAATTCATCTACCAATGGTTGTAAGTTGACATCCATATTCTTCACTTGTATTCTACCAGGGACTATGAGAGCCAACATAATATGTTCATTCTTCATGGACAACCATGGGGGGATATTATTATTGATCACTACTACATGCCAAATAGAATAGTTGGTGTTTTGGAAGGAATATGGGTTGACGCCATCCATAGCTATGCTGAATCATAGACTTCATACTTCATCCTTGAATTTTTCATGCCATGTATCCTCAATATGCTTCATGGCTATTGAACCTGTTGGGATTCACATAAATCTCGACTCACTTATGTGTGAGGTGTGTCATCTCTACAACATAGCTAATTATTTACAACAAAGGAGGCTTTGAATCCTTGGGATGATTATAGGCATGTGCCTCAATATATTATGAGGAGTGCTATGTGATTTGCTTGTTTGTTTTTATTTATGGTATCTGGCATGACCACATTTCAGACATATCTTTTTGTTTGCATAATTTCCTATATATAGAATACAATAATTCAGACATGCATGATATGATATGTACACAACACCCAACATTTTCAACAACTACTTTGCCTCTTCACATCTACCTGACAAGACATTATCATTCGAAATAACCTTATCTTTGAATAACCTGCAGTTGATGGGGAATATAATCGTACAATGTCATTATTTAACGTTCGTAAAATCAACCATTTTTAATGTTGATTGTGTGACAATATTTCTCAAAATATAAGGGGATTGATCGATCGTACATGTGAATTACCTCAATATTGTTTAGAAACATGCATTCAACATGCCAAACTTTTCTTTTAAGTTGTAAAGCAACATCATTTTCCTCATCTGAGTAGACTTTGACTTGCCACCAAGTCCAAAGATAGGGGTGGTGGAAGAAGATTTCAGGATTTCAAATAAGGTATCAATGATATGATCATCATCCCCTAACTCATCATTATGGAATGCATCTAATAACATTTCCTCCACGACAGTTATATCCCATAAGTAATCATATATACCAACCTCTATTTGATTGTCTTCATTTCCAACTTGTGATGAAGAACTACTATTGTTGTAGTCATTCCTAATTGGTGAATCTTGACGTAGCAAGAATTGAATAGGTGATTGATTCAACCATTCTTTATATGCTTCCTCTCTGAGTCTTACTCTTAATACAACCTTCTTTGATTTAACATTGTAATGTGGTGCACTGGAAGATGGTAAGTGGGTTGCTCATCATCACCAGAATCCTAATTTGAAAAAAGTTGAACGTTATTATTACAATATCAATGATATTAGTAAGCACACTAATACAATTGGTTCATTAAAATTACATTGTATCAAACAATTATTACCATCAACGATCCAGGATTGCAGTTGGAAGATGTCATGTTCCAATTGGTAGGGTGAAGAGGATATCCATTTTCATCTACCAACTACTTGTGATATGTTGCTCTTGATAAGAGCTTCCAATGTTTTTTAAATGGAGGAATATTTTCTACATCTGAATTCGATTTTGAATTAGGATTCTGCAAATTTGCATACATTTTTATTCAAATTAACATGGATAAAAAAATAAATTAGATAATTGAAATATAAATAAAATCTGAACTTACTGGAGATGGAAAGGGAGAACTCTGCGAAGGACTTTGATCAGCAATTTGGAACAAGCTGGAATTTGAAGAATTTTCCATTTGATATTATTAATATTTTCTTCCTGCATTTGAGAAAAATCAGAAATAAAATTTTGTGTACATATCTAAAATTAATTTGGAGAACCATATAACCACAATATGAATTTCAATATATATTTTAAATAATTTTACAAGAATAAGGCGACTTTAAGAGGAAACTATATACTATGAACTATTGTAATTCATGTGGGTGCATCCTAAAGGATAATTTGAGATGAATATGCCATTTTATGTGAAAATAAAATTTCAAATAGTTTTTTACCCCTACCGTGCTCTTATCAGGATGAACCGCACTGATGTGTTTAAATCATAATAGCACAAGGGCTTTCAAATAATACCCACACTAGTTTCTGGCATTTTTAAAGTATAAAATATTTTATCATATCGGTGCTCTTGTACAAAACTACACTGATGCATTTAAATAAAAAAAACACAGGTCTGCACCTGTTTCTGGGATATTGAAAATAAAAACGAATTCTACCATGTCCGTGCTCTTGTAGCAACAACACCAATCCATTTAAATACAAACTGCACCGTCGTGTTAAAATATTAATTGCATTGTTTTAGGATTCTATAAAAATAAATAAATAAATAAATAAACTCTATCATATCGGTGTGTTGAAAAAATTTGGCGCCTAAGAAATTTCAACACTCTTTACTTGTAAATGCATCCATGCTCTTTACTATCACATGTATCGATGTTCGGATTATGTGAAGAAAAAAAAGTGAGTTTTTTTCTTTTCTTTCTTTAAATTGAAAAATGAGCACCAATTGATTTTTCGAAATATAATTTCATTAATTCTCATTAGAGGAATTTTGAGGTCTAAAATGAGCCTCCTAGGACAAATGTACAACCACAATAAACTTTATAAGGACCAATAGGATTCAAGATGATGATGTCAGCCATGGGGGATGATTCACCATTTTTGGAGTAAAAAGTAAAAAGATTAAAAAATAATAAAATAATAAAACTACTTTTTCAACTCGTATTTTCAACTTATATCCCTAATGTTTTATTCAAATTTCAAGCAGGAGTACTCGTTGGATGCAAAATTTAGTTCCTCTTCCAAAGAGTACCATGTTGCATACTTTTGATGGACCCTGCTACATGAAAAATGAGAAATACATGAAAAAACGTGATTGAAATCACATTTTTTTTTTTAAACTTTTTTTGTAGAGGGTCCATCGAAAGTATGTAACATGGATACTTCTTGGATGAGGAATCAAATTATGCATCCAACGTGTGTTCCAGCTCAAAATTTGAGTAAACCCATACGGAGATAAGTTGAAAAAACGATTTGAAAATGTTGTTTTTTCTTTCTTCCCTCTAAAATTTGATGATGTAATCTAATCTTATTTTATTATTTCCACTATTATTTTATAATTTTCGTAGGAGGCCTAATTTAGACCTCAAAATTCACCTAATTTTAAATAGTAAAAAGTGATTCACTATTTCATTATTTTTTCCAAAATTTCAAGGGAGTGATTTGCAAGAGAAACATACCAAGAGCACTATGCAACAACATAATACTTTGGAGCAGCAGAATTATTCAAAATATTAGAAGTTGAAAGGTATGGTGATTCAATCAAAACTGTATATAATAAAAAATTTAATTTTATTGTTGATTTTACTATTAAAAAAAATTACAATTTCTGTTAGGGTTTAATTAAAAGAGAGATCATTTGCAAGAGAGACATATTGAGAGCACTGTGAAGCAGCAAAATATTTTGGAACCGCAGAAAGATTAGAATTTGAAAGGTATGGTGATTCACTCAAAACCCTGTAGAACAAAAATTTTAATTTCATTATTGATCTTACTGTTAAAAAAATTTACAATTTATGTTAGATTTATTAAAAGAAAAACTTGTATAATAAAAAATTTAGTATTAATTTTGCTAGTAAAATTTTATGTGATCTTTGTTCCTATTTATATTTAATTAAAATTTAGAAAAAACAAAAAAAAATCAATACTTACCTTAAATATTTGCTTCTTCTTGCTTATGTGACTGCAAAATTTCACCTAGGGTTTAACTCCCTCTACCACTTCACAGTTTGGGTTTTTCATTTTAGGCATTTTAGATTTAATGGGTTTGTGTACTTACTATATATAGGGCATTTGACATGTAAAGTAGGGGGACCACTTAATAAATTAGATCCAAACTCTGTCGGCTTTGTCTGTTTAAAAAAAATTGTGTACATTTCACGATGCACTAATGTAATATAACACATCGGTGTGCCCTGTGTAATACAACACACTGGTGTATTATAACCTTGTTGGATCTATCCAATCTTCTTATCGATGCTCCCAATGTAATTTAACGCATCGTCGCGCCTCTGCCAAATAGCACCGTTAAGACATTGTGGTGCTTTTATCATTACAAATTGCACTATCATAAATTAAAACTATTTAAAAATAATAATTTTCATTGTCAGTGTTGAACAATTAAATGCCCAATGCATTTAATGGCTTAAAGGCACTGGGGAATTTATTCAAACAAACGCATCGATTATCAGAGCTCTTTTTTCCTGAAAATTATTTGGTTTATGTATAAAATATATTTAATGGATTTTATATTGAATGGTATATGTTGTATATTGACAAAAAACATCTCAAAATTTGTCAATTAAAAACAATATTGATCGAAACAATGATAGCACATCCAAAAAAGTAGAGAAGGAAAGTTCTTTGTAACTTCTTTCCAAAATTAATATGTTTGAACTATATGTAAGATTAAGTAATATGAATTGTTTAGCGTGTGTCATGCAAAGCCACAAAATGAAGAAGGTAGATAAGATTATTTTTAATCTAAGTGCAGAAGAGTGTGAAACCCTGATAGAAAAATTGCAGAAGGATGAATCACGTGAATGAAAAAATACTATTCAATATGACTTTTTTTGTTTTGTTTTGTTTTGAATTTTCATTAATAATATACTTAAGAATATTAGATAACATGTTTCAAACAATATATTAATTCATATATGTTTAATGTTTTCCAGGGAGCAACAACGAAGCGAAAGATCAGTGTCGTTCTAAGAAAATAAAAATCATATAACAAGTAAATGACGATGAATTGGTCCTTAGCTCATCTAGAGTGGTGTTGGAGGTTAATGAAAGGGGGAAGGGGAATTTTACAAAACTATTAGGGATATAGTGGAACAAACGTATAGATATACTCTCACTTACAGTACAAAAATAAATCCAACAATTCCAAGAACCAAATTATATCCAAACTACAGGAAGCATTTCCAGAGCAATGGTAGATGAGATCTCTAAGAATTGCAATAGAAAAAACATACAACAACAAAAAAGAATCATTCAAAAGGTAATATTCCTAATTAAAATGATTTTCTAGAATTATATGTATATATTACTACAAACCATTCATTAAATATCAATTTTGTTATATTTAGTTTTCATATATCAATATAAAAATAGTTTATTACTTTTTTCAGGAAGATTTTTGAAATCTCAAAGGATCAACCAGATGATATGCAAAACATGTCAATAGGAATGTGCAAACAAGTGTACAAGAAGATGGTAAAAGAAATAGAAATAATTGCATCACAAGAGGAGTCATTTGAACAAGAACATGCTTCAAATGTATGTAATCATGATTGACTTTGTACATATAAAAGAATAATTTGGCATTAAATATTAATTTTCAACAATTTTCTTGCATAAAAGAAAACAAAATGGAACTCATTCAACACATAAAATAGGACGACAAGGAAGAAAAGGGTTGATATTAAAGTTTGTGAGTATTTGTTAATATTTTCTTATAACAACTCAAGGTTTCATTTTTGTATATTTTAAGTTGTTTTACAGCAACCATCCTTGAGTGTCTTTAAATAGGTGCTAACATACAAAGAAGAGACATCAGAAGAATTAATTGACATTGGGTTAAATATGGGTTTTGAGTATATGTTGGAATATCAAAAATTAATTGTGGAATTTTTTAGTATCTATGTTGTTTTAATTCTTTGAGTTCATAATCAATAGAACAAAAAACATACTTTATATTAAATCTATGATTTATAATGGAGTATAAAACATGCAAGAAACAAAGTATGGAACTACGCCAGCAAAAGACTTGTTGCATCAAGATATGAGACTTGGTTTTCAAACCATGTGTACAGTTCATGAGTCACTTCTTGTTATGGTACATTTCTATTCAATTTACATTTATGTATATTATTTATTACAATTTTTATTATTTTCACCAATGTAGATACACTCGTTACATTTTATTTTAATGTTTGCAGATGGAAGAAGATCAAGAAGGCAAAAACAATCGATGCGATCAACAAAACATTTGTCCAAATAACCAAAGTCATGGAAGTAGCTCGAGCATTAACAACAGTTCCACTGAAGAATGATGATATATTTAGATATGAATGCAACCTATTATGTTTTTTGAAATAATTGTTTGTGAAAATTAGACATTTTGTTTAATGTAATGGACATAGTGTCCAATTGAAATAGAAGGGGATACTAATAAAATTCTCATTTTTTTATGTCAAATGGCCTCTTATTTATATATAATAAAATAAATTTTAATTTATTTTATTGTGTTATCCAATGTCATTGTGAAATGTTACACCACTAATTAAATATATGGATGATTAAATATTATAATAAAGAGATGTGAAATCTAATAATATAACAAGTTAATCCAAACATCATATGCAAATGCACTAATCAAATTTTAATTTACATGAATACTGTTATAAGATATATTCCAATTTTTTATGAATACTGGATTTTAAAAATCACAATAATTGCACTGGCACAGGTCGATGTTTCCAAAAAGATAAAATCTCATAAAAAAATTGGTGTGTCCATAACATAAACACGCATCAGTATGTTATGTTATATAAAATCATTGTTATAATGACATATTTTTGCATGACCATTGACTTTTTGGAAAACAATAGCACCGAGGTGTATAATTCTTCAGGCACCAATATTGTTTGTAATTAACACCTCAGTGCATTGTAATTCTTAAAGCACCAGTGCTTTCATATAATTAACTCCTTGGTGCTACAAAATATTATTTATAGTCCTAATGCATTATTAAAATTAATAGCACTGGTTCTTTTATATCCATAGCGCATCGGTGCATTTATACAAATAATACACATCAACTATGTGAGTTTAAATAAAAACACTAGGTCTGCAATATTTTTTTGCTTGCCCCAATGTCGTTACTTAAAAGAATGCCTTGGGGCGTTTTTTGATATATACACACCGAGGTAGTATACATTTCAGGCACCAATTTTCTTTGCATTCAACACATCGATGCTTTTAGTTATATATCCATCCCCAGCGCTATTATATATATAGGACACTAGTGCTACTTTTTCCATGAAGCACACCACAAAAAAAACATCTGCTAAAACCTTTGGCTACCTATATTTTTTCAGTTGTAATGAAGTTTCATTATAACCTCCAATAAAACATCTGCTACCACAAATGGATGTTTTAGCATATGTTTTTCTGAATGTTTTTACCAATTTTATAACAATAAAAACCTTAGTTATATCCTCTGCTAGAAGGTATTTTCCTTGTAGTGATATATACAAAATTTTTCAAATATCTAAAAACAATTGTAGGTATGCCTCCTGCATTACATCTGTAGAAGCCTCAGGTTAAAAATCCATGTAATAAAGTTAATAAAGGCAAAATAAGAACAAGGTCATGGGACACGTATTCGAAGCTGAATGTTGGGAAAAACATCCTAGTGGTTGTTCATTTGGTTTAATATGGCTAAGGGAAATTGTCAAAGGAAATGGCAAAGGCTTTGGAAAGGCAAAGAGACATTAATTGGCATTTATTTACGAAAATAAAGGAAATTAGGAGAAAAGGAAGGTGAAAGGTCATAGGTTGCATGTGAGGAGGAAAATAAAGGAAAATAATGGAAATTGAAGAAAACAGAGGCCTCATTGATAAAAAGGATTATGAGGTTTAGTTCATGGCCTTTTGACAATTTTTGGGTGGAGCTCTCTCTCTCTGTTCTCTCTATCACACACTTACAACATTATTGGGGCACTCTAGAATAGGAGGAAGAAAGGAAAAAGAAGGAAAAAGAAGCAAAGGGAAGCAAAGATCAAGCAAGGAAGAGCGAGATCAAGCAGCTACAACAAGATTACTTGTAGGTATCAAGTTTCATGTATGATTTCCTTGCTAGTTTTGGCATGCACGGTACATGCATGTGTGTTTTTGGTTCTCTTGTTGTCATTGGCATGGGTTTTGCTAGGTGTGATAGTGGTTTTCGTCCTTGCCTTTCCATTTTTAGATAGCAATGATGTGATGGGTTTCTCTTATGTTGGGTAGCTAGATTGTCAGATGGTTTCGAAACTGAGTGGGGTGGTATTAGAGGATAAACACAAGGCCTAAGAATCCTTGGACCAGTGAAGGTGGGATTTTAGTAAATCCTGATTATGTATACCCTCATTGGCCCTAGTAATCCTCAACCAGTGAATGGCAGGATATATGGTAAAGCCTAGAGGGTGGAGCCTCATTGGGCCTAAGAATCCTCTATTGGTGAATGGAGGGATATACGGTAAATCCTAGAGGTGGATATAGACTATTTCCTCATGGTTTAGGTGGATAGATCTAGAGTCATCCATGTCTGTATAGGCCTAGTGATCCTTGGACCGATATATGGTGGGATTGTGGTAAAGCTTGGTAGTGTATGTTTCTTGTTTGGGTCTAGGAATCCCTTGCCAGGATTGTGGTAAAGCCTAGTTGTATAGATGAGGGCTTGGGCTTAGGAATACCTTGGTGGATTGTGGTAAAGCCTAAGGAATCCCTAGTTGTTTTGTTGTAATTCCCACATTCATGCTTGGAACATGGAACGGGGGTTATTGGCTGAAAGAAAGATTTGGTTAAGCCCAATCTATGGTTAGGTGGTACGTGGAAGTCCCTAACTTGGTTGGATTTTTCATATGTTAATGAAAGATCCTTTCCCCTTATATTTCATTAGTATTTTTACTTGTTATTCCGTGGCTTTAATGGTTGATCTATCATTGTTAATATTTTGGTTATATGTTGGTATAAGCATGGTTTCATAACATATTTTAGCTATGGCCCTTAACATGTTTTGATTGGTAAACGAATGGCTATTTAATGCATGACCTAATAGATGTTATTACAAGTATTATGAGAAGGCACTAGACCTTCTTGGTAATTTTTAGATAAGTATCAGACCCTTATGTTCAGATAGGAATTTATAGCCTGTAGACTACATGTTCACAATGTGTTCGACGAAATGCATGTCATGGTTAGGCTTGGTTAGGCCAAGTCCTTTATCAATTTTTATGTTAGAGGTTTTTATTGGTGTCATTTATTGTCTTAGAAAGTCTCATCAATTTCTTGGTAGTGATCTAGATCCTAGCCCTGAAAATTTGGCTCAATTCTCGGGGTCTCAACACAGAATTCACTGAAAAAGACTGCAGTCTCTCCCTTGCAGGCTTGTGGGAGAGACTGGAGGGTTTCAATTACATGGAGGCCTTGTCATGGGAGCGAATGGGGGTTTAGTTTAATGAAAGGCCAGGTTAACTCAGGGGTTGGGCACCTAGAATGGTGGATTAGCTCCTGGGGGTTCTGTAGCACTTAAGGGAGGTATGTAAAGTGATGGTTTGTCGGTTCCACTTCCTTAATTGTGTAGAAATTTGAATAATATAACACTTATTCATAGAGATTATCCTGATTATACACTATTTTTGGAATGCATGCATAATACATAACCTCCTCTACCATTGATCATCAATTTGCGGAATAAAAAACAATTGCATGCGCACATTGAAACATCAATCACACATATCAACACAGAATGTAATGGGGAAAGCATACAGCTGAAAACCCCCAACTATCTGTATATTATAATGATAGAGAACATGTAACAATACATAGTACAATACTCCTCACAAGTACTCAGTATTATCTCCACCTGCTACACACAAACTAGCTCAGATCTAAACAAGTCACGGGTTCAAATCTCCTCCACTGTTTGCCTGCCTCTACTGCGCAATCCAAGTTGAGATAGATCTGATCCAAGTTCAAATTTCCTTGGCTTGTACTGCGCAATCCTCATTGGCAATCTCTATCAATGATTGTGCAAATCTCATGCACAAAGATAGTCACAACTGATAGTAGTCTCACCCTTTCACCAACCTCTAACACTTGTCTCCACTGAACTGTCCATGCACTGAGTTAACTGATGCATTATTTAGTTGATTTATGAGTTAATAATTAGTGAATTAATTAATAATTAATTCACATCACTCATCACTAGTGTATTTGGCAGTTAGACTAAATACAACTAGTTCAACTAAGTCAAACTGAACACAACTCCATCAACTTCTCAATCAACTCCACCAAACTCAATCACTTGAGTTCTAACTGAAGTCCATCATGCAATAGCTCAACTAACCCATAGGAAAAGTGTATTTCCTTCTGGCAGTTGCATGTGCCACATCCGTAGCTCGAACTGAAGTGTTGCAAGAGGATAAGATAATGTTTATAGTCCAAATATTATTAAGAGCTAATAATATTTGACTGTTCTATTTTTAGACTAGCAGTCTAAAAATAGACTCCGCCCATATGTCTAAAAATAGAAGTCCATCTATTTTTACCAACATGACCAATCATCCATAAATAGCATCCTGCAACTCATAGACCATGATCCATATGTCTAAAAATAGACATAGTCTACAAATAGACTTTGCGCCAAAAATAGCCTACGGGCCCACTTAGTGAAGGCGACTTCTTTTCACTAAGCTCCATCATCTTGTTGCATTTTCAACACTCCATCTCAACAAGATATGGATTATCTGCAACCCCTATCCTGCCTCTATGGTATTCAAATTTGTTCCTGGTGAGTGCCTTTGTCAAGATATCAGCATCTTGATCCTCCGTGGGAATGTATGAAAGTAACATGATTCTCCGCTGCACACAATCTCTGATATGATGGTACCTGATGTCGATGTGCTTAGATCTATCATGAAATACTGGATTAGCAGATATTTTAATGCAACTCTAGTTATCACAATAAATCACAGCAGGCTCCAAGTGTGACCCGAACAACCTGACTAGGATCTTCGTCATCTATATAGCCTCGCATGCAGCCAAACTTGCTACCATATACTCGGCCTCTGTTGAACTGAGTGCCACAGATATCTGCTTCCTGTTGTACCAAGAAACTATTATCGACCCGATACTGAAGATCCTCCAGATGTGCTCTTTCTGTCCGTTGGGCTCCCTGCCCAATTTGCATCTGTGAAGCCACATAGCTTCACCTCATCCTCCTGTCTGTACCACAATCCATATCCTGATGTGCCTCTGAGATAATGCAATACATGCTTGCCTGCCTTTCAGAAGAGCTTGGTTGGCTTAACCATAGCTTGTGAAAGCTGGTTAACAGCATAGCATATATCGGGTCGTGTACTGACCAGATACATAAGCGACCCCACCAATTGTCGATAAACAGTGGCATCCACTACCTTCGCTGAAGTAGCATCCTCCTTCCTCCAACCTCCAGGAAAAGGAGTATCAATAGGCTTGCAGCCATGCATGTTGAACTTCTCCAGTATCTCCCGGGCATAGTTACCCTGAGAAACAAATAGTCCATCACTACGTTGCCAAATTTCCAATCCCAGGAAATAATGAAGGAGGCCCAAGTCCTTCATCTCAAACTCTCTAGCAAGATCCTCCTTGCATGAAAGTATCAACATCTCATCTCCCGTCAAAATCAAATCATCTACATAAAGTACAATGATCAGCAACTTACCCTCTAGTCTTGGGACAATCTCCCATGCGCTGTTTCTGACAATCAAATCATACTCTTCCACCATGGCATCTACCCATGCGGGATCCTCCACAGCTTTCTCGAAAGAGGATGGCTCAGTCACGACACATTTTCTCACAAGAGCCATGTATCTAGTGTACCGATCAGGTGACTGTCTCTATCTGCGCTGTGCTATAGGTGGTCCTACAACCTTCTCTGCATCTTGAGCCAATCGCTCAGCTTCTGTAGTGCGCTTTCGCCCTTTGATGGTTGGCGCTGCATGAGTGGTCTCTTCCACTCCATGAACTTCATCTTATGGCTGATCCACATCCTGAAGCTCATCCTTAGGAACTAATAGCTCCTCATCTGCATGCAAGTGTGGCTCCCTCTCAAGCGAACACTTCATGGCTTTCTCCTCCTGAAATTTGATATCCCATCGCACAATAGTCTTGCGACTGTCTGAAAAATACACACGATAGTTGTGGGGCGTATCAATGTACCCCAAAAATATCCCAGCCTCTGCAGTAGGCTCTAGCTTCTTCCTGGCATCCTTTGTCACATGCATGTAAACAGGAGAACCAAAAATCCTCAAATGGGAAATATCAGGCCTCTTACCAGAATAAGCCTCCTCAGGTGTACTCATGCCAAGTATCTTGTGAGGACAATGGTTCTACACATATACTGCAGTATTGCATGCCTCCGCCCACAAGTGAAGGGGTAGCCCCTGATCATGCAACATCGCCTGTGCAGCACCCACGATCGTTCTGTTCTTCTGGTCAGCAACCCCGTTCTGCTGTGGGTTGTGGGGAGCTATGAGCTCTCTTCGGATCCCTTCTACACTGCAGAAGTCCTTGAACTCGCCAGAGATGAATTCACCACCATTGTCGCTCCTAAGAGCCTTCACCTTCTTCCCTGATTCCTTCTCAACCAGTGATTTGAACTCACACAACTTTGAGTATGTCTCGCTCTTCTTCTGCATGAAGAAGATCCAACCCTTTCGAGAGAAATCATCAACAAAGATCACATAGTACTTGTGCTTTGCTGACGAAGCTACTGAGAAAGGTCCACACACGTCTGTGTGAATTCTCTTAAGGATCGTCGTGGAGAGACTATCCTTCTCGTGAAAGGTGGCTTTCACAAATTTTCCCAAAGTACACCCCTTGCATTGATCTGACTTCTCAAGAGTGCCTTTAGGAAGCCCAGTAGAAATTTGCTGCAGTATCTTCAAGGCTCCATGGTGAAGGTGGCCCAATCTCCGGTGCCGCAACTCACCATCATCCTAGCTCACCAATCCTTCTGCCTTGCATGCCATTGTTACGTAGCCATCTACATGCAATTGATAAAGGTTCTTGACTCGAACCCCTATCTTCCAGGTTTCTCCAGTTGTCTTACTGCGCAGGAAAGCCTCTCCCTTGCTAAAGACAACATCATATCCCTTGTCTTCTAACATCACCACAGAGATAAGATTCTTCTTCAATCCTGTAACATGCATCACTTCCTTCAATACAAAGGGTTTACCAGACTCCCTCTCAAAGGAAATGGTACTGATACCGGTTGCACTGTATCTACCATCATCGCCCATCACGATGTGCACTCCAAGATATTTCTCATCCAGATCAGAAAACAAATCTCGATCTCCTGTCATGTGAAAAGATGCACCACTGTGCAAGAACCATACCGATCCCATCACACTCGATACCAAGCATGCAATCAGTGAAAAATCTAGCTCAAACTGCGAGGCTAAGGCCTCTCCCACTACAGATCCAGTAGCTTGCTTATTTTTCTTCTTTTGCGGACAATTTGTGGCATAATGTCCGTGCTGGTGATAGTGAAAGCAGTTCACCTTGGACATGTCCTGCTTTCTGCCTTTCGCACCGGAATGAGAAGCTTTCTTGTTCTTCCCCTTCTTTGCTTTGGCAGCCAAAGCGAAATTTTCTTCATCAGATGCCTTTGATGAAGATCCATCCCTGGTATTCTGCCTGATCTCCTCTTGCACAAGATCAGACCAAAGTCTCTCCCATCCTAGCAATTTCTCCCGACCATTGACAGAGTCCTGATAGGAATGCCAACTCTTCAGAAGACCAAGGAGATCCAAGCTCACCAATTCCTCATCATCGACAGTCACCCCCACACTTCCCAGCTCATCCCAGCATTGGGTGAACTTCGTGAGATACTTGGGCATACTGTCTCCTTTCTCACACTTAATGTTTCTGAGTTTATCCTTGAGCGCCAACTTCCTCTGGTTGCTCTTGCTTTGGAATAAATCTGTCAACGCTTTCCACATCAAGTATGGAGAAGCCTTTCCATGCAGGCTGGATACAATGTGATCCTTCATGCCCTCAAACAGAATCCTTCGACACTTTGTTGTCTTCTTTTGCCAAGCCTCAATGTGAGCAGCATCAGTAGGCTTTGGGACCTCAGCATCTATGAACTCCTTCAACCCATTGTCATCTAACACCGCCTCCATCCTGTCTTTCCATGCAATATAATTCGAGCTTCCTTCAAGGGCATACTCCAATCGCAATATATTGAAAGACATTTCAACTTCGACACCAAGAAAACACTGCTGCAAATTTGAATTGCACCAGCTCAAAACTCAACCGCTTCTGATCTAAAATTCGTGAGAACAAAGTATTTCTCGTACAAAGACTGACTGTATGGGAATTTACCGGATATCTCACCTTCCAAAAGAAGGATGAATCCAGAGGCTACCTGGCCCGATTATAGACTCTGCCGAAAGAAATAAAATGTAATCACTTTCTGAATAATAGATCTGATGATCAACTTTGCTCTGATACCATGTAGAATTTTTCTACAAATCAGATAGCTCCGATACCATGTAAAAATTTGAATAATATAACACTTATTCACAGAGATTATCCTAATTATACACTATTTGCGAAATGCATGCATAATACATAACCTCCTCTACCATTGATAATCAATTTGCGGAATTAAAAACAATTGCATGCGCACATTGAAACATCAATCACACATATCAACACAGTATGTAATGGGGAAAGCATACAGCTGAAAACCCCCAACTATCTATATATTATAATGATAGAGAACATGTAACAATACATAGTACAATACTCCTCACAAGTACTCAATACTATCTCCACCTGCTACACACAAACTATCTTAGATCTGAACAAGTCACGGGTTCAAATCTCCTCCACTGTTTGCCTGCCTCTACTGCACAATCCAAGTTGAGAATAGATCTAATCCAAGTTTGAATTTCCTTGGCTTGTACTGCGCAATCCTCATTGGCAATCTCAATCAATTATTGTGCAAATCTCATGCACAGCTATAGTCACAACTGATAGTAGTCTCACCCTTTCACCCACCTCTAACACTTGTCTCCACTGAACTGTCCATGCACTGAGTTAACTGATGTATTCTTTAGTTGATTTATGAGTTAATAATTAGTAAATTAATTAATAATTAGTTCACATCACTCATCACTAGTGTATTTGGCAGTTAGACTAAATACAACTAGTTCAACTAAGTCAAACTGAACGCAACTCCATCAACTCCTCAATCAACTCCACCAAACTCAATCACTTGAGTTCTAACTGAAGTCCATCATGCAATAGCTCAACTAACCCATAGGAAAAGCGTATTTCCTTCTGGAAGTTGCATGTTCCAAATCCATAGCTCAAACTGAAGTGCTACAAGAGGATAAGATAATGTTTATAGTCCAAATATTATTAAGAGCTGATAATATTCGACTGTTCTATTTTTAGACTGGCAGTCTAAAAATAGACTCCGCCCATATGTCTAAAAATAGAAGTCCATCTATTTTTACCAACATGACCAATCATCCATAAATAGCATCCTGCAACTCATAGACCATGATCCATATGTCTGAAAATAGACATAGTCCAAAAATAGACTTTGTGCCAAAAATAGCCTGCGGGCCCACTTAGTGAAGGTGACTTCTTTTCACTAAGCTCCATCATCTTGTTGCATTTTCAACAAACTGCACTTAGGGAGTTGAATGGTATCATAGAAAATATTTTTCACATGTTTACCCAAGTGGACCGATTAGCTTGGGTAAATGTGGGCGGAGGATGTTACAAAGTGGTATCAGAGCATGGTTCAACTCTTGGACTAGATGGGCGGAATGTGTTTGGCATTCATGTGTGAAGAATGTATATGTTCTTGTTACGTATGCATGGTGGTAGTCATTGTTACAATTATGTTTCCATTTAGGATTTGATGACGTTGTTGTTGGGATGGGCTTATCATGAATGCATGTCAGTTGTATATGCATATGTTATGCATGTTACTGTCTATATGTTGTTGTGCATGCATTATTATGGTTATGGTTATGCATTCATAGTAGGTTAGATATGCATCATGAGGTCATTGTATGTAGTTATGTCATCATGACGTTGTTTGTAAGAGATGATGTTGATATGTTGGCTAAGATAGAGCAGGAGATGCAAACTATTAGAGTGAGGTTGTAGCACTAGATATCGGGGTAAGAGTAGATTGCCATACAAATTGTGTGGTGGTTACGTAGGTATGTTGGTTAATGGTTGTTATAAGAATTAGGGTTATGTACATGTATGTTAGTCTATGGTTGTTGTGGTTACATGTATGATAGATGTTATTTAATTAGTGTGATTATATGTACATGCGTTGGTTAGTCATGAATGATAATAACTTATTGTTGTGTGCATTGCAATCATACATATGATGTTTATGGTAATTTCATTTAAGATCTTGATGTTATATGTATCATGCTAATTGGATTGGCCTGCACATATGGTTAAGGGTATGATATTCAGGTATGAGCGGATATACTTGTGATATTGTGTCATATTAATCTAGATTGACCTGTACAGATGTGATACCTCCCCTGAGATACATTGAGGCATGAGTTTGATGATGTCATCTATTTGTTTTATTTAACATGGTATGTTTATAGGTTGTTTGAATGTTTGAATAATGACATGATATGAGTATGTGTCCATAATATTGCATGAAGAAATGATCTTGTATTAAGATGACCATGCTAACATAATATGTGTTGAGACAACTGATATGTACTTAAGTGTAAGTAGGTGATAGTTGTAGCATTATGTCTTATGACTATTAGTTGATTATGACATGGTTGTTATTCTTGGTAAAGGTTTATTTCAAATTAATATACATAATGTCTTGATCTTTAGAATGTGACTTACATGTGTGAATAGTTGTAGGGAAACATGCTTAGTATTAGCATGATAAGGTAATAGTTGATTTGTTTATATAACAAATAGCTAGGTGATGTGATAGTAGATAATAAGATTCAATTGTAGTAAGGAAAAAGGTAAAAGGAAGGAATTGGGTAACAATTCCTTAGGCAATGTTTGGAAAGCGCATTTCCAAACGTATGAGTGCTTTACATTAATATAGGAAGTCTTATTAACCTTGATTTCGTCTAACATTATGTGGATATGTGCTATATCTATGAACATGTATTTGACAGGTATCACAATTGGTTTTCAATTTTGGATGGATTTGTTAAGGAATTGAATTCCTTGAGAGATGATATATGTACATGTTCAGTTACAGGGTAGCATGCTTGGCACATCAAGAAAAGGTAATCGGTACATTGTTATGTTTATTTATGCACTGATAGTTATGTGTTTATGATTGGATGATGCAGGGGATTGCATGGAAAAAGAGACTTCCATGAAATATTGAAGAAGGTTTAGGTCGATATTTCCCTTGAAAGCATTGGGAACCCATGGGGATTGAGTCATGGCATATGTTGAAAGTTTTTTTCTTTTGGTATTTTTTGATTTGTTTCCGCTTGATTTGTGGTTTTTTTGTGTCTAGTTCATGATCACGCCACTTGTATGTGGTGTCATATTGCTATTGGTTTTTCATGGTTTCTTCTTGTTCTTGCCTTTCATGTTTTAGGGGCCTTGGGATTTGGTTGGGGGAAAGAGGAAATTTAATGGAGCTCGGGTAGAGCTGAATGAAACCTAACAGGTAATGTAGGATCAATATGAAGCTTGATGCATGTATAAGGGAAGTTGAAGGCAAGAATATGACAACCAGTTGGATTGGTTGGGTCCATTGGCAGAAAATGGATGGTAGCAGGACAATCATGAGAAATATAACAAAACGGTAAAGTGAATGGGCTTAAATAACAGATGCTTTGGCTAAGTTTGGAACTGTTGTTCTCGATGTTGTGCATGTTGTGATTGGATAAAGGGAGTTCTCTTAACCTTGACCTTATAATATTTGGTAATTATGTTGTGATCATGATTATGCTAATGATTACACACACACACACACACACACACACACACATATGTATGTATATTGTTGTTTGACAAGGTCGTCAGGGATCATGATCGTTTTATGCTAATGTTTACATGTATGTATGTATGTATGTATGTATGTATGTATGTATGTATGTTGTTTTCTAACATGGTTATCAAGGATAATTCCTGTGGAAGAATGATTGCTTGGGAATGTGAATGGCATGAAGAGGGTCCTAGTCTTATGAGGAATCGAGTGGGAAGAGTAGCCTTGACATATCTGTGAGTTTAGTATCATGTGGATATGAATTAATATTATGTGATTATATTTTCTATTTTATGTTATGGCAGGTAATGCTGAGGGATACATCATCGGAATGAAGTAGTGTGATCTGCAACATGCTGGGACAATCATGGATAGTGGATAAGACACTAGAAGCAAGGTCGCTTGGTAAGGACATTGGGGTCTTAAGATGTACATTATTGGTGTTGTGTACATGTAGCATATGTAGTATTCTGTACATTTGGTGTTGTGTGCATGTTGTATATATGGTGTTGTGTGCATATTGCATATCTAGTGCTGGGTATAGATGGTAATATGTACATGTTGTATATGTGGTGCTATGTACACATGGTGTTGTGTGCATGTTGTACATGTGGTGCTATGTACATATGGTGTTGTGTGCATGATTGTACATGTTGTGTTGTGTGCATGTGATGTTGTGTAAATGTTGTACATGTGGTGTTGTGTACATGACGTGCATGTGGTGTTGTGTACACGTGATGTCATGTACATGTTGTGCATGTGATGTTGTGTACATGTTGTATAGGTGGTGCATTGTACATGTGGCATTGTGTAGGTGGTGTCATGTACATGTGATGTTGTGTACACATTGTGCACGTTGTGTCATGTACATGTGGTGTTATGTACACCTTATGCAGGTCGTGTTGTGTACAAGAGGTATTATGTACATATTGTACACGTGGTATTGTTGGACATGTGGTATTGTGTGCATGTCATGCATGATGTATCATGTACATGGGGTACTGTGTTATGTGCATTGTGTAGTTGTTGTATCATGACGTGTATTCGTTGTGCTGTAATATTTGGAGGTATATGTATTGTGTTGTACACATGGTGCAGGTGTATGTATTGTGTTGTGTTGTACACTGGGTGTATCTATATGTGTTGTGTTGTACACTGGGTGTAGCTATATGTGTTGTGTTGTACACTGGGTGTAGGTGTATGTATTATGTTGTGGGTTACACTAGGAGTAGGTGTATGTGTTCGGTAGTACACCATGTGTGAGTGTATGTGTGTGATGTACATTGTGTGTATGTGTACATGTTTGAAGAGAATCAAAGGAAATAGGTGCTTGTCAGTATGGAAACTGATCTGGTGTGTGTACAAAAAGGACAAAGGACAAAGGTAGAAGCAACAGACTAATTGAAGGATAAGTACTAGTATTTGGTTTCAGTTTTAATTATGCATGTGATCTATGATTCTGGTTTATGATAGTTACATGTGATATATGATTTTAATTATGGTGGTTGCATTTTGAGCTAACCGGATGGGATATGTTTATTCATGATGATTAATCCAAAAACTAGTTTGACTTGTTGTGACAAGAAGTGAACAAAATTGTAAGTGTATCTTATTGATAGGCCATCAATGAGGTATGTTTTGAATTTATTTCAATTCATTTTGAGTCTAATGGAAATTATGTGCTTGATACAGGAAAGCATGGAAAATGTTCGGTTTGGGTGGTTGAAACTGATTGCAAGAATTAGAAGCAACAACATAAGGAATTGGAACAAGTAGCAGTATGTCGGGAGTCCATTCAGGAGCAGGGCCATTGTGGGACTAGTACCCAATAGTGTCCATTGATTTCCATGAGCATGCTATGATTGGTATGATGGTTTTGAGGTAGGGAGGGGTCATCCAAGGGACTATGTAGCAACGAAGGGGATGACCGCAAAACTTGGAAGGTGTGTGACTCCATGAAAGGGGGTGATCAAATTGCCCAAGGGACTATGTAGTAGAGAAGGTAAGGTCGAGGAATACATTTGTTTGGTTATTAGCATTGTTCGATGGAATCAGATGCACATTGGGAGTGTGCCCTGGAACAATGAGTTGATAACTGTTCATTGAGAGGAAAAGTGGCACATGATTATAGTGCTAGACATTGGATGCAAGTTTGAATTTGGAAATGGATTTTGGACTTCCTAGGAAGGAGGTGAATCCTGGTACTACTTTGTTGGTGGAGGTGTGAGCCTCTGGATTCCCTTGTTGATTGATACAAATGTTGTATCCTTTTATTTGTTGGTTGAGGAAATGTTCATATGTATATATGTGTACATTATTGTAAGTATTGTATCGAGTTGGATTTATAAAGCTCCATAGATAGTGTGATTATTTGTTGGTTGAAGAAAATGTGTATGAGTATATACGTGGTTGATATTGTCAATACCGTAATGAGTTGTCTTATAAAGCTCTAGTAAAGGTATGTTTGTCATGTTTCAGTAGTGGTCATTGTAAATATTACAACGAGTTGTGTTATAAAGCTCCATGGGAAGTACATTTTTATTTTTAATGGTCTTGCTAGTTGTATGTGTCATTGAACATTGAGTACAGTGTTCCCTTAAGGGGGAGGGGTTTGAAACAACCGTGGGTTAAAATTCCATTTAACAAAGCTAAAAAGGAAAAATAAGACCAAGGTCACGGGACACGTATTCCAAGCTGAATGTTGGGAAAAAAATTCTAGTGGGTGTTCATTTGGTTTAATGTGGCTAATGGAAATTGGCAAAGGCAGTGGCAAAGGCTTTGGAAAGGCAAAGAGACATTAATTGGTCTTTGTTTATGAAAATTAAGGAAATTAGGAGAAAAGGAAGGTAAAAGGTCACATGTTGCATGTGAGGAGGAAAATGAAGGAAAATAATGGAAGTTGAAGAAAATAAAGGCTTCATTGATAAAAAGGCTTATGAGGATCAGTTCATGGTCTTTTAATAGTTTTTGGGTGGAGCTCTCTCCCCATTCTCTCTCACACACACTTAGAGCATTCTTGGAGCACTCTAGCATTGGAGGAAGAAAGTAAAAGGAAGGACAAGAAAGCAAATGGAAGCAAATATCAAGTAAGCAATAGAGAGATCAAGCGGCTACAATGAGATTACTTGCAAGTATCGAGTTGCATGTGTGTTTTCCTTACTAGTTTTGGCATGCATGGTACATGCATGACTATTTTTAGTTCTCTTGTTGTTAATGGCATGGGTTTTTCTAAGTTTGACAGTGGTTTTCAGCCTTTTCTTTCCATTTCTAGATAGCCATGGTGTGATGGGGTTTCTCTTATTTGGTTGACATGGATTGTCGAATGGTTTAAAAATTGAGTGTGCTGGTCTCAGGGGAGAAACACAAAGCCTAGGAATCCCTGGACCGATGAAGGTGGGATTGTGGTAAATCTTGATTATGTATACCCTTGTTGGGCCTACGAATCCTCGACCAATGAATAGAGGGATATATGGTAAATCCTAGAGGGTAGAGCCTCATTGGGCATAAGAATCCTCAATTGGTGAATGGCAGGATATATGATAAATCCTAGAGGTGGATACATACAAATTCCTCATAGTTTAGGTGGAGAGATTTAGAGGCATCCATGCTTGTATAGGCCTAGTGATCCCTGCACCGGTACATGGTGATTGAGGTAAAGCCTGATAGTGTATGTTTCTTGTTTGGGCCTAGGAATCCCTTGGTTGGATTGTGGTAAAACTTAGTTGTATAGATGAGGGCTTTGGCGTAGGAATCCCTTGGTGGATTGTGGTAAAGCCTAAGGAATCCCTCGTTGTTTTGTTGTAAGTCCCACATTCATGATTGGAATATGGCATGAGGTTGATTAGATGAAAGAAAGATTTGGTTCAGCCCAATCTATGGTTGGTTGGTACATGAAAATTGTGAGTTTGTTGGATTTTGTATATGTTAATGAAAGCTCCTTCTCCCTTGTATTTCATGAGTATTTGTACTTGTTATTACGTGGCTTTAATGGTTGATTTATCATTTTTAATATTATGGTTATATGCTGGTTATAAGCATGGTTTCATGACATATTTTAGTTATAACTCTTAACATGTTTTGATTGGTAAATGAATGGTTATTAAATGTATTACCTAATAGATTTTATTGCAGCTATTATGAGAAGGAACTAGACCTTCTTGGATATTTCCAGATAATTATCAAACCCTTATGTTCAGATATGCATTTATACTCTATAGACTACATGTTCACAATGTGTTTGACGAAATGTTTGTCATGGTTAGGCTTGGTCAGGCCAAGTCCTTGATCAATTTTTATGTTAGAGGCTTTGTCTTGGTGTCATTTATTATCTTAGAAAGTATCATCATGTTTTGGGTAGTGATATAGATCCTAGCCCTGAAATATTGGCTCAAATCTTGCGGTCTCAGGTACAGAACTCGCTGAAAATTATCGCAGTCTCTCCCTTGCAGGCTTGTGCGAGTGATTGGAGGGCTTCAGTCACATGGAGGCCTTGTCATGGGAGTGACTCCGGGTTTAGTTCAATGAAAGGCTAGGTTAACTCAAGGGTTGGGCAACTGGTGTGGTGGATTAGCTCTCGGGGGTCTTGTAGCACCTGAGGGAGGTCCGTAAAGTGTTGGTTCATCAGTTCCACTTCCTTAACTACACTTAGGGAGTTGAATCATATCATAGTAACTCTTCATCACATGTTTACCATGGTGGATGGTTAGTTTGGGTAAATACGGTAGCAGGGTGTTACAACATCCTTCAACTCCCATATAACTTCTTCATGGTTGTAGCATGTCCACTAGACCTTTTCCTACCCTATGGATTTTTTATAGAACACTCTAAAATTACTATCTAATATACATATTGTTTGTGCCTAGAAGTCTCCTTCTAGCTCCACATGAATCATAATTTAATTAATGACATGGTTAGGATCAGACACTTACATTTTTAGATAAGGAAAATGAAATACATTATGCACATTCATCAATGTAGACAATGCAAACATGTATACAATTGGTCATATCCTGCCCAATATTTTAAATGGACCACAGAATCTAGTTGTAGGTTAGTATAACTTTCTAGCTTCCAAGAACTTTTCTTCGGATTCACTTCAAAAATACATAATCTCCCACTTTAAATTATCCATTTATCTTTCTCTTATCTACATAAATATTATATATATCTTGAGCTACAATTGTTCTTTATCTTAACCATCTAATCTTCCATCTACTTAAGTAATTTTAACCCAAATTCCATTAGGATTGTTGGGCTATCCTAATTTGGAAAAGTATTTCACTTTCTGCCATTTAAAGACTCAAACATGCTAAGCATCAAAGAAGATGGATATCCATTATTGTATGCTAATTCAACCAAATGAAAATAATCCTTCCACTTAAATGTCTTACTGATCACATACATTCTCAATATATCCTGAATCACTTGGTTAACATTATCTACCCACCCATTCATCTATGAATAATATTTTGTGTTAGAATTCAAATATGTACCAAATAATTTAAACAGTCCCCTCCAAAGTTTGAATTAAGTTTTCAATCTCTGTTTGAAACAATTTCCTTACGTATTCCATGCAACTGAGCAATTTCCTTCATGTAAATATTTGCAATATTAACTACCTTATGGCTTAATTTCACTAGATTGAAATGAAAAATCTTTGTCAAATTATCCACTAACACCATAATTGAATCATGTTTCCTTATTTTTCCAGGCAACTTATTGATGAAATCAATAATCATCACTCCCTATTACCACTCTAGGATTAGCGATAGTTGTAGCAAATCTGCTAGGTGTTTATGCTCAATTTTCACTCTTTAACATGCTATACACGTGCCTATGTAATCAATTGCATCCTTTTTCATCCCTAGCAAAAATTATTGTCTTCTTATTATTGCAAATGTCTTTTGGTAATCATGATGTCTTGCATATGGAACATTATGCATCCCCTTCAACACTAGCTTCCTCAATTATCTAGAATTAGGAACATACACTATCATTGTTCTTATACATAAGTATTTCACATTCTCTTAGCTTATACTCTTTACTATTGTACTTATTCATGTTGTAAGTGTTTTTTCATCTATAAATAATGTTGGTCTACAACAATAACTTCTAAAATTCTCCCCTTTAAATATGATGTATGTATACTAATGGCTATAGCATGCATGGCATCTACCATTCTATTGAGTGCATAAGAAACTTTATTCTCCTTTGATATTCTTGATGTAAAAATCATACTCACTTAATAATTCCAACCATTTGGTTTGTCTATCATTTAGAGTTAGTTCTTCAAACAAATATTTTAAATCATTGTGGTAACAAATATTCAAAAACAACTATGTTATATCCTCAATTTGAACTTCTTCTACATTAAATTTGGGGAAAATCTTAAGGATGGAAATTCATATTAAAGTGTAGAAACCTCGGAAAATCTTAACAGTCCTTAATATGCAAACAATACAATGTTTGGTGATAATTTTGTAAAATTGTTCAAATTTATAATGATCTCATATAGTGTATACAAAATTTGGTGATTTTAAAATTAAAATAAATTTATCCTGTAAAATGTTGGCAAAACATTTTTAGAAATACTATAAATAAGCAGCTGTTTTTTTTTTTGTTGCAAAAATCATGGAAAATTAGTCCATCTACAAAAGTTAGCCCCGAAATTTTACCATATAAGTAATGCATCCACATCTTCAATGCATGTACTATGACCACAAGCTTTAGGTCATGTGTGGTGTAATTATACTCATGTTCCTTAAGCTATATAGATTCTAGACTTATATTTGATGTCATGCCCATTCTAAGTAAGGAGTCAACCATTTCCTTATTTACGTGAATTTTTGCATACCATAAAGTTTTCATTTAGATCTATAATAATTAGGGTAGGTGCACCACTAAGTAACTCCTTTAATAGCTAAAAAAATTCTTCAAACTCTAGTGTCCATTCAAATTTGGTTCCCTTCTTTTGTAAAGAAGTGATGGGATGAGAAATACTTGAAAATCCTTCAATAAATCTCCTATAATATCTAATTAATCCCATAAAATATCCAAAATTTAAAACTTTCTTTGGGGCTATCCATCTTGTATTCACTTCACTCTTCTTTGGATCCACTTCCGTCCTTTGAAACGATGTCCCAAATAGTGAATTCACCTGTTGATAAAAATAACACTTAATTATAGGGTGGCAAGAGGGGGAGGGGGCCTTTATGACCATGAAGGAAAAATGGTGACAAGATATTCCTAGGGCTTAAGTAGAATGGAAAACAACCTCACAGAGGCTCATGGTCTCTACCAAGAGTTATTAATAGTGAAAGATCTTCGAGTGTCAAAGATTTTCATACTAGGATACTCCCTCCTCATTGTACGTATTTAAATATGGGAATCAATCCCTGAGATCACTCGTTGGAGAATATCATGAAGAGAATAAGGAAAACCGATGAAAGTATCTGAAAGAAAGCTTGTTATCACATCCTAAGAGGTCAAAACACGGAGACAGACAAGAGTGCAAACAAATCATGTTAGTTGGGTGTTGGACAACTTAAAGTGAATGGGGACATAAGATGGGATAGACTTCCATAAAGAAGATGAAAAATATAATAATATTGATTGACCAAAAACTAAAGAAGAAGGCATATAAGCCCAAGCCAAAAGAATAAGAGTGCTATGGAAATGATATAATAAATTGGAAGAACAAGAAATATAATAAAAAAGGGGAAGGGGACAAATGGACAACGTGCATCCCATCCAAGCTTATGTCATGCAAATCTAACAACACACACTCCTCAAATAGCACTCAGACAAGAAAACCATGGAAAGATGAGGTACTACAACCAAGGCATACAATCACGGTAAGAGAAAATTATGAATTTGGATGGAGAATTAATGTATTGGACTATGGAGGTAATGGTCAGTGTCTATGGGATTTTGGGAGAATTAATGGAACCTAAGCCACCACCATGAATGATAATAAGTGGACTAATTTAAAACAATTCGAGGAGGATTTAGATTGATGGAAGCGAGAGTACAATCTGGAAAATCTCGTGGAGCTATGGGAACCTCTTATACCCTATGCTGCTACTGGTGGTGGTGGAATGTTTTAGGATTCATTTTGATCATTTGGAGATCTATGAAGTGAGTGGGACAATGGAATTCCTACTTCATGCAGTGAATTTAGTTTGTAACAATGTTAATTGGAACCTGGTGACATCAGGAGAGGGAAATTGTGGCCGAAACAAGGAGGAAGGTAGTGAAATCCAAGGAGGATTAGACTCCCCAACAATGAGAATTATATTGGTTCATAACAGAGGGAAATAATGTCAAGATAATATTGCAATGATTGTTAAAGCTTGGATATCAGTGTAGTGAAAACATAGAGGACATTGACAAGAGGAAGACCTCTTCACATAGCTTGATGAGGTAGAAAAGGAAAAGGTTGGTTCTCTATTCTACTTTGTACCAATTCTGTGGTGCAATTTGGTTTAGTTCTATCATTTGAAAGTCAATATAGAGGAAGGGGAAGGGTCTATGTTAGAATTCTGCTAGAAAATATTATGTCGAATTAACTGGGAAATAGTAGGATTCATAAAGGACTGGGAGATTAAGTGGGGCATATCCAGTGTTAATTCCATACAAGAAGAGGATCCCTATATGTGGGGGGGAGGAGTCAGAAAGTAGGATAAACTTGGCTTCGACCAATGTCTCCTCAATGGGAAACCCAAGAAGAAGAGTAAGAGGGGGAGGACACATTTGTCATGAAGCAATAAAACAGATGCAAGAAAAATTGGATGCCCTTCATATTGATGTAATGGTGATCAACATGAAACAAAATCAATAATTAAACACCAATTTGGAGGTCTTGGAAGAGGTGCAAACTCTGAAGGGAAAATCCTCCCAATAAGAGGATGAAATTGATGCCCTTCATAAGCAAATTATTGAATTACAAGACCAATTCATAATTTTGTCCTATAACCAAAGAGAATTGAATAGTGAAAGTGCTACTGATGGGATGAAGGAATCAGACATAAATAATCCTCCATAGGTAGAGGAAACAAATACTACATGATATATCAAAGGATGCAATTTTTTCCACCTATTAAGACAATATTGTAGGATATATACCTGTAAGCTAGTATTGTACTCTATCATTTTTTTTTTTTTTTTAAATATGAATGACAAAAACTACAAGAAAAATAATGAAGATGAAAATATACAGTATTTTTCATGAGCAAGGAACATATTTGAAACTAATACATATACTCATTTCTGTTAAAAAAACTTGCTTAGCTTGGAACACAATTGATGCTCCCTTAACACTTGCAATGCCAATCTCAAGTTATATTCATGTTATTCCTCCAACTTAGAATAAATAATAATGTCACCAAAAAACAAAATGACAAACTTATAAAATATTTTGTGAATATGTCATTCATTAAGCACATAAATATAGTTGGCACATTGATTAATCTAAATGACAACCACTACAAATTCATAATGCCCACAACTAGTTCTAAAATATGTCTTAGTGACATATTCTTCCTTGGTTCTCACTTAATGATATTAAGATCTCAAGTCTATCTTCAAGAATATATTTTCTCCCCTTAGTTGATCAAATAGGTCATCAATTCTTGGTAGAAGGCATTAAGTCTTTGATGTGGCTTTATTTAGCTAGCTAAATTCAATACATAACCTCAACATTCCATCCTTTATTTTCAAGAAAATAATAGGTACTCCTAGGGTGACACACTTGTGTTTATGTACCCTTTATTCAATAAATATTTGTGCTACATTTGAACTTATTTTGATTATAGCGCACCTATTTTACAAGGAGTCTTTAATACTAATGCAAAACAAATAACTAGATCAATAAATACGTTTATCTCTCTCTTTGGTGGAAAACCAGCTAGTATTGCTTTCAATACATCCTCAAGTTCTCACAACACTTGAAAATATTCAAGTCTCGAGCCCTTTGGTCTTGTCTAGTTCTTCCATGTGAGTTGTATATAATTGGTATCCCTTCCTAAAATATCGTGAAAATATCTCTTCAACTATAAGGCTAAGATCTTACTTATAGAAATATCTCTTGTATTCCTTGCAAAGTGCTATGCTTTCCTTGTTCATCAAGACAAGTGAAGGTATTGTTAAAGTAATATAAGGTAGTATGATGCTTATTCAACCAATCCATTCCAATTAGGGTATTTTTTAATGGTGTTGGACCCACCAACATTTAGGGGTTCTCCCCGATATGAAGTTGCAATTAGACCTCACACCATTTTTTAGTAGAATCCCCATCTAGAATACAACCTCGTTGTTGAAATAGTGGGATTTAGTGTTATGCCTTGGTTGTAATTACGCATAGAATGATATATTCATGACTCTGGTGAAAAAAGTGTGTGAATTTGCGGAGGGTCAAGTGAAATGCATGAATGGTTATAACATGAAGAAGGGAAAGTAAGTGAGCCCCTTAGAAGCCTATAATATTATGCAGCTTGAAAGGAACACATGAGCATAAAGGGCATCACAAGTTAGTTTGCAAAATAGTTCATAAGTTAACCATGATGGAAATATAAAATAACACACATTCAACAAGATTCATACTAATGAAGATGAAATAGTTCATAAGTGTTAGCATAAACGAAATAAAATATATTGCAAACATAACAACAATAGTCCTACTATATTCACAACATATGCATGAAAATGTGTCAGCTCTAAGATTTTATTAAAATAAAAGTCCCAAGCATACATATGCATTTGACAAACCATTATTCCCAATAGTGGAACATGAAGACAACACCTACTCCTCCAAAAAAAGATACTCCCTCTATGCTACGGAGAATCCAAGGCTCAAAACTCCCAAGCTTTTTCTCCTAAGCAAAAAGCTCCGCCAAACTTTTGGCCCAAAATCCATTTACATGATCCATGAGGGTATATTTATAACAAAAGGGGTGACTATTCATCTCCCTTTATGACTTTTAGTATTCCCTCATGACTTCTTGACTTCCTAAAACCATGAAATTTGGACTTCATTACAAGATGACTCTTCACATTCCATAATTGACACTTGTAATTTCACTTACAATTAATTACAAAAAAATATTACAATATCACTGATACCCATGTAAGACAAAATTGGGTAGAGTCGACTAGATAGCCTAATAAGAGGAAACAAGTTAAGCTTAAGTTTGGGGAAACTCTAGCTCTGGCACTTCAACTTTTATTTACTTGGTCATATAGTGGTGCCAATCCTTGTACTATGCGATGACTTCCCCAAACTGCATGACAAGATCAAGTTGGAAGTGGACTCTAGCCTCCATTGCATCAGTGTAGACTGATTTGAAAACAGTATTATTTTCCTTCCCTAGCAAGAGCAACATATTGTTGATCTGGAGAGGGCCACCAATGTACTTTTTCATATTACTTTTGTTCACCTCTAGATCTTCCTTAGTGGCAATCTGCTTGAGTTGATCTAAGTATTCTTCAACCTCCTGTCTGACTTGATTCCTGCACTTGGCTTCGGTGGGTGATCCAACTTAAGGGACCTTGTGTGATTTCACCAAGAAATCCATGGTATTGTATAATCGTGCATATGAGGCATGCATGTTGGCAATGAATGAGGCAATTTGTTTGTTACTTTGGATGATAATCTAAACCTGTGATTTCTCCAACTTTAATTGTTTTCTTGTTTTCTTTACCAATGCATACGATGCCCCTTTGTGTTGCATTAATCACTCATGCACGGTAGTGATGGTTGTATGAACAAATTTAAGAGCTTTAGAATTATCCTTGCACTTATGTTGCATGCTTTGTAAGCGGACAATTTCTTTATGCATGTTGACAAGTTACTCATAAAGACTCCGCATGGTTTCTCTGAATGTCGATACTTCACTAAGTATGGCTTCCTTAAGTTCCTTCAGATATACCTGTGCAAGAGATGCTTTCTAGACCTATGCTTGGATTTGTTCAATTTGTTGCCTTACAACATGTAAGTTCTTTTCCATCTGTCTATTCTCATCCATGAGATACTTTGTGTTTAACTTGGTAGCACTTGTGAAGGCTAAGTTGGCTAAAACTATAGATTTTTTATTTCTCCTTATTTCCATCCTAATAACCCTTTCTCTAATGAATGTAGGAGATGCAATATTGTCCAGAAAATGTTTCTTTCTCGCTTGTAAAATCTTATTCTGAAGCTCATCGTAAGTCAGATTATAAGTATCTATGACTGGACCCTCATCAAGAGGAACAATTTCCTCTTCTTTGCTTAGAGCTTGCTCTGCTGTTGAAGGAGGGGGAGACTAAATGGTGACCTGTTGAGTTCTCAGCATAAGATCAACATCTTGGTTTAGCAGCTCTTCTTCCACCTCCATGACTTGAATCACAATGAGGACTTAAATTCCCTAAGCAAATTCCTTCTCCTGCAACTATTTTCTCTCCTCCTCTAGTAGCCGGTTATGCTCTTTTTCCTTGGTTTGTTTTCATGTTGCTTCTTCTTATTCTATTTTCCATCGTTCTTATTCTTGTTATTTATGCCTTTCTTCCTTCGATATCCTCTGCTCTTTTTCTTCTCTCTACTTCATATCTTCTTCCTACTTCCTTTGTTTTCTCATCTTTACTTTTGTTATGGCTGCTTTTAGGATGATTGGATCTACTTTCATCTTACGGCTCTGCTCTTCCATTGGACTATGTGCAACTTTCCTCTTGCCCTTTTTTCACATTAGGTTATGTCATCTTGCTAGTACTACCTTTGGAGTGACTTCCTTATTCGTAGTAACCTGTGATGTTCCTTTGAAGTTGACTAGTTAGTGGGACTTGAAGGTAATGTAACAATTCTTCATATTTTCCTCCTCGAGCCTGTAAAATGTTCTTCTTGGCCACTGGAAATGAATCCTTGCATAGTTTTCTTTACAAACATTATGAGCATCGTACAGATTGAAGTCGAAATGAACGAATGCGAATTTCACAATCTCCTTGCCTTCGATGTCTACGATCTTCAAATTATTGACCTTGTACAATCCAATTTGCAGAGGAAGAACGAACCAAGGTGCCTTCTTCTTCTGGTGCAACACTCTTGGTAACCTTGTGGAGATATGATAAGAAACTTATTGCATGAACAACCTGTTGGTGGCATACCTAGGTAGAAGATGTGGAGACTTCTGACCCCCAAACACTCTGAGGAAGGTTTCGTCCAGTGAGGCAAACCAATATGCTAATTCTGACACTGCTTCCATTTCCCCATGGGATATGCAAGGTGGATCTTTATGAAATATTAACCTGTACAATGGAATGAGGAATTGATCAGTCAGATTTTCCATCACTCCTTTGTAACTGTACTATGAAAGAATCTTGTAGTAAATGTGCATAGTATGTTCTTTTGGTGACTAGGTCCAATTCATTCCAGGAAAAGAGTTTTGAGCACAAATTGCATCCAGTAGGTAGACAGACATGTAGGACCTAGCTTGCTTACCCTTGGAAGGGTTTATGGCATTTTTTATATGGGTCCTAAATTATCGAGCCAACAAATCAAACTAGATGAATGGTTTTCCTTCATTCACAACCTGGTTAAGCAAGAATTCCCAACCTTCTGGAATCTCTCAATACTGCTTTAGCCATAGATATGAAAACATAAGATTATCAAGTACTAATAATCCTTCTCGAGGGATTTGGTCTTCTAAGTGTTGTTGGGTGTTTGGCAGAATTTGGAAGGCTCTTTCACCCAACATTTGACGATATCCTTTGTGATCAAGTAGTTGGTGACCACATAGAAGTGGGAATCCAAGTAAGATTCTGGTAGCAGAAGATGATACATAATCTAAAATAAATGTGCCATAAAAGATGCAAGACTCTATCAACGGGAACTCTTGAGAGTCATGGTTTTGTTATCTGTATGGGACAATATCCAACTGACAATTTTTGCACATGGAAAAACTGGGTACTTGAATGCAATATTATGTAATCCTAACCTATGGACATTGACATACACCTTCTAGTCTTCTATATATGCTTTGAATCTTTTTGCTAAGTGTTATCACTCAGGTTGTTCCCTGCCTCCTGAAGGGAATACGGCCGAGGTAACCAATAACCAATCTTTTAGCTGCAGGTCCTAGCCTACCTGCAACCATAGAGGGCTCTCTCTTTGTAATTTAGCTTTGTTTTTTGGGGTACTTTAGGCTAGTTATCATGCACAAGTTTTTGTTTGAATTTGTTAGATGGTGATTTCAGGTGGAGCTGGGATGCAAGTCTAAGATAGTATATTCCATTGGGCAATGGAGTCAATGATGGTGCACAACTGAAAGTGTCTCTTGGGTAAATGGTAATGCTACAGAGAAGGGTAGGCAATCTAGGAAAACTTTCAAATCTAGAAATGATGGAATGAAGTCAGGGAATGAAAGGGAATCAAGAATCTTTCAATATGCTGGCAGAGGGAAAGTGTATGAGTATTGTCTAGGAGCAATTAAGAATTCCCAAACAGTATTCAACATGAAGGAATTAGTGCAAACATGAGCATTTAAGAATTCATATTTATGACTAATTCTGAGGAAAACACAAGTGGTGGTAGAAATTGAGCACAGGGTGTAATTAAACAAATCCTGGGCTATTCTTTCTCCCTGTTATCAAGATTATGAAACATATATGAAATTTGTAAACACAGAAAACATAAAACGCAGTTTTAGAATAACTTCTTATTCCAGTGGATGACTTAGGAATTCTGTAGCAATTCCCAGAACATCATTTGCACATTCAGACAGCACAGACACCATGAACTCCAACAACCATTTGTATTAGAGAGTCTCAGAAATTATAGTGTAGCTTAGAGAGAAAATCACCAACCCTAAATAAATATTATGGGGAGGTATTTATACAAAAGGGTGATACAAAATATCATGAAGATAAGCCTTTGAACTCATAACTTTATTTACCAACTCTTAAGAAGTAGTAACTAAGGGAATAAATGCTATAATAAATATGAATGTGCTAGTTGTCCAATTAGTCAGAGATATTTTGACTTTTCTGGGCTGTGTGAGTCAGTTGCCTGCTGTGCATTCATTCTGCATTTGCTGTTCTGATGTTGGTACGTTGTTTGTTGCTGTCTTGGTCTTCATCATCAGTGCTCGGTTTCTTTGCATTCAATGAGATGTAGTGACCATTTCATTTCTGCCTTGCATTGCTTTTTCTTCCCTTTGATAGGTGGACCATGCTATCTGTATGTGCTGACCTGTAGCTGATAAAAAAGAATAATAAAAAAAAAAACAAATCACCTAAGCAATGTCTCCATCATTCCTTTCCACCAATCCTCTGTAGGCAGCTGATGTCTTTGTATTTTTATCAGTGTTTCATCAGCTTCAGTGTATCTGTAAAAGTTTGGCTGGACTTTAAAGAGATGGTTTATCTTGTGCTCAATGTAAAACAAGTTTTCTAATTTTTCATAGAGACTCTGTCTAGATGGAGGCCTTGTTTCTTCTGATGTGCTTGAGGACGCTGTGATTTGATTGGAGGCATAGTTGTTTACCCTATTGGCATAATGATCATGTGGCAGCAGTCTTCCAGCGCTAGTTACTAAACTTGGTAGCCCTCTGCTCTGTAATGCTGCAAACTTTATTCTGAACTCATTCACCTCTGCCTGCATTTCTTGGAATTTTCTTTCTAGAGTCTGCACAAAATTCCTTAGGGTCAGCACCCTTTTTACTAGCAAGATGGTATCAGTCCTGTTCCTGATACTTATTGCTGCCAGTTTCTCTTTGATATGAGTGTTTAGGAACTGGACCATTCTATTGGCTTGTTCAGGCATATTCCCTAAAGATGCTCTAGCCTTTTGATTTTCAAATTGAGCTAAGCCTATCAAGTCCATTTGCTCATGTATAGTCTCAATAAATTGCCACTAGTCAGTAATGGATTGGCCAATCTTGGCCCACAAAATTTTCCTGACCTAAGCTAGGGTCCTATCAAGAGTGAGTTCTTTCTCCAGCTCCTTTATTCTTTTTTCCAGGGTTTTCACTTCCCTTGTCTTCTCAGCTACATCCTGCTTTGACTTGTCATATCTTTCCTCAATTTTGGCCAGCTTTTCTTTGGCCTCTTTCAATTCTGCCATTTGCACTTCCAGGGCCTTTATTTCTTTCATCATCCCCTCCATACTCAAGCTGGTCTCTTGCTCTGTTGTTGTTGTAGTTGCTGCTGAAACTGATGCTGAACTTGAGGTACCTGCTTCTGATGTTGGACCAGTGGGAGGGACTGTTATGGTGGCCGTAGGGGGAGCAGCTGTAAGAATGTGAGTTGTTTGAATTGGCTGAGAGGCTAACTCTCCCTGTCTCCCCTGCAATGATGCCTCTAAGGCACCCTCTATTTCTATCAATCTTTTGTACAAGCTCATAAGCAAAGTTACCACATCCTGCTCTTCTTTTTGTTGTGCTATCTCTGTGGCTTAAGGATGTAGTGTAGTTGGCAGCTTGAGTTGTCTTTTGAGGGCTGCTATGTCTTCTTCTTTCTTTTTGATCAAGGCCTGAATGCCTTTCGGATCCTGGGGATCATGTCCCAACTCTATAATAATTTCCTCCAAGGACTTGATTCTATTGTCCTTGGCCTATGATGAAGCTTTCTCCAATTCTAGTTGGGTTGAAGTATTGTGCAGAGAGTTTTGCAATCTATGGGCCAACAATGTTTTGTCTGCCAATGTAGAATATACCATTTCCCCAAGAGACACTTTCAGCTGTGCACCATCATTGACTCCATTGCCCAATGGAATAGACTATCTTAGAATTGCATCCCAGCTCCACCTGAAATCACCATCCAACAAATTCAAACAAAAACTTGTGCATGATAACTAGCCTAAAATACCCCAAAAAACAAAGCTAAATTACAAAGAGAGAGCCCTCTCTGGTTGCAGGTAGGCTAGGACCTGCAGCTAAAAGATTGGTTAGTGGTTAACTCGGTCGTATTCCCTTCAAGAGGCAGGGAACAACCTGAGTGATAACACTGAGAACACCCCATTCATCTTCTTCCATGTAATGTTTGACTCTTTCTCTCTGAATAACTGAGTATCTGAGTAAACCATAAAATTCACTGGAGAATTTCTCAAAAAATACAATACCTATGGGAGAAAAATACTCTCATGGTAAACATAAATTATCTCAATCAAATTAAGTCACAAATCAAAGATCAAGGTAGCAAACACAAGACGAGAAATAAAACTGTGAAATGAAATGTGCATTGAATAGTCTTAGTAAACTGGGAAGAGATTGACCTCATGAAATGTGCATTATGTAGTCTCAGTAGCCAGGGGTGAGGCTTGAGGCTAGATAATGCACAATGCATAGTCTCAACTTGGGAAGATTGAAGGAGAGACTACACATTGTGAAGTATCAGTGGCCAAGGATGATGCTTGAGCCCTGAAACTACACAATGTACAATTGGGAAAGTCAGGGACTACACATTGTGCATTCTCAGAGGCCAATCCTGAGGTTTGAGCCTTAGAGTTGCGCAATGTCCAATTGATCATTGCGACTGATAGGCAAGTGAAAGATAGATCTTCTTGGGAAGAAGATGGGAAAGTGGAAAATTTGAGTGATGGTGCAAGTAAGAGTTCATACATGACTAAGGAAACATTGAACAGTGAAGATCAAGTGCAACAAATCAACATGCAAAGGAAAAACAAGAATGCATAGGGAGTTGTCGAAATGACAACCACTAATGGGTAAAAACACGACGTTGATGTGACACTTGTAAAATGCGAACGACAGACCAAAACAACACTTGTATAAGATAATATAAGATAAAATGCCAACAACTATGAAGAGAAACAAGTGAAACACCACTCAAAAAAGCGAAACGACAAAAAGCGTCAACAACTAACAAAAGCTAAACTCAATTGAATGTTCCTTTATCTCCATAGGAAGGTTAGAGCTCCAAGATCAAGTGTGAAAATGAGCTCTAAGGGTGTCTATTATATAGATCTAGGCTATAATTAGGGTTTCTGACACACATGCATAAAATCAAGGAAAAAGTGACACTTGATGGAAGATCAAACATAGCAACTTGTGCCACTCTTCGGGAAACTAATTAATCACTCCCTATTTTCTAGGGATTTTTTTTCTCCTTTTTTAAGGAAACCAACCATTCACATTACCAAGAGGGATTGTGCAATTCCCAACCATAGGGGACTAGGAAACTCCTTGACTCAGTGACTTGTGCAATTTCTGAGAGCAAGTGAAGCTTTGCACAATATTTGAGCTCAAGGTCGGGTTGTCTCCCAGAATTACACAGTTTCTGAGTTCAAGGTTGGTTTGCTTATTTGGGTTACACAATTCAAATCCTCAAGGTTGGCTTGCTATAACACCCTCTTCCCACATCCACCCAAGTAACCATGCCAACCAGTGTAAACATGAGATGAGATGCTACTATGATCATATTCGACCTCCTATGTGACCTTAAAGAAGTGGAATCAATGAACATCACACACAGTGATCCAACATCATCAAAAAAACCCTCACAAGACAAGTCAACCACTCATACTACCTGTCCCTGAGTCCCACTATTGTTTTAGATCTCTTAGGCCATAGTGGATCTCATGCTATGGGTAAGGGAGCAACCAACAACCCAAAGTCTCTCTCACAGGCTTGCTTGCCAGTGAACAAAGGCCAATGTTTTCAGTTATGTGCCAACAACCCCGAGATTTAAGCCAGTTTTTGAGGCCTAGAGCCCAGGCCACTACCCAGAATGGAGTGATAGCTTAGAATCAGTAAAAATATAGGGAAACAATTATGCAAAAGCAATAAACTGAACAAGACCATAACAATACCCCTACTAGCCATGACAACCATTTCGTCAAACACATCATCAACATGTAACCTACAGGTGTAAATAACAGAATTAAGTGTAGGGATATCATACTTATCTGAGAATCTCTATGAACCATTGCTCCCTCATGTCATTTGTTGCATTATCATCTATTAGGCCATAGATACACTATCCATTCATTTACAAGTAACATGCTAAGAGACATACATAGTTGTTGTCATAAAATATACATATAACCAACATAATAGGAAAAAATTACCATAAACATATCATCCATAAAAATCCACATATACATCAATACATTTTCACATGGAAATCAAGGGAATGAATTTCTCATTAATGAATGCAATAAATCAACCAGAGATGGGACTACCACGTTCCACCTAACCATAGAATGGATGAGCCAAATATCACTTTAGCCATTCACCCCCATGCTATATTCCAAGTATGAATGTGGGACTCAAACCAAAAGAACCAACAAGGGCATATCGAGGCTAAACCACCTCACCCTCATCAACAGAAACCAAGCTTTACCATAATCCATCCTGGATCACTAGACCAACACAAGGAGCACATCATAACAGGCTTTATTGTGATCTCCACCCAATCACTAGGCGAAGCAAGCATGGATGCCACTGGATTTCTCCACCTACACCATGAGGAATTTTCTTGTCTCCTAGTCTCTCAGGCTTTACTGTAATCACTAGGCCCTAAACCTAGACCCACTCTCCAGGCTTTACTACATATCCTAAACCTGGGATTACTAGGCCCAACGGAGAGAAAACCACCTATTGGCTTTATCGTATATCTTGCCATTCATCGGCAAGGATTCATAATCCCACTGAGGCAACACAATTCTAGCTTTACCAAAACCCATAATATGGCTCAGGGGTCACTAGGCCAGTGGTTCTACCATGATCCATAATTCGGTTCAGGGACCACTAGGACATGTGCTATATCATTCGAAGATCCACCCCACTCAGCTTCGAATCCATCCGACAATCTAGCTCAACCAAAACATGAGAACCCCATCACACCATTGTTATTTGGAAATGGCAAGGGTAGGATGGAAACATTGTTACACCTAGAAAAACCCATGCCATGATAGAAAAGAACCACATGAAATGCCATGCATGCCAAATATAGCAAGGAAAATACACATGCAAGTTGATACCTGCAATGAAGCTTGTTGCAGTTGCTTGATCCCGCCTTTCCCTGCTTGATATTTTCTTCCTCTTGCCTTCTTGGCCTTTCTTGCTCCAATGCCAAAATTTCTCCAAGAAAAACTCTAAGTGTCCAAGAGTGAGGGAGAGAAAGAGAGAGAATAATGAGAGAGATCCAAAATTGAATTGATCTAGCCTACCATCTAATCCTCAGAAACCTTTTTATCAATGAGGCCTCTATTTTCTTCATTTTCCATTATTTTCCTTCAATTTCCTCCTCACATGCAACCTGTGACCTTTCACCTCCTTTTTCTCCTAATTTCGATTATTTTCATAAATAAATGTGCCAAAAATGCCATTTTTCCTTTCCAAATCCTTAGCCATTTCCTTTGCCATAAACAACCAAATGAAATCCCACACTAGGATTTCCTACCCAACATTCAACTTTGAATACATGTCCCATCAATCGTGGTCTTATATATTTTTACATGGAATATTTACTAGGGTTGTTATAGAACCCTCCCCCTTGGGGGACACTGGCCTTGGTGTTCAATCACACATATACCTCAGAAATCCGCTGAAATAAGACATATTTCTCATGGAGCTTTATAAAACATATCATTGTAGTATTTACAATGAATGACCTACTCAAAACCAAAACATCATGACAACGTGACCAGATAACAACCATACCAGAGACTGGAGCTTTATAACACAATGAATTACAGTATTTACAATAACCACATATACACATGAAAATTTGCTAAACCAGAAAATAAGAGAATATGATGCCCGTATCACTCAATAAGGGAATCCAGAGGCTCACACCTCCACCCTCAAAGTAATACCAGGATTCACCTCCTTCCCAAGAAGTCCAGAATCCACTGCAAAGTCAAATTTTCATCCAATGTCCGACGCTATAATCTCGTGCCACTTGTCCTCTCAGTGAATAGTTACTGGCTCATTGTTCTATGGTGCACTCCCAATTTGCATCTCATTCCATCTGGTAATTCTAATGACCAAAACACATCCATCCATGACCTTCCCTTCTCTGCTATACAGTTGCTCGAGAAATCTGGTCATCCCTTCTGTGTAGTCATTCACCTTCCAAGTTCCGTTGGCACCCTCATTGTGGGCAGTCCATCCCTTGGCAAGGCTTCCTCACATCGGAAGATACAAAAACTAGGGCATATCCCTACCTTAAAATCATTATACCGGTCATAGCATGCTCATGGAAATCAATGGACACTATTGGGTACCAGTGTCCCACAATGACCTTGCTCCTGAATTCTTTACCAGTGTACTGCTGCCTGTTTCAGTTCCTTTTGTTGTTGCTACCAATTTTTGCAGTTGATTTCAACCATCCAACCAGGCATGTTCATGCATTCCTGTTCCAAGCACATAAATTCCATTAGATTTAAAATAAATCGAAATAAATTCACATCATACCTCATTGGTAGCTTGTCAATAAGGTACACTTGCAATTTTGTTCGCTTCCTGTCACAAGAAGTCAAACTAACTCTTTTATCAAAACATCATGTATAAACATATCACATATGGGTAGCTCAAAGCACAACCATCATAGATCAACATGATAAATCACATGTAACCATCATAAACTAGAATCATAGATCACATATAGTCATCATATACCATAATCATAAATCACATGCATAGTAAAACTGAAATAATATACCGATACTTATCCTTTAATCAATCCTTACTTTTGCCTTTGTTCTTTCTGTACACACACCGGATCAATTGTTGCACCTGACAACACTTAGTTCCTTCTCCTCAACTGTGTGCACACACACGTAGTGTACATCACACCCGTACAATCCACACATGACATACAACACCATGAAATACATGCATCCACACCTGACATACAATGCATACACCTACACTTAGTGCATAACACAACACAATACATACTCCTACATCCGGTGTACGACACAACACAACATGTATACATACACAATGTACATCACAAGACATACATCCACACACAACGTGAGACACCACAAAATGCATACACATACACCCGATATACCACAACATGTATACGTACACAATGTACATCACAAGACATACATCCACACACAACGTGAGACACCACAAAATGCATACACATACACCCGATATACAACACAACTCATATGTCTATACCCGATGTACAACACCACACAATACATGTACCCACATAGAGTACAACACAATGAATACACATGTCATGATATTGTGACTACACAATGCACATACGTAGTACCGCATTCCCTCAACATAGCATGTACGACATGCACTCAATCCCACAGTATGTCAGTGCCACATGTACCAAGCACCACCTGCACAACGTGTGCACAACATCACTTGTACATGACACCACTTGCACAATGTATACACAACACCATATGTACACTACACCATTGTACAATGTGTACACTACCACATGTACACAGTACCACATGCATGACATGTATGCAACACCACATGTACTTAGTGCCACATGCATGACACCTACATAACACCACCTACACAGAGCGCCACTTGTACAACATGTACACAACACCACTTGTACAATAATGCACACCACACCATATGTACATAGCACCACATGTACAACATGCATGCAACACCACATGTACATAGCACTGCATATCCAACACATTCATAACATCATATATACACAACATCGCATATCCCACACGCGTAGAGCACCATAAGCATACAATACCACATATCCATAATGCACACCATACAATATATGCACAAAGCCGTATATACAACATGTACATAGCACATTCTATACCCAACACTGAATATGTACTGTTCATACAACACTATATGTACTAACACCTTCTACATAACATTGCATAAACAACAGGTACACAAATATACACCACACTGCATGCACACAACATCACAAATGAAACATATACAACATATGCACAACAATAGTACCACACATCCAAAACCACACTAACTCTACCAAGAAATCTTGATTCCAGTGTCTTATCCATGCTTGTCTTAGCATGCCACATACCACACTACTTTCATTTCGCTGATGTATCCCTCGAGTCACCTGTCATAACATAGACATTAGATAGTCCCATAATATCAAATCATCAACACATGATATTGACCTCATATATTTGTCATGACTACTCTTCCCACTTGATTCCCATAAGACCAGGAACCTCATCATGTCATTTTCTTGCATAAGAAATCATTGCTTCACAAGCATGATCCCTGAAAACCCTATCAGATAATGATGTAGATACATAGATACATATACATAAATATTTGCATAAAAAAATCATGATCATGTTAGACAACGCCATACACACATATGGGTATACATATATAAACATCAACATAATTAGATATTGTAAGGTCAAGGTTAAGAGAACTCCCTTTATACGTGCAACACATGTGCAACATCGAGACAATAGTTCCCAACATATCCAAGGCATATGATGCCTCAAACTCATTCACCTTTTCTAGTTACCTCTCTCATGTCTGTACTGCCAACATCCATTTACCACAATGGACCCAACCAGTCCAACTGACTATCATAGTCTTTCCTTCTGCTGTGATTACTATGCACAAAGCTTCATCCAAGTCTTACATTACTTGTTGGGTACCACACAACTCTCCCTAAGTTCCATCAGCTTTCCTCTTTCTTGACTAATTCCCAATATTCAAAATAATAAAAGGAAAGAATAGAAACAATCAAGAAGAAAACCATGGAAAACCAACAACAATACGACACCATGAACAAAGTGGCATAACTATGCACTACATACACTCAAAATTGCAACAATTGCAAAAGACCAAAAACACAAGACCAACAACATACACCATGACTCAATCCCCATCGTTCCCAAGGAAAGCTCGACCTGAGCCTTCTTTGATATTTCATGGCAACCTCTCTTTCCATGCAACTCCCTACATCATGTTGTCATTAACACATAACTGTTACTGCATAAATAAACATAACAATATACCAGTTACCTCATCTTTCTATGCCAAGCACGTTGCTTGCAACTGAACACATCCACACCATATCTCAAGGGATTCCAATTCCCTTGACAAATTCACCTGTAACTAGAGACTAGATAATATACTTGTCAAGCACATATCCACATAATTTTAGACAAATCAAGGTTAAGAAGAATCCCTATATGCAAAGCACTCTTTTGTTTGGAATTAGGGTTTCCAAACATAGCTAAAGGAATTATTTCCCAATTCCTTTCCTTTTCCCTTTTTACCTGGTTGCAATCGAGGCTTACTATGCGCTATCACATCCCCCAACTGTTAGTTATATAAACACATAAACTATTACCTTGTCACACTAATACCAAGCATGTTTCTTGCAACTGCTCACACATGTCAGTCTCATGTTCCAAACATCAAGACATTCTTATCTATCAATTTGAAATCAACCTTTACCAAGACTAACAATCATGTCATAATCCATAGTCAACTCATAGCCCTTAGACACAATGCTACAACTATCACCTACTATACTCAAGTGCATATCAACTTTCTCAACATATATGAGTTACTACAATCATCTTAAAACAAAATCATTTGAACACATACTCATATTATGCAATTCATCAATCATTCAACCAACTTGCAACATACCATGTTAAATAAATTAATTAAACGACATAATCAAATAGTCAAGCACCAAATATATGACATAAACAAACTCGTACCTTATTGTATCTCAGGGGAGGCTATCTTGTCTGCAAAATCAAGCTATTTAGCATGATATAAATTCTCAACACATCAACTTAAACATAAATAATATCATGTCATCCATAATAATCACTAATTAACATGCTCACATCCTAACTCATAAGAATTATCATTTATGCATATAAATCACATATATACGATTAATCTATATTAGTATGACACTAAATCACAAATATATCAGCTCATACTTGAATCTCGCAACCATAACCATTTGCATAGGCCAAGCCAAGTTAACATAATACATATAACATCAAGATCTTAATGTAATAACCCTAATCATCAAGTCACTAGCATATAACAACAATAAGCTACATACCATCCTCTTCAACAACATATAACCTAATCATCAAGTTATCTAATGTAAAACAACAATAGCAATACATACAACTACATGTTACTATCATTCTTGACTATCCGACACATGTGCATATAACTACACTAATCAACTAACATCTATCATGAATGTAACCATAACATCAAAAGACATGTATATAAACCTAATGCATATAACAATCCTTGACTTACATACCTACATGCCAAAAATACAATACATGTATGACGATCTGCTCTTACCCCAAAGTCCAATGTTGCAACCTCATTATGATGATCCACATCTCCTGCTCTATCTCAACCAACATATTAGCATCATAACAACCAATAGCACCATGATGGCCTAACTTGCATACCCTAACTTCGTAAGGCATGTTTGACCTATTATTCATGCATGCTATAACCAAGGCCATACATGCATAATGACTACATATAGACATATAACACATGAGTAAAAAACCATATACACATCCTTTTAGCTAGAGTCCAGTCATCAATGCATGACCATATCAACTTCACAAACCATGACCTCATGCATGAAAACAACCATTACTCCATTTTACGCATTGCCACATGCAATCATCAACATGCATAAGCAATGCATAATCAACTACATATACACATAAACACATGTAGGCGAGCATAAGAGATCAATTCTTGTAATCAACCTACAAGAATGATACATGGAATCAACATATTCAAGAATGCAACCTACCATACCAGGATGTAATCAAGCAACATATAATAACATGTAAGCAACATATAACAATATGTAACCAGTCATATACTCATGACGATTCATTCCACAAATCAACATCAAGTTCCTCATGACAACCTTACTACAACCATTATAAACATTGTTCAATGCAAAAAGCACATGGAATGTAAGTGTAAGAGACACACATGCAAATGACATGCATGCATGATCAAGACACACTTCCCATCTAGTATGAGGGTTGAATTATGCTTTAATACCACTATGTGGTATCAGATATGACACAAAGAGAACAACATCACACCCAAAGAGAGTGCAACCCTCTCTGATATCACTTTGTAACACTTTCTTCCCACATCCACCCAAGTAACCATGACAACCGGGGTAAACATGAGACAAGAGGCTACTATGATCAAATTCGACCTCCTATGTGACCTTAAGGAAGTGGAATCGATGGAACATCACACAGAATCATCCAACATTATCAACAAAACCCTCAGGAGACAAGTTAGCCACTTAGACAACCTGTCCCTAGGTCCCACTATTGTTCTAGATCTCTTAGGCCATAGTCGCTCTCATGGTATGGGTAAGGGAGAGACCAAAAACCCAAAGTTGCTCTCACAAGCTTTCTTGCCAGCGACTAGAGACCAAATTTTCCAGTTCTCTACCAATGACCCCGAGATTTAAGCCACTTTTTCAGGCCCAGAGCCTAGGCCACTACCTAGAATGGAGTGATAGCTTAGAATCAGAAAAAATATAGGGAAAAAATGATGTAAAAGCAATAAACTGAACAAGACCATAACCATACCCCTACTAGCCATGACAGGCATTTCTTCAAATACATCATCAACATGTAACCTACAGGTGTAAACAATAGAATTAAGTGTAGGGATCTCATACTTATCTAAGAATCACTATGAACGATTGTCCCCTCATGTCATTTACTCCATTATCATCTATTAGGCCATAGATACACTATCCATTCATTTATAAGTAAAAACATGCTGAGAACCATACATAGCTACTATCATATATATATATATATATATATATATATATATATATACCAACATAATAGGAAAAAAATTACCATAAACATATCATCCATCAAAATCCACATATACATAAATACATTTTCACATGGAAATCGAGGGAACGCATTTCTCATTAATGAATGCAATAAACCAACTAGAGATGGGACTAGCACATTCCATCTGACCATAGAATGGTTGATCCAAATCTCTCTTCGGCCATTCACCCCATTGCCATATTCTAAGAATGAATGTGGGACTCAAACAAAAAGAACCAACTATGGCATACTGAGGCTGAACCGCCTCACCCTCATCAACAAAAACTAGGCTTTATCGTAATCCATTCCAGATCACTAGGCCAACACAATGAACACATAATAATAGGAATTACCATGATCTCCACCCAATCACTAGGCCAAACAAGCATGGATGTCACTAGATTTCTCCACCTACACCATGAGGAATTTTCCTCTCTTAGTTTCTCAAGCTTTACCGCAATCCAAACCCAGACCACCAGGCCCTAAACTGAGACCCACTCTCTAGGCTTTACCACATATCCTAAACCCAGGATTACTAGGCCCAATGGAGAGAAAACCACCTCTTGGCTTTACTGTATATCCTGCCATTCACCTACAAGGTTCCTAGGCCCACCGAAGCAACACAATCTTGGTTTTACTGCAACCCATAGTCTGGCTCGGGGGTCACTAGGCTAGTGTCTTTACCATGATCCATAGTCTGGTTCAGGGACTACTAGGCCATGTGCTCTATCATTTGGAGATCCACCCCACTTAGCTTCGAATCCATCTGACAATCTATCTCAACCAAAACATGATGATCCCATCACACCATAGCTATTCGGAAATGGAAAGGCTAGTCTAAAAACATTGTTTCACCTGGAAAAACCCATGCCATGATAGAAAAGAACCACATGCAATTCCATGCATGCCAAATCTATCAAGGAAAATACACATGCAAGTTGATAACTGTAATGAAGCCTATTGTAGTTGCTTGATCCTGCCTTTCCCTACTTGATCTTTGCTTCCTCTTTCCTTCTTAGCCTTTCTTGCTCCAATGCTAAAATTTCTCCAAGAAAACTCTAATGTCCAAGAGTGAGAGAGAGAGAATAATGAGAGAGATCCAAAACTAAACTGATCAAGCCTGCCAACTGATTCTCATAAGCCTTTTTATCATTGAGTCCTCTATTTTCATCATTTTCCATTATTTTCCTTCAATTTCCTCCTCACATGCAACCTGTGATCTTTCACCTCCTTTTTATCCTAATTTCGATTATTTTCATAAATAAATGTGCCAAAAGTTCCATTTTGCATTTCCAAAGCCTTAGCCATTGCCTTTCCAATTTTCTTAGCCATAAAAAATCAACTGAACATATCCACCAGGATATCCTACCCAACATTCAGCTTGGAATATGTGTCCCATTAACCATGGTCTTATATATTTTTACATGGAATTTTTACCAGGGTTGTTACACCTGCCTTTCAACATTGTGCAGTTTCTAGAGGGAAGACCAACAATGTTGCAAGGAGTGGGCAGAAGCTTGTTTGTGATTGAAAAGATTCAGTTTAGGATCAAAACAAGAAATAAAAATCACAAGATAAAAATATAAATATTGATCATAGCATGTATACTTGACGATAGTAAATGATAAGCTGTTGTGGATAGAACATATGCTTCAAAATCAAAGCATGGGAAAATTTTTGGAGGGTGGTTGCAGCAGCTACAACACTTGGTGACACACTGGTAGAACTCCAGCTCTCGGTATGGGTCTTACTTAATGTAAAATCAGTCTAAACCTTTAGGAAGTATTATTCAATTCATTGATCACCATAGCTTCTTTACTTATCTTAAGTTAAGGATATAGTCCCTAACATTCTCTTAATCGGTGACACACTAACAAAGAGATGTCAAACTCATTTGTTTTGATTGGGGATAGGGAGTATATAGATACACAAGTGAAAAATGATTGTTAGAGTCTTGGTTTTAATCTCTGGTGTTGCTCTATTGCCAGCAAGACTAGATAGTATCTTGACGGAGTCACTTCAGGAACACTAACATTGCTCTATTGCTAGCGATCTTGGAAAACACCTTGACAAAGTTTCTTACTTCAGATCCTTTCGTAGGAAGCCTTTCTCTTCTTTCACCCTTTATTTATTTATTTATTTTCATTTTATTCATAGAACAGTGCATCGACACTTAATGATTTCATGGGGTGAAAGAGGGATGCCGATTTATTGAGAGAAGTTGTCCCTTTAGAGAAGGATATTTATACACCTATGAAATACAGTTCACTTGTTAAATATTCCTCCCCTCCTTACTCTACTCGACCAATCATTAAACCGATTAGAGTAGGTGGCACTAGTTATAGAGTCAAGCATCGTGATTCCATTGCGGTTTTCTTTGAGAAAGAACATAGTTTCCACTAGGGTATCATCGACTAAAAGGTGTAAGATCTGCATAAAGAGAGGGAATAAATAGATAACCAAGCATTGAAAGTAGCATAAGTTCCTCTTAAACTTCACCATGCTTGCTTTAGAAACAAAACATAGTCTTATGTAGAAATTATTTGCAATGGAAAATAAAGAAAGGGGCAAGAGAAAAAGCAAAAAGAAATAGAAAAAAGAAACAAATAAAGCTACCCATACTCCTAAACTAACCCAAAATAGGCCAGGCTTAGGTAAAATGGAACTTCCAGTGTAACCACCGAAGCATAGACTTCCTATATATGCGAGGGAATCCACAGTAAGAAAGATATTTAGGAATAGTAGTAGACAAGAAAGATAAATCATGACATGGTGTAACATTCGAAGACTGAAAATGAAGGCAAAAAAATATATGAGGAAAGCACATGCTAAACATTCTACATATGCATTATGGTGTTCATACACATTGCAACAAGATGACATGCAAAGCATTCTTTCGAACTTACAAACTTGGAAAACACAAAGAAAGTGACAAATTTACGTTTGGCTAACAAGAATGCTAGATATGACTCCTCCAATGATTGGGCGATGGGATCATGCAAGACAGATGGAGGATGTGAAGAATGTGAAATAGATTGATTTTTAATCTATGCAATCCACTGATTAGGATTCCTGTGAGATTAAGTACTATCCTGATCATGGTTGGAACTAGCATAAATGATGCAAGAACCTGACATAACAATCAACACAACCTGAAGTTCCTTGACAACTTGCATTAGTTCCAAGACATCATAAGGTATATCATCGAAAACTAGTGGTTTAGAAAAATCAGCAGTAGAAAATACGGAGTGGTGACTAGATGAGTTGATAAATAGATCACGCCGACCATGATCAGAAATTCCATCGTCAAAAAATAAAGAATCCTCATGATATGATGAATCGTAGATAGGGGAAGATTGAAAACAATAAATTTCACCCTCTATTTCTTCAGAATGATCAGATGATGGATTAGGGAGATCAAGAAAAGAAGTTTTTCCCTCTCCAATTTTAGATGTAAAACTGTCATTCCACGAGCATTAAGTGTGATCATAATTAACATCATCAGAAATTGTTCCTTGAAAATATTCAACATATATGACAGAATCGTGGAAGATGTCAGGATAATGAGGGAGAGGTGAAAAATGAGAAACATGAACTTGCATCACAGATTCTTGTTCGAAAATAGCGTCCCACATATAATCATCATAAATGATATCACAAGCTTACTAGCCAACACTGACTCCATCATGAGTTTTATCTTCATGAACACCATAAGAACTGATTGAATTCGATGGATACCACAACTCGCAATCGGGAGGACCAAAAGAACCAACGAATGGAGGGAAAGGAAAAATAACATCATCAAAAAAATCTTATCTGTAGTCCAAACTTGTGTTTAAATTTTGAATATGTCAGGTGGGAGAAGATGGTGGTAGAACAACGGATGGACTCTTAAGTTCTCCAACCTCAACCTATGTAAATGGATTTGTTTTATGAGGGGAAGACGAAGGGTCACTTGGAACAACAATTCCCTTCGTCACAGATTTGGGAGATCCATAACTAGTGTATTTTGGGATACTTTCGAAAGATTAATATTCTTTTGGATTCATCAAAATATGAACAAGAGATCTAAAGCTATCTTTCATGAAATTCCAATCAATGTCATCTTCAGAAAATTCATAATAGAAATGGATAAAGTGATCGTTAAAACCGTTAAGATATTCATCAGGTGCTTTTTGAGATGCATGTTTTTGTTATTAAAATATTTGTAATCATACCTATCAAAGGTGCATTAGAGCTCCTTGACAAGATGTTCAAAAGACTAAATTGAAACGGTTGGAAATGTGTGACACCATTCCTTAACGTGCATTTCGAATGTGAGAATAAACAACCTACAAGAAATATCCTCACAATGAATATTACGATGAGTACAAAATTCAAGAAACGAGCAGTGTTCTCAAGAACAGTTGTTCCACCCTCACCATTGAACTTTAGATTTGACAAGTCATTAATTATCCCCTTGGGAATTTTCATATTTGCAGTTATGGAAAAACATGTCGGGGTTAAGATATGGGAATAAGACATTAAAAGATAAGGAAAATTCACAATGGACTTCACAGGATCAACTTGTCATTTGGCACTCCTTCCAGCACCAGAAATGTTGACGATGTTGAACCCACCAACATTTAGGGGGTCTACCTGATATGAAGTCCCAATTAAACCTCACACCATTTGGAGTATAAGCCCCATCTAGAATTCAGCCTGGTTACCGAAATAGTGGGAATTAGTGTTATGCCTTGGCTAAGATGATGTGACTCTAGTGAAACAAGTGTGTGACTTTGCGAAGGGTCAAATGCAATGCATGAAAGGTCCTAACATGACGAAGGGAAAGTGAATGTGCCCCTTATAATCCTGTAATGGTACACAAATTGAAAGGAACACACTAGCATAAAAGGAATCACAAGTTAGCCTACAAAATAGTTCACAAGTTAACCATGATGGAAATATACAACAACACGCGTTCAACAAGATTCATATAATTCAAACGAAATAATTCATAAGCGTTAGTGTAAATGAAATAACATATATTGAAAACATAACAAGAATAGTCCTACTATATCCACAACATATGCATGAAAAGATGTCAACTCTGAGCTTTTATTAATGTGAAAGTCCCATGCATACATATATAGTTGATGAACCACTAGTCCCAATAGTGTAACATGAAGCCAACACCTTCTCCTCCAAATAAAGATACTCCCTCTATTCTACAGAGAAACCAATGCTCAAAGCTCAAAGGTTTATGCTCCTAATCCAAAAGCTCTGCCAAAATCCTGGCCCAAAATCCCTTTACATGACCCATGAGGGTATATTTATAACAAAAGGGTTAACTATTCATCTCCCTTTGTGACTCTTTGACTTCCCTCATGACTATTTGACTTCATACAACCATGACCTTTAGACTTCATTACAAGATGACTCTTCATATTCCACAATTAACACTTGGAATTTCACTAACAATTAATTACAAAAAAATATTACAATATCACTGATAGCCATGTAAGACAAAATTGGGTAGAGACAACTAGAAAACCTAATAAGACAAAAAAAGTTAAGCTTGAGTTTGGGGAAACTCCAGCTCAACCACTTCAAATTGTAGTTCCTTGGTCATATAGTGGTTCCAAGCCTTGTAATGTGTGGTGACTTCAAGAAACTATGTGACGAGATTAAGATGGAAGTGGACTCTAGCCTCCATTGCATCCGGGTAGACTGATTTGGAACCGATCTAAATTTCCTTCCTCATATCGCAAGCATTACAGGGTATCTCTATCCTCAGATATTCATTCATCATGGTTATGGGTTAACCACAAAAAACCCTTTTCTTCAGTGGCTCTTCATATTCAACAAATTCTTCTTAGAAGGGAACTTCACATAATAGGGACCATTGCTTCTTAAGGAGGGAGAAATGGTCTGAATAGAAAGTGGCATCTACCCATGGTATTCATTCACCCATGGTATTTATCTACCCATGGTATTCATCCACCCATGCAATCTACCCATGGTATTGTAAGTGGCATCCACCCATGGTATTTATCCACCTATGGAATCTACTGATGGTATTGTAAGTGTCATCCACCCATGGTATTCATCCACCCATGGTATTTATCCACCCATGGTAGTGTAAGTGGCATCTACCCATGGTATTCATTCACCCATGGTATTTACCCACCCATGGAATTTACCCGTGGTATTGTAACTAAAAATTACTATAAATAACAAGACACGTTTTGTAAAAGGACAAATTATCAACCACAATGTAGCTTTTAGAGTTATTCTCTATTTTGATAAAATGTTTCTTTGTGGTCTTTTTACCATGCGTTCTCCTTTTTTCTTCTGGAATTTCATTTTTTTAGATCATGCTAAAAGAAAAGAGGAGAAGGCACAATTAAAAAAAATCACAAAGAAACATTTTATCAAAATAGAGAATAATTGTAAAAGCTACATTGTGGTGGATAATTTGTCCGTTCACAAAACGTGACTTGTTATTTATAGTATTTTTTAGTTACAATACCATGGGTAAATTCCATGGGTGGGTAATAACATGGGTGAATGAATACCATGGGTAGATGCCACTTACAATACCATGGGTGGATCCATGGGTGGGTAAATAACATGGTGGAATGAATACCATGGGTAGATGCCACGTACAATACCATGCGTGGATGCCACTTACAATTCCATGGGTAGATTCCATGGATGGATGAATACCATAGGTGGATGAATACAATGGATGAATAAATACCATGGGTTGATGAATACCATGACTTGCAATAACATGGGTAGATTCGATGGGTGGATGAATACCACGGGTGGATAAATACCATAGGTGAATGAATACCATGGGTAGATGCATCTGAATCATTCTATGTCCATTCAATTCCCTATACTCATTAACTCAAATTTGTTTTAGACCTTTAACTTCTCTTCCATATTTATATTCTCTACATATCTTCCATGTATGTAATCTACAATTGTAGATATTTTCTTGTTTTGCTTATAGGCCTAATTCTACAAAATGTGTAAGAAATCATTGTTGTAACAAATTGTGCATACTAGAAAAAAATTCATTAATTAGATTACAAGAATTATTCCTTTCCATTCCATGAATATTATAGTTGTATTAAACTAGATTCTAATCTTATGAACACATTCTCCTGAATCATATTTCCAACCACTATACTCATGTCTCATTCCACATCATGAGATAAAAGTTACGTCTTGTGGAAGTATGCCATTATATTTCCATAAACTTACTGACATTACAACTAGATAACATATCATGACATTTGGTTGTTGATGTGGCATTTAGGTTCAGTATAATCTCGTAACTCATTCATATCATCATCTCCCTTAGTGATCTGAAGAATTCTACAATTGGTAGTTTTCAATCTCCTTTTTTGGAAATTGTTGAAATTCTTCATTGGAGGTCACCAAAATTCTTCATCCATCAATAACCCTACAAAATGTACTTTGGTGATCCCCATAATGGTATCCTTGGTTGGAGAAAAAATTCTTATTTTTCAATGATCCCAAAAAATTACTTTTGTTGTTGTCCCTCAAAACACACTTCAATAACCTACAAAATGAACTCGCTTTTCAACAAACTCCAAAACCTATATTCCACTACCATCATGGAAAATGCACCTTGGTAGTCTATAGGATGTGTTATCCCTTTGAAAAACTTCAAAACATCTTTCAATAATTTTTGAAAAAAATTGTACACTTCCAAAGATTCTTCCCCCATCAGTGATTCTCAGTATTCTTATTCCATTGATGAACCTCAAGATTCATCTTCCATTAATGGATCTCAAGATTATTTTGTCATTGATGAATCTCAATCTCTCTCCATCGATTATTTCTAGAAAACTCCCCAAACTCTTTCAATGAATTTATCAAGTCTCCACCCTTTTAGTCAAGTATAAAAAACTCAAAAAAAAACTAACTTCTCTTTGAAGGTCTCCAAAATGCACTAATTTTCTTCAGGTATCCTCAAAATGCGCCAAATTCTCCTTTTCTGGTAGTCTTCAAAAAACTTTTTGCATTGGTGTTTCATGAAAAACTTCATCCATTAGCGATTTGGGAAATTTTTCATTCATCAATGGTTTGATAAGAACTTCCTTCATTGGTAGTTCAAGAAAAACTTCCCATTTTCAACGATTTTCACAAAAAACTTGGAATTATTTAAAAAGATTCCACAATTAATATAAACCATATATTTCAAGCTCAAAATTGATATGAATATTTAATGGGTATATGTAACTCTTCAAAAATAATTGCATAGGGTTGGAATTATAACTCTAGAATAAGCTCTACATGGCTAATTATGGCCCATTTCCCACCCATTCAACACTCTATAACCATCATACATAGAATTTCAAATGCAAATTGATATTTTCTCTTCAAGTCAAATGAATCCACCCAATTTTGACATAGAAATAAAACTATACCACCACAAATTTGACAAATCCACATTGGTCTATGAACATATAGGGTTGGTGTTGGAACCATACTCTGATACCACAATTTAAGATGACACATGCCTCCAAACCAAGGCATGTCACTATGAACTATGCTCTAAAACTATTTGTCTTGTATCCAAGACATAGGGTACTCCAAAAACCTATGTTTTTGAACAAATTTATGAGCTCTGATACGATTCATGAATTCAAGAAGCATGCAATAGAGAAGAAACTTATGCAAACATCAAGATACATATGTATTAAACAAGAAATACATATCTATCACATAATGCAAGGAATTGACAACTTTATATAACAAGAAACAACAACAAAGAATCAAATGCACACAAGACACTTATCTTTCTCAAAGGATTTCACTGATTGGTTACAAGCATTGGATGTTCCATTTAACAATAGACTTTATTGCTCCAAATATCTTAGTTGGTCACCCCTAAGTTGAGGCTATGAATTCATAAGGATAGATTCCTAGGCCAACTCTATTCACATATAGATAGTCGACAATCACATGCTACCACAATTTACTCAATCACACATCAATATTTGGTTGTCACAAACTACTTAATAACACAAAAATCCCATGTTGTCATATTTTACTAAGTTAGTCACAGAACGACCTCAGTTTACCAGTTCTCTTTCCCCTTCAACCTACACAACGCAAGAAAAGGAACCCCCCTCTCCACAATGTAGTCTCTTAGGCTATTCCATTTCCATCTAGGGCTCTAATGCTATTGGTCAATAAATCTCAATGTTATAAGCTCTAGATACTATTAGTTATGGATATTCTTTTGACATGTTAATCTATCCATGCAATCAAACATGTTCACATGATGGACAATAACTAGTCCTAACACACAAACATGTAGTTTGTCTACTACAAATATATTCTCCTATACTCCAAGAAGTAAGGTCAATAATGAATGAAAGAATCCCCCTAACCATCCAAAAATGAGGTTAATATATGAATGTTCACATACTGCCCTATGGATTTCCCAAAAATTCTCATGTAACTCTTTTTTCTCAACTAAATCAAATATGAGATTGATAAAAAATTATAATTTGGTCTAACCTCTTTAGTTACCCCACCTTCTCGTGGAATCATAACCCCCCATACTCTTTTCATTATCCACTTACAACTAGTGATGCATTTTTCATTAGGATTGAAAACTATTACATTGCTAAGCACTCTAGCCTTTCATCATATATAAACATACATTATTATGCAGTGTCCCTTACTAAAATATACTAACCAAGTGTGTAACTAATTAATTTGGAACAAAATTTCATTAAACACTTTGCATGTAATCAAATATGAATCATTGCTAACACAACAATACAACAAATGTTCCACAAGAAAAAATACCACAGTAATTGTAAAACCTTTCAACAAATACTTCACAATAAATTTTTACAACAACAAACTTAGCCAAATAAAATCAAATTTGTTTTATAATCAGGCCATGAAATTACATGCTAAGAAGCCCTTGAAGATACAAATTGATTTCTGGGAATCTAGAATGATTTTGTTGGGAACAAGAAATGAATATGACGACATAGAAATATCCCTTACAAAGTATTTAATATGACTTTGTTGGAACAAAATTATTGAACTTATCTAACCTCCCTTCGTGATGCCATGGCCTAGGAACTATCGTTTCAGTTTTTTGGGAGAAACAACATTGGGCTTGAGCAATAAAGTCAAGCTAATACGACCCACCAAACCCCCAAATTTTTGTTGATAATTTGATAGATTCGACCTCCCTTGATTTCCACGAAATGTTCATGGCTAAATATTCCCACACAACCTTTTGAATGTTGATACACTGATAAGTTTGACTGCCTTGCACTACAAGGAAAAGATCATCTAGAAGAGATTTTTGCTGAAGCCCATATAAAAATAGCCCAAAAATCTGTTTACAGTGGAGGTGGGCAAGAAAATGTTTTAGTGGATTATTTTTTAATGGTGTGTCTATAATATACAAATGCATCAGTGCCTAATAGAACATGGTGCACCGTGGTAGATTTATTTATTTTTAAATAATAATAATAAAAATGGTGCACTAAATAAAAAAATGCATTAGTGCATTTACTACTAGATAACATTGGAAAAGGGGGAACTTACAAAAAAGTAGGTCATAAAATTTATTTTTCCCAGACTAGTGCTATCCTATGATGATGCCCAGTGCTAAAAAATTACAATAACGCCCCAGTGCATACACTATTGATAGCACCAAAACAAGGTTAAATTAAAAAAAAATTGGTCCTAAAATTTTGTACACCGTATCAGCGTTATATCTACTAGAAGCATCGGTGATGTTAGGTTATTGAAACATCCTGGTGCGTACTTAAAAAGAGCATCACTTTTGGGTTTTTAATTTAAAAAAATGTGGTGTTATTTTCCCATGAAGCACCCATGTGGTTAATTTACTAGAACGCCCCGGTGCATCTTATCAAGAGCACTGCTATAGAGTTTTTAATTTTTAAAAAATGTGGTTTTATAAATCCCAAAAAGTATTGGTGTTATTCATGTATCAAAACGCTTCGGTGCATCTTAGAAATAACACTGCTAGGGGGGTTTTAATTTTAAAATATTGTGGTGCTATTTTTTCATGAAGCACCGATGCATTTCACGTATTGAAACACCCCTGTACGCCTTAACAATAACACCGCTATAAGGTTTTTAATTGAATTAAAAAAAAATGGTTCTCTTGGAGTAGGGTGCATCAATGTTGTTGCAATAACACACCTAAACATGGTTAAATAAAAAAAAACTACAAGTCGTAAATTCCATTTTTACCATTTGTAGTGTTGTAGAGCTCCAAAGCACTAGTGTGACTCTTGCCTCATGCAAGGGCCATGCCATTGATGCTTCTCTTTCTCACCATTCTTCCATACCATTCTTAGTGTGTGGCTTTCCAATTTTCTCAAACAGTGGTGAAATTTGTTTTTCTCATTTACATGTCAATTATGCCTTCTTGATGACCAAATGTCCAGATAATGTCTATGTTTCTATCTAATTTATTTTTTTAGTAGATTAGAATTGAAAAATAGATCCAAAAATCCACTCTTAAAAATAAAATAAAATTTGCGTGGTGCGTTCGATGGGTTCGGCTTGCACCATTGGCGGTGCACCTTGTAAATTGACAAGGTGCACTTCAGTTTGGTGTGTGAAGCCAACACATCATGGTGTTGTTGGTGCATTTTTTAAATTAAAATGCACCAAGAAACACTATAAATTTTACGATGGTGTGTACATTTTTAAGTTACTCCCAATGCATTTATATTTACTAAATGCATTGCAAACATAATATTAAAAAAATATGGCTTGGTGCATTCTATAACCTGAACATTATGTATCAGTGTGAAAATATTATATGTACACATCAATGTGTAAGGTTTCCAATGCACAGCAATGAAAATGTATTTATGCAAACAAAAAGTGGTGTGTCATAAGTATGTATGCAATGTTGCCAGTGTTCTTCTCTTTGGAAGCACACCGGAGTTGGTGCATCACTATTTTTTAGGTGCACCAGGGATGTTTTTTTTTTTTAATTGAAAGTTATGTGTCCATATTTATAAATAATTTTTCCATTTAAGATATATATATATATATATATGTTTTATGTATGATACTAATGTATTTTATATTTCAATCATGTAGCATAGACGTGAACAGAGGGAGCATGAGAAGAGCAGGAGAAAATGGTGGATCAATATGATCCGACCATGGGAGGTAGGAGAGAGGGAGAGAGATTTATACCCTAACCCTGTTAGCACAGCAACATGAGCACTCTTGAGGAATGTAGACGTCCTTAAGTAGTATGAGGAGGCTACATCCCTGAAGGTGCACTTTGGCTTGCTAGCATAGTTGATCCTTCGGGGGGATGTCCACCAATAATCTTTCTGTGTTGGTCCTAACATGTGGTATATGCCCTCTAAGGAGGATGTATATTTTATCACTAACCTATCTAGGAGGCGCGAGGATTTTCCCTAGTTTCGTGATGTCCCCCATGAGGTTGCAATAGAGAGCCAGCTTCTCTACTCTCAGAGATATGTTAGGGGTCATGTAGTCCGTATAATAGATTTTCAGGTGAATGGCGAACAACTATGGATTGCTACTTTTGTTGCACAAGAGGTTAGGTGCCTCTCATTATTAGTGACCTTCATTATACAATATACTAGTGATGGGCAATGCATTAGTTGCCCTCTTTTGTTTTATGTTGATTCTTTGATGCAGGTGCAATGATGTATCAAGTGGTTTTCCCTTTTTTTAAGGTAGTTTTATAGGGCTTTAGATAGATGGTGTGTGATGATACATGGGAGGACTCTAACATGAAACCCTGCATTTAACCACTTTTATAAGCCCTCTGGGTAAATGTGAAGTGAAGTGCCAATATGACATGACCTAAACTCTTAGCTCCAGTTAAGGAAGTGTTGGGTATGGAGCTTGGTTATCTTCTTTATTTAGAGGTATCACTGCATTGGACCCCAGTTTGTAATGTGGCAGCAACACCGCTCGTAATATTTGCGCTGTAAGGGGGGTATGGGGGGGTTGCGATATTTGGGAGTCCCCCTTGGCGGGGGATTGGGGAAAGCGCCCCCAAAGCTAATGTAAAATTTCCTTGTAAAATGCTATAATTTCATATTCAATTCGGGCCATTCATTAGGCAGATATCTGACAGTAGAAGTTATGTTTAATTTAGAGTTTTTTGCCCTAGAAGGCAACCCCTCGCTATATATGAGAGAATTGTATTGCATCTATGTAGATCTGTATTCTGAGTCAGAAAGAGAGAGGAGATTGTGTGAGAGTGAAGAGGGAATTACAACAGATTTGTTGTAGGTTATATCTCTTCATTTTGCTAGATAATATAACAGGAAGGACTTGCTGTTTCTCTATGGATGTAGCCCAAATTGGGTGAACCACATATATCTGTGTCTCTTTTGTTTTATGTGTCTTTTGTGTTTAAATTTCTGCAATATATTTTATGTGTTCCATTTCTCTGTAATATATAATTTTGTAACAACTGGTATTAGAGCCAAAGGTCTATTTGGATGATAAACTCACAGGAGAGAAGGGTTTCTGGTTCGAGTGGGAGCAATGGTGGAAGATGGTAGGTTTGGGGTCAAAAAATTTAATGGCCAAAACTACCAGCTATGGAAGATGGAGATGGAAGATTATTTGTACAAGAAAGATTTGTACCAACCATTGAGAAGAAAGACAAAGAAATGGATGAGTATGACAGACACAAAATGGGATATTCTCGACAGAAAGGCACTTGGAACAATAAGGTTGTGCCTAGCGGCATCGGTAGCCTTTAATATTACAAAGGAAACAACAACTGAGGGTTTAATGTCGGCATTGGCCAAACTATATGAAAAACCTTCGGCCTCAAATAAGGTATTTCTTATGAAGCGTTTATTTAATATGAAGATGTCAGAAGGTGGATCTGTTGCTAATCATTTAAATGAATTTAATACAGTTACCAATTAGTTAATTTTTGTAGGGGTAACTTTTGATGATGAAGTTAGGGATCTGTTATTTCTGTGCTCATTTCCAGATAGTTGGAATGGTTTAGTTATGGCCATTATAACTCTGTCTCTGGATCTAGTACTTTAAAGTTTGATGATGTTGTCAGTGCAATCCTTAGCGAGGAAATGCGATGGAAAAGCTTTGAGGAGACATCAGCTAATTCTCTGACTGCAGAGACTAGGGGAAGAAAAATGAAAAGAGGAAAGAGCCTAGGATATTGTAGTAAGTCAAGGAAAGGCAGATCCAAGTCCAGATCGAGGATAGTGTACTAGAAATGCGGGAAGAAAGGACACCTGAAGAAATATTGCAAGTCTCGGAAGGGAAAAGAAGGAGACACACAACAAGAAAACAATCATGAAGCAAATGTGACAGGTAATGTGTTGCAAGATGCTTTGATTCTTTCATTAGAAAATATTATTGATGCCTGGGTGGTAGATTTATGGGCATCATTCCATGCCACACCTGATAGGAAACATTTTCATGATTATGTTCAAGGTGATTTTGGACAGGTTCGACTGGGTGATGATAAACCATGTAAAATCATTGGAATGGGTACAATTTTCATAAAATAGAAAAATGGGAATCAATGGCTATTGAAGGAGGTAAGACATTTTCCAGATCTGAAGAAAAATCTTATTTCAACCGGGCAATTGGGAGGTGAAGACTGTGTGACTACTTTTACAGATAAAACCTAGAAGGTCACTAAAGGATCACTGGTAATAGCAAAAGGAGAAAAGGTTGGTACATTGTATTTATGTCATGGTATTTCTAATTATGTTAATGTTTTAACCTTTACAGGAGAAGGTACGACATTATGGCATCATAGGCTTGGGCACATGAGTGAGAAGGGGATGCAAATTCTTCACTCAAGAAATTTGTTGCTAGGTTTGAAGAATGTTAATTTAAAATTCTGTGAGAATTGTGTGTATGGAAAATAGAAGAGTGTCAGATTTGTCAGAGTTGGGAAAGAAGAGAAGAGCGAAAAATTAGAGCTTGTGCATACAGATGTATGGGGACCTACTCAGGTATCGTCTCTCGATGGCTCTCGTTATTATGTTACTTGTATTAATGATGCAACTAGAAAAACCTGGATTTGTTATATTCGAAATAAATCTGATGTATTTGATACTTTCAAGAAATGGAAAGCTTTGGTTGAAAATGAGACAGGAAAAAGGTTGAAGTGTCTTAGATTAGGCAATGGAGGTGAATATTGCAGCAAAGAGTTTGATAGGTACTGTTCAGAGAATAGAATTCGCAGAGAGAAGATAGTTCCAAGAACACCACAAAAAAACAGTGTATCAGAAAGGATGAACATGACAATCATGGAGTGTGCAAGGTGCATGAGATTGCATGCAGGATTGCCTTTACAATTTGGGAAGATGCTGTAGATATTATTGTTTATCTAATAAACAGAGGTCCTTCAATTTCCTTGGATGGTGGTATTCCAAGGAGGCATGGACAGGTAAAAAGGTAAACTACTCATTTTTAAAGACTTTTGGTTGTGAAGCCTTTTTCCACACTAAAAAAAGAAAATAGAACAAAGCTTGAGGAAAAATCAAAGAAATGTACCTTTATTGGATATGGTGTTAATGCTTTTGGTTATCGCTTTTATGATTATGAAAAACAAAAAATGATTAGAAGCATAGATGTCATCTTCAATGAAAAGGTTTTGTATAAGGATCAACGGCAAGAAAAGAAATAGGAAAAAGAAAACATAGAATACACAGTGCTTGATGAGATCACAGAAAAAGTGTTGGTGCCTGAAAATAATAATGATCAACAACCAAAACAACAATAGAAACCACAAAAAACACCTGAAAGTGGCGTTAGAATATCTACCAGGATAAGTAGACCCCCTGAACGATACTCTCCTTCACTATATTATGTACTGTTGACTGATTCTGGTGAACCAGAATGTTATGAAGAAGTAGTGCAGGTAGAAACCAAGAAGAAGTGGGAGCAAGCCATGAAAGAAGAGATGGACTCCTTAGGACATAACCAAACTTAGGACTTAATCAGGTTGCCTGCAGGTAAAACAACACTGCATAATAAATGGGTTTACAGGTTGAAGGAAGAAGATGGAGGTAGAAAAATATATAAATCTAGACTTGTGGTGAAGGGGTTTGCACAGAAAAAGGGTATAGATTTTGATGAGATATTTTCTCCTGTTGTTAAAATGACTTCAATTAGAACTATTTTAAGTCTAGTAGTAGCTGAAGATTTGCATCTTGAGCAGTTAGATGTAAAGACAACCTTTCTCCATGGGGATTTGGAGGAAGAGATATATATGTAGTAGCCACAAGGATATGAGGTAAAAGGGAAATAGAAACTAGTGTGCAGGTTGAAGAAGAGCTTGTATGGCTTAAAACAGGTTCCAAGGCAGTGGTATCTAAAATTTGATAAGTTTATGTCTGAACAAGGTTATACTAGATATCACTCTGATCATTGTGTTTATCTCAAAAGGAAAAATGATGGTAGTTATATTATATTTTTATTGTATGTAGATGAAATGCTTGTTGCAGGTTCAAACATGCAGGAAATAAATGTGCTCAAAAGAAAATTGGCAAACTCATTTGCAATGAAGGATTTGGATGCTGCAAAACAAATCCTTGGTATGAGATTAACTAGAGATAGGAAGAATCGAAAATTAACATTGTCTTAGAGTGAGTACATAGAAAAGGCGTTGAAAAGATTTAATATGCAAAATTCAAAACCAGTTAGTATACCTCTGGCTAGCCATTTAAGACTAAGTAAGGAGGTGTGTCCCAAGACTATGGAAGAAATGGCTTATATGTCTAAATTTGAGTGGATTCTTAGGTATTTGAGAGGTACCACAAATCAAGCATTATGCTTTGGTGGTTCAAACATTGCTCTACAGGGATATGTTGATGCAGATATGGTGGGTGATAGAAATAAAATGAGGAGAACCATAGGGTATGTGTTTATTGTAGGTGGAACAACTGTCAGTTGGGTTTCAAAACTAAAAAGTGTTGTTGCACTCTCAACAATGGAAGCTGAGTATGTTGCTGCTACAGAGGCTAGTAAAGAAATGAGTTGGTTAAAAATGTTTTTGGATGAATTAAGTAAGAAGAAGGACTTGGGCAGGTTATACAGTGACAGCCAGAGTGCCATACATCTTTCAAAGAACTCTGCATTTCATTCCAAGACTAAACATATACATCTCAAGTACCATTTCATACGGTCAGTGTTGCAAGATGGACAATTGAAGCTGGAAAAGATACACACTAGCCATAATCCTGCAGATATGTTAACAAAAGTTGTAACCAGGGAGAAACTAAAATTATGCTCAGTTTCAATGTAGAGTCATTGTCTAGCAAATCAAGTAGCAGTGGAGTTGCTATAATCAGTCTCCAAGTTTGAGATTATTAGGTGTGGAGTCTGATTATCTTCTTTATTTAGAGGTATCACTGCATTGGACCCCAGTTTGTAATGTGGCGACAACGCTGCCCATAATATTTGTGCTACAAGGGGGGTCCAAGGGGGTGGCTGTGATCTTTGGGAGCCCCCCCCCCGGTGGGGGATTGGGTGTAGCACCCTCGAATCTAAAAATAGACGTAAAATTGCCTTGTAAAATGTTGTAATTTCGTAGTCAATCTGGGTCGTTCATGAGGTAGAGATCTGATGGTAGAATTTATGTTTAATTTAGGGTATTTTTTCCCTAGAAGGAAACCCCTCGCTATATATGAGGAAATTGTATTGCGTTTATGTAGATCTTTATTCTGAGTGAGAAAGAGAGAGGAGATTGTGTGAGAGAGAAGAGGGAATTACAACGAATCTGCTATAGGTTGTATCTCTTCATTTTGCTGGATAATATAAAAGGAAGGACTAGTTGTTTCTCCATGGATGTAGCCCAAATTGGGTGAACCACGTATATATGTGTCTCTCTTGTTTTATGTGTTTTCTATGTTTATATTTCTGCAATATATTTTATGTGTTCCATTGCTCTGTAATATATAATTTTCTAATTTGAAGTGGGGCATACAAATGAGACTTACTGACCACAAACTGACATCCTACGAGGACTACATATCACCTAGGAGCTAAAGAAACACCCTAGGTGGTCAATCCATGAGTTGGAACTTTGTTTCAGTGACCTAGAATCCCAACTGCACGCTTGACACTGCTTGCATATAGTTGAAGGCCTCCAACTGCACTCACAAGCCTTAATCCATGTATTTGTGACCTAAATTATTCAGTTCAGTGCCTGTAGTCCTAATATATAAGCCACCTTTCTAGGCTAGCCTCCAGACCACTTCCCAGAACTACTTATAACTTCTCATAATGATAAGTGACATCATGACAATGCTAATCACACAAAACTTGAACAAGAACTTGACCTAATCATACCTAACCATGACATTCATTTCATCAAACACATGGTAAAGATGTAAGCTACAAGTCATGAATGAATATCTAATAATAGGAGTCTGAAACTTATCTAAGAATCACAAATAAGTTCTAATTCTCTCTCATAATAGTTTTAATAACGCTTTTTAGCCCATGAATTCATTAACCATCATATACTTATCAAATCCTGAACAAAACCATAACTATAATGCATTACAGATCCGTTCTTATAACCAACATATAACCAAATTATTAACCATGACATAACAACCATCAAATCATCATAATATCAAGTATAACTACTCATAGAATACAATAAAAACATAAGTCTTATTAACTGTTGCAAAAAGCAACCAATTCAGGGACTTCCATGTACCACTCGACCATAGATTGGGTTGAACCAACTTTCTTTCAGCCAATCACCCTCATTTCATATTTAAAGCATGAATGTGAGATTTCATGACATAAAAAACCATGTCTTCCAGAGATTAAACCACTTCCACCCTCAAGCTACCATGATCTTGCCAAAACCATTCAAGAGATCACAAAGCCAAAACAAGCTTGGATGGCTCAGAGTTTATTCACCATTACCTTGAGGCATTTTCCTATCTTAACCCACCTGTCAAGGGTTTCTTGGAGATTAAACCACCTCCACCCCTAACCCTTGGGAATTTTGCTGAGACCACCTCACTTGGTTCCAAAACCTTCTAGCAATACAAAGCTCAACCAAGAAAAGAATCCCATCATACCATGGATATCCAGGAAATGGCAAGGTAAGGTTGAAACGACTATCAAACTAGGAAAAACCCATGCTAATGACAACAAATGAACCAAATAAACAAATGAATGGACCATGCATTCACATCATAGCTAGGAAATCACACATGCAACCAATTATCTCAAAAATCATCTTATTGAAGCTACTTGATCCAACATTCCTTACTTCCATATTCTTTCCTTATTTGTCTTTTACCTTTCCTTACTTGCTTTCTTTCTTTCTCTTCATGGTTCTCTTTTTTCTCTTGAAACTGATTCCAAATCAAAACTGAAAAAATGTTGTGAATTGATCCTCATAAGCTTTTATTATTATTGAGGCTTCTATTTTCTTCATTTTCCTCTATTTTTCCTTCAATTTACCTCTCATGAAAACATGTGACCTTTCATCTTCCTTTTCTCCTATTTTCCTTTATTTTTCATAAATAACTACAATTTAATGTCTCTTTTCCTTTTCCAATGTCTTTGCCAATTTACTTAGCCATAAATAACTGAATATAGTAGCCTGGGGTTAAAATTTCATGTAATAAAGTTAATAAAGGAAAAATAAGACCAAGGTCATGGGACACATATTCCAAGTGGAATGTTGGGCAAAACATCCTAGTGAGCATCACTTGTTGTTTATTATGGCTAAGAAAATTGGCAAAAGGCATTGGAAAAGGATTTGTAAAGGAAAAGTGGCAATTATTGGCATTTTTTATGAAAATGAGGGAAAATAGGAGAAAAGAGAGATGAAATGTCACAGGTTTGATTGAGAAAATTTAAGGAAAATAGAGGGAAAATGAAGAACTTAGAGGAACCAATAACAAAAAGGCATCATAGCATCAATTTGGGGCCTTTTGTAAGTTTGGCTTTGGAATTAGTTGGTGAGGAGAGAAGAGCACCAAGAGGAGAAAGAAAGAAAAGGAAAGCAAGGACAAGCAAATGAAGGACAAGGAAAGTAAAGGACAAGCAAGGAAAATTTGGATCAGACAACTTCAGTGGGAATACTTGCAGGTAAGGATGTGCATATGTGATTTCCTAGTTATTTTTTGAATGCATGGTACATGCATGTATGTATTTGGTTCTCTTGTTGTCATTAGCATGGATTTTCCCATGTGTGACAATGGTTTCAGCCTTGCCTTGTCAATTCCTAGATAACCATGGTGTGATGGGATCCATTCTTGGTTGAGATTTGGATTTCTAGGAGGTTTTAGATCTGGGTGAGGTGGTCTCAGGAAAATCCCTAGGGTTGGGGGTGGAGATGGTTTTCTCTAGGAAGCCCTCAACAGGTGGGTGGAGACAGGAAAATTCCTCAAGGGATGGTGCAAGAATTTTGAAGCATCCAAGCTTGGTTTGGTTTTGTGATCTTGGGACCAATTTATGCGAGATCATGGTAGCATGAGGGTGGAGGTGGTTTGACCTCTAGATTCCCTTGGTTGTTTATGTCTTGGTTTATCCCATGAGATCCCACATTCATGCTTGGAATATGGAACTTGGGTGATTGGATAAAATAAATATTTGGTTCAGCCCAATCTATGGTTGGGTGGTATGTGGAAGTCCTTGACTTGGTTGGATTTTGAATCATTTAATCAAAGAGTTATTTCTCTATGGAAATGTATGAAGCATTGTGCTGGTTATTATGATGATTTGATGGTTGTTATGTCATGGTTACTATTATGATTATTTATTGGTTATAAGCATGGATTTGTTATATACTCTAGTTATGGCTTGTTCATGAATTGATATGTATTTAGTTGGTTGATGAATGCATGAGCTAACAAATGTTATTGCAGCTATTAAGAGAGGGCATTAGACTTTCCTAGTGAATCTCATATAAGTTTCAGGCCCTTATTTTCATATATACATTCATGACCTATAGATTTCACATTCACTATATGGTTAGGCTTGGTTAGGTTAAGTCCTTGATCTAGTTTTGTATTACTGGATTTGTTTTTGTGTCATTGATTGTTTTAGAAATTATTGTCAAGTTTTGGGAAAATGTCTAGAGACTAGCCCTGAAAAGTTGCTTAGATTTTAGGGCCGCATGCTCAGAACTGGGAAATATGGGCTGTAGTGGCTAGGAGGCAGGGTTATCCATGTGACTAGAGGGTCACATCCACTATATTTCCTTGTTATACAAGTGAATGGGAGCCTAGCTCACTAAAAAAGCAAATTAGATGAGGGTTTGGGCACCTAGAGTGGTTGTTTAGCTCTTAGAGGTCCTATAGCTCCTAAGGAAGGTCAATAAATTTTCAGATTGTTGATTCCACTTCCTTAATTGCACTTAGGAGGTTGAGTCATGTAATAGTAGCCCTCAACTAATGTTTACCTCGGCAGGCCAGTGAAAGTGGTTAAATGTGGGAGGGGTGGTTATAGATTCGTATCAGAGTAGGTTGTGCTATCTTTGGGTAATATCTGATATCACATATTAGTGTCAAAGTGTGGTTCAACACTTGGACCAGATGGGTTAGATGCATGTTGTTGTGCATGCATTGTCATAGTTTTAGTTATCATGCATGAGGTCATTATATGTAGCTAGCATTGTCACACATGATGTTGATATATTGATATGATTATGTATATACATGTATCATGCTAATTTGGATTGATTTTGTAGATGAGATAGCCTCCCTTGAACGTCATTGAGGTATGATTTTGATTATGGTATATATTTGGTTTATTTAACATGGAATGCTTGCAGGAAGAAGAGGATTAGAGAAAATGAGAAAAATGGTGGACCACAGTTCACGTGACTCTCCCTACAAACCATTTGAGCAGCAAGGAGATGAGTATGTTGGCATTGTGATACATGTGTTTTCCTTGATGGCAACTCACATAGATGAAAGTTCACAGTACAATAGGTTAACACCAAAGGATTATAGATCAGACTCCAGAGATTCAAGAAAGAGAATGGTTTGAGAACTATACGCTAGTTCACTTTGTCCAAGTAGCATATACACGTGGGTCCACAGAACATAAAGTGCGTATACATATGCACGTGCTTTCACAAGAGAAAAAGCGTGTATGAGTTGGAAAATCAAAGAAATTCAAGAGTAAATAATACTAAGGGTTAATACCATGGTATTAGCCCACAATATTGAGCGGAGTAACGACTACTTGAGCTTGTCCAAGAATACCACAGGCTCTAAGTGTTGTTTTGGTCCGAGGTATAGAGGAAGGCCTAAACCTATATAAGGAGGAGAAGATCAAAGGGCCAAGGGTGCAAGAAAAAGTGTTTCTCAGGAATACTTCTATCTGAAGTATATTTTATGTTGCAGGGGCTATGATTATGATATGATCTGAAATATTTTGTGCACCTTGAATTCAATGTTGGATCAGGATCATGAGACCTGAAATGACTTGTCATTGAATGATCTGATATTGGTTGGGCTAGATTTGATTTCTAACGCATGTTTTATTCTGTAAATGTTATGATCTAGGTATGACCGAAGTATGGAACAACTGCAAATTTTTAAGTAAGTATTTTTAGATCTATACGATGGTTTTCCTTGGTGAAGGTGCATATACATGCTGGTTGGGTACTTCGAAGTAGTGTATACATTATGAAATATGATGTTTGAAGTTGCAGCTGGTTTTGGTTGCTGATGCAGAGTTCTGGGTTCTGCTCTATGTTCTGGTGACAATGTTTTGAATGTTCAGATTGATTGATTATGATTTGATCCAATGATGATGGGTTTTCAGTGATTGGTTGTATTACAGTAGTGATTGATTTTGAGCTTCAATGTTGCTGATGGGTCTAGTATGAAATTTGGATGAAATGTGGCCTTCATATTGTGTTGTTGTGTACCAGGAGTATCTAGTCTAAAAATTTATGAAACGTGGTCCTTGGAAGAAGAGAGGAGGTTGTATCCTTCTGTAGGCGCCGCGCCTACGTACTAGTAAACATATTAGCCAGTACAAGAGCCAGGGGGTTGGAGCCCCCTTTTAGTAGTAGCTGGAAAATAAGTGAAGGTTGGAGCCTTCTATAGGCCAGCTCCTACATACTAGTAAACATATCATCTAGTACAAGAGCTAAGGGGTTGTAGCTCCCTTCTAGTAGAAACTAGAGAACAAGAGAAGGTTGTAGCCTTCTGCAGGTGGGTGCCTTTGTACTGGTATGGGTGTGCACCAGTACAAGATTGTAAATAGGTTTTTCTTATATTAAAAGAAGAAAGAGACAACAACAGTAGGTGGTTTTTCTCTCGCATTGGGTTTCAACCTTAAATCTTGGGGTTCATGTGTGTTTCTTATGTGTGATTGCTTATTCTGTTATTACTACACATGGTTACTATTTAAATGGTTAATTAAGTACTGATGCACTGATTAAAGACCAACATATGATGAATTAACTGAATCATAAGTTCACTGGATATATGTTGGTTTCCTTAAGAACAGTTGCATGCACACGCAAATTCCCTTCACTGAAGTAGTGTATATATATTTGATTAGGAAAAGAAAAAGTTAGTAACTTGATAATATTGATTCAACCCCCCCCTCGCTCTCAGTATTATTTCCAACAATTGGTATCAGAGCAGGTCCTTTAGTAGAAGCTTGATTGCTTGAAGGGAGATCTTTCAAGATGAACAATCATGAAGGCATGGGATCTATCAGACCACCAATCTTCAATGGGAACAACTTGGTATATTGGGAAACACAAACTAGAGCTTATCTTCAGTTACTTGGAGTTGATGTTTGGGCAATTATGGAAAGAGGATACCAATATCTAGCAGCAGTCCCCATGGATCCAGCAAAAAAGAAATCATATGAAATCAATGCCAAAGCCGTCAACGCTTTATTGGGAAGTCTATTAGAATCAAAATTCATCAAAGTCATGCAGTTCAACACAGACAAGGAAATATGGGACAAAATCATTCAGAGTTACGAAGGAGACTCCTAGGTAAAACGTGCTAAACTTCAAACTCTCAAAATCTAGTATGAAACTCTCAAGATGCAAAATGATGAAAGTATTTATAGTTATTTCTTATGAGTAGATGGGATTGTAAATCATATGAGAAATTTGGTGAAGAAATAATGGAGGATACTATAGTTGAGAAAATTTTGAGATGTTTGTCTTCTAAATTTGAGTCAAAAGTATCTGCCATTGAAGAAAATCAAGATCTACAATATGTTACTATTGTTAAACTTCATGGAATTTTAACTGCCTTTGAAATGAGGAAAGGAGGTCCATCAGAAATCAGAGAAGCCACTTTTAAAACTTCTACAAAAGGAAAAGAAAATGTATATCTCAAAGAATCAAGATATATATCAGAAGAAGAAGAGGTAAAATTTTTGAAGAAACTTCAGCGGGGTTCTGGAAGATTTAGAGGTAAGCTTCCCTTCAAATGTTTTGCTTGTGGAAGAGTTGGTCATTACACTGCTAAATTCCCTCATGACAAAGGAAAGATTTTTGCAGAAGGTAATAGAAGTTATTATACTCATGAAGATAGTAATGGCATGTCTAATAGTGATGGAGATGATCAAGATATTAAACTACTCATGGCATATGAAAATGATACCTTAGAAAAGGAAGATTTCCTTAAAGAAAACACTCAACTCAAAATCTGTTTGGTAGAAAAGGATATGGTCATAGACACAGTGACACATTAGCTCACTGAAAAGGATAAGCACAATGAAGTGTTAGAATGTGAAGTAGTAAGTCTAAGAAGAAAACTTTAAATCTTAGATTTGATAAAGGATCATAAACATTAGATGAAATCATCAAAGTTCAGTGTTCTCCTCTTATAAAGATTGGTCTTGGTTTTCATGAAACTATTGAAGATGAATCTACCTCACAAGATGAGGCAAGGAACCTTAATGTAAAATCTGAAATGCTCAACAAGGAGATAAGAGGTCAACCCCATCAACAACTAAGGAAATAAATACTTCAAAGAAAATCATTTCCTCCTAACTATGGAAGGGATAATCGGTTCTTTCCTTTGAAAAATAATGTTGAATGTTTTCTATGTCATAATTTTGGACATGTTGCAGCCAGATGCAGAAGTAGAATGGTTCAATACTGTCACAGAAAGATCATCAGTTTCCAAGTACTTTAAGGGATTTTTTTTTCTTACAATATGTTTGGTCACGAAGCTATTGATTGTGATAGAAGGAATATGAAACATGTAATATGTTATGCGTGTAACAAGTTTGGACATATAGCAAAGGAATGCAGGAGAAAATTTCAGCTGCCATACCAAAAGGCGAAAACATCATCATGATCCAAGGTATTGAAGAAGAAGGAATTGTTGTCAGAAAGATGTGGCATAGCTCAGTATACAGACATAATAGACCTAGGGGGAGCTGAAAGTGAAAAAATTCAATATTCCAATTTTCATATGCAATTATTATGAAGACGAATCACATATATACGCGAGTTAGAAGCTGCACAGTCGCGTATATGGTGTTTTGAGGAAAAATAAGTGAGACAAACTCAGGAAAGGGGGTCTGATATGGTTCAGTCAATTATCAATTATATGTTCTATTTTTATTGATGATGATTACAGTGTGTTGATGATATGTGGAAGTGTTTTTGGCCCTCATAAGTTGTTAGCAATTTGATGAATAACTAGTTGATGATGATGCCTTGATGATTCTTACTAACAAATGCAATGATAAGCTCTGATAGTGAACGACTAGCACAGGCTCAGGGGGAGCATATGCTTCTAATAATGCATTGTTGGCATTATATTAGAAGACCTTGGTACATGATGATGCTTATATTACTTGATCCACATAATTGTTTTGATTCAGATGACTCTTTTGGTGATGGACATTTACATGCTGTTGATCTTGATGTTGTTGACAAATGCTTATGGTGCAGATCATATATGGTGTATGATAGTTGCTGATGACTATCATGGTCTTGTTTAGATTGTTATTCCTTGTTATAAATGCCATGTATATAATTTCATGTAAAGGTCATGTAAATACCTAAGATGTAACCCCATTATGCATGGGAAGGATGATGTAATAATTGCAAATTTTTTAATCATGTATGAACATTTGGTATATCCCCACTTGGTTGGGTGATTGATGTATGTATGATTCATTGATGATAGGAAAGTCATACTAACTTAGTTGAGTGATAGAGTCATGTACTTCATTTCACATCCATCAGAGATTTCAGTAAAAGCTCAGGGGGAGCATGATCAGAGAATTCAGCATGTGCAAAGAATACCTACTGGGGAGAATAGCTTGGTCTGCCCTTTTCCCTTGATGTCAAAGGGGGAGAGTATATTGGTGTTGTGGTTGCCATCAAGTTGAAAGGGGGGGATTGTTGGCATTATGATACATGTGTTGTCCTTGATGGCAACTCACATAGATGACAGTTCACAGTGCAACAGGTTCACAACAAAGGATTACAAATCAAACTCCAGAGATTGAAGAAAGAGACTGGTTTGAAAAGTATACACTAGTTCACCTTGTCCAAGTAGCGTATACACGTGGGTCCATAGAACAAAAAGTGCGTACACATATGCACACAATTTCACAAGAGGAAAAGCGCGTATGAGTTGGAAAATCAAGGAAATTCAAGAGTAAAGAATACCAAGGGTCAATACCATGGTATTAGCCCATAATATTAAGCAAAGTAACGACTATTTGATATCGTCCAAGAATACCACATGCTCTAAGTGTTGTTTTGGTATGAGGTATTGAGGAAGGCCTAAACCTATATAAGGAGGAGAAGGTCAAAAGGCCAAGGGTGCAAGAAAAAGGGTTTCTTAGGAATACTTCTATCTGAATTATATTTTATGTTGCAGGGGCTATGATTATGATATGATCTGAAATATTTTGTGCACCTTGAATTCAATGTTGGATCAGGATCATAAGACTTGAAATGAATTGTCATTGAATGATCTGATATTGGTTGGGCTAGATCTAATTTCTAACACATGTTTTATTCTGTAAACATAATGATCTGGGTATGATAGAAGTCTAGAATAGCTGTGAAGTTTTAAGTTAGTATTTGTAGATCTATACGATAGTTCACCTTGGTGAAGCCACGTATACACATTGGTTCGGTGCTTTGAAGTAGTGTATGCATTATGAAATATGATGTTTGAAGTTGCAGTTGGTTCTGGTCATTGATGCAGAGTTCTGGGTTCTGCTCTGTGTTCTTGTGATAGTGGTTTGAATGTTCAAATTGATTGATTGTGATTTTCTTTAGTGATGATGGGTTTTTAGTGATTGGTTGTATTACAGTGGTGATTGATTTTGATCTTCAATGTTCCTAATGGGTGTAGTATGAAAATTGGATGAAAAATGGCCTTCATATTGTGTTATTGTACAAGGAGTATCCAGTTTGAAAATTTATGAAACGTGATCCTTGGAGAAAGAGAGAAGGTTGTAGCCTTCTATAGGCCGGTGCCTACGTATTGGTAAACATATCAGCCAGTACAAGAGCCAGGGCGTTGGAGCTCCCTTCCAGTAGCAGTTGGAAAACAAGTGAAGGTTGGAGCCTTCTATAGGTCGGAAACTATGTACTATTAAACATATTGGCTAGTACACACTACAACAAAACCAGCGATTAGCGTCCCTTTTTACTTCTTTTTTTGCATCTAGAGCCCATTTTTGGTGCTATTTGCATCCATTTATCAAATATGGTGCAAAACTTGACACAAAATTTGCATCAAGTTTTGCACCAAATCTTACACCAAGTTTAGCACCAGGTATTGCAATAGGTTTTGCACCATGTTTTGCACCAAATTTTATGCCAAGTTTTGTGTCATCCTTTACACCAGGTTTTGTTCCAGGTTTTGCATCAAGTTTGGCACCTAATTTTGTTTGACATACTTTTGCATCCTCATTTGCATCCACTTTTTGCACCTACACTTGCATCAACTTTTGCATCGACTTTCGCATCCTTTTTTGCATCCTTTTTTAAATCATTTTTTGCATCCATTTTTTCATCCATTTGTGCATCCCTTTTGCGCCAAGTTTTACATCGTGTTTTGTGTCTAGTTTTGCATAAAATTTTTCATCTACTTTTGTTGCATCCACTTTGCCCTCTTGTTTGGCATCCATATTTACATCCTCTTTTGCATCTATTATTGTACCCACTATTGCATCTAATATTTTTGTGCCACAATTAGCGCCTAGTTTGGCACCTCCTTTTGCACCCACTTTTGATTATAATTTTGCATCCACGTTTGCATCCTCATTTGCGTCTAGGTTTTCATCAACTACTACATCTATTTTTGCATCCCTTTTTGTTGCACCCATTTTAAATTTCACTTTTTGCATCCCTTTTTACATCTTCATTTGCATCATACTTTGATTCTTTTTTTGCATCTATCATTACATCCACTTTTGTTATGCCACAATTTGCACCATGTTTTGCACTCATTGTTGTATCCACGTTTGCTTCCAATTTTGCATCCATGTTCACATCCTCTTTTGCATCAAATATTGCATCTATTTTTGCATCCACTTTTATGTTAGGTTTATGCATTGGGTTTTGCATCTCGTTTTGTATCTACTTTTGCATCTACTTACATTATATCCATTTTTTGCATCCAATTTTGTTTTGCCTGTTGCATCAATGTTTGCTTCCACTTTTACATCCATTTTTGCATCTTATTTTGCATATTTTTTGTCTATTGTTACATCCACTTTTGTTGCACCATATCTTGCACCTACCATTGCAACCACATTTGCTTCCACGTTTGCATCCCCTATTGCATCCACTTTTGTTTCATCCATTTTTGCATATACTTTTGTTTCCGTTGTTGCATCCACATTTGTTTCACCACAATTTGTGCCAAGTTTTACACCTACCATTGGACCCATGTTTGCTTCCACTTTTGCCTTCATGTTTGCATCCAAGTTTTCATTGACAACTGCATCTACTTTTGCATCCACTTTTGTGTCAGGTTTTTCATGTTGTTGTGCATCTACTTATGTTGTATCCACTTTTCGTCCAATTTTATTTCTATTGTTGCCCCCATTTCTATGTTCGCTTTTGCATCCCTTTGCCAACACTCATCATATTTTCTGCATTGATGATATTCCTTATGGCATTGACAATTATGAAAAATTGATGACAATTTCAATAATATTGACAATGATGAAAATGAAGATGATGGCGATGACATGAATTGTGATTATGATGATAAAGACGATAGTGGTTACAATGACAATGATGATGATGGCAATGATTATGATGATGACGATGCTAATGACGTTGGCGAATCTTCCCAATTTTAGATGTTGTCATTGTCATAATCATAAGCATTATCTTTGGTGTCATGATCATCATTTTCATCTAGGTCATCATCAAAAACAATAATGGCATGAATGATGATGATGCATGATTACAACAATGTCGATAGAAATTACATTAATGATGATGATGGGGATGATAAAAATGACAATGACGATGATAATGGTGGTGATGATGATCATCATCGATCATCTGTCAAAAATAGAGTTGTTATTTCTCTTACGTATATCAATGTGTCCTAAACAACCCTTTTCTAGCACTGATCACATTTTTTGGGTTGATGATATTTCTTACAACATCTACAATTATGAACAATTGCAAACAATGTCCATAATGATGATGATGATGGCATGAATGGTGATTATGATGATAATGTAATGATGGCAATAACAATGACAAGGATGATGGTGATGATGATGACAATGATTATGATAATGAGAATGAACTTACAATCTTATGGATTCGTGAACAATTACTAGTTTCAATACCATCTTCTAGATACGTATTACTATCATACTTTTTAAATTTTCTGTCTCTCTTGAGGTATGTTACTATAATGGTGTTGTCAACACTAGAAGGATATCTTGTTGTAATGGTGGTTCTAATGTTAGCACTAGCAAAGTTTAGTAGGGAGGATGCTACTACAAGAGGAATTCCTTCTAAGTGACTATGGCATTCAAAATGAGGCTTTATGGGTTGCTTGTTAACACATGTTCTCATGCTCATATAAAATTAATGTGAAAAGTTGCTTTAATTGGTTCCCATGCATAATTGATATTGATAATGGGGTGGTATAAAATTGTAATGGGCATATCCGTTAGTTAGTTATGATGGGTTAACAACATTGAAACCATCCAAGTGACAATTCACCTTGGAACAATCGTCGCTCGTGCGAAAACACGAAGTTTATGTAAATGAAAGTTGTGATTGTAGTGGAATTAAAACCATAGAGAAATATCAAAGAAGACGCTGCCTACCAGTTTTGAAAGACAACCAAGGCATTGAACAACTATTTGCGTTAGGATGTAGTGAGGGAATCGAAGGAAATTTGGCAGCCCTAAGTTGCCATTACTATTGCCAATCACACATTCAATAGTAACCATAAAAGGTAGCCACATATAAACAAAACCTCGAGGTGTTGACAGTCAGAATCTATTGTAATAGCTTTGACGTATATATAGTTTTGTGTTTAGATGAGAATGAAGTGGGCTTCATCCAGGGTTCGGCTCAATCCTCGTCCATTCCATGCAGTGGTGTTTAATTCGCCAAGCAAGAGAATATTACGTGAGTGTTCAGAGTTAAATCAAAAGAAATCAAGGACGTGTGATTGTCAAATTATTGCTCCTCCCTTATGATTGAGTGCTTGATGCGATGGTCATTATCCTTGGGTGATACTTTTATTCCCCATTTTCTATTGAAAAAGTAGCGTTTTTCTGTTCGATTATGATAGGATTGGATCATGAACGCCGGTTTGGGTGGATGTAGACCCATGTTTTTTTGTGGTGATCTTCAAATGTCTTGAGGATAAGAAAAAAATCCTTGACCAAGGTCCATGGTTTTGGGGATGAGTTGGTCTTCTAGTGAAGCCATGGTTTCCCAACTTCAATCCTCTCACTATGTTGCCGATGACTACTCTAGTATGGGTAAGATTCCCAGTTTTCCCATTCACTTTACCCATCTAGATCTCTTAGAAAAAGTGGGCAATTTTATTGGAAGATTCGTCAAAGTAGACAGGGAAAGACTTTTGAAAGGCATTTTCACCTATGTTTGCATATGTGTTTAGGTAGATCCCAATGAAGTTTTGCGAGATAAAATTGAGCTCAAGTGGATGGGAATTGTGTATTCTAGTTCAGTTATTCTGAGCTTTCAATGGAAAATTTTGACTCTATTTTGGCTTACAGGCAAGATTTCATAAACTAACGCTCTCTATAAATGGACTAGACAAGGTTGTGCTCAAAATTTTGTTTAAAAAATGGCAGAGTTTGGGAAGAAGTTCTTTAAGTTAATGGATCAGCATTCAGATGCATTTCGAGTGGTTTGATTGAATGATTTCTGTCTCAGTTCCGCACATTTAAAAGTTTTGGAGAATGGGAATTGATAATTCTGGTATTTGATGGTGTTCTATTCAAATTACACAGAAGAAGATAGAAATCTAGGGCTCACAACCCCTACCTAAGAAATTCTGGTATTTGATGGTTTTCCCCCGACCAACCAATTGTTAGGCTCACAACCCGGCTAGGCAAGTTCAAGTTTAGGAACAACCTAGCTAGGCGAAGTGAGAGAGTACCGTAGTTAAGCGCTGCAGGGTCAAAGAGAGAAGGTGAAGGGTTGGATGCCTCACCGATCAATGGGCTAAAGTAGGGGTTGGGTGCTTTGTCAAGCCCCCCCCGCTTCTTATTCACCAATGTCATGTCGAGAGCAAGGAACATTCTGGAAAATTCAATATTAAGCATCAATCTACGATGAAACAGGGGATTCCTCTATAATCGGCTATGGGCTTATCTAGAAGGGCACCAGCTGGCCTTATGACTGGCATCTACACCTCCTTCCTTCCATATGCTAAGGTCAATGGTGAAGTGGGTCTAATATCTTGCTATGGAACTTCATGCATGGACAAGGAATCAATATCTACCTACTATGCCAAGGGGACTATTAGAAGGGTACTAAATAGGACCAAAGACTATTGGCTATTGGAATGGCTAAGTTATACTAGATCTAGATCTTTATCTCGGTAGAGAAGAGAGTAAAGAAGTGAAACGTAGAGATGCGAGTATCATATGTCTAGACGAGTATAATATGTATAGAGCTCGAAGATAATGAAATTCTCTGAGAGCTAGCCATGGCTCAAAGAGCCTCTTTTTACTTGTTGAATTTAATGTCGACTGCTTTCTCCTTTCCCTTATTTCCTCTCTCTTATTCTTTTTTCTTTTCTCCTTTCTCTTATTCCCCTGTCCTTTCCCCCCTCTCCCTACCCGTACCCCACCCTCGCCCGGACGGCCCTCAAGCGTGCCTTCCCCTATCCTCGCCCTATGATCGCTTACCGCTTATCTTTTTTCTTGAACTCGTACCTTTGATGGCTCCTCCGAAGAGTGTTCCGTTCTCCTGCAGTGCCGCCCCTTACCTCTTTCAGAGTAAGATAGACTTCTTTCTTCAAACAAGTAACAGTTGTTCGAAAAAAAAGAACAACCAACAACACCCAAAGTACTCATACCGACTTTCTCTCCTACCGAACCGAAGCAAAGCGTAGGTAACCGACTTTCTTTCTCTCGATACGGCAACCGAAGCGAAGTGTAGGTAACCGACTTTCTTTCTCTCCTACCGAAGGTAACTACCAAAGGTAGGCATTCATCTACCGAAGGGAGGACGATAGGTAACTGACTTTCTTTCTCTCGATACGACAACACAACTACCAAAGGTAGGCATTCTTTCCGGCATCTTTCCAACTCTTGCTCTTACCTCTCTTTCCAAAGGAAGGAAGGGGGGTGTGGGGGGAAGAAAGGATCAGCTTCCTTCCCACCGCCAATGAAGGAAGGGGGTTGTAAGGAAAATATTATTAGTGCCAAATGAAAATTTATGTTAGGGATGCTTTCACATAGTTAGTTTTGTAATTATTATAAACATCACATACATAACAACCACAAATAAAAAAAGTATGTAATATATAAGAACAAAACTAATGAAGTTGTTAGTACTAAAATGAGGCATATACCATCACATGTAATCTTAGATATACTTAGTGTGAAACACCATGACATCAATGTCTGAGCAATTTGTAAATGTGCTACAAGGGCTCAATAGGGGGCTAATATTTATTTGATAGTCACGTTCTTGGCTTTGTTGCTTCATTTGAAGGAAGGAGGACACTATTGAATTATTTCAATTACATGGTTCACACCTTCCAAGTATTAGTTAACTTGCCTAAAAAGGTTCCTAACACAAGTGATCAATGCAAATATCACCCATAGGCTACTTTTGTTCACAAAACTTAACTCTCCCACTTTATTTTTGTAAAGACCCACTAATTCAAGTGTAGCCATGGTAGTTGATGCACGACCTCATGTGCACCAAAAAACATCCCATAACCAACCTCCTCGAACCAAGCTTACCCTTCCACTCCTAACACCAAAATGTGCAACACTTATCATAGGGTCCAAGGGGTATTGTCCTTGGTGGCCTCTCATCACTATTGATAACTAGGGTTGAAATGTCACACCCCATGCTTGTGAAACATCTACATCATTTGGCACATTGAATTCCATCCATGCGCACCAAGTTCTAATATGCATGCATGCTTATCCTATATCTGCTTATATTTAGGAATGCCAACCATGACATAACCATTACAATATCTTTCTTCTTATTCTTCTTCTTCTTATTACTATAGAAAAAAAGGACCCTTTTTTTATTCACGGGGAAGAAAAAAAGCACAAACATTGACAAAAAGATTGTAACTTCTGTCATTACAATGGGTTTCCAGAAGACAAGGCATCACGACCCAGAAGAAGAGAAAAAGAAGTTGTCGTAAAACCAGGGTTTTACAATTTTTTTTCTTCTGCAAATTATAAGACTGACTAGAAATGACAATAGCATGCAACCAAAAATTGTAGAAAGTGTATTATACAACCACGAAGAGGGCCCTACTATGAGAAAAACAAAGATAGTGACTAGAAATGACATTAGCCTGTAACAAAAAATTCCCGAAAGTGTATTATACAACCATGAAGAGGCCCCTGTCAAGAGAAAAAGAAAGACATTGTATTTGAGGCTAATTGAAAGCTGAATGTAGACTCACTTGAAATTTATAGTAAGCTAGTTGATAACTAATTGAAAATTTGACTTAAAGCTGATCCATATTAGTATATGGGCATCGAATGAGAACTTTGAACTGGGTTGCCAACTAATTCATCATAATATATGTAACCTGTCTCCAGACAAATAATTCTTTTTTAGAGAGAATGTACAGTTGTATTTAGCTCCCTATGGATGTGATGGAAATTGATTTCCTAGAAGTGGTTCTTTAACTCCACAATTTTGCTTTTCCAGGAGGATAAACTTATAACTTCCTACTATGCTTTACTGTCATTATTTTTTGGCTCCATTACAATATTTGTATGTCAACAACATGGCACACTACAACCAAGAAGATGAACAATTACATCATTAAGAGTTACAAAACCATCTTGCCATCGAATAACCAACATTAATTAAACAACCATTTAACAACATAATAGCAATTACACTATATCTATATATATATATATATATATATATATATATATATATATATATATATATATATATATATATATATATATATATCACATTACACGTATAAATACCGCATTTCAATAGAAGTTAGATGAATTGCGCTAGTCCCAAAGTTTTGCTTTGACTTGAAATTAAACTCTTCTTCACTTTGTGATTTTTGTGTTATCCACTAGCATAGACCCATCATAAATATAGATATAATATGAGCGGAGAGGGATCCAATTTCTTCATTGGCAATTATTTTTTATGAGCAAACATTATTTAAATGTTTTGTATTTTTTTTTTTTTTTTTTTTTTTTTTTTTAAATTTATTTTGGCCGACACTAGCAAAATTTCAACTTTGATGATGGACAAACATCGTTGTAACCATACTAGGCTGTAGAGTGAGCTTGGCATATTCATATTATTTTCATCCTCAACATTGAGGATTGTGTAAAGCTCAGTGGAAGATGCCCCTTGGAATGATGGACAAACATGGCTGTAACCATACTAGGCTGTAGAGTGAGCTTGGCATATTCATATTATTTTCATCCTCAACATCGAGGATTGTGTAAAAATCAGTGGAAGATGCCCCTTAGAATAGTTTTGATGCCCCCAAAATGACTTCCATTCTCAACCCCTCCCCATGAAATTTGAACTTAAGACCTCGTAACAACTAAACCCCATACAAACCAACTACCCTACAACTTATCATGGATCAACCACAACAATACTTATTATAATAATTTAAAACCAATATTTCTAATTACTTTTCCATATTTATCTCATTTACAAACCCCTCAACCCCATCCCATTATTATTACAATAAACACAATAATATATCACCGAGGAAAGAGTTCAAAATTGCAAAAACAAAAACCGCACAACAACCTCTGGTCCCAACATGACAACATGAATGAAGTAAGCCTCTCATGTTGGAGATGATTTAGGGGTTATTCCATGGCCTTCTCTCCCTTTGAAACCCCCCAACCATCCATGTAATAATTTATTATATTATCTTTAAGGATGCTACTTTTACTCTCAATCTTTAACAGCTACCGGCCTTCCCTCTTCAAAACCCTTATATAGAGTGTTTTCTCTCCATCGACCTCAAAAACCCTTATATAGAGTGTTTTCTCTCCGTCGACCTCTTTGCCCTTTGCCTTCAAAGCATTTTTGCACAGTTAAATCCTTTGTCCAAAATCCTCGGGGTTTCGCATTCGTGTCTGATATTGGGCGAGTTTCTGGCATATTTTGGATCCATCGATTTCATTCGAGCCCTCCCTCTGTGCACTATCTGGTATTGGGATGGATGGAACTCAGGAGGATCCTGTTCTTACACGGGTAGTAGATGACGATTCGAGAGAGAACGAGGATGATGCCGGAAAGGAAGAGGACACTGGAGCTCAGGTTGCACCCATTGTTAAGCTTGAGGAGGTTACTGTCACCACGGGCGAAGAAGAGGAGGATGTCCTTCTTGACATGTAAATTTCTTAATCCATGGCTATTTCATGATTTTGTTTTCTCAGTTGAAAGTTGTTTTCATGGCCTCTTCGGTGGCCCTTTTCCTGTGCACATAAATGGGACCTTGACTATAAGGAAGATGCATTTGGGCAGTTATTTACTTCTAATTTTTCTCCTTTTTAGTAAGATCTGTTTTTATCGGGTTCTCGATGTTTTGTTCGCCTGTTGATGATGATCAGATTTGTCATTTCAATGGGGTGCTGAAGAAACTCTATGGTAGATGCATTTAGCGGGCTATGGTTTGTTTTATCGGGTAATTAGGGTTTTGATTTTCTGTGTATTTTTGGTGGGATTTGATGCGCTTTGATGGCGAATTCGTTATATTTTGGATTATTCGCAAGATATTGCATGAAATTCTGAACACCAGAGAAAATTTACCCGAATATTGATAGTACCTTTATGGAACTTCCTGAGATATGAACACATACTGAATCATCAAGTTTGCTTTGTCTTTTCTGCTCTCAATACTGTTGAACTCCTTCGCAATGTTCTGTAATCGGAAAAACAGGTAATTCCGGAAACAACAAGTTCTGAATTCAAACCACGGGAGCTTTAGGTTTATCTTAGGGTTTAGAATTGAGGGTTTTTCATTCTTTTAGCGAGCGTTGATCATATACACAAGCAATATAAGCTCCCTTTCTATTTTAAATTAAATACACTTTCCTTCATCCAGTCATGCTTTTTGTCTTTCCATCGGAATAATGGGATGAAGCTTGATGAACTGATAAATGGGATTGAATTTCCACTTGCAGGAGTATGTTGCTGTACTTGTCTGTCATGGAAAGCAACAGGATCAGGCAAAGAGAGATCTGGATGCATTTCTTGGCAATCACAGTGGTGCATTTGTGGCATGGTATTTCAGTCTTTTCACAAATTTCTGTTTTCTCTGTTCTTTTGAGTCAGGATTATGAGGGCTTATTGCTCTTATATCAGCAAGCATAGAATAGAAATAACATGTTAGACTTTTCCAATATAACATTCAAAATGTATAATGTTTCGTATCTAACGGAGATAGGTTCATTTGACCAAATAAAACAATGCACATTATCATATTTGTCTTTACTTCACAAAATTCCAAAGTTTCCTCCAAAGGGCTATAAACAACAGCATTGCAATCAAAATAGCTATCTTGAGGTGCAGATGAATGGATCGGAGGCAGATATTTCTCTGGTCGACAACAATTAATGGTAATTCTAGACAAGATAATCTGTACCCGAAGACACATTTTTCAAGACAAAGTTGCGTTTGATGAATTGCAGTTATGTTTAATTTGTTCTTTAGACACTTCTTCAAAGAGGTAATGCTTTTGTCGTTTGCAAAGGATTTTTTTGATTTTATTTTTAAATTAATGCACATATCCTGAAACTAGGATTGTAAGGTGCTTCTGAGTAGAATATGAGAAACAATGCTGGCTATATTGTGATATCATAAACGCTCACTTACATGTATTGACTTGGTGGAAGCAAAACAAAACAGAGAAAATTAACATTGCGCAAGAACATCGGGCCGATCAGTTTCCTCAAACAGTTTCCTTTCATGCTTTATCTGATAGTCTCACTTGGTTGAGTTTTCTTATTTTGTAACCTCTTGCTTTGCTATAATATGATTTTGCACCTGAGGGCAACCTTACTTCCAGACTTTTTTCTTTTGAACCAGCTTCCTCTTATCATGATGGAGCAATGTGCCCAGATTTAGCGTTATAGGGAACCATTAGCACCTTTTTGTAGAATTTCTTTGAAAATTCTGCAACTGCTGTAGTGAACAATTCTGAAACTAATTTGTGACACCAAGACACAGAGTTTCTCTACTCTTTTGCAGCGGAATAAAAAAGAGTTAAAAACACATTCATAAAATACAATAACACAGGATTTTTCTATGGAACCTTACATGGAAAACCCTCTGCTAGCTGTAGATTTTTATTGACAAAGTTGAGCAAATAAAATTAATTACAAGGAAAACTGTTTCACTACAGAACAAGGTTGTTCTTTCTGCTGACACTTAGCTGAAAACTGCTTGCAACAACCCTGTCCTTAGCTCCTAAATCCTTGTGCTGGAAGCCTCTATTTTCTAGTGCAATAGTGGCCCTATCTTCTAGGAATTACTCCTGATTTCTAGCGCACACTAGCATGGATTTTCTCTGCCAAAACTCTGTGCAGAGGCCTCTCCTTCACGCTCTTCCTAGCTCTGCCAGCTCACACACAAAACTCGCACTCTATTGTTTGGTCTCACAACCTGTAAAAAATTAATGTCTGCTCATGCTGTAGCCCACCCAGTTTCAAATTCTTGCAAGGTTTAATGCCCAAAACCCATCAATAGCATATGACTGATATACACATCATTTTATCATTTTCTGCATTTAACTTGAAACAACATAGAGGTACTCTACATTTCACTTTCAGCTGATAAGAGAAAAAATAAGGCAAGCACACACATGAATTTTACACTGTTTTTGGTCAACATGATCCTAGAAAAACCCCGCAGCGGGGAAAACCAGTTCTTCTAGGAGGATTTTATTTTGTTTCTTTGACGAAGCATCACTGAAATCCCATTCTCAAACTGAGTTTTGAACTGTCTTCAACAAATGTTCATGTTGAAATTACAGTCCTCTGAAATGCTCCTTCTTCTTAGGAATTCAAGCCACACTGACAGTCACAGGTTCCTTGAAACTCAGGTTCATCACAACAAATATGCACAGGTTTTTTTATCAGCGTTTAACCTCCCTGGAATTTGAGCAAATACACTCCAAAACAGCTCTCTAAATATCATTGATATACCACTAAAACCAGGCTTGAGATTTTTGCTGGTCTTGGCCCAAGAATCTCACTGTGTCCCACATAAATACGCTGGCAGAGAAATATGCTGCTAAAACACTTGCCTACGGTGAGGAGTAACCAAAATTGACTCCTAATAAGCCTTTGACCTGTGTGCAACCACTGGCTGTGACAGTCTTCCAAAATTTCGTGCTCCCTTTTTAGCTTTAACTCGGCCTTCTAGGGATTTGATTAACTGTGGTCTTGTTCCTAGTTCTTGCTGTAGAATTTCTTCACAAAAATTCTCTTCCTCCTATCTCCTTTCCTCTCCTCAATAGTTCTCAAGAGGATTGAATGAAGGAGCTCTTCCTTGCTGCCTCCAAATGCAAGCTCCACAACATGGTTGCGTTCTGCTCTGATTTGAGTTCACCTTGGAACACAGCCTCCTCCTTTAGCTGTCTCGATCTCCTCTCAAGCTTCCCTACACCCTCCTCTTTCCTTTGAGAAGAATAATGAAGAATCATTCATTTCCTTTAACTTCTGTTTTTCTTTTGAGAGGGAAACCTAACCCTAAAGGCTAAAGATCAAGGGCTGAGATTAAATCTCAGCTAATGAGATCTATAGTTGAGATCAAGCTCCCATTAGACCCCTTTCTCATGATGACCCCTCACTTAACCTTTTAATGTTTTAGTACCATGGTCACTTTGTCGCTCATAAAGTGAGTTTTAAAATATAAAGGTTACCTTATTAACATAAAGTGGATTTAGTACTTTACACAAAGTCACTTTAATAACCCATGTGACTTTAATAAATTAGAATTACAAGGTACACAACTCATAAAAGCTTCTTTAGCTCCTTGACATTAATAAACACATAATGTCACTTAGAGAAAAGGATATTAATGTGTATTCCTAGGCCAAAAGGATAAATTCCTAGGAAACACTTCCTTGGTACTATATTCTCAACACAATGTTGTGCTCACAAAATAGTGATCCATTTTTGTGCCTTCGTCCTCCTTATAAGCAATTCACATCAACTAAATTTGGCAAGTTTATTTTTTGAACTCGGTCTTGTGATTGACTAGTTAACTGAGTCTAACTTATCATGTAATTTGTCTTGCCTCAATTTAGAAACTGAAGCTCACTTGCTTGTTGTTGTAGGGAAAAGTATCCGATTCAGATGACCCTATCCCACTCTAAGGGTGATAGTACCTCAGCAACAACTGTAAAGAAAACTACTTAAGGTTTACTTCTTTATGAAAGCAAGAGAGAATGAAGAGATGCACTAACCGTTGTCTTGCGCTTAATGTCGAATCCAAACTCTTCTCTTTGCTTGCTTGCTCCCAGCTCCTTGCTCTTTTGCTGGCCCAGCTACAACGAGATCCTGCAAAATAACAAAGAAGGAAACTACAAGAAGCATGCAATCATAACTGATTCAAGGATTAGCATAAATCAAATATACAATTATCACAATACATCATTGAAACAAGTGCATATAGAAGAACCTCAATAGCTTTTATTAATGGAAGAAGTAAAGTTCTGAGAGTGTTTCAACCATTGAAGGCCCCAATCCAGCAACACCTCCCAGCAGAAAGAATTTCTCCTCTTCACCTCCTTCAAGCAATCACCCAATAGTTCTATAGTGAAACCAACAGCATATCATTACTTTGCACAAAATTCCAGCCTCCTGAGCTCATAGGAGAGAGCTCAATATATAGATGAATTGAGAAAGGATGAGTCAGCTTGCAACTGATGTGTAGCTGCCTTGTGTCCTCTCTCTCTTCAGTTGATCTTCAGTTCTTGAGTCCACTTGGAGAACCTTGCTTCCACTTGGAGAAACAGAGCCTCTGACTCATCACAAGGCGAAATCCCTGATCCAAGTGTCATTTTTGGAAGATTCCAGAGCAATGACTCAGTGTGCCACTTGTCCCATCTCGCTCAGCGCAGGTGGCCTTTGTTCTACCTGCTTTGCAACGCAGGTACACCATGGAAGAGTTGAGTTTCAGCGCAGAAGCCTAGTGGAGCACCTGCTTTGATTTCAGGATTGCTTGTTTTTGAGTGTTTTCAGGTGGAGAACTGATCTGAGAGCTGTTGGTTTGCTGACCTTGTTCCTCTAGGGGTAGGAACATCATGTTTAGGGACTTTGGATCCCTTGGATTATTGACAATTCATGCCTGATGCTGCAAGGCACAAAATTGTCTATAACAGATGCCCCCTAAAGTATGAGGTCGTTTATCGGGTGAAATGCTTTATTAGGAGGATCCGAAGTTCATTCAATCTGCTGAGAAGTGTCCTGTAATAAGATACAATACAATACATTATTTTTCATACTTTTTCATGATCTAGCTGAGGCGGGCATTCCCATGCTCAGCTTTATAAATTCATTTTGGTACATAGAACAGACGATCGTCTGATGGTAGACTGATAATTCTCTGCTGAAATTATCATCCTTTGAGAAGGATGATCATCTGCTGCAATGATGTACACATCAAATGTCTTTATATCCTGAATATATATCGCAGCCCGGATGGATGAAACTAGAGTCGGGGTCTTCAATCTCTTCCGATCTTCACTCGATGTACAAGTCGATCCATGTGAGAATTTTCTTGAAGTCGAACATGGAAAGACATCGTTTGATTACCGGTCAATGATGTAAACCGTTAACAAGCGCGAGAGGAATCACCGGTAAGGATGATGACCCTCAAGGTACAGCAGTACAATTCACATGGTGGGAATAAAGGACTTGGCGTCGACCACCATGCAAAATCTTCTGGTCGAAGGTCATTGATGTATACCTGTCGCCGGAAGTGAGAAACTTGCCATTGAGGCATGCAAGCTTCAAAGTACTGAAGGGGTTGTTCCTAGACCAACTCCTTGGATAATGAGCTGATGTCGACAAGGAGCGATCCGTCAAAGGAGGGCCTTAATGAATCCCACATCAGTGACACGGAACGGAGCTAGTGATTGTGATGAGGTGAAAACAAACTGTGATGTATGATTCAGGGTGGCGGTCATGAAATGGATGAAGGACAATGTATGGCAGTGGATGGGACACGGTTGACTCTTTGCAGAACAACATCTCTTGAACATATAACGACACTGATGTGATGGATCGGTAGCATTACCCAAATGTGGATGGTGTGGCGAGGACCATGGTGATGAGACCGGTGAATGAAACAACCCAACCCGATGTGATACGGAGGACAAAGTGTCATGTTCAAGAGCGACTTGCTACCATTAAAGCTGTGAGGTTCTCCCAATTTTTCCCCAGTCATTGCTGACCAGTACCTCTTTATTTTTGTCAAGCTTGAGGAGGGTAACATATGCTTGTTCTATAACCTGCCCTTCGGGCAAGCCCATCGCTATGTTTTAACGAGCCTAGCGATAGGGAAACTCGTTCTCGTCTAAAGACAAGTTTGTCGCTATTTAATGAATTTAACGAGTCTAACGACAAGGATAACTCGGTCCTTTTCATTTTTAGAGAGTCTGAAAAGGTACATAAAGTCAACTCCAGAATTCCTTTTTCGTCATCTAATCCCTTAAGTCCGAAAAAGTATAAAACAATACAGAAGGGATGAGTTTTCGGTACTTTTAACGAGCCGAACAAAACAAGCGCTCGATCTTTTTGTGCAATAATCCCTCAGGTCCAAAAAGATTAAAATCTAAAGGAGGGATAGCTCTTCCTGTCGTTTAACGAGCTGGAAGGCCAAAACTCGGCAAACTTTTCATATTTTACGAGTCAGGAGAAAAGAGCTCAAAGAAGACTCGTCTTTTGAGGAACGAGTGATGAACAGGGCAGCAGCAGATTCCAGGTACAGGTTGGAATATTCCAATCACGGCAGTGTCACAAGGATGGCTTAGTGAAATCACTCTTCGCAGCTGTTCCTCAAAATGGGTAAACAATCATATGGAGATGAACGATTGGCCAAATGAACGGTGGAGGTGAGACTGCAAGAACACGACCAAGGGCTTTAATATGGCTGTCAAAGGTTACATTTACCAGGGTTATTTACCGGTTCATTTTTTCTGGGTGAGCTTGAACTCTAGGGGAAGATTGCTCACAACTTATGTTTATTTTTTAACGAGCATGAACTATGTGCTAAAACTGCTCGGATCTTGCGTTTATTTTTTAACGAGCATGAACTGTGTGCTAAAACTGCTCGATTGTTATGCATGCCCCCAGCATCATAATGACACATGTCAAAGGAGGGTGCCCCCCAAGCTTCATTGCATTCAACTTGGTGGTTGGAATGAAGGTTTACCTTTAAATTTTGAAAAGGGGATTTGTTTCATTTTTTAATGAGGTTGACATAGTAAAAGAACTATCCTCATGACTCCTTGTTTCATTTTTTAACGAGGTTGACATGAGATGAGAACCGTCCTCGGGGCCCACTGTATTTACAGTATTTCCATTAGGGCAATGATCCATGTTGAAAAAATATTTAGGAATCTTCCGAATCCGTTGGATATAGAAGATTTCATATTGTAGGTTTCCACTGTGGCTACTTCCGCCAGATTACTTGCCGGCGGTAGGGCAAAAGTACCCATTAAGGCAGGGTCTTTTAGGAGACCTACTCCAATATTTTGGAGCGATTGATTACTTTCATGGATCATTGTGCTGCTTCCCGTAACTTGAGAACTGTTGGGGAGAAATGTTTGTTGGTCGACGATTGTAATTTTTCCTTGAAAAGGAAATACAATCCTCCTGAAGTAGGTCGACACAACTGCAGCCATGGCATATATCCAAGGCCTTCCCAGTAGGATGTTGTAATCGAGGTTTTCGTCGATCACTTCAACATCAACTTCTACTGTTTTGCCCCCCAGTTCAACTTGCAAGTTACTTAAAATCCCGTATGGAGTGTATGATCGTCCATCAAATGCTTTTAATGTCGTTGACGATTTTGACAAGGGTGGTGAGCCTAAATTTTTCCAGCAACTCATCGACATAAGACATGTAGATGCCCCCTCATCAATAATTGTTCGATGAACAGTTTTGTTGAGGGCTTTCACTTGAATAAGGAAAGCTAGTTGAGCTGGTAACTGAGGGTCATATCCTTTATGATCAAAGGCCACAAGATTGGAATCCATTGGGCCAATCCCACCTATCGCTGATAATAAAGCTTGCTCTTGGGAAGGGCAATTTTGTGGTACCTCAAATGTCGACATAGCGGACGGCGATTGGGCCAGGTCCTCTGCTACATTATAATTCTGTGCTACTTTTGCACGAGGATTAAATGTCGATTTGTGTACTACTCCCTTTGGCGAGTTTATTATTGGCTTAGGAATGGTGGGTGGCACAACTTTGGTCGAAGTTGTTGTCGAACTACTAGGTTGTTCATCACCCTTGTTATTCGACCGCTGTGGATTCCAGTAACCTTTATTCCTTGTCAAAGCATTATTCTGCTGCTTTGAGGTGGACAGCATAAGCACTTGGGATCGGGAAGCATTTCGATTAGCAACCAGATTTTGACCTGGATTAGGAAACGGATCAGTCAATACTGCTGGGGTTTTTGAACTCTTGAAGAGTTTCTTAACTTCAGCTATATGTGGACAATCTTTCGTCCAATGATCCTCATCGCATATATGACACCCTGTCGGGGGTTTCCCTTTCCTTTTCTTTTTCTTCTTGCCCCCTGGTTGCTTCAGTTGTTTGCCCTTGTCGGTCGACATGGCATTTACTTCTGAGGCAAGAAATTCTTCATTTGCATTTTGACTAGAAACTTTGCGTTTGCCAGTCATGCCATTACTAGCGTGAGAGTCAGTATTCGATTTAGGAGGGGGAGGAATTGAAAATTCAGGTCTGGGGGCGTCAGGTATTTTGTCGTAGAGCGTGCCAGACTGAGTATATACTAAGTCCAGATATTGAGCACGAGCAATGACATGCTCCTCTGTTACGACTCCCCCCTTGGCCACATCTTCCGTTATAGCCGGAAGTAACGACTTTATAAACCATTCAGCTAACAGCTGATCGGGAACGTAAGTTTTCACCATCCTACGACGACGTCGCCACTCATGTATATGATCAGATATGTGAGTGGTTGTTGTCTGTTTGAAGTTGGTAAGGAGTTCTGTTCCCATTTCATACCTTATCGGTAATTGAAAATGGGTTAAGAAAGTCGTGGCTAAGGAGCTGAAATTGTCGAAAGAGGCTCTTGGCAATTCAATGTACCATTTAGCCGCTGGACCTGTCAATGTCCTCTGGAAGAGGCGAAGTCTTATCGAATCATCGTTTAGAGTGTTCGATGAACACCACAGATGAAAAGTCATGACGTGATTCGACGGGTCTTCACCTGGATTTCCATTGAATTTAGGAATGTCCGATGGAAGTTTATGCGGAATTGCTGGCCACCAAGGGGCATAAGCAATTGGATCATTCGTCAGCCGGTTTAGATCTGGTAATTCTAGAGTTGCCACAAAGGGCAACTGTTGGTTCAGGTTAGGCGAAGCATATCCAGGATAAGATGGTATCGCCTGAGCAATGGGTCTTTGCAGACCAGCATAATGCTGACAACTTTGACAAAGTTGATGGGAATAACCATTATAGTATGGTTGCCCATTACTTACAAAGACTTGTTGCTCAGGTCCTTGACATGATTGCTGGAATGGCGGTTGTTGAGTTTGAACCAGCTCTGGTTGTTGGACCATTTGCTGATGCCCAATACTAGATGATTGACCAAGATGAGGAGTCACAGTACTTGTTTGATCCTGAGTCGCTCCGGATAAGGAGGCACTGACCTGAGGTTGCGATTGAGATGTCGAGACAAGAGGCTGTTGTATGGCAACCTGAGAAACTTGGGGTTGACATACAGTAGGCAGCGCTTGTACTTGCGACGCAATCACCATACCAGGTATAGTGGCAACATTCGACACAGGGTGGACTGGTTGCATTGAATATGCAACTCGTGGTTGCTGAGGCAGTATTGGTACCCAACCGCTGGATGTAATTCCAGTTTGACCTGAATTTTGTTGTAAACTCCCATATGGTTGTTCTCCAGGGGGGAACAATGAAAAGGCATACTGTCCTCCATATGGTGGCAATCCAGTACTTAAAGGGTAGATTGGCCTTTGAAGACACGTTGGATTGATTTGTTGAGTTTCAACATAAGAAATACCAGATGATAATCCGGACGAAGAGGTAGGAACTAACCATGTCATCATCCCTGATGGGACTCCGGCTTGTTGTTGACAATTTGCCGGGACAGATGGTATACCCGCAAACATCGTTGGAGTAGCAGCAGGAGGCTCTGCTGCTGCTGTGTCGGACGACACAGTCCTAGATGTCGACGGTTGTTCAGACATATCTAGTCTATCCAAAAGATTTCTTAGCGATTCTACAGGAACTTCCACTTGTGGTGGACTAACTTCGAAGATCAACGAGGGAAGGGTGATGATTATTCTGCTTAAAATAAATTTTATAACGACGCTTTAGACACAACTTGCTTTTTCAGTTTTAAAGAGTCGAGAAAAAGCTAAAGATGACTCTAGTCTCCTTCGATGTTTTAACGAGCCCGAAGTGACAAATGCTCGGATGGACTTTTTCAGTTATAGAGTTTGAAAAAGGCCAAAAGAAACTACTCTGGAGTTCTAGGCAGAGGGTGTGCCAAACTTTTCGCGAAACCACAGAATACGTTTTACGGTACGGGTGGTCGATCTTCGTGAATGCTGTGTTCACTGCATCGCGATCAGTAGGGCGGCCGACACGGCTTCCTATGGATAAAGGCTTTGTTCCTATAGGGGTCTCCCAATATATACGCGACGGTACGTGGGAGCACAAGTCCGTATTAGTGCCACCGACTCTCAGGAGGAATCACCCACCTTCGTAGAGATCGACAGTCACTACGTTTAACGATGCCGGAACACGTCTCTAGCTTAGACCTCTATGTGTTTGCGTTATGTTTCAAAGAGTTGTTAGGTTCATTCAGTATATTTTAAGTTGATCTTTTTAAAGTTTGCCTTTCAAGGTTCACCACGAGATGTATATGACAAATTCCTAAATGCAGCCTAAGATGAGAAGCAAGCTTTTTTTTAAATCTTTTTGACTGATGAAAATCTTAACTACTGAGGGAAAAGAAAGACATATCTTTTCACACAGATCATACAACACAAACTAATGCACTTTCTCCTAAATCACATGCAAAATTTTCAGATGCAAAATGCACAATGCAAGTATTTCTTTTCTCTTTCTTAATGTTGATGTATTACAAAAAGAAAGCTGTTATATAACTTTGAGATCAATTTCAAGTGAAAACAAACCAGCTTGTCCAAAATCAAAAGACACCTTAAGATTCACTTGTTTCGACACTAGAAATATATGAAATCAAACCATACGACGAAAGCAAAAGACCAATCAGCTATGGACAGCAAACAAACTAACTCTTAAGATCAACAAAAATGCCTAACACAGGTTTGGATCTAAGAGGCCACAGTAAGACTAGTTCACTTTTCGTTATGGGAAACTGTAATTGATGTAAGAAATACAAAAGAACAAGTACAGTTTCTTTATATAATTGAGGCGGAATAATGGCAAGTAAAGTTGGTTTCAGATAGGTACATGGACTGGTAACTGGCTGCAAAACAATGGTGAAAACAGGGCAAGAAACAGGAGGAAACCCCAGTAGCACTAGGCAAAACTGGATCAAAGCAGGTAGTACACTGCCTGTTTGACATTCAGCGCAGGTCCCGAAGGGGCTACCTGCGTTGCAAAGCAGGTAGCCTGTGTACAGCCTGCTTTGGAAAACGAGACTTACGTTTTCTCAGTTTCCGGGTCACAGATTTCTCAAAAATTCACGGTTTTCGGTCAAATCAGAAGCTATCAGTCAAGTACACAGTAAGGGATGACAAGGAGGATGAAAAGCTATCACTAAGAGCTTACAAGAGTCCTTGTGGATCAGCTCTTCAAATCATAAACATGCTCAGAACTGAGCTAGAGTAGCTGCCCTCTACTTCGCATTTGATAGATTCAAATGCTTTTCGATTCGGTACTCCCTTTGTTTAGGAAATGAATAGCAAAACACCACAAACAATCAAACAGATACGATCCCCAGTGGAGTCGCCAGTTTGTTGTAGGGAAAAGTATCCGATTCGGATGACCCTATCCCACTCTAAGGGTGATAGTACCTCAGCAACAACTGTAAAGAAAACTACTTAAGGTTTACTTCTTTATGAAAGCAAGAGAGAATGAAGAGATGCACTAACCGTTGTCTTGCGCTTAATGTCGAATCCAAACTCTTCTCTTTGCTTGCTTGCTCCCAGCTCCTTGCTCTTTTGCTGGCCCAGCTACAACGAGATCCTACAAAATAACAAAGAAGGAAACTACAAGAAGCATGCAATCATAACTGATTCAAGGATTAGCATAAATCAAATATACAATTATCACAATACATCATTGAAACAAGTGCATATAGAAGAACCTCAATAGCTTTTATTAATGGAAGAAGTAAAGTTCTGAGAGTGTTACAACCATTGAAGGCCCCAATCCAGCAACACCTCCCAGCAGAAAGAATTTCTCCTCTTCACCTCCTTCAAGCAATCACCCAATAGTTCTATAGTGAAACCAACAACATATCATTACTTTGCACAAAATTCCAGCCTCCTGAGCTCATAGGAGAGAGCTCAATATATAGATGAATTGAGAAAGGATGAGTCAGCTTGCAACTGATGTGTAGCTGCCTTGTGTCCTCTCTCTCTTCAGTTGATCTTCAGTTCTTGAGTCCACTTGGAGAACCTTGCTTCCACTTGGAGAAACAGAGCCTCTGACTCATCACAAGGCGAAATCCCTGATCCAAGTGTCATTTTTGGAAGATTCCAGAGCAATGACTCAGTGTGCCACTTGTCCCATCTCGCTCAGCGCAGGTGGCCTTTGTTCTACCTGCTTTGCAACGCAGGTACACCATGGAGGAGTTGAGTTTCAGCGCAGAAGCCTAGTGGAGCACCTGCTTTGATTTCAGGATTGCTTGTTTTTGAGTGTTTTCAGGTGGAGAACTGATCTGAGAGTTGTTGGTTTGCTGACCTTGTTCCTCTAGGGGTAGGAACATCATGTTTAGGGACTTTGGATCCCTTGGATTATTGACAATTCATGCCTGATGCTGCAAGGCACAAAATTGTCTATAACACTTGTCCTTTGCCAAAGATAACTCGCACTAGGAGACAAACAACTGAGCCTCCAACTATACACATGAGTTAAACTGCTTCATGAACTCGACCTAATTTTTAGGAACTCGTCCTAACTTTTAGGAACTCATGCATGCTAAAGACATGAGTGCTTGTGGTCTCTTTGACTAAGGAACAAGTCAAAGAAGACCTTACTCGCTTCTATTTTCAACATTCCCTCTTAGCGAGAAAGGTGCTTTTGGAAGAACCTCGTCCACTTGGATCTATCTCCAATACTACCACGTTCTCCGTTGTTGCAGCTTCTTCCACTGAACTAGAAGACTTTGCCTTCTTTTGTGGAACCTGATAAGACCTTTTCTTTCCCACCATGCTCTGCGAGTCTATCACTTCAGTCATAAGGGCCATGCACCCTGTGTACCTTTGTGGCTGCTTCCTTTGGTTGAAGGTGATATTGGAAGATCCAACTCTCCCTTGATCTCCCTTAAACAAATCCTTTGCCCACTTGGCTCAAACTCTCCCTATGCTGGGAGTCATTGCTTGAGTTGCTGCCTCAACTCGCCTTTGGCTATGCTCCTCATCATCTTGTTGGTTGGCCCAACTGCCAACTAGCTTATACTCAAATTGAGATACTGGCTGAGGCTTCATCTTGAGTAGCTTCTTCTCAGGTACTCTAATCTGCTCTTGCTCTAAGGACTCCTTAGACTTAAACTGAGATATTGGCTGAGGCTCCATCTTGAGTAGCTTCTTCTCAGGTACTCTAATCTGCTCTTGCTCTAAGGGCTCCTTAGACTTAAACAGACATATTGGTTGAGGCTCCATCTTGACTCTTGAGTAGCTTTTCTTAGGTACTCTAATCTGCTCTTGCTCTAAGGACTCCCTTTGGGTTTTGCTCTCCTCAACCATCAATTCTCTACTCTGAGCTCTCCTTGCCTTGCTGCTCAAGGTTGCACTTGTCTCTACCTAGAACTTGTAGTGATTTTTCATCCTCACACCTATCTGCTTCTTACATCCAAAAGCTAAGTGCTGGAGGTAAGCCTTACCTTTGCTGAAAATGACATCATAATCCTTGTCCTCAAGGGTAGTTATCCAAACAAGATTCTGCTTTAATCTTGGAACATAAAAGACATCTCTGAGATGGAGGGGATTACTTGACTCCCTCTGAAAACTGAGAGTACCAATTCCTCTCGATTTGAACTACACGTCCTTCTCCTTCAGGTGTCTAAAATTTTTCTTTTTTTTTTGTCATGTGGAAGGATGTCATGTGGAAGGATGCTACCGAATCAATATACCATACACTGCTGTCTGCTGAGCTTGGCATGCAAGCAATCAATGATAAATATTTCTCGAACTGGGCAAAAAATGCATCTAGCTTTGCTGATGTAGCTACTTGATCCTCACTGGACTCGTTCTTTCGCTTAGGACACTTAGTGGCATAGTGTCCAAACTCATGGCAATGGAAGCACTTGACCTTTCTTAGATCCTTTTACTTGCCCTTTTGACTAGACTCGACCACTCCTTGGCCCTCCGTGCCCTTGGTCTTGCTACTCTTGCTTGTTATGGAAAAGTTCTCCTTGTCCTCTGTCTTCATCGATCTACCATTTTTGGTCCTTCTTCGGATATCTTCCTGAACGTAGTCAGTCAATAGAATTTCCCAACTAGGAAAATTATCTCTGTCATTGACAACATCCTGGAACCCATACCAAGACTTGTGAAGTCGTAGAAGAGCAAAACTCACAAGGTCATGCTCTGGTATACTCATGAGTGAATTTTGACAAATACGTGACAATGGACTCATCCTTGTTCACCTAGATACTCCTTAGCTTCTCCTTAAGAGCAAGCTTCTTGGTATCTCTGGTACTCTGATATAGATCTAAAATAGTTTTGAACATCTCATAAGCTGTCTTCTTCTCATGGATATGAGGAAATATATGATCTCTGACCCCTTCTAGAATAATCGTCCTTGCCTTGATATCATTCTTAGTATGCCGGGTCAACTGTTGGGGATCTTGTAGTGGTGGTATAGCCTGCTTCACAAATTCTCCCACCCCATTATCCTTCAAAACTATCATGATCCTCCCTTTCCATGAAACGAAGTTTGATGCTCCCTCTAAACAGTTATCTGCTCTCAAACCTTGGTACGCCGTCCTGCTTTCCCAGAGAGCTCTCCAACACCTGCCCACTAATAGCTTAGTAGTCCTTCACAAGAGGCTGTACTTAGGGCACAATAGGGCAACTTCTAACAACCCTCCAACCTGTACACTTAAGCTGCCCACACAATTGTCCAATGGGACCTCATCCACTTAGTAGAACATTAACTTGAGAATAACATTCAACATACCTTAACCAATAGAGACTTCTTCTGCTTCTCTAGGTCACACCCCTGTGCAATTACCTGAAGTTTTCGACCCTCTGATTAGGGCATCTTGCACCTACGTCAACCCATAGTTTGTTGCCTCAAAACTTTGCAAACATTTCTCCACAGGTTCCTCTTCTATGCGTTAGCTCTTGTCCTCTTATATATTGTTGTTCCAGCTCCTTAAGAACATAGACCAGCCCTAAACTAGGGCTTAATCTCTCCTGTAACAACAAATAAAAAACTTGGTCTGATTTGCAAGTTGTTTGCACCACAAATAATGCAAAAAAAGACTACCCAAAATGCTCCTCTTGCAAGCTACTTGCTCCTGCCTAACTTGGCCTAATTAGTTACAAGAAAAACGAACCAAAACCAATCCTCTTCTCCACTTTGCTAGGCTCCTTTGGGCTATGACTATTTCAGGGAGATTCTCCTTATGATGTTGCACTAGGATGTGCCAATCAACTTGTGTTGGTATTTATTCTGTTCCTTGCTCCGATACCATGTAGAATTTCCTTAAAAATCTTGCAACTGCTGTAGTAAACAATTTTGAAACTAATTTGTAACACCAAGACATGATTTTTGTAGGGAACCGTACTAGGAAAACCCTCTGCTAGCTATAGAATTTTATTGAGAAAGTTGAGCAAATAGAATTAATACAAGGCAAATTGTTTCACTAGAGAACAACACTGTTCTTTCTATTGACACTTAACTGAAACCTGCTTGCAACAACCCTGTCCTTAGCTCCTAAATCTTTGCGCTGGCTTGCCCCTATTTCCTTTCGTTGGAAGCCTCTTATTTCCTAGCGCAATAGTGGCCCTACCTTCTAGGAATTACTCCTAATTCCTGCGTACACCAACAAGGATTTTCTGTGCCAAAACTCTGCGTATAGGCCTCTCCTTCACACTCTTCCTAGCTCTGCTAGCTCACACACAAAACTCGTGCTCTCTATTGTCTTGTCTCACAACCTTGTGCTCACAAAACAATGATTCAATTCTGTGCCTTCGTCCTTCTTACAAGCAATTCACATAAGGTATATCTAGCAAGTTTATTTTTGAATCTCGGTCTTGTGATTGACTAGTTAACCGAGTCTAACTGAGTCATGTAACTCATCCTGCCTCAATTTAGATACTGAAGCTCACTTGCTTGTCCTTTTCCAAATATAATTCGCACTAGGAGACAAACAATTGAGCCTCCAACTATACGCACGAGTTAAACTGTTTTATGAACTCATCCTAATTTTTAGGAACTTGACCTAACTTTTAGGAACTCGTGCACGTCAAAGATAGGATTGCTTGTGGTCTCTTTGACTAAGTCACAATTCAAAGAAGACCTTACTCACTACTATTTTCCACACTTATATATATATATATATATATATATATATATATATATATATATATATATATATATATATATATATGATATGAAATGTGGAAAGAAATCATTATGAATAAATGAGCAAGAACATTTACATGACAAACATAAATGACAAGCAATATTCCACCATCACTTAACCCCAATGTGGGGAAACTCTTGATCAATTCTTCTTATATTCTTCAATAATTCAGCAGAGAGAGAGAGATATTACAATTTACAGATCTGATAATTAATGACAGCGGCAAAAGAGACCTAACCAGAAAAGTCATTGCTGGTCAACAGGGCAGATTTGACCCTCATAAATTGGTCAACTTCAGTCAACTTCGGCCTCCAAACAACAAGATGAATCAACCCTCAAAAGAACCCAAAATCAGCGCAGTCAAATTTGGTCAAACAACCAACCTGTGGTTAGCCCTAGCTGTAGTCAACGTTGGTCAAAGTCAATGTTTGGCCTCAATTTCTGTGCCTAGAAATGCGGCTTGCCCAAATAGAGATAGCCCCCACAAAACGTAGTCAAAGGAGGTCAACTCATGTTGGTCAACGCTTGGTCAAACTGTCCAGAAATTCGGTCTCTTGAAATTTCGGCCTCTTGAAATTTTGCTTTCCTGAAATTTCAGACGTGTGGAGAGAGAGATGCCTAGAAATCCGTACCCAATGAACGAGGAGAGAGAGAGAGAGAAGTGTGAAGATGAGTGTATCCAAATGAGGCTAAGGCATCATGTATTTATAGCAAACGTTGAGGATGAATAGACGTGACTGTTGGGCTTCTGAGCCTACATAAGTTTGTTGGCCGACCTTGACAATTTGTCCATAATCAAAGTAAATTCATAACTTCATTTGTACATGTCAGAATCGGATGATCTTTAGATCACTCCTACACCTCTCGGAGAGAGGAATCCAAGAAAAATATCAGTTGTCATAAATAAGATGACCCATGTGGAGTTTGGCCCTAGTTGCCGATTTTAACATGATGAAACTACGTAATCCAAACTTTAAAATATGGTATGAAAAGCTTAGTGTGCCCAATCATTGATTTTTTGTTTGAGGGAAGGGTACAGTTTTGCTAAGGCAATGATAGAGGAGTCAAATAAGCAATATCACTAACATTGAGGTACATAAAGCACTTGGTGCTTTTGATTAATTGCCAATCCTGAAATCTCGAAAAATGTTAACTCTGTTGAATTTTGAATGGGATATGAAGTTCTACTTTCTCGATATGAAGTTAGAGGAGATGGGAACCGCTTTTAAACATCTCAAGACAATGAATGGTAATGTTAAAAATTTAAGTAAAGGTTTTACTTTAAGACTTTAACATTACCATTAATTGCCATCATTTTAACGCAAATTGAGAGTGAAACCCAGTCTTAAATAAATATTTCTAGTGTATGAAGTTTCTAAAAGTCTCATGAATTCATAATTATCCTCTAATTAATTATTAAAACAAAAAAATGTTGTTCCCAACATTTAAATCAAGGCAAAATCAAACAAATTTCATTTAGAAACACGTTGTACAGATGTTGAAATGCATTTCCCATGTGAAATATATTTCATATGAATTGAAATGCGTTTCTCATGTGAAATATGTTTCATATGAATTGAAATGTGTTTCCCATGTGAAAATACATTTCATATGAATTGAAATGTGTTTCAAGAGCATTTTAGTTGTGTTTCAGTGACTCGATATGAAAACGCAGCTGGTATGCAGGGGCGGGCCATGTTTCCTGCATCATAGATACCTTCTCATATTTGGAAATTTGTTTTTGTGGCTGATCAAATGTGTCATTGGTTCTTCTTCACTTTGTTGTTCCCTTTGATGGGTTGCCTAGTCTATGATTTGATAGATGAGATGTCTAGTGGTTGTGGTTGCATGGTATAAAGGTTGGACATAAAGAGCTCCTCCACAATCTATGATTTACATGTTTAACAATCCTTTTCTTAAGTCCAATTATATACAAAATTACAAATCCTAGTGCAAGTGAAAATACGTTCTTCTTCAATGTTGCTTTTGTCAAACTAAACAAACAGGAAACAATTTATTTGACAGGTGGAAGAAGTGATAGGCTTAGAGCAATTGAATTGTAGGCCATGCTTCTTGACAAATTGATGAACATATGTCTCCTTACTTGAGATTTAGGTTGGCACCATGGCACCATCCTGTCCATCATTATACACTAATCTTGTCATTATCTTCTTCACTGTGAATGATTGGCCTGTTCCCTGCAAATAGATCTGGGCATAGAGGAGCCAATCCAAGAACAGTAATCTCTAGCACAAGACAATATTAATGATCTAAATACCTAATCCTGAAGCTTGAGTTTGATTTTTCTCTACTGGTTCTGAATCTCTGATTGAGAATCTCCCACTCGTCATTATCAAACCTTCTCCTTCATCATTGGCATCAGCTGCACTGCTGAGGTACTTTGGTTGGTTGTCATTGGACTTGAGAGCTTGAAGTTTCAAATGATTATAGTAACAGACAGCCAGAAAAGCCAGTCCACACCCACTCAAGTTTATCACTGTAACCTTTTCATTTATTACAGACAAAGATTATGTTATGAGCAGCCAGTCCTTGACAAGACCAACAACATTCATAGTCAAGGCTGAAGTCTTTCCTATCAGAAGAAATACTGCAAGATTAAGAGCCAAGGCACAAGCAGAAATGTCATGTAATCCAAATCAAAGGAAGAGACCCTGATTATCAGAAATGGGTATTCTACTAAGGCCCAGGGGGTGCTGAGAAAAACAAGGCAACAAGGAGCAACAAATATGTGATGGGATTCAACTTAATCCCTTTTGATGTTCGTGGAATTTGTATGAGAACCAATTGGGTAGTCTCACATGCAATTGCACTTAACTGGAGAATCACCTCCCATGCATTCATCTTGGCCTCCCCATAAGCTGAAATAGTAACTCCAATGGATATGGCCAACATATTGGCCTCGGGCTCACCTTTATAAGCTTCTTTCTTCAGGGAAACCACAATCAAATACACAGCAATGGGAATTAGAGCTTTCAGCATTTGAAATAATGATACTGAGAGGAAAACATAGGCAGAATTTGAAAACCAGAGACCCAAAGAATACACTTATCAATACTATGGGTTCAACGAGCTTGAAGACTCTTACAATAGCAACAACCAGTGTTGAGTAGAAGCCCATGTGAATCATGGTGGGACTGATCACACTAAAGTTGTCAAGCAATGGCAACTCCAATGGATATGGCTAACATATTGGCCATGGCCTCACCTTTATAAGATTCTTTCTTCAGGGGAACTGCAATCGAATGCATATCAAATGGGCACAAGAGCTTTCAACATTTGAAATATCGATACTTTGAGAGACATGCACCAAGGGCTGCATCATTTAGGATTTGTACTCAGTTTAGGTGTCATATTCAAGGGGAAGTTGTTATGCTTTCCACCACTTCATAGATTGTTAGAGTGATGAAACAAAAGAGGCTCCCTCTTGAGGCTAGATTATGTCATTCATATCAGTTGTGTTGTTGATGTCCTAGCTCAGCCAGGTCTTGCCAAAACTCTGTTGAGGTTCAAAATTTATTATAAACTGAAATGTCTTCACAAGAATTGACCTCATAAAATGCCATAATCACAAGATATGCCATACATGGCTGTGATTATGGCTCGCAAGACCCTTAGACTTTGAGCAATGAGGCTCGCAACATCACTTATGATTATGCACTCTACAATTCTGTGACCAGCTGAATGTCAAGCAATTGAACCGCGATTTAAATCCTATTTTGTCAGCAATAATTACTATACTTTGTCTTTATTTAGTGTAGAGAACCAAGCACTTATTCTGCTCATCTATAGAAGGGACAATGGTTGTTTGCCTATGAGGTATAAGGAAATCCTATCAGATGTTTTGTATTTTCGTATGGAATTGAATCATACTCCTGCACACTGTAACATTCATATATATCAACCTGTAGAGGCTTTAATAACACCTGGTATTCTGGTTAGTGATTTTATTGGACCTCATGTGCATATCCTACATGCACAGGATGGACTATTCATATGTTACAAGGGTATTATTCTTATTATTTAGGGTGCACATCTTCAGGTGCTCAAGAACGATTACTAGAACAGTCAGTTAATTCTGCAATTTAAAGGATGAAAAAGGAGGTTATAGGAGTCTAGTTTTGGTTCTCATCCACAATGTCACACTAGTCTGCCTGGGCATGGTTCTCATGGTTTAATAGTGACTTGAGGAGTCATAATACCACAGATCACTAAACACGAACAGCTAAGGTAGCCCAAGGACAATAGCCATCTTTACACATTAATTAACAGGTCTTACATTAATTATCCTAGGGGGTTTTAATACTTCCAAATGCTTAAAAAACAGTTAGCAGAGCATTCACATTACACATTCCAGCAATCTTTTCTATAAACCAACCAAATGCAGTCAGGAGAGCCCTCCTTTTAAACTATACAACCTTATTGTTAGTATGATCAACCTTATTTTAATATATAGTGTGACAAACCGTATGTGACAGGCAGGTGGAAAATTTTTCTCGCAATTGACTAAGCGACGTCCTGCGAGCCAGACTTGAGACGGAAACCCTCGTCAGAAGTATATGCTTGGCTCTTTTCCAAACAAATGAAGAGTCAATGAGGTTTTGTGTAATCACTTCTGGTATCGTATTGGGTTATTGTTAGAAGCGATAATTGGATTCGGATTCTCATCGAGTGAGTTGTTCTGCTTTCTCAATTTGAGAGGGTTTGTTTGGAGGGAAAAATGAAAGAGGACATACGAGAATAGTGAGGGGAAAGATGCAGAGGAAGAGGATTGAGAACATCGCCAGCAGGCAGGCTACATTTTCCAAACGTAGGTGGATTGCTGAAGAAAGCTTACGAGCTCTCGGTGCTCTACACTGCAGAAGTTGAACTTGTGATTTTCTCCCCAGCAGGAAAGCTCTATGAACTGTTTTTTAGTGCAAATCCTACTATTTTGATTCTAATAATCATGGCTATGCAAACCTCATGAGATTCTTACTAATAACCCAGGTGGTGCAAGCCCTAGTAAGCTCGATGTTGAAAAACTTAGTGTAAAACCTCCTAATCGCTGGTTTTGTTGTAGTGCTTATTGGAGAGGATATAAAAAATTTCACACCTTTTTATGAGATATGGGAGGAAAACATGTTAAAGATTTTTAATAAATATAAAATTTCCAAAATGATGCTAGTTATGTGTGATTCTTTTTTCATTGTTTGTGATTATGAAAAATGAAACTCGATGTTTTTTCATTAGTGCACACATATTTCATTATATAATTGCATATAGAAAAATCATTCCAGAGCCGATAACAATAAAAGTGAAGAATTTATGGTCCAACGTTATATTTAAGGGAGATGTTTAAGGATGACGTTTGAATTTTGTTTTTCATTTTAAGACATTTGGAGCAAATATTAGGAAGGACTTTGAGAAAGGATTGTCCTTCATTTTCGAAAATGGAGTTGTTCCTTTCCAGCCATATGCCCCAAGTGACCATCAAAGGGAGAGCTCATATGTTTTTTGGATGTTTTCTTTATAGCCATTTTTTTACACATATCCATAGAGTCCCCATGCCATTGATGTGAATTACTTGTTCGGTTTTTTTTAACCAACATTTTTAACCAAACAAGAAAAATTAAAAAAATGCCTCAAGATCAAAGACTGAAACAAAGACCTATTGACATACCTTTTAAAGTATGGAAAGAACTTGTAAAATCATATGAGAAGTTGGATGCACAAAGAAAAGCCGGCAATGAGAGCATTCAGGTATTGAATTTTTCATTAAACATTATTTAGAATGTATTAATACTTATAAGTATCTTAGACATGTATTTGTGTGAAAATAAATTGAATTGGTTTATGTTTAAGGACAAGGCATCCAAGGCGAGGTTAACCAAGACAAAAGTCACTTATCGTAGTGGCTAGAAAGGTTTAAAAGCACTGATAACAACCTTTGTAAGTATATTAAACATGTGATATTTTTTTAATAAATTTTGTACTAGAAGAAAGTCATTGTTATCTAATTTCTCCCTATTTACTGATTGATAGGAACTAAAATATGGAAGACCTCCAAATCATTTGGAAAAGGAGGTGCTGCAACAAAAGAGATGGGTTGAATTTGTTGTTTGGATGGACTCTATGGTATGTAATCTTAGTTGGATTTCCAATATACTTTTAAACCATATTTTCATTTTATTTTTTAGTACTATTAGATATTATATCTTACCTCATTTTATGGTTAACATTGTATAACAAAAACATGCGTTGCGTTATGTAATTAATACTAACATGTAATATTGATTTTTTTTGTCAGAATGCTATAGGTAATGATTGCCAAGACGATGATCCAAATTATGTTCAACATATATCAGGAGATGATGAGGATGAGGATGAGGATGATGGTGGTGAAGGAGGAGATGATGATGATAGTTGCGGTGTTGGTGATGATGTGGATCAGAGTAATGAGGATGGTCAATATGATCATGAGGATGATCTTGGTGGTGGTAGCTATGCATGCACATGCATTGTTTTTTATGAAGAAATTATTGTGTAGAATGACATTGCTATGTTTAGATGGGTGTTGTGAATTTACCCTATATCAATGAGACATTTTGATTTTGTAATCATACGATGAGTTTGACTTATGTATGTTGTTAATTTATCGTAGAATAACGATATTCATGAAATATTTTGATTTGTTAATCATATTTGAATTTTACTTGTTTTGATTAAAAATAATACTGATTTTATTAGTATTATGTTGCTATTTTATACATGTTTTGAAAATTGTTAATGACACATTGTTATTTTTTTGGATGGATGTTGTCAATTTCTCTTAAATTTCTTTACAAATGATTTTGAATTGTGATATCTACTTTAATGATATTTAGAAACTATCATATATTTCACTATGAATCTATAAAGGGGGTCATATATGTAAAGAAAAATATACTCTATATAAGAAGTCAAATGCGGATGTAACCATGGATGCAAAATTGAAAGTAAAATTGGATGTTAAACTAGGAATTAATACAAAAATGCAAACAATTGACATACAAAGTGTTTTAAATTAGAAGTGAAAAATTGTGCAATAGTTGACACAAAGAAGGGAACAAAACATGGCATACAAAAGTATATCAAATTGGGCAAAAACAAGGACACATAAATGGGCACCAAATAGATGCAAAAAAAGACAACAACTAGATGTAAAATAAGATGCAAAGTTGAGCGTTAAAAAGAAGCAAAAAACGTTACAAATTAATATGCCAAATGATGATGCAAATAATGGTGTAAATTTGGGATGCAAACTTGGGTGCAAAAAAGGAAAAAAAAAAGATGTAAGAAAAGACATAAAACAAGATGCAAAATGGGGCTGAAAAAAGGTGAAAGCAAGGATGCCATATTGGATGTAAAAAATGATTCCTAATCACATGCAAATTTAGGCTCGAACTCAGACACAAAATTATATGCAAAAGTGGACACAAAATGAGGCAAAAAAAGATGCAAATTTGGATGGTGAAAACGATGTAAAACTAGACACCAAAAAAATGCAAAATTGGATGAAAAAGTCAGTGTAAATAATGGTGCAACATTCGACACAAGTAGACACAAAAAAATGGTGCAAAAAGGGGCATAAAATAGCTTAAAATTGGATGCAAAACTTGGTGCAAAAACAAGTACAAAAGTAGACGTAAAAAATGGCTCTAAATTGAATGTACCATTAGACACAAAATAAGATGCAAAGGTGGACACAACACATGACTCAACATAAGATGCAAATATAAATGCAAATTTGGATGCTCAAAATGATGTAACATTAGATGCAAGAGATGGTGTTAAAAATGATGCAAAATTGGATGAAACAAATGACGCAAAATATGGTGCAAAATGAGATGGGAAAAATGGAGACAAATCAAACGTAAATGTGGATGTAAAAAATGGTCCAAAAAAAGATGCAAAAATGGGCACAAAAATGGATGCAAAATTTGGTGCTAAATCAAATTCAACACATGGTGCAAAGATAGGCACCAAAGCTGGTGCAAAAATAGAAGCAAAAACTAGTGTAAGACTAGATACAAAACTTGGCGTAAGACTAGATGCAAAAACTGACACAAAATGGATGCATAAAAAGACGTTAAATTGGATTCAAAATACAGTGTAAACTTGATGCAAATGATGGTGCAAAAATGGAAGCAAAGAATGACACAAAATAGGAAGCAAAAGAGAATGAAAAATAGATGCAAAAAATGACACAAAACTAGAAGCAAAACCTATCATAAAATAAGATATAAATCTTGGTTCAAAATTTGACGCAAAAAATGATGCATAGTTTGGTGTAAAAAATGATGCAAAATCTAGCGTGAAAAAGGATGCAAAATCAGGTGCAAAAAAGGATGCTTTAAAAATTGTACAATAGAGCCAGATTTAGCGCCAGGTTGCTCATCACAATTACAAAAAAAATTCACTAAAATCTGGCGCTAAATCTGGCGCAAATCGCTGGTTTTGTTGTAGTGACAAGAGCTAGGTGGTTCTAGCTTCCTTCCAGTAGAAGCTGGAGAACAAGAGAAGGTTGTAGCCTTCTGCAGGTGGGTGCCTGCATACTGGTATGATTCTGCACCAATACAAGATTGTAAACAATTTTTTCTTATATTAAAAGAAGACAGAGATGACAACAGCTTGTGGTTTTTCTCCCGCATTGGGTTTCCACCTTAAATATTGGTGTTCATGTATGTTTCTTATGTGTGATTGCTTATTTTGTTATTACTGCACATGGTTACTATTTAAATAGTTAACTAAGTACAGATGCACTAATTAAATATCAACATATGTGTTTAGTCAATTTAGTGTGTCCTAAATTGCTACATAAGTTATCAATCCAAGAGTCATAAACTGATGAAGTGTAGTGCATTGTATGTGCTAGACAATCCTTTTCTTACCTCATTGTTTTCATTTTTTATCTTGTTTTGGGGTTTTGTTCTTGTTGGTCTCCTAAAGTGTTTAATGCAAATGGAAATCCTAGTCTAAAGTTTTAAGAATACTTTTAAAGATCAAGTGTGGATGTAGAATTGAAGACAAGGTTTATGCTTCTTATGGTAATTTCCAAACATAGAACTTCAAAGATCTCAAAACATGTTGTCTACACAATCAAAACTTGAACAAGAGTGTAAACATGAAACTACATAAATCAAGCTAAGAATGAAGTACTGAAAATGAGTTTACTATCTCTGCCGTCCATCCTAATTATAGAATTGAAATCTAATAAACTGTTGCACTCAAAACCAAAAAGTAAAGAAACTGGAAATTAGTCAATGATTTCACCCATAATCACAATATTTCGTCAATTAACTTCTAAAACAGGGTTAAGCTAAAGACTTCGGAAATATAATCATATGGCATGAAAGAATGACATTTAAATTATCTAATTTGCACTCTAACGAAAGCAAAGTCAATCAGTTCATCTATAATCACAATATTTGATCAATTAACTTCTAAAACAGGCTTAAGCTAAAGACTCCGGAAATATCATCATATAGCATGAAAGAACTGACATCTAAACTATCTACTTGCAGACTAATGAAATCAAAATCAATTACTTCACCTATAATCACAATAGCTTGCCAATTAACTTCTAAAATGGGGTTAAGCTAAAGGCTCCAGAGATATCATCATATAGCATGAGGAACTGATATCTAAACTATCTTAAGCAGTAAACAAATCTCACTAAATAAAAGCATAACAACTAGAATTGAAAACTAAAGTTCAGCAGAGGAAGCAAATCTCAGATCACCACTTGATGCAAAAACTACATTAAAAAGCTTGAGCATAACCTATTTTGAAATGCACTAGCCAGTGTTAGTATAAAATATAACAAGCTGCAAAAACATGTATAGGATTAGAATGATTAAAGCCATAAGCAAAACCTAAGAAATGTACAGCTCAAATAAGAGAAAATATACATGAAAAACTATACAAAACAAAATAATAACCTCAACCATGCAGGGGCCCTCTACACAGCTTTGGACTAACATGCTGTCACTTCAAACCACGCTCAAACAACCATGTGAAAAATAGAGTTTTGTATTATGAAACAAAGGAATATGTCTCTCAATTACACAACAACAAAATAACGCTATATCAACAGTATAAAGAACTAACTATCTGCGCAGCAAATGCTTATATTTATAGAGGAAAATAGATAACTATATTTTAGAGGAAATTCTTCAGCAATGGACACGTGAACAGGTCAAAATCCAAAGATTCAGCCTCTCGGTTGCCATGAGCAGTAAATCTACATAAGGTGGATGTTGGATTGCATTATGGAGATGGCCTGCAGGTGGAAAAAATGGATCCATGATTTCAGGAATGGCTTCGGGCTTCTCTTACTTGTAGGAACAGAATCCTAGTAAACGTAGAACTCTTTGTTGACCACCCTTTGACCGGTACCTTTCCTCACAAATTTGGCTTAGCAAATAGGACCTAATCCATGTGTGGATCATTCCTGAGCTGCCCATGTGTCCCATTTCTCCTACTAACACATGTAACCTACAGAACAATGAAAACGACTGCGGAATTGTGAGTTAGCTACATTCCCTAGTTGATAAACAAAACCTAGATCAAATAGCACACACAATTATATAAATTGAAAATCACTCAAATGCACTCATAAAATCAACATGTAACAACTTTGGATAGCTTATGAGGCACTGATATGGGAAGATAGAAGAGAAAAGGTTTATGAAAATGTGTAGAAGAGAGGTAGTTTTGGGGCTCAACAATATGATGAATTAATTGAATCACAAGTTCACTGGATATACGCTGGTTGCCTTAAGAACAATTGCGTGCACACACGAGTTCCCTTTACTAAGTAGCGTATATAAATTTGATTATGAAAAGAAAAAGTTGGTAAGTTGATAATACTAATTCAGCCCCCCGCCCCCCCCAGTATTATTTCCAACAGAGTATTCTCCTAATATAAAAGATACATTGAGGATTTTGAGGGCAGATATCAGAAGTTGCAATGAAGGCAATGACATGTTAGTTGAGGCTTAGAAAATACTTTTAAGGGCTAAATAAAAGAAGGAAAAGGTCAATGCAGTGATCCTTCAAATCTTGTTAGACTTGCGGAGATAGGGAGAGTTGAAGATTAATCAAGAATAGGAAGAGAAAACTAAATGGGCATATGGTCGCAGGTCTTGGTCAGGATACAGGTTGGATAGAGGTGACAGAGTCAGAGGTGGTAGATCATTGGATAAACCTGATAGGAGGACTGGTATGTATGGGTTTCAATCTAGTTATTCATCTAGGAGACATCATCACCATCATCACCACCATCATCCTTATAGGAGGAGTGAGTACTTTCCAAAGCAGTTCAAGAAATTCAGTCCTCCTACATTTTATGGAGAGATGAGGAAGTCAGAAGATGCAAAAGCATGGTTTCTTGGGATGAATAAATTCTTCAGATTGCATAACTATGTAGAGAACATGAAAGCTAAAATATCTACCTTTTGTCATAAAGGGCAAGAAAATATTTGGTGGGAATATGTGAAGAATGTCAAAGGAATTCGAGAAGAAGAGTTGATTTGGTATGAGTTCGAGATACTCTTCAAGAAGAAGTACCTATCTATAATATATTATGATGACAAAGTTAAGGATTTTTATGAGCTATAGATGGGTTCTATGACAGGTGATGAGTATACTAGTAGATTCTTGGAGTTGTTGAGGTATGTGCCTTACCTCAAGGATGAGAAAGAAAATATTCAAAGGTTGATCAGTGGGTTGCCAACAACATATAGAGACTATATTGAGTTTGATGAGCCTCAGTCGTTGGAGGAACCCATTAGGAAACTAAAGCATTTTTGTGAGCACAAAGCATAAATCTAAGCATAAGCGTGATTTGAAGGGGAATGAGAAAGCTAAAGGGAATTGGTCATGGAAGCGACGAAGACCTTAAGATGCAGGTGAGAAGGAAAACGCTTCTCCTTACAAGAAGCATAATGCAACTGAGAAGGGACATGGACCTCAGCTTGGAGAGCAGCAGAACATAGGTAATGGTAGGGGACCATTGCAGTGCTGGATTTGTGGCAAAGATCATCACAAGAAGGATTTCCTGTTGTACCAAGGTGGGAGGTCTTAGATATATAGTGATCAAAAGGCGTAAAAAATTGGGGATTTTGGCCATATAATGCCTCAGATTTATGCAATTGTGGGAAACATGTAGGAAATATCACCAAGCATCCATTATTATGGGAAGCATGTAGGCAGATCACCAAGCATCAAATATTGAGATGGAAGGTAAGATTTGTGATCAAGTTGTTTCTATTTTGATTGAACCTAGATCCAATTATAGTTATGTTAATCCTTACCTGGAGGATAAGTGAGGTTTGAGAAAAGAAGTGGATGTAGAGTCTTGGTTGGTGTAGTTGGCTACATATGGAAGATGGCTTGGTGAGATTTAGGATAGGATCTATGCGTTAATGACAGTGATCTCAAGAAGCTTATCTTGAGGAAGTTTCATGTTTAGCCATATTCAGGTCACTCAAGATATCAGAAGACATTGACAGTTGTGAAAACGTTCTACTATTGGCCTAATTTGAAGAAGGAAGTGGCGGAGTTTATTGCTAGATGTTTAGAATTTCAGTAGGTGAAAGTTGAGTGTAAGCACCCAGCTGGTTTGTTACAATCTATTATGATTCCAAGATGGAAATGGGAGGTCATTTCCATGGATTTCATTACATGTTTTCCGAGGACATCAAATCGACATGATTCCATCATGGTTTTGGTTGATAGGTTGAGCAAGGTAGCTCAATTAATTCAAGTGAATACTACTAATTTAGCTAGTGAGGTAGCTTAGATTTCATCAAGGAGATAATGATATTGCATGGTATTCTTAAGAAGATCATATCATATAGAGATTCCAAGTTCACTTCCAGGTTTTGAAAGGAGTTGTTTGCAGGTTTGGGTACACAGTTGGCCTTCAGTACAACTTATCATCCGCAAATAGATGGACAGCTAGAGAGGGTCAACAAGATACTAGAGGATATGTTGAGGATGCATGTCAAGCATCAACAAAGTAGGTGGGAAGAGTATCTTCCACTGGTGGAGTTTGCTTACAACAATGGTTATTAGGAGTCACTAAGGAAGAGTTTTTTTGAGGCACTTTATGGGTGGAGTTGTAATAGTCCCATCAGCTAGAGTGATCTAGTGAACAAGGTACTGATTGGATTGGATATGTTGGAAAAGATCGAATAGGAAATGTAGGTTATCAAACATAATATAAAGGCAGAACAAGATAGATAGAAGATTTATGCAAATCAACACAGAACATTTAAGGAGTTTCAATCTGGGGAGCATGTGTGCTTATGCATCAAGCCCAAGGAGAGCTCCTTGAGGATTGGATCATGTGCCAAGTTATCAAATCAATATTGCGAGCCTTTCGAGATCCTTGAGATGATTGGACTAGTGTCTAACACACTTGCACTGCCTCCAACAGTAAAATTCCATGATGTTTTCCATGTTTCATTGCTTAAAATATATGTGAAGGACATTGATCATATGATTGACTGATATGTATTGCACATCGAGCTAGAAGGAGAATTCCAGCTAGAACATTAGTGCATATTGCAGTGGAAACAACTCATGCTCTAGAACTGAACAATCGAGCAAGTTAAAGTGTAATGGAAGCACTATGGTCTCGATGAAGCTACCTCAGAGATGGTTGATTAGATGTAGGCAATGTATCTTTCATTATTTTTTGGTGCAGGCAAATGGGTTTTTGACATAAGTACATCTTCATGTATGGTTGTTATTTTAAATATAACAATGAGTTTTGTTATAAAGCACCAATAAGCAGTATGACTGTCATGTTGGTTTTTCTTTTCCATGGGTTGTTCATTGTAAATACTGCATCAAGCTAAGTTATAAATCTCCATGGGTAATATGTTTTGGTTTCCAGCGGTCTTGCTAGTCGTAGGTGTCATAGAACACCAAGGACGGTGTTCCCCTAAGGGGGATGGGTCTGTAACATCTCTGAGTTAAAATTTCATGTAATAAAGTTAATAAACGAAAAATAGGACCAAGGTCATGGGACACATATTCCAATCTGAATTTTGGGCAAAAAATCCTAATGGGTATCACTTGTTGTTTATTATGGCTAAGGAAATTGGAATAAGGCATTGGAAAAGTATTTGGAAAGGAAAATTGGAAATTATTGGCATTTATTTATGAAAATAAGGGAAAATAAGAGAAAATGGAGATGAAAGGTCACATGTTTGCATGAGGAGTAAATTGAAGGAAAATAGAGGGAAAATGAAGAAATTGGAGGCACCAATAATAAAAAGGAATCAAAGCATTTGTTTGGGTCCTTTTTTCGTTCTTGCTTTGGAATTAGTTGGTGAGAGGAGAAGAGAACCAAAAGGAGAAAGAAAGCAAAAAAGAAAAGGAAAGGAAAGGAAAGAAAATGAAAAGCAAAGGAAAAGCAAGGAAAAGTTGGATCAGACAACTTCAATAAGAATACTTGCAGGTAACAAGGTGCATGTGTGATTCTCTAGTTGGTTTGTGAATGCATAGTACATGCGTGTATGTATATGGTTCTCTTGTTGTCATTAGCATGATTTTTCCAGGTGTGACAGTGGTTTCAATGTTACCTTTCCAATTCTCAGATAGCCATGGTGTGATGGGATTCATTCTTGGTTGAGCATTGGATTGCCAAGAGGTTTTGGATTTGAGTAAGGTGGTATCAGGAAAATTCCAAGGGCTGGGGGTGGAGATGGTTTTCTTGAGGAATCCCTCAATAGGTGGGTGGAGATAGGAAAATTCCTCAAGGGATGGTGAAGGAATTTTGAGACATCCAAGCTTGGTTTGGTTTTCTGATCTCGGGACCAATTTAGGTGAGATCACAATAGCATGAGGGTGGACGTGGTTTAATATTTGGATTCCAGTGGTTTTTTATGTCTTGGTTTATCCCATGAGATCCCACATTCATGCTTGGAATATCGAATGGGGGTGATTGGCTCAAAGAAAGATTTGGTTCAGCCCAATCTATGGTTGGGTCGTACGTAGAAGTCCCTGACTCGGTTGGATTTTGCATCATTTAGTGAGAGATATTTCTCTATGGAAATATATGAAGCATTATATTGTTTATTATGATGATTTGATGGTTGTTATGTCATGGTTACTATGATGATTATTTGTTGGTTATAAGCATGGATCTATTATACTCTAGCTATGTCTTATTCATGAATTGATATGTATTTGATTGGGTAATGAATTCATGAGCTAACAAATGTTATTGAGACTATTAAGAGATGGAATTAGATCTTATTGGTGAATCTCAAACAAGTTTCAAGCCCCTATGTTCAGATATGCATTCATGACTTGTAGGTTTCATATTCACTATATGTTTGATGAAATGACTATCGTGGTTAGGCTTGGTTATGTCAAGTCCTTGATAAAGTTTTGTATTAATGAATTTTCCGTTGTGTCATTCATTGTTCTGGAAAGTATTATCAAGTTATGAGAAGTGGTTTGGATACTAGCCTTGAAAACATGGCTAGGATTTTGGGGTCGTGTGCTTAGAATTGGGAAATCCGGGTTGCAGTCGCTAGGAGGTAGGGTTATCCATTCAACTGGAAGGTCACATATGCTGGTTTTCCTTGTTATGCAAGTGGTTGGGAGCCCAAATAGCTAAAAAAATAAGTTAGCTAAAGGTTTATGTAGAAATTCCTTGTAGATTCAGACTGTAGATTGTAATATGCTAAAACAATTGACTTGAATCTACTCTACTCATTAGTGGAAACAATAAATGATTGACGAAATCACGAAGCATAAAAGAGAAAGAATTCAATCACACATAACACAATCATTTTATGGGGAAATCCACAGCTAAAAACCCTTACTATCTGTATATTGCATTAATCAAAAAATTTGAGAAGATTACAATGCTTTGCTCAAGCCCAAGCAACCTCAACACTATCTCTATTTATCTCATTGCTTCCCAAACAAGCTCAAGCCAATAATTAGCAAATTATGTTGCCTACCAAGCTCCTATTTCCTTGTGTATTTTTTATCCAGGTGGATATTGGTGGCCACCCACACATTCCACTTGGACCCCCACCATTGTTTCTTTCGGTTTTTTAGTTTCCTTAATTGTAGCACAATTTACTATTTTTGGCAATTTTTCAGGTCTAGAACTTCCGAAGCCATTTTTAGGCCCTAAACGACATTTTTTGGGGAAAACAACCAAACATGGGTCCTTGACCCATGTTTGTAGTCTAAACTTGTATTCCTCAAATATATCTTTCTAACGAGGTATTGTGCGTGTCAAACGAAGATTATATGTCAAAGTTACGACCCCGGGAAGTTGATGTACCAATTTACCCAAACGAGGCCCATAGTTTTGGCGCTTCATCTCCTAGGGTTAGGTTTTTGAATGTTTAGGGTTCTCCATTATTTCTCCATAATAAATAGGCCTTCGAGCCTCATTTTAACATAGTTCAGAGGCGTGTAGCTACCATATCTCTTCTAAGAGATAAGCTAGCATCACCCGAGCTAATTTATTTCTATTTCTGTATGTAAGCATATTTCAATTATTTGATATTAATGAAATGATGTTTTATTTCTGTTGCATCTCTGTGCATTTCTATATTTTGTTCCATTCCTGCATAAGTTCGGATAAAGTTTCCTTTGGAATTATTCCATATTTAATTGGGAAATTCCACAATTATGAATTATGCAATCCTCATAGGCCTTCCTCTGACTACATGCACCACTTGTACAATTTAGATGATTATAAAATTGATACTACATTATCCTTGAACTCAAATCTCAACTTCGTCTTTCTCTAATATGAAACACATGAGTTAGTTATGAGTGAATATTTAGTTTACTAGTTGATCACTACAGGTTACACCCCACTATTAGATCTCCCACTAATTCCACCATCAGTTGGAACTAGTTTAATAGACTTTAACTCAATCAGACTGAATTAAATAATTACAACTGAAAATAAACTCAACCATGACTCAAAATAATTTCTTGTTGCTATTTTCAGCACTCTCTCTCAACAAGTAAGGAATTCAACTCTATATCGATATGGTACCTTTAAATGTGATGAATGCAACTCTTGTCATTGTTATTATTGATATTGCAACATCTGCAACACAAAAAGAATCTAAACAAAATAAATTGAATCAATCGTGTCTACAAAAATTTGCTAATAAAATTGTGTTTCTACTGACTCTACTATTGACTCTGCTACTCAGCCTCCTACTCAGCTGTCAACACTTCTCTCCACTCCTCAGTATCTGAATGAAACTGATCATTTTGCTACTGAATATTGTGGGCCCCAGTAGCAAGGTAATGATCCATGAGATAAACGCACCTCAATGGACCCTACCTAATTTTTGAAACTCTTGGACTAAGGTTTCATATCACCCCACCTCACACCTGGAGTTATGGCTACATGTGCTCCTTCTGCCCACTTTGTTCAAAATTCCCCCCCTACTAGAGGTCTCTACTTGAGTGGATGTCTCCACTCAACCTCCTCTCTACTTCTCAATTGTGGCTTATCTACAACTTGCTGAGGCTACTTCTGAGGTTGCATGTTGAGAGGTAATTCATGCTCCCTCTCAACCACTAAGGCTCTAACCTTTGCCTTGCTCCTCAAGGATTTTCATGCATATTTTATCTCAAGTGCATATAGATTCTTAACTCGCACACTGATCTGTTTCACCTATCCCATGGCGATGTGTCTAAGGAAAACCTTTCCTTTGCTAAACATCACATCGTATCCATGGTCTTCCAATACCTTGATGGAAACAAGATTCTTCTTTACTCCTAAAACATACATCACATCTATGAGTCTAAGAGAGGAGCTAGACTCCCTCTAAAAAGTAATTGTACCGATGTTAGTCACGCTATACCTCCCATCATCTCTAAACTCTATGTTTTTCTTGGGGTCTTTCTCCTCCAATTCATTGAAGAGATATTTATTCTTCGTCATATGGAACGAGGCACCACTATTGAGATAACACATGCTTCCCATTACAGTGCTTTCCATGCATCAAATGAGAGTGAAATCAAGTTTAAATTGTGAATCTAGAGCTTCACCTATTGTTGCTACTGTAGGCTCCTTCTTGCTTTCTTTCTTCTCTGGGCATTTCGTGGCGTAGTGCCCGAACTCATGACAGTGAAAACACTTGATGTTAGACAAGTCCTTCTTCTTGTCACCCTCCTCACCTTGGGACTTCTTTCCCTTGGCTTTATTTTCTTTGTTGACTAATGAAAAATCCTCTTCCACTTCTTTGGATGAGGTCCCATCTTTGGTTTTATGTTGAGTCTCTTCTTGCACCAAGTCGAACCACAAACGCTCCCACTCTAATAGCTTCTCCCTACCATTAACTAAGTCCTAGTAATTGTGCTAGATCTTGGGAAGGCTTAGAAGTGTTAGGCTCACTAGGATGACTTTAGCAACAGTAACACCAACACTTCCAATCTCATCTCGACATTTGGTGAAATTGGTCAAGTACTTTGGTATTGAGTTGCCCTTCTCCATCTTGATCTTTCTGAGCATGTCCTTCAGCGCCAACTTCCTATGGTCAATATTATTTTGAAATAGGTCTGTCAAGGCCTTCCACATTGCAAATGGATTTTCCCTACCATGGAGGTTCAATACAATATGATCTTGAACTCCTTCTAGGATAATCCTTCTCACCTTTGCCACACATTTTCTCCATTCTGCCAGATCTTGAGCATCAGTTGGCTTAGGAATATCTTTGTCTATGAATTCCTTAAGCTCGTTGTCTTCCAACACTGCCTCCATCCTGTCCTTCTAAGCAATAAAGTTCAAACTACCCTCAAGGGCATATTCGAGTCTCAATCTGTAGAATGACGTCCTGCTGGCTATGAAGTATGATACTGCAAATTCAATTTCTCCTGCAAAATAAAAATTACTATTCTCCTCTTCTATAGTGATTTGAACTCTGATACCAGGTAGAAATTCATTATAGATTCAAACTACAGATTGTAATATGCTAAAATAATTGACTTGAATCTACTCTACTCATCATTGGAAATAATAAACAATCAATGAAATCAATAAGCATAAAAGAGAAAAAATTCAATCACACATAACACAATAAGTTTCTGGGGAAAGCCACAACTAAAAACCCCTACTATCTGTATATTGTATTAATTAGAAAATATGAGAACATTACAATGTTTTTCTCAAGGCCGTGAAACCTATTCACTATCTCTATTTATCTCACTCCTTCCCAAAAAAGCTCAATTCAATAATTAGCCAATTATGTTTCTTGCCAAGCTCCTATTTCCTTGCGCGGCTTCCTTGGGAATTAGCCCATATTTAATTGGGAAATTTCACAATTATGAATTGCGCAATCATCATAGGCCTTCCTCTGGTTGCATGCACCACCTTTACAATTCAAATGATTATAAAACTGATAGTACATTGTCCATGAACTCCAATCTCAACCGGGTCTTTCTCTAATCTGACATGCATGAGTTAATTATGAGTCAATATTCAGTTTATTAGTTGATCACTGTAGGTTACACCCCACTACTAGATCTCCCACTAATTCCTCAATCAGTCAGAACTATTTTAATTGAATTTAACTTAGTTAGACTGAATTAAATAATTACAACTCAAAATAAACTCAATCAGGGCTCCTAAAATGTAGGAGACACTCTGCATGACTCAAGCTAGACCCTTAACTCGAAATAATTGAGCCAACTAAGTCAAATTAACTTATTTTCCTATTACAAGTTGTCATGATATGTGGAATTACAATTTAATTCATAATTTAATTCAAGGAAAAAATTAAATTAAGATTTTCTTTCTTGATGTTATTTTTAACATTTCTTGTTGCTATTTTCAATAGTTTGGGCACCAAGAGTGATTTTTTAGCTCTTGGGAGTCCTGTACATCCTAAGGAAGGTCAGTGAATTTTAGATTGTCGATTCCACTTCCTTAACTGCACTTAGGAAATTGAGTCATGTCATAGTAGCCCTCAACTCATGCTTACCCCGACAGGCCAGTGAAAGTGGGTAAATGTGGGAGGGGTGGTTACACCGAAAGTAACAACCACTAGGATGTTTTTCCCAACATTCAGCTTCAAATATGTTTCCCATGACCTTGGTGTTATTTTTCCTTTATTAACCTTCATTACATGAACTTTTAACCTGGGGTTGTTACAAGGACAAACTTCCCTTTCGCTTTAGAGCTTTTTTATTTATTTTTTTAGAGGTTTCCAAAGACAAGGCTTACATCTGACCATTTCTCTCCTAGGCCGATGACTAAGGTGTGGATGAGCATGTGGGGCTAGATGATGCCCAAAAGGGGCCTACCAAAGTATCCATCCAAGATTTCCACCTAAGCACTGGCGCTACTAGCCAATGAGGATGACCCCATTTTATCTTGTTTCCATTTTCGTACATGGGTATGGATTGGAGACAGTGCCCAAACATCATCTTCATGCCATATGAGCTTATAGACGATAGAGGAAATATTAGTGTTTTCTTTAAATTAATCTAGTTTCATTTTATTGTCTTAATTAATTAAAATAAAATTTATTCTAGCACATTGTTTAACTTGTTTTATTAATTTGTTTAATGAAATTATCTAATTATTTTTGTGTACTATATATTTTGTAGACATCGACACATTCCTTAGGGACATGCCTCCTCCCACACCAGAGGGAGAAAATGAGGAGATGGGAAGGGTCTAAGAAGGTAAGGCACATCCTCAGATGCAGAGGGGCGTGGGCATCCAGGCTTGTAGAGTTGGTCTTAGATTTAGGATGGACTATTGTGACTGATTTTCTAGGGTTTTAGTTGAGGAGGGAGTCTTCCCTGCAAGGGCTCTAGGCATTAGCATAGATAATAGGTTCATGGATCTATTGAGGGATTGTTTATGTGATATGATGAGACTTATGCATCATATCGCCAGAGCTAGTAGGATACTAGAAGCGAGGAGGGATGCAAGGCATGCAGTGCTAGATACGTCACATGAGTCTTCACGTATTGCCATCCTGTTGGATCATTATGATGAGGGTGGTGTTCATGCTTCAAGTAGTACTACCCCATCAAGTCATGGCCAGGGTGTTGGTGATTCTTCTGGTAGTACATCTCCTCATCATTCGCCTGATGATCACATCCCAGAGCTAGAGGATGTACCTCATATTTCTCCTGAGAGAGTAGACCACCCACCTTCTCCTCCACCTCATAGTTTGACAGTTGAGGAAGTACTTAACCATCCGTCATCTTCTACTACAGACCAAGTTGCCATTATTACATCTATTGTATCAGATATTTGATAGAAATTATTTGACTTGATGCATTTATTTGACTTGTGTGTGTGTGTGTGTCTATATATATATATATATATATATATATATATATATATAGATATAGATATATAGATATATAGTGCATTTTTTTTCAGCATTGTGTACTTAATTTATATGATGGTATTGATGTGTATATTGTTAGGTCATGTTAGATATGTTCATTTAATGTGCTTGGAGATCGTTGTGTATGTGATAACAATTATTTGACATGAGATGTATATTAATTTGAGGATGTGTGTGGTAAGGAAGTTAGATTATAATTCTTGTATTTTGTTAGATGTGATCACGATGATGATTCCATGTTAGATTATTAGATTTGTGTGTTAACTAATGGCGTTTTTATGTGCTAGAGGTGTATATAATTAGATGATGGTAGTGAATTTGAATGTGTATATTAGATGATGCTTATGTTTGTTAGATGGTTATCATCATGATGTTCATTTTTATGAAATAATATTTCTTATAGATTATGTATTGGTGAACTTAAATCAAAATCTTATATATGAAATTACATGCAAAACGACTTACTTTAAAAACAAAAAATGCAAAGATATTTTTATTAATTACAATGTTTAGTATGGTTAAAACTATGATTATAAAATTACAATAAATATGTTTCTATTGCTTAGATAGTTCAGTCATATTCATTCTAACCTAATTAGTAAAAAAATCAATGCTCACAAGGAAAAAATAATTAAAGATAAAATAATTTATTTAGTTCTTAATAAGACGAAAATGTGTAACTCATTCAATTTTTAATATAAAATATTAATAATAATAAATTATTCAAAAATACAATTTAACCAATGAAAAATTACACTATGTTCGATTTATATATAGAGATGGAAAATCAATGCTATAGATCCATCTTAATCACAGATTTATCAAACATTAAAAGAGATTAAATATTTTGACATGTACATTTTTTTCCAGGTTTTACATTATAAAAAGGTATTTCCATGTAATGAGATGCGATCCCTCTCGGCTCTTGGTAGATTTTTTGTTAAAATGGATCTATATTGGTTTATAAAATTCAAACTATTGTTAAATTAACAAAACTTAAGTCATAATTTTTTATAATTAATTTAGATTTAATATAACTCAAAAATTTCTATTTTAATAAAATGTAACCTATGACTAAAGTTACGAGATTTTCAAGCAATTTAAATTTAATATTTATAGCAACTCTTACCAACTTAAATTAGAAATTTCTCTATCAAAAGATGAGGATCTAAGAAATGTAAATTAAGGCTTGTGAAGTTACATGTAGTTGAGGATTTACTATATTGGAAGTTCTCCCTTAAAGAGACAAGTGAAATTTTTTCTAGCAATAAATATATAACATTTTGCTGTTATTTTGGTTCTTTATTTGCTATTGTACTGCTTTAAATTTATCTTTTTTATATAATAAATATGACTTAAATAATACAAAAATACTATATCACATTTAACTTTTTGACAAATAATATATTTGATTATTTCTTAATGAACAATTCAAGAAATATTATTTTTTCCACATACGTATCATGAGATAGTCACTAAAATTCATATTTTCACATTTCTCCTAGTTAATATTACATTATGTTCACAATGATAAAGGCATGTCTACTTTAAATCATTTACTTATAAATAAAATAAAATAAATAAAATAAATAAATTATTTTAAGTAATCTAAATAGGAAAGAAAATGCATCACCAAGTCTATTAGAAAGTCAAATACATGTTTTTTTAATCACCATCACATTATTTATCATTTAATTCTTAGCCATAAAATATTTATTAATTCGTTTTTTATTTATAATTACCTTTGAAAAGAAAAGTAAAAAATCTTCCATTATCCGTGAATAAAAAAATTAAAACCTCTCATGCATCCACTTAAGCCCATTTGTTTCTCTTCTGGTCCTTAAAAAGATGTAATCAACATTTTATACACATAAGACTTCCTTTTAGTTACATAATGTTGCAAGAACTAGAATTTAAATATAGTAAACATTACTTTACCTCTCATGTCAAGAATTTAATCTTACATATTAACACACAATTTTTTCATTGGTAAAGTCCTCATAGATTTATCACTACATTATTTATATTGATTTTGAGATAAACTTGAAGATAAAACGTGTGAATTACTTTCTATCACTTTGTGAGTTATTTAATTAGATTGATACTCACAATGTCATTTGAGAAAGGAGATAATATGAGTATATTTAGATTGATATTGTAATAAAATATAGTTATAAATTGATAACTCATGCTTAGAATGATGATATTCTGATCCATCCTGATGTCTATCTAAAGCCTATAGAAGAAGTCTATTGTAAATTAGATTTAAACACATTAAAAAAACTATGGTAAAATTTTAATTTTTAAATTATAAATTACACAATTAGAAATACTTAGTTTTTAAGTTTAAAAATGTTTCCACTGCAAAAAAACATGTTAAAACATTTGTGAATCTTACAAATTATATAAAATGACCAAAGACGAATAAAAAACAATATAATTAGCAAAATAAAGAAAAAAACATACAACAATCATATAAATGATGAAATAACCCAAGTACATATCACTCTCTATTGTCATCACCCTGATTATCTTCCTTGCTTGGCATGATAACATTGTTGTTGTCAAAAATATGTTTTGATCTAGGGTCGTGTCTTAAAATGAAACACCAATCCCTATCCAAAACATCAGGGTAAAAAAACACATGGTTACAGTGTTTGGGGAAAACATAAGGCTCCTTAGCTTCATGCCACATCTTTCTACAGTTAATAGATATCAACCCACTATCGGGATCTTCCTTTACATTATTCCAATCAAAGGTGTCCCACTACTTGCACATAAGAATAACACATTGGAATGAAGAGAAGTCCACTTGAATGATCTCATATATCTCTTTCCAACGTAACCTAACACCCCCCATATTAGGTTTTACTTCGCAGTGACTAGCACGACTATATTGGCCAAACTTGACTTCCACTCCACAGTCTTGTGTCATGCATCCATCATCGACATCCTCCGTGTGAAAATGATATCCATATGCCCACATAAATGGGAACAAATGCACCTATAAAGAAGTGAAAAAATCATAGTGTCATGTGTCTAATAACCCAAACATAAATAAAAATATAAAATATAGATGTTACAATTGAAAGGTCCATTATTTTTAGTATGAAATTTTTTGCAAGGTGTACCAAAAAAATTCCACTTAATTCACTGGTTACACATGACCCTAACAACAATTTGTGGTTTCTTACGCTTTAGATATGCAATAATAATACTAGAAAAACCTACAACAATACAATAGATGTGATCCAATACTGTAAACAACAATATATATCCAATGCAATAACCTGAATGGAAAGACTTTTAAAATGAATAATAAATCTTAATTGATAACACATGTTGAAGGAGATCTACAAAAGGTTTAGCAAATCCCCCTTTGTGGGATGGGTACTTTGATGTCCTTGATGCTTCAGTAATTGATTCTCTCTCTCAATGTGTGAAAAACCCAAAACAGTGTGGAGAACTCAAGTGGGAGCTCATATAAAAAGAGACGATAATGGTGATGATGATAATGATCATCATGAAGAATGAATGAAAAACCCTCCTATTTATAACAAATTATTGAGTTAATCTCGAAAATGGAGAATAATAAAATAATATTGACCAAATTAAAATCTAACCATTAGGAATACTTTATTGTATTTTTTTGGAGAGGGAAAAGATATTTGAAATGGTCAAATATCTTCATTTAGAAAAAATTAACAAATGAAATGATTTATTAATTATTTCACGAGTATTGAGAATGGTGTGAAATTGAAATAATTATTAAATAGTGATTTAGCAATTATTCCAATAATAGAGTTAAGGAAATCCACCTAGGGTAGCTCAAGTGGCGATGGCCATGGAATGAAGTCTCACCAAACCGAAGATATTAGGTTCGAATTTTATGCTACCCTCCCCACGTAGCGGGGTGAATAATGGTTACGTAAATCCAAAAATCGAAGAGTGCTACCAAGCTTACAAAAAAAAAGAATTAAGGAATAATAAATAAATAGTGATTTAATTAATTATTCATAGGGGATTTAGTCAAATGTGACAAGTAATAGTGATCAAACAATGATATAATAATTATTGCTAGAGAAAATTAAATAAATAATGATTTATTCAATTATTCTCATGGTTTTTTTTAATTTTATTCAGAAAATAATTTAATAAAAATGGTTCACTAAATTATTTCCCACGATGAAAGTGATTTTACTATGGTAAAAATAATCCTACATGGTGTATTTCAATTCACGTAGTTAGAAATGGCTAGGCAGTGATTTTTTGTTCATAACAATTATGAAGTTAAAAGGGTACATAAAGGTATTATGACTGAGTTGCTACACCCAATCCCTATGTTTAGCGTATCCTCTTCAGCACACAGGTAACAACTAGATGCATTGTATTTCTCTCTAACTTGATCAACAACCTAGCTATTAAGGCATGTCACTCGAAACTTTCTTTTAAATAATTAGGATAAGGCATGCTTATACCATTCAACTGTTTGAATTCTTTCTTGTCACTATCCCATTTCCTCCTCTTATGCTTGTACAATGCGACCCATGGTCGTGTCGCTTCCATATTTTAAAGAATGAATTTATTAATGGCTTCAATTTCTGAATTTGTTGATCAAATCAAACCAACATATATAGTACGTATGAGATCAAAATATTCATTAATATGAAGTTCAATGTGAATAGTTACTATGTAGAAATTTGACAAAAGATAAGTCACTTACTCTTTATCATGCACCTCTTTCCATTCATTTGGAGAAGCTCCCCTTCTCTTTCGTCTTCATCTAATACATCAAATTGTTGCACCTAGTGTGTTGTCAATATGTTTGATGTACTCATTGGAATAACATAAAGACTCATACGATGTATACCCCTCTGCCATAGACCCCTTGGGTTTTTCCCTTTGCTGAACAAAACCTTTCAATTCTTTCATATACCTCTATAAGAAGAACCTCCGACGATAAGAAACCACCCCAACTAATTGAACCTTATCTACTAGGTGAATTAGAAGATGAACTTGCAAGTCCATGAAACTCGTAAGCAGTTCCTTCTCAAACATATAGACAATATTAGCTATCTCTTGATGCCACCATGGAATGCTAGCCATATGAATCTCCTTTGATGTGATCCAACTTACAAATGTAGATAATTTAGATATGGCACGTCATAGGTCTTGGGGGAAGTCATGGTTTACACACCCATGCACGATCGTAGGATAATGACACTGCAAAGTAAATAATACATTATACAAAAATTAATTATAAAATATCCCATTCCATAAAAATAATAACAAATAATAAAATCATGTTTTTTACATATGTACTCTTAGAAGGTTCAATTGGTCATGTGATTTCAACCCCTAAAAATGGTCTTCCACAATGAAGCAGTGTCGTAGTGAAGACCCATATAAAGAAGGCACCCTCACACCCATTATAACTTCCTTTTCCAAATAAATATCATCTTTATTTAAAATCCATGGAACATACCTTCTTTGAAATACCAAGAGGAACCAGCCTCTCTGTTATAGACATATTTGGGCACTGCAACCCCAATCACATATGTCCATAAAAAAAGAACTTATAAACCCCTAAAAGTGTTGTTTCATACCCTAAAGGAACAAGGTCAATTGATTACATCATTTCCCAGAAGTTCTCCCTGAAAAGCTGCTCAGAACTGGTCAAAACTGGACCATACAGACTGCTCCATGCTAGGGGTGCGATGCATATTGAAAATCCCTTCTGTAGGGTGTGATGAGCGAGAGCAGACAAATGGAAAAGGCAATTTTCTAGGTGGAAACTCAAATAATCTTCTAGAAACTGCTCATATGACACTTGCCTCTCTGAATTCGCCCAGGGATGAGTAAGAGATCATGAAATCTCCAAGTGGAACCAAGAACTATTAGTGAAATGACACTAATTAAAATCCCAAAAGCTGACTCACTCTCCTACAAACATCTATATATGGATCCCTCATCCTAGAGATCCAAAGGCTGGAATTTTGTAATTTGTAAGGAAGTGCTGTTGGTTTCTCTTTGAGACATTGTATTGTTGGGTGATCTTGCTTTGTATGAGGTGAAGAGGGCTTTCATGCTAGGAGGATGATGCTGGATTAGACAAATTGGTTGTAATCCTCTCTTCTACTACTTCTATCAATAAAGCTATTTGATTTTTCCTCCATATACTTGTATATCTCTGAATCTTGTATTTGTATATGCATTTGTATGGTGAATATACATTTGATCCTATATTGTTTATGGTTATAGATCTCTATTCTTTGATGGTATTTTGCTACTTTGAGTCTACAGGTGTTCTTTGAAGTGGGACAAGTGAGAAAGGAGTGGCGAAAGCTCTATCAAAGGAGAGAGGAAACAAGTAAGGAGACTAGCAGAAGACTGAGGTTGGTACTCTTTGCTTCTCTCTTATCTATCTCTCATAAAGGAAAACACAAGTAACTTTAGTTTGTTTTTTTCTAAGATAGCTACCCGTCTTAGTGGGACTGGCAGTTCTGAATGGACACTATTTTTCCCGATAAGAAAATGGTGACTCCGCTGGGGAGTGAATAGTTTGTTTTTTTTTTTGCTATTGTTTGCTTTATAAACTACAGACAAATCCTGAAGTTAAGCCAACTAGCCTTCGAACTGCTTTTTCTATGCAACTACAAAGTAGATCAACGCTGCTTCAGTCAATCTCCGGGTTGGTTTATGAACTAAACATTTGACTTGCAAACATCCTAAGTGCCCTGGTGGTAGCTCAAATATCCTCATTAGATCAGTCCCTATACTTTGTGTTTACTGTCTATCATTAGCTCAGCCTAAATCCCTGAACTTGGTTGCAAACTGTGAGTGAAAACTAAGCTCAGTCTTGTCCCTAGACCATCACACTGTCTCTCATTGGCAACCTAGATGCATCACACCTCCCATGTGTTACAGGTGAGATGCATCCTTGTTTCCCTGTGTTACAGGTGCAATGATTGAGTAAGACTGTTTTTGCCTCTAGATTTTGGTTTTTTCTTCATTGTCTTCAGCTTTATTCAGTAGTTTTGTTGTCTATGATTAGTATATCACTGTTGAAACCTCCTTCCTTTGCATTATTCAGCCTCCATTGATAAAGAATTGTGAATGTTTTTATGTATTTTTCATTATTTACAGTTCTCCTTTGCAAATAGTAGCTTAATCGAACCGTCGTCTTTGATTTGAAAGTGTCGCAACTATCGTTTTCAGTCAAGAAAAAGAGTGTCGTAAAGTCTTCCTCTTTTAGATAGTTGATTACACTTTTGTCATTATACTTGATTTGAAATTATTAGTATTTCAAGTGTCGAAAGTAGTTTTAAATTTAAAATCACAAAGTGTCGTCTTAGTCTTCCTTTCGTTTTTTGAAGAAAAAATTGTCAGTACTATTGCTTTGAAAGAAAATGGTTTAGATTTGTATTTAGTTTTCTTTTTTGTCATTCTCACATTAAGGAAACTGAAAAACAAATACATGCATGTGCAATTGCATTTAGACTGCATGCGGTAATTGATTTAGGAAAAATACATCTAATGTGTGCTCTCCGCTCTATGTTGAAAGAATTTCATTTCCCTTTCCTTAGTAGCTAGGATTTTCATTGCTGAAAGAAAGTAAATGATTGTTTATCATCTTAGATTGCACATCTAGGAATTGTATATCTACATCACACAGTGAACCTTAAAGGAAAACTTCTTAAGAAAGATCAACTGTAAAATAAACCTCAATGAACATAAAAGTGCTTTGGAACCTAACGCACAACATTTAGAAGTCTAGGCTAGACACGTATTCCAATGTCATAAAGCCTAGTAACTATTGTTTTCACTATAGGTTGGGTGATTCCTCCTCTTTGATACGACAAGTGCCAGTAGAGACTTGTGCTCCCACATACCGTCGAGTATATATTGGGAGACCACAATAGGCTATATCCTTTATCCTTAGGAAGCTGTCTGCTGCCCTATCGATCGCAATGCATTGAACACAGCATTCAGGAAGATTGACTGCCATACCGTAAAAAGTATTTTGCAGTTTTGCGATTGGTTTGGTAATCCCTCTATCTAGATTTCCAAAGAAGTCACTTTCATTCCTTTGGTAATCCCTCTATCTAGATTTCCAGAGAAGTCACTTTCATTCCTTTTCAGAATCCTTAAAAGAAAAGGTCCATCTGAGCACTTGTCACTTCAAGCTCATTAAAAATCGAAGGCAACTAGAGTCATCTTTAGCTTTTTCTCGACTCTTAAAAATTGAAAAAACAAGTTGTGTCAAAGCGTCATAAAATCTATTTTAATTGGAATAACATCACTATTCCCTCATTGGTCTTAGGTTGAGAAAATGGAGTCTACCAATCAAGGATTTCACCTTGGGGAAAATCCTAGTCCTTTCTCCTCTTGGGGAGATGTTGGTGCTCCACACATAGCTACATTGTCCATTCCAGGACTCACAGTTGGCGTGCCAGTATGGATTTTCTCGACCTTTATCATTCAAAACACTGCAATTCCTGAGCAATCAAATCAACAACTAGATGATACTGAAGTTGCTCCCTCACCTTCTAATTCATTTGTTTCTCCCTCTCCTTCTTCCTCTTCGCTTGGTGAAGCTAGTAACGCTAAAGACCAAGTAACTAAGAAGAAGAAGAAAGGGAAAGGGAAGAAGAAGAAGAAGCCAACGGCGAAAGGGGGAAACCATTCATAGTCTAGAAAAAATCCACACACTGCACCATCCAAACCTAAATCTCCATGTGTCATTTTCAAGGGAGACCACTATCATCAAGATTGTCTCTGCATCCCACGGATCCTGAGGGACTAGTCTCCCCCCTTGCACAATCTGGTGTCTTCAACCTCTGACGATCATGTTGAGAGCACACCATCAACCAGTGAAAATGAATTCAATGGATAGAAAGGAAGATCTAGATTTCCTTGTAGGCTGTGTGAAGGCAATCATGCCCTCCACCGTTGTCCCTTCTTGGATGAAGCTAAAAGAGTCTTGGATAATCGTCCTGCTTCACTGCAGCGACTTCCTCCTGGATACAAGAAACTCTTGTCGAGTCCATCGCTAGTTGAAAATCCGACTGACACACCTTTGTTGTCGGTCGAAGCACCTATCATTGAAGATAAACCCTCTGAGTCCACACTGGACCAAAATCAATGGGTCAAGACAGCAGTTGACCCAGTCTTGTCTTTAGAAGGTCCACCTTCAGATGATATAGTCACCAAAGAGAATGAGAACGAAACCGTTCAAATTCTTTTTGTTAACACAGAATCCGACGAACATGGGGGCAATCTACCTGTTCCTTTACCATAGGAAGGAAGTTCGTTAGAGATTTATCCAGCCGTTTATTCAGTCCCTCCTCCAAGTAATCTAGTTGTTTCCTTTTATTAGAATCTACTAGGGAGACCCCACCTACCATCTAATGTACCATTCTGAATTATAGTACAAGCTTACAAAATGATCATAGTTGGTACTATCATAGATGAAGGGGCTTCTGTGAGTATCCTTTCCTCAATTGCTTGGAAAGCGCTTGGTTCACCATCGCTTCTGCCTGAGATTCGAAATCTATCAGGCTTCAACAAAGGAACCAGTTGACCATTAAGGATCCTTCCAAATTTACCTATAACATTGAGAAGAAAAATCGTTCATCTAAATGTCATGGTAGTCCAAGGGCCTCTAGATTACAATCTACTCCTTGGGCGTGACTACATTTACAGCATGAGAGTTATTGTTTCCTCACTCTTTCGAATGATGTGTTTTCCACATGAAGGCAGAGTGGTCCAACTAGTTGACCAGCTTTCATTCCTTGGTTCAAACACAGCTACTAGTTAAATGCCATCCCTAACTAGTCTTTTTACACAAGGAATGCCTCATCAACCTCCAATCCATCCACCTGATGAGCGCGAGTGATTCGGTGATTGTGACTAAACCCAAGGGGCATGCGCCCTGGTCTGCTTCGGCAGGAAAACCTCAAATATAAGGTAGGTTTCCGCATAGGATATATGACTAGTCTAACTCCCCTATCCGTTTAGGAAAATGGAAGTAGACTGGAAGAGGATTCCTCGTCAAATGTTATGTGATTGGAACCCTTGTCCATTTTGATGGACAATGCCAAGGAAGTGTTTTGTCTGTTACGCGGATGGAACAATCTTGCTAATGCAAGAACTTCCATATGGTAACCTGGAAACTTTACTCTTCTTTATACCTGGTGTTATAGACATTTTTGTGCCTCGCAGCATGGAGCATGAAATGTCAATAATTGCAGGGATCCTCAGTCCCTAAACATGTTGTTCTTACCCCTAAAAGAACAAGGTCATCAAACAACAGCACTTCCAATCAGTTCTCCACCTGAAAACACTTCAAAACAGGCTAATTTTGGATCATGTCAGCTGCTCCACTGAGCATCTGCGCTGGAATGCAACTGCTCCTCCTTGTACCTGCGCTGGAAGTCAAATCTAATGAAGGTTACCTGCGCTGGGCGAGATTGGCCAAGTGGCACAGTCATTCTGCAAGGTGTCAACTGCCCAGGAAGCTTCCAAACTGACACTTGGTTCATGAGATTCGCCCTGTGATGAGTAAGAGGTACTTGATCACCATGTGTAAGCAAGGATCTCCAAGTGGACTCAAGAACTGAAGATTAACTGAAGAGGGAGAGGACACTAGTCAGCTCTATGCCAGCCTCAAGCTGACTCATCCTCTCTTCTTCTCTCCTATATATAGAGCTCTTTTATGAGGTCTGAGGAGGCTGGAATTTTGTGTAAAGCAAGGAGGTGCTGTTGGTTTACAGTTAGAGCTATTGGGTGATTGTTTTACTAGAGGTGAAGAGGAGAGTTCTTGCTGCTGGGGAGGTGCTGCTGGATTGGAGCCATCATTGGTTGTAACCTTCTCAGAACCCTGTTACTTCTATCAATAAAGTTTTGCATGTTCTCCTATATACTTGTATTGCATTGATGTATTGTATTTACTTGTATATTTGATTCACTCTAATCCATGCATCAGTTATGAGTACATGTATCTTGTAGTTTCCTCTCTTGTTTTGTGCAGGATCTGTGTGTAGCTGGACCGGCAAAGAGAGCAAGGAGCTGGGAACAAGAGACAAAGAGAGAGGATAAGGATCGACTAAGCGAAAGACACCAGGTTGGTTAATCTTTTCTTCCTTCTCTCTGTACTTTCATAAAGGAAAATATCAAAGCTTTACTTTCAGTTGTTGCTAAAGACTGTCACCTTTAGAGTAGGGATAGGGTCATCCGAGTCGGATACTTTTCCCCACAACAAACTGGCGACCATACTGGGGAGCCTAGTATCTTGTTGGTGTTTGTAGTATTTTGCTATTCATTTCTTGAAGAAAAGAGTACCAAATCGAAAAGCTTTTGACTATATCAAAAGCAAAGTAGAGGGACTGTTACTCTTGCTCATTTGCTGAGCAAATTCAAGATTTGAAGAGCTTATCTACAAAAGACTCTTTACTCTTTGTGATAGATCTTCATCCTCTTGATCATCCCTTAGCCTGTACTTGACCTATAGCTTTTTATTTCAGCAAAAACAGTGCATTTTTGAGCTTTTTATGACCCGGAAAACTTTGTAGACGTAACTCTCGTGTCCCAGAGCAGGCTGTCCACAGGCAGTCTGCATTACAGCGCAGGTACTCCCTTCGGGAACTGCGCTGAGAGTCAAACTGACAGACCAGAGCCTGCGCTGGTCCAGTTAGCCATTGTCTTGCTCAGTTTTCCCTTTGTGTCTCAGCCCTGTTTTCACTGATTTTTTGCTGATTGCTTGCTGGTCATTGTACTTGCTGTAAACCACTTCTCCTTGACATTATTCCGCCTCAGTTGTGTGATGAAACTGTGAATGTTCTTTTTGTATTTCTTGCTTCAGTTACAGTTTCCCATTGTGAAAAGCGAACCAGTATAGCTGTGACCTCTTAGATCCTGAACTGTAAAAGTGTCTTTGTGATCTTAAGAGCTAGTTTTATTACTGTTCATGGCTGTTTGAGTTTGTTTGTTTTTCATCTTATGGTTTGAATTCGTATATTTTTAGTGTTAAAACAAGTACCTGTAAGGTGTCTTTTCATGTTAGACGAAACTTGTTTGTTTACACTTCAAATTGAATTCGAAAATTATACAACAATTTCCTTTTGTCTACATCAACATTAAGGGAAAAGAAAAGAAATACATGCATCTTGCATTTGCATTTTTGATAAGTTTGTGTGTCTGATCTAGGAGAAAGTGCATTAGTTTGTGCTTTGTGCTCTGTGTGGAAAGATATTGTTTTTCTCTCCCCTCAGTAGTTAGGATTTTCAAAGCTAAAAAGATTGTAAAATCTTGCTTATCATTTTAGCTGCATTTAGGAATTTGTACCAATACATCTCATGGTGATCCTGAAAGACAAACTGATAAACAAGATCAACTTAAAATATATTGAATGAATCTAAAAACGCATTGTAACATAACGCTCACAATAGAGGTCTAGGTAGAGACGTGTTCCGGCGTCATTAAACGTAGTGACTGTCGATCTCTACGAAGGTGGGTGATTCCTCCTGAGGGACGATAGCACTAATACGGACTTGTGCTCCCGCGTACCGTCGCGTATATTGGGAGACCCCTATAGGAAATTATCCTTTATCCTTAGGAAGCCGTGTCGACCGCCCTACTGATCGCGATGCAGTGAACACAGCATTCACGAAGATCGACCACCCGTACCGTAAAACATATTCTGTGGTTTCGCGAAAGGTTTGGCACACCCTCTGCCTAGATCTCCAGAGCAGTTTCTTTTGGCCCTTTTCAAACTCTATAACTGAAAAGGTCCAACCGAGCATTTGTCACTTCGGGCTCGTTAATACATCGAAGGCGACTAGAGTCATCTTTAGCTTTTTCTCGACTCTTAAAACATGAAAAAGAAAAGTTGTGTCTAAAAGCGTCTAATAAAATTCATTCAATACGGAAACATAATTCCCCTTTTTGTATTTTAGTTGATCAAGTAATCCGAAACCGTGGAGGAAAGTCAATTAAAACTCCGTCGTTCGGGGAGACTTGCGAGTCAACCGTCTTTGTCTCCGGAACCGAGAGTAGTATGGACGAAGCGAACTCGCTGGACCAGGTCAAAATCTCCTTTTAAAGTTAGAACGGAAGTTCCAACAACATCTGAGATTCTGGTCACTCCCAATATTTCTGGAATCCCTGCCTCTATTGAAGAAGTTCAACAGCAACAGAAGGACAGTTGTACTGATCCTAGTCTGAAGACAAGTACTTGCATAACTGAACCAGTTCCATCTGAAACCGGTCCACAGAGTCTTGTTGTTCAAACAACTGTCGCTGTCGAAGCAACCCCTTCTTCGGCACCAGAAATATTTTACGGACCTGACGGTCTTCCTCTTCCTCCTGGTCTGATTGCAATAGAGGAAATCGTAGAGGACCAGCAAGCAAATACTCCAATTCATTTTGGAGTAGGTACCCCTCTTTTTCCTTCTGCATCAGAAGTTTGTCTATCGCCACCAGAAGTTCCTGAAGAATCGTTAGGAAGTTTATTGGATAGACTTAAAATGTCTGAACAACCGTCGACATCTAGAACTGTGCCAAACGACACAGCGACAGCAGAACCTCCTGCTGCCAACCCAACGATGTTTGCCGGCATACTAGCCGTCCCGACTAGCTCTCATTAGCTAGAAGGAGTCCACCCAGGGACTATTATGACAACTTGGTCTGTTCCAGTTTGTTCTTCCGGTATAATACCCGGTAATTCTTATGTTGAAACTAGACAAATTGATCCCTTTGGGAATCAGTTTGGGCCATCCAGTCCTCAAAGGCAATCTATACCCTTGAGCTCCGGATTGTTACCGTATGGGGGGCAATATGCCCTTTCACTTCCTCTTCCAGAAGGATACCCATACGGCAGTTTTCAACCACATTCAAGTTTAGCTGAAGTAACGACGAGTGGTTGGGTACCTATGTTACCCCAACAACCAAGAGTTGTATATTCCATGCAACAGTGTGTACCTATGTCTAGTATCCCGACGACGCCAGCAATTGTAACCGTGTCGCAAGTTCAATCGTTGCCTGTTGTATGTCAACCCCAAGTTGTAATGCAACAGCCTATTGACCCTGCAACACAACCACAATCGCCAACTGCCGGGACGACACAGATACAAACGGGAACTATAACCCCGCATCTTGGTCCGTCGGTTAGTGTCGCACAGCAAAACATGGCTTCACAACCATGGATGGTGCAATACCAACAACTTCAGTTTCAACAGGTGTACCAAGGATCTGAACAACAGATCTTTGCGAATAGTGGGCAACCCTATATTCAGAACGGGTTAAATCAACCACTTTACAGTGGCCAAGCCCACCAGCCGTATCAGTCATATCAACATCAGTTGCATTATGCTGGTATGCAAAAACCTACTGCTCAGGCGATTCCATCGTACCCTGGGTACGCCTCGCCAAACCTGAATCAGCAGTTGCCATTCGTGGCGACCCTAGAATTACCAGATTTACATCGATTAACGAACGATCCAATCACCTATGCCCATTGGTGGCCAGCGATTCCTCACAAACTTCCTTCGGACATTCCTAAATTCAATGGAAATCCTGGCGAAGACCCGTCGAATCATGTGATGACATTCCATCTGTGGTGTTCATCGAATACCTTGAATGATGATTCGATAAGGCTTCGTCTTTTCCAGAGGACATTGACTGGTCCGGCGGCCAAATGGTATATTGAATTACCTAGAGCCTCGTTCTACAATTTTAGTTCCCTAGCCACGACTTTCTTAACACACTTTCAGTTACCTATAAGGTACGAAACTGGAACAGAGATCTTGACCAATTTTAAGCAGACAACGGCCACACATATATCAGATCATATACATGAGTGGCGCCGTCGGCGCAGAATGGTAAAAACCTATGTTCCAGATCAGCTATTAGCTGAATGGTTTATAAAGTCGCTTCTGCCTACAATAACAGAAGATGTGGCCAAGGGAGGCGTCGTAACAGAGGAGCAAGTTATTGCTCGTGCTCAATATTTGGACTTAGTATATACTCAGTCGGGCACGCTCTATGATAAGATACCTGACGCCCCCAGACCAGAATTTTCAATCCCTCCTCCTCCCGGATCGAATAGTGACTCTCATGCCGGTGATGGCGTGATTGGAACTGCAAACGCTAAGTCAACAAGGGATTCGAATAAGAAAGCCCGTAAGACTTCGAATCAAAAAGAAAATCAAGAGATTCTTGCTTCGGAGGTAAATGCTGTATCTACGGATAAAGACAAAAACTCCAATCAACCAGGAAGCAAGAAGAAACAAAACAAAGGGAAGAAGAAACAGGGTGGGTCATCCCCTCAGAAAACTTCTTCAGGCTCTCCAGGAAAGAGGAAACCACCCCCGTCAGGGTGTCAGATATGTGAAGAGGATCATTGGATGAAAGATTGTCCATTCAAAGCTGAGTTTAAAAAATTCGTAAAGAATTCGCAAACCCCAGCTGTGTTAAATGATCCGTTTCCAAATCCAGGTCAAAATCTGGTTGATAGTAGGGATGCTTCTAGATGCGAAGTACTAATGTTGTCGACTTCTAAGCAACAAGACGATGCTTTGATTTCGACAAAAAGAAAAGATTGTGAGGATCCGCAGTCATCGAACAGCAAAGGGAATGATCAACCAAGCAGTTCGACGACAACTTCGGCAGAAGTTGTGCAACCTCGCATCATGGGAAGCATTCCAATAATCCATGGGAACAATTGTTCTCTCCGAAATATCGGATTCATCTTCCTAAAGAACCCTCCATTGATGGGTACTTTCGCCTTACCGCCTCCAAGTAATCTGGCAGAAATGGCTACAGTGGAGTATGAAACTTTCTGTTTCTAATGGATCTAAAATTTCGAGGATAATTCCTATCTCGGGTCAACCTCGTTAAAAAATGAAATAAGGATAGTTCTTTACTATGTCAACCTTGTTAAAAAATGAAATGACCCTATAAAGACTAGGGGGCATGTGCCTCCGTTGCATTATTATGCTGGGGGCATATCGAGCAGTTTTAGCACATAGTTCATGCTCGTTAAAAAATAAACGCAAGATTCGAGCAGTTTTAACATATAGTTCATGCTCGTTAAAAAATAAACGCAAAATTTGAGCAGTTTTATGACTGAATTTATGCTCATTAAAAAATAGAAAAGTGTGAGCAAAAGTTTCCCCCAGAGTTCAAGCTCATGGAAAAAATGAACCGGTAAATCACCTTTTGAGATTGTAAATTCATCAGCCATAAGAACCTTGATCGTGTTTTCATCCATCACCTCCACTGTTCATTTGGCCGATCATTCACCTCCATTTGTGTGTTTACCTCTTTTGAGAAACAGCTGCAAAGAGTGATTTCACCTAGCCATCCCTGTGACACTACCGTGATTGGAAAATTCCAATTTGTACCTGGAATCTGCTGCTATCCCTGTTTATCACTCGTTCCTCAAAAGACGAGTCTTCTTTGAGCTCTTTTCACTGACTCGTAAAATATGAAAAGTTTGCCGAGTTTTGGCCTTCCAGCTCGTTAAACGACCGGAACGCTATCCCTCATTTAGACTTTAATCTTTTTGGACCTGAGGGATTATTACACAAAAAGATCGAGCGCTTGTCTTGTTCGGCTCGTTAAAAGTACCGAACACTCATCCCTTCTGTATTGTTTTATACTTTTTCGGACTTAAGGGATTAGATGACGAAAAAGGAATTATGGAGTTAACTTTCTGTACCTTTTCAGACTCTCTAAAAATGAAAAGGACCGAGTTTTCTTTGTCGTTAGACTCGTTAAAATGATTAAATAGCGACAAACTTGTCTTTAGACGAGAACGAGTTTCCCTATCGCTAAGCTTGTTAAATCATAGCGATGGGCTTGCCCGAAGGGCAGGTTATAGAACAAGCATATGTTATCCTCCTCAAGCTTGACAAAAATAAAGAGGTACTGGTCAGAAATGACTGGGAAAAATTGGGAGAACATCAAAGTTTAATGGTAGCAAGTCACTCTTGAACATGACACTTTTCCTCCGTACCACATCGGGTTGGGTTGTTTCATTCACCGGTCTCATCACCATGGTCCTCGCCAAACCATCCACATTTGGGGTAATGCTACCGATCCATCGCATCAGTGTCGTTATATGTTCAAGAGGGGTCATTCTGAAAGTGTCAACCGTGTCCCATCCACTACCATACATTATCCTTCATCCATTCATGATCGCCACCCTGAATCATATGTCACAGTTTGTTTTCACCTCCACTAAAATCATTAGCTCCGTTCCGTGTCATTGATGTGGGATTCATTAAGGCCCTCCTTTGACGGATCGCTTCTTGTCGACTTCAGCTCATTATCCAAGAAGTTGATCTAGGAACAACCCCATCAGTACTTTGAAGCTTGCATGCCTCAATGGCAAGTTTCTCACTTCCGGCGACAGGTATACATCAATGACCGGTAATCAAGCGATGTCTTTCCATGTTCGACTTCAGCGAAGTTCTCACATGGATCGACTTGTACTTAGAGTGAAGATCGAACGAGTTTGAAGACCCCGGATCTAGTTTCATCCATCCGGGCTGCGATATATATTCAGGAAATATAAAAGCATTTGCCATGTACATCATTGCAGCAGATGATCATCCTATTCAAAGGATGATAATTTCAGCAGAAAATTATCAGTCTACCTTCAGACGATCGTCTGTCATATGTACCAAAATGTATTTATAAAAGCTGAGCATGGGAATGCCTGCCTCAGCTAGATCATGAAAATAGAATGAAAAATAATGTATTGTATTGTATTGTATTACAGGGCGCCTCCTCAGCACTGGAATGAACTTCGGACCCTCTAGATAAAGCATTTCACCCGATAAACGGCCTCATACTTTAGGGGGCAACTGTTATAGACATTTTTGTGCCTCGCAACATGGAGCATGAAATGTCAATAATTACAGGGATCCTCAGTCCCTAAACATGTTGTTCTTACCCCTAAAAGAACAAGGTCATCAAACAACAGCACTTCCAATCAGTTCTCCACCTGAAAACACTTCAAAACAGGCTAATTTTGGATCATGTCAGCTGCTCCACTGAGCATCTGCGCTGGAATGCAACTGCTCCTCCTTGTACCTACGCTGGAAGTCAAATCTAATGAAGGCTACCTGCGCTGGGCGAGATTGGCCAAGTGGCACAGTCATTCTGCAAGGTGTCAACTGCCCAGGAAGCTTCCAAACTGACACTTGGTTCATGAGATTCGCCCTGTGATGAGTAAGAGGTACTTGATCACCATGTGTAAGCAAGGATCTCCAAGTGGACTCCAGAACTAAAGATTAACTGAAGAGGGAGAGGACACTAGTCAGCTCTATGCCAGCCTCAAGCTGACTCATCCTCTCTTCTTCTCTCCTATATATAGAGCTCTTTTATGAGGTCTGAGGAGGCTGGAATTTTGTGTAAAGCAAGGAGGTGCTGTTGGTTTACAGTTAGAGCTATTGGGTGATTGTTTTACTAGAGGTGAAGAGGAGAGTTCTTGCTGCTGGGGAGGTGCTGCTAGATTGGAGCCATCATTGGTTGTAACCTTCTCAGAACCCTGTTACTTCTATCAATAAAGTTTTGCATGTTCTCCTATATACTTGTATTGCATTGATGTATTGTATTTACTTGTATATTTGATTCACTCTAATCCATGCATCAGTTATGAGTACATGTATCTTGTAGTTTCCTCTCTTGTTTTGTGCAGGATCTGTGTGTAGCTGGACCGGCAAAGAGAGCAAGGAGCTGGGAACAAGAGACAAAGAGAGAGGATAAGGATCGACTAAGCGAAAGACACCAGGTTGGTTAATCTTTTCTTCCTTCTCTCTGTACTTTCATAAAGGAAAATATCAAAGCTTTACTTTCAGTTGTTGCTAAAGACTGTCACCTTTAGAGTAGGGATAGGGTCATCCGAGTCGGATACTTTTCCCCACAACACCTGGGGGCATGCAAACCTTTTTTTATGCAAGTGAAAAGTGACCAGCGTAACTCTAACCCCATAGTTTTACTAACTTCAACTGCTTAATTTAGGTGATTGGTCTGATCAACCATTCACCTTTGCAAGGGCCAAATGGCACCGGCAAAGTAAAGGAGATTGTTTCCCACCGAGAAACTATCCTACCTAACCTCAGTAGTTATTTAACCCCTAGGACAGTAGTTGGTCGTTCCTAGATTGCATACAAAAGGCTTCGAAGCAGAGTTGTCCATGGGGCAAGCTCCCTAAAAATGAACCTACTAATGATAGACATCCTTATTATACGACTCGCATGAGCAATTTTATGCAAAGTTCAAGCTTGTTAAAAAATAAACCTAGCAATGAACATATGTTCCCCCATAGTTCAAGCTCATTAAAAAATGAACCCACCTTTGGTAAATAACCATTGCGATCGCATAATTATCAGCTTTTGAACCTTGGTTGTGTTCTTACCATCACTGCCACTCTTTTTTAGCCGATCATACGCCTCCATTTGATTGTCTATCCCTTTTGAGGAACAGTTGCGACGAGTGATCATATTAGCCACCTTCTTTGCACTGCCATTATTGAAAAAGTTCCAAACCTTACTTGGAACCAGCTGCTACCAGAAAACATGACTCTTTCCTAAAAAACGAGTCTCCTTTAAGCCCTTTTCATCTGACTCGTAAAATATGAAAAGATCGCTGAGCAATTGGCCTCTCCAGCTCGTTAAAGTCATTGGAAGTGCCATCCCTCTATATTTTAATCTTTTTGGACCTGAGGGATCATTACACAAAAATATCGAGTGCTTGTCTTGTTTGGCTCGTTAAAACTATCGAAAATTCATCCCGTTCATATTATTTTATACTTTTACGGACTTAAGGGATTATATTACAAAAAAGGACTACTGGAGTTGCCTTTCCATCTCTTTTTAGACTCTCTAAAATTGAAAAGTACCGAGTTATCTTTGTCGTTAAACTCGTTAAAAATAGCAACAAACTTGTCCATGTAGACAAGAACAAGTTTCATTGTCGCTAGGCTCGTTAAAACATAGCGACAGGTTTGCCCGAAGGGCAAATTATAGAACAAGCATATGTTATCCTCCTGTTGATGCCTCAAAAATCGCTGCAACAACATTGGGGATAACCACCCGGTCCGGACCTTAGTACAACTCCTTTTCCGTTTGGAATAGTGGCTCCGACTGGGGATAATGGGACCAGTTTCCCAAAAGTGGATAAACGGGATGAATGGATGATTTATAAACTAAACTAGCGATGAGCAAATAACTAAAACTATTAACAAGAATACAATAACTATGATATATCCCGGGAACTTATTGAACTTTCAAGTGCAGCGCTTGATGATCTGTGTCTATAAACAGGCATATAGATGACTCTATTTAACAGACATAGACATTATTTCATTCATGATTACTATGCTTAAATAGTTAAGCAAAGCGATTGAAGCGATATTACCACACTTATCATTTATATCATTGACATATACATGATTAAAAGAAAGGCACATCATAAAACATCCAATAGTGGAATAAATGTAGATCTGCTGTTACAGCGCATGCATATAATCAATAATAGCAAGAATAATCACATAACAATTCATATGAAAGGAATGAATTCAGACATAGATAGAAATACCATATGAGCTGCTTGACATTCCCAATATCAATCGCTACTTGTAATTCTTCCTTCAACGCAGAAATATTCTCAACAAAGACAATAGTGCACAATTGCATAAAAAGCTTCCTTGTCGAATTAAGAACAACTGGTCCAGTTTTATAAAAGAATATTTGACTGAAGCACAATAGTGCAAACTTTAGTCTTTTAAGTCTGGTACAAAACTTTCTGACCCTTTCCAAAACAATGAAAGGGTCTATAAATACTAAATTAATCTAAATATCTATTAAACTGAAATCCTACTAAATCGGTATCAATAAATCTTGATCCTATTTTCCTCAGCGATCTGGCAATTGGCGGCATGATTCATCAAGTAGGCTGCTTGCCTTTAAATCTGAGTTGACTTATCGCAAGCATTGGCTCTACTTCAAGAGGTTTGTTGAGGCGTGAAATGAGCTGGGCAGCATAGGTGGCATCCTGAATATCGGGAATTATATACGCGATCGCATCTGTTAGGCACTTAAGGGCGGCTCTCTGTGTATGCGGCTTAATCAGGAAGAGCCAATATGCCTCGAAGGTTAAACTGTTAATCCTGGCGATTAATCTCCCCTTTTCCTCTAAATCAGGATAACATGATTGCTCCAATGTGTTTGTTGTTGTCAACTTTCCTGGTGTACATTGGGAAATCATATTTGATAAGTAGAGAGTGTTGTTAACTAGTTCAACTAGATTGCTGGACGTTGATTTACATCTTGAAGCCGCCCTCTCTGCTTTCATCATCTGAGACTGCCATTCTGTGAAGAGTATATCTTTATGTGTTTCTGAGATCCTGGGAAAATTTGCTGCTCTCCCTTGATCAGAATCTTTCCAGTCAAGAAATGCAGTTATGATCTCTTCGGATTGATCTAATTCATTTCTGGCCTTCTCTACCTGCTGATTTATGGATGTCGTTAACTCACACAGTGGCTCTGCCTGAGTGATTTGTTGACACAGGAGCTTAATTTGGGATATTAATGCAGTGTTTATTTGTAATGCTTCTGCTCTGAATTCATCCACTTGTGGAGCGCCCTTTATTTTTTCGAGCTGTGATGACAATTGAGCGATTTGCTCATCTTTTGTCTTCACCATTTGCTCGTTCGCTGCCTTCAATTGTGCCAATGCCTCCGATAATTCCTTCTGTTTCTGGATCGCGCTTTGGTCGATCCTTTGCTTTTCTGCCTGCAATTGTTGAGTTAGTTGACTGTTCACTTGCTGTTGTGTCAACAATTGCTGCTCTGCCTTCTGCTTTGTCTCAGCTAACTCTGCCTGTAATGCGAAAATTTCTTGATCCTTAGTTTTCAGTAGAAGACTTACCTCCGATGCCTTATCAATTGTCGCTGCCGAATAGGCTCCCGCATACTGCGACAGTTTTTTCAGGTCATCAGAGGGGTCAAATTCCTCCTTCCAAACCACGCTACCCGTAACAGTTTGTTCTGGGAAAAGGGAAGGTTGATCAATCTTCCTTCTTTTCCTTTGTCGTTTTACCACTGCTTTATGCCTCGGGCTGTAGAAAACATCCAGGGGAGAAATATCTTCTACCTGAAGAATGATTTGGTCAGAGGGGTCTTTTGGTATTACCTCAACATCCTTAGAAATGGGTGGGCAGCTGGTTCCACTTAGAACCTGAGGTGAAGTGATGTCCTGTGTATCGTTTGTCTTGGAAGTGTCTGTATCCTTTGAACATTCCAACCCACTGATGATAGAGTCAAATTGCTTCCATTCCTGGAGAAATTTAGGATCAATACGAGTATCTATATTAACATCAATGGTGGTTTGTTTTTTTTTTTCGGCTTGGGACTCCTTCCGCACTTCTTCCTGCTCTTTCTTCTGTTGCTCCTCCTGCTCTTTCATTTGTTGTTCCTCTTTCTCTTTCCTCTGTCTTTCCTCCTGTGCTCTCTTTTGATTTTCTTCCTGTTCTTTCCTCTGCCTTTCCTCCTGTTCCTTCTTATGATCCTTTGTTATAACCGGAGGTTCCTTTGACTGTTGCCGACCAGGCTCGCTTGATGATGTCGATGGGGTTGTTGCTAGTAAATCTAGAGGCAGAGTTTGCAACCTCTGTTCTCTAAGTTTATTAAATTCAGTCAACCCTTCATCATTATATTTCACTTTGGCGAATGATTTAACCTGATTTATTGACTCAACTGAAGAGAACAGGTCGTCAAAGATATCTTCCTTATGATCAAATCTTGTCAGTTTGGCTTGTTCTAATGCATTATAGGCAACTTTATTTGAATCGAAATGCCTATTTGGGAGAGTCGCCAGAGTCAAGGATTGAATTTTTGTGGCTTCCTTTTCTGCATGTTTGAGGTCATGCAGGGTATATACACCACACTTCAAAGGAAAAGAGGGCTAGCCTTGCTTCTTATTTTTCTTGAGCGTTTGTGTAACACTCTCTGTAATGATTTGGTAAGAAATTTCCCTCGCTAGCAATTTATCCGGTATGTACAAAGGGATGACATGCGGTCTGGATTGACTACCGAAAACTCTTATGTAGGTAAATCTCTCCTCTCCAAACCATCTACCTATTCCAGTTAAATCAATTCCAGCTTGATAGAAAATCTTGGGAGCAGGTCTATCAAAAATGGAATAATAAATAGGCAACATAAAGCCATTACAGACTTGGTATAGATGATGTTTATAAGAAGATTTCCACAATTTCTGATGATATATATGAATAGGCGTGGGGTCTTGTGCAGTCCACCTCCAGCCGAGTACGGGGAATTCAGAGTTAAAACAGAGGGTATCTAGAATATAGGCACTATAGTAAAATGGGGGAATTACCCTTTCAGAAATACGGGTCTTGCTTCTAAACTCAAGCACAGCTTGTGCTAATTTGTCAGAAAGGATGGTGGCCCAATCCATAATGATACTGTTGCATGCTGCTTCCATTAGAGGAACCATTTCTATGGTAAAATTAGCAAAGTCATGCAATCCCCACAATCTACACATCATTATTCCAGCATAGCAATAAGGAGAAGCCAGAGAATCAACCGAGTACTTACCAGAAGATTCGTGTTTATGCTTGGCCGGATTTTGTCTCCAATCCCGGATGGGTTTGGATTCAACTTCATTTTCGTTTGCGAATTTCTCCAGGAACGCCTTATTATATATCTTCTCTGGCTCGGGCAAATGATACATTTGCCTTAGATCATCCGCCCTGAACGATCCGAAAATTCTTCCATCTCTAGTGCTGAAAGTTCTATCCAAGATTGGGATTTCTTCAATCGCCCACCGCACTACGTCTGTGTATGGGAGGATTTGCTCCCTGGCTGCTATCCTGTGAAGGAAAGAGTCGGCTAAATCCTTGAGAGTACTCTCAGACTTCCGAGTTGAATCCACAGTAGCTTCTACTATTGTCCTTGCTGGTTCTTCGGCTTCAATCAGGTTGTAGGTGCCTTGCCAAGTAACTCTGACGAGACCCGTACATGTAGTATCAGATATCAAGCCCTTCTTTTCGTCCACGACAGCTTGTCCTGCAATTGGTGTAGCGGAAGCGCCTGTGGTCTTCTTGGATTTCTTCCCCATCTTGCTTGAGCTATCTTCTATGGATGAATTCTGCACAGCGGCGAAAATAATCGTAACACAGAGATATGCTAATGAAAATCCAATATGGGAAAGATATATTGATCAAAGCGTGCTGAGATATTAACTCTTAAAAATGGTTGCGGATACAATTGATGGGAGGATCTTACAATTACATTAAATGGACATTTAAAACCTGCCACCCCTTAAATGCTCATTGTATCATTAATCGGCCGAATGACCTGTTTAAGTGTGCTGTGGATGTTTTGGCGGTTGAGCGCAGGTGAATGATTGCTTAAAAGATCAAGCTTTAAATACGAATGAATCATAATATCCCTCCATTTAACGGCTTTTTTGAAATCCGCGCTATATCGTAATCGGGCGTCGGGAACACTTAAATCCTTATGTTGACAATTTTGAAATCCCGATCGCCGATAGCGAAATCGCATCGCATCGGGGTGAATGGGCATAACAATGTGCATAAATAGTGTATCGCCGATTGCCGATTGCGATATCGCATCGCATCGGGGGTATGACCTGGGCGCCTTATTATTGTGCATGGGATACTGCCGATTGCCGATTGCGATATTCCATCGCATTGGGGTGAAAGGGTTGGGGTGTTTTAAGACTGTGTAAAGATTACCGCCGATAGCCGATCGCCGATTGCGCATCACGTCGAGGCTAATGGCATGGGGTGCTTTAAAATGTGCATAGAGTATTGCCGATAGCCGATAGCGATATCGCATCGGTGGAGACCAATGTGCCATTTATTTGTGTTTTCTATGCCATTGCGATATGCGATCTTGCGATCGCTTTATCGCAATGATAAAAGATTGCTTTATTTGACCAAAAATGGGTTTTTTTAAAAGGTTTTATATAATTTCTTCATTTGGTTTGCGGACCTTTTTCAAATAATGAAGTATTGATACCAACTAACTTCTAAAGGGACCCATTTCATATGATGATTTTGTAAATATAAATGATATGAAAATGGGGGGTTGTTGTAGGGCACAACACCTCCTCAAGCTTGAAAAAAATAAAGAGGTACTGGTCAGCAATGACTGGGGAAAAAGGGAAGAAAACTTGAATAACTTCATTGGTAGCAGGTCGCTCTTGAACATAACGCTTTCACTCCATCACCATGATTGAGTTGGGTTGGGTTATTTCGTTCATCGGCCATATCACCATTAGTCCTCCGTACCATCCATTTTGGGGTTAACGCTATCAATCCATTTCAGTGTCGTCGATATGTTCAAGAGAAGTCATTCAAAGAATTCACCAACCTAGCTAACGCCTCATCCTCTGCAATACCTTCACTCTCCATTTTTCATGACTGCCACCCTGAACCTTGTATCATCAGATCATTTTCACCTCCACAAAATCATTTGCTCCGTTCCATGTCGTAGATGTGGGATTCATTAAGGCCCTCCTACAATGGGTCACTTCTTGTCAACATCAACTCATTATCCAAGAAGTTGACTTAGGAACAACCCTTTCAGTACTTTGAAGCTTTCATGCCTCAATGGCAAGTTTCTCACTTCCGGCAATAGGTTTACATCAATGGCCTTCGATCGGAAGATTTTGTGTGGTGTTCGACATCGAATCATGTATTCACACCACGTCGATTGTACTACAGTACCTTGAGGGTCATCATCATTATTGGTGATTCCTCTCGCGCCTGTTAACAGCTTACATCATTGGTTGGTAATAAGGAAATGTCTTTCCATGTTCGACATTAGAACATATTTTCACATGGATCAACTTGTACTTCGGGCAAAGATTGAACGAGTTTGAAGACCCTGGATCTAGTTTCATCCATCCAGACTGTAATATATTTAGGAAAATAAAAAAATCAAATGTACATCACAGCTGCATAGATAATCATCCAAACTAGGGGATGATGACTCTACTAGAATCATCAGTCTGCCACACAGACGATCGTCTGTCTTATGTACATGAAAATGAATTTATAAAGTTGAGCATGGGAATGCCCGCCTCAGCTAGATCATGAAAATATTTTGAAGATAATGTATTGTATTGTATCTTATTACAGGTCACCTTCTAGTTCGAAAAACCTCGGATCCTCATGATAAGGCATTTCACCCGACATCAGAAGATTTACGACCTCATGCTTTAGGGGGCAACTGTTATAGACATATTTGGGCACTGCAACCCCAATTACATATGTCCATAAAACAAGGGCTTCTAAACCCCTAAAAGTGTTGTTTCATACCCTAAAGGAATAAGGTCAACTGATTACATCATTTCCCAAAAGTTCTCCCTGAAAAATTGCTCAGAACTGGTCAAAACTAGACCATATAGACTGCTCCATGCTAAGGGTGCGATGCATACTAAAAATCCCTTCTGTAGGGAGATGAGCGAGAGCAGAGAAATGGCAAAGGTAGTTTGCTAGGTGGAAACTCAAATAATCTTCTAGAAACTGCTCATATGACACTTGCCTCTCTGAATTCACCCAGGGATGAGTAAGATATCATGAAATCTCCAAGTGGAACCAAGAACTATCAGTGAAATGACACTAATAAAAATCCCAGAAGCTGACTCACTCTCCTGCAAACATCTATATATGGATCCCTCATCCTAGAGATATAGAGTCTGGAATTTTGTAATTTGTAAGGAAGTGTTGTTGGTTTCTATTTGAGACATTGTATTGTTGGGTGATCTTGCTTTGTATGAGGTGAAGAGGGATTTCATGCTGGGAGGATGATGCTGGATCAGATAGCTTGGTTGTAATCCTCTCTTCTACTACTTCTATCAATAAAGCTATTTGAATTTTCCTCCATATACTTGTATATCTCTAAATATTGTATTTGTATATGCATTTGTATGGTTATTATACATCTGATCCTATATTATTTATGGTTATAGATCTCTATGCTTTGATGGTATTTTTCTGCTTTGACTCTACACGTGTTCTTTGAAGCGGGACAAGTGTGAAAGGAGTGACGAAAGCTCTATCAAAGGAGAGAGGAAACAAGTAAGGATACTAGCAAAAGATTGAGGTTGGTACTCTTTGCTTCTCTCTCATATATCTCTCATAAAGGAAAACACAAGTAACTTTAGTTTGTTTGTTTCTAAGATAGCTGCCCATCTTAGTGGGACTAGCAGCTCTGAATGGACACTAGTTTTCCCAATAACACTCTCCTCTAGTTTCTTGTCTTGGCCAATGTTTATTTTTAGCTTTTGAAGAAATAAGATCTCTCCTTATAGCCAATGTGTCACTTTCTTTTTATGATATGTGCCTCCATAAAGAAGATGAAACATTTTTAAATATATGCATGGGATATAGTAAGTTGTAAATCTTAAGATGCTCCCTGTTATGCTCCTATAACAATAGGTGTCATATTTCATGATTGACTTGATGGGCTATGTAATATGTTCATACCTTTCCTTGTTGCAAAGGTTTTCTATATTGTCAAAAAATAAAAAAAAAATAAAAAAAACGTAAAGAGGGTATAGCCTAAAAGAAAAATCAAAGGGTGAAAAGAATAAAATGGTCAAAAAAATTGAAAGAAAATGAACCCCACCAAAAGAAAGACCAGGGAAAGTGTGCAAGTCTAAATACCACTTTTTACTCTTATGTAATAAACAAATTGTGTGCAACTTGTAATTTATGCCACAATTGATGAATAGTCAAACAACTTAAGCTTGACTGGTTCATATTTTCAATTTTATGTTTTAGAGATAGAGAATAAGGATCAGTCCAAACTATTTAATCTTGGCAGATAAGTAGATAGGTAGAGTGAATAAAAGGAGCTCAACAGTGTAATCTGAGCCCTTGGATGTAATAAGGTTAGACTTAGATAGATATTTGCACGTAAAAGAAAAGAAAGTGTGATAAGGGTTTTCCAGTCTAAGTGCACCCTAATAAAAGAGAAAAAATGTTAGGTTAAAGTAGGCAGGGTAGGTAGATGATGTTGCAGAAATATATGTGATGGATAATGTCTCTAAATGTGTTAATTTTCACTTTCATCACAAGTGCAAGGCACACATTACACTTGATGCATTTCAAGAAAGACATGATCAAATAATTAACTCCCCTTCTCATTTTTCCCTAAAGATTTTACTAATTCCCCCTAAGTACTAAGGTCTTTGAACATTAGAGGGGCTCAAAGCATTTCTCTGACTTCTGGAGGGACCGGACCCTTGGCCCAATAATTTAAAAACCTAAATACTTAAAATCATCATTCATTCACTCTCATAAGTCTTTTCCTAAGTAAAATCCTATTTTACTTAGGAAAAATACACAATATCACATAAAAACCCCTTTTTTCCACTTAAGCCTAAGTTGAATACTCAATCTTAATGTTTTACTTAGCACTTTTTACATTTCATGTCATATTAACTATTAACCTATGTATTATATAAATCCCGCACTATTTGAACCTTTCCCATATTATTTAATTATATATTAAAATCCCCAAATTTTTATATATCCCGCCCCCAGTTGAATACAACCATAATCAACACCCCCGGTTGAATACAACAATAATCAACATTTAAATAGGATTAATGAATTAATCCATAATTCGTTAACAGCCTAATTCCCCCACTACACAAAACGGGATTAATTAACCCTCATGGTTAATTAAGAACCTTCCCCAACCAATCATATCACTCACGATACGATTAAATAATTTTTAATTGGGTCGGGCCCACTCACGTTAAACCCCGCCGTATCACGCCTCCCGTCAATCGTCCAATCACAACTCGATCATCCAACGGCCATTAACAATATCACGTGCCACTTCGTGACCGCGTGTTAGCACGCGATCGTAAAGCGGTTTTCGCACAGTACCCCACCATGCGTCGCGAAGTCTGTGGAATCGCTTTCTCCCAGCTGAAACCTGCCCATCTCCAAAAGCGGTGCGATCCCATACCACTCATCGCCCTCCGCATGTGACAAAACTTCCTTCCCTGCTTACGTCATCTGCCCAAATAATAAAAGTCTCGCCAGCTTCGACGTTGTTAATAAAACCAACAAAGTGTCGTTTTCACTATTATTCTGTACTGCAACCCATGCTCCCATGCAAACAACATTTAAGACAACCTTCCAAGCTTTCCAACCACCAACTTACTGAGAAAATTGTAGCTGACGCAGCCTAAACCTGTTAGTCACCATCAACACCTGTCACTACATTGTTTATTCCCTAGATACAGGTATTTATCCAATTTCCACTGAAACCCTGCAAGTTTGGTTTTACAGTATAAAATCCACAGATAAAGGAAAAATTCATTGCAAATTCATTCTTTATTTTGCCAATATAAGTTCCCAGATTAGTTAATTCACCCATTTCTCACCAAAAACCCAAATTCCTTTCTGAATCCACAAGAACCAGAAATGGAAACCCCTGTGGCTCTGTCTGTTGCACCCATAAATGCCCCTCATAAAGACTTAGACTATTTGCCTCTTGCAGATAAAGACTTTCAGATAAGGGACTTATCCATTGACATAAACCACCTGAAAGTCTTTTTCCAAGCCAGAGACCAATACCTAAATGGCTCAGATATCCTGGGACTATGGGAATCCAACCTTCCCAGGTATTTTCTCCCCTCAGTCCATATTTTCCCTGATCTGAATCATCAATGCCAGGAAAACTATGACTCTAACCTCAGCGTTGTTATGTCCCCAAGTCAAACAGTCCTTTTCCCCATAACAGCTGCATCCATTAATGAAATGTTGCAATTTTCCCCTGAACAAGCTCTCACTCCTCTTTCTATGGGATATTTACTTGAGAAATCTACCCAATTTTCTCTGTCAAAACTGCACCGCATCTGTCAAATTTTCATGGATCCTAAACATCAGCCTAAATGCCCACCTCCCTATCTTCAAACTTTCTTCATAGACATAGGAAGACTCATTGTTGATATGATATCCTTAATCATGGGATTTAACTCCAGTGAGTATGTAGTTGACTGGACAATGAAAAAGTCTTTAAATACACCACTTTCATTTATCATCTTATGTTGTATTATCAGTCAGAGAACTTCCCTTTCCCTATGAGGAAACTTGACAACAAAGGCAATCCAAGGTCTGTTACCTTTTGGAGTCCCATCTTTCATGCATCCTATGAGTCCCCTTACTCATACAATGAGTTCATTGACCAATTTGTTCATCCTGCAACCACTCTATTGACAGGGGTTTCCCCTCCTAGAATCAATGGTGACATAAAGAGAATCCTATAGCTCTCCAAGCAATACAGAATAGGTGATTGGTACCTGTACAAGAACCATACAGAGATCCAGATATATGGATGTGAGCTCTACCCTTTCAAGTTACTCAAATATGTTCCAATGAGAATATTTGCATTGGAGTATTTCAGACAAATGATATATACAAACATGGTTCATTTTTTCAAAGCCAAAAAGAAATCTCAACTCAGAATAAAAAATCAGTTAGGCCCTTTTGTCTGCAATGATAGGGAAGCATGGAGAGAAGCAAAGATAATTCTAGAAGATCATCTTATGTTGCACAAAAGTTTTGGTTGGAGGCCATATGACCCTAATAGTTTCATCTATGATAGAAGAATGAAAAACAGGTTGTCACCATACATTCACCATAGGATTCCAGAGATTGAACAATTTGAAAATATGGGTGAATGGAGGGAAGGGACCCTAGTAGAACATGATAGTGAACAAGTCAATATTGAAAATGTTATGAGAGATCTTGAGTGGATTCTTTTGGGTAGGTATCATTTGAATTATCTCAAAGATCAGGGATTGGTGCCTCTAGTGCTAGAAATTCTCAGCAACCTTCACAGGAAACAAGCACACCAGCCATAATAACATTAAAAGGCAAGGAATTAGAGACCAACTTTCAAACCACAGAATAGTCTACAATGTCTAAGCAGCCTGAAACTTCCAAAGAACAGGCTCAAATACATACTCCTCCCACTCAGACCAATATGGTAGAGCCTCCAGTTCTGCAAACTCCTCTAAATGAGGAAAGAATCAAAAAGAGAGACAGGGAAACAACTACCCCTGCCAGTGAACCCTTAGGACAGCCTGGAACAAAAAGACAAAGACTAAATCCCCTTTCAAAGGAGGAATTTGCTGAAGAAACTACAGATAGTCAGAGGGAAGAAAGAGTAGAGAGCCAACAGACTTTTCCAATAGGAGGAACATCCACTAACTCACAGAGACAGGAGCTATAAAGACAATAAAGTGCAGAAATATCTTCTTTCAGGCCACCAGGGACAGATGCCTCAAATATCAAGAAGACATTTACATAAATAAAGGCCAGGAATGATCCATTCAGGCTTCAGGTTTATAACCAATATTTGAAGATGGCTCCCACAAATCAACATAGATTGATGTCAGCCTATGACATCAAAGAAGGCAAGATGATAATGAGCTATTTCAAGCCAAAAGTGCAACAGCCTAAATTAGAAACAGATTATCTCAGAACAAATTTTGAAGTCATGGCAAAGGATATTCATCCTTTGGATCAGATTGAGTTGCATAAACAAACTGAAGAAATGATTTACTCAACCTTGACTGGTAAGGCAATGATGGCCCATAGGTTGCAAAATTATTTGGATAACACTACCGCCCAACTGCACTTGGAGAAGGCTTCCTCCCAGGCCAAAGATAACAGAATAAAATCTTTGGAAGAAGTAATTATTGGATTAGGCCATGATCCCAAAGATGTTAAGGCCACAGAAGCCTTAATCAAAAAGAAAGATGAAGATATTGCTGCCCTAAGGAAACAACTAAAGCTGCCACCTTCGAGGCATCCATAGACTGCTGAGATTATAAAGCAAAAATCTGAAGAAGAGCTTATGGATTTGCTCTTAAAGCTTAATGAACGACTGAATGATACTGAAAAGGAACTTGAAAAAGCATTGAAGGACAAGCAAGGAGAGTCAACCTCTTAGCCTCCCAATGTGATACCAGTAGTCTCAACAACAGTCCCTTCAACTCTTGGAGCAGCTCTAGCACCAAATATTCCAGTAGTTACAACAGAGGTGATTACAGGTACAACAACAATAGGAACATCAGGAATAGCATATGGCAACATTGCTAATTTTAGCACAGAGGAGCTAATAAAATCAATGGAGGACCTAAAACTACAAGTTTCAGAGTTAAATAAGGTAAAAGAGAAGTATGCCAACTTAGAGCAAAGGTATGATCTCTCAAAAATCAATGCTGTAGAAAAGACAAGAGAGATTAAAGTGTTAGAAAACAAAGTGAAATCGTTGGAAAAAGATCTTACTTTTGACAAGCCTCTATTAGAAATCAAGAAAATTCTTTGGGCCAACATCACTCAATCAATAAATGATGCTTGGCCATCAATTCAAATAATTTTTGAACAAATTGATTTAGTGAAACTAGCTCAAGAAGAAATTCAAAAGACAAGGGCAGAATTAGGAAATATGCCTGAGGAAGCCAACAGGCTCATACAATTTTTGAATACCAGGATAAGTACCAGCTTGAAGAGCTAGGCATTCAAGATAGAATAAGGACAATTTTGGAAATCAAAAAGGTTTTTACTAAAAGAACTCTAATGCAAAACTTAGAAAGAAGGTGCCATGACATACAGGAGGAAATTAATGCCTTCATGAAGAGATTTGATGTTTTGCAGAGTAAAGGTATTCCAAGTCCTCTAGTTATTCATGATAAACTAATGACTCATAAAGACTATGTGGAGAAATTGAATAAGTATGCAGGCAACCAATCAGGTGCATCAACAAGTGCATCAGGAACAAAAGCATTGCCTACAGGGAGAGTTTTCTATGATAGTCTGGAGAACTTGTTCTATGTCAAGCATGAGATGAAGCACTTGTTCCCAATTCAGCCTACCTTTTTCAGGTACACAGAAATTGATGAGACCCTAAGAAAACTTCAAAAAAACAGATTGCGAGAAGCAAAATGGTGGGAAGACATCTTGGAAATTTTGTAAAATTATCCTTGGTAAAATGTAAATTTTGGTTATTTACTATAGTAAGTAATGGTAAAGAAGATGAACAGAGATCAAACAGGTTGAAGTGTATCAGAACAGGTAAAGAGTATAAGGGAAAACAGGTCAGCTAGCACAGAGTTACTAAAGAAGACAACAACAAGCCAAATCATAGGACCTGCCTCTAACACACTCACAAGAATAGGAACAGCACAACATCAGTTTACCTTTTCTCCTATCTTCGAGACCATTTGTCTCTATTTTCTTGTAACTTATTCATAGTCATTCTAGAATATATCTCACTCTATTATGAGATATGTTTTGTAAATTTTTTGTATAAATACTCCCTCAATTGGAGTATTGAGGGTGGATTCTTAGACATTGCTGTAATATTGATTATTTTGGAAAAAAGTGTTGTCAGACCAACTTTTGTATGGCTTGTTGGATAAAGAATTGATACAAAGGACTTTCCACAGATTTCTTGAGTCAAACACTGGATCAATAAGTCCTCTATAGCTTATGTTTTAAAGCTTTCCTTGTTTATCATCTATGTTTCATATCTAAATGATAAACGAAAAAGAGTAATTTGGAAAGTGCTTGATTGCAATCTGTTTTCAATCTTATTATTCTCAATGTTTTATTTTGAACTAGCATAAACAATGAAATCTTAATTGCTCCTGTTTTCTAGTTTATTTACTTTGATTATTTAGTAAAGAATACTCAACTGCTCTCTTTTAGTAATCATTCAAGTTCCCTCTTTCGAATAGGTTGAAGGATTCTTAACTACCCTTCACCCATTTTGAATCCATTCCATCTATTTTAAGTCTTTATTTCTTCCCTGTTTGATTATCCTTCCCTGTGAAACCATCCCTTGTTAAGAAACCAAATCTAGTTAAGCCATCTTCTTTGACTCCATTATCCCAATGACCTAAAATACTCAGTCCTGCCCCTTTGCTATTGAATCTCACCACCCAAACTCAATCAAATCTCCTAAACTTTCATAACTAGCCTAATATCTTTCAAAACAAGTTAAAATTTAAAGAGATAGCCCTCTGTGGGTATAGATTGGCTAGATTCTGTACCTAAAAGTTGGTTTGTGGTTACCTCAGACCCCTTTCCTCTTCCCAACAACTTCAAGGAAAATCTGAGTGATAACATAGTGGCGACTCCACTAGGGACCTGAATAATTTGTTTTTTACTATTGTTTACTTTATAAGCTACAGACGGAGCTTGAAGTTAGCTAGGTAGCCTTTGAACTTCTCTTGCTTTGCAATTGCATAAGTAAATAAATGCTGCTTTAGTCCATCTCCGGTCTAGTTTATGGATTGAACATCTGGTTTCAAATATTTGATCAGTTCCTCTTGTCAAATAAGTCCTTAAGAAAGTTCAAATCCCATACCTAAAGCCTCTTAAAGAAACTATTGAAGTTGTATTGTCAAACCCATTTAGAGAAAAACCAAAGTACACTTAGAAACTTGGCTTCAGAAAGGACTCATTACACCAGAGCTAATCCTGATCCAAATCCACCACCTGTGTTTGAAAATCCTAATTTGATCCCCAAAATTCTTAGGAGACAGGAAAGCCAAGAAAGTTCTGCTAGCTATCAACCTCTATACAAATCAAGATCCTATCCTGTGAAGTGGATCTACCTTGAGGACGAACCCTTTGATGAGTATTTTGAGACCTCTTTATTTGTAACCTTTTCTGACTCTAGGTTAGCCCGCACGGTTCATGACCCAGTATTTCTTAAAGATTTACAACTTGAAGTTGTCACTTCACATCTTGATAGACATTTGCAGAACTCCATACAATTTGAGCTTACCTCTAAAGGAAAACCAAACCTTTCTGTGATCACTATAGCCTCTCCAAGTTCATCATCAGTACCTCAGACATCTCAACCTCAAGCCACCCCTTCCACCCCTCCATCCACCACTGCAAAACCAACCTCACCTGTTGTTTCAACACTATCTACTGTAATGGAAAAAAAATATACTCCTCTGGTATTACTAGCCAATCCAGGGGATATTCCCCAAGAATATCAAAGTAAAATCACTCCTTTCGATGGCTCTGGTACTTACACTGCACAACAACACACCAAAAACATGACTGATTACTTTGAGATATATGAAATAGATGTAGATGATATCAGAATGAGAATATTTTTTCAAAGCCTTACTGGAGAAGTTAGAACATGGTTTAGAGCCCTCCTTGCAAACAATATCAATGACCTAGAAGCTCTTTATAGAACATTCTTAAACAAATGGGAAAAGAAGAAAGATCCTCTCCAAATCTTATCAGAATATGAAAACCTGAAGAGAGGAACACAAGAAACTGTGCAAGATTACTGCACTAGGTTCAATAATGTTTACAATGCTATCCCTCAAAACCTCAGACCTCCTCCAGATTTGGCATTGATCAAATTCCCTGATGGATTTGATTCTGATATGGCATACCAGCTTAGGGAAAGAGCTCCTCGGACTTTAGAAGATATGCAAAGTATAGATGTTAGTGTTGAAGCCAATCTGATATCCAAACGAGCTAAAGCCAGAAGTGAAAGGAGGATACCATTGAAAGAAGAACCCTCTGCCTTTGAACAGAAACGGGATGCTATTATTAAAGGAATGGATAAGCTAGGAGATAGAGTAGAAAAAATTGAAAGGAAATCCCCTTGGGATGGTCAACCAAGCAATACTGGGAGAAATCCAAATTTCAGGAAAAACCAAAACCAAAACACTGGAAAGGCTAGTCCTGACCAAAACATTAGGCCCCCATTCCAGGAAAATTATGTTGAAGCCTCAACTTCTGATGAACCATCAGAAGATACTCAAATAAATTTGATGGGATTCAACAATGAACAACAAGTTTTCTTGACCTAAGAGGATCAAGAAGCTCACATTCTTAAACAATTCCAAACTTAGTCAGGTGAATCATTTGACTTCAGGGAGGGATATGATACAGCCATTTATGAAGTGCACAAGCAATATAATCTGAGGAGCAGAAGAATTGATGTCCCTGAAACCAACAAACAAAAAGCTAAAAAATAACCCAACAAAGGTAAGACCAATACCACCCCTGTACATATTCTTTCTAGATTAGATCCTAATCCTGCTAATCCAATTATTGAAGATGTATCCAATAATCAACCTAATAACAGACAACTCTCCACTTCTCTTCCTTCCAAAGGAAACGTGGAAGAACCTCCAGAAGTTGATTTGGAAACAACCTTAGCCCATAACCCCACTCCTGAAAAGGAGAAAAACACAGAGAATATAGAAGATAAAGAGAATCCAATTGTCCGAAGTACAATAACTCAGACTGAAAAACCTTTTAATCTGGAAACTGAAGTAGGCAAATTAAAAATAGTTGTTCCATTGTCTGAATCAGCTAAACATGATGTCTACCGAATCCAAATTAATAGATCACCCAAAATCTCTATAAATGAAGACTCAGTAAATGTTTTTGATGACCAACCTGAATTAATCTTTGGCCCTGAAGTGAATGGAAAACTAGTAGATGGAGGAATTCCTCCTTTCTATGTAAGTTTGAACATACATGATAAAATACTTCATAATGCCATGTTTGATTCTGGGGCATCTCATAACCTAATGCCTAAGTTTGTAATGGAGAAATTAGACCTAGACATCACCAGGCCATACAAAGACCTCTTTTCTTTTGATTCGAGTCAGGTGAGATGTTTAGGATTAATCAAAGACTTGTGTGTATCACTAGTTCAATATCCTACCAAAACAATCTTAATGGACATAATAGTAGCAGATATTCCACCAAAGTATGGCATGTTATTGTCCAGATCTTGGGGTGCAAAGCTTCAAGGATCTCTACAATTGGACATGTCTTATGCTACTATTTCAGTCTTCGGTCAACCTAAGAAACTATACAAAGAAACCTTAATGAAATATGTAGTATGTAGCCAGGAGAAACCCCAAAATTTCCCTATCTATTCAGTACACTCTGATATGGACTCTTTTAATCTTTACAATGCTGAAAGTGATCCCTCAAATCAATTAGAAGTTTTAGCATCAGAACCAAAAGAAATTACAAATGGAAATTCTAGTGTTCAAATCCAAGAAATCTCTGAGAACAATGAAACCTCAGAAACCCAAGAGAAACTAGAAGGAAGTAAAAAAATAGATCCCCCTATTAAACATATTCCTGAGACTCCTGATACCAATTATGAACATGAAATTCTTTGGCACTTAGAATTTGATGGTTCAGTTAACAAATTAGGAGAAGAAGCAAGAGTTTGGGTGCACAATCTTGAAAATGATCATGCTGAAGGCCATGCCTATAGATTAAACTTTAGGTGCACCAATAATATGGCAAAATATGAAGCTCTGTTGCTAGGTCTTAAACTTGTCAAAATATTAGGGGCAATTAGAGTTTCTGTCATAGGAGATTCTGATTTAATAATTCAACAGATCAAAGGGAAGTATCTAACAAATGATCCCAGATTGAGATATTATAGAGGAACAGTGATAGAGATTCTCAATACATTTCTGGAAACTAAGCTTGCTAAAATCCCAAGAAAACATAACTTACAAGCTCATAGTCTGGCAATGTTTGACAGCACCTACAAATTACCATTCGAACCTAATCATAAATTCATAGCTGAGATTAGACACAGACCAGCCATACCTAAAAATTTAAAGAACTGGCAAGTGTTTGATAGTGATAAGCAGATTAACAATTTCTTGACTTTAGATGAAGAATTTTCTAGCAGTAACATAGATGTAGATACAGTCAGCGAGTTTGATCAAACAAATAAGATAGAAACAGACATTTCAGCAGAAAGTGCAATTCAAATGTTGCATCCAACAAATTTTACCAACAAAGAAATGCAAGACCTTAAACAAATGGATATTGATGTGATTATTGAAGGAGAATCTGAAGTCATTAATTTAAAGGACAATCATTTTCCTAAAGGATTAACTCCTCTAGAAGATCTCTTTGATTTTAATGATATTCCAAAGAAACCTAAGATGGAACCCTTAAAAGTAGATATTGAGGAATACAACTTGGGGACTAAAGAAAATCCGAAAATGGTAAAGTTATCTAAATCTTTGCCCCCTGACCAAAAACTCAAATATGTTGAACTAATGAGAGAATTCCAGGATGTCTTTGCCTGGAGCTATGAAGACTTGAAATCTTATGACACCTCTATAATTCAGCATACAATACCTCTGAAAGAAAATCATAAACCATTCAAACAAAAGCTCAGAAGAATTAACCCTGTACTGCTTCCCTTAATTGAAAAAGAAATCAAATGTATGTATGAAGTAGGGATAATTTCTCCTATTAGGTTTTCAGAGTGGGTGTCTAATCTAGTACCTACTAGGAAGAAAAATGGAGAAATTAGATTATGTGTTGATTTAATAAATGTAAATAAGGTTTCTTTGAAGGATAATTACCATTTACCCAAGATGGATCATATTTTACAAAGGGTGGTAGGTGCTTCTAAGATTTCACTTTTAGATGGGTTCTCAGGCTATAACCAAATTCTGGTTCATCCTGATGACCAAGAAAAAACTGCTTTTACATCACCATGGGGCACATTCAAGTACGTCAAAATGCCATTTGGACTAAAAAATGTAGGGGCAACCTTCAAAGAGAAATGGACATAGCATTTGCAAAAGAAATTCATGATTTTCTGGTTATATATCTAGATGACTTAACTGTTTTTTCTAAATCAGATCAGCAACATTTAGATCATCTTAGACAAGTATTCCTAAAATGCAGAAAATATGGTATTTCTTTGAATCCAAAGAATTCCTTTTTTGGTCTAGATGAAGGAAAACTCTTGGGCCATATCATTTCCAAAGATGGTATTAGGATTGATCCTGCTAGAATAGAAGCTATTCTGCAAATACCCCACCCTAGAAATGTTAAAGAACTTCAAGCTTTCCTAGGAAAGATTAACTTTTTGAGAAGATTCATATCTAACTTAGCTGAATTAATTAGATTGCTTAATAATATGTTGAAAAAGGATTCAAGTATTAAATGGACAGTAGAAGCCAAACAAGCATTTGAAAAAATTAAAATAGCTTTGACAAGAACACCGGTCCTTACAAGTCCAAAGTTTGATAGAGACTTCATAATATTTTCATTTGCATTAGAACACACCATAACAGTTGTTTTATTACATAAGGATGATCGAGGATGCGAGAAACCCATAACCTTTTTTAGTAAAGCACTTAGGGATGCACTATTAAAATACGAAATCATGGAGAAACAAGCTTTTGCACTTGTAAAAGCTATCAAAGACTTTAGAGTCTACATATTGTACTCCCATGTGATAACCTATGTGCCAAATGTTGTTATCAAAGACATCTTAACCCAAGATGGAATTGAGGGCAAAAGAGGTAAATGGATTGCTACTATATTAGAGTATGATATTGAAATAAAACCTACAAAGATTATAAAAGGACAAGGATTAGTCAAGCTCATGACTGAAACAAATTGTCAAGCCCTGGACATTAATGAACTGGATAATGAACAGGAGATGTCGACTCCAGAAATCAGTAAAGCCTTCTTAGATTCACCTTGGTATGCTGATATAATTTATGTACTATTAAAACTACAGGCTCCTCCAGGGTTATCCAGAACAAAGAAAAGGTTTTTAAAGATGAAAGCTTCAAAGTTTTGTATTTTAGATAATGCTCTTTTTTGGAAAAATCATGAAGGTATTCTATTGAATTTTATTAAAAGAAGAAGCTGACAAGGCTTTCCAAGAATTTCATGCAGGAGACTGTGGTGGACACCTTTACTGGAAATCAACTGCAGACAAGATCCTAAGGGTTGGATTTTATTGGCCAACCTTGTTCGCTGATGTAAAGAAATTTGTCACTGCTTGCCATAAATGTCAAAATTTTGAAGGAAAGAGAAAACTATTACCTTTACCCCTAAGACCAATTTCCTTTAAAAAACCCTTCCAACAATGGGGCCTGGACTTCATTGGAGAAATCCATCCTCCCTCTTCTGTCCAACACAAATGGATTCTCACTGCCACAGACTATTTCACCAAATGGATAGAAGCCATTCCTTCTAGACAAGCCAATGACACAATGATTATAGGATTCCTAGAAACCAACATATTGTCTAGATTTGGCTGTCCTGATAAAATCATAACTAACAATGCTGCTGCCTTCAAATCCAAGAAGATGATAAGTTTCTGTAACAAATACCATATCACCTTAGGCCATTCCACAGCCTATTACCCTCAAGGTAATGGTCTAGCTGAGTCTTCCAACAAGAGCCTCATTAATATTATTAAAAAATTATTGGAGGAGAACAAGAAAAATTGGCACAAGAAACTTACAAATGCACTATGGGCAGACAGACTCACCACCAAAAAATCTATTGGAACTAGTCCTTATGAGTTAGTCTATAGCATGGAGGCTATATTTCCTTCGTCATTAGGAGTTCCTATAATGAAATTACTTCAAGAAGCTTAGGTGGAACCTAATGATATTCAAAGGAGGATAAACTAGACCATCCATCTGCAGCAGACTAGAGAGGAAGTATATCAAAGATCCCAAGTGTTGCAGGAGAAGCTTAAGAAAATATTTGATAAAAGAACCAAGGCAGAAGATTTCTACCTTGGAGACAAAGTTTTAAGATGGGATTCCAGGAGAGAGGATAAGGGAAAACATGGGAAGTTTGACTTCCTATGGAAAGGACCTTTTATTATTTATGATTTACAAGGAAAAATTACTTAATATCTAAAAAACTTGGATGGCACAGAAACAAAAGAAGGCCCAATTAATGGTCGGATGTTGAAACATTACTTTGATCCTACTTTCTAAATGTATTTTGATTTTAACATGTACATACTATATCTTTGGTAATGTCATAGTTTTGATTGGATAGTAACTTGCTAGAGTTGAAGCCCAAAGAGAAGGCCCTAAGCTTCAGAAGTGTTATTGTCATACATAAAAAAAAGTAGCAAGCAGAAGAAGATTTCATAGTTCAGTCAAAATCATTCAGAGGCCATATGACCTACTGTTCTTGACTTTCCACCAGGAAAAGCCATCCCCAAGTGGAGCCAGTGTTATACTCCTATACCAATAGGTGTCATATTTCATGATTGACTTGATGGGCTACGTAATATGTTCATACCTTTCCTTGTTGCAAAGGTTTTCCATGTTGTCAAAAAATCAAAAAATTTTAAAAAACGTAAAGAGGGTATACCCTAAAAGAAAAATCAAAGGGTGAAAAGAATAAAATGGTCAAAAAAATTGAAAGAAAATGAACCCCACCAAAAGAAAGGCCAAGGAAAGTGTGCAAGTCTAAATGCCACTTTTTTTTACTCTTATGTAATAAACAAATTGTGTGCAACTTGTAATTTATGCCACAATTGATGAATAGTCAAACAACTTAAGCTTGACTGGTTCATATTTTCAATTTTATGTTTTAGAGATAGAGAATAAGGATCTGTCCAAACTGTTTAATCTTGGCAGATAAGTAGATAGGTAGAGTGAATAAAAGGAACTCAACAGTATAATTTGAGGCCTTGGATGTAATAAGGTTAGACTTAGATAGATATTTGCATGTAAAAGAAAATAAAGTGTGATAAGGGTTTTCCAGTCTAAGTGCACACTACTAAAGGAGAAAAAATGTTAGGTTAAAGTAGGCAGGGTAGGTAGATGATGTTGCAGAAATACATGTGATGGATAATGTCTCTAAATGTGTTAATTTTCACTTTCATCACAAGTGAAAGGAAAACATTACACTTGATGCATTTCAAGCAAGACAAGGTCAAATAATTAACTCCCATTCTCATTTTTCCCTAAAGATTTTACTAATTCCCCCTAAGTACTAAGGTCTTTGAAAATTAGAGGGGCTCAGAGCATTTCTCTGACTTCTGGAGGGACCAGACCCTCATCCCAATAATTTAAAAACCTAAATACTTAAAATCATCATTCATTCACTCTCATAAGTCTTTTCCTAAGTAAATTCCCATTTTACTTAGGAAAAATACACAATATCACATAAAAACCCCTTTTTTCCACTTAAACCTAAGTTGAATACACAATCTTAATGTTTTACTTAGCACTTTTTACATTTAATGTCATAGTAACTATTAACCTATGTATTATATAAATCTCGCACTATTTAACCCTTTCCTGTATTATTTAACTATATATTAAAATCCCTAAATTGTTATATATCCTGCCCCTGGTTGAATACAACCATAATCATCGTTTAAAATAGGATTAATGAATTAATCTGTAATTAATTAATAACCTAATTCCCCTGCTGCACAAAATGGGATTAATTAACCCTCATGGTTAATTAAAAACCTTCCCCAACCGATCATATCACTCTCGATATGATTAAATAGTTTTTAATTGGGTTGGGCCTACTCACGTTTAACCCCACCATATCGCGCCTCCCGTCAACCGTCCGATCACACCTCGATCATCCAACGGCCATTAAAAATATCGTACGCCACTTCGTGACCGCGCGTTAGCGTGTGATCGCAAAGTGGTTTTCGTACAGTACCCCACCACACGTCGCAAAGTCTGTGGAATCACTTGCTTCTGGTTGAAACCCGCCCGTCTCCAAAAGCGGTGCATTCCCATACCACTTACCACCCTTTGCATGTGAAAAAACGTCCTTTCCCGCTTACCTCATCTGCCCGAATATTAAAACTCCTGCCACCTTCGACTTTGTTAATAAAACCAACAAAGTGTAGTTTTCTCTGTTATTCTGTACTGCAACCCATGCTCCAATGCAAACAATGTTCAAGACAAACTTCCAAGCTTTCTAACTGCTACCTTGCTGAGAAAATAGCAGCTGATGCAGCCTGAACCTGTTAGTCACCGTCATCACCTGTCACTACACTGTTCATTCCCAAGATACAGGTATTTATCCAATTTCTGCCGAAACCCTATAAGTTTGGTTTTACAGTATAAAATCCATAGAGAAAGGAAAAATTCATTGAAAATTCAGTCTTTATTTTGCCAATATAAGTTCCCAGATCAGTTAATTCGCCCATTTCTCACCAAAAACCCAAATTCCTTTCTGAATCCACAAGAACCAGAAATGGAAACCCCTGTGGCTCTATCTGTTGCACCCATAAATGCCCCTCATAAAGACTTAGACCATCTACCTCTTGCAGATAAAGACTTTTAGATAAGGGACTTATCCATTGACATAAACCACCTGAAAGTCTTTTGCCAAGCCATAGACCAATACCTAAACGGCTCAGATATCCTGGGACTATGGGAATCCAACCTTCCCAGGTATTTTCTCCCCTCTGTCCATATTTTCCCTGATCTGATTCATCAATGCCATGCAAACTATGACCCTAACCTCGGAGCTGTTATGTCCCCAAGTCAAATAGTCCTTTTCCCCATAACAGCTGCATCCATTAATGAAATGTTGTAATTTTCCCCTGAACAAGCTCTCACTCCTCTTTCTATGGGATATTCACTTGAGAAATCTACCCAATTGTCTCAGTCAGAACTGACCCGCATCTGTCAGATTTTCATGGATCCTAAACATCAGCCTAAAGGCCCACATCCCTATCTGCAAAATTTCTTCACAGACATAGGAAGACTCATTGTTGATATGATCCTTAATCATGGGATTTAACTCCAATGAGTATGTTGATGATGTAACCCTAGTGTTGTTGTCAATTTTTACTCCAGAACATCTCCGTGCTGTTAAGTATGATTATGCCTCCTATATTGCCAAAAAAATTCATGACCAATTTCTGAGACTGGACAATGAAGGAGTCTTTAAATACACCACTTTCATTTATCATCTTATGTTGTATTATCAGTCAGAGAACTTCCCTTTCCCTGTGAGGAAACTTGACAACAAAGGCAATCCAAGGTCTGTTACCTTTTTGAGTCCCATCTTTCATGCATCCTATGAGTCCCCTTACTCATACAATGAGTTCATTGACCAATTTGTTCATCCTGCAACCACTCTATTGATAGGGGTTTCCCCTCCTAGAATCAGTGGTGACATCAAGAGAATCCTATAACTCTCCAAGAAATACAAAATAGGTGATTGGTACCTGTACAAGAACCATACAGAGATCCGGATATATGGATGTGAGCTCTGCCCTTTTAAGTTACCCAAATACATTCCAATGAGACTGTTTGCATTGGAGTATTTCAGACAAATGATACATACAGACATGGTTAATTTTTACAAAGCCAAAAAGAAAGCTCAACTCAGAATAAAAAAATCAGTTAGGCCCTTTTGTCTACAACGATAGGGAAGCATGGAGAGAAGCAGAGATAATTCTAGAAGATCATCTTAAGTTGCACAAAAGTTTTGGTTGGAGGCCATATGACCCTAATAGTTTCATCTGTGATAGGAGAATGAAAAACCAGTTGTCACCATAAATTCACCATAGGATTCCAGAGATTGAACAATTTGCAAATATGGATGAATGGAGGGAAGGGACCCTAGTAGAACATGATAGTGAATAGGTCAATATTGAGAAATTAATGAGAGATCTTAAGAAAATTCTTGACCTGGATTCTTTGGGCAGGTACCATTTGAATTATCTCAAAGATCAGGGATTAGTGCCTCCAGTGCTGGAACTTCTCAGCAACTTTCACAGGAAACAAGCAGACCAGCCACAAGAACATTAAAGGACAAGGAATTAGAGACCAGCTTTCAAACCACAAAACAACCTACAATGTCCAAGCAGCCTGAAAATTCCAAAGAACAGGCTCAAATACATACTCCTCCCACTCATACCAATATGGTAGAGCCTCCAATTCTGCAAACTCCTCTAAATGAGGAAAGAAACAAAAAGAGAGACAAGGAAACAACTACCCATGCCAATGAACCCTCAGGACAGCCTAGAACAAAAAGACAAAGACTAAATCCCCTTTTAGAGGAGGAATTTGCTGAAGAAACTACAGATAGTCAGAGGGAAGAAAGAGTAGAGAGCCAACAGACTTTTCCAATAGGAGGAACATCCACTAGCTCACAGAGACAGGAGCTAGAAGGACAGCAAAGTGTAGAAATATCTTCTTTCAGGCCACCAGGGACAAATGCCTCAGATATCAAGAAGACATTTACAGAAATAAAGGCCAGGAATGATCCATTGAGGCTTCAGGTTTATAACCAATATTTGAAGATGGCTCCCACAAATCAATGGAGATTGATGTCAGCCTATGACATCAAAGAAGGCAAGATGATAATGAGCTATTTCAAGCCAAAATTGCAACAGCCTAAATCAACAACAGATTATCTCAGAATGAATTTTGAAGTCATGGAAAAGGATATTCATCCTTTGGATTAGATTGAGTTGCATAAACAAAGTGGAGAAATGATTTACTCAACCTTGACAGGTAAGGCAATGATGGCCCACAGGTTGCAAAATTATTTGGATAACACTACTGCCCAACTACACTTGGAGAAGGCTTCCTCCCAGGCCAAAGATAACAGAATAAAATATTTGGAAGAAATAATTATTAGATTGGGCCATGATCCCAAAGATGTTAAGGCTACAGAAGCCTTAATCAAAAAGAAAGATGAAGATATTGCTGCCCTAAGGAAACAACTGAAGTTGCCACCTTCCAGGCATCCACAGACTACAGAGATTATAAAGCAAAAATCTGAAGAAGAGCTGATGGATTTTCTCTTAAAGCTTAATGAACAACTGAATGATACTGAACAGGAACTTGAAGAAGCATTGAAGTACAAGCAGGGAGAGTTGACCTCTCAGCCTCCCAATGTGATACTAGTAGTCTCAGCAGCAGTCCCTTCAACTCTTGGAGCAGCTCTAGCACCAAATATTCCAGCAATTACAACAGAGGTGATTACAGGTATAGCAACAACAGGAACAACAGGAGTAGCATAGGGCAGCATTGCTAATTTGAGCATAGAGGAGCTAATAAAATCAATGGAGGACCTAAAACTACAAGTTTCATAGCTAAATAAGGTAAAAGAGAAGTACGCCAACTTAGAGCAAAGGTATGATCTCTCAAAAATCAATGTTGTAGAAAAGACAAGAGAGATTAAAGTGTTAGAGAACAAAGTGAAATCATTGGAAAAAGATCTTACTTTTGACAAGCCTCTGTCAGAAATCAAGAAAATTATTTGGGCCAACATCACTCAATCAATAAATGATGCTTGGCCATATATTCCGATAATTTTTTAGCAAATTGATTTAGTGAAACTAGCTCAAGAAGAAATTCAAAAGACAAGGCAGAATTAGGAAATATGCCTAAGGAAGCCAACAGGCTCATACAGTTTTTGAATACCAGGAATAAGTACCAGCTTGAAGAGCTGGGCATTCAAGATAGAATAGGGACAATTTTTGAAATCAAAAGGGTTTTTACTAAAAGAACTCTGATGCAAAACTTAGAAAGAAGGTGCCATGACATGCAGGAAGAAATTAATGCCTTCATGAAGAGATTTGATGTTTTGCAGAGTAAAGGGTTGCCAAGTCCTCTAGTTATTCATGATAAACTTTTAACTCATAAAGACTATGTGGCGAAATTGAATAAGTATGCAGGCAACCAAGCAGGTACATCAACAAGTGCATCAGGAACGATAGTCTAGAGAACTTGTTCTATGTCGAGCATGAGATGAAACACTTGTTCCCAATTCAGCCTACCTTTTTCAGGTACATTGAAACTGATGAGACCCAGAGAAAACTTTAGAAAAACAGATTTCTAGAAGAAAAATGGTGGGAAGACATCTTGGAAATTTTGTAAAATTATCCTTGGTAAAATGTAAATTTTGGTTATTTACTATAGTAAGTAATGGTAAAGAAGATGAACAGAGATCGAACAGGTCGAAGTGTATCAGAATAGGTAAAGAGTATCAGGGAAAACAGGGCAGCCAGCACATAGTTACTAAAGAAGACAGCAACAAGCCAAATCATAGGGCCTTCCTCTAGCACACTCACAAGAATAGGAATAGCACAACATCAGTTTACATTTTCTTCTATCTTCGAGACCATTTGTCTCTATTTTTTTGTAACTTATTCATAGTCATCCTAGAATATATCTCACTCTGTTATGAGATATTTTTTGTAAAATTTTTGTATAAATACCCCCTCAATTGGAGTATTGAGGGTAGATTCTTAGACATTGCTGTAATACTGATTATTTTGGAATAAAGTGCTGTCGGAGCAACTTTTGTATGGCTTGCTGGATAAAGAATTGATAGAAAGGACTTTCCACAGATTTCTTGTGTCAAACACCAGATCAATAAGTCCTCTATATCTTATGTTTTAAAGTTTTCCTTGTTTATATCATCTATGTTTCATATCTGAATGATAAACAAAAAAGAGTAATTCAGAAAGTGCTTGATTGCAATCTGTTTTCAATCATTATTATTCTCAATGTTTTCTTCTGAACTAGCATAAACAATGAAATCTTAATTGCTCTTGTTTTCTAGTTTATTCACTTTGATTATTTAGTAAAGAATACTCAACTGCTCTTTATTAGTAACCATTCAAGTTCCCTCTTTCAAATAGGTCGAAGGATTCTTAACTGCCCTTCACCCATTTTGAATCCATTCCATCTATTTTAAGTCTTTATTTGTTCCCTGTTTGATTATCCTTCCCTGTGAAACCATCCCTTGTTAAGAAACCAAATCCAGTTAAGCCGTCTTCTTTGACTCCATTAGCCCAGTGGCCTAAACTACTCAGCCTTGCCCCTCTGCTATTGAATCTCACCACCCAAACTCAATCAAAACTCCTAAACTTTCATAACTAGCCTAATATCTTTCAAAGCAAAGCTAAAACTTAAAGAGAGAGCCCTCTCTGGGTACATATTGGCTAGATTTTGTACCTAAAAGTTGGTTTGTGGTTACCTCGGACCCCTTTCCTCTTCCCAACAACTTCAAGGAAAATCTGAGTGATAACACTCCCAATATGGGGTCTCATAAAAGACAAATTTCCTTTTCATCCCAATGGGAAATTTCTGAACATAAGTGTCAAATAATTCTGGATCATCGAACATAAGCTCCCCATTTGAATCAAACATTTTTGCAAAATCTTTCTCCTTATCTATCTCATATTATTTATGCAATTTAGTTGGTGTCATTGTTGTAGGCCTTTGGGTTCTCTCTGGTTTACCATTGAAATTAGATGTTTCTCTTCTATAAGCTTGTTCTTTTGGGAATAATACCCTGGAGTAGTCATACACTGGCTTTTGTAGGTGGTCATACCACTTAGCCTTCAAAGAAGGTCCACAACATTTACATCCATGATACCCTTTTTTTATAAGACCTGAGAAATTAAACAAAGTCTTTTGGTAGAAATCACATGAGAGAATTTTTGGCCGATGCATTTTGAACCAACAAGTGTGGTTCATCATCGGGACTAGATGAAAAGGCAGACCATGGAAAAGGCTTAAATATAGAGCAATGTAGATACATAATTTCAAGTAATGACTATATTTGAACAATAGCGGGAGCTACAGGAAACTCAACAAGGATCCTTTGAAGAAGATTTCCAAAAGTGTGGCTCTTGCTATAAAGGCTAGTAGCTCGGTTAGCTCGTTCAATCATAAGCTTATTGAAAGTTTCCCTCTTACCCCCATAATCTATGATCTGCCAAAGATTCATAAGAAAGGGGCTCTTCTAAGACCCATTGTTAACATGATAGGAGGGCCAACTTATCTTCTTGCTAAATATTTAGCCCAGAAGCTTAAGCCCCTTGTTGGCCATACAGAATCCTTCGTCAAGGACTCTGCATCATTTGTTAATGAGTTAAAGAGTTTCAAGCTTAATCCAAATGACAAGCTTGTGAGCTTCGATCTGGTCTCCGTCTACACTAATATCCCTATCAACGAGGCCATCGAAGTCATCAAGCGCATCATAGATCCTGATATGGCCTATTTAGTTGGTATTTGTCTTACTTCTACTTTCTTTTCATTCGATGGGGAATTCTATGAGAAAACATGCGGTGTCCCCATGGGTTTCCCCCCTCTCCCCTTTGGTAGCTAATATATTCATGGAGGATTTTGAATCAAAGGCCTTAGCCTCTTCTCGTCTTCTGCCTAAGTTGTGGAAGAGGTTTCTGGATGACACTTGTGTCATCTAGTCCCATGGTAAAGAGAAGTTGGAACTATTTTTCCTCCATTTTAACAATCAATCTAGTTCTATAAAGTTCACCATGGAATTTGAATGTAATGGTAGTCTTCCCTTCCTTGACGTCCTCCTCTCAAGGAATGAAAATGGCTCTTTCTCTCATCAAGTATATCGTAAGAAAACTCATTAAGAACAATATCTTCATGCTAATTGTCATCATTTCCCAGCTCAAAAGCTTGGTGTTCTCAACACCTTAGATCCTATAGATTTAAGAGTTTCTGATGAGAACCATCTCAAGGAAGAGAAAGCACATCTCCTAAGTGTTTTATTTAATAATGGGTATAGTAGACAACAATGTATTAAGGCTTTCCTCAGAGATGAAAAAGGTCCTAGTGCTAAGAAAGATACCAAGGATCAATTTTTTGGTGTTCATCTTCCTGTTATCCAAGGGACCATCAACAAGATTGCAAGGATCCTAAGGAAGCATAAGGTGGATTCGACCTTTCGGCCTTTAAATACCATCTGGAGCTCCCTTAGATCTGTAAAAGACCCAGTGGACCCCAAGAATATGAAGGGTGTTTACGTTATCCCATGCTCTTTTGGGACTCCCTACATTGGTGAGACTGGTTACTTGATTAATCAAAGGATTCGTGAGCATGCTACTGACATCAAGCATGGCAGGACCTACTCCTCTGCTTTGGCGAAGCATGCAGGTAAATCTAAGCATCTCATCTGCGTTGAGGAGGCCCAAGTTGTTGCTAAGGTTAGTCATTTCCATCATTGTAAATTGAGGGATGCCCTAGAAATTGAAAAGAGACCCAATAATTTGAATAGAGATGATGGTTGGAATATTAGTAGAAGTTGGGTCCCTGTCTTGTCCTCCTAGTTTTTTTTTTTTTAATCTATGTAGGTATTGGCATCCTTTTTATAGTATTTGTTGTTGATTTATTCTTCATTAGAGTTTATTTTCTTGATCCTTTGTGTTTTTTTTATGTATTTTATCATCCTATTCGTTCTTAACTCCTTTTAGTACTTTTCTTATTTGTTTAATGGGCCTGAGCCCCATATTTTATTGTTGACCCTATTTTATTTATTGATTATTTTTTCTTTGGATATATGTGTGTGTGTGTGCGCGTTTATCTATCTATCTATCTATCTATCTATCTATATATATATATATATATATATATATATATATGACTTGTGTATATTTCTGTTTTATTTTATTTATTTTTCTGTTAATTATTTTTAATTTATTTTATTTTATTTCCATTAGTTATTTTATTTATCAAATGATCCTGTCTCGATTAGGGTTGTCACTCGTTTTTATAATTTTTTACTCCCCTCTTTTATATTTTGACTTTGATTATCTATTTATTTATTTTAAAAACTAGTTGTTTAATATAGCGGTTACTTATTAATATTTGTTTTTAATGAATTAATTTAAATATTATTTTTCAAAAACTAGCCATTTAATATAGCCGTTACATATTAATATTCTAATAAATTAATAAACTAATATCATTATTTAAATATTATTTTTCAAGAACTAGTAATATTTGGTTTTAATAAATCAATTTAAATATTATTTTTCAAAAACTAGCTATTTAATATAGCCGTTACCCATTAATATTTTTAATAAATTAATGAAATAATATCATTGTTTAATATTTTCTTCAAAGCCGTGTAATATAGCCATTATATATTAATATTTTAATAAATTAATAAACTAATATCAATATTTAAATATTATTTTTCAAGAACTAGTAATATTTGGTTTTAATAAATTAATTTAAATATTATTTTTCAAAAACTAGCTGTTTAATATAGCCGTTACCTATTAATATTTTTAATAAATTAATGAAATAATATCATTATTTAAATATATTTTTCAAAAACTAGCCGTTTAATATAGTCGTTACTTAATAATATTTGTTTTTAATATATTAATAAATTAATATTATAATTTAAACATTATTGTTCAAATATAGCTGTTACTTGAAATTATGTCTCTACATTGCTCTCTATTTAAGCCTTTGCCATGGTCTGCCTCTTCATATGGTCCTGATGATGAACCACACTTGTTGGTTCGAAACGCGTCGGCCAAAAAATTCTCTCATGTGATTTCTACCGAAAGACTTTGTTTAATTCATTATGGATCACAGAAGCTTGAATACAGAAACCTAAGAAATTATTGTATACAGGGCACATTAGCGATCATGAAGATCAGAACAATTGCAACAATTAAATTAATATGTGAAACAATATTGTTACGTTTATAAACAAATCAATAAAAATGTAATTTACCAGAGAAAACTCCTAAGCCTGGATAATCATGTATGGTGTAAGCACATATTACATATAAAGTAAAATTCCTCTCTATTGCACTGGGTCTTGATACATCATACACATGTATCCCTTCCCATAATTCCTTCAATTCATCTACCAATGGTTGTAAGTAGACATCCATATACTTCACTTGTCTTCTACCAGGGACATTGAGAGCCAACATAAGATGTTCATTCTTCATGGACAACCATGGGGGGATATTTTTATTGATCAATACTACCTGCCAAACAAAATAGTTGGTGTTTTGGAGGGAATATGGGTTGACACCATCCATTTCTATCTTGAGATGTAGACTTTGTACTTCATCCCTGAATGTTTAAGGCCATGTATCATTTATATGTTTCATGGCTATTGAATTTATTGGGATTCGCATAACTCCCAACTCACTTCTATGTGAGGCATGCCATCCCTGCAACATAGCTAATTCTTTACAACGAAAAACCCTTTGAATCCTTGGGATTATAGGCATGTGCCTCAATACCTTATGAGTAGGACCATGTGATTTACCCTTTTTTTATGGTACTTGTCATGCCCACATTTCGAACATATCTCTTTGTTTCCATATTCTTCGCTATATAGAATATAATCATTCAGGCATGCATGATATGATATGTACTCAACACCCAACGTTTCCAACAACTACTTTGTCTCTTCCTAGGTAGTCAAAAAGACATTATCATTCAGAATAACCTTACCTTTGAATAACATGTAGTTGGTGGGAAATAGAATTGTACAATGCCAATATTCAATGTTCAGAAAATCAACCATTTTTAATGTTGATTGTGTAACAAAGTATAAGGAACTTAATCGATCATGCAGGTCAATTACCTCAATATTACCGAGAACCAGGCATTTGACATGCCAAAATTTTCTTTCAAATTCTACATTAACATCATTGTCGCAAGTTGAGTAGACTTTGACTTGCCTCCAGGTCCAAAGATAGGGGTGATGGAAGCAAAGTTTAGGCTTTCGAATAAGGTATCAATGATATGAGCATCATCTAGCTCATCATTTTCAAATGTATCTAAAACATTGTCCCCATGGCAGTTGTATCCCATAACTAATCATCCATACCAACCTCTATTTGATTTCCTCCATTGCCAACTTGTGATGAAGAACTACTATTATTGTATTCATTCCTAATGGGTGAATCTAGACGTAGTGGGAATTGAATATGTGGTCGATTCAACCATTTTTGATATGCTTCCTCTTCGAATATTTCTCTTAATGCAACCTTCTCTTGATTTGACATTGTGGTGGGGTGCACTAGAATATGGTAGGTGCGTCTCTCATCATCACTAGAATCCTAATTTCAAAAAATATTGAACTTTAGTACATCAATGATATTAGTAAGCACATCAATGCAATTGGATTGTTGAAATTACATTATACCAAACAATTATTACCATCGTTGGTCTAGGATTATGGCTAGAAGATGCCATGTTCCAATTGGAAAGATGAAGTGGTTGTCCAGTTTCATCTACCAACTGCTTGCAATATGTTGATCCTGATAAGAGATTCTAACATTTTAGAAATGGAGGAATATTTTCTGCATTTGAATTCAATTCTTAATCAAGATCCTGCAAATTTGGATACTTTTTTATTCAAATTTACCTGGAAAAAAAAGCAATTAGATAGTCTAAATATAAATAAAATCAAAACTTATCGGAGATGGAAAGGGAGAAATATACGAAGGTCTTTGATAAGAAATATGGAACAAGATGGAATTTTAAGAATTTCCCATTTGATATTGTGATATTTTCTCCTTGGATTTCAGAAAAATAAAAAATAAAATTGTGTGTACATATCTGAAATTAATCTCGAAACCATATAACCACAATTTGAATTTCAATATAGTTTTCAAACCATTTTTCAAGAATAAATTTAATTTAAGTGAACAATATATACTATGAACTATTGTAACTCATGTGGATGCGTCCTAAAGGATAATTTGAGATGAATATGCCATTTTATGTGAAAATAAAATTTCAAGTAGCTTTTAAACCCTATCGATGCTCTTATCATGACTAATCGCACCAATGTGTTTCAATAATAACTACACTATGGCATTCAAATAATAACCGCACCAGGGTGTTCAAATAATAACTGCACCAGTTTCCAACATTTTGAATATATATATATATATATATATATATATCAGTGCTCTTATAAAAAAAACATCGATGCGTTTAAATAAAAACAACATCGACCTGTCCACGGGGTCTTGGATAAAGAGTGATCGGGTGCTCTGTTAAAACACTCCTTGATGTGAAGTCACCGGTTCAATGTATCACCCTGATCGAGGTGATATATTGGACATGATGAAGATCTAGTCCTGCCTTATAAAAAAAAACAACACTGATCCACACTTATTTCTGGGATTTCGAAAAAAAACAAATTCTACCATGTCGATACTCTTATAACAATTACAACACTTATGCGTTTAAATAAAAATTGCACTAGTCTATTAAAATATTAAGTGGACCATTTGAGGATTTCAAAAATAAAAAACGGAAAAAAGAATTCTATCATGTCGATGCGTTTAGAAAATTTGGCGCCTTGGCAATTTTGATGCGCTTTATTTGTAAACACATCGGTGCTATTTACTATCGAATGAAAAAATATTCAAAATATTCAAATAAATAAAAATAAATAATAATAATAATAATAAATAAATAAAACACGCGAGTTTTTCTTCTTCTTTTTATAATTGAAAAATGAGTGGCAATTTATTTTTTGAAATATAATTTCATAAACACTTTTAAATAGTAAAAAGTTATTCACTATTTCATTATTTTTCCCAAAATTTTAAGGGAGTGATTTGCAAGAGAGACATACCAAGAGCATTGTGCAGCAGCAAAATACTTTGGAGAAATAGAACTATTTAGAAGATCAGAAGTGGTATGGTGATTCACTAGAAACCCTACATAGTAAAAAAATTAAATTTATTGTTTATTTTACTAATAAATTTTTTTACAATTATTTAGGGTTTAGTTAAAAGAGAGATCATTTGTAAGAGATGCATATTGGGAGCACCGTGGAGTAGAAAAGTATTTTGGAACCACAAAAATATTAGAATTTGAAAGGTATGGTGATTCACTCAAAACCCTGCATAGAAAAAATTTTAAATTTTACCATTAAGTTTTTTTACAATTTCTATTAAATTTATTCAAAAAATAAAAATAAAATCCCTGCATAATAAAAAAAATTACTATTGTTTTTACTAGTAAATATTTTTACGATCTTTGTTCATATCTAGATTAATTTAAAATTCTAAAAAAAAAATCAATACTTACGTTAAATCCTTACTTCTTCTTGCTTATGTGATTGCAAAATTTCACCTTAGGGTTTAACTCTTCTACCACTTAATAATTAAGGATTTTCATTTTGGCCATTTTATATTCAATGGGTTTGTGTACTTACTATATATATGGAATTTGACATGTAAATTAGGGGGATCACTTATTGAATTAGATTCAAACCTTGTCAGCCCTGTCTGTTCTTTTAAAAAGCGACATCTGTTTCACGATGTACCCTATGTAATATAACACACCGATGCTAGAGGTGCTTCTATTGTTACATATCACACTGGATCCTATCGTCCATGTCCAATCTGTTTATTGGTGCACCTAGTGTAATATAATGCACCAACGGGCCTCTACCAATTAACACCATCATAATTTAAAATTATTTTAAAAATTTAATTTTCATTGTCAGTGTTGAACAATTAAACGCCTAGTGTGTTTAGTATATTAAACACACTAAGGAATTTATTCAAATAACTACACTAGTTACGAGAGCTCTTTTTGGCTGAAAATTATTTGATTTATGTATAAAATATATTAATGGCTTCTGTATTGACTGGTACAGGTTGTATATTGATAAAAAAATGTCTAATAGGTTGTCAAGTAACAAGAATATTGATCAACTTAATGATAACACATCCAAAAAAGTAGAGAATGAGAGTTCTTTGTAAATTCTTTATAAAATTAATATGTTTGAACTATATGTAATTTCAACTAATATGTATTGGTTAGCTTGTGTCATGTAGAACCACAAAATGAAGAAGTTTGATAAGATTATTTCTAATATAAGTGTAGAATAACGTAAAAGCCTGATAGAAAAATTGTAAAAGGATGAATCAGGTGAATGAAAAATATTAATCAATATGAGTTTTTCTTTTCTTTTCTTTTAGAATTTTCTTTAATAATATACTTGATAATATTGGATAACATGTTTCAAATAATCCATTAATTCATATATGTTTAATGTTCAACAAGGATCAACAACGAAGGAAAAGATCGATGTTGTTCTAAGAAAATAGAAATTATAGAACATGTAAATGACGATGAATTGGTCCTTAGCTCATCTAGAGTGGTGCTGGAGGTTGGGGGGCGGGTGATTTTTACAAAACTATGAGGGATATAGTGTAATGAGCACATAGACATATTTTCCACTTATAATAAAAAAATTAATCCAATGATTCTAAGAACCAAATTATATCTAAACTACATGAAGCGTTTCCAAAGCAATGGTCAATGAGACCTGTCAGACTTGCAATAGAAAAAAATACAACAACACAAAATAATCATTCAAAAGGTAATATTCATAATTAAAATGATTTTCTAGAATTATACATATATATTATTATAAATCATTCATTTATTAATATCAATTTTGTTATATTTAGTTTTCATATATCAATATAAAATAGTTTATTACTTTTTTTCAGGAAGATTATGAAAATCCCAAAAGATCAACGAGTTGATATGTGAAACATGTCAGTAGGAATGTCCAAAAAGTGTACAAGGAGATGGTCAATGAAATGGACATAATTGCATCACGGGAGGAGGCATCTCTGCTTCAAATGTATGTAATCATGATTGACTTTGTACATAGAAACAAATAATTTAACATTAAATATTAATTTTTAAGTATTTTCTTAAAGAAAAGAAAGCAAAAATTGAACTCATTCAACACATAAAACAAGATGATAAGGAAGAAAAGGGTTGATATCAAATTTTGTGAGTAATTGTTAATATTTCCTTATAATAACCCAAGGTTTCATTTTTGTATATTTTAAGTTGTTTTACAACAACAATCCTTGAATGTCTTTAAACAAGTGCTAATGTACAAAGAAGAGTCATCTAAAGAATTGATTGACATTGGTTTAAATATGGATTATGAGTATATGTTGACATATCAAAAATTAATTGTGGAATTTGTAAGTATCTATGTTATTTTACTTCTCTGAGTTTATAATTAATAATAATAATAAAAAAAAAATAAAAAAAAAAAAAAAAAAAACAACAACAACAACAACCTTTATATTAAATCTATGATTTATAATGGGGTATAAAACTTGTAGGAAACAAAGTATGGAACTACACCAACAGAAGATTTGTTGCAACAAGACACGAGACTTGGTTTTGAAACCATATGTACAGTTCATGAATCATTTCTTGCTATGGTACATTGTTGTTCGATTTATATTGATATATATTATTTAATTCACTTTTCATTATTCTCACCAATATAGATACACTCGTTACACTTTATTTTTATGTTTGCAGATGGAAAAAGACCAATAAGATGAAAAAAATTGATGCAATCAACAATACATTTGTCCAAATAACCGAAGTCATGTAAATAGATCGAGCACTCACAACAGTTCTAGTGAAGAATGATGATCTATTTGGATATCAACGCAACTTGTTGTATTTTTTGAAATAATTGTCTGCTAAAATTAGACATTTTGTTTATTGTAATGGAAATAGTGTCTCAATTGAAAGACAAGGAGTTACCAATAAAAATCCCATTTAGTATGAAAAATGACCTCTTATTGATATATAATAAAATACATTTTAATTTATTCTATTATGTTATCCAATGTCATTGTGAAATGTTACACCACTGATTAGATATTATAATGAAGAGATGTGAAATTTGATAATATAACAAATTAATCCAAACATCATATACAAATGCACTATTCAAAATTTAATTTATATGAATATTGTTATAGTATATATGTCAATTTTTCGATGAATAAAAGATTTAAAAATCACAATAATTGCACTGTCACAAGTAAATGTTAAAAAAAAAGAGAAAATCTCATATAAAAGATCGGTGCGTCCATAGCATAAACACTCATCGGTGCATTATGTTATCTAAAATCATCGTTATGCCATTTTTTCGCATGATCAGTGCATTTTATGAAAATCACAACACCGGGGTGTTTAATTCTTCAAGCATCGATATTATTTGCAATTGACACCCCAGTGCATTGTGATTCTTAAAGCACCAGTGATTTCATAGAACTAACATCTCAGTGCTACATAATAATATTTCTAGCCTCGGTGCATTATGCAAATTAATAGCACCATCTTGTTTATATCATTAGCGCACCGGTGCTTTTATATAAACCATATGCATTGAAGCTGCGAGTTTAAATAAAAGCACCAAGTCTTCAATATTTTTTTGCATGCCCTGGTGTCGTTTCTAAAATGAATGTCCCAAGGTGTTTTATTAATATACATGGACCGTGGAAGTATACATTTAATGCGCCAATTTTCTTTGCATTCAATGCCTTGGTGCTTTTAGTTATGTATGCAACCCCGTTGCTTTTATATATGTAGTGCACCAATGTTATTTTTCCATGAAGTGCACCACTAAAAACACATATGCTAAAACCTTCGGTCACCCATATTTTTTCAGTTATGATGAAGTTCCATTATAAGCTCCACTAAAACATTCGCTACCAAAAATAGATGTTTTAGCGGATATTTTTGGACAATTTTTGCCAATTTTGTAACACTAAAAACCTTCGTTATAACCTTCGCTAGAAGGTATTTTCCTTAGATTGTTGGATTCCATGAACTGTTGATGGTAAAATAAACCCGCACAAACCCTCTAAATGTTGATACACTAATAAAATCAACATCCCTTGGCTTCCACAAATAGCTAATAGATTATTAATAAATCCACATAAAATCCTCACAAATTTTGGTTGAACCCTCGTTTTGGCCAAAAGATGAATATCCTTCGTCAGCAATGAATTCCTATGAAGTGATTCTTCCTTATGATCAACTAAGGTGGATTTTTTCACCACTAAAACTGATTCTATTAAGGTTTTTACCAACACACACCCTCCCACCCTGCCCCCCAAATAAACAAACTATACGAGCTCTTTAAATAGACTTGATAAAATAATCAAGCACAATGAAATAGTGAACTCCAATCTCTTTTTTCATCATCAAAATTCCATTGGTTATTAAAAATGCCATGGGTCATTAGAATACCATGGGCCTTCTTTTTTTACATAACTTTCGCCCAAATTACATCTAAATGATTAAATTAATTAATCCCCTTTTTAGAAACTATAGCGTATGGGAATCAAATAGGCTACTGAGTTTTTCTCCAGAATTGATCATTCAAAAAGGGACATTACATATTAGTTTGGGTATAAAAATAGAGGTATTATAATAAGGCTTATGAATCTTCCTCCTTAACCAAGAGAGATGTGACCAAGCTCACTCCCCACATTTTCTTTCAAACACTAGGTTTTTGAAAATGGCTATCCATTACATCAAGGGTTACATATGTATATAGAAGGGATGAAGGTGGCATAGTTCCCCCACCAACTTGCCTCATTAATGGTGTATGGTGGGTATAACTCCTCCTTGTGACATGATCTTGACATGGATGCTCTCATGATTATATGATCTACTCCAGTCCATGTATTTATGGGCATGAAGTAACATTAAAAGGAGTGAAGGGTAGGCCCCTCCCAATCTCCTAGACATGATTAAGCTAAGTTTCAAACTACAATCAAGAAGATTTAGTAAAGTAATTTTTCACCCTTTGTTTCTCTCAATTGGTGACCTCGTGGTTTCCAACACTTGCTCATACTAATGTAATTATCTTTTGGGGTTACAACAAAGTCTTTTCACCTCAATTTGAGAGTGCCATGTCTCCAAGCCCCTTGGAAATGCTTCATGGAAACATGGATTTCTTAATTTGAATGGATGCTTGACCTTGAATGGATGCTTGACCTATTGGTTCTACCCTAATAGGATTTTTGACCAAATCATTGGGTACACACAATGGTGGAGTTAGTTGTTGGACTAAAAGAAGTACTTACATAGCAGGAAAAGCTCTAGGCACTTAACCCTTGGAGTTTGGGACCATGTAATATAAGGTATGTGTTGTATGGATGAGCCTTTAGTTCGTGATGGAAATGCACATGTGGAGGTGCCTTGCTTTTAATTTTCTATACCTTAATTGTATGCTTATGTGGCTTTGTTTTGGGAGTGTTGGGGACCTTCTAACTACATGTTACTTCCTCATAGGATACCTTCCATTAGAGGAGGAGTGTTGGACATTCTAAGGACGTGCTAATCCCTAGATGACATTAGCTTGCATGGAGGTTTGTAATTTACTTGGGTGATGCCTAGGTTGTGACAATGATTATGTAGGTGGAGTGGACTCTAAGTAACACATGGCTTGGGGGGGGGGGGGGGGGGGTGTGGGGCGCGGGTTGATAGAATATATGTGGGATTGTAGCAAAGAAAGATGGACAAAACTTATGCAGGAACATCACTTTGGAGCCTTGATTGTGTATGGCATCATCTTCGAGCTTGACATGTGTACTCTTAGAGTGTAGCACTTCATATTTGGGGCCTTCTTATTTGTAGTAGTTTGTTTGTAACAGTTTAGGCTCGCTTTTTTATTGTTCGCTTCCCTTACCTATTATATATAGGGAAGAAGGAGAAATTTATTTATTTCACTCACTCATTTCTTTTCATCTCATGTTTAGAGATGGAGTTTTGTGGTTTCATGAAGAAACACTAGGAAAGATGTGGTGAGAAGAGTGTTTTGATTTCTCTCTATCTCTCTCTTTCTAATTTTCTATAATGTATATTATGGCTCTTGTCTTATAGGTGCTAGGGTTTCTTAGAGCATCTTCATGAATCCTAGGGTTAGGGTTTCATCCCTTGGAGACTTGGAGATTAAGTTTTTGAGATTAAATCCTAGGTGGTGCTTGTTGAAGAGGATAGAGGACATATATTACTTGGAGCCAAGCAATTGTGCTAGTAAGACACTATTTTGTGGAGGCTTTATGGTGGAGCTAGGTTTTTCATTGTTTTCTCTCGCTAGAGTTTCAAGTGATTTTTCATACTTTATCTTCATGGTTTGGTAATGTTTAACACTAATCTCATGTTTGCTTGACATAAGTGAAGGTTGATGTTTTTAAGTGATTTAACATTATATAGTAAAATAGGGAAATTTACTACTAAAAATTTGCATTATTTGGAATGATTTTATATCTGATTTTATACTTGAAAAGTGTGCCCTAAGTAGTAATCTTGCTACTGTATGTTTGGTATCCTTACTCTTGAATTTCCTAATAAATTGGGGTCGAAGTGAATTAAAATATTCTTTGTTGTTTGTTGCTATAATTTATTCAAATAAACCTTAAGGATAAATATTTGTAGATTTTGGAAAGGAATGAGGTGAAAATTTTGAAATCACATTTTTTGTTCGTTTGAGTTCTAGTGTGTCGATGACTTGCAAGACTGGCATGTGCTCTAAGAAACCACAATTTGGGGGCTTCTAACCATCAAAGTCACCCAAGGGTCGTATCCAACTTCGGCCACACCAACCCATAACATGATTGACATATTTTAGTGTCTCTTCCCAACTATTGCAAGTTTCGAGCCTTGGTTTCCATATAGAACAAAACCCTTGAACTCCAATCATGTTAGCAAGATTTAATGAAATTTTTGAATTTACATCAAATGCCTAAGATATAAAAAATTTAGTAAAAGTGTTATAGATATTTTTTGTCATCCAAACTATGATTCATTAGTTATTCTACTTTATATTATAATAATACATTTCTTTTGTCATTCAATGTTGTTGTCCATATTCTAAGATGAGTTATTGGCATATTCATTCAATATATCTATGGCAAGATTATATACTCCTTTGAATGTTTCTCGTTTGGTATACATCTTGGTAGATTCTATTACCCTTGATGTCATTTGAAATTTGTTTTCCTATTTATGTCTTTGTCCAATGACTAATTACATGATAGATGTGTCTATTTCGAAATAGAGTTTCCAAAATTTTTGTTTTTCGAATTAAAAAATTATGTGGATAGGAGAGATTTAATAAAGAGCCTATATTCTTCGTTGTTTTCATACACAAAGGAATCAGATTAAACTCTAACCCTAATCTTTGTAGTTAATCAATTTTGCTTTATTATTTTATTTCAATTATTTCAATTATTTCAACAATAGGACATATGTTCTTTATAACCATTGCAATAAAAAAATTAGGATTAAAGAAAGTAGGATAAAAATTATGATTAAAAATGTTAGAAGTTCGATTAATTATAGGAGGATACAATTTAACATAAATTATATTGGGATTATTTCCATTAACCATCCATTTAACTTATATGGTTTCCTTAGTAGTATACTTTTATGAACCAATTGTAATCTTATATGGTTGCCTTAGTAGTAGACTTCTATGAACCAATTGCAATTTTGGGAACTTGTGGGAACATCAATTGTGGTTCAATAATATCCACAAAGGAAACCGACCCAGGTACTTGATCATGTGACCTTTTACTTGTAATTCAAAACACTCAACCACTCAAGCTAACCCATTTGGATTGGGAAATTACTTATCTATATACTTTGTTTCTATGTAACACACCCTACCCTAGATACTTTGTTTCTATGAAATAAGGAAAAGTGCCCCACCCTCCCACACGTAGGCAAGGGTAATATATTCCATAGTGGTTAAGGTGATACAACAACAAATTTCAAGTCAAAACAACAATATACCCGATATGAACTCAACATGTCACTTGTGGGAATTGAACCTAGATGAAAGGTAACAATCATTTCTCCCAACCCCCTGAGACAAACCCAGTTGACAACTTGGTTATATATATATGATTTTTGGAAAACATATACATATATATGAAAGTGATAAGAATTATTTAAAAAATAAATAAAAGAAACATTGTTACTTTGATTTTCTTTTTTTTCTTTTAATAGTTCACATATAAATATTATTGAGCAACAAAGTTATTTTGATGATATTTATAAATAAGTTAACAACCAAATCAACATTCTCACTAAAATAAATGCATCTCTGTGCCACCTAGAGTAACACTAGAAAAATAGGTAATTGAGGAATACATTGATATTATGCCAAGTGGCATAGCAACATTGATGTTACCTCACCATTGTCTTTACAAACACCATTTTTATCATGTAAGAAAATATTGTAGAGCATATAATATGGCCAACAATGTCTATTCTTAATCCTTTAAGTTTCATACAAAACTAGCTTAGGTGGTTGGGTGGACTATTTATTTTCCTCCCACCTAGGTTTAACTCCCACATGTAACTCATTGGCTTGTTGTGATAAGGCTAGAAGAGTAGACACTCAATGTTATCATATAGAAATCATACACTCATATGTACGCATTAGAAGACACTCAAAGTCAGTGATCAACACATACAGAGGTGACATTTTCAAATGGAAACACCATGAAGACAAAAAAATCAAAATCTTTCCTAAGGTTCAAGTTAAAAAATTGAACCGCACGACTGCACCATTACTCGAAATTAACAGTCACACAACTATTTCTTCAATAGCCACATGGTCATGAAAAATTCCAATCAACACCTTAGGCCATGACTTGCTTAAGAAACACTCAAAATATTGATATGATTAGCTGATAAATTCAAGACTTGAGCCTCAAGAAGCCTTAAAGACAAGGAATTGGTATCTCTCATCTCATTTATGAGGTGAACCACCACATTGATGAGCCAAGGGAGGAGGAGTGTCCAAGAAACTCTATAAATGCGAGTTCTAGGGGAACTAAAAAAGAAGAAGAAACAAAGCATTGTTATGTTACCAAAATTTCTCCCTAGAATTCAAGCGTTTCATTGAGAAGAGGATTTCATCTTTAAGAGAGTATTCATACTTCTTTGAGAGAGAGAGAGGAAGCATGCAAGGAGATTGAGGAAATGAACTTCCTTGTTGAGGATTTTTTAGCATCGTTGCTCAAACAATTCTCTCCAAGTGTCTTTTTATTCATTTATTGTATCTCTTCTACATTCAACAATCAATAAAGGGAACCCTTTTCTTTTGGCATTGTTTATGTGTTTACTTCATAGTTTTTAGTTTAGGTTTATGTATGCATTATTTCCATTACTTTTAGTGCTTTTTTTACCCATGTTTGTCCACTAACAACAACCAACTGGTTGTATTTTCCTTGTAAGGAACAACCAACTCCAAGGAAGGTGTCTTTCGTACTCTATAGCAACAAACACACCACTACAAGATGGAAAATCCAGTGTTTTGCTTTATTTAATCTAAGGGTTGTTTTTGCAGGACCTTCTTTCTGCATTTTCACTCCAACGTGCTTCTATCACTTCTTTGGAATTTTTGCAGGCCCTCTTGGACATGTTTTCATTTGAGAAAGTTACCTTCTCAATTTTTTTCACTTGTTGCATGGCTTTTATCGCAGACAGATGCATGGTCCACACATCTCTGCATAGGAAAACCTGCACGGTTTACAGAGAACATAGAAATAATTGTAATTTTTCTTTCATGGGTGATTAGAAGCCTTTAGTGAATTTCCTTCACCTTTGCATATTTTTTTCCAATTAGTTCAGATTGCTTAATTGCTTTACTAATCATTATTAGTAGAGTAATTACATAGTATTTAATTTAAAAAAACTTTCATTACACACATAACTTAATTATGCAGGAAAAGTAAGTGGCCATAATCCACATATCTTTTTCAATTATTTTTGTTGTTTTTCCCAAGTCACATAGCTTAATTAGCAAAGGAGTAAGTGCCCATTATCCACACATCCTTTTTACTAACTAAAGCAATTTTATTTCATTTTTTTTGGGACTAGGACCAAGTGTTACTTAATAAAGGAAGTATCCGCTGCTTCCCTTGCATCTTTTAGACAATCATGGGCTTGCATATGAAATATTTCTTAAAGCACTTGTTTTTTCCATCTCCCTTTAGGCACACAGTGTAAAATGAAGCAAGTAAGTGGCCCACTATCCACATATTATTTATTTTCATGCAAGGAACAATCACAAATTAGTGTAAGTAGAGGATAAAGTAAAGGATCATCGCATATCCACATATTTACACACTTTGTATGTTCACTTTACCACTTTCACACACGTTGCACTCCACACACTAATCTTCTCTAAAATTTGTACAAATGGCATCCATTTTCAAGAGCCTTTGTACTTAGATTATTTTAGCTTACATTTTCACACCATAAGTGAAGAAGGACTCCTAAAAGAAACCATAACTTGAACAAACTAAATTCCCCGCAGGGGCCATAAAATAATTCATAGTTCAGGTTAGGACCATTCGGGGTAGGCATACCATAAGGCACCATGGTCATGTTACATTTTTGAAACATAGACGTTGTATTTTAGGGAATCATCCCACATAAAATACTACCTAAGCACATCAACGACTCGATTCAGAGGGGGTTCAACTTTGGTCCCAGTGCATGCGTTACTATATGTGGGCTACTTAACATGTGCAATGCTCAATATTGGCAATTGATTACCAAGAAGATAAAGACTCAACTACTCCCATGGGATGAAGGTATCTTAGTGGCGAATATTAGGGAATCCTTTCCGTATAGGTGGAGGTGTGGGAAGCACTAAAGCCTCATCCATTACCTTGGTTGATTATTTTGGCTGTTGGAAGCGTCACCAATTCTTTTGGGACATGGCCCCATTACCTATCATAAAAGATATCTCCACAAGGCCTAGTTACATTGAGAATGGTAAGGACGAATATATCTTCATAGGATCTTTTATCATATGCAAAAACAAACAAAAACCATTTTTCTTGTTTGATTGATCACATAACATAGCCTAAAGGGAAAATAACCACTTATTTTTCACTTTATTATATGTATGTGATTGTGATTTGATACATATCCCCTTTCCTTATCACAAGAAGTGACACACACACCACTTGACACCATAGGCGACCCCACAACTCCCCGTCGCTCTAGGTGCTTCCAAAACCACCCCTATTACCGGGAGGTGTACTGGGTCTCTCGCCATTTAGGCACAAATATATCACACAACCATCATTATAGGGTCATCCTTTATCGATGCAACTTTGATTGGAAACCCTCCCCCTCAAAGTACTCCTTTCACCACCCCTCAGGGGACTCCACATGCTACCCCTCAAGGGAGCCCACATACCACCCCTCCAGAGAGTCCACATCATTCCCACCAGGGAAACCCCTCTCACAATTCCTGACAAGGAAATCCTTTTCACATTGTTGTTCAAAATTGTTTATCGATGGAAAACAACACCGAAGTCCCATCTTTAGCTTCCTTAAGTCTCCTAAATTTAAGTCACTAAACCAATGACCCCATTGCACCAGGTCAAAATTGGAAATCCATGCCAACCAAGTTACCTTCAGATATACACAAATTCAAAGAGAAACAAGGGGAAGATTGAGGAAACCATGTTATGACCTTTTACCTTTGGTATTCATACAGTAGCATCACTGATGACTATGTTCGCCTACAGTTGTTCCAATTCACCCTCATAGTTCTTGCAGCAAAATGGTATATAGGAGAGTCCTTAGGTTCCCACGCAACCTTTGACTCTCTTGCCAAGTCTTTTCTCACATTTTTCCAACTCCCAATCTACTAAGACTGTAGATTGGAGCTTCTCGCCATTTCAATCAAACGCCAGCCACACATATTTTGGACCATATCCATGAATGGAAAAAACATCATAGCTTATGTAAGGTTCATATAGAAGCTAAACTCCTCCTCGACTTATTTTTGGGATCGCTCACCTCAAAAATATCAAAGGATGTGTCTTCTTCATACCCCAAAAATGAGGAAGAGGCTATCAGCAGATCTCAACAATTTGAGCTCATATACACACAATTTGGATACCTCTACCATGTCCTCTCAGATGCACCTCACCTACATTCTTTTAGATCATAGCTACTAGGAGAATCTAGTGTTGCAGATAGGTTGATTGGAACCATAGCCCAGAATCAACTTAGAAACAGTTTCCAACCATCTGGAAATGTGTATGGTGGCCAAACCACTTACTCACCATATGGTCTCGCACTTGTAGCATGACCACCATTCAACATGGGATATTACCCCAGTCAGCGTGCACCTATAAAAAATCCTACTATGAAGGTCAACCAATACCGTCCCATGTAGGGTGGCCAATACCCTCCCATGCAGGGTGGCCAATACCCTCCCATGTAGGGTTGTTAGTACCCCCTCGCACAAGGAAATCAATACCCTCCTAGGGCCGCACAAGTGGTTTCCACTTCCCAAAGAATATATGCCAACCCAAGATAAGGGAATCCCTATTTTCCTTTTCTAGCACCGCAACAAGATAACCCATCATCACAGCCTAATGTTGGGGTGAATTTCATGCAACCTTATTTCCCTCAATAGCAACAATCATTTGAACAGTTGAATATGAATAATCGACCTAATGCCACTAGGAAGAAAGGAAAGAACAAGAAAAAAGAGGAACCTGGACAAGGGGGAAAGAACCAGCGACAACCAACATGGGCACCGGTTGGCGACAACCCCAACCGGAACCAAAACTAGGGTCAGACTGATAATAACCCAAAAAATAAAAACAAGAACACTAGTCTACAAACTAACCATGCTTGTGTTATTTTTGGGGAATACGGCCATTATACCCATCATTTCTCTCAAATCCGCAAGTTGAAGAGGACGAAAGATAACATGGTGCAAGGGGGCCAAAATCAACAACTTGCAGTAATGAAGAACTCCATCCCTCACCAAGGACTGGTAAATACCCAACATGAACCCTCCCAGCAACAATATCAAAATCCTCTAAGAGGAAGTTATAACACCCTCCTCCCACATTTACTCAAGTTACCAACCTACTGGGGTAAACATGTGATGACGAGTTATGATGATATGATTAAACCTCCTATATCACCTTAAGGAAGTGGAATCGACAAACCAAAACTCGTAATGTCTTCCCTATTAGGTGTTATAGGACCCCCAAGAACTAAACCACCCTTCCAAGTGCCCAGACCCTGAATTAAACCTCTTTTTTCAGTGCCTTGATCTCCAAACTTGATTTCGATTGAAACCCTCTAGTCGCACACATGGTGCATGCAATGGAGAGACTGTAGTCTTTTTCACCTAGTTATGTGCCTGTGACCTCGATATTTAAGCCAATTTTCCAAGCTAGGATCCAGACCTCTTCCCAGAACTTAATGACACTTTCTAGAACCATGAATGAAACAAGGACAAAGCCTTCCATACAATTCTTAGACAAGATCTTGACCTAACAAGGTCTAGCCATGATAGAAATTCCATCAAACATATCATGAACATGAAATCTACAGGTCATAAATACACATCTAAACATAGGGGCCTCATACTTATTTGAGATTCATAAGTAAGCATTGATGCCTCATCACAACAACTTCATTTTCATCTATTAGGTCATATATTTGTTCACTCATTTTCTAATCAAAACATGATAAGATCCATACCTCAAGTTTTTCATAAAACATACTCATAACCAACATGTAACCAACATAAATAACAAGGATATTACAACAATAAAAATCACATATGAACCAATACATTTACACATGAAATACCAAGGATAAGGAGCTCCTATTAATGAATGCAAAAGCCAACTAGGTCTGAGACTTCCACGAACCACCTGACCATTGATTGGGATGAACCAAATCTTTCTTTCATCCAATCACCCTTGTCTCGTATTCCAAGCATGAATGTGGGACTCACAACAAAATCAATCCAAGTTTCCTTAGGCTTTACCGCAATCCCCACTCGATCACTAGGTCCTAAACAAGCATGGATGCCTCTGGGCATCTCCACCTACACAATGAAGAATTTTCATGTCTTGTAATCTTTAGGCTTTATCGTATATCTCGTTATTCACCAGTCGAGGATTCCTAGGCCTAATCGAGACTCCACCCTCCAAGCTTTATCGTATATACCACCATTCACCCTTTGGGGATTCCTAGTCTTGATCGAGGGCACACACCTCTAGGGCTTACCGTATATCTCACCATTCACCGATCAAGTATTTCTAGGCCCATCGACGTACAAAAAATATGGCTTTATTGTAATCCCACCTTCTTTGGTCCAAGGATTCCTAGACCTTGTGTTCTTCTTCAAAGACCACCTCACTTAGTTTTGAAACCATTCGATAATCCATATTAACTAAATAAAAGAGAACCCATCATACCATGACTATCTGAAATAGCAAGGCAAGGTTGAAAATAACTGTCACACCTGGAAAAACCCATGCCAATGACATCAAGAGAACCAAATACACACGTGCATGTACCATGCATGTCAAATCTAGCAAGGAAATCATACATCCAAATCGATACTTGCAAGTAATCATGTTGTAGTCGCTTGATCCTTCTCTTCCTTGCTTGATTTTTTCTTCCCTTTGCCTTCTTTTCTCTTCCTTTGTCTTTCTTGATCCAATGCTAGAGTGCTTCAAGAATGCTTTAAGTGTCTAAGAGTGTGAGAGAGAGAAAATAGAGAGAGAGCTCCAAAATTGAACTAAAAAAAGGTTACCAACTGATCCTCATAAGCCTTTTTATTAATGAGGCCTCTATTTTCTTCATTTTCCATTATTTTTCCTTCATTTTCCTCCTCATGCAAATATGTGACCTTTCACCTTCCTTTTCTCCTAATTTCCATTATTTTCATAAATAAAATGTCAATTAATGCCACTTTTCTTTTCAAATTCTTTTCCATTTCCTTTGCTAATTTCCTCTTAGCCATAATAAACCAAATGAATACCCACTATGATGTTTTTCTCAACATTCAACTTGGAATACATGTCCCATGACCTTGGTCTTATTTTTTTGCTTTTATTAACTTTGTTACGTAGATTTTTAACCAGGGTTGTTACAGAACCCTCCACCTTGGGGGAACACCGTCCTCAGTGCTCAATGAAACCTATAAACTAGTAAACCACTGAAAACAAAACGTACTGCTTATGGAGCTTTATAACCCAACTTGTTGCGGTATTTACAATGATAATTACTGAAAAAAGGACAATAATACCATTTATTGGGGCTTTATAACTCAACTCATTACATTATTTATAATAACAACCACATATACATATGCACATTTGCTTCAACCAGTAAATAATCATAATGTTCATGGAACTTTATAAATCTAGCTCGATACAGTATTTACAATAATATACACATACACATTTGCTCAACCAACAAATAAAATGATACAATACCCGCGTCAACAACAAGGGAATCTAGAGGCTCATACCTCCACCCTCAAAGTAATACAAGGATTCACCTCCTTCCTAGGAAGTCTAGAATCTACTGTCAAAGTCAAAGTTGCATCCAATGTCCAGCGCTACAATCCCACACTATATGTCCCTTCAGTGAACAATTATTAGCTCATTGTTCCAGGGCACACTCCCAATGTGCATCTGGCAATGCCAATGACCAAAACAAATCCATCTCCGACCTTCCCTTCTATGATACGCAACCCCTCAGGCAATCCAGCCACCCCCTTCCGTGTAGTCACTCACCTTCCAATTTCCCCGACATCCCATTTCCCAGGAAATCCATCCCTTGGCAAGACTTCCTTGCATCGGAAAGTCCAAAACCAAGGCATATCCCTGCCTCAAAACCATCATACTAGTCATAACATGCTCATCACAATCGATGGACACTATTGGGTACCAGTTTCCCCACAATGTCTCTGCCCTTGAATTGCTTTACCCACATATTGTTTCTTATTCCAAATTCTTTTTTAACATAGTTATCAATCAAACGGGAACTATTACCTCAAAATTGGTACTCTATCCCAAAAACCCCCAAAAAATAGTGTGAAAATGAAAAGTGTTGATGCTAGAATAAACCTTTTTTTAGGGTCAATTTTCAACATTTTTTAAAAATAGAAGTAAAATTCAATTTTTTTTGTGCAAAAAAAACATCTTGAAAACAAAAAGTGTTGATGCTGGAATAACGTCTCATTTTATTTTATTTTTCCTTTTCTTCTTTTCTTCGGGGTAAATTGTCAACATCTTTTAATAATGACGTTGAAGATAAAATATCATAACTTTGAAAAACCTTAAAATTCCAATGATAGACATAACATTAAAGATAAATATCAAAAGTCTTAAAATTTCAACGATTTTTAGGCATCATATTAAAGATAAAATATCATGTCTCTGAAAGGCCTTAAAATTCCAATGATGACATTAAAGATAAAAACTTCGTGAGAAATGGAACCATCGTCCATTCTAGAAAGGAGAATGTCAAGGAAGGGAAGGCAACTTTTTTAATTTATAAACTAACCTTACCATATTAGAATTTAATATAATTTAGATAAATAAATAATATTTTTGGACAATTATTAGCCATATAACTTTATTTGATTAAAATAAATTCTATTTGGTAACCAACTCCAAACCCATAGAATTTAAATTAAATTAAAAATCATTCACACTATATTAAAAACTATTTTTTTATATATAATCATTCCTAATAGCTAGTTATAATTAAATATATGATATTTTAATCAATAACTCTTAACAACCATTTTTAAATATTACTTTGTTTACCTTACTAACGGATTTACTAACGGCTAGTTTTCAATAGCTAACTTCGGGCAATGATGCATCCATGTTGTTTATTCCTTAAGATCGACTTATTTTTTCACATTGTCTTGATGATGAACCACATTAGTTGGTTCAAAATGTCGACCAAATCCTAATGAAATTAAAATCTATTAAAAAAAGTAATAATAATTATAAAAAAAAGACAATAAAAAGTCAATAAAATTAAAAAAATTGAAAAATAAATTCGTTTAAGAAAAAACTAAACATATATATATATATATATATATATATATATATATATATATATATATATATATGAATTAGGTCGCCCCACGGCTGCTTGTGCGGGGAGGCCAACTCTTGTAATCAGCTTCCCCGCCCAAGCGTCAGGCCCCACAGCCACTTGGGCGAGGAGGTTGATTCCTTGAATCGACCTCCCTAGCCAGGAGGCTGTTAGGCTCAACCATAGCTCCCTGCTCACCCAGAGGCCAGGCCCCGAGGCCACTTCAGTGAAGAGGTCGATTCCAAAATCAGCCTCCTCACCCAAGGGCCAAGGTTCGTAGCCACCTGGGCGAAGAGGCTGATTCCCGCAATTGGCCTCCCCTCCGAGGTAGCCCTGGTAAGGGCCGAATTCGTTTTTTTTTCTTTTTTTTATTTAATTTAATTAAATTATTTTTTTTTATTTTTATTTTTATTTTTTTATTTTATTTTTTTTTATTTTTTTTTGTTATTTTAATTATTTTAATTTTTTTTTAATTTTAATTATTTTTTATTTTTTATTTTAATAAAAAAAAATATTATTATTTTTTAATTATGTTGTCTTTTTTACTTTTATTTGTAACTTTAAAAAAATGATTTTCATATTTTATTTTTTTATTTTTTTTCTTCTGTAAATTATGTGTTTTTTTGACATTTATTCCTCATTTTTTCTTACATTTTATATTTCTTTTTGGTTTTTTGTTTAATTTTCTGTTTAAGTTTTTTTTTAGAAGTTAATTTTGTTTTTTTACATTTTTATGGGTTTTTTCTTTTTTTTTTTTTTAATTTTTTATTTGATATTTTTTTGTCATGGTTTTTTTTTACCAACATGAAAATCACTAACATTTAAAAATATATATCCACACTTAATACATTAGAAAATTTAAAGTATAAAAAATAAGATCTCTAAAGAAAAAGGGTTGATGTTGCATCAACACTTCTCAAAATCAAGATGAAAATTACTAATATTTTAAAAAACAATCATACATGATACATAAAAAAAATTAAAGTGTCAAAAATAAACCCAAAAAAATGTGTTGATGTTGCATCAACACTTTTCAAAATCAACATGAAAATCACTAACATTTAAAAAAAAGTTCATACTTGATACATAAGAAAATTTAAAGTGCTAAAAATATGCTCCAAAAAAATTTATATTATGAATCACCACTTTTCAAAATCAGGCAATTTTTTGCTACCTCAAAAAGCAAGTACTAGGTAATTTTTTTGTTTGATCGGTAACTATGTTTTTGTGGTTGTTGTTAATTCTTGCAACCAATCTCAACCACCCAAACCAGGAATTTCCATGTTTTCTTGTATCAAGCACATAATTTCCATTAGACTCAAAATGAATTGAAGTAAATTCAAATCATACCTCATTGGTGGCCCGCCAATAAGGTACACTTGCATTTATGTTCGCTTCCTGTCACAATAAGCCAAACCAACTCTTGACCAAATCATCATGTATAAACACATCACATCTTGCTAGCTAAAACACAACCATTATAGATCAAAATCATGAATCGTATGCCATCACACTACAACAAAAAAGGTCATTAGTGAGGGTAATGCATATGATGGACCTTTAAGGTTCTTCACTAATGTTGCATATGGTGACAGTCCTTAAATAAGCATTGTTGTAAGTCCATATAGTGACGATCCTTTAAGGTTTGTCACCAAAGCCATTTTCAATGACAGTTTTGGTGAGGGTTGTTTAAGGCCCATCACTAATTCTCTATTTGGTGACACTTCTAGTGATGTTCTTTTATTTTCCCTCACCAATGCTCCTATTAATTACTTTTGGTCATGGTCAAAACATGTTCATCATCATTGATCATTCCAATGGGGTTTTTATGATGTTATGTAACTATTTCTATATTTTTCGCCAAAAGATAATTATTCAAGGCCATTGTTATGGAGTCTTTTGTATTATGTGTCTAAGGCCATAGTCGTTAGAGTCAATCAATTTGTTAAGAAGTAATTAGCTTGTATCATTTTCCTCAAGTAGTGAGAATATAGTTTTCCTATGAGTCAACACATGATTGATCCTATTAGGTTTATCATCTAGCAAATTCCCTTAGATGAAGTTCCACTAGTGTGTGTAGGAACCATATTATTTAATAGATAATCAAGCTTAGTCAATTCTATGAATGAGAGAGGCTTAGCACTCCTCAACACTCCTGGCAAACCTTGACATGCTTTGGCATGTGCTAACATTCATTGGCGCCTCGCATGTCTTGGAACATATTTGTACCTAGAATATCTTTCCATGAAGAGGATGCCCAAGCACTTGTTGGCATGTCATAGCACAAGAGAGCACTCCCCTAGCATGTGTTGGCATGCCCTGTAGTCCCTAACATTCCCTAGAATGTCTTGTCATGCATTTACATACATTAGCACTTGGCACACATTGGCACTTGGCATGTATTGGAACCTATTGTTAGTGTGCCTAGCATGCCCCTTTTGAAAAAGGTAAATTCATGGCTTATTAACCCTCTTATGTGTTCATTTCCTTGAATTTTAGCTTGGTTCTCCCTCTTGTTGCCTTAACACTCCTTGACACATGTTGGCACACCGTAGAATCCTACACATCCTGGCATGTCATGACACTATTTGGCTCATGTTAGCACACTTTGGAACTCCCTAGCACATTCTGGCACTTCTTGACATGCCCTAATATTCCCTAGCATGCCTTACCACTACCTATCATACCTTGTCACTCCCTCATTGGCACGTCTAACACTTATTGTCACTCCCTATCACACCCTCATATTCATTCATTTCCATGCATCTTGACCTAGTGCTCCCTTGTGTTGTCGTAGTACTCTCTAACACTCATTGGTATGCATTGGAACTCTCTGGCACACCGTAGCACTCTTTGACATGTCCTACCACTCCATAATATGTGTAACACTCCCTCACACACATTGGCATTTGGTGTTGAGAAATGGCAACAAGAAATTTCAGTTAATTTGTCCTTGAATTAAACTGAGAATTAAAATTGAATTCTATTCTCATAGCAACTTGTAGATAGTTAATTAAGTTTAATTAACTTAATTAGCTTAGGAATTTTGAGTTGGAAGTCTTTCTGAAGTCATGTATATGTTCTCCCTAAGTTTTAGGGGTCTAGTATTAGTCTAAATTGAGTTTGAAATTAGATCACTCAGTATACTGAGTTAAGTTCAGTTAAATTAGTTCTAAATTGTTTTTGGAACTAATAGAGGACTAAAAGTCAGTTGGTGCACTAATGCATCCACTAGTGCTACTCCAATTAACTAAATATTCCCTCATCAAAAACTCATGCATGCCAATTCATAGAAAGACCCGGTTGAGACTAAAGCACAAGGACAATGTACTATCAATAGTATTATTTACTGGAGTGTAAATATCATGCATGCATCAGAGATTGATTCTATGTTTGGATTATGCAGTTTTGGAAGCATGAATTCCCTTTAAATATGGTTTATTCATCCTAGGAATTACACAAGAGATTAGGGGCTTGGAGAATTGCTGAATAAGCTTAGGATTTAGCTTGAGCTAGCTGTGAGCTAAGAGAGTTGAGCATACTTTTGCGGAACTTTTCTAGTGAGAACAAGCTTTGTATATTCACTCATATTTATGATATATGCAATACAGGTAGTGGGTTTTTGAGCAGTGGCTTTCCCCAGATAAATCTTGTGTTATGTGCCATTGATTTGTCTTCTTCTTGTTCATATTGTTTTCATCGATCTATTGGCTTCCGTTGGTTGAAAGTAGAAGTATATTCTTGTCCCGTGATTTAATACATTGCATGAGCTTATGAATCGACTGGATTTTCTACATGGTATCGAAGTTGAGAATAATATACCAGAGGAGATTTCAAAGCTTTGAGTTTTGGGTTAAAGGTGATATTTGAATTTGCAATACATACTTCAGAGTTAGTAGATGATGTTCTACGGTTTGCGGCTTCAATATTCCTTGGAAGGCAGCTTGAATTTTATAGTCTGGAGGGATAGAATGGAGGTTGTACTAGAGGATACTGGATAATGGATTAAAGGAATTCATTGATCAAGAAATTTCTAATCCAGCAGCTTCAGATGCACAGAACTTGGCCGAATGGAAGAAGTGTGCGGCGAAGGCAAAGCAGATAATCCTTGAGTGAGTTTGAGACCACATTGTCTCGAGTCTCCATGGCAAGGAAACTCCATATGCTATGTTGAAAGAATTGACGGACTTGTATCAGAATAGTAGTGACCAAAGGAAATTGGCACTAAAGGACAAAATTCAAAAAATCAAAATGGGGAAAGGCATGACTATTCCAAAATACTTGACCAAGTTCACTCAATGTTATGATGAACTTGGCAGTGTTGGAATCATGGTTGTTAAGGATGATATGGTAAGTCTTGCTCTTCTAGGACTCCCAAATAGTTCACATAGTTATCACGACTCTGTGAATGGTCGGGAGAAGCTGCTAGATTGGGAACGATTGTGGTCAAGTTTGATGCAGGAGGAGACCATGAGGAACACTAGGGATGGCTCTTCATCAAATACTGATGATGAAGAGAACTGTGCCTTAGAGATTAAGGCGAAGAAAGGAAAAGGGAAAGATTCCCATTCCAAATTGGATTCTTATCATGGAGGTAAGAAGAAAGACATTATGAAAGTTAAGTGCTTTCATTATCATGAGATGGGCCATTTTGCTACAAATTGTCCACTCAAGAAGTCCAAGAAGAAGTCCTCAGGAGGGGAGGTGGGTGAGGCTTTGGCCTCTCAATTTGAATTGGAATTTTTCCTCTTTACATGCATGGTGTCATCAATGATGGGTAGTGTATGGTACTTAGACAATGGAGCTTCATTCCACATGACTAGTGACAAAGAGTTATTCAGTGACCTGGAGGAGAAAGATCTCCAGATGCATATTGAGATGGGAGATGATGGGATGTATAGTGTTACTGGATTGTGCACGATTACTTTTGAGAGGGAGGATGGGGCTCCACTCACCTTGAAGAATGTTATGTATGTGTCAGGGCTGAAGAATAACTTGGTATCCATTTCCATGCTTGAGGATAGAGGCTATGATGTGATCTTCTCGAAAGGAAAAGCGTTCCTTCGACACATAGCCACGAGTCATGTAAAGAAAATAGGGATTCGGGTGAAGAATCTATATACACTGGAGGTAGAGGAGTGTGTTGCTTTGAGAACAAAAGAAAAAAGGGTGCAGAGCCAAGACGTTGGTGAGTTGTGGCACAGGGGATTAGGCCACTTGCATCACGGGGCTTTGAAGATATTGTAGCAGATCTCTACCAGTCTTCCCAAAGGTACACTTGAGCAACTTGATACATGCAAGGGGTGTACTTTTGGAAAATACACCAAGTCTTCCTTTCACGGCAGAGACAGTCGAGCAGAGGGTATTCTAGAGTGAGTCCATTCACATGTGTGTGGACCATTCTCGATAGTATCCTTGTCCAAACACAAGTATTATGTTATGTTTGTTGATGACTATTCTCGTAAATGTTGGATATTTTTCATGCAGAAATAGGATCAAAATTTCACAAAGTTTTGTGAGTTTAAAGCATTGGTGGAGATAGAGTCAGGCAAAAAGGTTAAATATCTACAGATTGATAACAGTGGTGAGTATGTCTCAAACAATTTTAAGAACTTATGTGCAATGGAATGGATTAAACGGGAGTTGACGACACCCTATAACTCTCAACAGAATGGGGTGGACGAGAGGAAGAATAGAAGCATAGTAGGGGTAGCAAGGGTGATGTTGCATGATCAGAGCCTACCACTACACTTGTGGGCTGAGACATGCAACACAATGGTTTATGTTTAGAACCGTAGCTCACATCAGATACTTGAGATGAAGACACCAGAGGAGGCTTATTCTGGTAAGAGGCTAGATGTTGGTCACTTCAGGATTTTTAGTTCATCGATATATTTCCATGTGACCAAAGATGCATGGAAGAAGCTTGAGTCAACAACAGAGTTGGGGATATTTTTTGGGTACACTTATACACCTCACAACTATCGGGTGTACTTTCCTACCAACAAGATGACAGTGGTTTGCATAGATGTCAAATTTGATGTGGAGAAGGCCATGATAGTTTCCCTTGAGAGGGATATTGAGCTACATGCAGATGAGGAGCTTTTAGCTCCTAAGGTTGAGGATCCTTAGATTGATGTGGAGCAGTCACATGCAGAGGATCTGGGAGTGGAGACATCCACTCAGGCAGAGTCTTTCAGAGAGGGAAGAAAGTGCACCAGAGAAGCTGACAGTTTGTTGGATGATGCATGGGAGAATGTGGGAGCATCCACTTCTCATCACATGCAGAGGAGGTCACCTGAGAGGTACATTGGATACATGGATCTTATGGGTGAATGTGTTGTGACAGAGCCATATTCCTTTAAGGAAGCAATGCAGTAGCCAGTTTGGGTTGATGCCATGATGGAGGATTATGACTCCATACTTTGTAACAGTGTTTGAGATGTGGTCCCGAGACCGGAGGACAAGTCAGTGGTGAGCTCCCATATGCCTTACAAGGTAAAGAAAGCTACACATAGTAGTGTGGAGAAGCATAAGGCTATATTTTTGGCCCATGGCTTTTCACAGGTAGAGGGGATTGACTATGATGAGACCTTTTTCTCCTGTTGCAAGGTACTCATCGACCATATCTATATTGGCACTATTAGCATAGATGGGTTGGAAGATACATCAGATGGATGTGAAGACAACCTTCCTTAATGGCATGATTGAAGAAGAGGTATACATAGAGCATCCTGAAGGTTTTGAGACCTTTGACCATGATTTTCATGTGTGCCGGCTCAAGAGAGCATTGTATGGGCTAAAGCAAGCACCCCATGCTTGATACACCAAGATAGATAACTACTTCACCGGGTTGGGCTTCACGAAGAGTGAAGCGGATGTGAATCTATATCACATAGTGGTGGAAGGTAAATTGTTGATCATTGTACTTTATGTTGATTATCTCATATTGATAGGTGATGATTAGTTGATCAAGTCTTGCAAGGAAGACCTTGCAAGAGAGTTTGATATGAAGGACATGGGGCTCATGCATTACTTTCTTGGCATGGAGGTATGGCAGGGAGATGGGGAGTTGTTTGTGTCTCAGGGAAAGTATGCCAATGAGATACTCAGAGATTCTGCATGGAGAGTAGCAAACCCATGGAGACTCCTCTAGCAAGTAATTGTAGGAAGGAGGATGGGGGAAGTAGTGGAAGCTATTGTTTATAGGCAGCTTGTGGGTCCACTCATGAACGTGGTGAGCACACAACCGGATATGTGCTATGCAGTTAACTAGCTTAGTCAAACCATGGTTAGGCCTACCAAGATGCATTGGAAGACGATGAAGCATGTGTTGAGATACCTCAGTGGAACTTCTCAATGTTGATTACAGTACAGACGAATAGAGGGAGTGAACTGCTTCAAGGCTTCACCGATGCAGATTGGGCAGGAAGTCCATTAGATAGGAAAAGCACATCAGGAGGGATCTTAAGTACTGGGTCAGTGGCATTTTCTTGGTATAGCAGGAAACATAGATCAGTTGTACTCAGTTTGGCAGAGGCAGAGTACATGGCTGCGAGTAAGGCAGCATGTGAGGCCATATTGATGAGGAAGATCCTGGTTGGTTTGTTTGGTTAGCAGATGGATCCAACTTTGATTTACTGCGATAATCAGAGTTTTATCAAACTCTATGAAAATCCAGTTTTTCATGATTGGTCCAAGCATTTTGATATCCGATATCATCATCTTAGAGATTGTGTATTGAGGCGGATTATGTTGTTAGAGTACATTCTACGGAGGAGCAAGATGCTGAGATTTTGACAAAGGCATTGTCAAGATGTAAATTCGAGTTTCACATAGACAAGATTGGGGTAGTTGATAATACCTTTCTTGTTGAGAAGGAGTGTTGAGAAATGGAAACAAGAAATTCCATTTTAATTTGTACTTGAATTAAACTGAGAATTAAAATTGAATTCTATTCACATAGAAAATTGTAAATAGTTAATTAAGTTTAATTAACTTAATTAGCTTAGGAATATCGAGTTGGAAGTCTTTATGAAGTCATGTATATGTTCTCCCTAAGTTTTAGGGGTCCAATATGAGTTTAAATTGAGTTGGAAATTAGATCACTCAGTTTACTGAGTTAAGTTAAGTTAAATTAGTTATAAATTGTTTTTGGAACTAATAGAGGACTTATAGTTAGTTGGTGCAGTAATGCATCCACTAGTGCTACTCCAGTTAACTAAAGATTCACTCATCAGAAACTCATGCATGTCAGTTCAGAGAAAGACCCAGTTGAGACTAGAGTGAAGGGACAGTGTACTATCAGCAATATTATTTACTAGAGTGTAAATATCATGCATGCATCACAGATTGATCCTATGTTTGGATTGTGCAGTTTTGGAAGCATGAATTCCATTTAAATACAGGCTATTCATCCTAGGAATTACACAAGAGATTAGGGGCTTGGAGAGATGCTGAATAGGCTAAGGATTTAGCTTGAGTTAGCTTGTGAGCTGAGAGAGTTGAGCATACTTGTGCGGAAATTTCTAGTGAGAACAAGCTTTGTATCTTCACTCATATTTATAATATATGCAATACAAATAGCATGGTTTTGAGCAGTGGATTTCCCTAGATACATCTTGTTTTATGTGCCATTGATTTGTATTCTTCTTGTTCATATTTTTTCATCGAACTATTGGTGTCCATTGGTTGAAAGTAGAATTAGATTCTTATCATATGCTTTAGTACATTGCATGAGCTTGTGAATCTTCAGGATTTTCTACACTTGGCAAGTCTTAGCATGTTTGGAATTTGTTGAGATGCCTTGGTATGTTTTGGCATGTATTAGCATGGTTTTTCATGGTTTAAGATTAAATTTATTTTATATCAATTATTAGAAGGTAGGAGAGAAGTAACAAAGGAAGATTTTGCACTTAGAATGCACTAACACTTGTGGCTTGGCACGTATTGGCACCTACGCTACTGAAAAAATTCCTTTAGGGGTGGTTTGTCTTGTGGCAATCTTGTCAAAATCACCTCTAAAAGTGCTTTTAGGAATTTAGAGGTAGTTTTTGAAACACCCCCCCCCCCCCCCCCCCAAAATTCATGAAAAATTGAGATTTTTCAGGGAGTTTTCTAACAACGGCCGCTAAAAGTGTTTTCTCATGATTTTTGGAGGGGGTTTTTAATGTTTTTCCCCTAAATATATTTTTCATGGCGATTTTTTGAAATCGCCCCCCTCCCCAGGATAGTCATGAAAATTGACCTTGGGGGGTTTCTATCAACCACCTCTAAAATTGTTTCCTCATAGTTTTTGTTTTTTGTGGGGGGGTTTAAATGACTGCACAAAAATGCATTTTTCATGGTAGTTTTTTAACAACCACCCTAAAATTCATGAGAATTTATCTTTTGGAGGTGGTTTTTGAAACCTCCCCTAAAAACTTCATGATAATTGGACATTTGGAGGCAGTCATTTAACAACTGCATCTAAAATTTCAATTCTCATGACTTCGAGGGGGTTTTCCAAAACCAACTCCAAAAATTCAATTCTTATGACTTTGAAGGGGGGTTGTTTGACAATCCCCCTTAAAATTCATTACAAAGTAACTTTTGGAGGCAGTTTCGGACGACCCCCCACCCCCAAAGTCATTAGAATTGAACTTTTAGAGGTGGTTGTATGACCACCTCCAAATGTTCAATTCTCATGAATTTCGAGGGAGGGGGATATTTTGGTGTATTAAATGGAGCAAGAAGAGATAAGGATAGCATGGATGGATAGAAGAGAGAGGTTTTAGCATGGTTTACTAAGATCTATAATCCTAACATTAAGAAATGAGAAGAGGCCTTAGGACCTCATGGCATATTGGATAGTTGGGCTAGAAGGAAGGCAACAAGAGAAATCGATAGAGGAACCCCCAATAGTTGTGATGAGGGAATTAGGGACCTCATTAACAAAACTTGTAAGTCCTTAACCCATAAACACTAAATTACCTATCCCCTTAGGCCCCCAAACCATAATCGCTTAACCCATACATTCATAACCCATTAATCCCTTAATCCCTTAAACCCTAAGCCACTAACCCCTTAATCCCTAACCCCTAACTTAGAATCCTTGAAGCACCCTTAAAAGTCATGAAAATGTAGCTTTTGGAGGTAGTTTTGGATAACCTGCCCCCTGCCCAAAGTCATTAGAATTAAATTTTTAGAGGCGATTGTTAAATTATTTCCTCCAAATGTTCTATTCTCGTGAATTTTGGGGTAGGGGGATATTTTAGTGTATTGAATAGGGAAAGGGAATATAAGGGTAGCATGGATGGTATAGGTGATAGGTTTGAGCATGGTTTAATGAGATCTATAATCCCAGAATTAGAGAATGAGAAGGGGCCTTAGGAACTCATGGCATATGGGATAGGATACCTAAAGGGAAGGAAACAAAATTAGTTGATAGGGGAATCCCCAATAGTTGTGATGAGTGGATTAGGAGCCTCATTATCATAAACCATAATCCATTAACCCATAACCACTAAATTGTGTATCCTGTTAAGCTCAAAGCCATAATCCCTTAACCCCTGCACTCATAACTCATAACCCATTAACCCCTTGATCTCTTAAACCCTAAGTCACTCACCCCTTAACCCTAACTCCTACTTTAGAATTCTTGAACACCCTAAGCCCTAACCCCTTATACTCTTAAACCCTAGCCTTTAAACCTTAACCCCTAACCCCTAAACCCCCAAACCCTTAACCTGCTAACACCTAAATCCAATAACCCTTAAGCACTTAACTCGTAAATCCCCTAACCTCAGAGCCCTTGGTGCTTAACCCTTAACCTCTAAAGCCCTTAACCACTAAGCCATTAACATCTAACCCCTAAACCCCCTAGACCTTAAACCCCTAGCCCTCAACCCCCTAATCCCTTACCCCTGACTCTGAAACACTTAAACCCCTCAACTCCTAGAACCCCCAAGCCTTTTTCCCAAACAATAGGTGCTCCAACACTAATCTTCTTGGTCATATTAGGTTTTGGTCCACTAACCCCTCTAAATACAACCTCCAAGCACTACTAGGGTCTAAGGAAAAGAGCCACAAGGTCCCCAAATATGATCTACATTTTATGGACAGTCACATTTCCCCCAAATATCCTCCACATATTTGCTTTCAAATGGAAACAATATGTTCTTTTAAAGTCCACAAGTTCAAAGGAATAAAGTAAGGTTCATCTCCATGCACAACCCAAACTTAATTCATGTCCAATCAAAAGAAAAAATAGGATATAAGGATGTCTCTTTAATTGTCATCATCATTTAACACTGGTCGATCTCTTACCCAACGTATGGGTAATAGTCCCATACAAGTCTACAATCTTTCTCAAAGGTTATGTCCACAACATTCAAATTCCCTTAGTTTGCTCCAAGTATATTTGAAACTAACACAAGCAGTCCTCTACTACATGAATGGTGCAATATTCGAGCTATCCATATCTAGATTCATCCCCTTTTGACCCCATTTTTTGTTCCTTCAATATAAATCTGACCAAGGTCATCTTACAATTGGATCTCCCTTTTGCATCTTGTGAGAATACCTCCTCGTTCTTTAGAAATGGATTTATTATAAACAAAATTATGCAAATATTCTCAACATATGTGGGGCTATAAGATACATTAAGAGGAGAAAACATAGGTCAAACTCAACCTTGTTTTCAAACATAGGTCAAACATATATAAAAAATTAAATAGTCTACACATGTAATTCTTACATTGTTGGATGGTTTTGGATTAAATCCACCATTTTATTTACCCACCTCCATGCTAGTTTTTCATTCCATTAATTATTCAACAACTGCTTTCAATTTTCCAAGTTCATTGTCATTTTCTCCCAATTTATATTTTGCATCATGTGGTTGAAAATTTGGGAACCCCTAAAAGTTGTGATAAGCAGATTAGGGGCTCCCTTATCACAACCCATAAACCATAATGCATTTAAGCCCTTAGCCAAGGGGGGCCAAGGGTGTAGTTGTAGGGGCATTGCAACCAAATTTGGGGGTTCATAACATTAGGAGAAGTTGAATGGTATGACAAGAAAGGTAGGAGGGTTATCTTTTTGTGTATTAAATGCAGCAAGGGGAGGTCCAAGTATGGTTTAGTAGGATCTATAATCCTAGCATTAGAGAATGAGAAGGTGGCTTAAGACCTAATTTCATATGGGCTAACAGGCTTAGAGTGAAGGAAATGAGAGAAATTGATATGGGAACCCCCAATAGTGGTGATAAGGGGATTAGTGGCTCCATTATCAAAACCCATAAGCCCTTAACCCACAACCACTAAATTCCCTATCCCCTTAAAACCCAAGCCATAACCCGTTAACATGTAAACTCATAACTCATAACCCATTAAACGTTAAACCACTAACCCCTTAACTAAAATCCATGAACCCCCTAAGCCCTAAGACATTATCCTCTTAACTTCTGACCCTTAACTCCTAACCCCCACTAGTACATATGGGCGGAAAATATGATGTTGTACTCTAATAGTTCAGTCATATCGGATTTTACTTGAAAATAGTTTTTGATTTAAAAAAACCCAACATTGTTCAAATATTTGACAAACACAATTATTGTTAGATATTTGATGATATGTTAGTCTTATATTTGATGATACTTTTGTTCATCACATATTTGATGACAATTTAATGTTAGTCAGATATCCAAAGTTTGACCATGTCAATTATCTATTTATTGGAATACTGGCATTTGACAAAGTCAATATTTTTCTGGTTGGACAATATCTCTCTACTCAACAACCTTTGAAAGTCCAACAAAATGGCTATTCTTTGGTCGTAATACAAAAATATTTTATTTTCTTAATTGCATTACAAATAGCTAAACACTAATGAGGTTTATATTTTAAGATAATCATCACTAAAAGTTTGGTAAGGAAAAATGTCACATGACATTCCTCCAAGAGGACAAGGAGATGTGAGATCTACATTGGAGGCTTTTGGTGATTTCCTTCCCTTGTTTCATCTATGTTTATCATCCTTAAGCCATCATTGAATTTAAAATTACTCAAAAGAGAATTTCAATGTCCGAAGTTTGAACATGCAAAAAAATGATTTTGTTTCCAACCCATTTTTTTATAGTTGAACATCATGCATCATTGAGTGAACTCATCACGCTTCTGATTGGATGGGACCTACGTATGAACACCTTAATAAAAATAAAGGCATATTATGTATTAAGTCTTGGTTGGACCAACATATAGCACAACAATTTTCATCTCAATTTGGTAATGACAGAATGGATATTGGATTCTTCCCGCTACTGACATTTGTCTTGGAATTCCCAACTAACAAACAAAACATCCTCACATGCTAGCTAAAGAATAGTGAGTAAAGGAGTTGCACTTAGAAATGAATTGAGCATAGAAGCAATAGAGAAATCAAATAAGAGTCTTCATATGTATCCAAGGTACTTTGAGGCAAGCAATAGCGTTTTCCTTAACATTGTATTGGCATTCATCCATTTGTGTAACTATAACATTAGGCTATATCATATATGTAGTGCATATAGAAACTAGGGCCAACAAGTTTCTCATGATCCATGAAGCTACCAATGATCAAGTTTGAGGCATTAACATTTAATTCATGCTTTTTATGGTGTACAACATTGCCCAACATATTATAGTTGACCCATACACGGAAGCTAAGGTCAGTATATGATTGAAATTAGTGCTTATTAGGGTTAGGATTTTATATAATTAAGAAACTTGGTCAAAACCATAGAGGTGGTTTTCCACATTGGAAAAACAACCTACCTTTCATCACTAATTTTTACCACACCTACAATGCATATACACGTCCTAATGGAGAAAATATGACTACTAATAAACCATCAAAACCTAGATTAGAGCATCTGAAACCAGTTTGATATGTTTTAAGAAAACCCTAAGTCATTAATCCCAACTTCCAAATTTATTTGTAATGTTTCCAAGGTTTCAACTAGAATATGCAAGTAAATTTATACATATGAAAAAAAACAAGTATTTTACCCCATTCTCATATTCGAACCTTGAGAACTGGGTTAACATAGTAACTACCCCAGTTATTGGTATAGTTAAGGTGGGGCTTGTTACAAATGCATCATAATAATAAAAAATCATTGTGATTTAAATTCCTTGAGAAGTTGTATAAGGTTAGAAAAATGGCACAAGAAAAAATCAAACAAGTTAAGGGAAAAATAACAAATCAAATAATATTCTTAAGCTTATACAATAAGTTGTATAAGGTTGAACAAATGACACAAGAAAAAATCAAGAAAATTAAGGGCAAAATGACAAGGAAAGTAATCTACTTAAGCTTGTAATTTTCAACAAAGGATAGATTTCAACACTTGCAGTTATTTTCAAATTCTCAATGTTGCATATACAATTTCGCAGTTTGAAATGGACTCCATCAATTCAATCAAAGTTACAAATGAACTCAATCCATAGTTAATAAGAATACTAAAATTCAAAATTGAGAACTTCCCATCCCTTGTTCCTCTCGAAGAAGAGTTGTTAATATCATAATCAATGGTTAGGATAGTATTTTCCCAAGTCATTTCTCTCAATCATTGATCAATTCAATGTCACTACTCTTCTAACATATAAAAGTGTTAATTGCATTTTCTAAATACTCGCATTGATTACTTCTATGCTTAAGCTTGAATATCAACCAAAATTGATTGTGGGCACACAAAATAATATCCTTCTCCTAATTCTTCTCCATTGGGCATGACAAAGTTTGGTTCAGTGTTTGTTATGTAACCCTTTGAAAACTTGACTTGACCATTAAAAAATGTAGGTAAATGTTTTTTTCCCTCCAATCCTATATTTGAAGGTAGTAATTGCAGTTGACCCTACCAATAACAAATTCTTGTGAGATTACACAGAATAAGAAGATAATATTAAACAAGAAAATGAACAAGAATAGAACTTACGTGTGTTATTGTGTCACCAATTAGATCATGAATATGTTTTCCTAAAGTCAATGGAGTTTGTTTTGGTGATGCATAACTGGGACTCAGGAAACTATGCTAAAAAGTATGTAGTTTGCATGAGATACCATGAAATCAGAAGATGAAGGGTTAAGCTACAAAAACAATGTTCAATAATTATACATCCTACAATAATACAATCATGTTCATATTGGCATTGTGGCATACTTTAAAAAGTAAATAGTCTACACATGTAATTCTTACATTGTTGGCCAATTTTGGGTCAACTCCACCATTTTATTTTCCCACCTTTGTGGTTGCTTTCCATTCCATTAATTATTCAAGGTTTCTTTCAATCTTCCAAGTTCCTTGTCTTTTTCTCTCAATTTCTCTTATGTATTATGCAATTGCTTCTTATAAGCACACTCTTTTCTAAACAATTCAGTTGGAATGACTCCAAACCCAACCCTACATACATGACTCCTCCTCTCATGCCCAAAAACTATTGCAATGGCATCTTCCTTTGTTTCATATGCAGGAGACACTAAATCATTGTGTACTCGTTCAATTTGTTTCTTTCAAATATTTTATAGTAGGTAAATTGGGTATTATGGAATTGAGAGTGATGTGTGGGGGGGTGGGCAAGGAGAGGGGCCATATGACCTTCCATCTTCACATGGTTGGCCTTGTTCAATAGAGAATATACTATTCTTGAAACCAAGAGAAGCTTGTTTAGGGTTATACCATTTTCTCTTATTTTAAATTTGGTTTGTCTAAAAATTTTCGAGGTTGGATATTTACCAATTAGTGGAAATTATGCTTTAATTTGATCCTTCACAGAGTGACTCGTGAATGGGGCCAACATTGAAATATTTTCATTTTGTGCTTGTATGCACTAAAATTGGACATGATTATAGTAGATGCATGTGTTGAAGGTATGGGAGGGTTTTGACACTCAAGTACGACTCTTAAACAATTGATGAGTCATGTTTTTCATGGAAGCCTTAGCTAAGGCACTCTGTGGTTGGGTAAAGGCTTACAGGATGACTACCTTGTAGGATGTTGTTCCCAATAATAATCTTACACCAAAATTGACCACCCCTCGAGAGATCTTAGATAAAAAAAATCCCCAAAGAGAATGGCCAGTGAAGGGAAATTTAGATGAGGAGGTAAGGAAGGACTTAAGGAAGAAAAACATTATTCTTTAGTTGCAAAGATCCTTGGGAATGATGCCATTGATGTTAGTCAAAGGGAAGATTAATCTTATAGAAGTGTAGAATGACAATAGTGAAGAGGAGGAAGAAGAAGCACAGGTTTAGAAAAGGAAGCCTATAGATTCTGAGCCACCTCAGAAAGAAGGGACAAACACAAGTATCGCTACATTCATAGGCATTCCCACATTCTATACTTTCAGGATGAGGAGGACAGTGCAGAGGAAGCATGTGGTTATCCTAATCAATGGTGGGGCCACCCATAATTTCATTTGCACTTCATTTGTGGAAAAATAAAAAATCCCACCGAAAAAAATTGAGGGTTTCATGGTGGAGGTGCATGAAAAGCACAACATGGAGTGCACTAATAGGATACCACAGTTACAAGTGCATCTTTGGAATTATATAGTGACTGATGATTTCTATGTTATAGATGTACCACATTCTGATGTTGTATTAGGAGCGTAGTGGTTGTGTGCAATTGAATAACACTATATGAACTACAAGATGTTGGAAATGAGGTTTAATGAATCATATGGAAAAAGGGTGGTCCAATGACATAATTCATATGCAAACAAGAAGGAGAAGATCCTACAAGAAAGCCAAAATAAAAAATGGTCAAACAGGGGTCAATGGTACAAGAAGTATTCTTTGGGAAGAATAACTAATAGGGAAAATGTGCATTCTAGAGAAGTTCAACCATTACAGATTTCTAGGGAGGTATAAAGAGAGGATCTAGGAAAATAGGGAGAGGAGATGGGGGTTTAATGGACCCAAAGTGTAGCAAATCACGGGGAAGGAATAGTGTTATGAAACCAGCTCAAGAAAATATAGAAAAGATAGATCAACACCTTAGAATTCAGCCTCTTCGAGGGGGAAACCTCCTTTACATTACATAAATGAACAATTCTTGGATGATTCAAATGACAAAACCTCATTTCTATATATAGGAGTCTAAGGAGTCACAATATAATCCAGCCGACCTAATAATAATAATATAAAGCCACAAAAATAACAATAGAGGGATTCTATGGGGCATAGTAATAACAATATTGGGGCAATAGGGGCACAACAATATTAATAAGAGGTATAACTACAATAGTAATGGGGTAATCACTAGTATTATAGGGACCCAACATGCCCCTCGCCTTCAAAAAAGTGTTGTCATCAACGCTTGAGTAGTTCTGGATACTTCTGCATAAAATTCTCATCCTCCCATGTGGAATCTTTAGCTCATAAGTTCTTCCACTTGATAAGATACTCTGAAATTGATCGATTTCGTAGCTGTCGAGTTCTTGTTTCTATGATTGCTTCCGATTCCAATATAATTATGCCTTCCTCGTCAAGTTCTGGTAATATTGTTTGAACTGGGAGCTTGTCGCCTATAACCTTCTTTAAACATGAAACATGGAAAACTGAGTGCAATCGAGAAGCTGCGGAAGCTCCAATTTGTATTCCATAGTACCAATCTTTTGCAACACCTTGTACAGACCATAATACTTTGGTGATAATTTATTATCCTTCTTAGCTTGCTTGAGGGACATTTGCTTATATGGTTGTAGCCGTAGAAATACCCAATCACCTACATCAAAACTTCTTTCACTGCGATGTTGATATGCATGTTGTTTCATTCTATTATGTGCCAACACGAGGTTATCCTTTAAGAGTTGGAGGACTTGTTGTTGATGTTCGATGTGATGTTCCACTGCCAGAAACTTAGAATTTTCTCTTAAATATGATGTGATGGATGGTGGTTGATACCCATAAAGTGCCATAAATGGGGTCATTTTTGTTGCTGTATGGAAGGAAGTGTTATACCACCATTCAGCCAGAGGCAACCATTTGACCCATTATGTCTGTTTATTAGATACAAAGCAACGAAGATATCCTTCCAAACATTTGTTTACTATCTCAGTTTGCCCATCAGATTGAGGATGATAAGATGAGCTATGAGCTAACTGAGTACCAAGACAAGAAAATAATTCTATCCAAAAATTTCCAGTGAAAATAGGATCTCTGTCACTTACAATAATCTTTGGGTTTCCATGTAGCTTTTGAATTGTTTCCATAAATGTAGTAGAAACTGTACTGGCTTTAAATGGATGTGATAATGCACAAAAGTGTGCATACTTGGTAAGTCTGTCAACTACCACCATGATGACACTCTTTCCCTCATACTTGGGTAAACCTGTGATAAAATCCATTGAAACCTCCTCCCAACGTTGGCTTGGAATGGATAAAGGTTGTAATAGACCCGGTGTCTTAATTGTTTCAACTTTATTTTGCTAGCAAACCAAACATTCCGCCACAAACTTTTGAATATCTGATTTAAGGCCATCCCAAAAAAATTCCTTCTTAACCCTGTGGTAAGTTTTTAAAAATCCTGAGTGCCCTCCTAAGGGAGAAGTGTGCAATTCCATAAGAATCTTTTGTTTTAGCTGGGAATTCTTACAGAGGTATAAGAGATCTTTGTACAATAACAAATCATTTTGCCAGTTAAATGTATCAGACGTACTGGAATCTTGTTGTAGATTTCAAATAAGTGCCCACACTTCTTCATCATTCTTCCATTCCTCCCTTGCTTCATTTATCCAATCTGGTTGGATAATAGAAATGGCGCACAACAATGCTTTCACATCCTCATCCTTTCTTGAGAGTGCATCTGCCACCACATTTTGCTTCCCTTTTTTGTAGATGATTTCAAAGTCATAATCCAACATCTTTGTGACCCACTTTTGTTGCTCTTCAGAGGATAATCTTTGTTCTAAAAAGTATTTAAGGATATCATGATCCGTTTTTACCTTGAAGTGTCTTCCCATTAGGTAGGGTCGCCATTTCTTAAGTGCATGGAGTATTGCCAACATTTCCTTCTCATAAATAGCTTTGCTTAAAAACTTTCCCTTGATTGGATGACTTTCAAAAGCAATGGGTCTTTCATCTTGCATTAGAACAGCACCAATTCCATTTCCTGAAGCATCACATTCCACAATAAAGGTTTTTGTGAAGTCCAGTGTAGCTAAGACCGGTGCTTGGCACATTGCCTCTTTAAGATGTTCAAAGGCCTTTGTTGCTTCTGGAGTCCATGAAAATGCATCTTTCTTCAATAATGTTGTTAGAGGTGCTGCTATTCTCCCATAATTCTTAACAAACTTGCGATAATACTCTGTCAACCCAAGAAATCCTTGCAGATGCTTTATGGATGTGGGGATTTTCCATTCCTTAATGGCTTTAATTTTGCTAGGGTCTACCTTAACTCCTTCATGAGATACAATATGACCCAAATATTCCACCTCCTGGACTCCAAAGAAACATTTGGATCATTTTGCATATAATTGTTTCTCCTCCCATAGTTGTAGCACCCTGTCAACATGTTCAACATGATCCTTCCAAGACTTGCTGTAGATTAGTATATCATCAAAAAATACTAACACAAATTTTCTAAGGAATGGTTTGAAAATTGAATTCATCAAACCTTGAAATGTTGAAGGTGCATTGGTAAGGCCAAAAGACATGACCAAAAATTCATAATGACCCTCATGAGTTCTAAATGCTATTTTCGGAATGTCTTCAATCTTCATTCTGATTTGATGATATCCTGAACGAAGATCCAACTTGGTGAAGTAAATTGATCCATGCAATTCATCTAGTAATTCATCAATGACAGGAATGGGGAACTTATCTTTAATAGTGAGCTTGTTGAGCTCCCTATAATCCGGACACATGCGCCATGATCCATCCTTCTTGTGCACCAATACTACTGGAGCAGAGAAAGAACTTTGACTTGGTTGAATTATACCAGCCTCTAGCATTTCTGCAACCATACGTTCTATTTCACTCTTTTGGACATAGGGATATCTGTACGTCTTGATGTTTAGAGGAACACTTCCTGGAATCAGATGAATAGTATGATCATGATCACACATAGGTGGGAGACCTTTGGGAGTCTCAAATACCTTAGAATGATTGTCCAGGACTTTTTGGAGATCTGGAGAAATAGATGATTTCGATGTGGAAACATCTAGTGAACATAATTGTGCAATTACACCTCTTTGCTCCTTTTTTAGAAGCTTTGTCATACCATTAGAGATGATTATTTTTCCTGGTTTCCCTGCAATACCCCTTAATTTAACTTCCTTTCCTTCCATAGAAAATTTGATGAAAAGTTCTTGAAAATTAAAAGTTATTGTACCCAAGGATTGTAGCCATTGGACTCCTAGTACAACATCAGCACCTCCCATTGGAATGGAAAGCATTGGGCTAATCAATACATATTCTCCCATGGATAGCTTGATATTATGGCACTTTCCAGAGCAATTTATTGTTCCTCCATTTGCAATCATCACTTGACACTCTGGTGCTGGATATAGGAAGCAATTCAATTCTTTTGCTACCCTACAATGAATAAAATTGTGGGTGCTTCCTGAATCAATCAACACTATTACCTTTTTCTTCTTGATTTGTCCTTCTATCTTGATGGTTTGAGGAGTGGTAATTCTCGCCAATGCATTACAAGATATGGTCGGATTTATTTGTTCTTCATCTAGGCTTTGTTCCTGGAGTATATCCTCTTCTTTTGACCTTTCTTGCTCCTTTTCTTCTTCCTCTTCACAATCTATGTAGAATAATTTCTTCTCAGCACACTTATGACCTTTAGTGTATTTGCTATCACAACTGTAACAAAGCCCTTTTGCTCTTTTTTCTTCCAATTGTTATGGTGTCAACCATATAGGTTGTGGAAGACTAGGGGCAACAACATTTCTGTCTTTATAGTTGTGAGTGGTATGCTTCCTGGTTGCCATAATTTTGCTTTCCATTTTTCTTGCTAACCTGAATGCCTTCTCTAATGAATCAGGTTCCCAAAGGCAAACATCATGTTGGATATTATCCTTTAAAGACCCTATGAACACATCAATCCTATGCTCTTCTGGAATATCTTTTACCCTTATGTTCAATTTTTGGAACTCCTCAATGTGCTCCATTATTGAACCCTTTTGTTTGAGACTTATCAATTGGCTAAAAAAAGTGTTTTTTTTGTATCCTCATAATGTGCTATCAATTCTTCTGTAAAAATTGCCCAAGCGATAAATTGTTTACGAGAGCAAAGCCATTGATACCATACAAACTGATTTGGTTCCAAATATAAAGTTTCCATACGTACCTTTTGTGTGTTTTGCACATTATTGAGATCGAAGAACTGCTCCATCTGTAATATCCATGTTGCGGGATCCTTGCTATCAAACTTCCTCATATCAATTTTTGGAATATGGTGGGTCTTCGATCCAACATTAGAGTCTATGATATCATGATTAACATTTCTTTTGTTCGCATCATGAGTTTCCTCTACTACCTTTTCACCATTAGTAAGTATTTCTTATAGAAAATTTGTCAAATCTGTCTTCATATCTGTCATGCATGTCTTCAAGTTTGTGTTCAAATATATCTTCAATTCTTCCAGGTATGTCTTCAAATCTGTCTTCCAATCATCCATCTCAGCTTCCACGCCCTTTATCTTAGACTCCATGCCATTTATCTTAGCTTCTGTTAGCTTTTGTGAGCGTGACATTTGTTGCACTTGTTCTTGTAATTTTGATATATCATGTAGCATTTCTTCCTCTTCTTCATGAGTCATGCTAGAGCTTTCAGGTTCCTTACTAGGTGTTTTCATTTTCTTTCCTTGGGACATCAGTTACCGATAATAGTTCCTTCAAAATAATTTTCAAACCGATCTTAAGCAAAAATTTAAGAAAATATACACACCTTTTTCCACTTTGTAGGAGTTCGATATTGCCTCTGATGTATCTCTGTACTTTTCGATCATCTAGTTCTGAATTTGTGACCTGCTGTAGCCCTCTGTGTCCTCTTTCCAATGCCACAAGTCTGACGCAAATTGAATTCTCCAAGGAAGAGTTATACGAAATCTCCCATAGTGACTTGATTATAGACTAGTTCAGTAGAGCGAACTTGTACGACGTGCCACGAGTCACTATTTCGACCTTTGGATCTGAAAAATGCAAACAAGAAACTAGAGTCCGTCCTCTTTCTATACCTTCTTACGAAATTTCAATCCGATCCTTAGAGAGAAAGTTATGACGATTTTCTCCAGGTCACCTGTTTGAAATATAATTCAGGAGTCTGCAAAAAGACCAACTTCCTCAGATCATATCTCCGCAAATATAGCGCAAAAAGCGATGAAATTCGGACCCAAGGTTCAGTGTGATTTCTTCTCAAATGGGTTTTTTTTCAACTTCTGAAACGTCGCAGAAAAAAGTTATAGCGAAAATTCCACGATGACCTGTTTGGAGAAGCGAAACCCTAGAACCCAAAGCTCTGATACCAAATGTTATGAAACCAGCTCAAGAAAAGATAGATCAACGCCTTAGAATTCAGCCTCTTCGAGGGGGAAACCTCCTTTACATTACATAAATGAACAATTCTTGGATGATTCAAATGACAAAACCTCCTTTCTATATAGGAGTCTAAGGAGTCACAATATAATCCAGCGAACCTAATAATAATAATATAAAGCCACAAAAATAACAACAGAAGGATTCTATGGGACACAGTAATAGCAATATTGGGGCAATAGGAGCACAACAATATTAATAAGGGATATAACTACAATAGTAATGGGGTAATCACTAGTATTATAGGGACCCAACAAATAGTAAGAGAGAGTTGACATTTATGTTAAAGGATAGTTTAAGAGGTGTTTGGGATTGTCATCACAGGAGGACAAGCAATCTGGGTGGGGAGGATTGTAATTTCCATGTCTGCTTAGGCCCAAAAGGGCCATTCTGCTAGCCTAGTAGTTTCCCACAGGCTAGAGCATGAAATTATAAAGGGGAAATAAAAAGATCCCAACGCATTTTATAATATAAAGTGAGATTAGAAAAAAAGGTATGAAAAGGTCCCTAGCTATGAAAAGGGGATAAAATTCATTTAAAATTATAAAGTATGACACACTTAAGTGATTACACCGAGAGTTCTTTTTTAAAGGAAGGCTCTCCACCGACCTTAATTGTTTGTCGAGAGCCTATGAAAAAAAACCATTGGTTATCTAATACATTGATGACTGAGCCTTCATTCCCATCCATCTGCTTACGCCTTACCAAGATCATGTTCTCTGCCTCCTCACTAAACTATTATCGCCATACGATTGTCATGCATATAGACTAAGACAAAATTCCTAGAAAAATAAAAACAAGCTCGTTGATTGCAAATGTTAGTCAATTTTATCACGGGATCATCTGAGACTGATCAATATTCACATTTAAATATGAGAAATCTTCACTGTCGGTTTGCCAAACTTGTAAATTGACTCAATATTCAGTGTAGGTGATACAATTGAACAAAAAAGAGATATGAAACAGATCTTTCCACCTCAATGAACTACGTTGTGATTTGGTTGCATCGAAGCTTGGGATCAAAGTCCATCGATGTGTTGGCGAGAGGTTGTACAAGTTGAGTTGATGCTTGATGGCATACCCTCCTCATTTTTCCTAAAGCATGTAACCGCAACTTCCCTTGGCATTCAAAGGATATCATATCAGTCATTTGAAATCAATGACATATGCTTTTCTTCCGTATTGAATCTCAAGGGCTATGTCCCTCAACATATAGAATATCTTGGTTGATAGAATTGATCATCGGCGTCGGCAATCCCTTGCATTTTGGATCGATTTCCAATGAAGCATCACTCACCAGTTGGAACAACAATTGATGGTAAACTCTTACGTCTTGTGCCAAGGCCTTTCAGATTAATCATTCAGGCTTTGTCCCACAGACTGATGGATATCCTCCTTGATGGCCTAAGCATTTGTATAATTTAATAACAAACTATTTAATCACATTTATCTCACTTTATTTAATGCTTTCTTATATCTAAATATTATATTTGTTGAAATTGCTTTTTAATCTTAAATTTTGAAAATGTATAACCAAAGTAAAAATAGTAACTTTAATTATTATAAAATTTTCCCTTGGTTGTAAAGGAATAATGTAAACCTAAATTATTATAAGCTTTTTTTTGGTTTGGAAAAAATTATATGATTTGAATGACAATTTAAATTTTACATTCAATGTTTATGTTTTCTAATTGTCTTACAGAATTGCCAACCAATTTATTTTATTGTAAATTTGATATAATTTTTTTATAGATATTTCAAAAATAAATATAATTATATTATGTATAATAATATTATGATTACAATATGTTTCTTTGTTGCTTGTTGTTGTTCTGGTCCATTGCACACGGTTGCCCACTGCTCCATTTGGAATTGGTCTAATTAACCCTTTGCCAATAATGAATAATGAAACCCATTTATACACTATATAAACATAATCACCATTTGTTGGATCATTCATTAGTGTGGGATAAAATTAATCGTAAATAAGACCAAACCCTTGGAATCAAATCTTGTCTTCCATTAAGTTGGAAAGGGTTTACTTCATTATAAATTTGATAGATTCTTTATAGATTTTTCTAAAATAAATTAGTTATATAATGTAAAATAATATCATGATTTAAGTTTGCGTATTACACAAATGTTTCCAAAATTTTATTAATTATAATTCATTTTTGAATTGAGAAGAACAGAAACTTATAAATAATTTATTACTAAATAAAATGAATATCTGGTTGAGCTTTGACCATCTTGTTTTGTTTCAACTGTGGTGACTTGGCTCAATTTAGCTTGCAATGGAAGTCATTGGTGTTTTAATCACTCTTAGTTGACGACTTTTTAATGCTTGTAACTATGATAAAGTGAGACTAGATTATTAATAAGAAACTAGTTGTTGAATTTCACTAGCTTTCTTGACAATTAAACTTGAGATTAGTAACCCATAAAAAAAATTGTATCTCTCATGTCGTACCAATACCATTGTTAATATCACCAACTTGGGTATCTGCACTTGAAATATAGTTGACAACAAATACTACATCAATATCCTCAATATTTTATCCGAATTGGATCATTATATTGTTTTTAATCCATCTCAATGCATTTATAGTGGAAAAAGTGGAGGAATCAGCTCACGAGACCATTTTTACTGGCGGGACCCAATTTGGAAAAATGGGGTCTAAACCTTCCCGGGAGAATTTTGAGGCATCAAATGACACTTTTTAGGGGTAAAAATTTGTCACTTAAGTGCATCACCTTTTTATGCTATTCTACACACACGCAGATTTCCAACGGTGCAAGAAACGTGTCAATCAGAGTCTATATGCAAACGTTATGCCACTTAGAAGTTAAGCTTCCTATTTTCACACCTATAGTTCAAGAGGATGTCACGTCAGCCCCCATTATTCATGGAAATGGGGCTAGCCATGTGTTTTTTATTTAAAAGACTCTAGAAGAGTCCATTTTGTAACTCTAGTTAAGAGTTGATGTAGTCAAAATTAACCACTAGTAGGCTATCGGACTGTATCATAACCAGGCCACTAGGAGGAAGAGACATTCCATTCTTTTAAGAGAATTTTGTTCCATAATTGAGCAAATATAGCTAGGAGAGATAGGAGGTAGAGCACATAGAGAGTATCTGTGCACTGTAGCAACCCACAAGCCACAACCATTACTTCTTTGTATATGTAGCCATATTTCCAGACAGAGAAAGAAAGCGAAGCGGCCTCACCTTCCAACTGGGTTTTCTCCCAAAATGGTTTCCCAGAGAGCATATATTGTGTATTTTGTGTGTGTGAGCTTATTTTGTCATTCTCTACTTTTCTGATTGATTTACTTTTACATGCATGCACTAATTACAACTAATTTTACATATCTAAAAATTAAATAACACTGTAATAGTGTAAAACCTCAGATTTTTAATATAATATTATCAAATATGTTATGACGTACTGTCCATTGGAATATACATGGTAGTTTATGGATCAATATTCATACCCTCTTCATGTCTAACCAGAATATCTACACCGACACTCGAACCCACGACTTTGTCATCAACTATGCGATGAACCAGAGCATATTCTTTCAGCAATTTGTGATTCATGAATTAGTTAGATGTCCTCATGGGAAGCAACGGATATATCTATAACCAATGTTGGGCTTAAAATCCTTCAACATACTCTATCATGGATCTAGAGGAATCTCAAGAATCATCATCCTACACTTTGTAGAATTAGGGTGATTAGTAAATTGCACACCCTCTATATACATATACAAGCAGCTCTAATGGAAGTGGACTTAATTTATATCAAATTGAGAAAATTCCAATAAATATCACTCACTTTGATTTAAGTAAATTATTTTCCTTCTGACAACCCATTGATTTTCATGGTTCGTTTCTAAGAAACGCACAATAAAGTTGCAGTGTTACTCTTGAATAACTCATGAATTTATCGTTATTGGAGAAGTAGAAGGCTTCATCTTCAAATTTCACTTGAATCTAATATATAAAAAACATTTGGTATGACATCTAAGGCTTTTTATAGTAGTCCTCATTGAGTGACACCATGGCACACTCTTCTAGGTTGTGGTTTCCTCCTACAAGAACACCATTTTTGTAGATAGTAAAGCTCAAGGATTTGTTATTGAAACACCTTACCACCTATCACTAGACATCAATGAACATGTTGTCGATCTAGATGTGGGAGGGAAAGACAAGGTCTTGATGGGAGTTTACTAATAGAATCGAAACTATGGTAGATTCTTGCCCAAGGTGGCAAAAGAACCCAAATTTGAAGTGCGATCAAGAATATTGGAAAAATACCTCCAAACCATGATAGACCACACCTTGATTCGTAATTTCATAAGAATGTGGCCAACTAAAAGGGATTTAATAAATTGGATTAAAAGAAAAATGAAACCAAAGCACCAAATAGACTTAGAGCTTGGGGCTAAGCGACTTTTAACAATCATTTTCCAAAACTTGGAGGATAAAACTAGGATTTTTTAAAACAGGCTTTATTTATTCAATAATGTTGGCCTATACATGTGCTCTTGGAAGGAGAGATATAGCCCATAAAAGAATAAATTCCTAGCAGCCCCTATGTTGGTGTGGATTTTCTCACTTCCCAAGGAATTGTAGAATGAGGAAGTCTTGGAAGGGATTGAGAACACAACAAGTACCTTTGTCAAAGTTTTAAAGGAAACTAAAATATGCAGATACACTTTGTATGTGTGCATTTGTGTGTATATGAAAATTTTGGGACCTCTGTTGGTCTCCATAGACATTTATTACCATGGTGAACTACACCAACAATCTTTGGACTACGTGCATGTTCCATTCCATTGTTGCATATGCCATGAACATGGCCACTTATTTTGATCCCATTCTTGGAATAACCACTTGGAATATTTTATTTATTTGGTTTGGAGGGAAAAGTATTTAAACTTTTATTTAGAAATAATAAATAAATAAATGACTTATTTATCATCTCAAGGAACTAGTTAAGGAATAATAAAAAATAAGGATTTATTTAATTATTTCTAAGGGATTTAGTCAAATTTAACAAAGAATAATAATTAATTAGTGATTAATTAATTATTCTTAGAGAAAAATAAGATAAACAATGATTTATCTATTCATTTTTCATGATTGGGTCAAATTTGATAAGGAATAATAATAAAACAATGGTTTAATTAATTATTCCTAGAAGAAAATCAAACAAATAGTGATTTATTGTTATGAAACCAACTCACAAAAAGATAGAAAAGATAGATGAACGCCTTGGAAATAAGCTTCTTCGAGGGGGAAACTTCCTTTACATTACACAAATGAACAATTCTTCGATGATACAAATAACAAGACCTCCTTTCTATATATAGGAGTCTAAGGGGTCATAATATAATCAGAGTCGACATAACAATGATAATGTAAGGGCACAATAATAACAATAGTGGGCTTCTATGGGGCACAATAGTAACAATATGGGTACTACATGGGTACAACAATATAATAAGGGGGTTGTACTAATAACAATAAGGGGTTACAATAGTAGTATAGGGGCCTAACATGCCCCTCTCCTTCAAAAAGTGTTGTCTTCAATGCTTGAGTAGTTCTTGATGCTTCTGTATAAAATTCTTGTCCTCCCATGTGGAATCTTCAGTGGGTAATTTCTTCCACTTGATGAGATACTCTGAAATTGATAGATTTCGTAGCTATCGGGTTCTTGTTTCTATGACTGCTCTAGGTTCCAATATGATTTTTCCTTCCTCTTCAAGTTCTGGCAATATTGTTTGAATTGGGATCTTCTGCAACTTTTGAATGAGTGGCCACACTTCTTCGTCCTTCTTCCATTCATCCCTTGCTTCATTTATCCTATCTGGTTGGATAATAGAAATAGCACAAAACAATGTTTCCACATCCTCATCCTTTCTTGAGAGTGCATCTGCAACAAAAAATTTCTTCCCTTTTCTCTAGATGATGTCAAAGACATAACTCAACATATTTGTGACCAATTTTTTCTGTTCTTCTAAAGATAGTGTTTGTTCTAAAAAGTATTTAAGACTATCATGATCCATTTTTACCTTGAAGTGTCTGCCCATTGGGTAAGGTCTCCATTTCTTAAGTGCATGTAGTATTGCCAATATTTCCTTCTCATAAATAGTTCGCTTGAGATGTAGCTGTAAAAATACCCAATCACCTACATCAAAACTTTTTTCACTGCGATGTTGACCTACATGTTGTTTCATTCGATTCTACACCAAAGTGGCGTTATCCTTTAAAATTTGGAGAACTTGTTGTTGATGGTCGATGTGATCTTTCACTACTTGAACATTTTTCTTCTTGATATGTCCTTCTATCTTGAGAGTTCGAGGATTGGTAATTTCTTCCAATGCTTTACAAGATATGGTGAGATTCATTTCTTGTTGCTCGATGTGATATTTCACTTATTGAACATTTTTCTTCTTGATATGTCCTTCTATCTTGATATTTTGAGGAGTTTTAATTCTGGCTAATGCATTACATGGTATGTTTGGATTCATTTCTTCTTTCTTGATGTGATCTTTCAGTTCTTGAACCTTTTTCTTCTTGATATGTCCTTCTATCTTAAGAGTTTTAGGAGTGGTAATTCTTGCCAATGATTTACAAGATATGGTCAGACTCATTTCTTCTTTCTCTTAGGTTTGGTCCTAGTGTATATCCTCTTCTTTTGATGTTTCTTGATCCTTTTCTTCCTCCTCTTCATACTCTATGTAAAATAGTTTCTTCTCAGCACACTTATGGCCTTTAGTGCATTTGCTATCACAATTGTAACAAAGCCCTTTTTCTTTTTTTTCTTCCAATTATTGTGGTGTAACCCTTGTAGGTTGTGGAAGGCTAGGAGAAGAAACACTTCCATAATTATAGTCATGAGTGGTGGGATTCCTTGTTTCCATAATTTCGCTTTCAATTTTTCTTGCCCACCTAAATACCTTCTCCAATGAATCAGGTTCCCAAAGACGAACCTCATGTTGAATGTTATCCTTTAAAGTACCTATGAAGACATCAATCCTTTGCTTCTCTGGAATATCATTCACCCTTATATTCAATTTTTGAAAGTCCTCAATGTGCTCTACCATTGAACACTTTTGTTTGAGATTTATCAATTGGCTAAAGAAGGTGTTTCTCTTTGTATCCTTATAATGTGCTATCATTTCCTCCATGAAAATTGACCACGTAACAAGTTGTTTATGAGAAAAAAGCCCTTTATACCATAAAAATTGATCCGGTTCTAAATATGAAGATGCAATACATACCTTTTGTAATAGTGGTACACCATGTAGATAAAAATATTGCTCCATATGAAGTATCCAATTTACCGGATCCTTGCCATCATACTTCCTCATATTGCCTGTTCTTGATTTTAGGAGTTCGATATTGAAATGACTATAACTCTATAATTTCGGATCTTCCAGTTCTGAAATTATGACCTGCGGTAGTCCGCTGTGTCCTCTTTCCAATGCCACCAGTTTGATCAAATTTAGATTCTACAAGAAAGAGTTATGCACAATCTCCCAAGATGACCTGATTATATACCTTTTCAGAAGAGCAAACTTGTATGAAGTGCCACGTGTCACTGTTTTGACCTTAGGATCTGAAAATACACAGGAAACTACAGTTCGTCCTCTTTCTGTAACTTCTTATGAAATTTGAATTTGATGCTTAAAACAAAAGTTATGACTATTTTCCCCAGGTCACCTATTTGGAATGTAATTCGGGAGTCTGCAAAAATTCCAACTTCCTTAGATCATATCTCCGCAAATATAGTGCAAAAAGCTCTGAAACTTTGACCTGCGGTTCAAAACGATTTTGTGCCAAATGGTTTTTTTTTAGCATCTGAAACGTTGCAGAAAAAATTATAGCGCAAATGCCATGATGACCTATTTGGAGCAACGAAACCCTAGAATCCACAGCTCTGATTCGCAATGTTATGAAACCAACTCACAAAAAGATAGAAAAGATAGATGAACGCCTTAGAAATAAGCCTCTTTGAGGGGGCAACCTCCTTTACATTAAAAAAATGAACAATTCTTCGATGATACAAATGACAAGGCCTCCTTTCTATATATAGGAGTCTAAGGGGTCATAACATAATCAGAGCCGACATAACAATAATAATGTAAGGGCACAATAATAACAATAGTGGGCTTCTATGGGGCACAATAATAACAATATGGGGACTACATGGGTACAACAATATAATAAGGGGGTTGTACTAATAACAATAAGGGGTTACACTAGTAGTATAGGGGCCTAACATTTATTTAATTATCCTTCATGGGTTTAACTATAAATTACTTAACAAAGGTGGTTTATTAAGTAATTTCTCACAGTGAAAGCAATTTTATTATGGTAAAATTGGCTTTACATGGTGTACTTCGATCCATCTAGTAAATTAGGCTAGATGATCAATTTTTGGTGATAACACCTCTTAGTCAAAAGGAAATTCCCCAGGAACAATAGTGGCAAAATGATGTAGAGGTATTTGAGAGAGTAGCACCTTGCAAAAGAAATTTTCAATATTAGGAGGCCCCTCTTCCTAAGGAAAATCAATAATAAAAGAAAAAATGCACTACCTTAGATGAGGAAATGGAAATGTCATATAAATAAATACAAGAAATGAACTATGTGGATCCAAATACATATCAAAGCTCTATCAAAAGAAATGAGTGCACCAGAATCCAGCCAAGAAGAGCCACAAATAGGCAACCCAAAAAGAAAGAAAAAATTCCAGGAGATATGTAGGATGATGCAAAAGAAATGGATGTAGAGTAAGTAACCCTGGAAAGCATGGTAGAAGAGCTAAAAGGAAAAGGTTTTCCAACAGTCATGAAAAAAATGGTGGAGGTGTGGATAACTCAACACAAGAAATGAAATTTGTGGATCAAAATATAGATCAAATCTCTATCAAATGAAAGGCACCAAAAACTATCCAAGAAGAGCCACGAGAAGGCAACCTAGAAGCAAAAAACAATTCCAGGAGATACCTAGGACGATGCAAAAGAAATGGATGTGGAGGAAGTTGTAACCTTGGCAAGCATGGTAGAAGAGCTAAAAGGAAAATAGTTGCAAACAATATTTAAAAAAATAGTGTAGATGTTTCATCAACCCTACTTGAACTTTTGTAATCATAAATGGATGGCCTATCAAAGATACGGTTCATCAAACTATGGCATCCAAACTCATAACATCAAAGAACCCTCAAAGCACCACAAGGAAGGAAAAAATAATGGCAAAAAAACAACAAAAACCTATGCAAGAAGTGAGCGAGATGTTAACCAATTCAAGTAAGGTGACTATCATGACAGATGTATTCCACTCCATTCCCCATCATTCTAAATGAAATTAATCACATGGAACATTAGGGACCTTAAATACAAAGGAAATTTAAGGCTCCCAAAAGGTGAAAAACATAAGAAAATCCCTACAATACTCATACTACAAAAAAAAAAAAAAAACTCCAACGAGTGTCTAAGTGAAATCCTAGAGAAATGTTGGAAAGATAGTGCTTCGATGGCATTGGATATAGAAGGAAAAGTAGGAAGGCTATCTCTTGTATGCAATCCCGTGGAAATTACCATCACCAATCTAACTATAAGCCCATGCATTCTTTCAGGTCATTTTCAATTCACAAGTTTTAACTCAATAGGTAGAATCACAAATGCATGTGGTTTAGCTCTATTGAATGATCTTCACTCCCTCTCTTTAAAAGACATATGGATAATATGGGGCAACTCCAACATCATTAGATTGCTAGAAGAAAAAAAAGGTGACTCGCGATAACTGGACTCTAGTGCCTAGATCTTCCTTGACCTCATGTAATACCTGCATGTCACAAATTTAGTTACTATACATAGGATATTTACTTAGAATAATAGAAAAGGTGGCTACCCTAAAATCACTTCAAGAACTAAAAAAATTGGTCTTGAAATCTCCTTGGGACAATGAGATATTTGTGGAGGCTTTAATCCTTCCTTGTTGCAGATCATATCATTGGCCAGTAAGCTTGGAATCTGATATAAAAGAAAGCCCCAAAAATATACCCTTTCACTTTGAAATATTTTTTCTTAGGGATCCTTCCTTCTTGGAAAAATCCGAATAATGGTGGTAGGAAGCCACTCGGATGGGCTCAATTATGCACCAATTATAGTAGAAAATCAAGTTCTTAAAAGATCAAATAAAAAAATGGAATAGAGAATATTTTTGGAACATCCACCAAATAAAATAGGAGTTATAGGATCACATGGAATAAGTTCAACAATACATTATTCTTGAAGGTCGATCTAACAAATTAGTTGAGGAAGAAAGTGAGCTTCTCACTCAATGAGAAGAAGGTTGCATTTAGGAGGAATTTCTTTGGTGCCAAAAATATCACATAAGATGGCTTAAGGAGGGGGGGGAATATGGATTTTTCCACAAATCCATGATCAAACACCATCATCACAACAAAAGCTTCTCACTTCAAAACACTACAGAATAGAAGCTTACAAACCACGAAGAGTTGGAACGATAATTAGTTGGTTGAATTATCTTTAATAAATCAATTCAATTTAAATAATTTTTATAATATAATTACTATTTGGTTAATTGGACAAGGTTACAAGTCATGTTTAATATGAAAAAATGGAAGACCAACAAGTATGGCCACTATGTATGACATAACAAATGTGTCAATGGATGGGGAGTTGGGAAAGTGTATGTAAAGAATACTTGCATTTTTTTAATAATTAATTCAGTTGTTGTAAAAGACCTCTACTTACATCAATATAAACTAATATCCTTGCAATTAACATGTATCTTTCATATACAAATATATCATCCACGAGAATAGTTTTTCCTAGGTTGTTTTCAATTTGCATAAATCTTGAATAGTGCAGGGTTCCATGGGGATTCCGACATTTTTTATCCATAATGGGTGTCTAACATGGTATTATCCCTAGCATTAAAATGATTGGTGGGGTTTTATAGACAAGTAATACCTATCCATAAACCAAACATCATTTAATATAGAAACTACATATTCTTCGTTCCAAAAGACAAAATGAATGCATCCCTCTTGCTACTATGTGAGTTGCTAGTATATAGCCTAAAATTGAACTATGAATATACTTTATCTGTCTCATAAGTAGTCCATCCCTACCCTCTTGCCAATAAAATTCCATGCCAAAGTTCATCTTGAAAGGTCAAGGATTTGGTTGATTGCAATATATCCCCCCATAACTAAGAACACATCTTTCCTCAACTTCTAATGACATTACACCATTTGTATTTCCAATGACCTTCCTTAGACACCAAGCAAACCACATGTTCCTTATACACTACTTCAACATCACCTTCTATCAATAGGTATGAAGGGTTCACTCACACATGAAGGCATTTGTTTTTCTAAACATAACTCTCAAATTGACAAAATTGGTTAGAGGCAATACACCCATATCTATGGCCTACTTAGAAGGGCCCTTATAATTTTCCAAAACATGGCAATATTAAGCACTTGTACCACTAATCTTATCATTACTCATAAAATTTGACCAAATCAAAATACCCTTATCTTCACATTGTTTAAAATATGTGAAAATGTGCTTAACCCTATGAAAGATCGTGTTATTACATTATCCATGGACCCTTTTTTGTAGATCTTCTATTACTTATTCACAAACCAATTAAAAAATTATGTAATCTTTAAACAACATATCATTATCATTCACTTTCTTGTTTCCTTCCCCAGTTTTAGGGTATGCTAACTTTTATAAAGTGAGAGGGGAAAATGAAAGAAAATAATCATGTTTGATTAAGGGAAAAAAGAAGAAAATAATAATTTTAATAAAATAAAGGCCAAAAAATGAAAAGGAAGTCATAAAAAGGGAAATGAGCGTTCTCCTCATTCTGGTCATTAGTATTTTTGAAGAATTCTGAGAGATTTTGGAATCTTGTGAGGCTAGGGTGTTGATAAAACCCTCATGGGGAAAACTAGTTTTGGTGGTGAGAAACCCACCCTAGCTAGATTAGAGTGAGATTTCGCCATTCACTGCATTGTCGTGGAAGAGAAATTTGGTGTTGATGCAAATTGGGGAGGATTTGGAACTCGTGAAGGTACTAATCTCTTGAATTATTTCACAAATCTTTGTGACATGAGATAAACTTGTAATTGCATGTTTGATGAGCGAAGTTATGGAGATTTTGGGGTGCACTTCTCCTTCAATTGGTGTTTGAAATTCCCTTTGGTAAAATTAGGGTTGAAATGCTAAATCGAGGGCATTTAGGCCTCAATGGTTGTTGAATGAAATCCTGAGAAAAATAATTAATTGTGGGTTGGTTCTCATTGGTTTAGAGGGCATAATTCTCTAAGAAATCTCTAGAATTCATTGCAAAGGTTTTACAAGGGTAAAATCTCATCAAGAATGGCGCCCAAGTTCATTAAAAGAGGCACATTCTCTCGGGTGTATTAGTTGTTGTTGCTAAGAATAAATTTTGGGTCGATTTTACCCTCTAAGAAAGGTGTATTAGTCAAGTTTTAGAGGGTGAATATTTGTGTGTTATTTATTGAGTGTTAACAAGGTTTATACCTCCTATATAGGTCAAGTTGTTATATGGATCGAGTTGATATGGCAGTAGGGCGCACTTACAGGCTATAGTTGTCCCTAATTAATAATAAAGACTTAGATGGGTTTCCTTAGCATAAAAAGGGGAGCACTTTGAAGAAGAGATAGGGTTGCACCAACTAGTATCATTAATATTTCATGAGATGAGGGCTAAAGTAGATTTTGGAGGGTTGTGGAAGTCTAAAATAGAGTGGAAATTAGCCCATACTTCTCACTATTTGTAAATTGAACTAAGATACCTATTGTGGGAGGTACATATATGTGTTTTAGAGCTGGAAAGTGGCAGAGGATAGAGGAACACGACTTTATTTTAAGTTTAATGTGTGGTTTGGACCAATAACAATTACCTACAATAGCCCATATTTCTAGATCCATATAAACAAAAAGAAGACAACATGTAATGCATTGGTTTATAAAAAATACTTGGCCATTATCTTTGTGCAAATTGTTGTTGTGTTGGTGTATTATTGTTGGATTTTATTTATCTGGTATTTGCAATGCCATTAAATTTCAAAAACACTGAAATATAAGTTGAAACCCACAATTAAAAAAAATGAGCAAATAGTGAAATTGTTTGATGAAATGCCAAAACCAACAATTTTGAAAAAAATGAGTAGTTTACATACCTTAGAGGGATAAGGGGTTGGTACGCTGTAGCAATCTAAGTGCCTCAGGTACTTCATAGTGTTGAATCTATTTATGTATTAAAAATTCATTTTAAGCAATTAAAAACCACAATCTTTATCAAAATGTTATTATTGAATTCCACTAAAAAAAGTCAAAATATAGAACAATTAAACTTCACCACTATTAAACCATCCACCAGTGTCCATACGTGTGGTCTAGGCCACCAGAATGGCATGTAGAAAATGGATGGGTGAAGTGAAAGCATTGGATGACATTTTCAAAGTACTTACATCTCAAACTTGGCTTATAAACTGCAGTAACTCTATTATGTGGTGTGTCTTGCCACCTCATAGTGTGTTTCTAAAAATAATTTATAAAAGGGAAACATTGAGTTCTGGAAATTATTGACACTTACATAAATCATAAGAGATAGTGTTTCATTACAATCTTTGTGAAATTATTAACACCAAGGGAGAGAAAATATTTCAAAGTGATAGATTCAAATTGAGGGATGATATGGAAGGTGAGTTGTTGGTTGTCAAGTTCATGTATCTATTGCAAGTGGCAAAGTAAAGTGATTGATTTCTATGATTGGTCTAGTGGATGTGTTAGAGCTTGGTGCCTAGTTGAATGGTTGGTTTCCCCTGCTTTGGCCTTTTTTAAGCCAAATCTATTGTTTCGGGTTCTTAAGATAGTTGAATTTCCCAACAATTTTTCTTATCTTCCCTAATCAATCTATATTAACGATGTGGTCTAAGAATTTGAATGTTCTTTTTCTAGCCCTCTTAATATAGATATCGAGAGGGGTGTGACATATAGTAAGGGAAGGGCTTCAAGGGTATATTTGAAAGGTCTTATCTACTAGCTTTCTGTAGGTGTAATGATGTTCAATCAAGCCTCATAAAGTTTAATAAGTCCCCTTCCAACTAGCTAGATAGTCCTATTTGAAGAAGATTGAATTGTCTTCTAATTTTTCATAATGTGTCTTTCTTGGTAAAATTGTGAGAAAATTGATGAAAATTTTAAAGTCATGCTAAAGAACCATTGGGGTGATCTCTACAGTTTTTTTAGTTTAGTCAATGCATGGAGTTCCACAAGCAGCTTGAGCTTTCTTGTACAAATTTACTAATTTTTCTTTTAAGGTGCATATGACATCTTCATGGTAAAGGTTAAAGCTTAAAATAGTGCAAGTGATGTCAAGAATTAAGTCTAGTAGACAACTCATATTTACTATGAGATGAAAAATTCCTTTTTACTTTGGAAGAGGAGAATGGAATCTCTATATATGTCGGAAAGTGTGTTTGAGAGTTGAAAGGAAATCACCACATTATTTATTCTCCAGTGGCTCCACTCTCTCTTTTCTATGGTGTTATTTGATCTTAGTATCTCTACCTTCGAGGTTATACTATATTGCATAGGGTTTATCCATTATGGATTCACCTCCACTCTATTATGATGTTACTTTTTATATTTACTTTAATTTTATTCCTGCCCTTCCATCATATTGGAGCAACAAGTGATAGACTGGGTTCTAAAGTACTTTAGATCGTAGAGTGGTGATACCTCTCTCCTCTTAGCCTCCCCCTGGAAGATTGACTAGTATGTTTGAGATTGGATTGAAGGTGTAGGACCATACATCCTCATACTGACAGGGTTTAGCTCCAAATGGATCCAAAGCAAGGCACCTCTCACCTGTTGGATTACCTCCCAACCCCAGCGAAGCAGTCAAAGATCTATTTAGAGTTTCTTTCCTTTGACCTTGGATGGTAGGAGATCTAAGCTTCCTTACTCTTGCATCACCCCTAGAGTCATATAGATGGATTCCCTTATGGTACTCGAGGACTTCGACAGTGAACCAGTGGAACTCCCATTTCCCCCCTTGCCATTGATCATTAGATCCATGAGACTTTGATCTCATTGGCTTCATCATCAGATATTTCTCTCTCCTTGACTAGTATCAAGTTTTCCAACTCCTACCTTGGACACTCTCACTTAATATCACTACACCTATGCTACTATTATATACACTTTATTTTTGGTCTTAGATAGACTTAGTGCTTAGCCTTGTCAATTATTTACCTAGACTTTACTTTCAGTTTTCTTGTATCTTTCTTTCTCACATTATATAGGAGCTGCTTTTGCATTCCCACATTGTATTCACAATGGATGTATGATGTATCCTTTAGTCCCATTAAGCTACTTTTATAGTCATTTGTTGAACATTAATAAAATTATCTTTATTAGTATATTAAGGAAATTACCTAAGAATTTCTTACTTTGTTTTTATTATTTATTTGATGTATTTTTCCAGTACCATTGACCTATTGTGGTCATTAATCGACATTAATTAAATTTCTTGCTAGTTTAACCATATGGATAATATATCATCTTTTAAACTATGGTATATGGTTCGCTTTGACTCTATGAATACGATAACTAAAAATATCCTCACATCCATGAACCAGATGCCAACCTAGCAGACAAGCTGCTCCAGGTCTCTTTTGTAGTGGCTACAACCAGCCTCCAACTTCGATTTTGGAGCCTTCCTTCTAAACCACAACAGCTCATCTCACACTGACTCAGGCACTTGTGCTTCGACTGAGCCTTATACTTTTCATCTTGGCTTGTATTTTCTCACTTAGTTCATTTTATAACCCACAAGCCGATCTCATGACTTGGTCCCTTGATAGTTTCGTGCTTGCCTTAGAGAACTGCGCAATTATTTAAGGAAATTGCCCTTCCTCGTGGGAGTTGCAATATTGAATGGAATTCAACCTTGAGGTGGTAAATTCTGCATACATGAGAGCCAACGTAGAGCCACTCAACCTAGAAATTGTGCAGAACCCATTGTTCTCAGAAACTGCTCAGTGCATGAACCAGAGAGTTACCCGGTCCTTCCCAGAACTATGTAATCTTTAAGGGAAATGCATGGAAGTTTTTCCTAAAAAAGAAAAAAACAAAAAGCAAAAAAATCATCCCTAAAAAATAGGGATCTATTTTTAGTAACCCGAAGGAGGCACTTGCACTATTTTATAAACTTCCGCTAAGTGTCGCTTTTTCCTTGATTTTAGGAATGCACGTCAAAAACCCTAATCTGACCAAATATATTTAATCAACGTTGCTAGATCTCAATTTCACACTCAATGTTGGAGCTCTAGAATTCTTGAGGAGATCAAGGAACGTTCAGTTCAATAGTCATCGTTTTTCCGGGTGAGTTTTATTTTTCAAGTCTTTTGCCGCTTTTTTTGTCACTTTTTGTTGTTTATCTTGTGAAAGTGTTGTTTCACTTGTTTCTTTGAAAGGCTATTGGATTTTTAATTTGTTTTAGCTTGTAGAAGTGTTGTTTCAATTTTTAGATTTCCTTTCCCAAGTGTCACATGAGTTACCATGTTTTTACACTAATGGTTGCCATTGCGGCGACTCTCTTCACATGCTTCATTTTCTTTCAGTTTAATTGATTCTTGCACTTGTTTCACATGCATACATCAACACTTAGTCAGGTTTGCACTTAGAATCACACCATCCTTCAGATATGTTTGATTTTCACACTTCCCTTAGGAAAATCTGGGTCCCCTTTCTCAGATCTCACACTTCATTGCATGCATTGCACAATCTAGGAGCTCAAGGCCTTTGCCTCAGCTTCTAGAATTGTGCAGAGCCTATCTTGGGTTTGCTCCAATTGTGCACTATACAGTTCCAAGAGCCAACCCCCTAGCTTGGCCACTAAGACCGCACAATGCGCAGTCTCACCTAGCCTTTACCCAAACTAAACTGTGCATTACGTAGTTCCATTCATCAAGCTTCCAGACTAACTACTGGGACTTCACAATGCACAGTTCCCACTGTCAACCTGTGACCTATGTTAGCAAGAATTGCACAATCCCTCCCATCATGAGCCCAATTTTTTGCTTGATCTTGTCTTAAAGTTGCCTTGGTTCTTACGCTGACGTTTTCTTGCCATGAGTGCCCTCACTGTCCCACAGGTACATCATTTATTGAACATCTCTCTAGTAGTTACAATTAACATGGCATTCAAGAGATTTGCATCAAAGGAAACCACCGAGAGCAGTACTGGGGAAGCAGTTGAGTAGATATCAGATGATCTACCAGTTTATGTAGATACTCATTTGTTCATTGAGAAGAGTACAACATTGACATGGAATGAAATCAAATATACGTTTGTAGATAACTTCAAAGGAAGACTTAGAGGACCGAAAAGTTTATATTAGCATCTAGTGGTTAGGATTATACAAGGTTGCATGTAGGTAACCTACCTTCCCATGTGCAGACATCATCAACTAGATTGTCTCACACATGGATGAGAAGACTATGACACTGAGAAGTGCGAGTGGGATAGAGCTTGCCACATTCAGGGCAAAGAAATTTCAACAAATGTATCACTTTCCCGAGTCAGTGAAGTACATGGAATCACTTTTCTATGCCACCCATAGCTATGTGAACACAAGAGACATTGTCAAGTGTTGGGTGAAAGAATCGTCAAATTTTAAACAAACACCCACTCATGTTTACAAGACGAAGTCCCTCAGGAAGCCTTACCATTTCTTGATCACCTTTTCCTGCATAATATATGGTCAAGAGAACATAGAAACCTTTCCTGAAGGGTGGTTAGTCTTGTTAGACCAATTGGTAAGTGAAGGGTGGCCATTCAAATGGTTAGATTTATTGGTTCATCATTTGAAGATCCATGTGGAAAATGCCAGGAATCTGCCCAAGAATGAGAAAGAAAGGTTTTAAATGTCTGCATACTTACTAGATGCAATCTGTGCACAGCAGCAGTTCCCTGGCATGAGTTGGACATGGACACCAAAAGAGACTATCGTCAACATCTATTGCAAGTTGCTTTCAAACTAGAACTATCGAGGAGTGATGGCAAGGCTAACTAACCATTTTATCATTCTGTTATATAAGGTTATCTTTGAGCAGGATCCACCTTGCATGTCCTGAGAAGCAATGGAGGTGATAGTTAACATTGCAGATTGGTATGCCTCACTAGGTGGCACCTTCATTAGAGTATTTGGTAGAGAGAAACCTCTGCATGTTCTATGAAGGTATACCACTAACAAGTTGATCATGTAAGAGGTTTCATATCACCTCACTACAGGGTAATTAACAGGATTGAATAGGAAGAAGAAAGCACCATGGTTCGTTCTTTCTTTGCAGATCGGGTTTTATGAGATTACAAGCTTGAAATATGTTGATGTTGAGGCTAAGTACATAGTGAAATTTGAGTTTGGAACCAAAGACTATAATTCGTATGATCCCCATGGTATTTGCAAGGACCATTGTGTGAGGGTGTATTTTCCATGGATCCATGGGACATTTCACTAGCCACAGGAGGACCCTTGGAGGTACTTCTATAATGCCTCCAGGCTCAATGAGTCAGTAAACTTAGCAAGAACTTGGAAAATTTTCTCTATAGACAGCAACAGCCCAGGAAGCAACAACAACAACAACAATAGGTAACAATATAGTGCAGGACAAGGGAAACAGGAAGATTGTTGAGAACCCAGAGGCAGAGAAAATTTGCAAGATGAGGGTAGATCCTATCATGGAGAAGGAATCTTTAACAACAGAAGCAAAGAGGGAGTAGCAGATGAAGAGAGCAGAGCGAAGGAAGAGATAAAAGAAGAGGTTACATGAAGAAAAACTGAAGCTACAGGAGACAAAGAAGAAGTTGAAGGAAGAATGGGACTTGAGGAGGAGAGAAAGAGAAGAGAAGTAGAAGTAGGAAGAATAATGATGACAGAGAAAACAATGCCACTATAGTTTGATGATTCAGAACAACCAGCAGTTGAGGAAGAGGGTTAACAAATTCAGGATCAGGAGCTTGCTTAGAAGATTGAGAAACTGATCGAAGTGACAGACATGGAGTTGGAGAAGGAACCAAAAAATGAAGATATTGACCTGATGTTGAGAGAACCATAGGTCATCTCTCAGTCTTTTCCACCTCTAGTGTCAATACCAACCCCGAGAAAACAAGGATATGTTCTTATCCTTGATGATGATCTGATCATGGATGTGTATAATATATCATTTCATGAGTTGCAGAAGAAGATTGTACATGTGCGGAGGAAGCACTTTTCAAATGATCACTTATTACCTGCATTCATCAAGGAAAGGGTGATAGTGTCAAACACTAGGTAGCATCCAACCACCCTTGTTGAAGCTAGCTTGGCATATGCAGGAGAAATAAGCTCAAATGTTAAGTACCTGACAGTTGAGAATGAACAATTGGGAAAGAACTTGCAGGCTTCTAAGAAAGAGGTTGAACAAGTCCGAGCATCAATGCAGAATGCAGTTTCCACATTAAGGGAGATGAAGACAACGATAATTTTTGAAGTATCAACACTTGGTGATGCCATGCAGAGGCTCTATAATGGATTTTTTACAGTGCATAAAGCAGTTGTCTGTGTACATGTCTTACAACAGCAGAGCAAAGAGTTTTTTCAAACTCTCAAGAACATACATGTTTCCATTTCCCGTGTATAACAGTGGGCAATGCAGTACAAAGGGACCCCACTTGACTTAGTAAAGAAGATTAAACCACATGCCAATATGGAGAAAGTGATGATCTGAATGTCGATCTCGAACTATGAGAAACTCACCCTATTTTTCAGTAGCATACAGACCTCATGTGCATGGTTGTACAATAGTTTTGATGTAATGGTGATAACACATAGGATCCCATCAATCGGTTCCCTCACAGAGGCTAAACCTAAGAACCAAGTCTGACTGGAGATCGATGAGTACATGGACTAGCTCAAACAAGAGGCCACTCAAGAATACTTGAAGTTGAGTGCACAAAACATGTAGAAGTACATCAATGGTCCTCTCATGGTCAAGACCATGTTGCACATGCTTCAGAACGAGTTGGATACAGGTTCTAAGACCATATACATGGATGCCATGGAGGCAATAGTCATATTTCATAAAGACACCATCAAATAGTTTGGGGACACCCTCACACAGTACTAAGCTTGGCATCAATATGTGACCGAGAAGCACCAAGTAGAGTTTTTCGAGCTGTTATTTCCCCAAACTTTGAAATCATAGTGTTTTGTCTTGTTAGCTTGTCTGTAGCTTATTTTGTCTTACATGGGTACATGTGGAAAATGTAATATTATTTGTAAATATGTTGTAAGTTAAATTTCAAGTGTCATTAGTGGAATGTGAAACTTCATCATGGTATATAATGAGTTACTTGTAAAGAACTTGAAGATTCATGACCCGTCAAAGAGTCACAAAGGGGAATGTCAAGGGTCACCCTACCCTTTGTTATATATAAAACATCATAACTCATAGAAGGGGCTTTTGGGAGCCAAGATTTTGGCTAGGCTTAGGCTTAGAAAAGGCTTGGGAATATTGTGAAGGGCCTTGGCTTCTCCATAGCATAGAGTGAGTATAATTCTTTAGAGGAGTAGGTGGTCTTGAATGTAATGTTCCACTATTGGGGCTAGTGGTCATAAATGGTGTGTGTGTGCATGGAACTTTCACTTATAATAATAATATTAGAGCCAGCACGCTTTCATGCATATGTTGTTAATGTAGTTGGACTATTCTAGTTGCGTTGGCAATGTATGTTGTTTAAGCTACATATTTACTTATGAACTAATTTGTATGCAATTGTACGAATCTTGTTGAATGTGTGTTGTTGGTTTAATTCATCACTTTAATTTGTGGACTATTCTGCATTTTAGCTTGTGATGTCATTCCACTCGTGTGTTCCTTTTGAGTTGTGTACTATTACAGGCTTTTGAAGGGGAACACTTCCTTTTCCCCTCCATGTGTTAGAATATTCATGTATCACACTTGACTCTCCGCAGGGTCACATGATTTATCTCACCAAAGTTATCATACTTTTCTCTATGCACTACCGCGGTCAAGGCATTACACTACCACCCACTATTGGGACTCATACTCCAAACGATTTGAGGTCTACTTGGGACTTCATATCAGGGGGATCCCATGAATGTTGACAGGTCTAACACTGTCAACAAGCTCTAAGCACCTTCTTGTCTAATTTCCAAGGTGCCCACCCAACAACCATGTTTCCCCATGGTTGTAGGCATCCTCCAGGTCATAAATAGGGCCAACAAACCCTCAGAGCACTAGGCTCCCAGATCTAGCATAGGGGCTCACATCATCACAGGATGCATCCTCTATAGCATGGTTGATTGAATAATCATGCCTGACTCAATTACAGAGTCCAAGCATAGGACTCACTGATTGCTCTGTCAGTTACAGATTCCAAGCCCAGGACTCACTGACTAATCAACCATGAATCATTCACTGAATGAATGACTAGGTAACCAACTTCTCCCACTTTTATAAACATATTTGTCCTTTATTTTAATGTTATAATATTATAATATTATCTTTTCATCAAGACACATTTTTCCAGTCATGGAGTCATCGGGCCCATACATATTTCCTCTACATTAGAATCAGACTACATTTGTTTTGGATGATTCTTAAGCAAAATGACATGGTCATCATGTGGAGGCTTTTGGTTGTATTCATCAATAGCATGGTCAAGATTGAAATGTGGAACATTAGTCTGATTAATTCTTGTTTCACCCTCCTTTTCCTCCTGAACAAGATTAAATGATTTTTTTATAACCCTCACCACTTCAACAACCTTGTCTCACTTCCCTTCATTTTCTAGAGAATAAACAACCTATTGGAAGATTCTAGCACTAGGATTTATACTTTTTTCCTTCATCTCCAACAAAATCTTGCAAGCTTCCTATATCCTCCTAGCTTTATAAATATCTTTAATGAATATAAAATAGGTTTCCAAGTAGGGTTTAGTCCCTTGCTTTTTGTGGCATTAAAAAATTCCCACACCTTAGAAATGTGGCCCTAGCTTACTTCTCCAACAATCATTGCTATGATAATTAGAGCATCAGGTTCACAACCACATGCTTGCATTTCCAAAAGGTGCTTATTAAGTTATTAGCCTCTTTGTATTTTATTTCCCTAAAAAGATGCTAAACCAAGGTAATGTAGCTTGAAACAATAGGAATTCCAACTATTTCTTTCATGATATGCATTGTATCAAATCCTCTCGTCAACTAACCTATTTTCAATTAATCGACGATAAGGATGGCATAAACATTTTCATCAGGCATGCAATTTTTCTTTTCATGACATTGACTAACTGCATAGCATAATTCATTTTTCCATTTTTTGCACAATTATTTAACTAGCATATGGAAACTCTTGGGCTTAGGCAAAAGTCTTCTCTCCTTGATCTTATCGATCAATTCAAGAGATTCCTTAATCCTTCTTGTTATATATTAACATTTCAAAAACAAGCAGAAATTTCTTGCTCAAAAATATGGAAAAACTTCAACATCTCATCTCCAAGAGCTCTAAAAAACTTTCCTTATTCACATCAACATCTCATGAGAACCCTGTATGTGGGAAAATTTAGGATCATATTTTTCAAAAACATCACTGAAGATTTTGCAAGGCTAACTAATGGTTAGCAAAAACTTCACACCTTACTAGCTCTATTTTATTAACAAAAAATAACGGCAAGAGAACATGTTGCTTCAATCAAAATCTATTTTGATTGTGCATTGAGGAGCCTTAAGACTAGTCCAAATTTTTCAATTACAAGACTGATTTCACGTAAAGAATTCCTGCAGTTAAATAATGCAGCAAGAACTGAAGAAAATTTAGCTCGAGTATTGTGATTTGTAGAACAAAGGATTTTAGTCATTGTTTCAATTCCATCATTTCCACTACTATTTCAGTAGAGATCTCAAGGCCTTCAAAACATGAACTTTTGATTTTGGTAAGTCACCAGTTAGCAAAGTAGTGAGTTGGTTGATAGTGCTACTATTTTATTTATGGGTGAGATGGTTCAGTGTCTTTGCAATAATTTAGTTTTTACTTGTACTACCACTTTTTCAAAAACAAAATATATGTAGGTATGCAATCTGCACTTTCAACACATGAATGAATATCTTCACTGTGATTACAAGGTTCCCAATAAAATTTCTAGATTCACTTTTGAAGATCCAATATCTAGAATCTGGACTAGAGGAGGTATGCCACCTACAGTAGTAATTTCCCATTTGCTTTCGTCATTTTCATTTGACAACATACCAAGCAAAGCCACTGTACATTCCTGTTGTTATTTGAAGAAAGGGAAAGAAGCAAAATCAAGTGTTCTACTCCTTCCCTTCCTTGAATGGCATGCCACATATTACTTGCACTATTGTAGAGAATTTTGAGAGACCTTATGAGTTCCTCCTGAACATCATTTACAACCATTATAATTAAACTCACTAGAAAACACTTTTCTTCTTCTTGATTTTGGAGCTTGCTACTTTAATAGCTATTTCCATACAAAAGGAGATCAAGCCTTGAACTAGAAAAGGAGATCAAGCCTTGAATTTCTTAACCAATACTTGTTCAATAAATACATTTTCTAGTGAATTATGCAAAATGTGTTGTGCATTTTTCCCAAAAGCATTTATTAGCATACCAAGTGTAGTTGATAGAACATCCTTTGGATAGTAGGATACAACCTTCATTTCTAGTAAGGGTATACAAAATCACCCTTCGGCGATTGACTACTAGCATCTTCACATCATCTTTTTTCTCACTCACTTATCTTTGTCTCAGGGAATTTTTCCTTGTGGTTATTTTGTGCAATTCCTTTCCTTAGGTTACAATTTATTATATTAGAGAAGAACAAAAAAATACATAGAATAACCTTTAAATATGTTTGCATTTTGCATTAAAAAACTCCTAGTTTGTGAAAGTGCTTCTTTTAAACTCGGGAAACATTAAAACTAGCCCAAAGAGCATGCTACAATTTAATTTTCTTGAGAACATTCATTTCTACTTTGCATGAAATGCAATTTCACAAGCTTGATAACTTTAAGCATTATATTAGCCTCTATGTAAACTTGAACCACATTGATTTCTACATACTAAACTGATAAAAGGAGCATGGAAAATAAGGTACTAAAAGTACCTTTCTTTTTTGGACAATTTTCACTTTAAATCTAGTTGAAATTATCCCAAATAATTGAGTTCCACCTCTGCAAGGGTGTTTTCTCCATGAAACTAGGCCCCAAAAATGGGGTAACCTAAGTGCCCCATATCAAACACTGAGATGTGGATGGAATAGACTTATTTTGATATTCTTTGCAAACCCAAGTCCATGTATCTCGCTTTTGGAGCCTTTGAGTGCAACATTAGTTACAATTCTCTTATGTAATCATTAAAACATTTAGTTTGTTTTTCAACAATATTAAAGTACTTTATTTTTGTGTTGGAAACACCATTCAAAAAATTGTAGAGAGGCATCCCAAGTTATTGGACCTCAAATATTTTAATCAAAAGATACCATAGAGTCTTAATGTTACAACTTACATATAAAAATAGCATACTAGAAGTGGAATTTTGTGTAATAGTTCTCACACTCTAAGAAACATGTTTGGCAACCTAGCCTCTCTCTATCATCCCATTCCATAAAACCTCCAATTTTCCATCTATATCTAAAGTATACATCAAAAGAATATTTTTTTTTCTTGGAAGATTGATCATAATCCTTTTTCTGGCCATTCCTTCACGAAGTTCTATAGTTTTATTTATCTCACTTTCTACCAAGTATGCATAAATAAGGGCATCACCAACAAGACCCCTCCAGACATTTTATTGAATGCTTTTTCATCACTTCTCAACTTTCCTAACTTCGAATAGTGTTACTATATAGAAAATCGTATTCAGATAAACCTCTTATTCATCAACAAGCTTCAAAGCTTTGTCTTGATTGTGTTGGAAACAATAACCATCAATTATCCATGAGTAAACACTAAAATAAGGCATAAACCTACAATAATCATTTCAAATAGGACCTCTTTTGCTTCATTTATTTTCCCACACTTTTAAAAGCAATGAAAAAAATCCTTTTATATATACACATAAAAGGGTATCTTGCTTTGTAACATCTTGTTGTGAAGTTTCCAAGGATTAGCCATGTTACCTCTCTTGCACTATGAATTTATCAACATATCGCATGTGAAGTTCTCAGGTTCAGGACCCTTCTCCACCAATTCATGTAAGAATAATTGGCTTCTTCCAATCTCCCTTTCTCATAGAGTTTATGGAGGAGGAAATTGTATGTCACCATTCATCCCGCAATCTGAAAGCCCCAATAATATTATCTTCTTTACAAATTCCATCAAATAGGGTAGTATATGTTACATTAATGGGAATCAAATCACCCATTTCATTCAGAATATTCAATGCATTGCTTAATATACCTTCTGTTAGTGTCAGTCTTTCCAGCCTTCCTCCAGTGATCAAATATGCTCTTACAAAGTGGTCTCAGAGTGTCAAGGTCAAATTTTGTCATTTCAAAGAGTTTTCAAGCAAAATTTGGTCACTAGGCATTAGGTCTAGGGTTTGCTTTCACTCCTTCTAAATTTGTCCAAATGTTGGTCCATGTCACCATTCAGCTGAGTTTATCATCATTCATAGGGTTTTCATTATCATGTCAGTGTCTAATGAGTCATTTTACACCTTGTTCATGCTTCAATTGCACCTAGGCAAGGTCATTTCCCTCTCCTAGGGTTTTGAAAGCTAATTTATCTTGAATGGTCAAATCATTAGCAAAACTTGTATCCAGATGTTCATACACCTTCCCCTATCCTTCATGTACCTTATCAAACACTTTCCATCACTGAGATCCCCCAAATTCCTCATTTTTGCACAAACCCTAGTTTCTAGCTACAACTTGGCAATTTTCTAGGTTGGGCCTGTGTTTTGCCCTTTTGGACCCCTTCCCCTCACTCAATCTCTGAGATTCCACTTTCCCCTACTTCCTAACATCCCTCCCTACTTCCAAAAATTTCCCCAAGAATTTAGAAGCCTCTTATCCCCTTCATTTCGCTTCATTTCGACAGAATTCCTTGTTTCACACATCGGGATAAGTTTCACTCAAAAGATGTTTCAGAGCAATCAAAGATTAATTTTGGAAAACTGAGAGAAATTTTTGTCCAAAACATGCCAAGGAAGAAAAACCTCCTTCAATTTTTTCACAGGTGTCATGGTTTTAGAGAAATGTCAAAATTACAATCATCAGATCCAAGACGGTTGGCCAAAGCACTAAAACGAAGGAAAATGCCCGATCCCCTCCACATCTTGGCTGAGGCTTCCTTGAAGGAGCATGATTCTAAATCACTTAACTCCAGCACAAATTTCAAAAAAAATTGAGCATTTTTGGTCACTTGTGAATTTTTGGGCAAAAAACAGGTTTTCTCCACCAACACGTCGCGCGCAACCCTTTCGATGGGCAACTCCATTTCGGGAAAACTCAGCATTTTTGGATTTTTCATGCAAAGATACACCTTCTCAGCAATTACCAAGAGATTTCATCAAATTTTGAGCCTCCAGAAGGTCAAAAAACAAGCAAAAAATGACTTTCTACCACCTTTTTGACACACAGGAAGCAGTCTTGGGAGATTGCAATTTTGGAGGGGAAAATGGCCACCAAATTCAGAAAATCCACTTGGGTTGGAAATTAGACATCCAGACCTTTCCAGCAAGCCCACTTTTGCCTCATTTGGACACCTGGAAGTGCCTCAAAAGCAGCTCCAAAGGCGCGCGACGTGTTCAGGATCAGGGCGCGACGTGTTGGGCAATTTTCACAGAAATTCACCTACAGCTCAGCAAAACACAGTTTTGACTGGATTTGACTTTTTGGAGTAGATTTTGATCCTCCTTGTTGTAAATGATGTAATTTTATGAAATTTTGACACTTATTTATCTCTTCTAGAAGATTCATTCATGAGATAGGCAAAAATTTAATGAATGAATTGGTTTCCTAGCTTATAGAGGCAAGTTGTTTTGATTGCCTAGTTTTCAGTGCTCAGTTTAGAATTGGTTGAAAAAGCTCCTAGGATAGTGAGCTCGACCTCTAGAGGCAAGGAAAGATGTTAGATTGCCTATATTATGTACTTTCTTGGTCATTTTCATGGTTGGACTCTTGAGGGAGAAAGCTCTATTGTATTACTCATTGTATCTCTGCAATTTTGGCAAAGGAAGAAAGACCAGGGTTTTGCAGTCCTTTTTGGGATCCCTGTGGTTACATGTATTGATGGTGTGTTTCTCTTTGTACTTGTAAGTTTTTTATGTGAATGATCTTCTCACTTTTCCTTCTGCAAATTAGGCAAATGAAGTGTTAAAGTAGAATTCATGATTGCCATGCTCTGCTTTTAAGTTTGCTTAATATTTATGTTTTCATTTGTCTAAAGAGAACTCTTGAAGGTTTCTTGCTCTCTTTAGCTCCTCACTGGTCATTCCTATCCATTCACTTAATTCAAAGGCATCAATACAGTCTCCTACCTTGCCCCAAAGAACCCCCTGCAAAAAACTGTGTCCAATCCCCGCACCCAAAATTGCCTTTCCCCGATTTTCCACCAAAATCCTAAAACTTCCCAATTCAAACCTTTTTATCAGTTTGCTAGCCTAAAATCAATGTTTCCTTATTGGTTATCTCGCCCGTTGAATATCTTTACCGAGATAGACTGGAGAGAGCCCTCTCCTGCCCCATAGGGCTAGCTATGAGGCTAAGTGGTTCGATGTTGCCTTGGAGTTTACCTTTTTCAGCATGAGGTGAAATTTCAAGCGCTAACACCTTCTTTACGAAACCCATGTATTGAAGTGTTGTATGTCACAATATCAGGTGAAGAGCCTTTGCTTGCAATATTGGAAACAAAATTTAATGTCTTTTCAATGCCCCTTCCTTGGAGTATCCTTTAATGAGTAAGTAACAATATTTGGGAACATGCATTTAGGCATCATTTCCTCTATAAGGGATTTTTCTTTCAGCATCTTGCCTCCTTTGGAGATACCACTAATGAGTGCAATATAAATAATAGTCGTGAATTTGATATAATGACCCACCATTCCATCAAACAATTTGAACGCATCGTCCATTTTGACTCTCTTGACATATCCATTTATCATAATAGAATACACGATGGTATTGGGAGGCATGTTTATGGTCCTCATCTATTTGAAAATATCCTTTGCCTCATGTTACCCCATCAATGCACATTGACACACATCAAATGGCTTATCATGAATATATTCCAATACATTTCCAATCATTGTTAAATGATGAAGTGTTGCATTTGAAATTTCCCAAGTTCATCATTTTGATAATTGAACTTCATGATTCTTTCCATATTTCAAGAATAGGTGGAAACTAATGGAAAATTTCAAAAATGAATCACCTAGGAATTTTCTCAAACAATTTGTAGACCCAGGTGGTTACCCACCAGGGAATTTATGGGTTCTAGGAGCTTTGAGTTTTTGTTGCTCATGGATGCTTAGGCCCAAAGACTTAACATCTTGCAACCATGTTATATCTCATTCAAATATATTTTCAAATATATCATGCCCTTCCTTTAAGATTAGAGAAGTCCAAGAATCACACCTGATTGAGGTACCTTTTCAAGTAGTTTGAAGGATTACACTGCAAATTTCATTTATGTGCTCTATCGCTAACCCATGTAGGCTTAGTATAGGCTATGTCATTGAGGAATTATGTCAAACACATTTATAACATACTTCATAAACCCAAATTTGAGATACATGTTGATAATATTGTTTCCTTTAGAAGCATCATGTTGAGATCCAAATTTTATTATATGGGTCATGTAAAAGTTTTTCTCTTGTCAGAGACTCATATTTGTCATAGGCTTCTTAATTGGCACTAAAATGTGATCACACAGTTCACAAGTGGTCTCTATATTCCCTTTTTGAGCACACATCACAATGAGGTCAATTATATGAGAAAGGGAAAGTCGAGAATGGACCAAGCCAAAAGCTTCTTTTAAAATTTTCTCGTAATCCAACTTTGTTGATTCATAAGAGAAACTTGGATGTCAAAGGGTATGCCCAAATATCAAATGATCACCAAAAGTTTGATGCACTACCACTGCGAGTTCAATAAGTGTAGGGGATTCTCTTTCCCAATAAAAAATTCTTTTAGGATTCTCCTCACTAGTTCAAAGGCATGTATCTACCACATCGCTTCTCATAGACAACCTACCATCACCTGAGCTATCTTATTTCCATTTTGTTTGTAAGCATATTTTAATATTTTTCTATTAATGAAATGAAGTGTCTTTATGCTACATCTCTATGTCTATGATTATATATGTAAATTGTTGCATTCTTGTTTAAGTTTGGATTATTGGTATCATAGGGATCTACTCTTTCTCTGTTTCTCTTTGCATCTCCCTAACGAGGTCAGGGTAAAGGATTTAGGGCTTGATCTAGTTGAACCATTGCAAGGTCAGCATCGCAAAACACGATGACCTCCCATGGCGGAAGAAAATAAAGATGAGGGGGTAGGAGATCCTTTCAAAATGTTGCTCAAGGAAACCCTCGGGTGATAGAGGTATGTGATGATGGATAAATTTGCCCAGATCTTTCAACGGCTACCCACAAGCAATGCATCTTCATCCAATAGCCATTCTGGAGGTACTACTCCTTTTAAGGTACAAGTTAACTCCAATATTATCATATTCGAAGGCCTGATAGATGCATACGTCATAGATAAATGGTTAAATATATTGGAAGGATATTTTTCAGTTCATGACTTTTCCAATCTGGAAAATATTAATTTTCCACTTCTTAAAGTTGCCCCTCGCATCAAGGATTGGTGGGAAACCTACTGCGAACAAAAGGACAAGAGTGAACCCTCGTTGTTTTCATCTGCACCCACTTGGAATTCTTTCCATGACGCCTTCAAGGAACAATATTACCCTATCGAGAGCTATGAAGACAAATACATAAAGTGGACCATGCTATGGCACGGAAGGGACCAAGATGTGCCAAAGTTCACAAATACTTTCCATACCCTTTGCACGAAGCTAGGTATCAAGGATACTGAGTGGCATTTGGTGCTCAAGTATCATGATTGTCTACACAAATAAATCTAGGATGAGATGGAGTTCTTGGACATCTCCTCACTTGACACAGTGTATCGGTACGCTGTCAAGATTGAGCAGAAGTTGAAACAAAAGAAGAGGGACTTTGGATTTGTGAATCCAAAGCAAGGAAAAGGTGCACCCAAACCACAAAACAAAGGAACAAGCTAAGGCAACACTACCCAGGACAACCCACTGAAGCCACAAGCAAAGAACAACAACACGAAGACGAATAAGGACACGGGAAAATGGTGTGAGTTCCCTGAGAGCTCCACTCACAATACAAGTGAATGTCGGGCCAAGAAGTCATTGGTGGCCAAGATGAAGGCTTCTGGATCAGACCAGGTTTAGACTTTGAATTAGATCCCGATAAGGGAGCTGACAAAGGGAAGCAGATCATTGATGTGAAGCCCAGTGCCACCATGGCCACCACCAAGATGCAGAAAATTGAGCCTGAAGATCTAGAAGAGGGGGAATGCCTCCTCCACTCATAGATATGGGTGATGGGTTCTCTGCTACAGTTCATTGTTGACAGCCAGTGCCAAAAGAACCTCATTTTAGCAGAGGTTGTGAAGTGGTTGGGCCTAAAGACTATAGCACATCCATAGTCGTACACCATCGGGTGGCTTCACCAAGGACAAGATCTTCATGTCAGCCAGTAGTGTCGCCTTCCCTACAGCAGAAAACCCTTCACAGATGAGGTACTGTGTGGCATTTCTCCTCTTAAAGTTTATGATTTATTGTTAGGACAACCATACTTGTGGAAGTGACATGTTGTATATGATTTTAGACCTCGCTCTATGATTATTACTTTGGCTAATAAGTTGTGTAGGATACGGAAGGTAGCCCCGCCTATCGCCATCTCTTTGATCACTACAAAGTAATGCAGTAATATCATTTCCCATACTAGGAAATTTGTTTTCCTTATGATTTTCCCTCAGGGAAAGAAGAAGGTTGTGGCCATGACTCTCAGGAAGGGCTCCTCTGCACAATAGCAGTAGATGAAAATGGTCATGGAGGAGTACATGGATAATTTTGCCTCACCCACAAGGGTACCTCTGCACTGTCAGGTCAAGAACTCCATCGATCTAACCCCAGGCATGCCGCTTCTCAATGGACGATATATCAACACTCTTTTCTAGAGAATGATGAGATCAAGAGGTATATTTAGTAACTACTGTAAAAAGGGCACACAAGGCCAAACACATCACCTTGTGGGAGCCCAATTGTATTGGTATATAAGAAGGATGGGACCTAGAGGCTCTGTATTGACTATTGAGTGTTGAATAATATCACTTTCTGGAATCATTACCCATTCCTGTAGATTGATGACCCTCTAGACTAGCTCAAGGGGGCCAAATATTTCAGCAATATTGACTTGAAGTCAGGTTATCATCAGGTTCCTATCGAACCCTCCGATGTGTGGAAGATTGCCTTCAAATCCAAGGAGGACCTTTTTGAATGCTTGGTCTGTTTGGATTGACGAGCGCCCTTGCAACCTTCATGAGACTGATGTATGACATCTTGCGACCCTTCACCAATGCATTTGTGGTGGTGTATTTAGATGAAATCTTGATCTTTATCCATAGTTGGGAAGAGCACCTCCACCATATTCGACAGGTCCTTCAAACCCTGTGCCAACACAAGTTGTGTGCTAACTTAGAGAAATTCACCTTTGGCCTAACCCAGGTTCAATATCTGGGGTACATCATTAGTGAGAAGGGTGTACATGTGGACCCATCCAAGATAAAAGTCATTCGGTATTTCCCAACCACAACCACTCTAATAGAGCTCCACAGCTTTTTGGGTCTTGCCAATTTCTACTGTAGGTTCATGTTTGGGTTCTCTCATATAACTTGGCCTTTAAGTCAAGTCGCCATGGGCAAAGCGAAAGCAAAGTTCTTTTGGTAGGAAACCCAACAACAAGCATTCTCTGAGTTGAAGAATCACCTCTATTCTGCACCAGTGCTCACATTATCAGACCTGCAACAATCATTTGAGATTGAGACAGATGCCTCCAACTATGTTATTGGTGCAGTTCTTACTTAGCATGGGCATCTAATGGCTTATCATAGTGTGACACTTTCAGGCACAGTTTGAAAGTACCCCACTTACGATAAATAAATGTATTCCATTATGCAGGCCTACCGTCAATGGAAGCATTACATTATGGGGAAGGAAACAATCATCCACACAGACCACCAACCTCCACAGTTCATACAGACACAAGGGAAGTTATAGAACGATCGCCATCAGAAATGGTCCACATATTTGCAACAGTTCCATTTGAACATTAATTATAAGAAGGAGATCACCAATAATGTTGTTGATTGCCTCAGCTGACCACCGGTCATGGTGCTAATCACTATGCTCGACTCCTGTGGGAATGAGACATCAGGGAGGATGCATATTTAAAAGAGCGATCTAGAATTTGGCAGCATATACCAGACACTCCCGGAAGGGAAGCAAGTTCCAAATTTTCACCTTCAGGATCCATTGTTCTGCTACCTGGGACACATCTGTGTTCCTTCAAGTGAGCATTCCAAGATGATTTAGGAGGAGCACTATAGTTGGGTTGTTGGAAATTTCGGAGTAGAGAAAATAGTGGCAGTATTGCAGAAGTATTTTTATTGGCTGAAACTTCATCAAGATGTTGGGAAGTACATTAGATCCTGCATCACCTACAACATTTCCAAACCAAACATCAAGAAGCAAGGTTTGTATACTCTTCTACCTACTCCTAACTGGCCTTGGGAATATATCTCCATGGATTACATGCCAAACCTTCCTTCTACTAAGCATGACAATGATTTCATTTTCGTGGTCGTCGACAGATTCTCTAAGATGGCCATCATGGTGGCCTGCAAGAAGAGTAACACAACAGAGGCCATTGGTAAGCTCTTCTTTGAGTGAGTATGGGTACACTTTGTGATCCCTCGGTCCTTTGTCTCAGATCAAGATGGCATATTCCTAAGTGCATTTTGGTCAAGTCTCTGGTCGATGTTGGATACAAAACTTACTAAGTCGACGACTTTCTATCCCCAAATGATGGCCAAACAAAGGTTGTCAACAAGATGATCATACACATTCTGCACATGTACAACTCGAGGCATCCACGCACATGGGATGAAAGTCTCCCTATGTCCAGTACAACTAGAACAAAGCTCTCCATAGCTCAACATGCCATAACCCCTTTCAGGTAGGGCTGGGATTTCAGCCATTATGCCCCATTGATGTGGTCGTAGATTTGTAGCCACTCAAGTAGATTCAGCTTACATTCAATCCAAAGTTGAAATGGAGAAAAACTTCATTGAGCACATTCAACACATCTGCCAATAGGTCCATGATATATTGGAAAAATTCAATGCTAAGTACAAGTAGTGCCATGATCAGCATCGAGTGTCATACAAGTTCCAGCTGGGCAACAAATTTTGGCTACATTTGCAGAAGAAGCGCCTTCCTGGAGCCCAACGCAAGCCTCACCCACTCTGATATGGGTTATACACCATCACCAAGGCTATCAATGACAATGCCTTCAAGCTCTGCATCCCACTGTTCCTTGGTCTACACCCAGTGTTCAATGTAGATCACCGTCAGCCATACTTTCCACCATTGTTGGACACATTGACATTGTAGAACAACTCACACCAACAGAGATCATCCCGGACTGCATGGAACAGGCCAAAACTGATCAAATAATGGACACATGGATCAAGAACACTCACCAACAAAGGATACATCTATATCGAGTTGTCAAAGTAGGCCAACTCCTTCACCAAGGCAAGTGGTTCACCAAGGACTAGGTTCAACAGAAATTTCCTCACCTCATGGAGGCTCTACACGCAATTGGAACCATTGCTTCCTAAGGGGGGAGGAATGATCTAGGTGGATATTGGTGGCTACCCACCTATTCCACCTAGACCCCCTGGCCAGTTTCATCTGTTTCCTTGTTCATTTTAAAATTTACTATTTTTAGCAGTTTTTAGGGTCATGAACTTCCGAAGCAGTTCTTTCCCCTTAAACAACTTTTTTTTGGGTCCACAATTGGCCCATATCCATAGGAAAGGGCCTATGGTGAAACCTGTAGTAATCAGAGATACCTTTCCAATAAGGTATTGTATGCGCCAAATGGAGATAATATGACCAAGTTACAACCTTGAGAAGTCAGCTGCCCAACTAACCCCAACAGGGCCAACAAACTCTTGGTGTTACATCTCCTAGGGTTAGGGTTTCGGTTGTTTAGATTTTTCTCATGTTTTCCAATAATAAATAGGCCCTTGAGCCTCATTGTAACACAGTTCAGAGGCATGTAGCTGTTGTTATCATTTTTTGATTTTGAAGATTGGCAAGACAAAAGTCACAAAAGATACATCAAACCGCTTATGAGTCTAGGACCTAGCCTTCCTAGACTCAGAGAGGGCTCTCTCCATATATTTATGATTTAACTTTGATTTCAGTGTTTTAATGTATTAGGCTAGATATTAAAAATAAAGAGATTGCTTGATTGATTGTTTGTTTGTTCATTTGGTTGGGGAAGATCATTCTTGAATATTTTCCATTGGGCTATGGAGTCAAAGGCTGGGTGGTAACATCAATTTTCCAAAGCATTTACAAGGCAATCTAATTGTCTTTACTAGATCTTAAACGCAAAGTGAGAAATGGAATGACAAAAAAATTATATCAGTTAGAATTAAAAATCATTTAAGTATTTTTTAATCATACTTTAGAGGAAAACATTTAGATTGTAAATACAGATAATAGTAAGGTTCTCTAATATCATATCTTAAACTATAATTTCTGCTTTACAATAAGAATCAAAGATGCATGAATGGATAAACAAAGATACATTCAACATAGAAAGAAAGACATCACCAGGTAAAAACAGGTCAAGTATCTTGCAAACGATCCTTTTTATTGATGCTCCATCTTGAAAATTACAATGCTCCAAATAGAAAAGATAGCTCCAATGACTTGGGTCCAACCCCTCTCCCAATACATGGAGTATTTAAATGAAACAAAAAAAACTACAACGATTTGCCTTGTACACTTGGCAATCTATTATTTATTACAATGAAAGAAAAAATGACTAATGTAACCACAAAGTGGTCACACTAAGAAAACTAGGGCAAGTGGTCCTCTTTTTCAAGGATGTTGTTGCCTGAAATATTAATTTGATTGTAGTGGTTCTGTTGATGTGGCTGGTGCTGACTTAGGTATGTGTTATCACTCTAATCATCCTTGTCTCGTTCTTCCTAATAATCACATAGCTCACTTCACGCTTCCTCATATGGAACTTTGATTTTAGTTAATCTTCTGTATATTTCACCAGCTTCAATGTACTTAGAAAATGTCAGTTTGACCAGTAATACATGCTTCAGTTCATGCTCAATGTAAATTAAATTGTTAATAGCTTCCAGCAATGCCTTTCCTATTATGTTGCCTTTGATGTTGGAAAGATTTGCAGCATCTGTGGCTATGCCCTAGATTTTCTTGACATAATCCCCTCTGTCCATGAGTTTGTCATTTATGAAAAATAGAGAGGGGAGACCTTTTTGATGTAAAGGTTACATTTTTTAAAGAACATGTTGACTGTCAGCTCCAGAATTTGACATTTTTCTTCTAGCTGCACATTTAAGCTCTTCTTTGTTAGCACCTTCTTGACTTGTAGTATAGTCTTTGTTCTATCTGCCACTCCCAACTCTTCCAACTCATACTTGTTCCTTGCATTCAAAAATTTGATTATCCTGTTAGTTGTTGTTGGCATGTCTCCCAACTCTACATTAGTAGCTGAAATGGCTTCTCTAGCCTTCTCCACTAATTCTTTCTGCTCAAAGATAATTTGGATGCTAGGCCAAATTTCATTCATACCATTGATTATATTGTGCCAAATAATCTCCTTAACTCTCCCTAGAGTGTTTCCAATAGATGATTCTTTCTCTAATTTTTGTAGTGCTTCAATTAATGCCTTTTCCCTTTGCATTTCCACCAAGTGATTGCTTTCAGCTCTTTTGATTTGATCTTGCAGCACACTGACTTGGGTTTCCAGTCTTTTTATCTCCTTAGTTTGCAAATTCATGCCTTCCAATGATCTGGCTAGCTATTCTGTACTGCTTCCTGCTCCTGTGGATGTACTTGTTGGAGTGGTTATGGGAGGGGTTGCTAGAGGAAGGGCCTCCATTGTTGTGCTGGCCATCTGTGATGCCTTTTCTTTCTCTTGCACCATTTGTTTTATCTCTACTTCCATTTGTTTGATCAGTAGAGACTGCTCCACTATTAATTTCATCATATCAGCCTTTTGGATTCTGTTTCCTCTATCTCCTTGGTCAACGGGTCATGTGTAGCAGGCATCTTGAGCTACTTCTTCAAAGCTGCAATATCTATCTCTTTTTTCTTTATTACTTCTTCAACTGCTTTTATATCTGAGGGATCATACCCAATCTTCACTACCAAGTCTTCCAAAGACTTAATTTTATTGTCCTTTGACTGTGATGAAATCCTTTCCATCGTCAATTGGGATTGAGCGTTTGATAGAGCCACTTGCATTTTGAACAAGTTCATAAAAGCATTGGTTAGAGTGGATGAAATTATTTCACCTACTTGCTTGTGCATTTCTAGTTGATCAATTGGATGGACATTTATGGCATCAAACTCAAAAGAAGTTTGCTTGTAATCTACTGGCATTTTAGGCTCTAATTTCTGTGCTTCCCAAAATTCCATATGCATTTTTCCCTTTTCTGAATCAAAGGTAGAGAGAAGTCTGCCTTGTGCAGTTTCACTCTACTTCCAAAACTGAGCATAGGTGCTCTTTTTTAGTATTTAATTTCTGATTTTGATCTCTTTGAATGTATCAAAGGCTATCTCTTCTTTTTCTCCAGTCACATTTATAGATGAGGACACTTGAAGAGACTGTTGCCTTTCTAAAATTGGAGTGGTAGGAAAAGATTGCCCTCCAGCTGGGGATGAATCTGGAATATCAATTATGTTTATCATTTTTTTTTGTTGTGATCCTTTTTCTATGTCTATATGTTTTCTAGGCTTCTTTTTGTATTTCAACCTGAATTCCTTCATAGAAGTATCAGTCCCTGGTGACTAATATTCTTTAGATCTTTTCCCTGTTATTCCCTGTTCTTGTTCTTTCCTTTTTCAATCCTATCTTCAGTAATTTCTTTTTCTTTTTGTCTTGGAGTCTGTGCACTAGAACAAGAGACCACTTGTTCTTCGACCTCCTACAATGTATCAGGCATCCACTCAATATGGTTCATGTATTTTTCAATCTTAGGCCTTTGAGTGTGGATATAGGTTGTTGACTTGTTTTCTACCCTCTTCTTGGAAATGATACCCCATGGGCCATAAGACCATGTGAAACTGTGGGTAAATTTCATTTCCCTCAATCTTCTATCTGCCTCCTCCCCTGCTGCTCTGTTGTTACAAATGAAGGGACCAATTTGAGATTTGATCCTGAACTGGGACTTTTTCTTAGCTGATACAAAATGCACTTCATCTACATTAATCATTTGTCTAATGTATTCCAATGCAAATATCCTCACGGGGAGGAACTTTGGCAGCGTGTATGGGGCCAACTCATATCCATACACTCTTAATTCAATGTAATTTTGGTACAAGTACCAATCGCCTGTTCTAGCTTGGCATGACAGCTGCATAATTCTCCTTATTTCTCACTGATCCTAGGTTTTGCAGTCCCATTGAGGAGGCTCATTGTTGGATGAACAAACATCTCCATAAATGTTTTGTAGATGAAGTATTTAGAGTCTTTCATCACTAATGTTGTCCAAAAAATAACAAATTGGGGTCCACCTTCCTCATTTATCTTGCTCATAGTAAACTGGAACCTGTCTGCCTGAAAATAAACCAACATATACACTAAAACTGAGGAGTAATGAAACACTTCCTCTGTGAAGAAATTCATAAGCTACTCATGAATGGCATATGCTAAAAATTGTGTGTAATTGAAGAGAATAGAGGGCTTGGATTCTATTGACAAAATAGACAAGAAAGCTATGATAACTTCATCAAGCCATTGATCTTAATAATATCCAAGTAAATAGAAAAGAACAATGACAATGTCTAGTTCTGTTAGGGAAAATAGAGGAGGAATAAGGAGGATTCTTGTTTGGCAGAGGTGTGTTCTCAGTCATGAAAATTTCTAATGTTCTGGCTCTCTTAGAAAAATCAAGCTTTTGATACATTTTAGTGAGGACCTCATGGGAAAAGGGAGTAGTTCCTTCAATAACCGAGGCTTGCATCATCTGCATAATGGACTTGGCATCAATTGTAAACAAAATATGTCTTGTTGGGGCCATCACTACCCTTTGTTATGGATTATAACATGAATTAAATTTCCTTATTAGTTCTGGACAACTGTGTGTTTTAGGAAAAATATAAAAAGGCAGATCAGTGTCCGAGAGGCCTATGTCATCCATCTCCTCTACAAATTTGTCCTCACACCAACAATATATGTCAAACAAATCAAACTCTAAGATTGTTTCATGGATCTTGAAATCGCTATCTGCAAGTGGTAGGTGATCCAAATCCAATGGTGGGTGCACCATTGGATTTAATACTTTTGGTTCCTTTTTCTTTGGTGCCATGACTTATTTCTCTGAAACTGTTCTCTGAGAGTTGTCCTGTGTTGAATTTTCAATAGAATGGGATAAGAAGAAATGGGAATTCAGTGAGGGAGAAAGAAAAGGTATTAATCAGAATCGAGATTTGAGAAAGGGAAATTGTTATCACTACAGAAAATAAGTTCTCCTGCAATTGCACTGTTGTTCTTTGTCTACACTGCGTGCTCTCTGTGTATGACTGAATGGAATTTGCACCTGATAGTAGAAAACAACAGTTAAAATTTGAAAAATGGTGTGAACTGGCACTTTTATGGATTTGGAATGATGCTGTTGGATTGGCTTGACTTGGCGTGGGTCCATTTGCTAACGGTCCAACCCATTGATTATTTAATGGCGAGAACGAAGGTGATAGGGCAAATGGGACGGGTTTGCATCGTGAGGTGGCAGGAGCAACAACGATCATATGGGAGAGTGGTTTAAGTATCGGGATAAACCATTTTTTTTTTGGGGGGGGCTTGAGAGTGGTAGGTGCTATGAGAGGGGGGGTGCGAACTCATATGGGCATGACACATAAGCAGTTGGAAACCGCTGACTTTGGACCCCCCCCCCTAGAATTAGCTTTCGGAGGGTTAGGGGGGCCCGGTAAAGAACAAGAATCGTTAGATCAGACGGAGCGAGCGAGGATGTGGTGATAGATGGTGGGTAGATTAGATAGGATGTGACATGTGAGTGCATGGTGGGGTAGGGAATAAATGAGGGGTGCAGACTATAGGCAAATATGGGTATAGAGTAAAGTTAGGGGGTAATGATATTAAAATAACATAAGACCCCTCATTTTTTATTTCTTCTCCCGACTTTAGAAAAACAATAGGATATTTCTTCCAACCTTAGGAAAACATTGGGATATGTCTTCCAATCTTTAAAATAAATTTTCATGTCTTTCTCTTTCCTTGAATTTTCTTCAATCTACCTACCCTTATTCCCCTAATCTAGCATTTTTTCTTTTTCATTTGCAGGGTGCACTTGGACTTGAATACCCTTTCTATTTTTATCTTTTTCTTCTTTTAAATTCTAACCTACTCTATCACTTATTTCTCCCCTTGTTCTAGATTAAACAGTTGAACCAATTTTATTTCTACCTAGCTAATGATTTGCCAATATTAAATTGTTCGGCAGATATTTATTTTCTAACCTATCAACAAAAATTGAAATTTATTCAATCACGCTTAGACTGTATGATTTGAACAACATTTGGGGTTTTCTTTCTTTCTTTTTGCCTTTCTTTTTCTCTTTTGTTCTTTTTCTTCTTTTTTATATACCCTCTTTTCATTTCTTTTCTTTTCTCTTTTTTTTGTGAAATCAATTGAATATTGGAATCTATGAACAATTTGAAATCTACAAACTATGAAATACTCAATCACCTTGATATCCTATAAATTATAGGACCCTAAAAATGACTCCAGTTGGGGATGGAACTTCTCAGCTTGAAGTGTCAAGAACACATGACCAGTAGCCTTGAATCCTTCAAATATGTATTATCTTCAATCTGATTTCTTTTTATTGAATGAATAATCTAAATGAAAACATGAAATACTATGATATTTACAATGGAGTGAGGAAATGTGTACTCAAGAAAAGTAATTCTTCAGCATCCTACCATTGACAGGACCTCCTGACAATTCTGTTCCATCTAACTCCTTGAGAAAGAATACATTATTTCCTCTAAAAGAAGAAATGATATATGGGCCTTTCCAAAGATTTTCAAATTTACCATTTTCCCCTTTGTCTTCTCTTCTTGAGTCCCATTTTAATACTTTGTCTCCCATGTTGAAATCATCAACTTTGGTTCTTTTGTAAAAAATTTTTTTATATTTTCCTGGACAACTTGATTTCTATTGTATACCTCTTCTTTGGATTGCTGCAATTGGATTGTCTGATATATCCTTCTTTGAATATCATTTGGTTCACTTTGTACCTCCTAAATGATCTTCATAAGTGGTACCCCCATGGAAGAAGGGAAAACTGCATCTATTCCATAAACTAGTTGAAATGGGGACATGCCAATGGATTTCTTTGTAGTCAATCTATCAACCCATAATGCGTAGATCAATTTGTTGTGCCATGACTTTTTATTGTCCTCCAGAATATTCTTAATGATGTTTACCAAACTCTTGTTGGAAGATTTAGACAACCCATTACATTGAGGATAATAAGTTGTTGAATGACCCAAAGAAATATGGTACTTATGACATAAATCTACCATCTTTTTTTATTTGAAAGTTGCAGCATTATCAGTGATCAGTTTCCTAGGACAACCAAATCTAGAAAGGATATTGGTTTCAAGGAATTTTATAATAACAGAATCAGTAGAAGCTCTGGAAGGGATGGCTTCTATCCATTTGGTGAAGTAGTCTGTGGTAGTTAGGATCCATTTGTGTTGGGCAGAGGATGGAGGATGAATTTCACCAATGAAATCCAATCCCCATTGTTGGAAAGGACTTTCAACAGAGATGGGTTTCAAGGGAAAAGGTAGTAATTTTCTCTTCCCTTCAAAGATTTGGTGCTTGTGGCAGGCAGTTACCATCTTATGGATGTCTGGGAATAGTGTAGGCCAATAGTAACCTGCTCTAAGGATTTTCTTAGCAATTGTTTTCCAATAAAGATGGCCTCCATAGTCACCTTCATGAAATTCCTGCATAACTTTGTCAGCATCATCTTTTAACAAACATCTGAGCAAGACAACTTCAGCATATTTCAAATATAATGTACCATCAACAATACAAAATTTGATTGCTTTCAATTTAAGAAATCTAGCTTTTGTTTTGGATAATCTAGGAGGAGCATTTAAATTGAAAAGAACATATAAAAGGTATGCATACCAGGGAGAATTTAAATATGCCTCATCTATTGGTGGAGTCACCAGTTCCTTAAGATCATCCAAAGAAAACACCATGTTGATGTCTAATGCATTGAAATATGATTCAACCATCAATTTGGCTAATCCATGTCCTTTGATCAACTTGGTGGGCTTGATTTCTATATCATATTCTAGAATCACAGCTATCCATTTGCCTCTCTTCCCATCAGGTCCATTTTAAGTGAGAATGTCTTTGACCATTACATTAGGCACATAAGCAATGATATGAGAATGTAATATGTAAACCTGAAATTTTTTATTACTTTGACTAGAGAAAATGCTTGTTTTTCCATGATATTGTACTTCAGAGAAGTATATCTCAGATCTTTGCTAAAGAATGCTATTGGATGTTCATGTCCTTCATTGTTTTTCTGTAATAATACAATAGAAATAGTATGTTCAGATGAAAAAGAAAAGATAATGAAGTATTTAGTGAAATCTGGGTTGATTAAAACTAGTGCTTTTGTTAATGTATGTTTGACTAGATCAAAACATTATTTGGCTTCAATATTCCATTTGATTTCTATGTCTTTCTGGAACATATTTTTTATATTCCTAAGTATTTCAGCAAGATTTGGTATGAATCTTCTAAAAAAATTGATCTTTCCAATAAAATACTGAAGTTCTTTCATGTTTCTTTGATGACTGATTTTCAGGATGCCTTCAATCCTACTGGGATCAATTCTGATTCCATACCTAGAGATGATATGGCCTAAAAGCTTTCCTTATTCAAGACCAAACAATGATTTCTTAGGATTTAGTGAAATACCAAATTTTTTGCATATTTCAAATACTTTTCTTAGATGTGCTAAGTGGTTTTCATCATTTTTTGAAAATACAGTGATGTCATTGAGGTAAATCACAATGAGATATCCAATCTCTTCTGAAAAAGCAATGTCCATTGCTCTCTGGAAAGTAGCACCTGCATTCATTAATCCAAAAGGCATTTTTATATACATGAAAGTTCCCCAAGGAGTAGTAATAGTAGTTTTATCTTGATCATCAGGATGCACCAAAACTTGATTGTAGTTTGAAAAACCATCTAGCAAGGAAATCCTGCTAGAACCCACTACCATTTGCAATATGTGATCCATCTTTGGTAGGGATAATTGTCCTTAAGGGAAAACTTGTTTAAATTCCTAAAGTCAATGCACAATCTTATTTCACTGGTTTTCTTCCTTGTAGGCACAATAATGGATACCCATTTAGAATATCTAATTGGGACTATGAACTTAGCATCATACATTTTCTTGATTTCCTTTTCCACTAAAGGCATAAAGACAGGGTTTATCCTACGTAGTTTTTGTTTAAAGGTATTTTGGTCTTCTTTGATCGGAATTTTGAGTTGTATAATGCTAGTATCATATGCTTTTAAATCCTCATATGTCCAAGTAAATACATCTATGAATTCTTTGAACAAAGCTATATACTTTCTTTTAGCTATGAGAGGTACTGATTTTAACAATTTTATAATTTTGGGGTGTAGTTCACTACCTATGTTGCATTCCTCAATGTTGGTTCCTATTGGTTCCATTTTTGGCTTTCTAGAAACATCATTAAAGTCAAACAACTCTTCCAAAGGGGCAAGCCCTCTAGGTAAGACATTATCTTTCAGTTATAGTACTTTGAATTCTTCTTTTTCTAGATCTTTATATATTTCAGTTTTATGTACAATCTTATTTACAGAATTTTTTTCATCAGAAATAGCAGGTTGATTTATACTAATATGTACATCAGTTTGACTGTCTAGTTCATCCTCCATATCTATGTTTTTATCCTCAAATTCATCCTTTGATTGCAGAAAACTCTCAATTTGTTTATCACTTCCAAAAACTTGCCAGTATGTCATGTTATCAGGAACTGCAGGACGATGCTTCACTTCAACTGTGTATCCCTTATTTGGATGAGGTAATTTTCATGTGATGGCTGAAAAAGATAATCCATTTTCCAGGGCATTCTGGAGCCTAGGGATCACAGCAAGGTCATACTCTTCAAATTTTTTAAGAAAATCAATCATAGCATCCTGGTATTCTCTCAATCTAGAATGTTTTGCTGAGTATTGTCCTTTAATTTGTTTGATGATGAGTTTAGAGTCTCCCTGGACATAAATTCTTTTAGCATATACTTTTTTAAGCAACTTCAAGCTTAATATTAATGCCTCATATTCTGCTATGTTGTTTGTACATAAAAAATTTAGTTTATAAGAATGACCTTCAGCCTGATTCGTTTTTGAATTATACAGCCAGACTCCTGCTCCTACCCCTATTTTACCACATGAGCCATCAAAAGTCATATTCCATAGGGGTTCTGTTTTAGGATCTTGTTGTATAATGGGTGTTTGAGCATCAAGTCCTTCACTGAGATCACTTTTTGCCTGCTTGACCTGTGTATTTATGTCTCCATCATTGTCATTATACAATATGAAGGAATCAAGATCAGTGTGGACAGAGTAGAGGGGATAGTTTTCTGGCCTTTCTTGGCTATCCACCATGTATTTCATTAAGTTTTCTTTATTAAGTCTCCTTGGTTGGCCAAATACTGGTATTATGGTATATTTCATATCGATTTGTAGTGTTCCTTGTAACTTAACTCCCCAAGATCTGATAATAACATACCATACCTAGGAGGGAAGTCTGCTACTACAGTATCCATCACTAAACTTTTTTTTGGTATCTGGGCTACCGTGACACAAAGGTCCTTAATGAGACCTAGACATCTAACCTTGCTATAATCAAATGAATATAGATATTTGTATGGTCTAGTGACTTCAAGTCCAAGTTTCTCCATAACAATCTTTAGCATGAGATTATGTGATGCACTTGAATCCAACATTGCATTGTGAAGGTTCTTGCCATGAATATTAAGGCTAACATAGAATGGAGGAACACCCCCTTCTTGAGGCTTGGCATCAACTTCTGGTCCAAAAAAAAGTTCACGTTGGTCATCATTCAAATTCACGGTATCAGTGTTTTCTCCTATGTTGAGTATCTTTAGAACCTGGGACCTATACAAATTTTTGTTTACAAATTCAATAAGAGTGTTGGGTCATGCAACAGGTATAAATTTACCCTTGATTACACTATAGTTTTCCTTCTTTTTATGCATTTGTGCCATGATGTAATAATATTTTGATAAGATTTTGATAGAAAATGAATGAAACTGCTTTTGATGCGATTTGATTCTCAAAACTAACTTTCATTGTTTATTATGCAGAAATTGGTGAAGGGAACAACTGTTGTTCAAACTATTGAATAGCAAAGGTTAAATAGAGGAAATATCGCACATCTTGGGTGGTAAAATCGAGAAGCAAATCAAGAGGATCAGCGCAAGATAGAAAGATTGTCTGATAATAGCATTTAGTTTCGAATTCCTCAAGATCTCCTGATCTTGAGGAATCACATTTATCTCTTTTCCTCTTTGACTATAAGAAGGGAAAGACGAATAGAATAGAGGGAGAACTTTTCGCCTTTTTACTTTAGTTGTAATTTTAATATATAGAGCGTTATTCTGAAAGACATTGTGTTGTAATGACATTTGGATTTAATGAACAATATATAATTCGTGTTGTTGTTCATTTACGGGATTCTGAAGTAATCAAGCAGTAATCACTGGCGGCTTGGGCCCGGTCACGGGTGGATTTCACTGTTGTTCCATATTTTATAGTTTACCTTTCTGCAGTTTAATTACTCTGTTTTATAGTTTTATGATTGATTTACTTTCACAAGTGTTGATTTTGTATGTTCATTGCATTAGTTCTTATTTATTTTGATTGTTTCATTTATTTAATATCATGGATTGATTTGATTAAGAATCATTTCTTGTTAATTGAACACTAGAGTTTTATTTATTATATCAGATGTATTCCTTTCATGTAGAAGCCTAGATTTAGTTGAAAGAGCTCTGTTATCACTATGGTGCACTCGGTTGATGTAATTACAGTTAGAACTTTCGGTTAAGATTGGATTGTGATCTCGCTTAAGATTGAGTTTTGATGTTTGAATGAGTTAATTTCTCTGAAGTTACAAATTGGTAGTTTATGGTTTGATCTGTTTACTCTTGTATTGACATCAATAAGTTATTTTAAAGTAGTACTCTCTGTAGATTCAACAATTTACATCACTTGCACATATTGTGTACACTCTTGAAACAAAAAGACTTACCCAGGTTGACAATTAATGTGATTCGTTTAAGAGTTCTAAAAGACACCTTATTTGTGCCCAACAAAAAGGAATAGAGATCTTGAGTTTAGCAATTTCATTCTCAATGCTGAAGGGTGCTTGGTTTTTAAGCAAATTTGAGAAATCAATCCTTTCGGCCACAACCTTTGTCATGAGTTTTGTTTGTTGATTTGTAGTAGCATTCCAGATTGGACATATTTTGTTGAGACATCAATTGTTTTCTTAGCAATATTTCTATGTTTCTCCTTTCTCGATTGTTTTCATTTTTCTTAGAGCTTTCAGTTGTCTTCTTGGGATCGAGCTCTAAAGTTTTCTTGCTAGGGTTATTAGAATCCTTTCTATTTGAGTTATCATTATTTTTCTTTCTCTTAAGATTATATTTTCTGTGGAATTCTAAGATAGCATTCTCAAATCCATGTTTATAGTCATCACATGCTTCAGATTCCAGTTTTGTTTGAGTTAATAAAAACAATTCTTGTTCTTCTTGTGTAAGAAAAACAAAACTATCTTCATTGGTTCCCATTAAATTATTCTGATTTTCCTCAACTTCTTCAAGTACACTTACACCTTCATCAGCATAATTTTCTTGGAATGGTGGCTTAATTTGTTGATCTGGGCCTCTTTGATCTCTTTGTTTGATTTGTGGAGTGTTTCTCCTAGGGTTTGGATTTCGGTTCTGTTGGACAGGTGGATTCTCCCTAGAAACATTCCTATCATTTATACTTATTCTCTCCATCATTCTTTCCATAGTCCTTACTAAAGAATCAATTTTTGCTTCTACTACAAAAGTTGAAGCTTCTTCCTTAAAAGTCACTTGTCTTTAGGTTCTCATCCTGGCTCTTTTAGCTTGTAAATTGGCCTCTACACTCACAGCATCTCTTTGCATTGCTTCTAGTGTTGGAGAATTTCTTTCCCTAAGTTGGTAAGACATATCTATATCAAAAAAATTTGGGAACTTTATCAAGGCTAAATCCTAGGGTGGTTTAATATTTACAAGTATTGCATTATAGGTATTGTTGAATCTAGCACAATAACCTTGTGCACTTTCACCTACCTCCTTTTTAATATTTGCATATTGTGATAGAATCTGTAAAGGGTTCTTCTTGAATTTCCATCTATTAAGAAAGGTTTGATGGAATGCATGGAGATCATTTATACTATTTGCAAGCAAATACTTGAACCATTTTATGACTTCTCCTCCTAAACTTTGAGCAAACATTCTGAGCTTAATACTTTATTTATCTACCTCTTGCAGGCCAAAACAATCATTCATTTTATCCACATGTTGTTGGGTTGTTAAAGGACTTGTCCCATCAAATAGTATGATCTTGGACTGATATTCTTGTGGGATATTAGCCAAGGGGGCTGGTAACACCTGGCAGCCATGATTGGTGGTGGTGATGGAGGACCACTTGAAGGAAGTTGAATGGTGGATGAAGGAATTTGAAGAGTGGATGAGGTTGGGCTAGTACTAGGTGGAAATGAAAGTAAAGGAATTTGAGAAACCTTATGTTGAAGGATGAAAGACGAGATAGGAATTATGGAGGCAGTAGAACTTGGTGACTAAATATGTGCAAGTTAAGATGTGAGGGAAGAAGTTGTTAGGTTTAAAGAAGTTAATTCTACTAATTGTTGAAGGTAAGCATCATCAATTTCTGAGGTGATATCTGTTACTAGATCTTGAAGAGTGTTAAAATGTTGTAAAAGCTGAAGATCTCATTCAGTGTGTGAAGAAAGTTCTCTCACTGGGCTTTTGGATAAGATTGATGGATCAAAGATAATATGATCTTTCCAATTCTTTGATTTGGTCCTGAATAAGCCTTGTTCAAAGTGTAAATCAAATTGGATATCTTGAAAGGTAACAAATTTTTCAGGGAGTGAGTTGGCTCTGTGAAGAAATTTGTTGCTTCTATGGCTCTCAGTTCTAGGGGTTTTCCTCAATATCTTTTTATGATTGTCTACTATGGTAGGAGGATTGGGATCTGGATGGGATCTTGTAGAGATTATCTTAGGAGAGTGTTAATATCTAACACACAGACAAATTGAATATACAAAAACAAAAGATAAACCAATCTTAGGAGTTATAATATCATACAGAGCTATTTAATTGGGTACTCTGAATTCGAATGAAAGGATAAATTTTTCAATGGTTCCCAGTATGGTCTCCACTATGTTATTGTTTTGTGATTTTGAAGATTAGCAAGACAAAAATCACAAAAGATACATCAAACCGCTTATGAGTCTAAGACCTAGCCTTCCTAGACTTAGAGAGGGCTCTCTCTATATATTTATGATTTAACTTTGATTTCAGCATTTTAATGTATTAGGATAGATATTAAAAATAAAGAGATTGCTTGATTGATTGTTTGTTTTTCATTTGGTTGGGGAATATCATTCTTGAATATTTTCCATTGGGCTATGGAGTCATAGGCTGGGTGGTAACATCAATTTTCCAGAGCATTTACAAGGAAAGCTAACTATTTTTACTAGATCTTAAAAGAAGAGTGAGAAATGGAGTGACATAAAAATGATATTAGTTAGGATTAAAAAGCATTTAAGTATTTTTTAATCATACTTCAGAGGAAAACATTTAGATTGTGAACACAAATAATAGTAAGGTGCTCCAACAACGTATCTTAAACTATAATTTCTGCTTTACAATAAGAATCAGAGAAGCATGAATGGATAAATAGAGATACATTCAACATAGAAAGAAAGACATCACTAGGTCAAAACAGGTCAAGTATCTTGCAAACGGTCCTTTTTATTGATGATCCAGCTTGAAAATTACAATGCTCTAAACAAAAAATATAGCTCCAATGACTTGGGTCCAACCACTAATACTCCCAATACATCGAGTATTTAAACAAAACAAAAAATCTACAACGATTTTCCTTGTACACTTGGCAATATATTATTTATTACAATGAAAGGAAAAATGACTAATGTAACCACGAAGTGGCCATGCTGGGAAAAATGGGACAGGTGATCCTATTTTTCAGGGATGATGTTGCATGAAATATTAATTTTATTGTAGTGGTTCTGCTGATGTGGCTGGTACTGACTCAGGTTTGTGTTGTCACTCTAATCATCCTTGCCTCGCTCCTCCTAATAATCACATAGCTCACTCCACGCTTCTTCATATTGAACTTTGATTTTAGTTAATCTTCTGTATATTTCGTCAGCCTCAGTGTACTTAGAAAATGTTGGTTTGACCAGAAATATGTGCTTTAGTTCATGCTGAATGTAAATTAAATTTATGATAGCTTCCAGCAATGCCTTTCTTGTTATGCTACCTTTGATGTTGGAAATATTTGAAGCATCTATGGCTATGCCCTAGATTTTCTTGATGTAATCCCCTCTATCCATGAGTTTTTCATTTATGACAAATAGAGAGGGGAGACCTTTCTGATGTAAAGGCTGCATTTTTTTAAAGAACCTATTGACTGTCAGCTCTAGAATTTGACATTTTTCTTCTAGTTGCACATTTAAGCTCTTCTTTGTCAGCACCTTCTTGACTTGTAGTATAGTCTATGTTCTGTTTGCCACTCCCAAATCTTCCATCTCATACTTGTTCCTTGCATTCAAAAATTTGATTATCCTGTTAGTTGTTGTTGGAATGTCTCCCAAATATACATTAGTAGCTAAAATGGCTTCTCTAGTTTTCTCCACTAATTCTTTCTGCTCAAAGATAATTTGGAAGATAGGTCAAAATTCATTCATACCATTGATTATATTGTGCCAAACAATCTCCTTAACTCTCCCTAGAGTGTTTCCAATAGATTGCTCTTTCTTTGATTTTTGTAGTGCTTGAATTAATGCCTTTGCCCTTTTCATTTCCACCAAGTGATTGCTTTCAGATCTTTTGATTTGATATTGCAGCACACTGACTTGGGTTTCGAGTTTTTTTATCTCCTCGGTTTGCAGATTCATGCCTTCCAATGATCTAGCCAGTTGTTTTGTACTGCTTCCTGCTCCTGTGGCTGTACTTGCTGGAGTGGTTATGGGAGGGCCTGTTAGAGGAAGGACCTCCATTGTTGTGTTGGCCATCTGTGCTACCTTTTCTTTCTCTTTCACCATTTTTTCCATCTCTTCTTCCATTTGTTTGATCTGGAGAGACTGCTCCGCTATTAATTTCATCATATCAGCCTTTTGGCCTTCTATTTCCTCTATCTCCTTGGTCAGTGGGTCATGTGTAGCAGGCATCCCGAGCTAATTCTTCAAAGCTGCAATATATATCTCTTTTTTCTTTATTATTTATTCAGCTTCTTTTATATCTAAGGGATCATAACCAATCTTCACTACCAAGTCTTCCAAATACTTAATTTTATTGTCCTTTGACTGTGATGAAATCCTTTCCATCTTCAACTGGGATTGAGCATTTGATAGAGACACCTACATTTTGAGCAAGTGCATAGATGTTTTGGTTAGAGTGGATGAAATCATTTCACCTATTTTCTTGTGCATTTCCAGTTGATCAATCGGATGGACATTTCTGGCATCAAACTCAAAAGAAGTTTGCTTGTAATCTACTAGGGTCAGTTGCACTCTGCTTCCAAAACTGAGCATAGTTTCTCTTTTTCGGTATTTCATTCTTGATTTTGATCTCTCTGTATCAAAGGCTGTCTCTTATTTTTCTCCAGTCACATTTGTAGATGAGTACACTTAAAGAGATTGTTGCCCTTCTGAAATCAGAGTGGCAAGAAAAGATTGCCCTCCAGTTGGGGATGAATCTGGAATATCAATGATGTTGATCATTGTTTGTTATGGTGATCCTTTTGTCTATATGCATATGTTTTCTAGGCTTCTTTATGTATTTCAACCTGAATTCCTTCATAGAAGTATCAGTCCCTGGTGACTAATCTTTTCTAGATCTTTTCCCTATTATTCCCTATTATTGTTCTTTTCCTTTTTCAGTCGTATATTTAGTAGTTTGTTTTTCCTACTGTCTTGGAGTCTATGCATTGGAAGAAGAGACCACTTGTTCTTCGGCCTCCTACAATGTATCAGGCATCCACTCAATCTGGTTCATGTATTTTTCAATCTCAGGTCTTTAGTGTGGATATAGGTTGTTGACTTGTTTTCTTCCCTCTTCTTGGAAATGATACCCCATGGGTCATAAGACCATGTGAAACTGTGGGTAAAGTTCATTTCCTTCAATCTTCTATCTGCCTCCTCCCATGCTACTTTGTTGTTACAAATGAAGGGACCAATTTGAGACTTGATCCTGAACTACGACTTTTTCTTAGCTCATACAAAATGCACTTCATCTGCATTAATCATTTGTCTAATGTATTCAAGTGCAAAGATCCCCATGGGGAGGAACTTTGGTAGCTTGTATGGGGCCAACTCACAGCCATACATTCTTACTTAAGTGTAATTTTGGTACAAGTACTAATCACCTATTTTGGCTTGGTATGATAGCTGCATAATTCTCCTTATTTCTTCATTGATCCTAGGTTATGCAGTCCCACTGAGGAGGCTCATCGTTGGGTGAACAAACATCTCCACAAATGTTTTGTAGCTGAAGTCTTTAGAGTCCTTCATCACTAATTTTGTCCAAAAAATAATAGATTGGGGTTCACCTTCCTCATTCATCTTGCTCATAGTAAACTAGAACCTATCTGCTTGAAAATAAACCAACATATACAACAAAAATGAGGAGTAATGAAACACTTCCTCTGTGAATAAATTGACAAGCTGCTCAAGAATGGCATCTGCTAAAAATTGGCTGAAATTGAAGAGAACAAAGGGCTTGGATTCTGTTGACAAAATAGATAAGAAAGATATAATAGCTTCATCAAGCCATTGATCTGAATAATAGCCAAGTAAATAGGAAAGAACAGTGACAATGTGTCTAGTTTTGTCATAGAAAACAGAGGAGGAATAAAGAGGATTCTTGTTTGGCAGAGGTGTGTTCTTAGTCATGAAAAGTTCTAATGTTCTGGCTCTCTTAGAAAAATCAAGATTTGATACATTTCAGTGAGGACCTCATGGGAAAAGGGAGTAATTCCTTCAATAACTGAGGCATGCATCATCTACATAATGGACTTGGCATCAATTGTAAACAAAACATGTCTTGTTGGGGCCATCACTGCCCTTTGCTGTGGATTATAACATGAATGAAATTTCCCGATTAGTTCTGGACAACTATGTGTTTTAGGAAAAATATAAAAAGGAAGATTGGTGTCCCAGAGGCTTATATCATCCATCTCCTCTACAAATTTGTCCTCCCACCAGCAATATATGTCAAACAAATCAAACTCTGAGAGTGTTTCATGGATCTTGAAATCCTTGTCTGCAAGTGGTAGGTGATCCAAATCCAGTGGTGGGTGCACCATTGTATTAAATACTTCTGGTTCCTTTTTCTTTGGTTCCATGGATTTCTCTTTTGAAACTGTTCTTCAAAAGTTGTCCTGCGTTGAAGTTGTAATAGAAGGGGATAAGAAGAAATGGGAATTCAGTGAGGGAGAAGGAAAATGGATTAATCAGAATTAGGATTCGAGAAAGGGAAATTGTTATCACTACACAAAATAAGTTCTCCTACAACTGTACTGTTGTTCTTTGTCTACATTGTGCGCTCTCTGTGTATGACCGAATGGAATTTTCACCTGATAGCAGAAAAAACAGTTAAAAATCGAAAAATTGTGTGAACTGGCACTTTTATGGATTTGGAATGATTTCGTTGGGTTGGATTGACTCAGCGCGGGTCCATTGGCTAACGGTCCAATCCATTGATTACTCAACGACAGGAACGGAGGTGATAGGGCAGATGGGACGGGTTTGCGTCATGAGGTGGCAGGAGCGACAAGAGTCATATGACGGAGTGGTTTGAGTATAGAGATAAACTACTTTTCGGGGGGCTTGAGAGTGGTAGGTGGTACGAGAGGGGGGGTGCAAGCTAATGAGGGCACGACATGTAAGTGGTTGGAAACCGCTGACTTCGGACCCCCCACCCCCTGGATTAACTTTCAGAGGGTGAGGGGGTGCCGCAGAAGAACGAGGGTCATTGGATCAAAGGGAGTGAGCGGGGATGTGTTCATAGATGGTGGATAGATTAGATAGGATGTGACATGTGAGTGCATGGTCAGGTAGGGAATAAATGAGGGGTGCGGAGTATAGGAAAATATGGGTATAGAGTAAAGTTAGGGAGTAATGATATTAAAATAACATAAGACCCCTCATTTTTTATTTCTTCTCCCGACTTTAGAAAAAAAATAAGATATTTCTTCCAATCTTAGGAAAACATTGGGATATGTTTTCCAATATTTAAAAGAAATTTTCATGTCTTTCTCTTTCCTTGAATTTTCTTCAATCTACCTACCCTTATTCCCCTAATCTGACATTTTTTCTTTTTCATTTGTAGGGTGCACTTGGACTTGCAGACCCTTTCTCTTTTTATCTCTTTCTTATTTTAAATTCTAACCTACTCTATCACTTATTTCTCCCCTTGTTCCAGATTAAACAGTTGAACCAATTTTGTTTCTACCTAGATACTGATTTGCCAAGATTAAATTGTTTGGCAGATCTTTATTTTCTAACCTATCAGCATAAATTGAATTTGTTCAATCATGCTTAGACTGTATGATTTGAACAACATTTGGGGTTTCTTTTTCTTTTTTTTTCTGTTTTGTTCTTTTTCTTCTTTTTATATACCCTCTTTTCATTTTTTTTTTTTTTTTTTTTGTGAAATCAATTAAATATGGAATCTATGAACAATTTGAAATCTGCAAATTGTGAAATACTCAATCACCTTGAGCTCCTATAAATTAGAGGACCCTAACAGCCACCACATCTCTTCTCAGAGATAAGCTACTATTGCCCGAGCTATCTTATTTCCATTTTGTTTGTAAGCATAGTTCAATATTTTTCTATTATTGAAATTAAGTTTTTTTCTGCTGCATCTCTGTGTTTATGATTATATATGTAAGTTGTTTTGTTCTTGTTTAAGTTTGGATCATGGATACCACCCACCTATCATATCTTTTAATAGATTTAGAAACAATTTTGATAAGGGCATCATTAACCAACTCCCCTACACCACCACCCTTGATATATTCATGGCAAATTTTTAAAAAAGTAGAGCCCACCATAGGCCACATCTATTTATAAAATTCCATTCGAAAACCATTAAGAATGAGTGATTTTTCATCCTTGAGTTCCTTCATGGATCTATAGCTCCAATTTTGGGTATATAGTTCCTCCCAAGGGCATCTACTTGTTGGAGAAAAATATGATGGACAAGCTCCATGGTAGCATCCTGCAATGGGTCAAAGCCTACATAAGTGGAAATTCTTTGAAATTGATCTTCAAATATTTGTTGGTTTTCCATCTCATCTTCTATAAGGTTACTAGTGCCACTAGGGTCTCTTAAGGTCAGGATCCTCTCAGATTTTTCTTTTCATTTTATATGTTGAACACAGAGTTTGGTAAGCATGTCTCCCTTGTCCATCCAGTGCATACGTGGGATAATCTGACTTCCTTTGTCTTTATATGATTCAAAAGACTGTTCAGACAATTCTAGCTCATGGACCTCCCGTTGACACATCATTAAAGAGTCCTCCAATATTTGTTGAGAAACTTGAAGGCTAATCTAAACTTGGATTTCATTGCCCTTCCAGAGTCTCACAATCATCCTACCCAAACTTTGAAGGAATTTGACCATGTGGAGAATGGTTGTCCTACACCAAGAGATCCACCCAATCTCAGTGATGAGCCTCATAAATGGGTAATTATATGGGCTCCTTTTCCCTCCTAACCTAGTCAAATCAACCATTCTCTTAGCTTATTGTATGATTTTCTAATTATATTTATGCTTATAGAGTGAGTTGAGTTAGTTATTGTGCCATGTGGTCTAACATGTACTTAATGCAGATTATTGATGAGTTTCGAGGTCCATGTCAAGGATCCAATGGAAAAATGGCAGCAATAACTCGAAGTGGACAAAGGAGAGGGCTTATAGGAGGGAATCCCCCTCATTTATTACTCCTCAATTTGAATTCCCCTTCATTTAGATTGGAGTACAAGCAGTCGAATCATGCACTAGAAGGCAGCCGAGCAAGTGGAGGATGACTGATGATTATCTCAAGTTTTGGGAGCCAAGCCTCCCTAATTCTAAGGAATATGTTGGTAGCTTTAGTTGTATAAGTAGAGGGGCCTAGGAACTCACTAGGGTCAAAATTTTGTTGGATTTTTGCTTATGTAAGCTCTACTCAAATTTCGAGCTGATTATTTTTGTGACAGTTTCATGTAATCTTGCTATTGTTTTGATAATAAATATGGAATCCTTTTTGAGCTAGCACTGAGTTACCTCGAAGGGCTGAAGCTCTTGGGTTAGGGCCTAATCCAAGCAGCCAAGCTCCTATTTGCTTGTATTTGTATGTTTTATTTCAGTTTGTAGATTAGGTTGTTGTTAGATGTATTTCTTTTATGGTTAAGGATAGGTTGTTTTTGATGATTCAATAGTTTGCTTCCATTTGTGCTTCCTATAGCAAGTTAAACAGTGATCAGCAAAGACTCAAAAGACTAGCAATAGTGCCTTAGCCTCTCTTCCTCCCTCTGGGACCATGATTTGAGGCAAAGACTCTCTTGCTGCCCCAAAAACACAGATTTTCCTCCTTCATAGAACTTCTAGTGTTTACAGCTTTTTGGTAGGATAATAGTCCAGTTCTAATTTGCTTCAAATCTTCTTCATCATGCTCACTTTCTGATTTGCAATAGTCTTCTTTCATGCTTTCCTTTCTTGCAACATTTCTCAGCATTTGCTTTCATAGATCATAGTTTAGACTATTTTGATGCAAAACTTTGTTTTTCTAGATGCACTCATTTCATTGCTTGCTTGATCTTATTGGTTGATTGTCATTTCCTTTGAAGCAGATCCCTTCTAGCAGTATGCCAACTTATTAGCCATCACATCCTCAATCTGATCCATGCCCTACAGGTCGCCCAAACCTCACCTCAATTCTTCCTTAGTTTCCTAAATTTTCCATAGAATTTCTTCCTCTCTCCTTGAGCCAACCCAATCATCTTCCTCTCTCCTGGTGATTCATGGTAGACCTTAGGTACCCTAAAACCTTATTCCAACCTTCATCCACCTTTTTCACCCACTCTCACACCCTCAAAACAGTGAAAACTGCTCTCGGCCTCCTCCTGTAAGCCTCTTGTAGTTGCCCTGTTTTCCTCCTGTAGATTTTCCTGTAGGATTTCTCTTGAAGGCCGAGTGTGGGAAGAGCCTCTAGAAGGCCACCTGAGACCTCCTAGGGCCCATCCACACCATCCTACATCCTCTAAAGTCCCAAAACCACCCTCCAAGGCCAACTATTCATTGCCACATTCACACACAATAAATTACATGCATGAAAAATTCACATAAAAATACATAAAAACCCAAAAATATGTTTTTTTCTTATTTACTTCTAGAAATAGGATAGTTAGATGTTGTTTACTTCCTTGAGTAGGTAATGGCATTTCTTTCATGGATTTCATAGTGTTTTTAGCAAAAGTAGAATTAGCTTGTTAATTAGGGTTTACTATACCTTGCTTTACATTCCAGTCTTTTTCCTTTCTACAACTAGAATAACTTCTGTTGAGTAATCATCATTTCTTTCATCACACATAGAGCTTGTTTTGGAATCCATAGAAGTTGGCTTGAGCTCCTAGTGATCTTGTGTCAGCTGACCAAGTGACAACCTGCAGTGAGAACTAGTACTTGTGCATACAGCAACGATGCTTCCAAGTTTTTTATGAACTACCAGGTTGATAAGAGTAAAGTAGGTAGCCTAGAATTTGTAGCATTATTGTTGCAATACTAGTGCTCACCACTTTTTGGCATCGTTGCCGAGGAAGCGTTAGAGTATTCTGTGATTACTGATTTCTTCTATTTCCTATTGCAACATTCTTCTAATAGTTTATTTCAACAAAAGTATACTAGTCATTTCTTTTCTTTCAGTTCTGCATTTCTTTGCTTTCCTCTCTAATTCTGCAAATTTCATTTCAGAAAAAGTAGACTAGTCATTTCCTTTCTTTCCGTTCTACATTTCCTTACTTTTTTTTTTTTTCAATTCTAAAAATTTCCATTCAACAAGTTCATTTTAGCTAGTTGCAATTTGTTTTGTTCAATCACAATTTTAGTTTCTGCAGGTACTATCAGTGTGGGGAAAAGAAAAAAACAACCAAAAAGATTTCCTTTCATGCCTCGTAGGAATAGAGATAACTCAGGAAAAATTTTGCCCAACACCCTCACTGCTTCACATAGCCAACCTTCTCTCTCCTTCGGTGGATGCAATCAAGAAGAACCCTTAGGTGAATAGCTAGACATATTTGAAGAGCCTATAGGGGAAGAAGAAGAAGAAAACATTCCTCTGGAGCTAATGGATGAAAATAGAAATTCTAGGGGAAATGGAGAAAGAATAGAGGGTACCTTTCCCATTCGGGAGACCAATGAGGACAACAAAATGAAAAATATAAGTCCTTCAACCCTACCTCACTTCCATGGCCTGACTACAGAAGATCCTGACACCTTCTTGTTTGAGTTCATCGTCACCTGTTGAACTTATGACTATGAAGAAGACGAGAAAAAGTTGAAATTATTCCCTTCTACTCTCAAGGACGCAACATTGCATTGGTTCATGGGGTTATCTGGAAATAGCATCACAACTTGGGCTCAAATGTAGCAAGCCTTTAACAACAAGTATCGGGACTATTGTAGGACAAAAGATACTAAAGAAGAAATCTTCTGCATGACCATTGGAATTGATGATTCCTTGGAAGACTATGAAGAGAGGTTCCAACTTAATTACAAAAGGGTCGGGTGTACACTTGACCCTGAGTCTTTGAAGTTGGTCCTGCTCAGGGGCATTCGAGAAGACCTTTTAGACACCCTCCATCTACTGGCCAGGGGAAACATCTACCAACTATCCTATGAGGACATAAAGGTTGTTTTTAGAAACCATTCTAGAGCAGCCAGAAAGAAAGGTAGGGGGAGTCAACCCATAGCCAGTGCCTCTTCTTCCAACTCATCCATTAAAGGTGAAATTGGGAGCATGATGGAAGACTTCAAGAGTGAGATGATGCAGACTCTTGCCATGCAAATGGATACCTTACATATCAAAAGAAAACAAGAGGAAACAGAGAGGGCTTTGGCCATTTTTTGTCCTAGATGCACCAGGAGGCATCCTAGGAATGAATGCCCATTGAACTCTATAGAGGTCTATTTAGTCTATGAAGAAAATCATTCTACAGATAAGTGCCCTTCCTTGCCCAGTCTTAAAGTTGTATACCAAGGGGTTGAAGGAGCCACATAACAGATCTGTTACATAAACCAAAGGAGGCCACATGGACCTATACCATACTAGCAGGGGATGAAAGGGACATCTCAGGCATACTACCACTCCAACCAAGTCACCTCCATACCTTCTTGGGGCCCCCCTGCTCATCCTTCCTAGTCCACACCTCTTCCTTGGTCCCTCACATCTCAGTATCATGCCCAACCAACCGCTCATTCATTTCAACCCTATGCTCACCCACAACCTCAGTGGAATGCATCTCATTAGGGGTGGAGGCCCCAATACAACTCTCCTCCCACTCTTTTGCCTCCACCACCTGCCCAAACACAACTGTTACCTTCTGCTCCACCAAGGCAACCCCAAATGCCTACCCAGCCAAATCCAAACCTGAACAACAGACAAGCTCAAAAAGCATATAATGGGGAACCATCATGCCCAACTTATGCAGTGGAGATTCAAGAAATCAACTTGCGATCTGGAAAAGTTCTCCCAAATAGCCAGCCTCCACCCAGGGAGGTTGAGGAAGATAAAGAGGAAAGTGAACCTAAAGAAAATCCACCCTTTCGTGAGAGACTATCCATGACAATCCAGCCTACCCCAGAAGAGATTGAACTCCTAGGAGAATTGAAACATTTATGTGTAAAGATACCACTTCAAGCCATAAAAGATGTACCTATCTACAATAGGTTGATCAAAGATAAGTGCTTTAGGCATCCAGGAAGGCACAAGAGAGATGCCCCAACCATCAATGTCATAGGACAACTGTCTGACCTAATGTTGGGGTAGATAATCTGTCCAAAATATCTGGATCCTGGAAGCCCGGTAGTCGATGTCCACATTAATGGCACAATGGTCCCACATACCTTGATTGATCTATGAGTTTCCATTAATGTGATGACGAAGGACACAATGCTCAAACTTAACCTCCAGGGCTCCTTGAAGAAGACCACGACAGTGCTGCAGCTAGCAGACCACTTCACTATGACCCCTAAAGGGATTGTGGAAAATATGATGGTCTTCATTGATTCTTGGGAGTACCTTGTTGATTTCTTAGTTATCCAACCAAAGGCAAAGCTCACTGGGTATCCTCTCATCCTGGGAAGACCCTAGTTGGCTACAGTTGATGCTTATATCAGCTGCTAATCTAGGAACATGACCATCAATAATGGGCATATGTCCAAGTAGTTGACCCTATATCCTCCTGCACAACCCTTGCTAGAACATGATCTACCTCTCTGGTTGGAGGAGGAGGATGAGGATGAAGTTTATTCTGCACCGCTTTGTGCATTAGAAATCACCAAGGGAGGGAAACTGCAAGATAAGGATGATGTGATTGAAAATTTGATTCGGAATCCACCTCCTAGTGTATCACCATTAGAGGACATAGTAAGAGAAACCCAAGACGACCCCTCAACTAATCTCTGTGTGTCCAACCCTACTTCTCTCCGTGTCAAAAATATAGAGTTCAGCCCAGAAAGAACATTGAAAATCAATCCATCTTTATCTCCTTCTCAGGAGAAGGAGCTATGTAGCTTACTGAGAAAACATCTAGATGCCTTCGCTTGGAATTATAAGGAGATGAAGGGAGTGCACCCTTTAGTATGTATTCATCATATACACATCAAGGAGGATTGCAAGCCAGTCAGGCAGCCTCAAAGGATGATGAACCTAGCACTTAAAGATATTGTTAAGGAAGAACTACAGAAATTGCTTGATGCAAGGTTTATCTATCCCATTTCCGACAGTGAATGGGTCTCTCCTTTGGTGCTAGTGCCAAAGAAAAATGGTAAGTGGAGAATCTATGTCGACTATCAAGAATTGAACAAAGCCACTAAAAAGGACGACTTTCCTCTACCTTTCATAGATCAAGTGTTAGATGGTCTAGCAGGGAAAAAGTTTTTCTCTTTCCTAGATGGGTTTAGCAGATACAATCAGATTCAAATCAGCCTGGAAGACCAAGATAAGACCACTTTCACTTATCCTTGGGATACCTTTGCATATCGGGTCCTTCCTTTTGGTTTGTGCAACACTCTAGCCACTTTCCAAAGAGCGGTATTTAGTATATTTTCTGAACTGGTTCATGATGCAGTAGAAATATACATGGATGATTTTACTCCTTATGGCTCTGACTTTCAGGAAGCTTTGTCTAACCTAGGAAAAGTTCTAGATAAGTGTATTGAGATGAACCTATCCCTTAGTCTGGAAAAATGTGAATTTCTAATGACTGAAGGGACCGTGCTAGGTCATGCAATATCTCAACAAGGACTGCTGGTGGACCCCAACAAAATTGCAATCATCCAAAGGGTCCCACCTCCTCGAAAGGTGAGAGATGTCAGATGTTTCCTAGGCTTAGATGGATATTGTAGAAGATTCATTAAAGACTTCAGCAAGATAGCCTCTCCTTTTTTTAGCCACCTAGGTAAAGATGTTGAGTTCATATGGTCGGAAAACTATCAAGAAGTCCTAGATACCTTGAAGAGCAAGCTCATGACTCCCCCAATTCTGAGAGGCCCAAACTAGGCCCTACCATTTCACATTCACACAGATGCTTCAAACAAAGTGATAGGAGCAACCTTAGGACAAGTTGATGAAAAGTTACCTTATGCCATATACTTTATAAGAAAAAACTTTTCAAAGGCAGAGTTAAACTATACAGTGACTGAGAAGGAACTCCTAGCTGTCATGCATTCCTTAAACAAATTCAAACATTAATCACAGGCTATCAAACCTTTGTGCACACTAATCATGCTGCAATTAGATATTTAATGAACAAACAAGATGTAAATGCTCACATTATTAGATGGTTGCTTTTATTGCAGCAGTTTGATTTGACAATTATTGATAAGCCTAGTAAAGAAAATGTTGTTGCTGATTTTTTGTCCAGAGTGAATTTGCTTGTAGGTGAAGAAGGAATGGTGGATGACCAAATGCCAGATGAACACCTATTTTCTATATTAGTACTCTCTCCATAGTTTTTTGATATAGCAAACTACTTGGTTTCAACACAGTTCCCACCACACCTATCCTCAAAAGAGAAAAGCAAGATAGTAAGGAAAAGCACCCCTTTCACCTAGAATGAGGGAAATCTCTTCAAACATGGCCTAGATCAGATCTTGAGAAGATGTGTCAGGGAGGAGGAAGCCTTTGACATCCTGCTGACCTGTCATGACAGGCCTTGTGGAGGTCATTTTGAAGCAAAGAGAACCACCTTCAAGATATTGCAAGCAGGCTACTACTAGCCCACTCTTCATTAGGATGTGAGGAGATACACGAGCCAATGTGACCAATGTCTGAGGATGGGGAAACCCACTCCAAAGGATGAAATGCCCATGCAACCTCAAGTGACCTTTGAGCCATTTGAGAAGTGGGGCATGGACTTTGTGGGGCCTATCAAACCCCCTTCAAAGCAAAAGCAGTACATCATTGTGTGCACCGACTACTTGACAAAGTCGGCAGAGACAAAAGTAATCAAAGCAGAAACAGAAGAAAAAGTTGCTGAGTTTTTGAGAGAAAACATATTCTACAAGTTCGGGTATTCGAGAGAGTTGGTCACAGACCAAGGCAGTCAGATCACTTCTAGCCTGATTGAAGACCTACTCACACATCATAAGATCAAGCACAAGACCTCCACCCCTTACCATCCACAAGCCAATGGGCAAGTGGAGGTCACTAACAGAGCTTTGGAAGGGATTCTAACCAAGGTAGTGAGCAGCAGTAGAAAAGACTGGGCAGACAGATTAGTTGAGGCCACTTGGGCCTACAACACAACATGGAAGACCACCACAGGGTTCACACCCTATGAACTAGTCTATGGGAAGAAGGCTTTGATGTTAATAGAGTTTGAATTCGATACCCTAAGGATGGTAGCTCAGCTGGACCTAGACCTTAGCCATACACAGAAGGATAGATTACTTCAGCTCAATGGATTGGATGAATACAGATTGTAAGCCCTTCTCCATACAGAGGTAGTTCAGCTTTAGAGAAAGATATGGCATGACAAAAATATCAAAGAGAAGCAATTCCAAGAGGGAGATTGGGCACTACTCTACGATTCAAGATACAAAGGTTTCAAAGGCAAACTGAGGACAAGATGGCTGGGAACCTATACTATGGAGAAATGCAATGACAATGGTTCAGTTCTGATCAGAACCATTGATGATGAAGCCATCTCCATGCTTTCAATGGACATCGATTGAAAGTTTACAAGAAACCACTCTCCAAGCAAGAATTTATTGAAGATTTGAATAAAACAGTGATGGTATTAGACAATGTCTTAGCTTCCACTTCATCCACTCATTGAAGAAAAGAAATAAAAAATAATAATAAGGACTCAAGTGAAAACCTCCATGAGGCGCTTGAATCCCAGATTTGGGTTGAAAACCTCTTTTGATGCGGCCCAGTGATGACAAAAAAAAAAGAGAGAGAAAAATAAGATCCCTGGGTGAAAACCTCCCTTGGAGGCGCTCAGGGTAGGCAAATAGGGTGAAAACCTCTCTGAGGCACCCTAGTTGTTTTCAAAAAAAAAAAAGAGAAAGAAAATTATTTTTTTGTTGCATTGCAGGTTTGCAGGAAGACTACAGGCAGCTGAAGAAGGTGCCAAGGGGACCCTGACATTCATACCATCACCCATCTCATCTTCTCCATGCTTTTCTCCATGATTTTTGGCATTTCTTTCACCCCACAGTGCTTATTTTTCAAAAGTTGTGTTTTCTATAGGAGGCTCTGTGTTTCCTATAGGAGGCTCTTGTAGGAATTACAAAGAGCCAGAAATGGATACAAAAGGCAGTTTGAGGGACAGGGAAGCTTCATGAAGAACCTATAAACCCTCCTACAGTCTTCAAACCTCCTTGCCATCATTTCCAAGCCTGCATCACACCCCAAGCATCATTTTTCTTCCTGTCCAAGAAAAACATAGAAAAAATAGTTTTTCAGTAAAAGAAAAAAAAAAAAAAAAAATAAGAGAGGAAGTAGCACCATCCACCTCACCTGAAGCCTACCTACTACCTATCCATCTTTATCTATACCTATGGCATCATCCTTAAGCTCCAAGCATAGGAAGAAGATGAATATTCAAGAGGAGAAGCAGCTACAGGAGCTCCTGTAGGAATTCCTGTAGCAACTGATCCCATCAAAACCCAGCACCAGCAGTAGGAGAATGCACACATGAAGGTTGAAAAGGCACCTAAAGCTCAGACCCAGCCAAAGAAGAACCTACACAAGACACAACCACATATCAGCAAGTAGACATCATGCATCAAAATAAATAAAGGCATGCAGTAGAGAGAGAGCCACAACATCTCACAGCAAATGCACTCGGATCATAGGTAAGTAACTAAGTCACTCCTCTGCTTGCATTTGTGTAATTAGAAGTCATGAAAAAGCAATGAGATGGTTGAGGTTGAATGAGGGAAAGGTGGCTAGTTAACTTGGCCACCTTCATCTAGTTGACTCCACTCATCCGAGATGTCACCCACATGTGCGCACAGTCAACTCAAGAAAAGATGTCAAGGACAGGTAGTGGAGGAAGTGTGAACTCTGATGTAATAATGAGAGATGATTACGAGGAGGGGTCATGATGAAAAAGCAGGTGGGGACCAATGGTCTGAATATCGCCAATGTATACCTTGCCATCTCACCCCTCATCACCAGAAATATCCATAAAGGGTAATAAGTACTCCTCCCCGAGCATTCTCACCACCTTTTCCTTCATTCTCTCCTTGTAACTCAGCTACAGCAGTCTCCTTGTGCCCCCACAGCCTCGTAACCATCGTCCTCCATCCATCTCTCCCATATTCATTCTCTTGATGTTTTCTGCAGGAGCACCTATAGGTTCTACAGGATCACCTACAGGAATTCTACAGGAGGGACAACATGCTTCTACAAGAGGGGCAGTGAGTTGTTTTGAAGGGAGAAAACACGAGTTTTAGCACGATTGTCAGTCTGAAGAGGTAGGGTTCATGCATGCCCCCTATTGAATATCAATATATGCAAGAAGTGGTTTCAATTTGAGAAGGAAATAAAGCCTTTAGGAGAGGAGAAAATACAAAAAAAATCTGTTTAAAAAAAAAAAAAAAAACTTTGTCTCCTCTGTTTCTCTGTCTTTCTCAAAATTTGTTGTCTCCATATCCACATTTGGTTTCCCAAAAGAGTATAAACAAAATGACAGGAGGGTTTATGAGAAGGGAGCCCACTAACTCCACTAGGCTCTATGCACATCCCCAAGTAGTGGACATATTCACAAGAGCAAATTGGATGAACGTTTTTTAGAAATTCCGAGGGTTTGATGAGGATATTGCCTAATAATTTTCCCTCTCTCTGGTACTCCACACAAGAACTCATGCCACTATCACCTTTAGAGGTCTTTTAATGGAGATAACCCCTAAATTTATCAATAGGATCACTACCCTTCTTCTTGGGTTGCCTTGGAGTAAGGATGAGAAACCAATTGGCCAAGCTGCCAAGAATTTTTTTTTCCAAAACAATGAAACCCCTATAGAGGATAAAAATGGCATTAGAAGGGCTAGCATACCATACCCTTGTGATGAGGTTAGCTATCAAATAATCAAATACATTGCCTATGAGGGGAGGTATAACATTTTCTATGGTTATCACTTTAGAATCCTCCATGAATTAAGGTATGGCATGGACACTCCAATACCTCAGAAGCTCAGTATCCCTTACTTCCTCCTGCATTCCCTCATTGAATCCAGCACTAAGGTTCAAGTAGGAAATTCAGATCAGCTAGCTCACCATGGGTTAATCAAAATCCTAGTGGAGGAAGCCCTCCATACATTTACACTCTCTATACCATGGGAGGTTTTCCGAAACATCTGAGGATGACATAAATGCCTTAACCTATGATGTCAGTCCTACTCGCAGTGAGGAGGAAGAGCAACAAGGGGGAGAAGGTGAAGCCACTGGTGACTTAGCAGAACAAGAAAGGAAGGAGGAAGAAACTGAAATATAGGAGGAGAGAGCTGAAGAAACAGAGCAGGAAGAGATAGAAAAAGAGACAGAAGGAGGAGAAAAAGAGGCAGAAAAGGAAGAATAAGGAGAAGGCTCCCCTAAGACTTTGGAAAGGAAGGCAGCAATTGCTCTCACTACCCTCAGTACACCAATCAAGCCAAAGAAAAAGAGGAAAAGATAGGCCTCCATGTATTTCAGGGCTAGGAAGAGCACAAGAATCAAAACATGCAAGCCTCAGCCCTCTTATGAAATGCCAATTACAATTGAAGATTCACCCTCTGCCAAGGGGAAAGAATCCCCTTCCAAGACACCTATCACATATGAAAGGGGGACTCCTAGATCTTCCACATGGAAGGAAAAGGTAGTACTACGGGACCCAAAAACAATCCTACAGAAGGCTCAGACAATTCTACAGGAGACACTGTCAAAACTACAAGACACCCAAAAGCTTGAGAAAAGGATGGAAGGACAGCCAAAGGTAAAGGAGGAAGCAATAGAGCTACAAGAACCTGATCCCCAGCCTAGTCTTGCCTCCTATTACAATCTACTTGAGGGAGGAAGGATAATCCCACAAAAATTTGCAATTCCACTATTCTTTGAATTAGAAAAAGAAATAATAAGAACACATAGGTGGATGCAAATAGCCAAATCCAAAGGAGTTGAGGATGTTGTCCATATGGAAAAAAAACTCAGAGAAATGGACAGAGAGTTGAGTGATCTCAAAGACAGGGAAGCAATTACAAGAAGCCACCTTGAAAATAAAAATGAATTGTTAAGGAGGCAACTACAAGAGAAAGAGACTCAGCTGGCATGCATGGCCAGCTTATCCACGGAGGCATTGCAATGTAAAACACCATCAAAATCCTATGGCCTCTATCTCAAGGACCAATGGTTACAATTCCAGATAAAGACTCTGGCACAAAGAGGCATAATGCCTTTCCAAGTTTACAGGTAGTTTATGGATCCATGTGACCCAAGCACATCAGAGGATAAGGCAAAGATGGCAAAATTCTACCTACATAACATGGCCCTCATAGACATGAATGTGTGGGACCCCAATGCCAAGCTAGGGGACCTGCAACTAATGGTCATGGCCTCATTGATTAACCATGAAGAATTGAGGGTAGTAGAAATAAAAAGATTGATGGTAAAAGAGCAGAATGAGCCACTAATGATAAGAGCTGAGCCATCAAATTCTATGGCACTCATCAGCACACACAACCTGCTTTCTAATGACCCTTAGATTGCCCCTAGATATCTCACCAATCAGGCATAAACCATTGCACACTTTAAGGATATGCAAAGGCTACTTGGGGATCACTGTGTGCATGCATGCATGAGAAGATGGAACACCTTACCACACAATTTTTAGGAATATCATTCCCCCATGAGGCTGAAGGAGGCATTGAAAAGAGTGCCAATGTACCAGCACTCCATGCAGAGGCTGAAGTTCAACTGGATTGGCCTCAAACTAAGTCCCCCACTACTGTTAGGCATGCTGGAAGGCAGAAGAGAAGAAGAAGAGGAGGAGCAATGGGAAGAGATATGCAGGAAGGTGGGGTTCTATGGCAAAGAAGAGCAGACCACATCAGAAGCTTGGGAGGCTACGGAGGCCACTAGGGCCATAAAAGATGAAGAAATTGACTAAGTTGCTCAGAGGATGAGCAACACTTTCAGTAGGGTGGTGATGATGAGCCTCATAAATGGATAATTATATGGGCTCATTTTACCTCCTAACCTAGTCAAATCAGCCATTATCTTAGCTTATTGTATGATTTTCTATTTATATTTATGCTTATAGAGTGAGTTGAGTTAATTATTGTGCCATGTGGTCTAACATGTACTTAATGCAGATTATTGATGAGTTTCGAGGTCAAAGTCAAGGATCGAATGGAAAAATGGCAGCAATAACTCGAAGTGGACAAAGGAGAGGACTTATAGGAGGGAATCCCCCTCATTTATTACTCCTCACTTCGAATTCCCCTTCATTCAGCTTGGAGTACAAGCAATTGAATCATGCACTAGAAGGAAGCCGAGCAAGTGGAGGATGACTGATGATTATCTCGAGTTTTGGGAGCCAAGCCTCCCTGATTCTAAGGAAGCTGTTGGTAGCTTCATTGGTATAAGTAGAGGGGCCTAGTGCCTCACTAGGGTCAGATTTTTGTTGGATTTTTGCTTATGTAAACTCTGCTCAAATTTCAAGCTGATTATTTTTGTGACAGTTTCATGTAATCTTGCTATTGTTTTGATAATAAAGATGGAATATTTTTTGAGCTAGCACTGAGTTACCTCAGAGGACTGAAGCTCTTGGGTTAGGGTCCAATCCAAGCAGCCAAGCTCCTCTTTGCTTCTATTTGTATGTTTTATTTCAGTTTGTAGATTAGCTTGTTGTTAGATGTATTTCTTTTATGGTTAAGGATAGGTTGCTTTTGATGATTCAATAGTTTGCTTCTTTTTGTGCTTTCTATAGTAGGTTAAACAGTGATCAGAAAAGACTCAAAAGACTAGCAATAGTGCCTTGTCCTCTCTTCCTCCCTCTGGGACCATGATTTGAGGAAAAGACTATCTTGATGCCCCAAAAGCACTGATTTTCCTCCTTCATAGGATTTCCAATGTTTACAGCTTTTTGGTAGGATAATAGTCCAGTTCTGCTTTGCTTCAGATCTTCTTCATCATGCTCACTTCCTGATTTGAAATAGTCTTCTTTCATTCTTTCCTTTCTTGCAACATTTCTCAGCATTTCCTTTCATAGATCACAGTTTAGATTATTTTGATGCAAAACTTTGTTTTTCTAGATGCACTCATTTCATTGCTTACTTGATCTTATTGGTTGACTGTCAGTTCCTTTGTAGCAGATCTCTTCTAGCAGTAGGCCAGATTATCAGCCATCACATCCTCCATCTGATCCATGCCCTACAGGTCACCCAAACCTCACCTCAATTCTGCCTTATTTTCCTACATTTTTCATAGAACTTCTTCCTCTCTCCTTGAGCGAACCCAATCATATTCCTCTCTCCTGATGATTCATGGTAGACCTTAGGCGCCCTAACACCTTATTCCAACCTTCATCCACCTTTTTCACCCACTCTCACACCCTCAAAACAGTGAAAACTACTCTCGGCCTCCTCTTGTAGGCCTCCTATAGTTGCCCTGTTTTCCTCGTGTAGATTTCTTGTGTCCTCCTATAGATTTTCCTGTAGGCTTTCTTTTGAAGGCTGAGTGTGGGAAAAACCTCCAGAAGGCCACCTGAGACCTCCTAGGGCCCATCCACACCATCCTACATCCTCTCAAGTCCCAAAACCACCCTTCAACACCACCTATTCGATGCCACATTCACACAAAATAAATTACATGCATGAAAAATTCACATAAAAACCCAAAAATATGTTTTTTGCTTATTTACTTCCAGAAATAGCATAGTTATATGTTGTTTACTTCCTTAAGTAGGTAATGGCATTGCTTTCATGGTTTTCATAGTGTTTTTGGCAAAAGTAGAATTAGCTTGTTAATTAGGGTTTACTAGACCTTGCTTTACATTCCAGTCTTTTTCCTTTCTGCAACTAGAATAGCTTCTGTAGAGTAATCATCCTTTCTTTCATCACACATAGAGCTTCTTCTGGAATCCATAGAAATTGGCTTGAGCTCCTAGTGATCTTGCGCCAGCTGACCAAGTGACAACCTGCAGTGAGAACTAGTACTTGTGCATACAGCACCGACGCTTCCAAGTTTGTTACGAACTACCGAGTTGATAAGAATAAAGTAAGCAACCCAGGAGTTGTAGCATTATTGCTGCAATACTGGTGCTCACCACTCGGCCTACAAGGGTGGGGACCAATGACTAGATACTAGCAACTACATTTCAAAAACTTCATACTCGAGAAAATAGGCATCAAGCATGGAGGAGTGAGCCTCCTATAAATAGTCAGTACTACTGTGCAATGAAGCTGAGATTGGGATGTGACCATATCTAGTAATCATCAAGTGAACATGCAATGAATGTTTGTTTGTAGAATAAAAAGTGATGGGATGTGAATTTGCATAAACCCTGTCTATACTACTTTGTATTTGGTGAGTTCCACTTTCGTAAATAAATGATGTGTACTTCCTTGCCTATGCAATATTTAATTTTTAAAAATATTCTTCACTTCACTTCACTCTACCACTTTTCCTGCTTATGCTTGTGTTTCACTTCTATGTTTATCAATTGGCTCTACCACACCACCCTTCTTTTTGTTGTTGATCAATTGTTTTTCATGTGTTCACTTCTCATTTGTTTCAAATTTGTTCACATTGTTCACTTCTTTGCTGCTATCTGCCTTTGTTTTCTTCTTTCATGTCTTCTCTTTGATCATGTTCATGTTTTGTTGATCTCCATTATGTTTTTTGATTTTACATTTTGTTATCCATGACACCCTTCTCTTCTGCATTTCATCTCACATTCTTACTATCTACTCTCTGCTTTTTTGCACTTAACAATGTAAACTTTGAAACGGGAACTGATACTATTACACGTTTCGTAGAGATAGCAAAAAAGTGACCTGATTTTGAAAATGGGTGATGTAGAACACACATGTTTTTTTACAACATAGTTTTTGGCACTTTAATTTTTTTCTATGTACATTGTGTTTTAGAATGGTAGTGATTTTTGTGCTAATTTTAAAAAGTGGTAATTTTGCATCCGACCCTTTTTTTAAAATACCTATTTTTTTACTTTAAATTTTCTAATTTATGAAATGTAAATAATTATTTTGTAAATTTAATAATTTTTTAAGTGGTCGTTTTCTCCATATTTTCTTGTTTTTTTTTTAATTTTAATTATTTTGTAGTGAAGTTTTTATTGTTTTGCATTTTTAAATTAGAAGGTCGATATTTTGAATTTTTGATATTCTACATATTTATACATCCTTAATTAATTTTTCAATTCACATGAAATAATTGTTTCTAAAAAACAATATTTTTTAACAATGGACATAAAAATAACCATTTTTAACATAAACATAACTAAAAATCTACATGTTTTGATAATTTTTTGCTAGAATTGACAAAATCACAATTTTTATACGAAAATTTTAACTAAAAATGGTTATATAATAGTTTTTTTTTATGAATTTCATGTCAAAAAATAATAATAATCACTTTTTTTTCAAAAAATAATGATTAACTTAAAAATTATTACGAAAATTACATATTACAAATATTGAACGCATAACAATATCAGTTCTCGTAATCGGAATCGAATAACCACCACCCGACTGCCCATGGGGGTGGCTATAGGATTCTTGGAATCGAATAGCCACTACTCGGCCACCCCCACGGGCGGTCGAGCGGTGGCCATCTAACTCTGAGAATCAGATAGCCATCGCTCGGCCACCCCCACGGGTGGCTGGGCGGTGGCTATTCGATTCTGAAAATCGGATAGCCACCCCCATGGGCAACTGGGCGATGGCTATTCGATTCCGAGAATTGGATAGAGACCCCCACTAGAGGTCAAGCGATGGCTATTCGATTCTGAGAATCAGATAACCACCCCCACCGGCGGTCAGGCGGTAGCTATCCGATTCTCAGAATCAGATAACCACCCCCTGACCGCCCTTGAGGTGGATATTCGATACTTAGAATCGGCTAGCCACCGCTCAGCCGCCCCCACAGGTGGCCAAGCGGTGGCTATCCGGTTGTGAGAATCTGATAACCACCACTCGGCCACCCCCACTGGCAGCTGAGTGGTGGCTATCTGATTCCGAGAATCAGATAGCCACTGCCCAACCACCCGTGGGGGTGGCCGGGAAGTGGCTATTCGATTCTTGGAATCGAATAGCCACCGCCCAGCCGCTCGTGGGGGCGGTGGCCAATAAAATTGTTTTTTTTTTTTAAATAAAAAATAAATTTTGTTAAATATGTTTATTGTGTGTGTGTGTGTGTGTGTGTGTGTGTGTCTATATATATATATATATATATGAATGTTTTTTTTTTTAATTTTATATATATTTTAAATGTTATTTTAAAAAATATCAAAAACATATTTATCTTTTTTAATTTTAATGTTTTTTTGAAAATGATGTTTAATTTGAATATATGTATTTTTTTTAAATTTTAGCATATTTTTGTTTTTTAGGGTTTTTTGAAAATGTTTTTAATCTTAATTTTTGTAGTTTTTTTAATTTTTTTTTTGTTATTTTTCTATTTTTTAATCTAGTTTGTTTTTAATTTTATTTTATTTTTTTAGTTTTTCTTAATGTTTTTTTTTTAATTTCCTATTTTTACTTAATTTTATAGTTTTTTAATTTTATTATTTATTTTTTTCCAAACTTTTTTATGGTTTACCACATTAAAAAAAATGTTACCTTTTTGAAAATATGTTTTTCTTATTATTTATTTCTTTAAATTTTTTAATTCTTATATTTTATAGGTTTTGTTTTCTTTTCTTTTCTTTTCTTTTTTTAATTTTATGTTTTGTTTTTAATATATATTTTTATTTATGTTTTGGTATTTTTTTCATTGTTTTTTTTTTTGTTTTTATTTTTAATTTTATGTTTTCATTATTCTTTTGAAATTTTAATGTTTTTCGGAGTCATAACAAAATCTTTTACACCATTATTTCAAAATGTTGAAAATTACCCAAAAAGAAAAGTGTTATTCAAGCATCCAAACTTTTCGTTTTGAGGGTGTTTTTGCACAATTTTTGCACATAAAAATTCGGTTTTACTGGCATTTTTTTAAAATGTTGAAAATTAACCCTAAAAAAAAAAATCTATCATTCCATTATTAGCACTTTTCATTTTCAGGTTGGTTTTTGCACAATTTTTGCACCAAAAATTTGTTCTCGCTGCTATTTTTAAAACATGTTCAAAATTGACCCTCGAAAAAAAAACCATCGTTCTAGTATACACATTTTTCGTTTTTAGCATTGTTTTTCATGTTTTTTCAGGGTTTTTTGGGCAGAGTTCTCGTTTTGAGTTTATAGTTCCCGTTTCAAAGTTTACATTGTTACTTATGCAAGATGTCATCACATTCTTTGTTTTCTCCTCTTCCTCATTCAACTATTTTTTCTTTTGTCACTTCTAGATCCTCTTGCTCATTGTATGTTCCTTTTATTTTGTTTCTCTTAGTGTTTTCACAACTTCAAACACTAAATTATTTCTTTACAAAATCTTGTTTTGTGGAAATAAACTCTAGTATGCACCTAATGCCTTAAAATATCCAGCAAATGTCTCAGCAATAAAAAGGCAGAGATTTACAGAGCATATTTATACAAACTAAAAATTACTACAGATTGAAATTAATAAAACCTCACTATTTGGGATCCCCATCTTCATCCTCCAGCATGAAAATTGTCTGTTTTCCTACCCTAGTCCACTTTGTTACCATTCCATGAATGTAAATAGAATAACAATATAATCCAGTGCAAACTCAAGATGTTATTGTTAGAGATAATGGTCATACTTAGACCTATTAATTAGGATTTTAATAAAGTCTTACTAATTAAGTGATGTAATAATGAGTTGTTTAATGTAGTAGTTAAATGGTTAGGTATTTGGGAGTTACATAGCTTGCTCTTCTTCTCCTTCTATGTAGTGAGACATGCATCACCTAATAATGAATGAATCAATGCACTATTTCTCATTTTTATGTGTATTTCTGTCCATGCTTTGTGTGTGTAAAACTCACATGTTCCCGGAGCCACAGTAAGGAGAAGCCAAGGAAGCAGGTGAAGGAGCTGAGGGATTGCTGTGATCAGAGAAGATGATGAGGGACACCAGACACACACTGATTTGGACAGAAGAGAGACATCTTGATGATGAAGATAAGTAATATCAGATAAAGTATGTATGTGGAAATTAGAAAAGGATAAAAGAGAAAAGGGAGTGAATACCTGGGAATAAATGAGGAAGTTGATGTGACTGAGAATATAAGAAGAGTCGTTGTAGCAGTGGGCCATCATAAAGGTGATTTCATCTCAGCAAAGTTGTATTTCATTAGTGTAAAGTGCAGATAATTGTGTGGAGCTATCAATGTCTCTCAGTGAGTGAATTGTCGGTATCCAAAAGGTGATACTTTCTAGTGACTGAATGAAGACCTTATCTTGGAGTAGGCTGCAAACATTTTTCTTGTTCAAAGCTTTCATTTTTTCTTATTGGAACAAAACATGTAAAATGACCATTATAAAAGGGTGTTAGAAATAATGGTCATAATTAAAAAGTATACCTATTAATTATGATTTAGGCACCTAATAAAATCTTACTAATAAAAAAACGTGTTTATTTTTGGTAGCATCGGATGTGCTCTAAGTCTCAAAATTTGTAGGGAGGCTTAGACACATGCATTTTCCAATACCCAGAAATCGTTTTGGGAAATTTCACCCAGAGACAGTTTCATTAAAATAATTAATTATTTTTAATGGGACCCTAAGTCTAAACTTAGAAATTTAAAATAATTAATGGGTATTAATCTAAACTGTGAGTGTAACTTCTAGAAGAAGACGAAGATCGAGTCCAAATGATCTGAGCCATTTATTAGAGTCTAATCTGGGCCGTTCGTTCTCAACTGGAGGATTATAACGACATCAGTGGGCACTTGGAGAACACACACACACACAGAAGATTAGAGGTTCAATTTTCTGAAGCAGAGTAACTGTCAGAGAGATTTTCGATAATGATCTTTGGCATAGAGGGGTAGGGATAGTATCCAAAGGGAGATATTTCCCAGTCAGAGAATACTCAATAGAGAAGGTAGAGAGAGATCCAACAGTGGCAGCACAGAGCTAGAGAGGTTGACGCAGGGCCATGTAGAGGTAGCGCAAAAGCCAAGAGGGAATCCAAAAATCAACAGAAGGAATCGATTGCAGAATCTGAAAGCGACGGTGTGAGACCGGGAGGTGAAAATCAAATTTCCTGTGCAGAAAATTGATCAGTTGAAGGGGTGACGATGTCCCCAGAGGGTGTAATGCTGGTCTGATGCAGAGGCAACACAAAGGCAGCCAGGGGCAGCTCATTTAGTGGTTGGATCAGCCAGGATTTCCAGTGATATTGTGAGGTAACCTCGCTTATTTTTTTTTCAATGGTATTATCTGTAACTGGATTACTGGGAAGGCATCTAGAGATTGTATTCAGAAATTACTACTGCTTAATAATAAACCCTCAGTTGCTGCATCAGTTTTCCCACATTGGGTTTTTCTGGGGACATTTGTCCAAAATAACTGTGTAGATGTGTTGTATTTCTTTCCTGTTTAGTTTCTTGTCTCTGCTTATAATTTAAATGGTGTAACTGCAGTGTGTTAGTTTCGATATTTACTATACGAAATAGTAAGTAGGTTAATTCAGATATTAACAAGTAGGTGAAACTTAATCAGTTGCTGCAGTAGAAATTTGGGCATCCAAATTTTCACATGGTATCAAAGTTGCAGGTGAAACAAGAGAACAGGTGCCCAACAGTGAAGGAAGAAGGGAGTTTGGAATTCCTGCAGAGGCAAAAATTAGAATCCCTAGAGGGATTGTGCAGTTCAGGCCAAGAGGGCAATATTTTCATGGGAAAATATCTCTATGAGTGAGTCGACAGAGAGGTAGGATTTCCATATCGATATTCATCAGCGGTAGAGGGAGCAACGAACAAAAGCTTCAGCAAAGAGGGGTTTCTGCTGGGACATAATTTTTTGCAGGCAGTTGCTAGGTAGGAAGGTGTTAGAAGGAAGAAGAGAGACGTGGTTGAGGTAATTATTCCTCAAAGGGCTTCCAGCCAAGGAGTCTGAATTCTCACTATCTAAGTAGTAGCAGAGAGGGGCAGATCTACAAGCTCCAACAGGGAGCGTGTAGGCCAGTCTAGTGTTGCACAAAGGAGAGAGGAGGCTATTCAACTTTTTCATTTGGAAGGGATGGCATCCAGTGGGTTGGGAGATCAGGATAGGTTAGATGGTGAATCCAACCATGTGATCTCGAAGGCGAGGATGTCAAGCCTTCTGGATGAGCATTTTCTCAAGACCTACGTCAATAATGTGGTAGTTGTGCCCACGAATCTAGATCTGCTCAAGAAGTACAATGGAGAGATGGCGAAGACAAAGTGAATGATCCTTGATAGAGTGAAGGATCATGTAGTACGTCATATCACTGGTAGAGGGACCACCAGAGAGATGTGGGATGCATTGTTGACGTTGTATCAAGGATCTTCAGAGTAGTGGAAGATGTACTTAGAGCAAAAGATGAGATCTTTGCAGATGCAGAAGGGGGAGCACATTGATTCGTTCCTCACTAAGCTTCAAGAGACCTGAGATGAGTTGGAACTTGTGGGGTCAACACCTCAAGGTTTTGAGATGGTAATACTAGCCCTAAATTCAGTATCTGAGGATTCGCAATTCTTTGTCCAGAGAATCTTGGGTAGGGCGACTTTGCCTAACTTGGATGAAATGTGGGCAGCTCTTAAGTAAGAGGAGCTAAGGAGAGACTTGGTCAAGTGTAAACTTGACAGAAGCAACAGTAGTGGGTCGAAACCCAAGCAGGAGGAAGAGAATGTAGCCCTCTCATCTAAGGGGAAGCAAGAGAAATGGAAGAAAAGGAAATATGTTTCGAAGATCAAATACTTCAGGTGTGGTGAATTCGGTCACTACACAACATAGTGTCGTCTTAGGAAGAAGGACAACGATGAGAAGAATGATCCAAAGGTTGCAACCATGAATATTGAAGAGGAGGAGTTTTCCATGACAGCCCAGGCATCTCTAGGAGGGAGGTGGGGAGATCTAGAGTTGTAGTTTGAAAGGACTGCAGTTGTACAGGATCCTTGAGGAGTCCAACTCTCAGATCAATTCCTTGCTACAGGAGCCCAAATTAGAAGTACCAGGATGGACCAATATCAATTAGTGCAAAGAAATACCGAAGTGATAGTTACATTGGTTAGGAGTGCCAGAGGCTAGGCAGCGCAGAGCAGAGTTGGCAACAGTGCAGTTAGCACAAAGAAGAAGTGAGTAGAAGCGCAGAGGCTTCAGAGTGTTAGCGTAAAGACTACCAATAGTGAGAACTCTAGAAACAAGATGCATCATGCTAAACACTTGTTCAGTAATTTGGGGATGCTTTTTCGTTGTTGATGCAATAGCAACAACAGTTAGAGAAGGTTGCAGTGCGGATGCAATATTGGAAGTTCCAGTGCCAGAGGCAACACAGATGTAGAATTAAGAGGGAGTTGTAGTACGGATGTAGTTTTTACATGGCAGGGTTAGCAGAAATATATATGTAGAATTTGCATAATAGTTGGTGGACAGGATGTCAGACATCAACAACACAGAAGGAGATGTTACATAACAGAGTGATCTGTCAGTAGGGTCCATTGCTAGAGCACATTCCTTGCTAAGAGGGAGTGTTTATTTATGGTAGCATTGGATGTGATCCAAGTCTCAAATTTTTGCAGGGAGGTTTAGACACATGCATTCTCCAATACCCAGAAATCGTTTTGGGAAATTCCACCCAGAGACAATTTTGATTAAAATAATTAATTATTTTTAATGGGACCCTAAGTCTAAACTTAGGAAATTAAAATAATTAATGGGTATTAATATAAACTGTGGGTGTAACTTCTAAAAGAAGACGAGGATCGAGTCAAAATGATCTGAGCCATTGACTATAGTCTAATCTGGGTTGTTGGTTCTCAACTGGAGGATTATAAGAAGGACATCGATGTGCACTTAGAGAATACACACGCACACACAAGATCAGAAGTTTGATTTTCTGAAGTACAGTAGTTTTCGGAGAGATTTTCTATAGTGATCTTTTGCAGAGAGGGGCAGGGATAGTATCCGAAGGGAGTTCTCTCATGATTGGAGAATAATCAGTAGAGAATGTAGAGAGAGATCTAGCAATGCAAAAGCTAGAGAGGTTGACGTAGGGCCATGTAGAGGCAACACAAAATCCAAGAGGGAATCTAAAAATCAACTGAAGGAATCGATTGTGGAAGTCGGAAGTCGAGGTGTGATATCGGGAGGTGAAAATCAAATTTCCTGAGTAGAATATTGATCAGCTGAAGGGGTGACAATGTCTCCAAAGGGTGTCATGTTGGTTTGATGCAGTGATTGTGTAGAGGTAGTGTAGAGGCAGCCAGGGGCACCTCATTCAATGGTTGGATCAACCAGTATTTCCAGTGATAGTGTGAGGTAACCTCACTTATATTTTTGTCAATGATATTATCTATAACTGGGTTGTCAGGAAGGCATCCAAATATTGTATTCAAAAATTACTATAGCTTAATAACAAAACCTCAGTTGCGGCACTGGTTTTCCCGCATTGTGTTTTTCGAGGGACATTTGTCCAAAAATAACTGTGTAGATGTGTTGTATTTATTTCCTATTCACTTTATTGTTTCCGCTTATAATTTAAATGGTGTAGATTGTAGTATATTAGTTTTGATATTTACTTTAGGAAACAATAAGTAACTTGATTCAGAAATTAACAAGTAGGAGAAACTTAATCAGTTGTTGCAGCAGAAATTTGGGCATCCAAATTTTCACACAACGTAATGATGAGTTCATTTGTAATGAAAATAGTGGTTAAATGGTCAGGTATTTGGAAGTTATCTAATGTACTTTCTTCTCTTACTCTGTAATGATACATTACATCACCAAATAATGAATGCATCAATTCATTGTTTCTCATTCTTGTGTATTACCCACCACACTTGCATAAAACTCACAACTATGAAGCAAGTAAAGTGTGATGGTATATTACAAAGAAGACTGTAAAGATTATATATGACACAAACACATAAATATACAAAATATTATAAGGACTCTTTGAAGCCCTACGAATTTTCATATTTTAACCCTTCAAGAAAAACTTACAAGACCTTATTTATTTCATACCATATATAAAAATAGACATTATATTATTATAATATCTACACAATGGTCCTTAATATTTAGATAGTATTACAATATGATCATCATCTCTAGTCGAACAGGCTGACTTTATTCCAATAAGCAAGGTGTAGGCAAGTTACAGGAGGCCACAATTTGAAGCTCATTTAAGGAGGACAACCAGATTGTCAAATGTAGAAAAATTATAATAATATTGGTAGAAGCAGTGAAATACACAATATGTAAATCAAGACTAAGTTATTGTGGTGATGCTTTTGACTATCATCATTTTAGTGATCTTTGATTCAATTCAGATGTTATTTATAGTGATGGCCTAAAAATAGGCTTTATTGGGATAGTTATGTAGCCTTGCCTAGGGTAAATTGTCCTGATTGTGTTTCTTCCCTTCCAACATTTTTGGGCAGTCTGAAGCTCTTATGTTGGGTTTTTTGTCAATGTTTATTCCAGTGTTGGAGAACTCACAAAGTAATCTGCCCAAAACAAGTTCTTAGGGGTGAGAAATTGAAAAAATATGCAAAAATTGCCAGACTCAAGTTTTTTGAGAGACTCATGGGTCACGTGAATTAGTACTTTTTAAGAAAAAATCATCTGACAGGCAAAAATCAATGTATAAAGTTTGATTTCCAGTCTCTTTTTCTTACATTGATTTGTTGAATGTGATTCTAACTATTGAAAATATGTCATTGTGTTGCTAGAGGTTTGCATGGTATTTAATTTGATCTTGTTTTAGGTTTATATTCTAATTTAATTGACAAAAATGTATTTTTATGCATTTTTTAATGCTCATTGCCTTTTTGCCAAGCCCCCTTTTTTCCCAAGTCAATCAATTTTGACTCTAACCAAGTATTTCAACATTGGTTTATAACTTTATTCCATCATGCTTCTTGGCATGGACATTGCTTGCTCACAGAGGTGATAACTTGAATTAGTTACCAATTTATTGTAGAAGTTGAGGTTGATTGCTTGCCTTTCAAATTACGAATGGCATGATTGTTTTCATCTTGATTCTTAACCAAGTAATGATAACCTGAAGCATGGTGATGAAGTCTTGTTGTGAGTCCATTGTGCAGAATGTTCACAATTTGTGATGAAGAAGATTATGCACTTCCAGGATCAATTTTCTCAGTACAATTATCTTCAAGTTACAACCAAGTGCAATATATCTGCAGTGCCTTCCCTATTTCTTTCACAAACTCCATGCTTGCTCGTTGGCTTTATGATTTAACTAAATGCAAAAGAGTGGTCATACAATCAAACATGGATTTACACATTGCTTATCAATCTCAATATAGTTGGATGCTCTAACAATATCAACTTTTGACTAAAGGGAGGTCAGTTTTGGGAGTACATGCAATTGTTTATTTTTGTATGACTTTTGCTTCACAAGTAGCCTAGGTTTCCATGTCTAGAAGAAATACTTGATGAGACACATCATTGAAGAAATAAATTTTGATAAAATAGTCAATGTGTCTATTAGATACATATTTTAATACATCGTGACTCAAAACGAAGCCTATAGACTCTCCAAGAAGTACAAAAGAGAATACAAAATATGGTAATTAATAAAAAAATAATTTCATAGCATACCTTGAGACAGAATGGTTTTGGTTTGGGTTAAATATTTTTTTATTTGTTAGTACTCCCTAATTTTCAAGGTTTCAAAAGGAGATATTTGGATTCTCGTAAAGTGGATCCCCAATACTTAAATATGAGCTTTGAATAACAAGATGTTGTTTAATTAGCTACATGTTAATACTTGAACTTTGTTGTGTTTCTCAACAATGTGTTGGAAATAATACTAAGAGTGGGGGTGAATCAGTATTATCAAATCAATAACTTTTCATTTCCATAATCAGATGTATATACGCTACTTCAAAGAATGGAAATCACGTGTGCACGCAATTGTTCTTAAGGAAACCATCATATATCCAGTGAACTTATGATTCAATTAATTCATCATATGTTGATATTTAATCAGTCCATCAATACTTTATTAAACATTAAACAGTAAGCATGCGAAGTAATAACATAATAAACCATCACACATAAGCAACACACATGAACACCAAGATTTAAGGTGGAAACCCAATGTGGGTGAAAACAACCTGTTGATGTCATCTCTGTGTTCTTTTAATAATAAGAAAATATGTTTACAATCTTGTACTAGTGCAGACTCATACCAATACGCAGGCACCCACCTGTAGAAGGCTACAACCTTCTCTCATTCTCCAACTTCTTCTGGAAGGGAGCTACAACCCCCTAGTTCTTGTACTAGCCGATATATTTACTAGTATGTATGCTCTGACCTACAGAAGGCTACAACCTTCACTCGTTCTCTAGCTGCTACTGGAAGGGAGCTCCAATCCCTTGATCAAATCACCAGCCACAACTGGAAGGAAGCTTCGACTTCCTCACTGAAGGATCCAACCCTCAGTATCCTCTAGGGACCATGTTTCATAAATTTTCAGACTGAATGCTCCTGGTACACAACAATACACATGAAGGCCTCATTTCATCAAATTTTCATACTGGACCCATTAGTAACATTGAAGCTCAAAATAAATACAACCATCAAATACATATGAATCAACCAATCACTGAAACCCAATCAATATCTGATATAACTAAAACCCAATCACCAATCTCCGATATAACTTAAATAATCAATCACTAAAACCTCTGAACCTCTAACACAACTGAATCAAAAAATCATTAAACCTCTTACACAACTAAATCAACTATTCATTCAAACTTAATCAAATTCAACCAATCAACAGAAACAGATAGATCACTATAATCTGTACACAGATCTAAACCCAAAACATTGCATCAACAACCAGAACTAATGGTAACCTCAAAAGGCATGTGTCAGAATGTATACGATCCTTTAATGAAGCAAACCTGTGTGTATATGCTACTTCCTTTTGCCCAGACTGCATATACCTCTAAAGATACTGAATCATAAAACCTGTGAACCACAAGTTGTAATCAGTGACATTCTAAAGATCTACTGTCATATTACAGAGTTCTAAAAAAATAGCAACAAGGATCGCCCTTCTTTCTCAATCAATTAATCAATGAGACACAAACTCTTTATGCATTCAGTTTTACTTTCAGATCTGAGAAGACTTCATTGACAGACAGTAGCAAAGCAACAACACTGATATGATAGATCAGTCATCCTTGAACATCAAGCTTTTCTTTTGCACACGCTACTTGGAAGAGTTGAACCAACGTGTATATGCACCTTCACCAAAGTGAACCAACGTATAGATCTGCAAATACTTACTTATAACTTCGCTACAATTCCCAACTTCAGACATAACCAAATCATCACATATAAAGGATAAATCATGTGTTAGCAATCAGATCTAGCCCATCCATTATCAGATCACATAATGATAAGTCATTATGATCCTGATCCATCATTAGATGTCATCCATCATCAAACACTCAAGTGCATATTTAGTCTAGATCAAGCAAAGCATCATAAACTCATAAAATGCATATTTTCCTTTGATCTAACACTTCATAAGATATTCATTACTTGTGCACTTATCCCTTTGATCTTCTCCTCCTTATATAGTTTTAGGCCTTTCTTAATACCTTGGACCAAAACCACTTAGGACCAATACCTCGGATCAAATAACTTAGACCAAATACCTCGGACCAATACCTCGGACCAAATAACTCAGACCAATACCTCGGACCAAATACCTCAGACCAATACCTCGGACCAAATACCTCAGACTGAATACATTGGACCAAAACCTTGATTTTCCATCCCATACATGCTTTTCCTTCTGTGAAAGTGTGTGCATACGTATATGCTTCTTCTATTCCATGAGCCCGCGTGTATATGCTACTTGGACAAGGTGAACCAGCGTATACTTCTTAAACCATTCTCTTTCTTCAATTTCTTGATTCTGATATGTAGTCCTTTGTTCCTTCATCCTATTCTTTTGTACCATTACTTTGTTCCCTCTAAATAGATTTGTTATAATGTGATTTTCCATATTACTTCTGAAATGATTCCTTTGAACTTCCCTGCATTTTGTCACATTTGTAAACACAACTGTCATGCATTCTATCACATCTGATATCTCTCTTGTAGATTCATCTAGTTACCATATACAAGTTAGTTGTTCTGCTACAAGTGGGTTGCCATCAAGTACAACACATGCATCTTAATACCAACACAATGTAATTTCCGGTTGCATGAGAAAAAGAAGCAATTGTAAACATATTGTCAACAATGTGCCACTTAAAAAAAATAGTTGTCAAGTTCACTGGACATGGAAGATTGTCTCCTTAAAATTTCAATGCCTAATGGAACTAGCAATGCTGGTAAATTTGTAACAAAAATTTGACTTTTTTTCTAACATTAGATTATGACATTAACTACTTCAATTCTACATGATGCATTTCGGTGGAATAACTACATTGTTTGAAATGGGATAAAACCAATTGAAAATTTCACAGTTGTAACAATAGTCCCTCCCCCCCCCAAAGGAAAAAGAATAATATAATGGTTATAGCTATAGTTGTCTTGGTTGAAATGGAAGCCACAAAGTAGACTTGTTAATGTTGAATTATATGGTCACTTGCTAGATTTTTTCCATTCTTTTATTAGTAGCCCAACATAGAGACAAATCTTGAGGTAATTAGACTCCAAAAAAAGTAAAGTTGTAGTTATTAAGTGCCTTAGTAACTTGTGGTAGGATTGGGAATGGAATTTTTTGTGTCTTTGATGATGGTTGGTGGTAATTTTGTTTCGAAGTTACTATGAACAATGCTTATATGAGTTATACTATTTGAGATTACTACTTTTGTGTGTTTAAGTCCATTTTGTTATGTCTGTTTACAGTGAAGTACGAGTAGAAGGATTGGAAACCTTGGATTACCTAGACAACTTACGAAATAAAGAATGTTTTATTGAGCAAGGTGATGCAATCAGCTTTGAGTCTGAGGTAAGCTAGAGCACATAGGTGAAGATATTTGGCACTTATTGTTATGGATGTATTTTTGGCATAGCTAATGAAATAGTTGAACCTCTTAATTGAATATGATTTTTTCATGGATGAAGGTGGATAAAATCTATCTTAGCACCCCAACAAAAATTGCAATCATTGACCATGAGAAGAAGAGGACATTTTACAAGATGTTTGTTTTTGTCTATGAAGGGGATTTCAGTACAATAACTTTGTATTAACAATCATGACAATGAATATCTTCATATTCGATTAAATTATTTGGTCTTAAACATTTTCATTTGAATTTGTGAAGCAACCACCAAATTTTCCATGGTACCTATCTCATCACTCTTATGCTAAATTAGACTGCTTGAGTGAAATTCCTATAATTTACATTGCTTGATGCAACAAATATGAAACATGATAGAATGTAGTACTTGATATTTAGTATTTAGTATTTACAAAAGTTACTACTTTCTTGAACATATGCCAAATTTTAAAAATTGTTTTATCATTTCTTGATTTACATGCTAGAAACATTATCTTTTAGTGTTAGATGAACTAAATATCTTTATTCTTCCCTATGAATTCAAATTGGGACCGACATTTAAAAAGATTCTCAGCTATTGTAATATCTACATCCAAATCTAGTTAACATGTACAAGTTCATATCTAGGCCAAAATGTGGAGAGGGATCTTCAATTAGGGTAATATCTGAATCGGAAGACATGAGTTGCCTATTTATATTATAGTTTAAGTTTTTTATTCAAAGAGATGAGATTTCAAAATTTTATATCCTAGTGGAGAGCATAGTCACAAGATATGGACGCAGGAAACATTGGGAAAAGTCTAAACAAGAATACTGATTTGGATTCCCCAATAGAAAATTGGCATAAAACTACACATTTAAAATAAATTTTGAAATAGTGGCTTTCCTAGTTGGTAAAAGTGAGGTGTTAAAATTGCCCATTTCAATGTCCAAGCCTCTTTGATGACAAAATTGTGTTTATGCTTATGCATGCAACAACACAAAAAATAATGGTTGAAGTCAGATGCAATCTCTGAGCATATTTTAGAAGAATAAATGCCCCTTACTCGCAATCTCTTAGTGGATATTATTGTTTTTTATTTGTCTCGCTTATCTAGCCACATTGTGGTAAGAGGAGGCTAGTTCAAATTCTCTTTTTGAGACATACAAAAAAGGAAAATTTGTCAAAATATGTTAGAGAATTAGTCTCTCTCAAACTTCATTTTCAAAATCTGGGGTCAAGCTTGTTGACTAGCTTAGGAAAACATAATTAAGCTCATTGTATATGAGGAGAGATTACATACCTCTAAGATCTCATTTGGAAGAGTGCAAGACTTGTCAAAGTAAAGGAAATTCCTATTTCGGACCCCAAGAAGAGCTTGTTCAACATCAAGATTGAAAAGGTTGTAAGGTTCTTCTACTATTCAAAGTTAATACAAATATATTTGTTTTTCTCAATAAGCTATTAATTCATGGTTTATTTTATGGATTCCTTGATCACCATAATAGACATGATTTATAATATTTGCTATGCAAGTGCTATTTAATGTTTACTTGTTTGTGATTGCAGGTCTTTAAAGGTAACTCTTTCAAACGATTGGAGGGTAACTCTTTTGAATGATTGGAAGGTAACTCTTTCGAACGATTGGAGGATGACTACTACGAATAAGCATTGGATCTAAGGTAGGATCTTAACACCTTTGTAGTATTTACTTATAAATCGCATATGTCTAGAGAAAGATAGGTTTGTTTGTCCGTTTGTTGCTAGAATATCTTCTGATACTGGGGAGATCAGTCTTGTCCGCAAGATCTATTTATCTGGCCAACAAATTGGTGACTCCACTGAGGAATGAGCTATTGATTTCTGGTTTTCCTTTGTTTTGACTTGAGAAAATTGTTTTTTTCTGGTTTTTCATTGATGTATCTGGAAGTATTTTTGTTTTTTTCTGAAGTTTTCAGGGGACCGCACTTTATCTTTACAAACAGTGCAGGCATCTCCGCACTTTTCCTTTAGTAAACAGAGCAGAACCGCACTTGTTACTTCTAGAGCCTGTGAACCCTGTAAATTTTTTTGAAAAACCTAAGATATCTTCTTGTAGTTAAGTTTAGGTTTGATTTAGGATTTTTAGTGTCTACCCAGATCTGTATTTTTCCTGACAAAAATCTCTTATGAGTGAGTTCCAATAGTATTTTTGTTTTAGATGATTTTCTAGAATTTTTGCTTACTTGGAGTGGTTTTCACTTTGTCTCTGTAGTGACTCAAAGATTAGAAGCTTGAGAAACCTTAGATCACCCTGGTGTCTTTTCATCTTCTTGATGAGTCTGACTTGGCTGTGAAATCTATCCTTTGTGAGAAATAGATTTAGTTTTCTCGTTGCAAATCTTTGAACAAACTTTGTTATAAGTCTGAATTTCATTTTTACAAAAGAAAACATATCTAGATGTTTTTTGATTGATTTGTTATTCTGAACAAATGAATCCTTAGTTTACTGAACAACTAAGTAAAACGTCCTCAAAAAGAATTGAAGCTTTTATTCAATTAGATTTTTTAAGTTTTTAGATCTCAAAATTAGTTTTTGTAGTTTTGAGTGCTTTTCTAGAACTTGTAGATCTCTTTTGAAAGGAAAATTGTTTTTTTTGTAGTTTCAAGTTTTGAAAAAAGAAAAGGGATTTATTGTGAGCATTAATTATTTGTCTCGTTTTGAGTACTTATTGAAAAAGACAAAAATATTTTCTTTCCATTTCCATGTTGAAAGACAGAATTGTTTCTTAAAAAATTGCATTCTCGAACTCTTTCTTTTAGCTAGAATTTCATTGAAAGAAAAACGAATTGCTTATCATTTTAGGTGCATTTTTTTAGTGTGTTTGGAGTCGAGTCTTCACACCATAAAAGTTTCATTTCCATACTGATCGAATTAAAGAACAACCCATAAAAGCAACACTTAATTAAAATTGATCTAGTAATCTTTTTTATTTCTAGGGCTTTTATCACCAATATAGCTTAGGCTAGTATCTTGGAGTAGGGAGTATTAACTCTCCAAGATAGTTAAAACAAACAAGTAGCTACATCTTGTGGTAGGAAATAAATCCAATTGTAATTGATACATTCTGGGAAGCTTCTCTTAAAGGAGTCAATCATGATATCATGTTTGAACCTTTGAGACAATCAATTCTGTTTCATTGGGAAAGATAGAAGATTTGCGCGTATTATAAACGGTAAACCTCAGATTAACCAGTGTCGAGGAGCCTGGGGTCACTTGTTGGTAAATCTCAGATTGACCATATTGAGGAGCATTCAAGGGGATTGAGCTTTGTTACTCTGCCCTTGCGTGTAGATCGAATCATAGACTATTTCCCTAGTTGTACTTGTTGTTGTTGGTAACCTTAGTGTCCATAAACTTAAGATTATTTCCGAAGGTGACGGTGAAGGAAGGATCTCACTGTACCTGGAGCATACGTCGACTAGACTCACTTGGACTCTCTGGGGGGTTCTCTTCACTCGAGATGGTTTTGTGAAGAAGCTTGTCCCAGTCTGTTTCATTAAGCGGGTTCTCAGGGTAACTATTCCAACCGCCCTCTCTATATTAAACTTCTACTAAGTTGGATTTCATCACCAACTAGTGTTCTTAGTACTGGAAGTTACTGTTTCTGTGTGGTTTGAACTCTTAGATTTTTTAGGCATGTGATTCATCTGTTTGTTTCTTTATATACTTTAGGTGTTTTTATTGAAATTTTATTTTTTTGCGTGTGATTAATTAATATTTAATCATGGGAAAATTACCGAGACAATCTTGTAGACTTCAGGGGAAACCCCCTGAGTATACACCAAGCCAGCTTGAAGGGCTATGAGCTCTTGTATCACCTAATGACAGTAGAGTTGGATCACCAGAAGCCAGAGAATCATCTTTAATTGTTCATCCTGATTATCAAATACAAAAAACAGAGTATATTCAAGAGCCAATTTCATTTTCCGAAGTTACTGATACTATTTCTCCTTCCAGTGAATTAGCTGAAGAACCTGAAATTTCTGATCCTGACACTGAACCTGCTATTACTCCAACTTCAGGATTTGCTTCTCCAACTTCTAGTGATCCTGATTCACCTGGGGTAAGAAATATCATTACTCAAAATCTTCCTTCTGGCCTCATTTCTATTGAAGAACTTGTTAGTCTAGAAGAAGAAGTAACTCTTCCTAAAAACCAACAGATCTTAAATCTTAGGGAGCGTGAATCAATATTCTACAGTCCTTTTAGGAGTGACTCTTGGTATGTATCATTGACAAATTTTTTAGAAAACCCGAGTCTTAGTTTTTCACCACCTTGAATTCCTTTTCATCCTACACTAAGAGGTTATTATCCTTCATCGATCATGTCAAGACAGTCATCTATGTTTTCCCAATCACCAGAAACATTTTTATCCGGTGGTCCTTCTGTTCCTTTGGGGTACCAGTCACTCTCTGGTACTTTTTCAGGAGAAACTCCGCGACCAATTGAACAAGTATTATCATTTGGTAGTAATGGAACTCAAATTTTGAACGCAGATCAAATCCTTATGATGTCTGGTAGTATTCCAAATTCTCAACCTCAAGGTAGTCAGTTACCGCCTGAAGGGCTACCCCAAGGTCAACCTCAGACTCAGTACATACCCCAAGGTCAACCCCAGCCTCAGTACATACCTCAAGGTCAACCCCAGTTTCAGTACATACCTCAAGGTCAACCCTAGTTTCAGTACGTGCCTCAGGGTTATCAACCTCAAGATCAGTACCCAACTCAAGGTTTCCAACCGCCTTCTAGTCAATCATTTTTACAAGGAGTTGGAAATGTATCGTTTAATTATCAGCCCTATATTCAACTAGGTTATGGTCCTCCATATGCACAATCTTTTATGGGTCCATAACCGGAATGAACATGGTGTGGGATCCATCTCAAACTCAACAAATTATGCAACCTAATGTGCAATTACTTAATCAACCTGGACAACCTTTGGTTTCTGGTCCAACCCAGCCACTTGTCCAACCTACTGTTCAAATCCCTGCATCTAGTACAGTTCAACAGCCTGGGCCTAGCTCACCTCGTACTCCACCTCAAATTGCTGCAACTACTGCAACTTTTGTTCAACTTATAATACCTATTTCTGGAGTATCTACAGCCCCGGTTTCTACTACCCCTGCATCAGTGCAAATTCCTCAAGTCTCTGTGCCACAGTCAGGACCTGCGGTTCAGATGCCTGCAGGACAAGATAGTACAAGTACGATTGCCACAAGTCAACCGCAATTCACATATCAACCATACCAGGGACAGTATCAATTTGGTCCTACTGTACAAAACCCAGTTTATCAATATCAACCATATCCTGGCTATACTTATCAACAGCCTCAACAACCCTAGTTTGGTCGAGTTAATCCTAGTTTTCCAAGAGGTTATAACATTCCTAATGCAAATCCGATTCCAGGTTATCCTGGATATCCTCCTCCTGGAGTTAGTCTCATTACTCAAGGTTTTCGCGACCCTAACCGTCAGTTACCATTTATTACAACTTTGGATTTACCTAATTTGTCACGCCTTACGAACGATCTAATTTACTATCTTCTGTATTAGCCGCCAATGCTTATTAAGTTTCCTAGTGATATCCCAAAATTCGAGGGTAAGTCAGGAGAGGATCCGTCAAATCATGTTATGACTTATCACCTCTGGTGTGCATCTAATTCAATTATTGGTGATTCAATTAGATTATGTCTTTTTCAACGAACTCTTATTGGTCTTGCCGTCAAATGGTACATTGAGTTACCACAAGCCTCTTTTTATAGTTTCACTCAGTTAGCCACTGCTTTCTTAACTCATTTTCAGTTGCCTGTCAAATACAACAATGGCACAGAACTGTTAACTTCACTGGAACAATCCATGTCCACATATATTTCTGATCATATTCATGAATGGCGACGTAGAAGGCATTTAGTGAAAGTTTTCATTCCAGATCAAATTTTAGCGGAATGGTTCATTAAATCATTGTTACCAAAATCACTGAAGATGTAGCTAAGGGAGGAGTTGTTACTGAAGAGCAAGTCATTGCTCAAGCTCAATACCTTGACCTCGTCTATAAGCAATCAGGTACTTTACATGAAAAAATCCTTGATCTTCCAAAACACAGGTCAAATAACTGCAGTTCCTTCAGGGTCTCATGCTACTGAGGGTATTATTGGTTCAGTTAGTACTAAAAGTAAGAAGAAATCTTCAAAGAATTCTTCTCCCATAATATCTTTACCTGATTCCCCGATAAGAGATTCTTCCGCTGAAATTTCTGTCGACATCCATGTCGTAGAATCATCTACGACCAAATCAAAATTTGGTAGTAAAAAGAAGGGGAAGAAGAAAAGAAAACAAAATTCAAAAGATAAAACGGATAAAAATGAATCTACTGATGAAAAATGGAAACCTCGTTATCCTTTTTTCATTTGCGACGAGGATCATTTTACCAAAGACTGCCCACATAAAGTAGAGGTTTCAAAATTCGTTAAAGGTTCTCAACGCCTGTTATCTTGAAGGATCCTTTTCCTACTCAAGATAGTAAGATGATTGGTTCTTCCTCAAATGCCTCAGAAGAACCCATTATGATGATGTCTCATGTCAGGATTGCAATGTGATTGCAAGATTATGGTAGTAAAAATCGTATTGGTGGTAAATAAGCAGAATCTTCTAATTCAAATACATCAACTACACCTCCTCCTGGTTCTGGTCCACTATAGATCGAGAAACCCAACCCTTACTTAGTAATCAAACCGCCTGCTAAAGGTGTACTTCGAAAATCAGCTTTCAATCCACATGCAAGAGCTTCTCAGAATTACAACATTATTGAAGACTTAGCTATTTCCCCTTTAGCAATGTCGGCTTTGGAAGTGTTGCAATCGTGCCCAGCACAACGTAAATTACTACTATCTGCTATAGGAGCTATTGGTATTTAGGATTCGAACCTAATAATCTTTGATTTAGAGAATAGTACACCCTGCCTCCCTCATCAAATGGCTTTCAAAATTCCATTTTTAGTCAAAAACAGACCTTACTTTCGAACTGTGATTGATGAAGGGGCTTCTATGTGTATTATGTCGATCTAGTGTTGGAAATCACTTGGTTCTCCCACACTCAATCAGTCTTCGACAATTCTAAATGCTTTTGATGGCTGAGGGTTCCATCCTTTTGGTATTTTACAGGATTTACCTATAGGGGTCGAAGGTAAAACTATAAATCTAGATGTGGAAGTGGTTGATGCCCCTCTAGATTACAACCTTCTCCTGGGTCGCAGTTGCTCTTATGCTATGACTGCTATTGTTTCATCGGTTTTTCGGCTTATCAAGTTTCCTCATAACGACAAGATTGTTATGATAGACCAGCTGACTTATTTTTCATCTGACCTAGCCTCTACAGATAGTATTCAACACATCAGTAAAATGACTATCCCTTACAAGGATGTTGGCATAGGTTTGATTAAAGATTCTGGTTTACTGGGAGCTTTTTCCTTCCCTCCTCCTAATGTATCACCTTCTATTGCAACTATTCATATGATTTCATCGAATATTGTTACTTTTGATGATCCTTGGATCATACCTTCCGATTCTGAGTTGGATTCATTTGGTGGCGCGATGCCTCTGAGTCCCTTTGAAATTGCATATCAAGCTGTATAGTCATTTTCTGATCCCTGTTCAGCTGAAACTGATCCAATGAATGTGGTCCATGAGGAATCACTTTCTATATCTAGCTCAGCTACAACAGCATTTCCTAATCTTGTTCATACTGATGAGCAAATTCGTGAACTATTGTCTGCTGATGATTTACCATGGGAAGATCTTCATCACCGATCTTCGTTTTTACCTAAGCTTGATCATTTTGGAAATGATTTTTCTTCTATTTTTACTATTGATTATGTCAAAGACCCATAGAATCCATTGCAACATTCTGATTCTGAGTTAAATTTGGAAAATATCTATCGAACGGTTCCTATTGACATTTCAGTTAAGCCTGGAATTATTGAAAACATTCATATAGGTGCTTCCTGTACGGACGACGAAATCCAAACTTATAAAGCCCTATTTCAAGAATTCTGTGAAGTTTTTGCCTGGTCATATGAAGAAATGCTAGGAATCGATCCATCAATTGTTGTCCATGAAATTAAAACATACCTGGATGCTAAACCTGTCTAACAATGCTTACGTCAGATACATCCGCAAAAAGTTGTTGCTATCAAAGCCAAAGTTGAGAAATTACTTCGCACAGGTTTCATTTATCCAATTTCTTTAACCGATTGGGTATCAAATATTGTTTCTGTCAACAAAAAACAAGGAACGATAAGAGTATGTATCGACTATAGGGATATTAATCGAGCTTGTCCTAAACACAATTATCCAACCCCCTATATCGATCAAATTATTGATGATTGTGCCGACAGTGAAATGTTCTCCTTTATGGATGGTTTTTCCGATTACAATCAAATCAACATACTCCCTGCTGATCAACCTAAAACAACTTTCATTTTCCCGTGGGGGACATTTGCTTATTGCAAATTACCCTTTGCATTGAAGAACGCTGGAGCAACTTTTCAAAGGGCTATGTCTTACGCATTTCATGACATCAAGCACATTGTATAGCCTTATCTCGATGATTTACCTACCCATTCATTGCGTAGAGCTGATCATCTCACTCATTTACGAGCTATCTTTATGAGATGTAGGCATTATCGAATTCGGTTGAATCCACACAAATGTGTATTCTATGTAGAAACAGGTCGCTTACGGGGATTTGTCATGTCAAAGGCTGGCATTCGTGTCAACCCCTCGAAGGTTGAAGCTATCGTCAATCTACCTCCTCCTTCGACTCTTCGCCAACTGCAAAGTTTGCAAGGGAAAGAAAAAAATTTACGTCGTTTCATTCCTAACTATGTCGAGATAACGAAAGGTTTTACCAGGTTGTTAAAACAGAATATTACATTCTTTTGGGATGAGATCACTAATCAATCTTTTGATGCACTCAAACAAGCGTTGACCCATGCACCGTTACTGCATCCTCCCAATTACAACCAGGATTACTTTTTGTACCTCGCCGCTTCTCATTCCACCATTGGGATGGTTTTAGTTCAGGAAGATGAATTCAGCAATGAACATGTGATTTACTATCTTAGTCGAATTCTACATCCAAATGAGCTTAAATATTCGCATGTGGAGAAATTGGCCTTGGCAGCTGTTCAAGTTGTCCAAAGATTTTGTCACTACATCTTATTACTCAAAACCACGGTAATTTCTGACTATAACCCTATGATGTATATCTTGACTAACAATTGTTAAGGGGCAATTATTCCAAATGGATAGTTATCCTGTAGGAATTTGACTTGGAATTTGAAAAATCCAAGGCAAAGAAATCTTTGGTTTTTGCTGAACTAATGTGTGATTTCCCACGTAATGATACTAAAACTGTGGCAGAAGAGCCCATTGCAGATGAATCCTCGTTTCTTATCAGTACTCTTGATCCTTGGTATGGATATATTATTGTTTATCTCCAAACCCAATCCTTTTGGCCTGAAATCTCATGATCTCAATGACGGAAAATACGTTTCCAATCCCATCAATACAATATTATTAGTGATACACTTTATCGTCGTGGAGTGGATTCTATTTTCCGATGTTGTCTAACTCATGAAGAAGCTAAAAAGGTTTTGAATGATTGTCACTCTTGAGCATGTGGTAGTCATATGTCTAGGTATACCGCAGCCCAAAAGATATTGCTTGCTGGTTATTTCTGGCCATCCTTATTCAAAGATTGTATCTATGCAGTCTGGAAATGCCAAAATTGTCAAATATTTGATCGTAAAATGTGTGCTCCACCCACTTCTCTTCACCCTATAATTGTTGTCAGTCCTTTTTCAAAGTGGAGTATTGACTTTATTACATGCAACCCTCACTCGGACCATGCATATATTATCCTAGCAATAGATTATTTTACTAAGTGGGCCGAGGCGATGCCTACATTTTCGGCAGACGGCAAGACTGCTACAACTTTCGTATTCAATCATATAATTACTAGATTCAATGTTCCTCATGCTATTATTACTGATCATGGAAGTCACTTTCGAAATATCATGATGACTGAACTAACAGATCAACTTGGCCTGCACCATGATAGTTCTACTTCGTATTACCCGTAGGCTAATGGTCTGGTTGAAGCTATCAATAAATTTTTAGCTACTGTGATCAAACGAATCATTGGTATTCATAAGTCCAATTGGCATACCATGCTATTTTCAGCACTTTGGGCATATCAGACCTCAGTGAAAACATCGACTCGTTTCACTCCTTTTCAAATGGTATATGGTTTGGAAGCAGTGTTACCTATTGAATGCAAAATTCTATCATTACAATTAGCCATAGAATTACTCCCAGCTACTTCTAAAGAAGAAAAACATTTTTTGTACTTAGCTCAGCTAGATGAGAATCGACGCACTGCTACAATAGCAAATGAGGCTCATGCGAAACGAATAAAAGCTCAGTACGACAGAAGTGTTACACCTCATAATTTTTCAAAAGGATTCCTAGTTTTAATATATGATCAAGTGAACGATAAGCTAGGGGCTGGAAAATTTGTTCCTATGTGGCATGGTGCTTACATTGTTAAGCGAAAGTTGGCAAAAGGGGCTTATGAATTGATAGATTTTGATGGTGTCTCTTTGGGTAAACCCAGAAATGGACTTTATCTGAAGAGATATTATGCTTAAATTCTGTGTGGAAATTTTTTGTTAGATTCGTTTCTTTACAACTAGTGTGTTTTAGATTAGAAAATTGTGCCTAGTTTAGAGAGTGCTCTTATCATTATTCCTGTTTATCTTGATTTTACTCTTGATATTGCAGATGTCGACGTCTCTTCAAACATACCTTGGTTTTGCTGATGATGCTTGTCGTAGTACACGGAACATTTCTTCTGCAGCTTAGGTTATCTATTCACCCTCTGATGAGTTAGTGTCTATGCATGGCGTAAGCCTCGGTCAGACAATGAATAACATTGCAGAGTATAGTGCAGTGATTGAGTTATTATCTAAATCCATCTCATTTGGGATTCGGAGTTTGATTGTTAGGTTGGATTCTGAACTCGTTGTATTACAGCTTAACAGACTTTATGCCATTAGAAATCCAGTGTTATTAAGGTTATTTTTGAGAGTTCGTCTCTTGGAACATGAATTTGATTACATTGAATATCAGCATATTCCAAGACATTTAAATACATTAGTAGATGCAGTTGCTTCTAGTATGATAAATAGACATTTGCAATAATCAAAACAGTAAATTCAATAACATTCGATAACATGTTACACAAGATAGCCGGTAATAAAGATATATCATAGCATAGAAGTGTGTTTCAAAATATACATCGTCCTCAATCATAGGTTGAAAAACACCTTATGATCAGCAAAAATGATAATACAAAAAGACAAAAATGTCGTGAGTCTACAAAATCGGTCATCCTTTCCCTGGCAATGATCATGATAAGAAACAACTGCTCGGGCCACCCTACATAGGAACCTCCTAAAAGGTCCTAGGACCCCAATCACATATCTCTGTAACCTAAGTGGAATATCATCTATATCAGTCTCTGGAATATCTAGTGTCAAGCACTCTAGATGATGCTCCAAGTCGGTCAGGATCTCTGTTAATTGGTCCTATGGGGCTGGTGCTGCTGTAGCTGGTTGTCTCTGTTATGCTCCTATACCAATAGGTGTCATATTTCATGATTGACTGATGAAATTCCAAATATGTTCATCCTTTCCATGCTGCAAAGGTTCCATATTTTCAAAATCAAAAAATTAAAAAATGAAAAGAGGGTATGCCCTAAAACAAAGATCAAAGGGCAAAAAGAATGAATTGGTCAAAAAGAAAGAAAATGAACCCCAAAGGAAAGACCATGAAAGTGTGCTAGCCCAAAATGCCACTACTATCCTATTTTTTGCAAAGAAGATAAATATGTGCAATCAGTGACTTCTTTCATGGTTGATGGATGGCCAAACAGCTTAATCTAAGCCAGTCCAAGTTTAAATTTCTTGTTTTAGAGATAAAGAGTGAATTCTGTCCAAATAGTTCAAGCTTGGCAGATAAGTAGTTAGGCAGAGAAGCAAAGGAGCTCAACAGTTAAATCTGAGCCCCTGGAAGAAATAAGGGTAGACATATATAGGATTGCAGCTAAAGGAAAAGAAGAAAGTAAGGGTTTGCTAGTTCAAATGCACCCGAGGAAAAAGGAAGAAAAAATGTTAGGTTTACTAGGCTGGGTAAGAAGTTTTGATGTTGCTGAAGCAGGTTTGTGAGCAATTTTGTCCTTTGAAAATTATTTATCTCATGGATATCATAAGTGCCATGGCAAGGTGGCTGCAAAACAGTTGAAGCATGACTAATTTCCCTCCTAATTTCTCCAAGAACATTTACTAACATCCCCACAAGGACATTGGGATCTGCTCAGTGTTCCTAGTTCACTTCATTTCATGAAAAAGACTAAGTGAAACTCTGTTTCTACTTAGGACATTGAAGCCACATTTCTTGTGTAAAAAGGTTTTTCTTCCATTTTGCTAGGTTTTCCAAATTCATAACTTGGATACCTTTCACTCCCCTAAGCCTAAGTTCCACTTTTTGACTTAGTGCTTTGTTTGAATATATTTCTCATTTTAACATATTAATTCTATTATATAGTTCCTATACAATGTTTTCCCCACCCTTATTATATAAAATACATAAAAATCTCGAGAAAAATAAATATCCTGCCCCGGCTACAATACAAGCCATATCTTATTTTACAAAGGGAATTGGAAGGTTTATTTGAAACCTTTCAACAGTCCATTTCCGTGCCATTCATAAACATTAATCAACACCCGGTTGATTAATTCAATTAACCCCTGAGCCCGCAGACCTAACCAAAGGCAAAAACCTCGCAAAAACCTTATAAAACATTCAATTATCGCACGGGTCCCCACGCCATACTCCTCCGCCAATGCCCTCCACTATCGACCGTCCGATCTGGGCTTTCCCATCAGACGACCCACAGTAATATCGGAACCCCTCGATGGCCAAAGATTAGCGCCCGGGAAAACGGCAGTTTTGTTGTCGTACAAGAAACACGTGGCACCCGCCCGGTGTTATCGTGACCCCTCTGCCCGAAACAACTTTTGTCCAAAAGTGGTGCGGGAAATACCATTTACCGCCCCCTTCTTCCCCCCACTGATGTCGTCATCCGCCACTTCACCTCCATGTCATCTGCCATGTTCATCCGCCACATCATCCGTCGTACCCCACTACACGACAAATATTATGTCATGCTGACGTCACACGACCGAAGAGCGCCAAAACCCGCCAAAATCAAATTTTTGTCAAAAAGGCATAAAATGTCATTTTTCGTTCATTTCTATTTGTTTCTTCTGCACGACCTTTACATGTTGTTTCTCGTCCAAAGCGGCATTTTGACTACACAGTCCGCCACCCAGCTAAATTGACTCCACAGCTCGGCCCCTCAGCTCGTTCCGCAACCTGCAAAATGCACAGTACACTGTCAAAACAGGTATTTACCCGAATTTCATTCTTAAACCCTGTGTTTTTTCATTTTTTCTCTGCAAAATTGCCCGAATAACCCAAATTTGAATTAAAAACATCGTGCTGCCTTTAAAACTGTGCACCAGAACCACTGTTTGTGCTCATTTTTACCGAGAAATCCCTCAAACTCCGTCTCCCACTGCAAAATTCACCCACTAAGCTAAATTCAAGCTCGTTTCAGCCTACAATTCCCGCAGAAAGGACCCAAAAGTGTTATTTTACCTGTTTTTGCTGCATAAAACCCAAATTTCAAATTGAAAAATCACAAAAGATTGAATAATGGAGGCTCCAGTGGCCCTCAATGTTGCCCCCCTCAAGACACCACACAAATAATTAGAATGGTTGCCCCTTACTGACAGAGATTTCTAGATTAATGACTTAATTGGTGAAAAGCCTCACCTCCAAGCTTTTTGAGAAATCAGGAATAGCTATCGCAGCAATACTGATGTCTATGGAATTTGGGAGTCTCACATGCCCATATACTACCTCCCCTCAGTGAATGTGCTCCCTGATATCGTCCACTTATGCTGTGCCAATTATGACCCCACTCAAAGAGCATTTATGGCTCCATATGGGACTGTCCTCTTTTATATCACCCCTGAATCCATAAATGAGATGCTACACTTTAAGCCAACTCAGCCTCTGGCTCCTCTTTCCATGGGATTCTTGCTTGACCAAGGTGCCAAACTGCCCAATTTAGAGATAACCAGAATTGCTCAGTTATTCATGAGACCAGATCGCCAGCCCAGGCAGCCACCTCCTTTTAACCAGGTCTGGTTCAATGAAGCTGGAAAATTCATTACTGACATGATATCCTACATCCTGGGATTTAAAACCAGTGAGTATATTGATGAGACTACCTTAGTTTTGTTGTCCATGTTTACTCCAGGACAACCCCTTGCTGTCAAATATGATTATGCCACCTTCATAGCTGATAAGGTCCATGAGAAATTCATGAGCCTGGACAGAGAAAGAGTGTTTAAATACACATCATACATATATCATCTGCTATTGTACAATCAACCAGATAGTTTTCAAATTCCCCTTAGAAAATTGGATCTCAAAGGAGAGCGAAGGTCTGTAATCTTCTGGACCTCAGTCTTCCACCGTGTTAGTGACTCCCCTTATACTTATTGTGAATTCATTGACCTGTTCATACATCCAGCCTCTTCTTTATTGATGACAACTCCTCCTGCTAGACTCTCTGGTGAAATGCAGAAAATTTTACATCTCTCAAAAGGCTATAGTATAGGTGACTGGTACTTTTACCAGAATCACACTGAGATCAGGATATATGGCTATGAGCTGTGCCCCTATAAACTACCAAAATATGTGCCTATGAGACTATTTTCCCTGGAATACTTCAGGTAATTTATTAGCTCAAATTTGACTCATTTCTATGCTGCCAAGAAAAAGGCACAACTCAAAATAAGAAATCAATTGGGCCCTTTTGTCTTCAATAAGAGGGAAGCCTAGGAGGAGGCTGATAAGATTTTAGGGGAGCAACTTAAGTTGAAACAAAGTTTTTATTGGGCACCATATGACCCCAATCATTTCATAAGTTATAGAAAAGTGAAAACAAAGCTAACAACATATGTTCACCACAAGATCCCTGAAATTCAACAGTATGCAAACCAACAAGAATGGGTAGAAGGCACATTAGTTGAAGAAATTACTGAGGAATAAAAATTGGAAAAATCCATGAAAGAGCTTGAAAAAACACTTGACCTGGACTCTTTGGGACAGGTATCCTTCAAGCTGCCTCAACACACAGGAGGTGATACATATTTTATCGGGACTTCTCAGCAGCCCACACAAAAAGCAAGCATAGGGTCAACAAAGGGCAAAGAAGTAATAGGTTCAGAGCAGGACATAATGACAGACCAACCAGCTACATCAAAGGAACTAGGCCAAGGGCAGGTTCCTCCAGCTCAGACAAAGGCCCCAGAAATCCCTGCACTACAAACTCCTCTAAATGAGGAAAGAGGTAAGAAAAGGGACAGGCAAGAAGACACACTGATCAGTGGTTCTGAAGAGAAACCAGGGGAGAAAAGGCAAAGATTGAACCCCTTATCAGAGGAGGAGTTTATTCAGGAGACCACAGACAGTCTAAGGGAATAAAGAGTAGTCAGCCAGGATACATCCCTGGTCACAGAAACATCGGCCAGTTCACACAGGCAGGGGATCGGAAGACAACATATTGTGGAATTCTCTTCTTCCAGGCCACAAGGAAGGCAAGGCTCTGACATTAAGAAGACATTTACTGAAATAAAGGCAAAGAATGAGCCAATAAGAATTCAACTTTATAATCACTTACTGAAGATGGCCCCCACAAATAAACAAAGACTAATTTCGGCATATGACATTCAAGAAGGAAAGATGATTCTTAGTCACTTTAAGCCCAAGAAGCAGCAGCCACGGTCAGCTGCTGATTACATTAGGACCAATCTGGAAGTATTAGCCAAAGAAATTCATCCAATGGACCAAATTGAGTTGCATAAACAAACTGGAGAAATGGTATACTCCACACTGGCAAATAAGGCATTCTTGGCCCACAAATTGCAGAATTCATTAAATAATACCTCTACCCAATTAGAGTTGGAAAAGGCTTCCTCTTTAGCCAAGGATAATAGGATAAAATCCTTGGAAGAAATTATCATTGAGTTGGGACATGATCCCAAGGATGCCAAAGGCATTAAAGCATTAATAAAAAAGAAGGAAGAAGACATTGCAGCTCTTAGGAAACAGCTCAAGCTGCCCATTACTATGCATCCCCAAACCACAGACATTGTTGAGCAGAAATCACAGGAAGATACGATGGACCTGCTAATGAAAATGGATGAGAGATTGGCAGAAACAGAGTAGGCATTGAAGAAAGCACTACAGGAAAAGCAGGGAGTGTCAACCTCCCAGCCATCTCAAATAGATCCAATAGTTACAACTGCTCCTCCTACAATTACAACAACAGTCCCTCATACTGTCCCGACATCAACAACACCAAGTACTTCAACAACAACATCAACAAGCAGCAGCACTACCATGACCACTGAAGAATTAATAAAGGCTATGGAGGATCTAAGACTCCAAATATCAAAATTAAAGGATGCTAAAGAGAAATTGGCCAAGTTGGAAATTAGTTACGATAAATCTAAAATGACAGTGGTAGAAAAAACAAGGGAGGTAAAAGAATTGGAGAATAAAGTAAAGGCATTGGAAAAGGACCTCTCCTTAGACAAGCCTCTGGGAGAAATCAAGGGCATTTTGTGGGCCAACATTGGCCAATCCATCATTGATATATGTAAATCAATATAGATAATTCATGAGCAGATTGATTTGGTGACAGCAACTCAAGTAGAAATTCAAAAGGCCAGGGATTCATTGGGACACATGCCCGAACAGGCCAATAGGCTAATACAGTTTTTGAACACCCACACCAAGGAAGAGCTGGCAGCACTGGATATCAAGGACGGAACAAGCACCATCCTAACAATTAAAAGAGTTCTGACTATGAGGAACTTCATACAAAATCTGGAGAGGAAGTGCCAGGACATGCAAATGGAGATAAATGCTTTCACATAGAAGTTTACAGCTTTGGAGGAAAAGGGTCTGCCCAGTTTATTAACCAATGACTATAGACTAATGACACATGCAGACTATACTCACAGGTTGAATACATATGTGGATAATCAAGTCACAACATCATCAAGTTCTGCAGGAGAGAAGGCACTCCCATCTGGACAGAGCCTGTATGACAATTTAGAAAATTTGTTTTTTATTGAGCATGAAGTGAGGCATCTTTTCACAGTCCAGCCTACTTTCTTCAGGTACACGGATGCTGATGAAACTCTAATAAAAATGCGTAGACACCAATTACCAGATGACCAGTGGTGGCAGAGTATGCTGGAAATTTTGTAGGCAAATTTCAAAGTTTTGTTTATTTTTCCCATAACACAACAGATATCATAAAGTGGAGAAAAAAGTAGATAAAAATCGCGCTGGGAAATGGTCTATTAAAGCGCAATTAAAGCACCCAGGAAAGCAACGCCAGCAGCACAGAATGTCATTAAAGTATCCATTGGCCAACTCGCTGAGCAAATAATCAATGCATCTCACCAACTGAGCGGCCAACACAGCATCTCTTACTTCTGCATTCATTTCTCTCTGTTTTCAAGATCATTTACTTCTCCTGTAGAGTAGGTAAAAGAAGTTATTGCAAGATATTATCTCTTTGAGATATTTTGTAAACATTTTTGTACAAATACCTCCCCAAGCTAAGTATTAGGGGTTGGTGATCCCATTCTGGAAATACACTATAAATTTGAGAACTTTTCTGAATAAAAGGTTGCTGGAATGCTTTGTTGTTGAACTCTCTGGTTGTGGAATTGATGGGAGAAGACTATGTTGCAGAATTCTTGAATTATTTCATGGATCAATAAGTCTTTTTAAACTCACGTTTTATTGTTTTTGTGTTTTTATATATCATTTATATATCATATTCTGAATAAAAAAGAAAAAGAATAACCCAGAACTTGCTTAACTGTACTCTGTGTTCAATCTCTGTTATTTTTTATATTTTCTTCAGAATTAGCATAAGCAGGAATTCTTAACTGCTCCTGTTTCCATGGTTCTTACACCTTGAATATAACTAAGGAATTCTTAACTGCTCCCTGGTAATATTCATCCACTTTCCCTCTGTTATCATGATGAAGGATTCTTAGTTGCCCTTCACCCCCTGAACCCATTTCGCCTAATTCCAGCTTACAATTTGTTTCATGGTTAATTACCTTGCTCTATAGTTCCTCCCTCTGTCAAAGAAACCATACCTAGCAGTTCATCTTCATTGACTCCATTAACCCAATGGACTGAACTTCTCATATTTTTCACCCCTGTTTTGTTGAGTGTCACCATCCAAAAATCAAACAACCTTTGTATTTCACAACTAGCCTAATATACCCAAAACAAAGCTAAATTATAAAGACAGAGCCCTCTCTGGCTGCAGATTGGCTAGAATCTACATCTAAAAGATTGGTTAGTGGTTACCTCAACCGTATTCCCTTTTCTTACAACTTTTGGGAACAACCTGAGTGATAACAATCTCCTCTCATAAGGCTGGAGAGCGGCTGGTCGTCGTGGACCCACATCTGCATTTAAACTTTTGCTTATCAGCTTTGGACGATTTAAAATAAATAAAAAAATTAAAACTTAGAAAGTGTTGAAAATGGTTTTTACCTGAATCATCCAATTACTCTCCTGGTGGAAGAATCATGTCTGGGTCGTCGCGGTAATCCATCCCAGCATATGGAAAATCCTGAATCACAAAAAGTTGGTTGTTCAACCAACAAAAATATTCAGGTAGAAATCGAACAACCTCTGTGCCCTCCTCAGGGTGACAGGCCATCAAAGCAACCCAGCAAACCATTCTAGGCTCTCGAGGAAGACCAGCATCAATAGGAATATGCTGCGGGGCTAACATGGGGATCCTCTCTAGAGAAAATTTGACTACGATGAATCCATTCCAAAGTTCTTCAGTTGTCCATTCTTTGCTCTGGTTAGTTGGCCTTTCACATTTGCCAACACAGCCTCGCACCAGTTGAATATGGTGCCTCGAAAACAATCTACGACCATCTGCATCTAGGATCTAGTAGCCACATGCAATGGTGCACTCCCGCATAGCCTGGTAATAGTGAATGCAATAACCTTAAGCTCAAGACGACTGATAGTTTTAATATCAATCCTTTTGTCCTTTGATTGATCATTGCAAAACTGTGATCGGAGACTAGCGACAGACTAGCAACCTGGCCTACTAAGTCCTGAAAAGAGATAATTGTTCACCCCTCTTGGACAAACAAGTCAAAAAGTATATGTCCTCCAGCTTGATTTCGAGTCGGTGGCCACCAATCACGAAGCACTGGTCCTGTGTGTTCCATCTGTCTACCAGCCACTGCAAGAGGTCTACTTGGGCCCTCATGCCCTGTATGCCCTAGAACTTAAGCAACCCACATGCTCTCAATGCCTGCAATGTGGGCATATGATTTACTGTGCCCAAATCTATATCCTCGTGCTCGCGTTCTCGCCAAATAAGCATTTTGAATGTCCTACAATGCATAAAAAGACATATTAGAACAAGCTAGTTCGAAAAATTTTGGGCAAATTTGGAGAAATTTAAGTTTGAAAATTCATTGTGCGGGGTTCGCACCCGCTGCTTACAAACATTGTGTAGGTCCGCACAGGTTGTGAGCAATAGGTGCAGACCCACGACTTTTTCCTTTATAGAAAAAGTCGAGGTCCGCAAGGGCTGCATGTTGCACCTGCGGACCCCCGCGAGCGATTTTCTAAACCTATTTTTCCTTTAAAAATCAAATTTAAAGCCTAAAATCAAAATGTAAACAGATGAAATGCAAGTTAAGGAGGACGTAGATTACCTGGAGCTGACGGTTTTTGATTCCAACAGATAGATTTTCCAGAATCTTCACAGGAACTTTCTTACCCAAAAGCTCTCACTTCTCACTCTGAACTCAAATGGCAAAAATGAAGTTAGAAAATCCATTTTTATAAGTTTTTTCGAATAAATGAATTTTTAATTTATTTATTTTTCACTTTAAAAAGGTAAATTTTTAAAATCATTTTATTTATCTTAAATAGGTATGTGTAATGTTTTGAGTTTTTGTGCAGAATATTGGATTTTTCGGGAAATTGATCATTTTTCAACAAAGAGCATACTTTTATCACTTTTTCGGACTCTTTCAAAAATTTACGAAAAAGTGAAACATTGGAGTCCTCTTTAAGCTCTTTTTAGACTCTCGAAAATTGAAAAGATTGCCGAGAACTTGATTGTTCAAACTTGTTAAAATAAATGAATAATCATCCCTTTAGTATAATTTTACCCATCTTACGGACTGAAATGGACTATTTACAAAAAAGGTACACGTTGAATAATTACGGTCAGTAGAGTCCTCTTTAAACCCTTTTTAGACTCGTTAAATATGAAAAGATTGTCGAGCACTTGTATTTTCAACTCGTTAAAGTATTGGAAATGTCATCCCTCCTATATTATTTTATCCTTTTTCGGACCTGAGGGATTATTTTACAAAAAAGTAACCTCATGGAGTTTTCTTAATTTTTTCTTTTGACTCCCTAAAATTGTAAAACACCAAGTTTTTCCTATACTGGACTCGTTAAAATTTAACAGTAAATGAACTGTTCAATTTTGAATAGGAACGAACCACTCTTTCCTAGGGTTTGAATTTTAAACTAAGTTGGACTCATCCGAAGGATGAGCTTATAAACAAGAAAATGTTATCCTCCTCAAGCTTGTCAAAAATAAAGAGGTACTTGCAAGAAATGATGGGGGAAAAGAGAGAAAAATGAACCTATCTGTTACACTTTGTTTTGTAAAAAACTGTCAACCACTCTTGAACACGACACTTTTTGTTCACCTGGGTTGGGAAAATCCTTTGCCTAATAGTTAATCAAACCACATTGAAAGTCTTCAGCCAGTTTCTGGGTATTAGCTTTGGGTCAATTGTCACCAAGCCATCTGTAGTGTCGTTATGTGTTCAAGAGAACAATTTAAACAAACCATTCATCTACAAGATGTTTGTCATCCACTTTGACCATCCCTGAGTCAGTGCTTGCCAATATATTTCTTCAAAACTTGATCTATGATTTTGTGTTGTGGGCTTGCCTACGACGGATCGCTTTCTATCGACTTCAGCTCATTATCTAGGAAGTTGATCTAGAAATCGTAAGTGCCTTGAAAGCTACATGCTCTAATGGCAGCTTTCTCGCCTTCGACGATAGGCTGCATCATTGACCTTCAATCAAATGATTCTATGACATGTTCGACTTCAGCTCATTTATTCACATTTCATGGATTGTACTAGGTACTTTGAGAGCCATTGACATTACTGGTGGTTTCTCTCACACTTGTTAACAGTTCACATCATTGACTGGTAATCAAGTGGTTTCTACCATGTTCGACTTCGACACATTCATTCACATGGATAGAATCGTACTAGTTCGGGAAACAAAAGTCAAGACCCTGGATCAAGTTTCTACCATCCAAGCTGCGAGGAATTTTGTTATTCATTATACATTGGACTATTCATAAACAGATGATTGTGTCCATACTGTGTCTACACGTGTCTATACTCTTGATGTATTACAAAATCATTCCTGTATCAGAAAAGTTTAGTCAGTTTTGATCTGATTATGGGAATGCATACCTCAGCGATGATATGTCTAAATATATATATTTTTCATTGAATGTTTTTACAGATTCCGACTGGGGTGTCCACAGGATGATCCTTGAAATGATATAATACTTCACTCTTCATAAATGACAGACTCTATCTTCATCTATTACAAACTTCGCACTTTAGGGGGCAATCTGTTGCACTAAAAATTGTCACTTTGACATTCTGCGATCTGTTTGAGTTCACTACCACTCATACTTTCCTCCTCTGCAAGTCTGAAACACCAGTTCCTCATATCAAGTCTGAAAATGAGAGAAAATCCCTCCAAAGTCTTTAAAACTCTGGTTCCTCACTTTCTCTTTGTCTTACCTATGGTCCCGCACCTAATGGTCATGTCTCCTGCGAACCCGACCGCATTGTCTCTGTGTTAAAGGTGTAGACCCATGTAAAAGTTAAAAAGGCATGAGTACATTCTAAAAAACTCACTTTCAGTCATTTCTAGAAGCTTTTGGAAGGAATCTTGAGGTGGCAAGTTCGCTCTTTTCAGGTTCATGCACTCCATACCTTAAGGAGCTAACCCCTTGATGAGAGGAGCTTATCCCTTTGAAGGAGGATTCTATCCCTTCATAGGTGGACCTGTAACATCCTCCTCTACACTATAAAAAGAAGCATTGGGCTGGTTACTTGGGAGGAGAAGCTTGGTATTTTTTTGAGGTGAAATGCTGTTGGAACTTAGTCTTCTTTAGTTGAGTTTTTATGAGGAGAGATTACATACCTCTAAGATCTCATTTGGAAGAGTGCAAGACTTGTCAAAGTAAAGGAAATTCCTATTTCGGACCCTAGGAAGAGCTTGTTCAACATCAAGGCTGAAAAGGTTGTAAGGTTATTCTACTATTCAAAGTTAATACAAATATATTTGTTTTTCTCAATAAGCTGTTAATTCATGGTTTATTTTATGGATTCATTGATCACCATAATAGACATGATTTATAATATTTGCTATGCAGGTGCTACTTAATGTTTTCTTGTTTGTGATTGCAGGTCTTTAAAGGTAACTCTTTCGAATGATTGGAGGATGACTATTATGAACAAGCATTGGATCTAAGGTAGGATCTTAACACCTTTGTAGTATTTACTTATAAATCGCATATGTCTAGAGAAAGATAGGTTTGTTTGTCCATTTGTTGCTAGACTATCTTTTGATACTAGAGAGATTGGTCTTGTCTGCAAGATCGATTTATCCAGCCAACAAATTGGCAACTCCACTGGGGATTGAGCCTTTGATTTTTGGTTTTCCTTTGTTTCGACTTGAGAAAATTGTTTTCTTTTCTGGTTTTTGATTGATGTATACTGGCTTGGGTAGTTTTCAAAAATTGGAAGTATTTTTGTTTTTCCTGAAGTTTTCAGAGGACCGCACTTTATCTTTACAGACAGTGAAAGCATCTCTGCACATTTCCTTTAGTAAACAGAACGGAACCGCACCTGTTACTTCTGGAGCCTACAGACCCTATAATTTTTTTTGAAAAACCTAAGATATCTTCTTCCGGTTAAGTTTAGGTTTGATTTAGGATTTTTAGTGTCTACCCAGATCTGTATTTTTCCTGTCAAAAATCTCTTGTGAGTGAGTTGTGAGAGTATTTTTGTTTTAGATGATTTTCTAGAAGTTTTGCATACTTGGAGTGGTTTTCACTTTGTCTCTGTAGTGACTCAGAGATCAGAAGCTTGAGAAACCTTAAATCACCCTGGTGTCTTTTTGCCTTCTCGATGAGTTTGACTTGGTTGTGAAATCTATCTTTTGTGAGAGATAGATTTAGTTTTCTCGTTGCAAATCTTTGAACAAACTTTGTTATAAGTCTGAATTTCATTTTTACAAAAGAAATCATATCTGGATGTTTTTTGATTGATTTGTTATTCTGAAAAAATGAATCCTTAGTTTACTGAACAACAAAGTAAAACGTCCTCAAAAAGAATTGAAGCTTTTATTCAATTATATTTTTTAAGTTTTTAGATCTCAAAATTAGTTTTTGTAGTTTTGAGTGCTTTAAACTCTAGAACTTGTAGATCTTTTTTGAAAGGAAAATTGTTTTTTTTGTAGTTTCAAGTTTTGAAAAAAGAAAAAGGATTTATCGTGAGCATTAATTATTTGTCTCGTTTTGAGTTCTTATTTAAAAAGACAAAAAGATTTTCTTTCCATTTCCATGTTGAAATACAAAATTTTTTCTTAAAGAATTGCATTCTCGAACTCTTTCTTTTAGCTAGAATTGCATTGAAAGAAAAACGAATTGCTTATCATTTTAGGTGCAATTTTTTTAGTGTGTTTGGAGTCGAGTCTTCACACCATCAAAGTTTCATTTCCATACCTATCGACTTAAAGAACAACCCATAAAAGCAACACTTAATTATAATTGATCTAGTAATCTTTTTTATTTCTAGGGCTCTTATCACCAATATAGCTTAGGCTAGTATCTTGGAGTAGGGAGTAATTAACTCTCCAAGATAGTTTAAACAAACAAGTAGCTACATCTTGCGGTAGGAAATAAATCCAATTGTAATTGATACATTCTGGGAAGCTTCTCTTAAAGGATTCGATCACGAGATCATGTCCGAACCTTTGAGACAGTCAATTCTGTTTCATTGGGAAAGATAGAAGATTTGCGTGTATTATAAATGGTAAACCTCAGATTAACCATTGTTGAGGAGCCTGGGGTCACTTGTTAGTAAACTTCGGATTGACCATGTCGAGGAGCCTTCAAGGGGATTGAGCTTTGTTACTCTGCCCTTGCGCATAGATTGGATTGTAGACTGTTCCCCCAGTTGTATTTGTCGCTGTTGATAACCTTAGTGTCCATAAACTTAAGATTATTTCCGAAGGTGACGGTGAAGGAAGGATCTCACTGTACCTAGAGCAGATGTTGACTAGACTCACTTGGACTCTCTGGTGGGTTCTCTTCACTCGAGATGGTTTTGTGAAGAAGCTTGTGCTAGTCTGTTCCATTAAGCAAGTTGTCGGGGTAACTGTTCCAACCATCCTTTCTGTATTAAACTTCTACTAAGTTGGATTTCATCACCAACTAGTGTTTTTAGCACGGGAAGTTACTATTTGTGTGTGGTTTGAACTCTTAGATTTTTTAGGCATGTGATTCAGCTGTTTGTTTCTTTAGAGACTTTAGGTGTTTTTATTGAAATTTTCTTTATTTGCATGTGATTAATTAATATTTAATCATGGTCGAATTACCGAGACAATCTCATAGACTTTAGGGGGAACCTCTTGAGTATACACCAAGCCAGCTTGAAGGGCTACGAGCTCTTGTATCACCTAGTGACAATAGAGTTGGATCACCAGAAGCCAGAGAATCATCTTTAATTATTCATCCTGATTATCAAATACAAACAACATAGTATATTCAAGAGCCAATTTCATTTTCCGAAGTTACTGGTAGTATTTCTCCTTCCAGTGAATTAGCTAAAGAGCCTGAAATTTCTGAGCCTGACACTGAACCTACTGTTACTCCAACTTCAAGATTTGCTTCTCCAACTTCTAGTGATCCGGATTTACCTAGGGTAAGAAATATCATTACTCAAAATCTTCCTTCTGGCCTCATTTCTATTGAAGAACTTGTTAGTCCAGAAGAAGAAGTAACTCTTCTCGAAAACCAACAGATCTTAAATCTTAGGGAGCGTGAATCAATAATCTACAGTCCTTTTAGGAGTGACGCTTGGTATGTATCATTGAAATTTTTTTTAGAAAACTCGGGTCTTAGTTTTTCACCACCTCTAATTCATTTTCATCCTACACCAAGAGGTTATTATCCTTCATCGATCATGTCAAGACAGTCATCTATGTTTTCCCAATCACCGAAAACATTTTTATCTGGTGGTCCTTCTATTCCTTCGGGGTACAGTCACTCTCTGGTACCTTTTCAGGAGCAACTCCTCGATCGATTGAACAAGTATTATCATCTGGTAGTAATGGAACTAAAATGTTGAATGCAAAGCAAATCCTTATGATGTCTGGTAGTATTCCAAATCCTCAACCTCAAGGTAGTCAGTTACCGCCTAGGGGGCAACCTCAAGGTATTCAGTTACCGCCTAGGGGGCAACCCCAAGGTAGTCAGTTACTACCTGGGGGGCAACCTCAAGGTAGTCAGTTACCGCCTGAAGGGCTACCCCAAGGTCAACCTCAGACTCAGTACATACCCCAAGGTCAACCCAGCCTCAGTTCATACCTCAAGGTCAACCCCAGTTTCAGTACATACCTCAAGGTCAACCCCAATTTTAGTACGTGCCTCAAGGTTATCAGCCTCAAGGTCAGTACCCAACTCAAGGTTTCTAACCACCTTCTAGTCAATCATTTTTACAAGGAGCTAGAAATGTACTGTTTAATTATCAGCCCTACATTCAACCAGGTTATGGTCCTCCATATGCACAACCTTTTATGGGTCCATACTCCAGAATGATCATGGTGTGGGATCCATCTCAAACTCAACAGATTATGCAACCTAATGTGCAATTACTTAATCAACCTGGACAGCCTTTGGTTTTTGGTCCAACCCAGTAACCTGTCCAACCTACTGTTCAAATCCCTGCATCTGGTACAGTTCAACAGCCTGGGTCTAGCTCACCTCGTACTTCGCCTCAAACTGCAGCAACTACTGCAACTTTTGTTCAACCTACAACACCTATTTCTGGATTATTTGTAGCTATGGTTTCTACTACCCCTGCATCTGTGCAAATTCCTCAAGTCTCTGTGCCACAGTGAGGACCTATGGTTCAGACTTCGGTCCAGATTCTTGCAAGACAAGCTAGTACAAGTACGATTTCCACAAGTCAACCACAATTCACATATCAACCGTACCAGGGACAGTATCAATTCGGTCCTACTGTACAAAACCCAGTTTATCAGTATCAGCCGTATCCTGGATATACTTATTAACAGCCTCAACAACCCCAGTTTGGTCCGGTTAATCCTAGTTTTCCAGGAGGTTATAACATTCCTAATGCAAATCCGATTCTAGGTTATCCTCGATATCCTCCTCCCGGAGCTGGTCTCATTACTCAAGGTTTTCACGACCCTAACCATTAGTTACCATTTATTGCAACTTTGGATATACCTGATTTGTTGCGCCTTACGAACAATCTGATTTACTATCTTCCGTATTGGCCGCCAATGCCTAGTAAGTTGCCTAGTGATATCCCGAAATTCGAGGTTAAGTTAGGAGAGGATCCGTCAAATCATGTTATGACTTATCACCTCTGGTGTGCATCTAATTCAATCATTGATGATTCAATTTGATTGCATCTTTTTCAACAAACTCTTATTGGTCTTGCCACAAAATGGTACATTGAGTTACCATGAGCCTCTTTTTATAATTTCAATCAGTTAGCCACTGCTTTCTTAACTCATTTTCAGTTTCCTGTCAAATATGAAAATGGCACGAAATAGTTAACTTCACTGAAACAATCCATGTCCACATATATTTCTGATCATATTCATGAATGGTGACGTGGAAGGCATTTAGTGAAAGTTTTCATTCCAGATCAAATTTTGGCGGGATGGTTCATTAAATCATTGTTACCCAAAATAACTAATGATGTAGCTAAGGGAGTTGTTATTGAAGAGCAAGTCATTGCTCAGGCTCAATACCTTGACCTCGTCTATATGCAGTGAGGTACTTTACATGAAAAAATCCCTGATATTCCAAAACACAGTCAAATAACTGCAGCTCCTTCAGGGTCTCATGCCGCTGATGGTATGATTGGTTCAATTAGTACTAAAAGTAAGAAGAAATCTTCAAATCATTCTTCTCCCATAATAACTTTACTTGATTCCCCGACAGGAGATTCTTCTACTAAAATTTCTGTCGACATCCATGTCGTAGAATCATCTACGACCAAATCAAAATCCGATAGTAGAAAGAAGGGGAAGAAGAAAAACAAACAAAATTCAAAAGATAAAATGGATAAAAATGAATCTATTGACGAAAAACGGAAACCTCGTTATCCTTGTTTCATTTGCAACAAGGATCATTTTACCAAAGACTGCCCACATAGAGTATAGGGTTTTAAATTCATTAAAGGTTCTCAAAAGCCTGATGTATTGAAGGATCCTTTTCCCACTCAAGATAGTAAGATGATTGGTTCTTCCTTGAATGCCTCAGAAGAACCCATTATGATGATGTCTCATGTCAGGATTGCGACGTGATCGCAAGATTATGGTAGTAAAAATTCTGTTGGTGGTAAAGAAGTAGTATATTCTAATTCAAATACATCAACTACACCTCCTCCTAGTTCCGATCCACTACAGATTGAGAAACCCAACCCTGACTTAGTAATAAAACTGCCTACTAAAGGTGTACTTCAGAAATCAGCTTTCAATCCACATGCAAGAGCTGCTCAGAATTACAACATTGTTCAAGACTTAGCTATTTCCCCTTCAGCAATGTTGGCTTTGGAATGCTGCAATCATGCCCAGCACAGCGTAAATTACTATTGTCTGCTATAGGAGTTGTTGATATTCAAGATTCGAACCTAATAATGTTTAATTTAGAGAATATTACACCTCGCCTCCCTCATCAAATGGCTTTCTAGATTCCAGTTTTAGTAAAAAACAGACCTTTCTTTCGGATTGTGATTGATGAAGGGGCTCCTACATGTATTATGTCGATCCAGTGTTGGAAATCTCTTGGTTCTCCTACACTCAATCAATCTCTGACAATTCTAAAGGATTTTTATGGCCGAGGGTTCCATCCTTTTGGTATTTTGTAGGATTTACCTATAGGGGTCGAAGGTAAAACCGTAAATCTAGATGTGGAAGTGGTTGATGCCCCTCTAGATTACAACCTTCTCCTGGGTCGGAGTTGATCTTATGCTATGACTGTTATTGTTTCATCAGTTTTTCGGCTTATCAAGTTTCCTCATAACGGAAAGATCATTACAATAGACCAGCTGACTTATTTTCATCCGACCCAACCTCTACAAATAGTATTTAGCACATCGGTAAAACGACTATCCCTTATAAGGATGTTGGCGTAGGTTTGATTAAAGATTCTGGTTTACTGGGAGCTTTTTCCTTCCCTCCTCCTAATGTATCACCTTCTATTGCAACTATTCATATGATTTCATCGAATACTGTTACTTTTGATGATCCTTGGATCGTACCTTCCGATTCTGAGGTGGATTCATTTGGTGGCGCGATGCCTCTGAGTCCCTTTGAAATTGCATATCAGGCTGTACAGTCGTTTTCTGATCCCTATTCAACCGAAACTGATCCAATAAATGTGGTCCATGAGGAATCACTTTCTATATCTAGCTCAACTACAACAGCATTTCCTGATCTTGTTCATACTGATGAGCAGATTCATGAACTATTGTTTGTTGATGATTTACCATGGGAAGATCTTCATCACCGATCTTCATTTTTACCTGAGATTGATCATTTTGAAAATGATTTTTCTTCTATTTTTACTACTGATTATGTCAAAGACCTACAGAATCCATTGCAACATTCTGATTCTGAGTTAAATTTGGAAAATATCTCTCGAACGGTTCCTATTGACATTTTAGTTAAGCTTGGAATTATTGAAAACATTCATATAGGTGCTTCCTGTACAAACGATGAAATCCAAACTTATAAAGCCCTATTTCAAGAATTCTGTGAAGTTTTTGCTTGGTCATATGAAGAAATGCCAGGAATCAATCCATCAATTGTTGTCCATGAAATTAAAACATACCTGGATGCTAAACCTGTCCAACAATGCTTACGTCAGATACATCTGTGAAAAGCTGCTATTATCAAAGCCGAAGTTGAGAAATTACTTCATGCAGGTTTCATTTATCCAATTCCTTTACCCGATTGGGTATCAAATATTGTTCCCGTCAACAAAAAACAAGGAACGATAAGAGTATGTATTGACTATAGAGATATTAATCGAGCTTGTCCTAAAGACAATTATCCAACCCCCTATATCGATCAAATTATTGATGATTGTGCTGGCAGTGAAATGTTCTCCTTTATGGATGGTTTTTCTGGTTACAATCAAATCAACATACTCCCTGCTAATCAACCTAAAACAACTTTCATTTGCCCGTGGGGGACATTTTCTTATTGCAAATTACCCTTTGGATTGAAGAATGCTAGAGCAACTTTTCAAAGGGCTATGTCTTACGCATTTCATGACATAAAGCACATTGTGTAGCCTTATCTCGATGATTTACCTGCCCATTCATTGCGTAGAGATGATCATCTCACTCATTTACGAGCTATATTTATGAGATGTAGGCATTATCGAATTCAGATGAATCCACACAAATGTGTATTCTATGTAGAAACGGGTCGCTTACTAGGATTTGTCATGTCAAAAGCTGGCATTCGTGTCGACCCCTTGAAGGTTGAATCTATCGTCAATCTACCTCCTCCTTCGACTCTTCGCCAACTCCAAAGTTTTCAATGGAAAGAAAAAATTTTACGTCGTTTCATTCCTAACTACGCTGAGATAACAAAAGGTTTTACCAGGTTGTTAAAACAGAATATTCCATTCTTTTGGGATGAGATCGCTGATCGATCTTTTGATGCACTCAAACACGCATTGACCTATGCACTGTTACTGCATCCTCCCAATTACAACCAGGATTACTTTTTGTACCTCGCTGCTTCTCATTCCACCATTGGGATGGTTTTAGTTCAGGAACATGAATTCAAAAATGAACATGTGATTTACTATCTTAGTTGAACTCTGCATCCAACTGAGCTTAAATATTCGCATGTGGAGAAATTGGCCTTGGCAGTTGTTCAAGCTGTCCAAAGATTTCGTCACTACATCCTATTACGCAAAACCACAGTAATTTATGACTGTAACTCTATGATGTATATCTTGACTAGACAATTTCTAGGGGGCAAGTATTCCAAATGGATAGTTATCCTGCAGGAATTTGACTTGGAATTTGAAAAATCCAAGGCAAAGAAATCTTTGGTTTTTTCCGAATTGATGTGTGATTTCCCGCATACTGATACTGAAACTATGGCGGAAGAGCCCATTGGGGATGAATCCTTGTTTCTTATCAGTACTCTTGATCCTTGGTATGGAGATATTATTGTTTATCTCCAAACCCAATCTTTTTGGCCTAAAATCTCACGATCTCAATGATGGAAAATACGTTTCCAATCCCAACAATACAATATTATTGGTGATACACTTTATCATTGTGGAGCGGATTCTATTTTCTGACGTTGTCTAACTCATGAAGAAGCTGAAAAGGTTTTGAATGACTGTCACTCTGGAGCATGTGACGGTCATATGTCTGGGTATGCCATAGCCCAAAAGATATTGCGTGTTGGTTATTTCTAGCCATCCTTATTCAAAGATTGTATCTATGCAGTCCGGAAATGCCACAATTGTCAAATCTTTGATCGTAAAATGCGTTCTCCACCCTCTCCTCTTCACCCTATAATTGTTGTCGATCCTTTCATAAAGTGGGGTATTGAATTTATTACATGTAACCCTCACTCAGCCGGGGGGCATGCGTATATTATCCTTGCAGTAGATTATTTTACTAAGTGGGTCGAGGTGATGCCTACATTGTCGGCAGACGGCAAGACTGCTGCAACTTTCGTATTCAATCATATAATTGCTAGATTCGGTGTTGCTCAAGCTATTATTACTGATCATGGAAGTCACTTTCAAAATATCATGATCACTGAACTGACAGATCAACTTGGCTTGCGCCACGATAGTTCTACTCCGTATTACCCGCGGGCTAATGGTCTGGTTGAAACTATCAATAAAGTTTTAGTCACTATGATCAAATGAATCATTGGTATTCATAAGTCCAATTGGCATACCATGCTATTTTCATAACTTTGGGCATATCGGATCTCAATGAAAATATCGACTAGTTTCACTCCTTTTCAACTAGTATATGGTTTGGAAGCAGTGTTACCTATTGAATGCGTAATTCTGTCATTACAATTAGCCATAGAATTACTCCCAGCTACTTCTGAAGAAGAAAAACGTTTTTTTTACTTAGCTCAGCTAGATGAGAATCGATGCACTGCTACAATAGCAAACGAGGCTCCTGCGAAATGAATAAAATCTTAGTACGACAAAAGTGTTACACCTCATAATTTTTCAGAAGTAAACCTAGTTTTAATATAAGATCAAGTGAACGATAAGCTAGGGGTTGGAAAATTTGTAGCTAGGTGGCATGGTCCTTACATTATTAAGCAAAAGCTGGCAAAAGGGGCTTATGAATTGGTAGATTTTGACGGTGTCTCTTTGGGTAAACCTAGAAATGGACTTTATCTGAAGAGATATTATGCTTAAATTCTGTGTGGATATTTTTTGTTAGATTAGTTTCTTTACAGCTGGTGTGTTCTAGATTAGAAAAGTTTGCCTAGTTTAGAGAGTGCTCTTATCATTATTCCTGCTTCTCTTGATTTTACTCTTGATATTGCAGATGTCAACTTCTCTTCAAACATACATTGGTTTTGTTGATGGTGCTTGTCGTAGTACACGAAATGTTTCTTCCGCAACTTGGGTTATCTATTCACCCTCTGATGAGTTAGTGTCCATGCATGGGGTAAGCCTCAGTCAAACAACGAACAAAATTGCAGAGTATAGTAAAGTGATTGAGTTATTATCTGAATCCATCTCATTTGGGATTCAGAGTTTGATTGTTAGTTTGGATTCTGAACTCATTGTATTACAGCTTAACAAGGTTTATGGCATTAGAAATCTAGTGTTATTAAGGTTATTTTTGAGAGTTCGTCTCCTGGAACGTGAATTTGATTACATTGAATATCAGCATATTCCAAGACATTTAAATACATTAGCAGATGCAGTTGCTTCTAGTATGATAAATAGACATTTGAAATAATCAAAACAATAAATTTAATAACATTCGATAACATGTTACACGAGATATCCGGTAATAAAGATATATCATAGCATATAAGTGTGTTTCAAAATATACATCGTCCTCAATCATAGGTTGAAAAACACCTTATGATCGGCAAAAATGATAATACAAAAAGACAAAAATGTCGTGAGTCTACAAAATCGATCATCCTATCCCTGGCGATGATCACAATAAGAAACCACTACTTGGGTCACCCTACATAGGAACCTCCTAAAAGGTCCTAGGACCCCAATCACATATCTCTGTAACCTAAGTGGAATATCATCTATATCAGTCTCTGGAATATCTAGTGTCAAGTGCTCTAGATGATGCTCCAAGTCGGTCAAGATCTCTGCTGATTGGTCCTATGGGGCTGGTGCTGTTGCAGCTGGTTGTCTCCTCTCATAAGGCTGGAGAGCAGCTGGTCGTCGTGGACCCACATCTACATTTAAAATTTTGATTATCAGTTTTGGACAATTTAAAATATAAAAAATATTAAAACTTAGGAAGTGTTGAAAATGGTTATTACCTGAATCGTCCCATTACTCTCCTGGTGGAAGAATCATGTCTGGGTCGCCGCGGTAATCCATCCCAGCATATGGAAAATACTGAATCACAAAAAGTTGGTTGTTCAACCATCGAAAATATTCAGGTGGAGATCGAACGACCTCTGTGCCCTCCTCAGGGTGACGAGCCATCAAAGCAACCCAATGAACCATTCTAGGCTCTTGAGGAAGAAAGCATCAACAGGAATATGGTGTGGGGCTAACATGGGGATCCTCTCTAGAGCAAAGCTGGCTACGATGAATCCATATCCAAATTTTTCAGCTGTCCATTCTTTGCTCTAGTTAGTTGGCCTTTCACATTTGCCAACACAACCTCACACTAGTTGAATATGGTGCCTCGAAAACAGTCTACAACCATCTGCATCTGGGATCTAGTAGCCACATGCAATGTTGCACTCCCGCATAGCCAAGTAACAGTGAATGCAATAACCTTAAGCTCAGGATGGATGATAGTTTTAATGTCAATCCATTTTTCCTTTGATTGATCATCACAAAACTCCGATCGTAGACTAGCGACAGACTGGCCACTTGGCCTAGTCCCGAAAAGAGATAATTGTTCACCCCTCTTGGACAAACAAGTCAAAAAGTATATGTCCTCCAGCTCGATTTCGAGCCGGTGGCCACCAATCACGAATCACTGGTCCTGTGTGTTCCATCTGGCTACTAGCCATTGCAAGAGGTTTACTTGGGCCCTCATGCCCTGTATGCCCCAGGACTTAGGCAACCCGCATGCTCTCAATGCCTGCAATGTGGACATATGATTTAGTGCAGAAAAATATATATCCCCATGCTCGCGTTCTCACCAAATAAGCATTTTGAATGTCCTATAATGCATAAAAAGACATATTAGAACAAGCTAGTTCGAAAAATTTTGGGCAAACTTGGAGAAATTTAAGTTTGAAAATTCATTGCGCGAGGTCGCACCCACTGCTTACAAACAGTGCATAGGTCCGCATGGGTTGTGAGCAATAGGCGCGGACCCACGACTTTTTCCTTTATAGAAAAAAGTAAGGGTTTGTAGGGGCTGCATGTTGCACCTGTAGACCCCCACGAGCGATTTTCTAAACCTATTTTTCCTTTAAAATTCAAATTTAAAGCCTAAAATCAAAATGTAAATGGATGAAATGCAAGTTAAGGACGATGTGGATTACCTGGAGCGTCCAACAGATGGATTTTCGAGAATCTTCAAAGGAACTTTCTTACCCAAAAGCTCTCACTTCTCACTCTGAACTCAAATGGTAAAAATGAAGTTAGAAAAGCCCTTTTTATAAGTTTTTTCAAATAAATGAATTTTTAATTTATTTATTTTTCACTTTAAAAAGGTAAATTTTTAAAATCATTTTTATTTATCTTAAACAGGTATGTGTAATATTTTGAGTTTTTGTGCAGAATATTGGATTTTTCGGGAAAATTGATCATTTTTCAACAAAGAGCATACTAAAATTTACAAAAAAGCGAAACATTGGAGTCCTCTTTAATCTCTTTTCAGACTCTCGAAAATTGAAAAGATTACCGAGCACTTGATTGTTCGAACTCGTTAAAATAAATGAATAATCGTCCCTTCAGTATAAGTTTACCCCTTTTACGGACTGAAATGGACTATTTACGAAAAAGGTACACGTTGACTAATTATGGTCAGTAGAGTCCTCTTTGAACCCTTTTCAGACTCGTTAAATATGAAAATATTGTCGAGCGGTTATCTTTTCAGCTCGTTAAAGTATTGGAAATATCATCCCTCCTATATTATTTTATCCTTTTTCGGACCTCAGGGATTATTTTACGAAAAAGTACCCCCATGGAGTTTTCTTAAGTTTTTCTTCTAACTCCCTAAAATTGAAAAACACCAAGTTTTTCCTATACTGGACTCGTTAAAATTTAACAGTAATGGACCTGTTCAATTTTAAACAGGAACAAACCACTCCTTCTTAGGGTTTGAATTTTAAACTAAGTTGGACTCATCTGAAGGATGAGCTTATAAACAAGCAAATGTTATCCTCCTCAAGTTTTTCAAAAATAAAGGGGTACTTGCCAGAAATAGTGGGGGAAAAGAGAGAAAAATGAACCTATTTGTTACACTTTGTTTTGTAAAAAACCATCAACCACTCTTGAACACGACACTTTTTGTTCACCTGGGTTGGGAAAATCCTTTGCCTAACAGTTAATCAAACCACATTGAAAGCCTTCAGCCGGTTTTTGGGTATTAGCTTTGGGTCAATTGTCACTAAACCATCTACAGTGTCGTTATGTGTTCAAGAGAACAATTTACACAAACCATTCATCTGCAAGATGTTTTTCATCCACTTTGACCATCCCTGAGTTAGTCCTTGCCAATATATTTCTTCAAAACTTGATCTATGATTTCGTGCTGTGGGCTTGCCTACAACGGATCGCTTTCTATCGACTCCAGCTCATTATCTAGGAAGTTGATCTAGAAATCATCAGTACCTTGAAAGTTGCATGCCCTAATGGCAACTTTCTTGCATGCAATGATAGGTTGCATCATTGACCTTCGATTGAATGATTCTATGACATGTTCGATTTCAGCTCATTTATTCACATTTCATGGATTGTACTAAGTACTTTGAGAGCCATTGACATTACTGGTGGTTTCTCTTACACTTGTTAGTAGTTCACATCATTGATTGGTAATCAAGTGGTTTCTACCATGTTCAACTTCGACACATTCATTCACATGGATAGAATCGTACTAGTTTAGGAAGCAGAAATCAAGACCCTGGATCTAGTTTCTACCATCCATGCTGCAAGGAATTTTGTTATTCATTATACAGTGGACTATTCATAAACAAGTGGCTTCATCCATATTGTGTCTACACATGTCTATACTCTTGATGTATTACAAAATCATTCCTGTATCAGAACAGTTTAGTCAGTTTTGATCTAAGTATGGGAATGCCTACCTCAGCGATGATATGTCTACATATATATATATATATATATATATATATATATATATGCATTGAATGTTTTTACAGGTTCCGACTAGGGTGTCCATAGGATGATCCTTGAAATGATAAAGCACTTCACTCTTCATAAATGACAGACTCTATCTTCATCTATTACAGACTTCGCACTTTAGGGGGCAATCTGTTGCACTAAAAATTGTCATTTTGACATTCAACTATCTGTGTGAGTTCATTACCACTCATACTTTCCTCCTCTGCAAGTCTGAAACACCAGTTCCTCATATCAAGTCTGAAAATGAGAGAAAATCCCTCAAAAGTCTTTAAAACTCTGGTTTCGCACTTTCTCTTTGTCTTACCTATGGTCCCGTACCTAATGGTCATGTCTCCTGCGAACCTAACCGCACTGTCTCTGTGTTAAAGGTGCGGAACCCTGTAAAAGTTAAAAAGGCACGAGTACATTATGAAAAAATCACTTTCAGTCATTTCTAGAAGCTTCTGGAAGGAATCTTGAGGTGGCAAGTTCGCTCTTTTCATGTTCATGCACCCCATACCTTGAGGAGCTAACCCCTTGATGTGAGGAGCTTATCCCTTTGAAGGTGTTATCGGGAAATCTAGTGTCCATGCAGAGCTACTAGTCCCACTAAGACTGGTAGCTATCTTAGAAACAAACAAACTAAAACTACTTTCGTTTTCCTTTATGAGAAGTAGATAAGAGGGGAACAAAGCAGACCAACCTCTGTCTTGCGCTTGGTTCCTTGCTTGATTCCTCTCCCTTATGATAGATCTTTGCCACTCGCTTCCTCGTCTACCCAGCTTCAAAGAGCACCTATGGAATCAAAGCAGCATAACACTATCCAAGAACAAAGATCTACTATCACAAACAATATAGGACCAGATATATATTGACCACACAAATGCATATATCATCAATCATACAAGAATGTGGAGGAAAACTTGAATAGCTTTATTAATATCAAGAATAGCAAAGAGGATTACAACCAATTGTTCTGACCCAGCGTCATCCTCTCAGTAAGCAAGCCCTTCTTCACCTCATGAAAAGCTTAGATCACCCAACACTATGATGTTACACCAAGAAACCAGCAACACTTCCTTACAAGATACAAAATTCCAGCCTTCTAACCTTTGGATCTCTGGGATGAGAGATCTATATATAGATTTTTGCAGAGGTGTGAGTCAGCTCTGGGTTTTTGATTAGTGTCTTCTCTCTGATAGTTCTTGATTCCACTTGGAGATCTCATTGATCTCTTACTCATCCTTGGGCGATTCTGAGAGGCAAGTGTCACAGAAGAAGTTTCTGGAAGATTCCATGATCATCCACCTTGCAAATTGTCTCTGCCACTTGTCTATTCTCATCCATCGCACCCTATAGAAGGACTTTTCAGTATGCATCGCACCTCCCGTGTGTAGTAGGTGTGATGCATCTCACCCTCAGCACTGAGTAATCAGTATGGTCCAGTTTTGACCATTTTTGAGTAGTTTTTCATGGAGAACTTTTGGGAGATGATGTAATCAGCTGACCTTGTTCCTTTAGGGTATGAAACAACACTTTTAAGGACTTAGGAGCCCTTGGTTTATGGACATGTATGATTGGGGTTGCAGTGCCCAAAAATGTCTATAACAGTTGCCCCCTAAAGCATGAGGTCATTAATCTTTTGATGTCGAGTGAAATGATTTATCATGAGGATCCGAAGTTTTTTCGAGCTGGAAGGCAACCTGTAATAAGATACAATACAATACATTATCTTCATAATATTTTCATGATCTAGCTGAGGCGAGCATTCCCATGCTCAGCTTTATAAATTCATTTTCATGTACATAGGATAGACAATCTTCTGTGTGCAGACTGATGATTCTCGTAGAGCCATCATCCCTTATATTGGATGATTATCTGTGCAGCAATGATGTACATTTGATGTCTTTATTTTCCTAAATATATATCGCAGCCCAGATGGATGAAACTAGATCCGGGGTCTTCAATCTCGTTCGATCTTTACTCAAAGTACAAGTCGATCCATGTGAGGGAGATGTTCTGGAGTCAAACATGGAAAGACATCGCCTGATTACCAGCCAGTGATGTAAGCTGTTAACAGGCACGAGAGGAATCACTGATAATGATGATGACCCTCAAGGTATGACAGTACAATTCACATGGTGTGAAAAAGGGACTTGGTGTCGAACACCATGCAAAATCTTTCGATCGAAGGTCTTTGATGTAAATCTGTCGCCGGAAGTGAGAAACTTGCCATTGAGGCATGCAAGCTTCAAAGTACTGAAAGGGTTGTTCCTAGATCGACTTCCTGGATAATGAGCTGATGTCGAAAAGAAGCGATCCATCGTAGGAGGGCATTAATGAATCCCACATCTACGACACGGAACAGAGCAAATGATTTTAATGGAGGTGAAAATGATCTGATGATATATGGTTCAGGGTGGCAGTCATGAAAGAATGGAGCGTGAATGTATTACAGTGGATGAGACACAGGTGAATTCTCTAAGCGACTTCTCTTGAACATATCGGTGACACTGACATGATGGATTGGTAGAATTAACCCCAAATGTGGATGGTGTGATGGACCAATGGTGATATGACTAGTGAACAGAACAACCCAACCCGACTCGGATGCGGAGTGAAAGTGTCATGTTCAAGAGCGACTTGCTACCAATAAAGTTTCTTCAAGTTTTCTTCCCAATTTTTCCCCAGTCATTGCTAACCAGTACCTCTTTATTTTTTTCAAGCTTGAGGAGGATAACATATGCTTGTTCTATAATTTTCCCTTCGGGCAAACCCATCGCTATGTTTTAACGAGCCTAGCAATAGTGAAACTCGTTCTTTTCCGTATGGACAAGTTTGTCGCTATTCGGTTTTAACGAGTTTAACGACAAAGAAAACTCTGTCCTTTTCAATTTTAGAGAGTCTAAAAGGGACGTAAAGAAAACTCCAACAATCCTTTTTCGTCATATAATCCCTTAAGTCCGAAAAAGTATAAAATAATACAATAGGGATGAATTTTCGGTAATTTTAACGAGCCGAACAAAACAAGCGCTCGATCTTTTTGTGTGATAATCCCTCAAGTTCAAAAAGATTAAAATCTAAAGGAGGGATAGCACTTCTAGTCACTTTAACGAGTTGGAGAGGCCAATTACTCGGCAATCTTTTCAGATTTTACAAGTCAGATGAAAAGAGCTTAAAGGAGACTCGTTTTTTGAGGAACGAGTGATGAATTCAGGTAGCAGCTAGTTCCAGGTAAGGTTTGGAATTTTCCAGTCACGGAAGCATCACAAGGATGGCTAACAAGATCACTCTCGCAGCTGTTCCTCAAAAAGGGTAAACAATCAAATGGAGGTGAATGATCGGCCAAAAACAGAGTGGAGGTGATGATGAGAACACGACCAAGGCTCAAATTTTGATTATAATACATTCACGATGGTTATTTACCGGAAATTGGTTCATTTTTTAATGAATGAGCTTAAACTCTGGGGGAAAAATTTGCCCATTGCTTATGTTTAATCTTTAACGAGCTTGAACTCCACATAAAAACTGCTCGAGGCAGGTTTATTTTTTAACGAGCTTTAACCCTGCGGTAACATTGCTTGTGATAAGTTTTCATGCCCTAGCATAATGATGCAAATCGAGGTGCATGCCCCCCAAGCTTCATTGCATTCAAAATGGTGGTTGGAATGAAGGTTTACCTCTAAGATCTTTGAATGTCTCGACTTGGATTTTACGAGATCATAATCAAAGACTCGATTTGGAAAGGGAGTTGTTTCATTTTTTAATGAGGTTGGCACAGTAAAAGAACTATCCTCATGACTCCTTGTTTCATTTTTTAACGAGGTCGACACGAGATAAGAACCATCCTTGGTATCAACCTTATTTACAGTATTTGATAGAAAATCAAAAACTAAAGGATGATTAAGGTTGCTGGAATAATCTTCGTGGTAATCCGGAAGACGGGAACGATGGTGGTGATTTTTCCATGATGCCTCTCCTATCATCATTGACTGAATGATTCCTTTTTCTGTAGAACATACATGCGACCAAGGATCTGAAGAGGTACCATATTGCTTAGACCTATCTATCCAAACACTCGATGAGTTTTGATTCGGACCTGCCCCCCAGGCCAAGAAAATTGATTGCTACAATATTTCTAAAATGGTGATGATCCATGCTGTCAAAATGTTCAGGAATCTTCTGAATCCATTAGATATAGAACATTTCTTATTGCAGGTTTCCACTGTGGCCACTTCCGCTAGATTACTCGGAGACGGTAGGGAAAAAGTACCCATTAAGGCAGGGTCTTTTAGGAGGCCTACTCCGATATTTTGAAGCGAATGATTGCTTCCATGGATCATTGGAATGCTTCCCGTAACTTGTGAACTGTTGGGGAGAAATGTTTGTTGGTCGACGATTGTAATTCCTCCTTGAAAGGGAAATGCAATCTTTCTGAAGTATGTCGACACAACTGCAGCCATAGCATAAATCCAGGGCCTTCCCAGTAGGATGTTGTAATCGAGGTTTCCATCGATAACCTCAACATCAATTTCTACTGTTTTTCCCCCCAGTTCAACTCACAAGTTACTTAAAATCCCGTATGGAGTGTATGATCGTCCATAAAATGCTTTTAACGTCGTTGACGATCTCGACAAGGGTGGTGAGCCTAAATTTTTCTAGCAACTCATCGACATAATACATGTAGATTCCCCCTAATCAATAATTGTTCGATGAACAGTTTTGTTGAGGGCTTTCACTTGAATAAGGAAAGCTAGTTGAGCTAGTAACTGAGGGTCATATCCTTTATGATCAAAGGCCACAAGATTGGAATCCATTGGGTCAATCCCACCTATTGCTGATAATAAATCTTGCCTTTGGGAGGGGCAATTTTGCGGTACCTCAAGTGTCGACATAGCGGACGGCAATTGGGCCAAGTCCCCTACTATATTATAATGCTGTGCTACTCTGGCACGAGGATTAAATGTCGATTTGTGTACTACTCCCTTTGGCGGCTTTATCGTTAGCTCAAGAATGATGGGTGGCACAACTTCAGTCGAAGTTGTTGTCAAACTACTAGGTTCATCATTAGCCTTGTTGTTTGACAGCTATGGATTCCCGTAGTCTTTATTCCTTGTCGATATCAAAGCATCATTTTGGTACTTCGAAATGGACAGCATAAGTACTTGGGATCGGGAAGCATTGTCACTAGCAACCATATTTGTTCCTGGATTCATAAACGGATCAGTTAGTACTGCCGAGGTTTTTGTATTCTTGAAGAATTTTCTAAGCTTAGCTTTATATGGACAATCTGATGTCCAGTGATCCTCATCACATATAAAGCATGGATGATTTGGTTTCCTATTTCCAGAAGGGTTTACAGAAGATTTTTCAGGAGACGACTCCTCTGGTTTCTTCTTCTTCCCTTTCTTTTTCTTCTTGCCCCCTGGTTGCTTCAGTTGTTTGCCCTTGTCGATCGACACGGCATTTACCTCCGAGGCGAGAATTTCTTCATTTGCATTTTAATAAAAAATCTTACGGGCTTTCTTAGATGTAGCCTTTGTCAATTTCGTGCTTGTCGTACCTATCACGCCATTGCCGGCATGAGAGTCTTTGTTTGATTTAGGAGGAGGAGGAATGGAGAATTCCGGTCTAGGAGCATCAGGGATTTTATCGTAGAGCATGCCAGGATGAGTATATATCAAGTCTAGATATTGCGCACGAGCAATTACTTGCTCTTCAGTGACGACTCCTCCTTTTGCCACATCTTCCATAATAGAAGGTAATAAAGACTTAATAAACCATTCAGCTAGCAGCTGATCAGGAACGTATGTTTTTACCATTCTGCGATGATTCCGCCACTCATGAATATGATCAGATATGTGAGTGGCCGTTGTCTGCTTGAAATTGGTAAGAAGTTCTGTTCCCGTTTCATACTTTATGGGTAACTGAAAATGGGTTAAAAAGGTTGTGGCTAGGGTACTGAAGTTATCGAATGAAGCTCTAGGCAATTCAATATACCATTTTGCTGCCAGACCAGTTAACGTTCGCTGAAAAAGGCGAAGCCTAATCGAATCATCGTTTAGAGTGTTAGATGAACACCACAGATGAAAGGTCATCACATGATTCGATGGGTCTTCTCCGGATTTCCATTAAATTTAGGAATATCTAACAGAAGTTTATGCGGAATCGCTGGCCACCAAGGGGCGTAAGCAATTGAATCATTTGTCAGCCGGTTTAAATCTGGTAATTATAGAGTTGCTACAAAGGGCAACTGTTGATTCAGGTTAGGCGAAGCATACCCAGGATAAGATGGAATCGCCTGAGCAGTGGGTCTTTGCATACCAGCATAATGTATTTGATGCTGGTAAATTTGATAAGGTTAATGGGCATAACCATTATAGTATGGTTATTGATAACTGCTTTGGAAATGCGGTTGCCCATTACTTACAAAGACTTGTTGCTTAGGTCCTTGATATGATTGCTGGAATTGCGGTTGTTGAGATTGAACCAGCCATGGTTGTTGGACCATTTTCTATTGTCCAATACTGGATGATTGACCAAGATGAGGAGTCATAGTACTTGTTTGAGCGTGATTCACTCCAGATACGAAGGCACTAACCTGAGGTTGTGATTGAATCGATGAGATGCGAGGTTGTTGTATTGCAACCTGAGAAACTTGGGATTGACATACAACAAGTAGCGCTTGTACTTGCGATGCAGTCACCATAGCAAGTATAGTGGGAATATTCGACACAGGGTGGACTGGTTGCATTGAATATACAACCCTTGGTTGCTGAGGCAGTATTGGTACCCAACCGCCGAATGTAATTCCAGTTTGACCTGAACTTTGTTGTAAACTCCCACATGGTTGTTCTCCAGGAGGCAACAATGAAAAGGCATACTGCCCCCCATATGGTGGCAATCTAGTACTTAAAGGGTAGATTGGCCTTTGAAGACACATTGGATCAATTTGTTGAGTTTCAACATAAGAAAGACCAGATGATAGTCCGGATGAAGAAATAGGAACTGACCATGTCGTCAAAATAGTCCCTAATTAGACTCCGGCTTGTTGTTGATAACTTGCCGGGACAGATGGTACACCAGCAAACATTATTGGAGTAGCAGCAGGAGGTTCTGATGCTGCTGCGTTAGATGACACAGTCCTGGATGTCGACAATTGTTCAGACATATCTAGTCTATCCAAAATATTTCCTAGCGATTCTAAAAGAACTTGCGATGAAGGGAGACTAACTTCTAAGACCAACGAGGGAACAGTGACGTTATTCCAATTAAAATAAATTTTAGACGCTTTGACACAACTTGTTTTTTTCAATTTTTAAGAGTCAAGAAAAAACAAAAGATGACTCTAGTCGCCTTCGATTTTTAATGAGCTTGAAGTGACAAGTGCTCAGATGGACCTTTTCCTTTAAGGAGTCTGAAAAGGAAAGAAAGAGACTACTTTGGAAGTCTAGACAGAGGGATTACCAAACCAATCACAAAACTGCAAAATACTTTTTATGGTACGGCAGTCAATCTTCCTGAATGTTGTGTTCAGTGCATTGTGATCGATAGGGAGGCAAACACGGCTTCCTATGGATAAAGGATATAGCCTATTGTGGTCTCCCAATATATACTCGACGGTACGTAGGAGCACAAGTCCGTACTGGCACTTGTCGTCTCAAAGTGGAGGAATCACCCAACCAGCAATGAAAGCAACAGTTTCCAGGCTTTACGACACCGGAATACGTCTCTAGCCTAGACTTCTAAATGTTCTGCGTTAGGTTCCAAAGCGTTTTTAGATTCATTAAATTTATTTTACAGTTGATCTTGTTTAATAAATTTGCTTTTCAGGTTCACCGCGTGATGTAGATATGCAATTCCTAAAATGCAATCTAAGATGATAAACAATAATTTAATCTTCTTTTTGCAATGAAAATCCTAGCTACTAAAGAAAGAGAGATGATATTCTTTCAACATAGAGCAGAGAGTACACACTATATGCACTATCCTAAATCAAACCAACAAACAGTCTAAATGCAAATGCATATGAATGTATTTGTTTCCAGCCTTCTTAATGTGTGAATGATAAAAAGAAAGCTAAGTGCAAATCTGAATTATTTTTCAAAGCAACATTACTAACAAGCTTCTTTTCAGGACAAACTGAAGACAATGATGACACTTTGCGATTTGGAATTGAAAACTTGCTTTCGACACTTGAAAAACTAACTAATTCAAATCAAATACAAGAGTAACAGTGTAATCGACTATCAAGAACAATCAGATTCTCTTCTATGACTGAAAACGACACTTTCGACAATTCCAAATCAAGAAACGACAGTTCAATTATGCTTCTTCTTTGTAAAAGAGAACTGAAAATGGCTCACAATACATAAAAACATTTACAGTTCTTTGCACAATGGAGGCGGAATAATGGCAAGGAAGGGGGTTTCCACAAAGGTATACTGACTACAAACAACAAAACTCCTGAATAGAGCTGAAAAGAGTGAAGAAAAACCAAAGTCTGGAGGCAAAAATAGCCTTCTCTGACCATCGCACCTGTTACACAGGGATTCCAATATTCATCCCACCTACAGCACTCAGGAAGTGCGATGCATACTGATATCCTTGAAGAGAGGGTGCGATGGTACAGTGCGAGACTTTTTATCCAGTTCTTGATCACATTTCGCAGCACAGTTCAGGGATTTAGGCTGAGCAAGTGATAATCAGTAAATAAATCACAAGGGTAGATCTAAGGAGGTTACTAGAGCCACCACAAGGGCAATTAGGATGTTTACAAATCAATTGTTCAGTTTATAAACAAAACCCAGAGATAGACTGAAGCAGCATTGATCTACTTTGCACTTGCATAGTAAATGCAGTTCGAAGGCTAGCTGGCTTGACTTTAGGCTCCATCTGTAAGTTTATAAAACAAACAAGTATAGAAAAGAAAAAAAGCTATTCGCTCCCCAGTGGAGTCGCCATTTTGTTATCGGGAAATCTAGTGTCCATGCAGAGCTGCTAGTCCCACTAAGAATGGTAGCTATCTTAGAAACAAACAAACTAAAACTACTTTCATTTTCCTTTATGAGAAGTAGATAAGAGGGGAACAAAGGAGACCAACCTCTGTCTTGCGTTTGGTTCCTTTCTTGATTCCTCTCCCTTCTGATAGATCTTTGCCACTGGCTTCCTCATCTACCCAGCTTCAAAGAGCACCTATGGAATCAAAGCAACATAACACTATCCAAGAACAGAGATCTACTATCACAAACAATATAGGACCAGATATATATTGACCACACAAATGCATATATCATCAATCATACAAGAATGTGGAGGAAAAATTGAATAGCTTTATTAATATCAAGAATAGCAAAGAGGATTACAACCAATTGTTCTGACCCAGCGTCATCCTCTCAGCAAGAAATCTCTTCTTCACCTCATGAAAAGTTTAGATCACCCAACGCTATGATGTTACACCAAGAAACCAGGAGCACTTCCTTACAAGACAAAAAATTCCAACCTTCTAAGCTCTGGATCTTTGGGATGAGAGATCTATATATAGATATTTGCAGAGGTGTGAGTCAGCTCTGGGTTTTTAATTAGTGTCTTCTCTCTGATAGTTCTTGATTCCACTTGGAGATCTCATTGATCTCTTACTCATCCTTGGGCGATTCTGAGAGGCAAGTGTCACAAGAGAAGTTTCTGGAAGATTCCATGATCATCCACCTCGCAAACTGTCTCTGCCACTTGTCTATTCTCGTCCATCGCACCCTATAGAAGGACTTTTTAGTATGCATCGCACCTCCCGTGTGTAGTAGGTGCGGTGCATCTCAACCTCAGCACTGAGCAATCAGTATGGTCTAGTTTTGACCATTTTTGAGTAGTTTTTTCATGGAGAACTTCTGGGAGATGATGTAATCAACTGACCTTGTTCCTTTAGGGTATGAAACAACACTTTTAAGGACTTAGGAGCCCTTGGTTTATGGACATGTATGATTGGGGTTGCAGTGCCAAAAAATGTCTATAACAGAAGGAGGATTATATCCCTTCATAGGTGGACCTATAACCTCCTCCTCTACACTATAAAAAGAAGCATTGGGCTGGTTACTTGGGAGGAGAAGCTTGGTATTTTTTTGAGGTGAAATGCTGCTGGAACTTAGTCTTCTTTAGTTGAGTTTTTATGAGGAGAGATTACATACCTCTAAGATCTCATTTGGAAGAATGCAAGACTTATCAAAGTAAAGGAAATTCCTGTTTCAGACCCCAGGAAGAGCTTGTTCAACATCAAGGCTGAAAAGGTTGTAAGGTTCTTCTACTATTCAAAGTTAATACAAATATATTTGTTTTTCTCAATAAGCTGTTAATTCATGGTTTATTTTATGGTTTCCTTGATCACCATAATAGACATGATTTATAATATTTGCCATGCAGGTGCTATTTAATGTTTGCTTGTTTGTGATTGCAGGTCTTTAAAGGTAACTCTTTCGAACGATTGGAGGGTAACTCTTTAAAACAATTGGAGGATGACTACTACGAACAAGCATTGGATCTAAGGTAGGATCATAACACCTTTGTAGTATTTACTTATAAATCACATATGTCTAGAGAAAGATAGGTTTGTTTGTCCATTTTTTGCTAGACTATCTTCTAATACTAGGGAGATCGGTCTTGTCTGCAAGATTGATTTATTCTGCCAACACTTAACATGGTATTAGAGTTGAGGTGAACACAAAGCCTGATCAAGAGCAAGATCAATCATCGAAGAGAAGATTGGCAAGGCTATCCTAAAAGAACTATGGGGTTCTCAACACTCTTTCTTGCCGAAGACAAGCTCCATGAGACAGCTGATTATCACGAATGGAAGATGTCTATCGATCTAACCCTACAAGTTCAAGGAGTGTTGGAACATGTAAGAGGCAATATTGTTGAGCCTCCATCAAATGCATCCGTTGCTGCCTAGAACAAATGGAAAAATGGAGAAGTCAAAACAAAGAAGATCATTCGGGACTCTATCGACAAGCGCTTGGTGGCCTACATCTCCGACCTGAACACCTCCAAGGAAATCTACGATAGACCAGTGAGTTTATTTAAAGATAATGATGCAAATCAAGTGTTATTTCTTAGAATTATGCTAAAGGAAATTAAGAAGGGTAAAGATGAGAGTATGCAAGCATACTTCTTAAGAATCACCGAGATCAAGAACGATATCCTATCTATTGGGGAGACTATTACTGATAGGGTAATGGCACTCATGACTCTTTCAAGGAATTAATGGCTAGATGCATTCTAGAAGAAACAAGGGTAGAAGAGCAAGAAATGCCCTTGCCTAAAGGTCTTCCTGCTGCCTTTTCTTCTCATGCTAAGAAAAGAAATAATTCTGGGACTAAATCAAAAGGAAAGGCTGGACCTAAGGGTGGAAGAAAAGGACGATGTTACATTTGCAATAAAATAGGTCACTATGCAAGGGAATGTCCTAATAGAAAGGACTCTCACCGTGATGATGATCAAAATCCCTCTCATGGTAATCGAAGGAATGAAAAATTCAATAGCAAAGGTAAAAGGAATGCTGGAAATCAAGGAAGAGGGCAGCGATTCAAGAAGCCTAGAAATTCCAGGATGTATTAAATGCACCCGACCTCCGAGAGAACCTAGTGTCCATCTCGGTAATGGAAGACAAAGGCCACAAGGTAACCTTTAGCGATGACAAGGTACGTATATGGAAAAATAATGTTAAAGATGCCTTTATTCTTGGGTTTCGTGTTGATTCATTATATCAGGTCGATGGAAGTCCGCTAGGTGTCATATCTTATGACACATCTCTTCAGTCTGAACTTTGGCATCGGAGGTTTTCCCACCTTCATTATAAAGCTCTAGCCAGTGTAAGACAAATGGTGACAGGGATGCCCGAACTCTAAGCAGAGAAAGAAGGTGTATGTTCGGGATGTGCCGAAGGAAAGCTCAAAAGGGGACCATTCCCCTCAAGCCTAAGTAAGACCTCCGAAATATTACAATTGGGTCACTCAGGCATACCTGAGGCTGGCATTAAGAGGGAGACTACTACTCCACATATTCCTGAGTAGAATGGTGTGGCAGAAAGGAAGAACTGTATGATTGTGAAAGCTATCTAGAGACTTCCGAATTTTCTATGGGTAGATGATGTAACAATGCCTAATGTGGAGGAACCTATATCCACCTAAGCCTTCCTCTTCTAGGAAGAGGCCTTCATGGCTTAGGGGGAGACTTGATGATGCTGAAGAACATGCTGCACCCCAAGGAACCTTCCATGAAAGTAAGAAACCTAACAGGTATCAGGGATACCTGACCATCATGAGCACAATCGTACAAAATGAGCCTTCATCATTCTCAGATGCTGTCAAGTATCAAATATGGAAGGATGCTATGACCGAAGAACATGAGTTTATTATGAAGAATGATGTCTAGGAAGTAGTTCCCAGACCCCCGGATGAGAAAGTTGTCACTTCTAAATGGCTTTACAAGATAAAGCATGATGGAAGTATGAAAAAAGTATAAGGCTCATTTTGTTGCTCGTGGCTTCTCCCAAAAGGAAGGTATAGGCTATGATGTGATATTTTCCCCTGTTATACATCCGCTTGATCATAGCCCTTGTGGCTTCACAAGGATGGAACCTACATCAGATGGATGTCAAGACCGTGTTCTTGCACAGTTTGATCAAAGAAGAGGTCTATGTGGAGCAACCCAAAGGATTTGAGATTTATGATTGAAAATCTCATGTATACAGGTTGAAGAAGGCTCTCTATGGGTTGAAGCAAACACCCCGAGCATGGTATGAGAGGATTGACAGCTACTTGATGAAGCTGGGATTCACTAGGAGTGAAGCCAATCCTAACCTTTACTTTAAGGTTGAAGATGACAAGCCTCTCATACTGGTGTTGTATGTGGATGACCTCTTTCTAATAGGTGCAGGCCCTCTCATTCACAAATGTAAGAGGGAGTTGGATTTTGAATTTGAAATGAAGGACCTAGGACTGATGCACTATTTCCTAGGACTTGAAGTGTGGCAGAAGCCAAGGGAAATTTTCCTATCTCAAGGGAAATATGTGGTGAAGATTCTAAAAATATTGGTATGATGGACTGCAAGCCTATGACTATCTCAAGGATCTTAACTTTCAAAAGTTATATGGTAGTGATGTCGGACTAGAATTGGGAAATGCCTCCGAGTTTCAAAAACTCATTCGCGTTGATGTTCTTGGTGAACCTCCGTCTGAACATATGTTTTGCAGTTAGCATTGTGAGCTCATATTTGGTTGAGCCTCACTAGATTGGTGCCAAGAATCTTCTGAGATGTCTTCAGGACACAATCTCTCATGAATTGAGATACACTGCCAGAAATATGAAACTGCATGATTATTCAAATGTTGATTAGGCAGGTAGTGTGGAGGATCACGGAAGCACTTTTTAGTGTTGTTTCTTTTTGGATTCTGCTTCGATAAAATGAATGAGCAGGAAGCAGAAGTCAGTTGCCATAAGCACCCCTGAGATCAGATACATATCTACGAGTATGATCTCGTATGAAGCTGCCTGGTTGGGGAAGCTCTTCAGTGAGCTATTTGATCACATACCACTGTGATTCTTTGTAACAACCAGAGGTAGGATTCGATTATTGAGGAATCTCGTATTCATCAATTGCTCCAGTAGATAGACATCATCTGGGATATGGTAAGTCGATGAGCAAGGAGGCTCCATCACAATAAGATAATGTATAGGTCGATACACCTTGTCAAAGCCCTGAGGAAAGATCTAATCTGTGATTTTCCCAAACGACTTGGAGTCGTCAAGAAACCATTTTACAAGGGTCCTGCATGTTGCATACATTGATCTCTAGGAGCTCTGAGGGCTTGCGGTTCTTACTGGAGCAACATATGACCACAGGGTGACTCACCCTCCTGTGGTGGTGGGCACTGGAACAAGATTATTCAGTCTCTTATGGGACAAGATGATTCGCTCTCTTGTGGAATAGGATGATTCGCTCTCCTGTGTAGCAAGATTGATGTGTTCTCTCGTGAGGCCTAGATTGATGTGTTCTCCATGGCGATTGTAGCAGGATTGATGTGTTCTCCTGTGAGGCTTGGATTGATGTGTTCTCCATGGCGGCCTAGATTGATTTGTTCTCCGTGGCGATTGTAGCAGGATTGATGTGTTCTTCTGTGAGGACAGGATTAATTAGTTCTCCTGTCGAGGCATCCTACCCATGTAGTCTGGGACTCATGGGAAGTACCTCGCATCTAATCAATTAGCAGGGAAATGAAGTTAGGGACCATAGTAGTACCGATGGATGCATCGTTGTATCTACCATACTCCCTATGCTAGGATGACCTCCATTGAGTTGGGATCAATGGTACTGGTCTGGGACCAGTGGTAGGAGTTGCACCATACTATGACACTGACTTCGAGTCGGTTGAGACTGGTCTGGGACTAATGGTACATACTTTGAGACTGACTGCGTGTCGATGCAGTACTAATCTAGGACCAGTGAGAGTGGTACATACTATGACACTGACTTCGGGTTAGTTGATACTAGTTTGGGACCAGTGGTACACTCTCTGAGACTGCGATACTAGTCTAGGACCAGTGGTAGGAGTGGTACTTACTATGAAGCTGACTTCGGGTCGGTTGAGACTGGTCTAGGACCAGTGGTATGCACTCTGAGACTAACTTTGAGTCAGTTGAGGATGATACTGGTCTGGGACCAGTGGAGTTGTACTCACTTTGAAACTGACTTCGGGTTGGTTGAGACTGGTCTGGGACCAGTGGTACATACTATGAGATTGAATTTGAGTCAGTATGATACATCCTCGATCATTTCTTCTTCTTCATTATTCGGACAAAAGCAGAGCAGAACAGAACAATGCAAGAGCATAGCAGAATAGAGCAGAACAATACAAATCAATATAGGGCAGAACAAGACAAAGTAGAATAGGCATAATAGAGCAGAGCATGACATGGGGCAGGCTATACATGGCAGTGCATTTGATGGATGAATAGTAACGACCAATAGATAGATTGCAGATGAAGTTCTCCCTAGTTGAGAGGGAGTGTTAAAATTGGCAACTAGGGCAAAAATTCATGTGGGTCATCTTATTCATGGCTGATAATATATTTATTAGATTTATCTCGTTGAGAATTGTAGGATTGATATAAATATCATCTGATTCCGATAAGTATTCATGGAGATATGATTTTTTTTTTTATTATGGAATTATTATCAAGCTAACCTACAACTCATGTAGGCTCAGAAGCCCAACAATCGCATCTATTCAAACACCAACATTGTGTATAAATATAGGAGGACTTTTCCTCATTTAGATACACTCATCTCATCACACCTCTCTCTCTATTGCGCAGAAAAGGGTCTCTCCCTCACACATGTGAAGCCGGAAGCTGCTGAAACTGAAGCTGCAACTGCAGAAGTAAAGATTGACCTGCGTGGACTAGAAGATCTCCTCATCTGAACTATGCTATAGGTTCATCTGAACCTCCTCTGAAAGCCACAACTTTTGGTGGTGGAATCAATTCAATCTGACAGACGATTTGCAAGATATCGACTGCCTTAGTTTGAAGCCGGAAGCTGCCGAAACTAAAATTGTAACTACAGAAGTAAAGTTTTACCTACGTGGAATAGAAGATCTCCTCATCTAAACTGTGATGTAGGCTCATCTAAACCTCCTCTGAAAGCCACAACTTTTGGTGGTGGAATCAAGTCAATCCGACGGACGGTTTGCAAGATATCGACTGCCCTAGTTTGAAGCCAGAAACTGCCGAAACTGAAGCTGCAACTGCAGAAGTAAAGTTTGACCTACGTGGACTAGAATATCTTCTCACCTGAACTGCATTGTAGGTTCATCTGAACCTCCTCTAGAAGCTGCAACTTTTGGTGGTGGAATCAAGCTGATCCGACGGTCGATTTGTGAGATATCGTCTACCCTAGTTTGATGAAGAAGCCGCTAATGCTAATGTTGTTGATCTAGGGTTTGCTACTGCTGATATGAATCAGATTTATTGTACTATTTCTCTCTGCTGAATTATTGAAGATAAAAGAAGATTTGATCAAAGGGTTTCCCCACACATTGTGGGGTTTGTCCCTGGCTAGCTGCCACATCTTGTGTCTCTTATCTTGGCTTGTTTTCTATCGATCGTTTAATGTTCTATCTGCACTTTACTTTATGTACATTTGATTGCTAATCTGTGGAATATAATAAGGAAAAGAAGTAAACTGTTATAAGCATAGAACATACCATAACTTAACAGAAGATGAGGTTGAGAAGCGGTAAGGTTATCCAACACATTAGAGGCTTCATCCATATAAGGAAAAAGGTGAATAGGATGATTCCCTTCACATAACCTATAGGGAAATTTGACTTTTCCCTTTTTCCCATGGGCTTTACTTTCACTAGTTAAAGGTTTATCACCAACATGATCTTCAGAGCTTGATGCAAAGGTCAATGTGAGCCTATAGACCACACTTATAATACCTTGGGAATACCAAGACAATCTCTAAGAAGGTGGTCACCCTTATATAACTTGCAAGATAATTTCACTTTACGAGGTTGATTGGAAGGTTTCTCAACATCAATTACATCAGTAGCATCAACTTCTTGGTTGCCACCTTGCTTATTTTTCTTCTTCTTAATCTTCCTTTTCTTCTTCTTCTTATCCACCTCGTTACTAACTTACATGTTTTCACGATACAAAGAAGAAGAAGAGGAAGAAGACCAAACAGGAAAAGAAGGAAAAGGGTCAACTTTAAGATCAACTAGAGGTTGATGTGGTTCAGGTGGAGGAGAGCCTGGTTGAGGAGTAGTTTGGACATTCTGGACCATAGGGGTTGAAATAACTAAACTAGCAAACCAATGGTAAATCCAGGAAGGGACAATGTTGCGACATAGGGAGCACCAACATTTCAAAAAGAAGGAAAAGGAATACGATTCCCATTAGCAGGGTTTCCTTGGTTGGTAGACTCGGGAACTGTTGCCATTATTCTGAACCTAAGATCTGCTAAGGATTATTTCCATAGAAAGCATGTTTTTTCGCGATCAATTAATTGATTTTAGAACTTAACAAAAATAAATCAAAATGGGGTAACTAGGCATAAATGTTTACCAAGCAATTGTGAATTGCAATATACACCTTGGTGAACAAAGGACTTAACATACGGTAGCCAATCTCCCCGAATTTTATGTTGGTGTATCATAGTATAAAAGGCGACAGACTCGGTTACCTATGGATGGATAACAACCTATAGGGAGCTGTCAAAATATATGTGATGGTACGTGGAAGTGCAGTCTGTAGTAGTGTTGTCTAATGCGTAATCATTCGATGAAAGCATTCCAATATACTTACCATGTTAGGAATAATACTAAGGGGGGGGGGGGGTGAATCAGTATTATCAAGTCAATTATTCTTCATTTCACAATCAGATTTGTATATGCTACTTCAGTTAGTAAATACCGCGTATGTACGCAACTTCAATTAAGGAAACAAGCGTATATAAGCAGACTTGTAATTTAAATTATTCTTCAAATGTTGATCATTAATCTGTGCATCAAACCATATGAACAGTAAAACAGAACAGGAAATCACACATAAGAACACAAGATATAAGGTGGAAACCCAATGTGGGTGAAAACCACCTGCTGCAATTCGTCTCTATCTTCTTTCAATTAGAAACTTCTTGTTACAATGTTTATGTACTGGTGCAGTCTTATACTAGTACGCAGGCTGCTACCTGCAGAAGGATACAACATTCTCTTGTTCTCCAGCTTCTCCCGGAAGGGAGCTACAACCCCCTTAGCTCTTGTACTAGCTGAGATACTAGTACGTAGGTGCTGACCTACAGAAGGCTACAACCTTCTCTTTTCTTCCAGGGATCACGTTTCATAAATTTTCGGACTGCATCCATGAATATCAATGAACCATCAAGTATATCTGCATTAACCAAACTCCTTTGTACAAACAAATACTGAATCAACCAATAACTTCTCAGAACGCTGTAACCAAAAAGCCAATACCAGTAACCAAACACCAATTCTGAACCCAGTACACTGCAGCAATAAACAAAAGCAGCTAAAACATATTTCATGAGATGTACGCTACTTCAATATAAGGAACCTGCGTGCATATGCTTCTGTATCAAGGCCATCCAGCGTATATGCTGTTTTAAGTTAGTGAACCAGCGTGTATACGTGCCTCTGCTACACTGAACCTACATACAGATCTATAAAATATAATTTACCCTTTTCACTTATTCAGACATCAATTATACACAGATTATCATATTTATAGATCAAGTCATGCGCCAAATATAACAGATCAAAATTACACAAAGATACTTCTCTTCAAGCCGCCTTAAGATCTTGACCCATCAATAGAACTTATCCTTCTCCTTGCACTTAGTTTCCTCCTTGATTTAGATCTAGTTATGCATCATAACCCAATGACCAGTATTCCAGATCTTGCTCTTAATAAGATATTCAATCCTTAAGTCAATTCCCTTGCCAAATGATCTCCTTCCCTTTTTATAGTCTTAGGCCTTACTCAAACCATGGTCCAAAACCATTGAGAACCAATACTAGGGACCCAATACCTAGGTTCAACACTTTTGGATGCAATACCAAGGACCAAAACCATAGGTTCAAATATGTCGGACTAAATACCATGGACCAAATATAAGATTTCCCACATGTACGCGCTTTTCTGTGCATGAAAGTGTGTGCATACGCATACACGACTTTTGATCAGCAATCACGCGTGTATACACACCTTCATATATAGTGAACCTACGTATACCTCATTTTCTTTCATTCCGAGAGCCTGAACTATGATCTACCTTTTGAGTGAGTTGCCGTCAAGGACAACACCTATGACATAGTGCCAAACCTATGTCATAATGCCAACATACCATGCATGGAGCGCCTCTGATATACCCAAAAGTACTGGGGAACGGTTCTATACACTTATGTACGTGTAATGGGATTTCACCCCCGGGATACAACGTTGGAAAATAACAACAACTCCTACATTTAATGGCATTGGAACATGTCTCTAGCCTAGACCTATAAATGTTTTTCGTTTATGACAAATGCTCCTTGGGTCAATTGAGGTAAATTTTAAGTTGATCTTTAATTAAGTTCTCATTTTAAGGCTCAAATATCAATGTCACTTGAACACCTATGATGCAACTAACATGAAAAAATGATTATTTTCAATTCAATGAAAGCTATCTAACATAAGGAAGAGGTTCACACACTAATACAACAATAAAGTATGAAGCGAACAAATTCTCCTAACTAGAGTGTTTACCTTCACTATTTCAATGCAAGTCCCAAAAACAAATGAATTTCATTTTCACTTTCCCAAATACGACCACCAAAAGCGAAATGATTTGAATTTTCCTTTCAATGAATGAGAATGCACTCGATGCACTTTTAGCTTTCAATCACTAAACAATATAACCTATGTTCAATGGTAAATCTCAAAAAATGACTTTTCAATGAAATGTGATCTAATGCACTTTGAAAAAAGTAAATTATGAGATGAAAACTAAATGAATGCAAAATTAATTTCTATATGGTCTCAAAAGAACTAATAATGCTCAAACAAGAACAGATCAATATTCCTTCCAAACATACAAGCAACAAACAAAAATTTAATTGACTCAAAGAATCAAAGACTCAACCAAAATTAACTTTCACCACTTCAAACAATGGGAGGGACTTTTGCACACCACAAAGAAACTAACACAAATCAAAGAAAATTAAATGCACATAGAGCAGAGGATGGCCTCAGAGATCAGGACACACTAGGAATTTTAGCAGAAACCCTAAAAATTCTCAATTTTAAGGATCAACACTACTTTACATAGAAAAATATGTGCTGACAGGGTCATCAATGCTACTTTACATAGAAAAATCTGTGCTGGAAACACTACTTTACATAGAAAAATCCGTGTTGGACGAGAAAATGAACTAGCGTGGGAAGACAGTGGAAGATAGGGTTTCCAGCACGACTATGCTGGGAAAAATCAGCATTGTCAGCACAACTGTAACTGATAAAAAAGCACTGAGCGAGGAAATTTTATGAAAAACAAGTAGATATTGAGCAAAAACCTAGACCTGATACCCTAAATGATCGACTACTCAGAGTACAGACTCAAAGGAAATCAAAACCAAGGATCATTGAAAGGTGGCCAAACTAATCAAAAAGGCCAAATGCAAAAGGAGGGTTGAAAGGGCTATAGGTTCCCTAGTGGAGTCACCAATTTTTTATCTAGGCAATCCCTTCTACAGATAGAAGCAATCCCTCTAGTCCAATGAGTGGATCTAGTAACAACCAAAACAAATACATGCAAAACTCTCCTAGTTTAAATCAGAATGACATGAGAGAGGAAAGATGACCTACCTCACTCCTATGCGGTCGCTTTTCGATGTCGATCTCGATCTCCTCACTTCCAAGCTCGATCCTCACTATTTTGTTGCGAACGAATACCTACAAGAGAGATCAAACAAAGACAACAAAGGAAAAACATAGCATATGCATTCTAATGTAAACCATATGACAGATCAAGGAGCATCATACTAAGCAAGTAGTCATTTACATGCTTATGGAAAGTAAACATGCATTCTATTAATAATAAACATAAGAAGAAAGCATACAACCATTGCCTTGATGTTGGAACCATCCCTTGGGATGGGTTTCCAAGTCCAAGGCAAGACTTCTCAAGCTCTCCTTTCTCCTTCACAAATTGGCATCAATTAGGCACAATTTAGCAGTAGCATGACCAATCTAGTATGACCAACCATTTGCGTGTATAAGGGAATGCATTTATAAGGAAGGAGAGGGAGTTAGGGATCCAAAAAAGGGGGAAGAAGTTCCACATCTTAATGGGAATATCCATAAAGGTAGGATCAAGGACTCAAAATGGGAGAAATCAACCTTATCCTTATTCAACAATAACCAGCTCGTCATTCTTGAAGCTTCTAGTAAGAGAAGCTTCTCCTCCATTTTTAGAGAAACAGTTTCAAGAGGATCATTACGGATTTTCCTATCCAAAGTCACGCTGCCAGTATTAGTACTTAGTTAGACCAAAGGGTACCAGCATGGGTTTTGGCCATAAAAGTAGCGTTGGGCTGAAAATTAGGGTTTTTTACAAGATTTTCTAGAATTGCTTCAAGACATTAGTTCTCCATCTCTTCAGGGATGCTTTGAACATGTTCTTCATGATGAATAATCTTTTACAACTTTTGTCATTTTGCGACAGCTCAGGATATTAGACAAGGAGTATGACAAAATACTATATAACAAGTAGTAGCACAAGGACAGTTACAGGTATAGGTGTAGGAGCGCTAGATGTGAACTATTGCCTTATAGCAGATGGATTGTTTATATTTAGAGACATGATATATGTGCCAGACAATAGTGAGCTCAAGAAGGTCATCTTGAGGGAAGTTTCATGCGAAACCTTATTCAAGTCACCCAGAATATCATAAGACATTGACTGCAGTGAAGAGATGTTATTATTGGTTGAATCTGAAGAAGGGTGTCGTAGAGTTTGTGGCTAGGTGTTTTGATTGTTAGCATGTGAAGGAAGAGTGCAAGCATCCAGGTGGACTGTTACAGCCGATTGTGATTCCATAATGGAAATGGGAGGTCATTTCTATGGACTTCATCATTGGTTTTCTAAGTACAGTGAGACAACATGATTCCATCATGGTTGTTGTGGACAGGTTGACAAAGGTTGTGCACTTCAATCTAATGTAGTATACATTCTCAGCTAGCGATGTGGCACAGGTATTTATCAAATATGCGGTCATATTGCATGTTGTTTTATGGAATATTGTGTCAGACAGAGATGAAATGTTCACTTCCAAGTTTTGGAAGGAGTTATTTGCAGGTTTAGGCACAAAGATGGCCTTCAATATAGCTTATCGTCCATAGACCGATGGACAGATAGAGATGGTCAACATGATATTGGAGGACATGTTGAGGATGTATGTGATGCGTCAGTAGCGAAAGTGGAAAGAGTATCTTCCATTGGTAGAGTTCGCTTACAACAATGGGTATCAAGGAATCTTTGAAGATTAGTCTGCTTGAGGCATTGTATGGGTGGAGTTGCAATACTCCCATCAGCTGGAGTGATCCAATTAACAAGGTGTTGATTGGACCGGACATGGAACAGGGAATGTAGGTAATCAGGAATAATTTAAAGGCAACATATGATAGGTAGAAGAGCTATACACATCAGAAAAAGTTTTTCAAGAAGTTCTAAGTTGGGGAACATGTGTACTTGCACATCAAACCAAAGAAGAGCTCCTTACAGATTGGATAATGTGCCAAGCTGGCACCCCGGTTTTGTGGACCATTCATCATTATTGAGAGGATTGGGCCAATAACCTATCGACTTACACTACCTCCGACAATGAAATTCCATTATGTTTTCCATGTGTCATTTCTTACAAAGTATGTTAAAGATGTTGATCATGTGATTGACTAGTCTGTATTGCAGGTGGAACCAGATGGAGAATTATAGCTGGAGCCTCAATGTATATTGCAAAAAAAGGCGTTCATGCTCCGAAACCGAGAAATCGAGCAGGTTAAGGTGCAATGGAATTACTTTGGGCCCAATGAAACTACATGGGAGATGGTGGATTAGATGTGGGCTATGTATCCTTCCTTGTTTGTCAGTTGAGGAAAAGAAGTTTTGGTATGGTGTTTTGGTATATGTCTCAGTATATGTGTTTTTACATGTTTTAGTGATGTTTGGTATATGTACATATGTATATGAATGTAAATACCACCATGAGTAGTGTTATAAAGATCTAATAAGCAGTATGGGTGTCATGTCATTATGATGTTATGTTTGTTTTCATTTTGGTTTGCTTCTCAGCAGGTTGATCATTGTAAATACTACAACGAGCTAAGTTATAAAGCTCCATTGGCAGTATATTTTCCTTACAACAGTCTTGTGGTTATAGGTGTTGTTGAACACCGAGGATGGTGTTCCCCCAAGGGGGATGGTTCTGTAACAACCATGGTGAAAAATCCATGTAATAAAAATAATAAAGGCAAAATAATAACCACGGTTGATGAGACACTTATTCCACGCTGAATGTTGGGCAAGACATCCTAGTGTGGGTGTTCATTTGGTTATTAATGGCTAATGAAATTGGCAAAGGCAATGTCTAAAGCTTTCGAAAGGCAAAAAGGCATTTCTGGCACATTTATTTATGAAAATAATGGAAATTAGGAGAAAAGGGAGGTGAAAGGTCACAGGTCGCAAGTGAGGAGGAAATTGAAGTAAAAAAATGGAAAATGAAGAAAATAGAGGCCTCATTGATAAAAAGGCTTTTGAGGATTGGTACACAGACTTTGGTCAGTTCAATTTTTGAGCTCTCTCATTTATTCTCTCTCTCTCATTCTTGGACACTTAGAGTTTTCTTGGAGAACTCTTGGAGGGTGTGACATACTTGGATTTTTGGAGCAAGAAGACAAAGGAAGATCAAGAAAGCATAAGAGGACATCGGGATCAATAACTATAATAGGTTTTTCTTGCAGCTACCGAGTTGCATGTATGTTCTCCTCACTATTTTTGGCATGCATGGCATATGCATGTGGTTTATTGGTCATGATCTATCACTGGCATGGAGGATTTCCTAGATTGACAATGGATTTTCCTAGCCTTTCCATTTCTTAGATAGCCATGGTGTTGTGGGTTCATTTGCTTTGTTTTTAGGTTGGTTCTCATGTTTCCTTAGCTTGGGCCGAGCTACTAGTTCCTGGAGCCTTTGTTGGACAAACGATCTGGAGCGCTTAGTGGGTTGAGTTACTAGTCCTAGAGCCTTGGTTGGACAAACACTTTAGAGCCTAGAAGTAGCTATGGGTTGAGTTACTAGTCCTGGAGCCTTGGTTGGAACAAACACTCTGGAGCCCTGGAAGGCTTGGATAGAGACCGATTTGGCGATGGTTTTGTGATGTACGAACGTGAGGTGGAATCACTATTTAATGGGTTTAGGTGGTTGGCCTATGGAAGCCTTGGATTTTTTTGGATTGGTATGTTTTATGAGATCCCACATTCATGCTTGGAATATGGAATGGGGGTGACTGACTGAAGAGAGTTTTGGCTCAACGATGTCTACGGTCGGGTGGTTCGTGGAAGTCCCACAAATGGTTGGCCTTTGCATCAATAATATGAGGTTATTTTTCCTTGTTATTTTGTGAGTATTATACTGGTTATATGTGGATCATATGGTTGTGATTTCATTAGTATTTCTGTTGCTATTATGCTGGTTATGTATGTTTTTTATGATAGTAGCTACGTATGGCTCTTATCATGTCTTTACTTGTAAATGAATGAAAAATGTATCTATGACCTAATGGATGAAATGGCAGCTAATGTGTTGAGGCATCAATGCTTCTTAGTGATTCTCAAATGAGTATGAGACCCCTATGCTTAGATCTGTAAGTTACACCTGTAAATTACATATGTGTGATATGTTTGACGAAATGTTTTTCATGGCTAATAGGGGTCCATTCAAGGTCTTATTCAAGTAATTTCATTTTTATTGCCACTTCCTTGGTATCTTGTCATTATGAGGGTTTCATTCAATTTTGGGCAGTGACCTAGGCTCTGGGCTTGAAAAAGTGGCTCAATTCTTGGGGACGCTGGCACATCACTATGAAATTTACTCCTTGGACACTAGCATGCCTTGTCATGAGAGTGTTCAGAGCCTCCTAGACGCTGTCATGCCCATATCATGGGATCGTTCGGGGGTCAAGTGGTCTAAAATCTCAGTGGGACCCAAGGGATGATTGGCAGAAAGGTTGGGATGGTTCCTAAGGGTTTTAATGCTGATGTTGAAGGTTTGTATGGTGTGTTTCTTTCGGTTCCACTTCCTTAATGTGACTTAAGAGGTTGAATCATATCATAGTGGCCTCTCGTCGCATGTTTACCCTGGTTGGACGATTACTTGAATAGACATGGGAGGGGGGTGTTACAGTCAAGCCATGGTTAAGCCAACCAAACTGTATTAGAATACATCAAAGCATGTGGTTAGATACCTCAGAGGCACTACTCAGTTTGGTATTTGGTACAGACGGACAAAGGGAGTGAAGCTGCAAGGCTTCACATATGCAGATTGGGCGGGGATTCCATCAAATAGGAAGAGCACTTTAAGAGGAATTTTTAGTGTTGGATCACCAAAAATTTCTTGGTACAGCTGAAAGCAGAGATATGTGGCACTCAACTCAGTAGAAGCAGAGTACATGGTTGTAAGTCAAACAACATGTGAGGCTATCTAGATGAGAGATATTAGTGGTGGGTTATTTGGTCGGAAGATTGATCCTATAGCGATTACTGTGACAACCATAGTTGTATCAAAATCCCTAAGAATCCAGTATTTCATGATTGATCCAAGAATATCGACATTCGGTATCACCATCTATGAGATTGTGTGTGGAGGTGGGTTATGTTGTTGGAGTACATTCCGATAGAGGAACGAGATGAAGATATTTTGACAAAGGCTTTGTTAAGAGGAAAATTCGAGTTCCATAGAAGCATGATTGAGATATTCGATAATCTCTTTCTCGCTGAGAGGGAGTGTTGAAAATGTAGCAAGAAATTTCTAATTTAATTTTCCCTTGATTAAATTAGGAGATATTCAAATTTTAATTTCAGCAGAATACTTGGAGGTATTTAACTAAGGTGACATGGATCTTGTCACTAAGTTAACTCAGTAAATTCGAGTTAGATACACTTGAGTTCAGTTTACATGATTGATTGCTAATTTGTAGCAATTTATTACAGTTAATTTAAGTTATTTTCAGTGTAACTAGTTCTCATTATTAGTAAAATTAGTGGAGGCTCAGTCGAGGGTGTGTAACTTTTTTCACACTGAGTGACAAGGGTGTGTAACTTTTTTCACACTGAATGATCATCTAATTAACTGATCAATCAACCTAAAATAAATGTTGCATGCAGAGAATTCGAGTTACCCAATTGAGATTTGAGTTCAAGGGAAGTGTATTATCAGTTGTAAAATATTCCAAGTTGTATAGGTCATGCATGTAGTTAGAGAAGGACCTATAGGAATTGTGCAATCCAAAGTGAGGGATTTCCTAATTAATAGGGACCTAATTCCTTGAAAAACATCGCAAAGAAATAGGAGCTTGGAGGCTCAAATTTTTGGCTAAGTATTGGCTAAGGTCATTCAGTGAGGTAGATGATAGAAGATGTAGGTGCAGTTTGAGATCAAATTTGAGCAGAGCATATTGTATTCATCCAGATTATTTGATTAATGCAATATAGATAGTAAAGGGTTTTGAGCAGTTTCTTACCCCTAGATAAATCTCCGTGTATGTGTGTTAAATCTTGATGCATGTTAACAATTTGTGTTCTCGATCGTGAATTTACTTCCGCATATAAGTAGAGTAGCTTCTAGTAGTGTGATTTAGTAAATTTCATGAGCAATTTAGAATCTACACATTAATTTCTACAACATAATTTTGAGGAGAATATAGAGTTGATCCAATACCAAAGAAAATCAGAGTTTTGGCTTACCACCTCTGGACCAATCCATTCCATGGGGTTATTTTGATGGAGTTGTGTAGGGTCATCCTTCCATATGTAGAGTAGGTGTGTGTCATTTTATTTTTCAACTGTACTCAATACGTAAAAGTTTGATATGCCCTCAAGCATGGTTCAAACAACAAAGTGGAGTTTATTTCCTTGAGAGCACTTCTTTCTATAGTCTCTCTGGAAAAAGTTAAAAAACTTCAAATTTTGGGAGATTCTAATATGGCTATTGAATAGGAAAACCATAAGATAAATATTGAAACTATTTATTTATAGTTCATTCTATTCGACATACAAAAAGTTTTGCCTGAGTTCGAGTGGATTACTTTATTTCATATTCTCATAAAATTAAACATAAAATCAAATGCTTTATCCAAAGAAACTTTGGAAATGCCCCTTGGATCTATTTGCCATATTAAAATTAATTGATGGAGAAAAACATAAACAAATGGTAACTCTATTTTGTAACCAGCTCACAAAATAGAAGAAAAGATAGATCAATGACTTCAAACTCAACATCTTTGAGGGGGAAACCTCCTTTACATTACACAAATGAATAATGCTTGGATGATACAAATGAAAAAACCTCCTTTCTATATGTAGGCATCTATGGGTCGCAATATAATCAAAACTAACATAACAATAATAATATAAGGGCACAACAATAACAATAATGAGCTTCTATGGGGCACAATAATAACAATATGGGGACAATAAGGACACTACAATAACAATAAGGGCTACAATGACAATAGTAATGGGGGAATCACCAGCATTATAGGGATCTAACATGCCCCTCTCCTTCAAAAAAGTGTTGTTCTCAACACTTGAGTAGTTCTGGATGCTTCTGTATAAAATTCTATCCTCCCATGTGGAATTTTCAGCAGGTAAGTTCTTTCACTTGATGAGATGCTCCGAAATTGATCGATTACGTAGCTGTCGAGTTCTTGTTTCTGTGACTGCTTCAAGTTCCAATATGATTTTTCCTTCCTCGTCAAGTTCTAGCGATATTGTTTGAACTGGGAGCTTGTCACCTATAACCTTCTTTAAGCATGAAACATGGAAAACTGGGTGCACTCGGGAAGCTGCAGGAAGCTCCAACTTGTATTCCATAGTACCAATCTTTTGCAACACCTTGTAGTGACCATAATACTTTGGTGATAATTTATTATCATTTTTAGCTTGTTTGAGAGACATTTGTTTATATGGTTGTAGTCGTAAGAATACCCAGTCACCTACATAAAAACTTCTTTCGCTGCGATGTTGGTTTGCCTATTGTTTCATTCTATTCTGCGCCAAAGTGAGGTTATCCTTTAAGAGTTGGAGAAATTTTTGTTGATGCTCGATGTGATCTTCCACTGCTTAAACCTTAGAATTTTCTCTTAAATATGATGTGATGGACGGTGGATGATATCCATGAAGTGCCATAAATGGGGTCATTTTTGTTGCAATATGGAAGGTAATTCCGGCCAATGCATTACAAGATATGGTCGGATTCATTTCTTCTTTCTCTAAGGTTTGTTCCTAGTGTATATCCTCTTATTTTGACGTTTCTTGTTCCTTTTCTTCCCCCTCTTCACAATCTATGTAAAATAATTTCTTCTCAGCACACTTATGACCTTTAGTGTATTTGCGATCATAATTGTAACAAATCTATTTTGTTCTTTTTTCTTCCAATTGTTGTGGTGTCAACCTTGTAAGGTTGTGGAAGGCTAGGGGCAACAACAATTCCATCTTTGTAGTTGTGAGTGGTAGGCTTCCTTGTTGCCATAATTTTGTTTTCCATTTTTCTTGCCAATCTGAATGTCTTCTCCAATGAATCAGGTTCCCAAAGATAGATCTCATGTTGGATATTATCCTTTAAAGTCCCTATGAACACATCAATCCTATGTTCCTCTAGAATATCTTTTATGCTTATATTCAATTTTTGGAAGTTCTCAATGTGCTTCATCATTGAACCATTTGTTTGAGATTTATCAATTAGTTAAAAAAGGTGTTGCTTTTTGTATCTTCATAATGTGCTATCATTTCTTCCATAAAAATTGCCTAAGTGACAATTTGTTTACGAGAGAAAAATCATAGATACCATACAAAATGATTTGGTTCCAAATATAAAGTTGCAATGGTACTTTTTGTGTGCTTTGCACATTATGGAGATCGAAATATTGCTCCATCTTAGTATCCATGTTATGGGATCCTTGCCATCAAAATTCCTCATATCGATCTTTGGAACATGGTGGGTCTTCAATCCAATGTTGGAGTCTATGAAATCGTGATTAACATTTCTTTCCTTCTCATCATGAGTTTTCTTTACTACCTTTTCACCATTAGTAAGCATTTTTTGTAGCAACTTTGTCAAATATGTCTTTAAATCTTCCATGTTGCCTTTAAGTTTTCTTCTATACCCTCCATCTTAGCTTCCATGTCATTCATCTTAACTTCCATGCCTTTCTTTAAACCATCCATCTTAGCTTCTGTTACTTTTTGTGAGAGTGAATTTTGTTGCACTTGGTCTCGTAATTTTCCATGTTGCCTTTAAGTTTTCTTCTATACCCTCCATCTTAGCTTCCATGTCATTCATCTTAGCTTCCATGCCTTTCTTTAAACCATCCATCTTCGCTTCTGTTACTTTTTGTGAGAGTGAATTTTGTTGCACTTGGTCTCATAATTTTGATATATCATGTTGCATTTCTTCCTCTTCTTCACGAATCATGCTAGAGCTTTCATGTTGTTTACTAAGTGTTTCCATTTTCTTTCTTCGGGGCATCAATTAATGATAATAACGCTTCACTATGCCCTTTGAATTTCTTCAAACTAATTTTTCAACCAAACTTATACAAAATTAAAAAAAAAACTTCACACCTTTTCTTATTTTGTAGGAGCTCGATATCGAATCTATTTTATCTCTGTAATTTCGGATCTCCAAGGTCTAAAATTTCTTTCCATTTTTCTCTCCAACCCCGCAAGTCTGATCAAGATTGGATTCTCTAAGAAAGAGTTATGCCAAATCTCCCACGATGACCCGATTTTAGACCGGTTTAGTAGAGCGAACTTGTACGAAGTGCCATGTGTCATTGTTTCGACCATAGGACCTAAAACTGAGAAAAAAAACTAGAGGCCATCATATTTCTGTAAATTTTTACGAAATTTTAATCTGATGCTTAGAGAGAAAGTTATGACGATTTTCCCGATGTAACTTGTTTGAGATACAATTTCGGAGCCTACAAAAACCCTAACTTCCTTGGATCTTATCTTCGAAAATATAGCGAGAAAATATCTGAAATTCAGACTCGAGGTTTATTGAGATTTTGGCTCAAATGGCATTTAATTTCAGTTTCTGAAACGTCGTAGAAAAAAAGTTATTGCGAAAATTCCATAATGCCCTGTTTGGAGCAGCAAAACCCTAGAATCCAAAAGCTCTGATACCAAATGTTATGTAACTAGTTCACAAAATAGAAGAAAAGATAAATCACCGACTTCAAAATCAGCCTCTTTGAGGGGGCAATCTCCTTTACATTACATAATGAACAATGCTTGAATGATACAAATGACAAAACTTCCTTACTATATAGGAGTCTAAGGGGTCACAATATAATCAAAACTGACATAACAATAATAATATAAGGGCACAACAATAACAATAGTGGGCTTCTATGAGGCACAATAATAACAATATGGGGACAATAAGGGCACCACAATAACAATAAGAGCTACAATGACAATAGTAATGGGGCAATCACTAGTAGTATAGGGACCTAACAAACTCAGTTGTCAAACCAGTGGCGAGGACAATCATCACTGCCTATATCTGTGAATGCAAGTTGACTCATCATTGTTATTCAAGGAAAACCACACCACCTGAAATTACCCACTAGTGGTTCATAAGAGTGCAAACTTTCACTCTTGCGATCTGCATTTGGATCTTGGGTCATTGACTTGTTTCATTATATCTAGGAAAATGAGTGGCTAACCAACAAAAAACAATTTTAAAACATACTTCATATCCAATTCTAACATTTTATTTACAAGGAAAACATGTTTATGCATACTCTAAAATAATATAAAGCTTAGTCTAAAAACTTACAAATTGGCTAGGAAAATAACAAGATCTGTCATAAAATATGACAGAAATTTTTGAAAATACAAGTTATCACGTCAAACTTTAAAATTTCAGGTGAACCAAAAATTCCTCATGAATCCATTCCCAAAAAATTGATTCAAACACTCGATTTAAAAAAAGAAAAAAGAAAAAAAGTTACCTTCATGCAAGAAACATGAAGAAATCTGTGATACGGACAAATTTATGGGGTCGAATAATAATATTACAGTTAAAAACAAAATTTAAAAACCAATACACAAAATACCAAAGACATATGACTGTGGGTGTGGTAGAACTCTAAAATCTTTCCCTCGTTAAATCGCCTTCAAATTCAAAGTTTTGCAGCGCACTCTAGGACTTCCACACGCAATCACAACCACATGAAGATGACAGATCTTCGGCATAAATTTATTGCTGAAAACTGAGCTTCACTTCCAACTGAAATTGTAAATGTTTGTAACAAATGGCCATTATCACAATCCTATTTGGACAAGCAGGAAGATGCGCTTATTGTCAAGATTTATCCATGCTATAAACAGTGGCAAGTCCACCTCAAGCAACACAGCAGCTGCTAATATCCTCCACGAATCTTCCACGCCAGGCATTGCGATGGACTACTCAGACAATGTCTATTATTATGCTTCTCTGCTGGATGGTTGTGCTAATGTCAAATCCATGGCGGTAGGCCAGCACGTGCATACCCAATTGCTGGTAACGGGACACCATCGGGATATTTTTCTATCGAACAAACTCGTTAGCATGTATGCCAACTGTGGGAGTATGGAGGATGCCCGCCAAGTGTTTGGCAAAATGTCACAACGAAATGTGTTTTCATGGAATGCAATGATTGCAGGATACGTTGGACATGGGCGATTGGAGGAATCCCTTAAATGCTATTATCAGATGCGGGAGTTTGGTGTAAAGGCGGACAATTTCATATTTTCATCTATTCTCAAGGTATGTGCCGGCCTAGCAGCTTTGCAACAGGGCAAGGAGATTCATAGTCATATAGTTATCAGTGGTTTTGAATCTTATGTGTTTGTGGGTAATGCATTAATAGACATGTATGCTAAATGTGGCAGTCTGAATGATGCTTTCCAACTGTTTGGCAGAATGCCTCAAAGGGATCTCGTGTCCTGGACTGCCATGATTGCAGGTGCTGCTCAGAATGGATGGTGTCATGAAGCGTTGGAACTTTTTAGAGAAATGCAATTGGTAGGGATGAAGCCGAATGGTATCACAATTGCCAGTGTTTTGCCGGCATGTGCCCGCTTGATGGAGCTAGAACAGGGCAAAGAGATCCATGTCTATGTGATTAAATCCGGGTTTGAATTCCATGCAGCTGTGGGGAGTGCTCTTGTTGCGTTCTATGCCAAATTCGGGAACACAGAAGATGCGTTCCAGGTGTTTGACAGCATGACTGAAAGGGATGTGGTAATTTGGAATGCTATGATTTCTGGCTATGCTCAGAACGGGTATTGTGAGGAGACTTATGAATTATTTGAACAAATGCGGGTGGTAGGTTTAAAGCCAAATTTGATTACATGGAATACAATGATTGTGGGGTTTGCCCAGAATGGTTACGGTGTTGAGGCTTTGAAACTCTTTCGTCGAATGGATATTGCGAGCTTGCAGCTAAGCTCAGTTACCATTGCGAGCATTCTTTCTGCAAGTTCCTCTTTGGCAGCTCTGGAAAAGGGCAAGGAGATCCATGGTTATGTTGTAAGAAATGGATTTGAATCAGAGGGATTTGTTGGGAGTGCCCTTGTAGCTATGTATGCTAAATGTGGGAGTCTACAAGACGCACAAGAGGTGTTCGACAAATCCTCTCGAAAGGATGAAATATCATGGACCTCAATGATTTCGGGCTATAGCCAGTGTGGGCACAGTGATGAAGCCTTAAAAGTGTTTCGTCAGATGCTATCCACAGGCATGAAACCTGACTTGGTTACCATTGCGAGTGTTCTTCCAGCCTATGCCCACTTAGCATCTTTGCGACAAGGCAAGGAGGTTCATGATTATATAATCAGAAATGGACTTGATTCAGATGTTGTTGTGGCCAGTAGTCTCATAGTCATGTATGCTAAATGCGGGAATCTAGAGAATGCACAGCGTGTGTTTGACAAGATATCTGAAAAGGATGCAGCCTCATGGAATGCCATGCTTGCAGGCTATGCCATCCATGGGTATGGTGAGGATGCATTCACGCTTTTTTGTCAAATGCAACAAACAGGAACAAAGCCAGACCATATCACCTTCATTACTGTACTGTCTGCCTGCAGCTATGCTGGCCTGGTGGAAGAAGGTTGGCAATGCTTTAATTCCATGAGTCAAGATTATCAGATTAAACCTTGTATGGAGCACTATGCTTGCATGGTTGATCTTCTAGGCCGCTCTGGGCACCTAAACAAGGCACACAATTTTATTGACAAGATGCCAATAGAGCCCAATGCAGTTGTGTGGGGGGCGTTGTTAGGTGCATGCAAAATCCATTGCAATATAGAGCTAGGAGAGTATGTAGCAGATCGCCTTTTTGAGTTAGAGCCTGAGAATATTGGAAGTTATGTGCTATTGTCAAATATATATGCTGCTGCTGGTAAGTGGAGTGATGTCACAAAGGTGAGGAAAATGATGAAAGACAAGGGATTAAAAAAGAGAGCAGGATGCAGTTGGATTGAGGTTAATAACAAGACATTTTTTTTCGTCATGGGAGACAGATCACATCCACAGCAAGAAATTTTTTATGCAGAATTGGAGAACTGGAATGCTCAGATGAAGGCAGCGGGATACATGCCTGACACAAATTCTGTACTTCATGATGTGGAGGAAGAGGAGAAGGAACAGATTCTCTATGGTCATAGTGAGAAGCTGGCAATTGTTTTCGGGATTGTCAATACATGCCCAGATAAACCTATACGTGTAATGAAGAATCTTCGAATGTGCCAAGATTGCCATACGGCTACCAAGTTCCTCTCTAAGATTGCCCAGCGAGAAATCTTTGTTAGGGATGGCATACGTTTTCATCACTTCAAGGATGGGCTGTGTTCTTGTAGAGATTATTGGTGATACTCAAATCTCTCTCTATAGAACTCCTACAGGTACAGCTACATAGTTTTGTGGCAACTGGAGGTTACATAGAAGATCATCATGGGATCATCAAATGAACAAATTGGTGAATCTTCTGATGTGGCACCATTAATTTTATGGCTGTATACTACCTTTGGTTTGATGTTGTTGTTCTAAATCAATTTTATGTAAGTTCACAAAAAGGAATTGTTTACATGACATCATCCAATTGAACCTAATCAAACTCCTTTTCATGTGATAGGAATTCCCACTCATTCATCTAGAATTTGACGAGTAATTATTTGGATAAATTATCTTTTGAACCTCTGTCTGGTGTTGAATTTAAAGGATTCGACCTTTCTCTGCCAGAAAAGCCACCAGAATTATTTCCAAAGCTACTGAACCGTATGAAACTTTGCTTGAATTAATAGCGGCAACAGATTACTTTGTTGTCTCAGTTTCACTGAGATTCTGGTATGAACATAAATGCTCAGTTTCAATCTCTCATTGAGATAGAAGAATGGTGCTAGAAAAATTAGTCTGTAGACAGGTTCTCTGTTAACACAGAACCTTGAATGCGATTGATCTCTTGCAAAGGAAATGGTGCAAAGCATTTGGTCATCGAAAAATTGCTAGAAATATGAATACCATTAAATCTTTTAATGAGATGTCATTATGTATTTCAGGAATGTTTGTAACCATTAGTTTTATGCCCTTTCAGTAAGTTTCTTGTAATCTAACTGACATAGAGGCAAATGGATTGTGTGAAAATAAGGAAGATGCATTATATCAGGTGGAACTTAATAATGGAAGCTACCTCTTTACAAAGTAGAATCTAAATTCATTATGCAAAATAAATATATAAAATTACTTGGAATATGTGTAATTATTGTGTGTCAAATATGCATGTACTTCAGCATTAAGAGAAGTACATCTTTAAGAGATATATCCAGTTTATTTTTAATATTTAGTTTCTTGTAATCTAACTGACATAGAGGCAAATGGATTGTATGAAAATAAGGAAGATGCATTATATCCTGTGGAACTTAATAATGGAAGCTACCTCTATTACAAAGTAAAATCTAAAATTATTATGCAAAATAAATATATAAAATTAGTTGGAATATGTGTAATTATTGTGTGTCAAATATGCATGGTCTTCAGCATTAAGAGAAGTATCATCTTTAAGAGATATATGCAGTTTATTTTTGATATTATTTAGTCTATTTAATGTTGAAGTTGCCATTGTTAGAATGATGATATCAATTAAAGGAAGTGAAAATTCTGTGCTCGAAGTGAAATTTATTTGAAGTAAAAATTTCGTGGTTCATGTACAGTGGCTGTCCATGTAATGGTGACAGTTCATGTAACACCTCTAATAGTGTTGAGTATGTTGAAGACGATTATATGCGGTTCATGTAATGGTGACAGTTCATGTAACACCTCTAATAGTGTTGTGTATGTTGAAGGCAATTATATATCTATGTAGCCTTGAGAGACATATAAAATTCTGTAATGACCTTTGTGGCAAGATTGTAATCTTTGAACAATAAGAATACCAATACATTGCCTCGTGGATATCTCCTTCTCATGTTGTTAGGGTTTTACCATGTAAATTTGTCTTGTTTTGAATGTTATTCTTTTATTCTGTTTTATTTTCCCATTATTTCTTTGCAACTAACATGTGTTGCAAAGTAATCTGACTCTATGAGTTCACATATTTAACAATATATTTAATAAGTGGTATTAGAACATTATTTTTGCTGCAACTGTGTTAGAATTTGGTGTTTGTTCCGAAGTATCAAATGGTGAAGGTTTCGAATGCAAAGTTCAAGGTGGAGAAGTTCAATGGGAAGAATAACTTCAAGTCTTGGAAGCTCAAGATGCGTGATATTGGTGTAATAAGGATTGCACAAAGCATTGGCAAGCAAGAAAAATTAACATGTGGGTATGATTGCCGAGGATTGAGAAAATCTGGATACAAAATCTCCCAACACCATTTGGTTGTGTTTGGCAGATGATGTTCTTTTCAATATCGTTGGAGAAAACAACAATACTATTATGTAGCAGAATGGAGAGCCTTTACATGACAATATCCTTGACAAATCGAATATATTCGAAGAGGCAATTGTAGAGTTTATGAATAAAAGAAGGTACAAAATTTGTCGATCATTTAAATTTTTTCAATACTCTTGTATGTCACTAAGTAGTATGGGTGTAAAAATCGAAGATGAAGATATTGTGTTCATTGCTTGAATCTTGGAATCACTCAGTCACTTTTACTAGCTTTAACACAACAAACAGTCTTGATCATGATTATGTTGGGAAGTCTTGTTGTTTGAGGAGGTGCAGAAATAGTATAGAAACCTCCACACCAAAAGCAATGGTGGTTAAGGGTTGATCCAAATAAAAAGGGATATTTCGAGAGGTACATCAAGATATAAGTCAAAAGACAAAAAGGGTAAGCTAAAATGTTGGTATTGCAATAAATTAGGACATCTGAAGAAAGATTGTTGAAAGAGGTAAGAATCCAAATATGACTCCACAAAGGAAGCAAATCCAATTAAGACAAGTTCATGTATGGTTGATGAAATATTATATGTTTGTAATATCTCACAATATCATGAACAACAATTATTAGATTCTAGCATTTCACATCATATGCGTCCATATAGGAGTTGGTTGTCTTCTTAACAAGCTATTGATGGCAATATTGTTCTTATGGGAAATAATATTTCTTGTAAGAATGTTAGGATTAGGAGCATTAATATTAAAATATTCAATGATATTGCAACGACATTGACAAAGGTAAGCCATGTACTACCACTGAAAAAGAATTTAATTTTGAAGGTGTTTTGAATTCTGGTGGTTATAAATTACAAGGCAAGGTGGAGCATTGAAGATGTCCAATAACTTTTTGGTGGAATGAAGGTGTAGAAATTTGATAGAAATTGTAATTGCTCAAGAAATTTAATCTAAAATCAAAAGACACAATTCTACTCTACTGATCTACGGAATGAAATTCACAATTTAGAACAACATGCATAAACATGCAATAAGTGAAATCACAAATACACAGTGATTTCTAGGGTAACCCAACTAGTAAAAACCCCTCAAGCCTATTTGCATTAATCAGATGAATAGAGAATCTATTACAATTACTACCTCTAGCTCTGAGCTGAACCTGCAAAAAAAAAATGTTCTCTCTGCTCAATGAATAACTCTGGCCAACACTTAGCCAAATATTAGCTCACCTAGCCTCCTATTTCCTTGCGCAATTCTAAGGCAATTAACCCCTATTTTTTACGAATTTTCCTCCAATTTATTGTACAATTCCCAAGGATTGATCATTTGAATGCATGCAACACATGTATGCTAAAACTAGTTTACAAATTCTTGTTACACTACCTTGTCATCTCCACTTCAACTGAGGAACTTGAATTCTTTGCATGCACTAGCTATTTTAGGTTGATTGATCATTTAATTAACATATCTCTGAGTTAGACTGATGTCCCACTGCACAACTAACCTGCAACTAACTCTAACAATAGTTAGAGGTCAGTTAACTAAATACAACTGAAAATAACTAAACTGGATTACTAAAATTTAGCAATCACACATGTATCACTGAACTCAAAGCCCTCTAACTTGAATTTACTGAGCTAACTGAGTGACAAGATCCATGCAATGTTGCGAACATCGACATCAAGATAAAATCGGCAAGGGTCTAGAAAACCAAAAAATCGTAAAAATCAGGAAAATATCGGTAAAAATGGGCAAACATGGGCAAAATCAAGATACCATCAAAATATCGATTGAAATCGGCAAACATCGGCTAGGCTCGAGATAAAATTGGGATGTTATCGAGATGTTCACAACACTCAATCCATGTCACACTAGTTAACTACCTCCAAGTTGTCACGTGGATGTGGAAATTTGATTTTACTCAATTTGACTAAGGCTAAAGTCAAATTGAACCTTTCTTGCTACATTTTTTCAACACTCCCTCTTTGCAAGAAAGGGATTTTCTACCACCCCTGTCCCGCACCTATGGAATTCAAATTTGCCTCTTGACAATGTCTTTGTCAAGATGTCAACTTCTTTCTCCTCAGTTGGAATGTATTGTAGCAACATAATTCTCCTTTGCACACAGTCCCACAAATGATGATACTGGATATCAATGTGCATGGACCTGTCATAAAATACCGGACACTCAAAGAGCTTAATGCAACTCTGATTATCACAATATATCATTGTAGGATCCATCTCCTGACTGAATAGTCCCACAAGTATTTTCCTCATCCATATTGCTTCATATGTTGCTTGACTTGCAACCATGTTTCAGTCTCTATTGAGTTGAGTGCCATGAACTCTACTTCCTGCAATACTAGGAAATAGTTGCAGACCCAACACTGAAGATAGCACCTGATGTACTTTTCCCTTCGAATAGACTCCCTACTCAATCTGTGTCAATGAAGCCTTGTAGCTTCACTCCCTCTATCCATTTGTACCATAATCCATATTGGGTAGTGCCTTTAAGGTATTGTAACACATGCTTTGTTTCCTTCTAATATAGCTTGGTAGGCCTCACAATAGCTTGAATAAGTTGGTTACTGCATAGCATATGTTTGGTCGTGTGTTCACAAGATACATAAGTGAACACACAATGTAAATGGTAGCATCAACCTCTTCACCTGAAGTGGCATTCTCCTTCCTCTAGTTTGTAGCTAGAGGTGTGTCCATGGGCTTACAACTCTCCATGTGAAATCTCTAAAGTATCTCAGTAGCATACTTTCCTTGAGACACAAACAATTCACCATCACCTTGCCATACTTCCAGCCCGAGGAAGTAATGCATGAGGCCCATGTCTTTCATCTCAAATTCCCTTGTAAGATCCTCTTTGCAAGAGCGGATCAATTGCTCATCACCTGTCAATATTAAATCATTGACATACAAAACAAGAATAAGCAACTTACCATCTACCACAATGTGATAGAAGTTCGCATTTGCTTCACTTTTGGTGAAGCCCAATCCAATGAGATAATTGTCAATCCGAGTGTACCATTCTCGGGGCACTTGTTTGAGACCATACAATGCTCTCTTGAGTCTGCACACATGCAACTCTCGATCATATGTCTCAAATCCTTCTGCTTTCTCTATGTAAATTTCCTCCTCAACAACACTGTTGAGAAAGGCAATCTTTACATCCATTTGGTGGATTCTCCACCCCATTTGTGCAACCAATGTTAGAATGGATCTAATAGAGGAATATCTTGCAACTGGTGCAAAAGTTTCCTCATAGTCCACTTGCTCTATATGAGAGAATACTTTGGCCACAAATCTGGCCTCGTACTTCTCGATGCTCCTGTCTGCTGCATGATTCACTTTGTAGATCCATCTTGAACCAATCACTGATTTCCCTTCTGGTCTCAACACCACCTCCCATACACTGTTCTTCATGATGGATTCGTATTCTTCCACCATGGCATCAACCCAAACAGGTTGCAAAATTTCATTCTCAAATGAAGAAGGCTTAGTCTTAATGAGCTCTATCATTAGAGCCATGTAACCAGTGTACCTATCAGGTGAGCTCCTATGCCTATGCTGTGATGTGGGGACTCCCACATTCTCCCTTGCATCCTACAACAATCTATCCGCTTCTTTGGTTCTCTTTCTCCCCTCTCTAGAAGATTCTGGTTGAGTGGGTGCCTCCACTCTGCATCTTGTTTGCTCCTTTGCATGTGGTTGCTCCACAGCGTCCTGAAGCTCATCGTGAGGCTCCTCCTTTGGAGCTATAAGCTCCTACTTCGGTGGGATACTCAACTCTCATTCCAAAGAGCATCTCATAGCCTTGTCCTCATCGAACTTGGCATCTCTCCTCACAACTGTCATCCTCAATGAAGGAAAATACACTTGGTAATTATGTGGATTTTCGATGTATCCCACAAAAACTCCCAACTCTGTTGTAGGCTCAAATTTCTTCCCCAAATCCTTGGAGACATGGAAATAAACTAAACCTCCAAAGGAAAGCTTCCTCCGGTGTGATCATACCAAGTATCATATGATGACTCTGGTTTTGCAAGTACACTAAGATGTTGCATGTTTCTGCCCATAGATGTAATGACAACCCCTGATCATGCAACATGGCCCTTGTTGCTCCACTATGCTCTTGTTCTTCCTCTCAGCTACCCCATTCTAATGTGGGTTATGGGGTGTTGTTAGTTCTCTATGAATACCTTATTTTGCACAGAAATCCTCGAAGGCATGCGAAACAAATTCACCTCCATTTTTGCTCCTAAGAGCCTTCACCTTCTTTCCAATGTCATTCTCTACTTATGCCTTGAACTCAACAAATTTTGAGAAAACTTCATCCTTCTTCCACATGAAGAAGACCCAACATTTTTTAGAGAAATCATCAATATAAATAACATAGTACTTATGTTTTGTTGTGGAGGCTGTAGAAAAGGGTCCACAAAAATCAGGGTGGATTTTCTCCAAGATTGCATCTTCTCTGCTATCTCGGCCATTAAAAGTGGATTTAACATATTTCTCCATTTTGCAATGCTTGCAGACATCTTGTTGTTCAAGGGAGCCTTTAGGGAGACTAGTGGTAATTTGTTGCATGAAATTTAAGGCACCATGGTGTAAATGATCCAATCTCCTGTGCCAGAGTTCTACAACATCTCGACTCTGCACTTTTCCCTTCTTACTGCTCAATGTAGTGCAATCTCCCACCTCAAGTTTGTATAGGTTCTTCTCTTGAACTCCGATTTGATTTACTTACCCAGTAGCTATGTGTCTTAGAAAGGCTTTCCCTTTACTGAAAATAACATCATAGCCATGATCCTCTAATACTGCTACAAAGATCAAGTTCTTCTTCAACTTTGGTACAAACATAACATCTTTGAGGCGAAGAGGAGAGAATTTCTCCCTCTCAAAGGTTACAGTACCAATTCTAGTAGTACTTTACCTTTGATAACCCCCCATTTCAATATGAATCTTGAGATCCTTCTCCTCCAAGCTGCTGAAAAAATCCTTGCACTCTATCCTATGGAATGAGTCACCATAATCTAGGTACCACACACTCCCCATAATAATATTGGCCATGCATGTTATTAGGGTGAAGTCTAATTCGAATTTTGAAGTCAGTGCTTCACTTGCTGCTCCTCCTAAAGGCTTCTTGGTAGACTTCTTGTGCAGACATTTTATTGCATAGTGCCCAAACTCGTGGAAGTGGAAGAAGTTTATCTTGCTCATGTATTTTTCCTTTCCATTATTTTGGCTAGATTCAAGTTTATTCTGGGTCTTCTTCCCTTTGCCCTTCTTCCGCTTTCCAACCAATGCAAAATTTTCTTCATCCTCAGCTTTGGATGATGTTTCGTCCTAGTTATTTCTCTTGAACTATTCTTGAACTAAATCAGACTACAACCTTTCCCAATTACCTAATTTTTCCCTTCCATTCACAAAATCCTGGTAGTTGTGCCAGGATTTTTGAAGGCCTAGAAGAGCTAGGCTCACCAAGTCATCTTCTGCAAACATTCACCCCGACCCCTCCAAGCTCATCCTGAACTTGTGTAAATTTGTAGAGATACCGTGGAATAGTATCATTCTTTTACATCTTAATGTTTCAAATTTTGTCTTTGAGGGCCAATTTTCTATTGTTACTATTATTTTCAAATAGCTCAGTTAGTTCCTTCCACATAGAAAATGTTGTCTCTTTTCCATGGAGATTTGAGACCACATGGTCTCGCACACCTTCCAGAAAAATTATCTTGGTCTTTGCAACATCCTTCTTCCATTGGGCTAATTGTTCTGCATTCGACTATGGAGGTGTTACAATATCAGTTTTCACCTATTCTAATGCACCATTATCATCGAGCACTGCTTCCATTTGATCCTTTCATGCTATGAAATTTGAGCTACCCTCCAGGGCATACTCAAATCTAAATCCGTTGAAAAAAATCTTGAAGAAAAATCACTGCAAGAAAGATGCAAATTCGAAATTATTAAGAGACAAGTTCGAAATACGTGTTCTAATGTGATTTCTGAAGCATTGATACCATGTAGAAATTTGATAAAAATTGCAACTGCTCAATAAATTTAATCTAAAATCAAGAGACACAATTCTACCCTATTGATATACGAATTGAAATTCATAATTTATAACAACATGCATAGACATGCAATAAGCAAAACCACAAATACACAGTGATTTCTAGGGGAACCCAACTGAGAAAAACCCCTCAAGCCTCTTTGCATTAGTCAAATGAATAGAGAATCTATTACAATTGCTAGCTCCAACTTTGAGCTCAACCTGCAAAATAACAATTGCTCTCTTTGCTCAATGAACAACTCTAGCCAACACTTAGCCAAATATTAGCTCACCTAGCCCCCTATTTCATTGCGCAATTCCTGAGGAAATTAGTCCTTATTTTTTAGGAATTTTCCTCCAATTGATTGCAAGGATTGATCATCTGACCACATGCAACACTTATACACTCAAAGTAGTTTACAATTGCTTGGTACATTGCCTTGTCATTGGTGAGCTCCAGTATTGCAGCAATAATGCTGCAACTCCTCGAAATCCCTTCTTTAATTTTATCAACCCGGTAGTTCGTAAAAAACTTGGAAGCGACGGTGCTATATGCACAAGTACTAGCTCTTGCCGCAGCTGTCACTTGGTCAGCTGGCACAAGTCCGTTAGGAGCTTAAGCCAACTTCTATGAGCTCTTAGAAGAAGCTTTTTAATTGATGGATGAAAGCTAACTCGAAGGAAGCTAATCTATTTGCGAAAAGAGATTGAAAAACTGAAGGAAAACGCAAACCCTAATTCTACCAGCTAGTCCTACTGATGCAAAGGAGAGAATGCAAACTACTGAAAGAGATGCCATTACTTCTATGAAGGTAAAATACATGTGTCTAGACTACCTCTATCTGAAGAAAACATCTTTTTGTATTTTTGATTAAGTCGTTAGTTTCATCATGCATATGCTTTCACTGTTCTTTGACTGTGCAGGGGTGGATCAAGGAGGAGAAATGCTTGGAAGAGGTCGGGAAGGTTCAGAGAGGGTCTAAGGAGTCCCTAACACCCTTCCAGAGAGTTTCACAAAGTTTGGCTATCAAGAAACTTCATTTATGAGCTTCTACAGGAAGTCTGCAGGGGTTCTACAAGATGTTCAGGGATTTCTACAGGATGTTGAGAAGTTTCTACACGATGTTTAAAAATTGGATTTTGGAGGATGGGTGAGTGAGGGAAGATGCATGAATGGATATGGAGGTAGGATAGGGGTCTGAAGTGGCCCAGGGACTGGTGGATGGAGTGGTGAGAAGGTGTAGCTAGCTAAATTGGCTCAAAGAAGGCTGAAGCACAAAAAGGTAGGGTTATGTGGGTAAGAGGACATATGTGATATGAAGAACCTAGCTAGGAGATGGAGCAGATGGCGCCAAAAATATGGTGGATGAAAGAGTGGTGGAGATGCTCTGCACCGTATACATTCAACTGAATCAACAAAGTCTTGCAAGTAATCAAAGTCCTAGCTAATCTAATCTAAATAACAATAAAGTGAATGAACATCAGCTTTATTTGAAAGAGAACCATGTATATCAACTATGCAATGAACCATTTCAGAGATCTGAACACATAACCAACTTCTGCAAATGAAAACAGTACACTAAGGATTGCATGGTAAAGCAAACTAGTGTTTTTGTTTGGGACAACACAGTTACTTCAATTCCAGCCCCTGATCCAACAAAGAAGAGGTGAAACCAAAAGTGTTTGTTGACCCTTTTTTGAAGATCTTCCCTGTTATTAACCTATCAACTAAATCTGAACATGAAAAGCCTTTTTAACCATCAAAAGCAATCTAAATAACAAAGCAAGATTTAAATATAAAATAGCAGATTTTATTGTAAGAATGCAACAAAGACACATGAAAGTAAACAAAGGAGGTACTGGGCACTTGAGATGGGTCCAACCCCAAGAGCTACAGCCTCCTAAGAGAGATTTAGAGTTGGTGCAAAGCTGGATTCATCTTTATTGAGCAAGAAAAGAAGAGTTACATCAAAACTGTCTACAAGGGAAAGCTTGAAAATGTCCTGAAATGCAAAGCTAATCTACTGACTAAAATCGAACTATAAACTAGCTAACTTCTGCCTACAAAGTGACTAACTACTGGCTAACCCAAATGAGGCCCTAAGCCTTCTTATTTATACAAATTGAGGACCCCAACAGTCCTCCTAAACTTTAGGGACTCGGCTGCCAAAACTTGTAATTAACAACACTTTTACTAGCACTTGCTCGGCTGTGCTTGTGATAATCGATTTGGTGGCCCTTGAACTTCGAGCTGATGGTGGATAATTTGAGGTAAGGGCCCATAAATGAAGGGGACACCTTCCTAAAAATCCTCTCCCTTGTTCTCCCACGAATTTGGCTGCCAAGTGCTCATTAAAACCTTTGATTTTGTCTCCAAATTGACCAAAGAGACTACACAAAGCCCACATTAGACTTGTTGGCATAATGACTAACCCAATTCACTCTATTAGCATAAATATAATAAAAAGCATGCAATAAACTAATGAGAATGGTGGATTAAGTCGAATTAGGAGGTTGAATGAGCCCATATAATTATCCATTTTTGGGGCTCATCATCACCCCCCTACTGAAATTGTTGCTCATCCTCTGAGCAACTAGTCTATCTCCTTATCTTTGATGGCCCTGGTGGCCTCCCTGTCATGCCAAGTTTCTGAAGTGATGTCCTCTTCTCGGTCATGAAACCATGCATTTCTCTCTGCTTCTTCCCACTGCCTGTGCTCCTTTTCCTAGAGAATTCTCAGCTTCCTGTAGAACTGTCTCAGCATCCTGTAGAGAGGCCTTTATGTCCAACATTTTCATTCTTTCTCTCCCGGTGGATGTCTTCAGGCTTCCCCGCTCATAAGTGACGGATGCCTTGGAGGGGGACCTTTCCCTTGGTGTAGTTGGGGTGTCTATAATTGTAATTGGCTTTTTTTTTTTTACGATGGCTGCGGTCTGCCAGTCTTTACCCTCACGTTCCTTCTTGTCTTAAAATACAGTGAGGGTTCCCTCTTTTTCTTCTCCTTCTGCTTGGGAGATGTGTTTAGGGTGGCCAGCACAGCTGCTGCCTCCCTAGCTAAAATCTCGAGCGATTTCTCCTTCTGCTGCCCTTTCCCCAAACTTCCTATAGAAAGTCCTGTAGTGGCCGTTTTTTGGCTTCCTGTAGAAACAGTCTGCTAGCTTCCTGTAGAACCAGTTTTCCCTGATTTGGCTTGCTTGGCTGGGGGTGCCTTCTCTTTGACTTGTGTTGTGGTTGCCTTGGGTGTGCCCTTACTTGTTCAATTGTGTTCTCCCATTATGAATCCTCATTGCATGGTGGAATTGCTCTTTTTATGTTTTAATCAGAAAAGGAAATGCTCAGGAAAACAACAATCAATCACTAAAACAGAGGACAATTAAATTTAGTGTTTTCTGAACCCAGGGAGGAGTTTCTCTTGTGTTCCTCACAATACCAGATAGCAATAATTCCCTTGTTTCTGTCACCCAGAATTTGACTGTCGGTTTATTGAAAGGACAATGTTGTTTTTGCAGAACTGAGCATAAGGGCACAAATTATCTTCTCAACACATAGATACATATGTAAATTTAGGTTTTCACACACACAGGGTGGCCTCTACTATAGCATATATCTTCTTTACTTTTAAAGATGATGAGGAGAGTTCGGAGTGCAGAGAAAGAACTTGGGAAAATACAGTGAAATATGTAGGCAATCTTTCATATTTTGTTGAATACACAGGTAGACTGTTACTCTCATTTTTCAATTCAATGCCGTGTTCAATTCACCATTTTGTACCAACAAATCATGCACAACGAAGTTTCCCCGATCCTACCTCGTTTGGAGCTTGAAATTCACCGAAAATCCCAGGTTTTCTTTTTGCATGGCTGTTTTTTGTGTTTCTTGTAGAAGACTTCCTGTAGAAACGCCTGTAGAGCGCCCCTACGCCTCTGAGCGAGCCTGATACACAGCAGAATCTTGAAGACAGGTAGAGAAACTGGTGGAGGATGACTAGTTAATCGTTTTGTGCATACTTCAGTTGAGGATGTGGCAAGTGCAGATGAACAACAGTTTGTGAGTTTCAGCCGAGCCTTCTTTAATTGCTGCGTGATTTGTGGTGAGGTGGCAAAAACGTGTGCTGTCTTTATTCGAACTGCAGTGATGTTATGGACTGTATTTTATCTTCTATCTGTTAATCATTTGATGTCCTGTGCGCTGGAGTTCAACACGTCTACCACTACCTATGTTTTTTCAAATTTCACGTGAACGATACACGTATGTTGCGTGATTTTTTCCTGGATGAGTGCAATCAAATCTTGCTAGCTTCCTGGCTGAATCCCACCATCTCATTCGTTCATGCAGTGCTTAGATTAGATTCATGCAATAGAGGAATTAGTCACATACCTGGAAGTAAAATATGGCTGCCGTGAGGTGTTATGACCTTTCATTTGCTGCATGCATTGGCTTCTGTGGTTGCATGAGGGCTTGGTGGTTGATTCATGGCTATTTTTTTCTTGTGCAGGTATCCTCTGGCCGGATCCATGCTGTAGGAGCTGGCTTCACGTTCAAATCTGCACCCTCAAGCTGTTGTGGCTGAATTTTCACAGGACCAAAACTTGTTTTCGCCATTACTCCCGAATGATAGATCGGATCGATCTGAAACTTGCTGACCATGTTCCTATCATCATTATGCACCTCCCATAGCAAAATTGCGATCAATGGATGCACAAATTTTGAGAAAAATGGAAAATGGCTGAAGGTTTCAGAGATCAATTTCTCGGAAACCGTGCATCGGAATTTCCTGAAACTTCTTAGGTAGGTTACTATCACCCATATGCATCTCCCCATGAAACAGGTTTTGAAATGGATGCACGGATATGGAGAAAATGAAAAAATGGCTGATGGTGATGGAGGCAGATTTCTTGGAAATCGTGCACCGGAATTAGATGAAATTGCTCGGGCATGTTGCCATCGTCCCTATACAATTCCCCCTGTAACAGTTTTGCAAATGGATTCACGGTTTTCAAGCTAGGGAAGAAACAAATTCTGTTCTATGTATTTTTTCTTTCAAAGCATTCTGCGAGTTTTTGCATGGACAAGAAAACTGAGCTTGGGGTTTGATGCTAGCATGGAGATGATGGAGGAGGAGTTTGAAGATTACAGGAGAACTTCTGAACCCTTGAGGAAGCTGTCATGTTTTCCAAAATACCTTTTTCAAATCCATTTCTAGCTTCCTGTAGAAATCCTGTAATTTCTACAGGAACTTCCTGTAGAACACATAGTTTTGAGGAAAGAAGCACAATGAGATGGAAAAAATGATGGAGAAGGGTGAGGGATGGAAAAATGGATGTTTGCAGGCCTCATGGAAAGATTCTTGGCTTTCAGGTCCTCTTCAGAGGTCAATTTTGGCTCGTTTGTAGGCTTCCTGTAGAAGACACAAAACTTCCTGTAGAAGGCATAGAACTTCCTTTGTCTTTGTTTTGAGCGATCCTCCTGACCTGCAATGTCCTTCTTGAAACCTGCAATTATCCAATGGAAATTAGGTTTATTTTCCTTTTTCTTTTTCTCTTTTTTTTGGAAAAACAACTAGGGCGCCTCATGGAGGTTTTCACCCTAATTGCCTGCCCTGGGCGCCTCCAAGGGAGGTTTTCACCCAGAGATCTTATTCTCTTTTTCTTTTCTCTTTTTTCTTTTTTTTTCAACCCATTGACCGCCTCATGGAGGTTTTCAGTCAATGAGCCAATCTAAGGCGCCTCAAGGAGGTTTTCACCTTAGATTTTTCCTCTTATTTCCATTTTTTTCATTTTTTCTTTCTTTTTCTTCTTTTTTTTCTTTTTTCTACCCTACCCTACTTGAAAAACAAAATTCTTTTCAAGTATAAGAATACTTCCAATGGAGCCATGTGCACATCAAGATTAGATACAAGATGATGTGGAGGCTTGAAATGCATACTTTGACAGCTATCCAAATTTTAGAGACCAAATGATTTGACTTTGAAGGGATCAAACATAGTTGAAGAAGAGAGTACTGCTGGAACTTAGTGACCGTCTGGAACCATGTCTCAATATAACTTTGATATCCTTGGTCCTTTTGCTGATCTGGATCATTATCCATATCTTCTTCTATCATGACCTTCACATCTTCCTCTTTGTGCTGATTTTTCTCTTGACTACATGGAGGGGTTGATGGTAACCATGAGGGAGATTTCTTGATTTCTGCTTCTGATGTTTTCTCTTCATCAAGTGCAGCCCATGGTGCTATGATCTCCCCTTTGGAATCTTCTTTTGCCTTTGCTCCTTCAATGTTGTCAATATAATCTCTGTTTTGCAATATTCTTCCTGAGATATGGTGAGGATCATCGAGCTCAAGAGGAGTCATTTGGACATGTTGTGCCTCAGCATTGTAATTGGATTGAGCTACTGCAATGGGCAGGTGTGGAAATGGTGGTACGGATAGTTGAGTGGGGGTGTATATTCGAGATGGATGTGGATGGGGTTGTGGTTGGGTAGGCATTTGGGGTTGTCTTGGTGGAGCAGGAGGCGATGGTTGTGGGTGAGTAGGTGGTGGAGGAAAAGAAGCGGGAGGAGTGTTGTATTGGGGCCTCCACCCCTGATGAGGTGCATTCCACTGAGGCTGTGGCTGAGCATAAGAGTGAAATGAATGAGTAGCTGGTTGGGCATAATATGGATCTGTGAAGGAACAAGGAGGAGGTGTGAACTAGGAAGGGTGAGCAGGGGGACCCCAGGAAGGTATGGAAGTGGTTTGATAGGGGTCATAATAGGTCTGGGATGTACCTTGCATTCCATGCTGGTAGGGTATGGGTCCATGTGGCCTCCTTTGGTTCATATAATAGAGTGATTCAGTGGCTCCTTTGGCTCTCTGGTATGCAGCTTTAAGTCCAAGCAAGGAAGGGCACTGATTTGTAGGATGGTATTCTTCACAGACGAAACACACTTCTAGAGAGTGCATTGGACATTCGTTCCTAGGATGCTTTCTAGTGCACCTAGGACAAAAAATGGCCAAAGCCCTCTTGGATTCTTCTTGCTTCTTTTGGATCTGTAAGGTATCCAGTTGCATGGCAAGAAACTGCCTCATATCACTCTTGAAATCCTCCATCTGATTTTCAAATTCGTTTTTGGATAAGGTACTGCTCCCAACATTTCTGCTTGTAGCCATTTGCTCCAGAGGAATGTTTTCTTCTTCTTCTCCCCTAGAGGTTCTTCAAATATGCCTTGATGTCCACCTAAGGGTTCTTTACTCACAGCCATCGAAGAAGAGAGAAGGTTGGCCGTGTGAAGCAGTGGGGGTGTTGTGCAATTATTTTTCTGAATTATCTCTACTCCTACAAGGCATGAAAGGAAATCTTTTTGGTTGATTTTTGCTTTTTTCTGCTTGTACCTACAAAACTAAAATAGATTGAACTGCAACTAACTATCTTGCTGAAATGAAAATGCGGAATTGAAATGAAAGCAAGAAAGGACTAATCTTTTTTTCTCAAATGAAATTGCAGGAATGAAATGCTAGTCTACGCTTGCAGAATTGAAATTCTAATCTATGAAAGCAGGAAATGCTAATCTACTTTTGCAGAAACGAAATGGCATAATGGAAATGAAATAAACTACTCAGTAGAAGGTTGTAGTGGAAAATAGAAGAAAAGCAACAATCACCAATACTTTGACGCTTCCCCAGAAACGACGCCAAAAAGAGTGGTGAGCTCTAGTATTGCAGCAATAATGCTGCAACTCCTGGAACTCCCTTCTTTAATTTTATCAACTCGGTAGTTCGTAACAAACTTGGAAGCGACGGTGCTGTATGCACAAGTACTAGCTCTTGCCGTAGCTATCACTTGGTTAGTTGGCACAAGTTCGCTAGGAGCTTAAGCCAACTTCTATGAGCTCTTAGAAGAAGCTTTTTAATTGATGGATGAAAGATAACTTGAAAGAAGCTAATCTATTTTCGAAAAGAGATTGAAAAACTGAAGGAAAACGCAAACCCTAGAAAACCCTAATTCTACCAGCTAGTCCTACTGATGCAAAGGAGAGAATGCAAACTATTGAAAGAGATGCCATTACTTCTATGAAGGTAAAATACATGTGTCTAGACTACCTCTATCTGAAGAAAACATCTTTTTGTATTTTTGATTAAGTCGTCAGTTTCATCATGCATATGCTTTCACTGTTCTTTGACTGTGCAGGGGTGGATCAAGGAGGAGAAATGCTTGGAAGAGGTCGGGAAGGTTCAGAGAGGGTCTAAGGAGTCCCTAACACCCTTCCAGAGAGTTTCACAAAGTTTGGCTATCAAGAAACCTCATTTGTGAGCTTCTACAGGAAGTCTGCAGGGGTTCTACAGGATGTTCAGGAATTTCTACAGGATGTTCAGAAATTTCTACAGGATGTTTAAAAATTGGATTTTGGAGGATGGGTGAGTGAGGGAAGATGCATGAATGGATATGGAGGTAGGATAGGGGTTTGAAGTGGCCCAGGGACTGGTGGATGGAGTGGTGAGAAGGTGTAGTTAGCTAAATTGGCTCAAAGAAGGCTGAAACAATGATTGCACAAAAAGGTAGGGTTACATGGGCAAGAGGACAGATGTGAGACGAGGAACCTAGCTAGGAGATGGAGCAGATGGCGCCAAAAAGATGGTGGATGAAAGAGTGGTGGAGATGCTCTGCACTGTATACATTCAACTAAATCAACAAAGTCTTGCAAGTAATCAAAGTCCTAGCTAATCTAATCTAACTAACAATAAAGTGAATGAACAACAACTTTATTTGAAAGAGAACCATGTATATCAACTATGCAATGAACCATTTCAGAGATTTGAACACATAACCAACTTCTACAAATGAAAATAGTACACTAAGGATTGCATGGTAAAGCAAACTAGTGTTTTTGTTTGGGACAACACGGTTACTTCAATTCCAGCCCCTGATCCAATAAGGAACAGGTGAAACCAAAAGTGTTTGTTGACCCTTTTTTTAAGATCTTCCCTATTATTAACCTATCAACTAAATCTGAACATGAAAAGCCTTTTTAACCATCAAAAGCAATCTAAATAACAAAGAAAAATTTAAATCTAAAATAGTAGATTTTATTCTAAGAATGCAGCAAAGACACATGAAAGTAAACAAAGGAGGTACTGGGCACTTGAGATTGGCCCAACCCCAAGAGCTACAGCCTCCTAAGAGAGATTTAGAGCTGGTGCAAAGCTGGATTCATATTTATTGAGCAAGAAAAGAAGAGTTACATCAAAACTGTCCACAAGGGAAAGCTTGAAAATGCACTGAAATGCAAAGCTAGTCTACTGACTAAAATCGAACTATAAACTAGCTAACTTCTTCCTACAAAGTGACTAACTACTGGCTAACCCAAATGAGGCCCTAAGCCCTCTTATTTATACAAATTGAGGACCCAATAGTCCTCCTAAACTTTAGGGACTCGGCTGCCAAAACTTGTAATTAACAACACTTTTACTAGCACTTGCTCGGATGCCCTTTTGATAATCGATTTGGTGGCCCTTGAACTCCAAGCTAATGGTGGAGAATTTGAGGTAAGGGCCCATAAATGAAGGGGACACCTTCCTAAAAATCCTCTCCCTTGTTCTCCCACGAATTTGGCTGCCAAGTGCTCATTAAAACCTTTGATTTTGTCTACAAATTGACCAAAGAGACTACACAAAGCCCACATTAGACTTGTTGGCATAATGACTAACCCAATTCACTCTATTAGCATAAATATAATAAAAAACATGAAATAAACTAATGAGAATGGTGGATTAAGTCGAATTAGGAGGTTGAATGAGCCCATATAATTATCCATTTTTGGGGCTCATCAGTCATCTCCACTTCAACTGAGGAACTCAAATTCTCTGCATGCACTAGCTATTTTAGGTTGATTGATCAGTTAACTAACAAATATCTAAGCTAGATTGTTGTCCCTCTGCACCACTGACCTTCAACTAACTATAACAATAGTTAGAGGTCAGTGAACTTATTACAACTAAAAATAACTGAACTGGAATACAAAAACTTAATAATCACACATGCATAACTGAACTCCAAGCCATCAAACTCGAATTTATTGAGCTAATTGAGTGGCAAGGTCCATATCACACTAGTTAACTACCTTCAAGTTGTATTGTTGATGTGGAAGTTCGATTTTATTCAATTTGAGTAAGGCTAAAGTCAAATTGAATCTTTCTTGATACATTTTTTCCACAGAAAGCTACAAAGATAAGGAACCTTTACAAGTTAGAAGGAAATACTCAAATAAGTGAAGCAACAATGATATTTGAGGTGTAACACCCTCCTTCCACACTTACCCCAAGCTCACTGGTCCACTGGAGTAAATATGTGATGAAGAGTTACTATGAAATGACTCAACCTCCTAGGTACAACCGAGGAAGTGGAATCATCCAACCAATAGTTTACTGACCTCCCTCAGGTGCTGCAAGACCCCCAGGAGTTAATTAACCACTCTAGGTGGCCAACGCCTGAGTTAACTTGCTTTTTCACTAACCGGGCTCTCATTCACTCCCATGACAAGGAAATCCATTGACTATAACCCTCTAGCCGCTCCCACAAGCCTGCTTCCCAGTGACTATAGAATAATTTACTCAGTTATGTGCCAACGACCCCAAGATCTGTGCCACTTTTTTAGGGCTAGGACCCATGCCTTTGCCCAGAACTTAATGAAACTCTAAAAAATGATAAATAACACAAAGACAAAGCCTTTAATTCAAATCTTGATCAAGGACTTAACCTGAACCATCCTAACCATGATAGACATTTCATCAAACACCTCATGAACATGTAATCTACAGGTCATAATTACATATTTGAACACATGGGTTTCATACTTATCTGAGAATTGTCAAGAAGGTCTAATTCCCTTTCAAATTATCACGTATTAGGTCATACATTTATTAACCATTCATTTACTAATCAAAACATCATGATATCCATAGCTAAGGTATGTCATAAAACCATGCTTATAACCAAAATAATAAGAATGATAGAACAACCATCAAGCCACATAATGACAAGTAAAAATACTCATGAAAGTAAAAGAGGAAAAGATCTCTTATTAACATATGAAAATTCAACCAAGTCAGTGACTTCCACGTACCATTCAACCATAGATTAGGCTGAACTGAATTTTTCTTTCAGTTAGTCACCATCATGCTATATTCCCAACATGAATGTGGGACTCACAACAAAACCAACCAAGGCTTCCTTAGGCTTTACCGCATATCCCACCATCACCAGTCAAGGGATTTCTAGGCCCAAAACCCCCATCTGTACAACGAGGCTTTACCATATATCCATCCATTATTGGTTAAGGGATTCCTAGGTCCAAATGATAAACGTACACTACTAGGCTTTACAACAATCCCGTCAAAACCGATCAAGGGATCACTAGGCCCTAAAGAAGAATGGATGCCTCCAGATTTATTCACCAATACCTTGAGGATTTTTCCCATGTCCACCCTCAGGCTTTACCGTGTATCGTACCATTACCAGTCAAGGGATTCCTAGGCCCTTGGGAATTTTCTTGAGACCACCTCACCCAGTTCCAAAACCATCCAAAAATCTAGCTCAACCAAATGAAAGAACCCCATCACACTATGGCTATTCGGAATTGGCAAGGCAAGGTTGAAACCACTGTCACACTTGGAAAAACATAGGCCAAATGATAGAAAGAGAACCAAATGCACACATGCATGTACCATGCATGTCAAAACTAACAAGGAAATCATACATGCAACTTGATACCTGCAAGTAATTTCATTGTAGCCACTTGATCCAACTCTTCCTTGCTTGATCCTTTCTTCCCCTTGCTTTCTTGTCCTTCCTTTGCCTTCCTTTCTCCAATGGTAGAGTGCTCAAGGAATGCTCTAAGTGTGCAAGAGTATGATAAAGAGAGAGCTCCAAAACTGAATTGACAAAAGGTTGTACTGACAAAAGCTGTGAACTGATCCTCAAAACCCATTTTATTCCTGAGGCCTCTATTTTCTTCAATTTTTCTATTTTTTCCTTCAAATTCCTCCTCACATGCCACTTATGACCTTTCACCTTCATTTTCTCTTATTTTTCTTTATTTCATAAACAAAATGTCAATTAATGTCTCTTTGCCTTTTCAAATCCTTTGCCATTTCCTTTTCCAATTCACCATAGTCATAACAAACCAAATGAACACTCACTAGGATGTTTTGCCCAAATTTCAACTTGGAATATGTGTCCCATGACCTTGGTATTATTTTGCCTTTATAATCTTTATTACATGAACTTTTAACACAGGGTTGTTACATGAGGAACCAAATGAATTTATTTTTTTATGGCATCAATGATTGGGTCAAATGAACAACAAAAGGGTTGAAGATACTGATAAATTGTAAGTTACATCTAGATTTAAAATATTTGAATTTCAATTTAGGCAAGTATTTTGTTTTTGGGAAGCAGTGTAGATAGAAGTTTAAAACGAAATGTCATACAAGTAAAGGTATTCTAGATCTTATCCATTCAAATGTTTGGGGGCCATCTCCTGTATTTTCTTTTGGAGGATCATTACACTCAGTGACATTTATAGATGATTAATCTAATAAGGTGTGGGTTTATATTCTCAAAATAAATTGATGAATTTAATATATTTAATCAATTCAAAATTTTGGTTAAAAAGAGAATTGTGTTGAAATGTGGCAACAAGAATATTCCAATTTTAATTTGTCTTTGAATTAAAATTGTGAACTAAATTCGAATTTAGTCTCACCAGCTACTTGAAAATAATTAATTAATTCATTATGGATTAATTAGTTGGAGAAATTCAAGTTAGAAGTCTTTCTGAAGTCATGAAAGAGTTATCCCTTAAATTAAGGAGATAAAATTGTGAGTTATTCGTGAGTTGATGCATGCATGCACTCAACCAGTGTACTCTAGGTAACTGAAGATTCCCTCATCAGAAACTCATGCATGTCTATTTTGAGAAAGACCTAGTTGAGCTAAATGTCAAGGATAGTTTACTATCAATTGCATGTGTTTTCCTATAAAGGAAACTCATGTATGCAGTCAAGGTAAGGTTCCTTGGAGGATTGCGTAGTTCTGACAGTGTGTTAGAGCAGTGTTCCACTTGGTGAGGTGAGAATCATCCACTAGAAACATCGCAAGGAAATAGGATCTTGGAGGGCAGAGGAGAAGGCTTGTGAGAAGCTAGTATTGCCTGTGAGTATCTATGAGGATTGTACTGAGAACTGGCTAGATATGAAAGCTAAGGCTTTGTATAATTCCTATGTATTTCCACATTGTAGGATAATACATATAGTGGGGTTTTTAGCTGAGGCTTTCCCCAATTTATTTTCATGTGTATTGTGCATTGATTCTTCTTGTTCTGGTTATATTATTCAGCTCGATTGTTCATCTCGATCTTTAAGCTTCCACAAAGAAAATTGATAGTAGAAGTAGGTTATAGTATTTTGCTTTAGTTATATTGCATTATTGGGTTAATCTATAGTCAAATTTTCTACATAGTCCTAGAGTGAGATTTGTAAAGAATTTGCAGAATTTCTACATGGTATCAGAGCCAAGTTTATCGGAGCAAAGTTTATTGGAGATGTGAATAGTGTACGAAGAAGAGAATTCGAGGTTTGAAGTTTAGGGTTGCAGGTGAAAATCGAATTCATATCATACTTCAATTGAGATGGGACATTATGCGACTAATTTCCCATTGAATAAGTCCAAGAAGGAATCCTCGGAAGGATCAGAAGGTGAGGCATTAGCCTCTCAGTTCGAATTGGATTTTACCCTCATCACATGCATGGTGTCATAAATGATGGGTTGTGTCTGATATATTAACAGTGGAGCCTCATTCCACATGACCGGTGATAAAAGTTTATTTAGTACCTTGGAGGAGAAAGACCTCAAGATGCGCATAGAGATGGGTGATGACGAAAAGTATAGTGTTTTAGGAGTGGGCAAGGTTACTTTTCAGAGGGAGCATGGAGCTCCTATCACCTTGACAGTTGTGAAGTATGTGCCTGGATTGAAGAAGAACTTGGTATCGGTTGTAATGTTGGAGGACAAAGGCTACGATGTTGTCTTCAGTAAAGGAAAGGTGTTCCTAAGACACATAGCCACAGGTCAAACCAAGAGGATAGGGATTCAGGTGAAGAATCTCTATAAACCAGAGGTAGATGATTGTGCAACATTGAGTACAAAAGCAGAATTGGTGCAAAGCCAAGACATTGGCGAGTTGTGGCACAAGCGGTTGGGCCATTTGCATCATGGGGATTTGAAGATAATGCAGTAGATATCTACGGGACTTCCCAAAGGTAAACTTGAGCAAGTTGACACATGCAAAGGTTGTACCTTGGGAAAGTACACCAAGTTTTCCTTCCATGATCGAGACAGTCGAGCAAAGTCTATCTTAGAGCGAGTTCATATTGATGTGTGTGGACCATTCTCGACGGCATCCATGGCGAAGCAAAGGTATTATGTGATTTTCATTGATGATTTTTCTCGTAAATGCTGGATTTATTTCATGCAGAAGAAGGACCAAACCTTCACAAAGTTTTGTGAGTTCAAATCTTTGGTCGAGAAAGAGTCAGGGAAGAAGATCAAGGCCTTGAGAAGTGACAACGTTGGAGAATATTTCTCTCAAGAGTTTAAGGACTTCTGTGCAGTGGAAGGAATTAAACGGGAGTTGACGGCACCTCATAACCCACAGTAGAATGGGGTGGCCAAAAGGAAGAACATAACTATTGTAGGGGCAGCACGGGCAATGCTGCATGACCAAGGCCTACCACTTCACTTGTGGGCTGAGGCATGCAACACAATGGTTTATTTTTAGAATAGAAGCCCGCATCGTATACTTGGGATGAAGACACCATAGGAAGCTTTCTCCAGTAAGAGACCAGATGTGGGTCAGTTCAGGATCTTTGGCTCATCGGTATATTTCCATGTGACAAAAGATGCATAGAAGAAGATTGAGCCAACAACAGAGTTGGGGATACTTGTGGGGTACACTGATACAGCTCACAATTATTGGGTGTACTTGCCTACCATTCGGAGGACAATGGTTCGCAGAGATCTCAAGTTTGATGAGCAGAAGGCCATGTGAGTTTCCCTTGAGAGGGAGCTCCAACTACATGTTATGGAGGAACTGTTGGTTCCTAAGGAGGAGGAGCCTTAGACTGATGTAGAGGTTCCAAGAGTGGAGATATCCACTCAAGCAGAGTCTTCTAGAGATGGACAGAAGCGCACAAGAGAAGCTGACAGATTGTTGCAGGATGCGAGAGAGAATGTGGGAGCACCATTTTCTTAGTGCAAACAGAGGAGGTCACTTGAGAGGTACACTGGATACATGGCCCTTGCTGGGGAATGTGTTAAGACCGAGCCATCTTCCTTTGAGGAAGAAGTGCAACAACTGATTTGGGTTGATGATATAGTGGAGGAGTATGACTCCATAGTTCGTAACAGTGTTTGGGACGTGGTTCTGAGACTGGAGAACAAGTCAGTTGTGAGTTCCTGTTGGCTTTACAAGGTAAAGCAAGCTGCTAATGGTAGTGTGGAGAAGAATAAGCAAGATTTGTTGCTCGTGGCTTTTCACAGGTCGAGGGGATTGACTATGATGAGACTTTTGCACCTGTTGTAAGGTACTCATCTATCAGATCTATGTTGGCACTATCAACATAGATGGGTTGGAAGATCCATCAGATGGATGTGAAGACTGCATTCCTCAACGGCGAGATTGAGGAAGATGTGTACATAGAGTAGCCGAAAGGTTTTGATACCTTCGATTGTGAGTCGCATGTGTGCCGACTCAAGATAGTGTTGTACGGGCTGAAGCAAGTACCTCGTGCTTGGTACACTAGGATAGACAACTACTTCATCAGATTGGGCTTCACAAAGAGTGAAGTGGATGTGAACTTGTACAACATCGTGGTGAAAGGTAAGCTGTTGATCATCATACTCTATGTTCATGATCTCATATCGACTGGTGATGATCAGTTGATCGTGTCTTGCAAGGAGGACCTTGCAAGAGAATGCGAAATGAAAGACATGGGTCTCATGCATTACCTCCTTGGCATGGAAGTGTGGTAGAAGGATATGGAATTGTTTGTGTCTCAAGGCAAGTATGCCAATGAGATACTCAGGATATTCCACATGGAGAAGTGCAAGCCCATGCAGACTCCTCTAGCTGGTAATTGGAGGAAGGAGGATGCTACTTCAGGGGAAGTGGCATAGGCTACTGTGTACGGGAAGCCTGTGGGTTCACTAATGTACTTAGTGAACACATGACCATATTTGTGCTATGCGGTGAACCAGCTAAGTCAAGCGATAGTTCAGCCTGCCAAGATGTTTTGGAAGGCAGCAAATCATGTATTGAGATACCTCAGAGGCACATCCTAGTATGGATTATGCTACAGATGGACAAGGGGAGTGAAGCTACAGGGTTTCACTGATGCAGATTGGGCAGGGAGTCCATCAGATCAAAACAACACACCAGGATGGATTTTCAACCTTGGGTTAGTTGCAGTTTCTTGGTACAGTAGGAAACAGAGGTCGGTTGCACTCAGCTCAGTAGAGGCAGAATACATGGCTGCAAGTCAGGTAGCATGTGAGGCCATCTGGATGCGGAAAATCCTAGTTGGTTTGTTTGATCAGAGGATGGATCCAACTGTGATCTATTGTGATAATCAGAGTTGTATCAAACTCTCTGAGAATCTAGTATTTCATGATAGGTCCAAGCAAGTCGACATCCGGTATCATCATCTTAGAGTTTGTGTGGCAAGGAGGATCATGTTGCTGCAATATACTTTGATAGAGGAGCAAGATGCTGACATTTTGACAAAGGCATTGTCAAAGTGTAAATTTGAGTTCCATAGAGATAAGATCGGGTGGCAGATAATCCCTTTCTTGTTGAGAGGGAGTGTTGAAATGTGGAAACAAGAATATTCCAATTTTAATTTGTCCTTGAATTAAAATTGTGAATTAAAATCAAATTTAGTCTTACCAACTGCTTGGAAATAATTAATTAGTTCATTATGGATTAATTAGTTGGAGAAATTCAAGTTAGAAGTCTTTCTGGAGTCATACAAGAGTTATCCCTTAAATTAAGGAGATAAAATTGTGAGTTATCAATCAGTTGATGCATGCATGCACTCAACCAGTGTAATCCAAATAACTAAAGATTCCCTCATAAGAAACTCATGCATGTCTATTCTGAGAAAGACGGGCTAGTTGAGCTAAATGTCAAGGAAAGTGTACTATCAGTTGCATGTGCTTTCCTATAAAGGAAACTCATGCATGCAGTCAAGGTAAGGTTCCTTGGAGGATTGCATAGTTCTGACAATGTGTTAGGGCAGTGTTCCACTTGGTGAGGTGAGAATCATCCACTAGGAACAACACAAGGAAATAGGAGCTTAGAGGGCAGAGGTAAAGGCTTTTGAGAAGCTAGGATTGCCTGTGAGAATTTGTGAGAATTGTACTGAGAGCTGGCTTGCTGTGAGAGCTAAGGCTTTATATAATTCCTATGTCTTTCCACCTTGTATGATAATACAAATAGTGGGGTTTTTCGCTGAGGTTTCCCCAAGGTATTTTCATGTGTATTGTGCATTGATTCTTCTTCTTCTGGTTATATTGTTAAGCTCGATTGCTCAACTCGATCTTTAAGCTTCCGTGAAGCAAATTGATAGTATAAGTACGTTATAGTATTTTTCTTTGGTTATATTGCATTATTGGGTTAATCTATAGTCAGATTTTCTACATAGTCTTAGAGTGAGATTTGTAGAGAATTTGCAGAATTTCTACAAATTGTTAGGTAAATCAAGTGTTTAAGTATAGATAATGAGGCAAATTCACATCTTTGGAGTTTGAAATTATTGCAAGGATTGAAGCTAGGTTTGAAAGGCATAAAATCACAATTTACACTTACCAAAAAAATGACAAGGTTGAATGCATGAACAAGACATGTTTAGAGGGAGCAAGGAGCATGCTTGATAATGTCAAGTTGCAATAAGAGTTATGGGTAGGAGAAATTACTAAAATTTGATGTCTGATAAATAAATCACCATAATTTGCAATAGGCTATATGATTTCTGAAGAGGTATGGACAAGTCACTCTTGTGATTACTTAAATTTGGAAATTTTTTGTTGCAATGTTTATGCTCTTATTCTAAAAATTAGTGTTCTAAGTTTGACCATAGATCTAATAAGTGTATCTTTGTTGGTTGTGGTAATGAATTTAAGGGATACAAATTGTGGGATCCTACTGCCCACAAAATCATCATTCACAGAGATTTAGTATTTGATAAATCTTCTCTCATAAAATCAGAGATAATAGAAGTTGAAATGGAACAAGAACAGTACCAAAAAATCAAAAAATTTAGTTGGAAACTCAACCATATATAGAAAGTAGAAAGTAGAAAGAAAATTTTAAAGAAGAAGATAAGGATGTTGGAATTTCTAAGTTTAACCCATTAGAAATTCTTCCTGTACTATCTGGCTTATTTCTTCCTACTTGTTCAATTACTTAACAAGTTATTTACCATGTAAATACTGAAAATAAACACAAGTACAATATCAACATCTACAAATCATCAACTGAAAGAAAACAAGCACACAAGTGACACCATTATTTTTGGACCAATGTCCCCAGAAAAACCCAATGCCGGAAAATTAGTGCAACTATTTAGAGGGTTTTATTATTATGTAGTTTTCAAAATACAACTAGGGTGCCAGAAATGGATCACCCAACAAAGAATTCCATTGGCAATAGTACCTCTCCTTGGAGATAGATATTCTGGTTGATTAATCACCAGATGAACTATCCCATAACAACAATTGCAGCTTCCACTGCTCTGCGTCACTTTGATAGGGACAACGTCACCCTACCCGGTCACCAGCACCCTTTTGTCCCACGAAAGTCCTCCCAGCGCTACCTCTTGGCCCTGTGTCAGCTCTGCTAGCCTCTGCGCTGCTACTAAAGCTTCTGCGTCAACCCCCAAACCCTCTGCGTCAAGCACGTTGGCCTCTTCTGTCTCTACGCAGCTCCTAGCTACCTCTGTGTAGCACCCAACTGCCTCTGCGTCAACCTCTCCAGGCTCCGTGCTGTCTCTCTTGTACTAACTCTGCCTCTTTGCTATGTATTCACTGCCCCTCGTTGCTGATCACTGATTCACTTTTGCTTAGCAACCCCGCTCTAGCAAAATGAATGACTCATCACTCTAGAGTATTCTCTAACTGACCCTCAAACCTCCTCTTATACTTTTCTCGTTGGTCCATCAATGAATGAGATTAAATCTCTAATCAACAGCTAAGATTATATTTTTCTTGCTCCATGACTTCTGAAACATTCTAACCTAGTTTTATATTAATACCCATTAATATTTTATTTTTCCTAAGTTTATACTTAGGAACTCGATTAAAAATATTAATTATTTTAATATCTCCCAAACCGGTTAGAATCTGCTGAAACCATTTCTGGGTCTTGGATATCTCATGTTCTTTAGCCTCTCCACCAATTTTCATTGCTAGAGCACATCCGATGCTACCCAAAATAAACACTCCCTCTTAGCGAGGACTGTGCTATAGTAATACTCCACACTGAGCATCACCTTGATTATCTGGTATCGTTCCCTATGCTGATGCCAGGCCTCCCCGCCCAAAATCCTCTGCACTGTTTCATCCTGTACTATTGCCCATGGCCTTGTCACTGCCATTGTTACATCCATACAACAACTCCCTTTGCATCCGTGCTGTTGTTGGTCCATCCTCCCAGCACTGCATCCCCTCTCATCATGCTGCATCGTGCTATTGCATACTACTACTGCACTGCAACTCAGTTACTGAGAAGTAAGTAACTGATCCACCCAACTCTGACATCCCTATTGGGCTAGATACACTCCTGATTCTGAAGCTCCCTCTACTGCTAACAAGTGCTCCCTCTACTAACTTCTACGCTGCTGCAACAACTCCCTACATCTCGCACCGTTGCACACCTTTTTGTGCCATCCTGCACTAGTGCAACACTCATGTGCCTCTCGCACTGTTGCAGCTTGCTAGCCTCACACTGTCCTGGGACTCCTACACTGTAGCACTCTCTGCCGCTCCATGGCATCTGTCTCTAATGACATCTACCGGTCTTGCTACTCCTCTTCTGGGCTCCTGTAGCAAGGTATAATCCAAGAGGTTGGGTACCTCAAGGATCCCACCCCTCGTCGCCTGTAGTCTATCTGACTACAGCTCGATGTCTCCCCACTTCTTCTCAAGTGGCACATGAGCACTCATGGCACAATTTTCATCCTCCTCGACTTCTTTCTCCGACCTCATTAGCGCTACCTTGGTCGTAGAAGCCTCTCTCTTACTCTTCTTCCTAGGACACTGGTTTGCAAAATGATCCAGTTCCCCACAATGGAAACATTTGACCTTGGAGAGGTCCTTGTTCTTTCTCTTCTCCTACTTTCCTGCAGATTCTAGAGCTGCATCTTCTTCTTCCTCCTTCTTGATTCTGACACCTTTGTCGTTATTCCCTACCTTGGTCACCCGTCTGATCTCTTCTTGACGAAGAGCCACCCACAGTTCCTCCCAATCCAGAAGGCTCTTCCTACCCAGTATGCTCTGGAAAAATACCTCCCAATCCTCTGAGACTGCGTTCAATGTAGTCCTCACCATCAATTCCTCCTCCAGTGTGGCTACTATGTAAGTTAGCTGGTCATGGATCTCCTTCAATTGACCGAGGAATACATCTATCTTCTCTCCCTTCTTCATCTGGTATGACCACAATTGATTTTCAAGTAACATCTTCCTCTACATGGAATTATGTTGGTACAATTTCTTCAGGGCCTCCCACATCTCATTTTCCGTGTCCTTATCAACAATATGCGACACCACATGATCCTTGACCCCATTAAGGATGATGCACTTCTCCCTGGCCATTGCCTCCTCGTACTTCTCATTTTCAACTGGGTCAACTGGGATCACCATCACTTTCAAGGTGAAGTCCTTGATGCGATATCTGTCTAGAATGGACAAGATCCTGGCCTTCCAGACCACAAAGTTGGACACTTTGTCCAGCCTATCCTGATCTCTCAGCCCATTAACGACCATCTCTCTAGTCATATTTCAACTCCTCTAAGTCTCTCTACTTCCCTCCTAGAAGTCCTCTTTTCGACTCCTACTGAGTCTCTTAACTTCCAGTTCTGGAAGTTCTTGGTTTGACTCCCTCTGAGTCTCTCAACATCCCATCTGGAAGTTCTTAGTTTGACTCCCTCTGAGTCTCGATTTCCCTTATGGAATTCCCCTTGCCAGCATCAAGTTTCCCCACTCTGATTGTTTGTGCAACTGCATCAATGATTTGGATTCCTTGGCTAGAAATCTGCCTTGGTAGCAACTCCCTCCACCTTGGTCTTTCCCTATTAGGTACTATTCTGACCATAGTACCCTACCAGATTTTCTTCGCAAATTACCCATAGCCTCTTATACCCCAGCAACTGAGGATTGAGCCACTTGGATATGCACAATCTCGGCACCAGCAAATCAGCTCCCCCAGCCAACTACGTCAGCCCTCCTAGCCTCTGTGTGGCTCTGCCTTCCTTAGCCTCTGCGTTTCCCTTCTCTGGCCCATAATGATGACGTAGTCCCTCTGCATCACTCCTTTCTCTATCACCTTCTACAAGGATTAGCTCTTTCACTTGGGTTAGCTGAATCTACTGCAAATGCTCTGCTCAGCTGATGCCTTCAGTTTTCCTATGATTTTCAACCATGCTATGATACAATGTTGGAATTTCTAAGTTTAACCCATTAGAAATTATTCCTATACTATCTGGTTTATTTCTTCCTACTTGTTCAATTACTTAACAAGTTATTTACCATGTAAATACTGAAAATAAACACAAGTGCAGTATCAACATCTATAGATCATCAAATAAAAGAAACTAAGCACACAAGTGACATTGTTATTTTTGGACCAATGTCCGCAGAAAAACCCAATGCGGGAAAACCAATGCAGCTATTCAGAGGGTTTTATTATTATGCAGTTTTCAGAATACAACTAGGGTACCAGAAATGGCTCACCCAAAAGAGAATTCCCTCAGAAGTAGTAATTATCATCGGAGATATATATTCCAGCCGATTAATCACCAGATGAATGATCCCACAGCAACAATTGCAACTTCCACTGCTCTGCGTCACTTTGATAGGAATTGTGTCACCCTACTCGGTCACTAGCACCCAAGTTGTCCCACGAAATTCCTCCTATCACTGCCTCTTGGCCCTATGTCAGCTCTTCTAGCCTCTATGCAACTATTGAAGCTTCTGCGTCAGCCCCCAGACCCTTTGCGTCACCCACGCTAGCCTCTTTTGGCTCTATGAAGCTCCCAGATGCCTCTGCGTAGCACCCAACTGCCTCTGCATTAACCTCTCTAGGATTTGCGTTGTCTCTCTGGTAATAACTCTGCCTCTTTGCTATGTATTAACTGCCCCTCACTGTTGATCACTGATTCACTTTTGCTTAGCAACCCCGCTCTAGCAAAATGAATGATTGATCACTCTGGTGTATTCTCCAACTGACCCTAAAGCCTCCTCTTATAATTTTCTCGTTGGTCCATCAACGATTGATATTAGACCTCTAATCAACAAATAAGATTAGATTTGGTCTGATCCATGACTTTTGGAACATTCTAACCCAATTTTATATTAATACCCATTAATATTTTATTTTTCGCAACTTTAGACTTAGGAACTCCATTAAAAATATTAATTATTTTAATATCTCCCAAACCAGTTAGAATCTGCCCAAACCATTTATGGGTCTTGGATATCTCATGTGCTTTAGCCTCTCCACCAATTTTCATGGCTAGATCACATTTGATGCTACCCAAAATCAACAAAGGATGCAAAAAATATATGAAAATGTGGAAATTCCACAATCAACTCTAATCTACACAGGTTAAAAATCCTTCTAAGGTGTATGGAGATTATGTTTCATCTATTTTTTTTATTTTTGATGATGGGAAACCTTGTTATTATTAGGAAGCAATAAATGTTATTAAAAGTGTTAAATGGAAAATACCAATGAAAGAAGAAATGGATGCCTTGGAGAAGAATAAAGCATGGGATCTTGTAAAAGTCCAAAATGACGAGAAGGTTGTTGGTTGCAAATGGGTCTTCAAATTGAAAAAAATGTGTTGATGATAAAGTTTAAAGGTACACAACAAGACTGGTAGCAAAAGAGTAGTCTCAAATAGAAGGCTTTGATTTCCATGATTTTTTTCTTCTATTGTTAAGCTTGTTTCTATTTGTGTAATATTATCACTAGTTATTTTACTTGTGTAGAAAATATGTTGGTAGGTTAACCTGATAATGCAATATAAATCAAATCAGAATACAATAACCTACTTCTATTATCAATTTGCGGAAGCTTAAAGATCGATATGAACAATATAACCAGAAGAAGAAGAATCAATGACACAATACACATGAAAATAATTTGGGGAAAGACTTAGCTAAAAACCCCACACTATTGTATTATCATACATGGTGGAAATACATAGGAATTATACAAAGCCTCAGCTCTCACATCTAGCCAGCTCTCAATACAATCCTCACAGATGCTCATAGGCAATCTTGGTTTCTCTCCAACCTTCCTCTCTGCCCTCCAAGCTCCTATTTCCTTGCGCAGTTCCTTATGGACGATTAGCCTATTACCAAGTGGAAAACCAATCCTTCAAAATTGTTGGGCATGGAATCCCCCCACAACAGGTTTTGGGGCTCAAAGCCCAAGTTTTGGTCAAAGATGTTGTAGAAATCCGTGAATTGTGGGCGTGGAGCACGAAGGGTACAATTGAGTCATAGGGTTGTCTGCCCTAAGCATTGTATTGTAAATTAGTGTAAAGTCTCAAAGCCTAAGTTTTGGTCAAAGATGGTGTAGAACTCTGCGAATTGCGGGCGCAAAGCACGAAGGGTACAATTGAATCATAGGGTTGTCTTCCCTAAGCATTGTATTGTAAATTAGTGTAAAGTTAGATTGTATAAATAGAGCGAGGCTCTAAGTTGTAAAGTCAGTCGACGATAGGAAAAAGTAGCGAAGGAATGGTTCGAGCTTAGAGTATAAATCTAAGTGTCTTGGGTTGTAGTAGTAGGAAGAGGTCCTGCAACTGGGTGTGCAGAGGCCTAGTAGAGTCCACAACTGAGTGTGTGGACCCCTACAGCTGAGTGCGCAGTGCGGAGTTGAGTTTGTAATCGGGACAGAAAGCTAATAAAGAGAAGCTGATTCCTAATTTTGTGTAATTTTTCTGCTTATCTTCTTTATGTTTATGTTCATTTATGTATCGTGCACACTGATATAAATGTTGGATATGTTGTAATAACCATAAATCTTGCACACATAAGCTAAGTAATCGGTTAATAAGAAAGGAGCTTGGGTATTATATGGGTCGAGCCCTGAGCAGGGCTACGTGGAAGCCGCATCGCAGGTCGCAAAGGGATCGCAAGTGCGCGCAGCGATAGGTTAGACTGCGGACCTCCAAAAGCCCATCAGACATCCCAAGGGTGTGGAAACCTAGTTCTAGCACCCTCCCGTACTACTTCGGGTGAGACCTCAGTCCGTGCTCTACGGACTATTGCCGAAAGGGCTAGTAGTATCGGGATTTTCTTGGCTAAATTACCTATGAACCTAGGTCAAGCCCCACTAAGCCAACAAATGGTTCCATTGTCGGGACCGGGATCTGCATAAAGGATGTTTGATGTCATGCCACTGGAACCCTACAAAGAAATAAATTGAAGAGTGGTTGGAAAAGAAGACTCACAAGTTCGCAGCGCAGGAAAACATAAATTCGTGAGTATCTAACGATCAGTGGTTGGATCACTACTTGTACAATAAAATCCACAAAATTTTGTTTGCATCTTTTCCATTTGAGCTGTATGAGTGGATCACAAAGTTAGTAGACAACCAGGGAAGGTGTAGGCTCGATAAACCAATAGTGTGGACTCCGGAACTAGTTTTCAGACTAGAAGCCTCAGAAGATAAGATAGCTTGAGTTGTGGACCACTGGATCGACCGAATAATAGGAGGATTTATCACTGAGTTCATGGTAGACATGAACATCAGCTACAATGAGGCATAGTGACATTTTCTCAAGGGATCGCGAGGTAAGTGATGAGCCCCAAAAATGGACAATTATTTGGGCTCATTCAACCTCCTAATTTGACTTAATCCAGCATTCTCATTAGTTTATTGCATGTTTTTGATTATATTTATGTTAATAGAGTGAATTTGGTTAGTCATTATGCCAACAAGTCTAATGGGTGCTTTGTGTAGCCTTTTTGGTCAACTTGGAGACAAAATTGAAGGTCTTAATGAGCACTTGGCAGCCAAATTCGTGGGAGAACAAGCTAGAGGATTTGTAGGAAGGTGTCCCTCTCATTTATGGGCCCTTACCTCGAATTCTCCACCATCAGCTCAGAGTTCAAAGGCCATCAAATCAATGAGCACAAGGGAAGCCAAGCAAGTCAAGTAGGACTGCTGTTAACTACAAGTCTTGGGCAGCCAAGTCCCTAAATTTTAGGAGGACTGTTGGGTCCTCAAATTGTATAAATAAGAAGGCTTAGGGCCTCATTTTGGTTAGCTATTTGGGAGTCAATTTGGTTAGCTAGTTAGCCAGTAGATAGTAGCTAGTAGTTAGTCATTTCATAGCTTTGCTGCAGTCATTTTGCAATTCAATTTTTATGCAATAGACTAGCTTTGCTTTCAGCTCATGTTCAAGTTCTTCTTGTGGACAGTTTTGATGTAACTCTTCATTTCTTGATCAATAAAGATGAATCCAGCTTTGCACCAGCTCTAAATCTCTCTTAGGAGGCTACAGCTCTTGGGGTTGGGCCCATCTCAAGCGCCCAATACCTCCTTTGATTATCTTTATGTGTCTTTGCTGCATTCTTAGAATAAAATTTGCTATTTAGATCTAAATCTTGTTTTGTTATTTAGTTTGTTTTTTGATGAGTAAAATAGATTTTCATGCTCAGATTTATTTGATAGGTTGTTAACAGAACAAGCTTCAAGAAAAGGGCCAACAAACATCTGTGGTTTCACCTCTCCCTTAGTGGGATCAGGAGCTGTGACTAGGATGACTTTGCTGCCCACAAAAACACTGACTTTGCTTTACCATGCAATCATTAGTGTTTGTTTTTCATTTGCAGAAGTTGGTTACATGTTCAGAACTTTGAATGCTTCATTTCATAGTTAATATACATGGTCTCCTTGCAAATAAAGTTGCTGTCCATTCTTATTACTATTCGCTAGATCATATTAGGGTAGCATAACTAGATCTTTGTTTTTTTGCATGTCTTTGTTTGTTCAGTTTGGAAAACCACTTGCAGAGTACCTATTACCCTTCCTTACCTGCACATACTCCATCCAACCTACCTGCTCCACCCTCTACTTAGAACCCTTGCTTCACATTTTCCATTCGCTCCCAAAACCCTAATTTTTGTGCAACATTGCTTCACTCTCCCTTGAACAAATCCAATCGCTCCTTAGCCTCATCCACCGAGCCTTAGACCTCTTCACATCCCTATTTCACCTCCATACTCACTCCTCCATATTTTCCCCTCCATCCATGCTCCAAAATCCCATTTCGAAACATCCTGTAGAAGAATTACAGAACATCCTGTAGAAGACTTACAGAACTTCCTGTAGAAACCCCTGCAGACTTCCTGTAGAAGTTCATAAACACGGTTGCATGGCCTCCAGACTTTGTGAAACTCTTAGAAAGAATGCTAGGGATCCCTTAGACCCTCTCTGTACCATACCAACCTTTCCCAAAGCATTTCATCCCTTGATCCATCCCTGCACAGTGGAAAACTAGTTAGAAGCACATGCATGATAATTCCAACAACTTAATCAAAAATATAAAAAGATGTTTTCTTCAGATAGTGATAACTTAGACACATGCATTTTACCTTCCTAGAAGTAATGGCATCTCTTCTCATAGTTTTCATTCTCATTTTTGCATCAGTAGGACTAGTTGGTAGAATTAGGGTTTGCTAGGGTTTGCGTTTCTTTTTGGCTTTCAGTTTCTTTCCGCAAGTAGATTAGCTTCCTTTGAGTTAGCTTTCATCCATCAGTTAAAAAGCTTCTTCTAAGAGCTCATAGAAGTTGGCTTGAGCCCCTAGTGGACTTGTGCCAGCTGACCAAGTGACAGCTGCGGCAAGAGCTAGTACTTGTGCATACAGCACCGTCGCTTCCAAGTTTGTTACGAACTACCGGGTTGATAAAATTAAAGAAGGGAGCTCCAGGAGTTGTAGCATTATTGCTACAATACTGGAGCCCACCATATTTTTGGCGCCGTTGCCGGGGAAGCGTCAGAGTATTGGTGATTGTCGCTTTTCTTCTATTTTCCACTACAATCTTCTTCTAAGTAGTTTATTTCATTTCCATTCTGCAAAAGTAGCATAGACATTTCCTGCTTTCATAGATTAGCATTTCCTGCTTTCATAGATTAGCATTTCCTGCTTTCGTAGATTAGCATTTCCTGCTTTCATAGACTAGCATTTCAATTCCGCAATTTCATTTCTGCAAGCGTAGATTAGCATTTCAATTCCGCAAGCGTAGACTAGCATTTCATTCCTGTAATTTCCTTTGAGCAAAATAGATTATTCCTTTCCTACTTTCATTTCAATTCCGCATTTTCATTTTAGTAAGATAGTTAGTTGCAGTTCAATCTATTTCAGTTTTGCATGTAGGAGTAGAAAAAAGAAAAAAATCAACCAAAAATATTTCATTTCATGCCTTGTAGGAGTAGAGATAAGTTAGAAAAATGATTGCACAACACCCCCACTGCTTCACACAGCCAAGATTCTCTCTTCTTCGATGGATGTGATTGAAGAACCCCTGGGTGGACATCAAGGCATATTTAAAGAACCTCTAGGGGAGAAGAAGAAGAAAACATTCCTCTGGAGCAAATGGCTACAAGCAAAGATGTTGGGAGCAACATCTTGTCCAAAGATGAATTTGAAAATCAGATCAAAGATTTCAAGAGTGATATGAGGCAGTTTCTTGCCATGCAACTGGATACCTTGCGGATCCAACAGAAGCAAGAGGAAGCCAAGAGGGCTTTGGTCATTTTTTGTCCTAGGTGCACTAGAAAGCATCCTAGGAACGAATGTCAAATGCACTCCCTAGAAGTGTGTTTCATCTGTGAAGAATACCATCCTACAGATCAGTGCCCTTCCTTACCCAGAATCAAAGCTGCATACCAGAGAGCCAAAGGAACCACTGAATCACTCTGTTACATGAACCAAAGTTGGTCGCATGGACCTAGATCTTACCAGCAGGAACTACAAGGGACATCCGAGACCTATTATGACCCCTATCAAGCCACTCGCATGCCTTCTTGGGGTCCCCCTGCTCATCCTTCTTGGTTCACATATCCTCCTTGTTCCTTCACAGATCCATATTATACCCAACCAGTTGCTCATTCATTTCACTCTTATGCTCAGCCACAGTCTCAGTGGAATGCACCTTATGAAGAGTGGAGGCCTCAGTACAACTCTCATCCCGCTCATTTTCCTCCACCACCTGCTCATACACAACCATCGCCTCCTCCTCCACCAAGGCAACCCCAAATGCCTACCCAACCACAATGCCATCCATCTCCATCTCAATTTCACACCTCCACTCAACTACCCGTACCATCATCTCCAAACCCACACATTGGAGCAGCTCAACACAAGTGCAAAGCTGAGGCACAACATGTGCAAATGACTCCTTTTGAGCTCAATGATCTTCACCATAGCTCAGGAAAAGCATTGCAAAAAAGATATCATCTTGAAAGCATTGAAGGATCACATCCAGCAAAAGAAGATTCAAAAGAGGAGATCAAAGAACCATTGATTGCACTTGATGAAGAGAAGAGATCTAAATCAAAGATCGAGAGAGTTTCCTCAGGGTTACCATCAAATCTTCCATGTATTCAAGAGAAAGATCAGCAAAAGGAGGAAGATGAGAAAGTCATGATAGAAAGTGACATGAAGAATGATCTAGATCAGCAAAAAGAGGAAGATGAGAAAGTCATGTTAGAAGGTGACATGAAGAATGATCCAGATCAGCAAAAGGACCAAGGATATCAAAGCTATATTGAGACATGGTTCCAGACAGTCACTAAGTTGCAGCAGTACTCTCTTCCTCAACTATGTTTGATCCCTTCAAAGTCAGATCATTTGGTCTCTGAGATCTGGATACCTGTCAGAGCATGCATTTCGAGCCTCCACATCATCTTGTCTCTAATCTCGATGTGCACATGGCTCCATTGGAAGTATTCTTATACTTGAAAATGATTTTGTTTTTCAAGTAGGGTAGGGTAAAAAAAAAAAAAAAAAAAAGGAAAAAAGAGAAAAAAAAATGAAAAAAAGAGGAAAATAGAAATCTAAGGTGAAAACCTCCTCGGAGGCGCCTTAGATTGGCTCATTGATTGAAAACCTCCATGAGGCGGTCAATGGGTTGAAAAAAAAGAGAAAAGAGAATAAGATCTTTGGGTGAAAACCTCCCTTGGAGGCGCCCAAGGCAGGCAATTAGGGTGAAAACCTCCATGAGGCGCCCTAGTTGTTTTTCAAAAAAAAAAAAAGAAAAAGAAAAAGAAAAATAAAGCTAATCTCCATTGAATAATTTCATGTTGCAGCAATGACATTGCAGGTTGCAAGAAGGACGTTTCATGGCAGGAGGAGCACTCAAATCAAGGTCAAAGTAATTGTTCTTGTGCCTTCTACAGGAAGCTCTGTATTTCTATAGGAAACATCCTGTAGAACCTTTGGATGAGCCAAATCCAATTTCAAAAGTGAATCTGATGGTGGGAATCTGTTGATTAGGCCTACAAGCACTTGTGTGTCCATCCCTTGCCTTTCTCCATCATTTTTTCACCTCCTTGTGCTTCTCGTTGTGCTTCTACAGGAACTTCTGTAGAAATTGTGGGAAACTAGGCATGCATTTCAAAAAGTGGTTTGGCAAGCATGGTAGCTTCCTCAAAGGTTCAGAAGTCCTCCTGCAATCTTCCAACTCCTCCTCCATCATCTCCATACCTGCATCACAGCCAAAATTCATTTTGTCATACCATGCAACCAAAATGCAAAGTGCCTTGAAGCAAAAACACATAGAGCAAAATTTGTTTATGCCATAACTTGAAAACCATGCATCCATTTGACAAACCGTTTTATGGGGAATTGTACAAGGTTGATGACAACATGCCTGAGTAGTTTCATGCAATTCCGGTGCACGGTTTCCAAGAAATCAACCTTCATCACCATCAGCCATTTTTGCATTTTCTCTATATACGTGCATCCATTTTAAAACCTGTTTCATGGGGAGATGCACATGGGTGATAGTAGCCTACCCAAGCAGTTTCAGCCGATTCCGATGCACGGTTTCCGAGAAATTGAGCTCTGAAATCTTCAGCCATTTTCCATTTTTCTCGAAATCCGTGCATCCATTGATCACGATTTTGCTATGGGAGATGCATAATGATGGTAGGAACATGCTCACCGAGTTTCAGATCAATCCGATCTACCGTTTGGGAGAAATGGCAAAAATAAGTTCTGGTTTTGTGACCATGCAGCAACAGCAGCTTGAACGGGCAGAGTTGAACGTGGAAACGATTGCACGCAGCTCAGATCCTGCCAGAGGACACCTACACAAGGAAAATCAATCAAAAATCATTAGCCAAGCCTCATTCAATCAAAGGATCCAAGCATGCAGCAACAGGAACAGAGCAGGCAACAGCAAAAAGCTCACGACAGCCATTCAACTTCGAGGTATGTGACTGATCTCATTCTTCTATTGCATAGATTTAATTTGAAAACTGCATGAATTGATGGAATGGTGTAATTAAGCCACGAATATAGCAAGGTTAAGTCAATTGCACTCATCAAGGCAAAAATCACGCAGCATGATCAGTCATTCACGTGAAAATTAAAAAAAAAAACAGTTAGTGTCGGCTGCTTGAACTCCAGTGCAGCAGATCAAGAAGAAAACATACAGTTCATGATAGCCTAACTGTCTGCATGGCCAACACATGTCTCTGCCACCTCACTCCAAAAATCACGCAGAAATCTGAGCGCTCAGCTGAAACTCATAGACTGTTGTTAACTTGCACTTGCATCATGTTTAACTCGAAGTATACATCCTCTGCTTCCACAATCGACTTAACCTATCGTCCTCCGCTGAGTTTCCTACCTGGTTCGAATTTCACTCGTGCATCGGGCTCACTCAAAGGCAGAATCACGTTCTACAGGAAACGGGTGGGGTCTTCTACAGGAAAGTGCAGCAGAGCAGAGAAGCCTGAGTTTCTCTTCATCAAGTTTGGAGCTTGAAGAAAGGTGAAAATAGCTGAGGTGGATCATGCTATTGATTTTATTGTTCGTCCACTTGCACGTGATATTGCAGAGGGTATGAAAGCCGTGGAATTGCTTTTAGAGCTTTCAAAGGATATGGCTGTGTGTGAACAGATTGGCAAGGTACAAGGTTGTATCCTCCTCCTTGTAACAATGTCAAATAGTGACAATCCTAAAGCTGCTAAGGATGCAAACGAAGTTCTGGAGAATCTCCCATACAGTGAGCATAATGTAGTGCAAATGGCACAGGCGAACTATTTCAAGCCCTTGATACAGAACCTGAGAGAAGGGTCTGAAACAATGAAGATTGTTATGGCAAGTAAGTTGTCAGAGATAGGTTTAACAGATCAAAACAACGCTGCATTGCTCAAAGAGGGAGTTGTATTTCCACTTCTTGAAATGATTTCAAATGTTAATTTGAAGTCAAAATTAGCAGCCATTGGGGCACTTCAAAATCTTTCAAGTTTACCTGAGAATGCTTTACAAATGATCCAAGATGGGGTGGTCTGACCCATCTTGGACCTTCTATGCACACCACTGTCAACTATATTTGCTTTGAGAGAAAAAGCTGCTAATACCTATGCAAACCTTGCTATGTCTACAGCATTGCCCCAAAGAACAAATGACACAACAGCTGCATTATTGGGATCTGATGAGATCATATACCAGCTATTATCTTTAATAAATTGGACACCACCTTCAATACATGGAAGCATTGTTCGAGCATTCCATGCCATTTGTTGTGTACCAGCGGCTGTTGAGGCAAGGACAAATTTAAGAGAGGGAGGAGAAATTCAAGTATTGCTTCCCTTTTTGTGAAGCTACATACTCTGAAATGCGAGCTTATGCTGTGAAACTGTTGTTTATCTTGTCTCAAGATGGAGATAAAAGAAAATTAGCAGAACATCTTGGAGAAAAATATATGAAATGTTTAGCAAAACTTATTTCAACATCTTCAAATGAAGAAGAGAAAGCTGCCGCAGTCGGAAAGTATTGTCATGTTAGGAACAGAAATTTGAATCAAAGTTAACGAATGGAAAAACAGTGATTTTACATGACGTGAATCTACCATGAAACAAACTGGAAAGTTCTGGTGTTGTTCTGGCTAGATTTGTTTATTTCAATACTTTCCAAGGGGTTCACAAGGTCTTTTGCAATAGCCAGATTATTCCATGTGAAAGAATTCTTAAAAGTGTGATTCGGTATGAAGTTTTGCTCTACTCCTGGTTATACAGCAGCTTGAAACAAAACTTGGGAATTCTCATTTTTGGCTTGTTTTGAAGCAATTTCAGATTGAAGGGAAATGCTGATTCATAGTAGTGATATGTGAGCAAGTCATATTTTCTCTGCCCTTGATCTATCTTATGTTCTGTTCTGCTTCTGTTATCAATTCTTAGTAGAGTTCAAATCCAAGATTAAGAATGCCATTCGATTCAGTTAAAGGCCTGGAAACACTCTTTCCCATCCAGATTTGGCATGCACTATCTATTCTCAGGCAGTTCATTGTACTTGTGTGCTTTTATAATACATTAGACTTGCCATTCATGTTGGATTCGTCAGCTTTCAGGCAGCACAGTTCAAGGAGAAGGCACCCCCAGCCAAGCAAGCAAAATCAGAGAAAATTGGTTCTACAGGAAGTTAGCAGACTGTTTCTACAGGAAGACAGAGGACTGTTTCTACAGGAAGCCAGCGAACTGTTTCTACAGGAAGTTTGGAAAGAGGGAAGCCAAAGGAGAAGTCGGCCGAGATGTTAGCCAAAGAAGCCACCAGGGGTATCAAAGATGAGGAGAGAGATTGGTTGCTCAGAGGATGAGCAACACTTTCAGTAGGGGGGTGATGATGAACCCCAAAAATGGACAATTATTTGGGCTCATTCAACCTCCTAATTTGACTTAATCCACCATTCTCATTAGTTTATTGCATGTTTTTGATTATATTTATGTTAATAGAGTGAATTTGGTTAGTCATTATGCCAACAAGTCTAATGGGTGCTTTGTGTAGCCTTTTTGGTCAACTTGGAGACAAAATTGAAGGTCTTAATGAGCACTTGGCAGCCAAATTCGTGGGAGAACAAGCTAGAGGATTTGTAGGAAGGTGTCCCCCTCATTTATGGGCCCTTACCTCGAATTCTCCACCATCAGCTCGGAGTGCAAAGGCCACCAAATCAATGAGCACAAGGGCAGCCAAGCAAGTCAAGTAGGACTGTTGTTAACTACAAGTCTTGGGCAGCCAAGTCCCTAAATTTTAGGAGGACTGTTGGGTCCTCAAATTGTATAAATAAGAAGGCTTAGGGCCTTATTTTGGTTAGCTAGTTGGGAGTCAATTTGGTTAGCTAGTTAGCCAGTAGATAGTAGCTAGTAGTTAGTCATTTCATAGCTTTGCTGCAGTCATTTTGCAATTCGATTTTTATGCAATAGACTAGCTTTGCTTTCAGCTCATGTTCAAGTTCTTCTTGTGGACAATTTTGATGTAACTCTTCATTTCTTGATCAATAAAGATGAATCCAGCTTTGCACCAGCTCTAAATCTCTCTTAGGAGGCTACAACTCTTGGGGTTGGGCCCATCTCAAGCGCCCAATACCTCCTTTGATTATCTTTATGTGTCTTTGCTGCATTCTTAGAATAAAATTTGCTATTTAGATCTAAATCTTGTTTTGTTATTTAGTTTGTTTTTTGATGAGTAAAATAGATTTTCATGCTCAGATTTATTTGATAGGTTGTTAACAGAAAAAGCTTCAAGAAAAGGGCCAACAAACATCTGTGGTTTCACCTCTCCCTTAGTGGGATCAGGAGCTGTGACTAGGATGACTTTGCTGCCCACAAAAACACTGACTTTGCTTTACCATGCAATCATTAGTGTTTGTTTTTCATTTGCAGAAGTTGGTTACATGTTCAGAGCTTTGAATGCTTCATTTCATAGTTAATATACATGGTCTCCTTGCAAATAAAGTTGCTGTCCATTCTTATTACTGTTCGCTAGATCATATTAGGGTAGCATAACTAGATCTTTGTTTTTTTGCATGTCTTTGTTTGTTCAGTTTGGAAAACCACTTGCAGAGTACCTATTACCCTTCCTTACCTGCACATACTCCATCCAACCTACCTGCTCCACCCTCTACTTAGAACCCTTGCTTCACATTTGCCATTCGCTCCCAAAACCCTAATTTTTGTGCAACATTGCTTCACTCTCCCTTGAACAAATCCAATCGCTCCTTAGCCTCATCCACCGAGCCTTAGACCTCTTCACATCCCTATTTCACCTCCATACTCACTCCTCCATATTTTTCCCTCCATCCATGCTCCAAAATCCCATTTCAAAACATCCTGTAGAAGAATTACAGAACATCTTGTAGAAGACTTACAGAACTTCCTGTAGAAACCCCTGCAGACTTCCTGTAGAAGTTCATAAACACGGTTGCATGGCCTCCAGACTTTGTGAAACTCTCAGAAAGAATGCTAGGGATCCCTTAGACCCTCTCTGTACCATCCCAACCTTTCCCAAAGCATTTCATCCCTTGATCCATCCCTGCACAGTGGAAAACTAGTTAGAAGCACATGCATGATAATTCCAACAACTTAATCAAAAATACAAAAAGATGTTTTCTTCAGATAGTGATAACTTAGACACATGCATTTTACCTTCCTAGAAGTAATGGCATCTCTTCTCATAGTTTGCATTCTCATTTTTACATCAGTAGGACTAGTTGGTAGAATTAGGGTTTGCTAGGGTTTGCGTTTCTTTTTGGCTTTTAGTTTCTTTCCGCAAGTAGATTAGCTTCCTTTGAGTTAGCTTTCATCCATCAGTTAAAAAGCTTCTTCTAAGAGCTCATAGAAGTTGGCTTGAGCCCCTAGCAGACTTGTGCCAGCTGACCAAGTGACAGCTGTGGCAAGAGCTAGTACTTGTGCATACAGCACCGTCGCTTCGAAGTTTGTTACGAACTACCGGGTTGATAAAATTAAAGAAGGGAGCTCCAGGAGTTGTAGCATTATTGCTACAATACTGGAGCCCACCAGTAAGTACGTTAAATATTTGAACACTTGGATTAAGATGCTATTGTGTGAAAAGCGGGTTATGCGAATAAATTAATGCTTGGGAGTACGCAAAGCGGAAATATCTATAGAAGTAGAAGCAATGAATAATTAGAAAACAATCCCTTAATTTCACCCTCACAAGAGAGCGAGGACAAGATCGCGAAGGTGCCTCTAAGAAGCACAGTCAATTTGATAAGACAATGAATTTCATGTTTACCACCTCCACCCACACCACCACCCGCTTCACCCCCCTCACCTCCATCTCCACCCACTCCACCTCCGCCACCTCCACAGTTCAGTATGGCAAGTGCGATCAAGCTTCCGGTGTTCAGAGGAGTAGGAAATGAAGACCCAGACAAATTCTAGTTCGTGGTAAGAGTAGTATGGGAAGCACAGTACGTCATAGATGATAATATTAAAAAGGCTACGCTGGTGAGCGCGCTGTAGGATCCCACATTAACATGGTATATCAGGCATTCCAATGACCACCCAAACGCAGGAATTGCAGAGATCTAGACTGCGTTGAACAGGGAGTTTAGCAGCCCAAAGTCAGAGACGCAACCAATCATTGGGTTTAAAGAGATTGCAATGCTCCCAGGTGAGACCCTTGGGATTTGGACCAAAGGATGAAGAGTACAATCCACAAAGCCAATATGACATTAACGGATGCACAACATCGCGCATGGTTTGTGGCCTCACTTATGCCACACTTAAGGACGACGTTGTCACAACAAAAACTTTCTACCTAGGCTGAAGCGTTGGAGATGGCAATGAGGTTGCAAGAGACCCCTATACAAGACCCTAGATTGGGAGTTCAATAGATCCACGCGCAACTACAGAATCTATGTTTAGAAATGCAGAGTTTGAAATAGGATAGAGCACCTCGGCCAGAGGTGCGCAAGGAAGTATGGTGCATAAAATGCAAAGGCCAGGGCCACGACAAAGATCACTGTCCAGTGTTCGTGAACTACTTAGCAGGAAGAGGGCCAATGCCATTAAGACTGGAGGCACAGGCGAGGCCAAGCGCGGTGTCTACTTTATGGTGTGTGATCTGCCAAATAAGAGGAAAACATACCATGGATAATTGTCATTTGTTGCAGAAGTATACACAGACGTCCCAACAGTTGTTTTGTAATTTCTGTAGGTCAATAGGCCATGACGAACACATCTGCCGAAGCTATGAACTAATGATGGATCAGACTCCTGCTTATAGGGTGCAGGACGAAACACGAGCCGTTGACCCAATTGTAGGGATGGCATGCGCTGGGTTCCAGGGGCGTGGTCGGCATTGAGGTGGAATGGGACTAGGAAGGGGTTGTGGACAAATAATCTGTTACAATTGCGGAGGGGCAAGGCATTATGCTTGCGATTATACAAACCCGACTAGGATATCATGTTGGTACTATAATCAGTTTGATCATGAGGTAGAAGATTGTCCTTCGCTGATAGCAAAGATGTGTAAAAAGGGTGTACTCCAACCCCCTCCGACATAGAATTTATAGATGATGAGGTCTGAACTGCACGACAAATACCCGAATGTAAACATGATGCTCAGGAGCAGTGTGAAAATGGGAGATGATAAAGGGAAGCAACCAGAAGAAAGCACATGGGTTCACAAGGCTCCTACAAAGGAACTTGAGTTTGATTTAGGACGTGTGAAGGAGACTTTAATGGAAGCTAAGAAGAGCTTCACGGAGGCCTCCACTTCAAGTAGTAAGGATCAACTAGAACCAGGGATGGATCCTTCAATTCTCACTACCTTCCTGGAGACATGTATGAAACTGCTGTGCGAAAAAAAGGCAGTCAAAGGGCTACAGGAACTTATGTAGAAATTTTGAATAATAAACACATATTCAACAGAGATTATCCCGATTATACACTCTTTCGGAATACATGCATAATACATAACCTACTCTACATTGATCATCAATTCAGCAGCATCAAAAACAATGAAACATCAATTGCATGCACACATTAACACAGTATGTATCCCGGGGAAAGCTTACAGCTGAAAACCCCACACTATCTGTATATTAATGATTGAGAACATGTAACATTACATAGTACAATACTCCTCACAAGTATCCAACACTATCTCCACCTGTTACACACAATACAACTCATATTTGATCTCCAAATCTCCTCTGCTGCTTGCCTGCCTCCACTGCAAAATCCTGCAAGAGAATGAATGAGAATGGCTGAACCAAACTCGTTTTTACCTTGGCTGATCCAAAATCACATGAGCACAAGCTACAATTGCCTTGGTATTGGCCCACACTGCGCAATCCTCATTGGCATAACTCAATCCATTGCATGTGCAAATCTCATGCACAACTGATAGTCACAACTCACCCTTTCACTTACCTCTAACACCTGTCTCTGTTGAACTGTCCATGCACTGAGTTAACTGATGTATTCTTAGGTTGCTTTATGAGTTAATAATTACTGAATTAATTAATATTTAATTCACACAACTCATCACTAGTGTATTCTTTATTTAGACTAAATACAACTAGTTCAACTAAGTCAAACTGAACACAACTCCATCAACTCCACATCCAACTCCACATAACTCACATGCATGAGTTCTAACTGAAGTCCTCCATGCAATAGCTCAACTAACACATAAGAAACCACATGATTCCTTCTGTCAGCTTCATGTGCCACATCCGTAGCTCGAACTGAAGTGCTCCAAGAGAATAAGATAATGTTTAGAGTCCAAATATTACTAAGGGATAATAATATTTGACTGTTTCTATTTTTAGCGTGGAAATTAAAAATAGACTCTGATCACTCCGCTATGAACCAAAAATGGAAGTCCATCTACTTTTCCCAACATGACCAATCATCCATAAACAACATCTTGCAACTCATAGACCATGATCCATATGTCTAAAAATAGACTGTGCGCCAAAAATAGCCTATGGACCCACTTAGTGAACGAGACTCCTTTCCACTAAGCTCCATCATCTTGTTGCATTCTCAACACTCCCTCTCAACAAGATATGGATTATCAGAAACCCCTATCCTGCAACTCTGGAATGTTCTGCATGAAACACATTCGCCCGGTCCACTTGCTCCAACAACACTTGGAACAAAAACACTCCCAACTGACCACTCTGTTGGGCTAGGAACATACTCTGATGCTGAAGCTCTACCTACTGTTGACAAGTGCTCCCTCTCTAACATCTGTGCTACTGCAACATCTCCATGCATCTCGCACCATTTAAAAATTCTCTGTTCCACCTAGCACTTTGCAAAACACTTTTGCCTCTCGCATTGCTGCAGCATGCTAGCTATGCGCTGTCCTGGATTCCCTACACTGTCGCTCTCTCTGCCGCTCCATCCGAATCTGTCTCTACCCAATCAGTCAGTTCTTGCTACTCCACATCGGGGCTCCTGTAGCAAGGTCTCATCCAAGAATTTGGGTACCTCAAGGATCCTGCCCCTCCTCCTTGGGACGATCACTCTATATCACCCCACTTCCTACCTGGAGGTATGGCTGCATGCGATCCCTCTGCCCACCTGGCTCGAAGTTTTCCCGTACTGGAGGTCTCTGCATGAGTAGATGTCTCTACTCAATCTCCTCTTAGCTTCCCTTATTGTAGCTACTCCACAACCTCCTGAAGCTGCTGCACCAATCGGGGCTCCTCCATAATCGTCTGAGACTTCTTCTGGCTCTGCATGTTGAGAGGTAATATACGATCCCTCTCAACCACCAAGTCTCCATCAGTTGCCTCACTGCTCAAGCCTTTGCATGCATCTTGAACCTCAAGAGCATACAGGTTCTTGACCCGTGAACCAATCTGCTTCACCTATCTAGTGATGATGTGTCTAAGGAAAACCTTTCCCTTACTGAAGACTACATCATAGCCTCTGTCTTCTAGCATCGCGATCGACACCAAGTTTCTCTTCAGTCCTCGTACATACTTGACATCGGTCAAGGTAAGGCGAGATCCATGCTCCCTCTGAAAAATAACTGTGCCTACACCTGAGACATTATACTTCTCATCATTACCCATCCCTATGAGTATCTGGAGATCTTTCTCCTCCAAAGTACTGAACAAACTTTTGTCACTGGTCATGTGGAAAGAAGCTCCACTGTCAAGAAACCAACTACTTCCCACCATGGATGAAACCATGCATGCGAAGAGTGTAAAATCCAACTCAAACTGTGAAGCAAGTGCCTCACCTTCAGATCCTTCCCCGGATCCCTTCTTGGACTTCTTCTTTGGGCAATTAGTAGCATAATGGCCCAACTCATGACAACGAAAGCATCGCACCTTCGACTTGTCAACCTTCTTCCCATCATTGGAAGAACTGGATTGGGAAAGAGAAACCTTCCTCTTCCCCTTCTTCACCTTAATCGCTAAGGCACAGTTCTCCTCATCATGCATATATGAAGAACTATCTCTGGTGCGCCGTCTAATATCCTCTTACACAAGATCTGACCAAAGTCTCTCCCATCCTGGCAATTTCTCCCGACCATTGACAGAGTCCTGATAGGAATCCCAACTCTTCGGAAGACCAAGGAGAGCCAAGCTCACCAAGTCCTCATCATCGACAGTCACCCCCACACTTCCCAGCTCATCCCGGCATTGGGTGAACTTCGTGAGATACTGGGGCATACTGTCTCCATTCTCACACTTAATGTTTCTGAGTTTATCCTTGAGCGCCAACTTCCTCTGGTCGCTCTTGCTTTGGAATAATTCTGTCAACGTTTTCTAAATCAAATATGGAGAAGCCTTTCCATGGAGGTTGGATACAATGTGATCCCTCACGCCCTCCAACAGAATCCTTCGACACTTTGCTGTCTTCTTTTCCCAATCCCCGACTTGAGCAGCATCAGTAGGTTTTGAGACATCCGCATCTATGAAATCCTTCAACCCATTATCATATAACACTGCCTCCATCCTGTCCTTCCATGCAATATAGTTCGATCTGCCCTCAAGGGCATACTCTAATCGCATTCCGTTGAAAGACATTTCAACTTTGACACCAATAAAACACTGCTGCAAATTCGAATTCCACCAGCTCAAAAAACTCAACCGCTTCTGATCTAAAATTCGTGAGAACAAAGTATTTCTCATACAGAGATCGACTATATGGGCATTCATCGGATATCTCACCTTCCAAAAGAAGGATGAATCCAGAGGCTACCTGGCCCGATCACAGACTCTACCTGAAGAAATAAAATGTAAACACTTTTTGAATAATAGATCTGATGATCAATACAACACTGATATCATGTAGAACTTCTTCTACAAATTATCTCCCTCTGATACCATGTAGAAATTTTGAATAATAAACACATATTCAACAGAGATTATCCTGATTATACACTATTACGGAATACATGCATAATACATAACCTCCTCTACGTTGATCATCAATTTAGCAACATAAAAAACAATGAAACATCAATCGCATGCACACATTAACACAGTATGTATCCCGGGGAAAGCTTACAGCTGAAAACCCCACACTATCTGTATATTAATGATTGAGAACATGTAACATTACATAGTACAATACTCCTCACAAGTATCCAGCACTATCTCCACCTGTTACACATAATACAGCTCAGATCTGATCTCCAAATCTCCTCCGCTGCTTGCCTGCCTCCACTGCACAATCCTGCAAGAGAATGAATGAGAATGGCTGAACCAAACTCGTTTTTACCTTGGCTGATCCAAAATCACGTGAGCACAAGCTACAATTGCCTTGGTATTGGCCCACACTTTGCAGTCCTCATTGGCATAACTCAATCCATTGCATGTGCAAATCTCATGCACAACTGATAGTCACAACTCACCCTTTCACTTACCTCTAACGCCTGTCTCTGTTGAACTGTCCATGCATTGAGTTAACTGATGTATTCTTTAGTTGCTTTATGAGTTAATAATTAGTGAATTAATTAATATTTAATTCACACAACTCATCACTAGTGTATTCTTTAGTTAGACTAAATACAACTAGTTCAACTAAGTCAAACTGAACACAACTCCATCAACTCCACATCCAACTCCATAGAACTCACATGCATGAGTTCTAACTGAAGTCCTCCATGCAATAGCTCAACTAAAACATAAGAAACCATGTGATTCCTTCTGTTAGCCGCATGTGCCACATCCGTAGCTCGAACTGAAGTGCTCCAAGAGAATAAGATAATGTTTAGAGTCCAAATATTACTAAGGGCTAATAATATTTGACTGTTTATATTTTTAGCCTGGCAATCTAAAAATAGACTCTGATCACTCCACTGTGAACCAAAAATAGAAGTCCATCTATTTTTCCCAACATGACCAATCATCCATAAACAACATCCTGCAACTCATAGACGATGATCCATATGTCTAAAAAGAGATTGTGCGCCAAAAATAGCCTGCGGACCCACTTAGTGAAGGTGACTCCTTTCCACTAAGCTCCATCATCTTGTTGCATTCTCAACAACTTATCACTAGGTGTGCAGGGTCAGGAGAACTGCACGTGGTCCGAAAACTAGGAAAGCATGCACTGCACATAGGAAGGGAGATGAGGTTGACTGCTCAAATAGGTGAGTATGAAATTGATCAGGTAATCCTGGACTTGGGTTCAAACATGAATGTACTACCAAAGAAAATGTGGGAACGCATGGGCAGACCCGCATTGCAATGGTCCACTTTTTCAGTTACAGATGGTGAACCAATAAAAGATTTTGCCCATGGGAAGATTGCAAGGAGTGACAATTGACATTGAAGGCACGAGCGCGCAGGTGATTTTGAAGTGATAGAAATGTCGATGACAACAATCCCTATCCAGCGCTACTAGGAATAGACTGGGCCATCGATATGAATGGAGTCATAAATCTAAAGAAGCACAAAATGATCTTTGAGAAAAAGTCACTATGCGTAGTAGTACCACGGGATCCAGCCGAAGGAGCGCGATACACTAAACTGGTGCATGACGATGATAGTGATGACGATCTCGACTGTATTTACAAGATAACTGCATAAGGAGAGGATTGGATGAATCTAACGGCAGATGGAAGGATTTCGTGGGAGCGCAAAAGCTCCTGCACTTTAGATTCCGATGAAGAGATAGAGCGATCGCAGAATTAGCTGCATGAAGTAACAACACTGAACTGCAACATGATGATCAGGTCATTACGTTGCATAACAACAGAGGCAAGGGAGCTATCGATATATGATGGATTGCCAAAGGTGGATGAATTTTAGAACAAGTTTGAAAGTGCAGTACCAGAGCAACAACAGTTTGATGTGCTGAAGTGGGCACTGCATGCAACACTCGCACGATGGTGGGGTACACATCAAGGAAATTTTGAATACTGGCACAGATGCAGAAGGATGATGTGCCTATGTTTTGGAAAACCCCAGCTTCGAATGGAAGAAAATCACATGGGGCAGAACAACCTACACGCCCACCTTGTTATAGACATTTTTGTGCAATGCAACCCCAATCAAACATGTCCATAAACCAAGTGCTCCTAAGTCCCTAAAAGTGTTGTTTCATACCCTAAAGGACAAGGTTAGTTGATTACATCATCTCCCAGAAGTTCTCCACAGGAAACTGCTCAGAACTAGTCAAAACTGGACCATATAGGTTGCTTAGTGCTAAGGGTGCAATGCATCCCACCTACCCAGTGTAAAGGGTGTGATGCATACTGAAAAGCCCTTCTGTAGGGTGCGATGGGCGAGAGTGGACAAATGGTAGAGACAGTTTGCGAGGTGGATGATCATGGAATCTTCTAGAAACTTCTCCTGTGACACATGCCTCTTTGAATTCGCCCAAGGATGAGTAAGAGATCATCAATATCCAAGTGGAATCAAGAAATATCAGGGAGAGGACACTAATCAAAATCCCAGAAGCTGACTCACCCCCCTTGCAATCATCTATATATGGATCTCTCATCCCAGAGATCCAGAGGTTGGAATTTTGTATCTTGTAAGGAAGTGCTATTGGTTTCTTGTTGGAATATCATAGTGTTGGGTGATCTAAGCTTTTCATGAGGTGAAAGAAGGGCTTTCATGCTGGAGGATGATGCTGGGTCAGAACAATTGGTTGTAATCCTCTTTTCTATTCTTATTATTAATAAAGTTATTCAAGTTTTCCTCCACATTATTGTATGTTTGATGATATATGCATTTGTGTGGTCAATATATATATGGTCCTATATTGTTTATGATTGTAGATCTTTGTTCTTCGATAGTATTATGCTGCTTTGATTCCATAGGTGCTTCTTGAAGCTGTGTAGATGAAAGGGAAGCGGCAAGGATCTGTCGGAAGGGAGAGGAACCGAGCAAGGAACCAAGCGCAAGACTGAGGTTGGTGTCCTTCATTCCACTCTTGTCTACTTTTCATAAAGGAAAATGAAAGTAGTTTTAGTTTCTTTGTTTCTAAGATAGCTACCAGTCTTAGTGGGACTAGCAGCTCCGAGTGGAAACTAGATTTTCCGATAACAAAATGGCGACTCCACTGGGGAGCGAATAGATTGTTTGTTTGTCTATATTTGTTTGTTTTATAAACTTACAGATGGAGCCTGAAGTCAAGCCAGCTAGCCTTTGAATTGAATTTTCTATGCAAGTGCAAAGTAGATCAATGTTGCTTCAGTTTATCTCCAGGTTTTGTTTATAAACTGAACAATCGATTTGTAAACTTTCTAATTGCCCTAGTGGTGGCTCTAGTAACCTCATTAGATCAGCCCCTGTGATTTCTATTTACTGTACATCACTTGCCCGGCCTAAATCCCTGAACAGAGATGCAAACTATGACCCGAAACCCAGTTGAAGTCTCATCCCTGGACCATCGCACCTTTTACTCTTGGGAATCTGGATGCATCGCACTTCCCGTGTGCAGTAGGTGCGCTGCATCGCACTTTCCCTGTTTTGTAGGTGCACTGATCAGACAAGACCTCTTATGCCCTCAGATTTTAGTTTCTGTGTTCATTCTCTTCAGCTCTATTCAGGAGTTTTGCTGTCTGTGATCAGTATACCACTGTGGAAACCCCCTTCCTTTCCATCATTCTGCCTCCATTGTGCAAAGAACTGTGAATGTTTTTATGTATTTTCCGTTGTTATCAGTTCTCTTTCACAAAGTAGTAGGATAGTCGAACTGTCGTCTTTTGATTTGAAAGTGTTGCAAGTGTCATTTTTAGTCAAAGAAAAGAATTCTATTTTTCTTGATGGTCGATTATATAGTTACTCTTGTATTTGATTTGAATTAGTAGTTTTTCAAGTGTTGAAAGCAGTTTTCAATTCAAAATAGTAAAGTGTCGTCATTATCTTCCTTTCGTTTTTGAAGAGAAATTTGTTAGTACTGTCACTTTGAAAAGATAATTCAGATTTGTACTTAGCATTCTTCTTGTCATTCACACATTAAGAAAGCTGAAAACAAATAAATGCATGTGCATTTGCATTTAGACTGCTTGTTGGTTTGATTTAGGACAGTGCATCTAGTGTGTGCTCTCTGCTCTATGTTGAAAGAATATCATCTCTCTTTCTTTAGTAGCTAGGATTTTCATTACAAAAAGAAGATTAAACGATTGTTTATCATCTCAGATTGCATTTTAGGAATTGTAAATCTACATCACGCGGTGAACCTAAAAGGAAAATTTCTTAAGAAAGATCAACTGTAAAATAAATTTAATGAACCTAAAAAGACTTTGGAACCTAACGCACAACATCTAGAAGTCTAGGCTAGAGACGTATTCCGGTGTCGTAAAGCCTAGTAACTGTCGCTTTCACTGTTGGTTGGGTGATTCCTCCTCTTTGAGACGAGAAGTACTAGTATGGACTTGTGCTCCCACGTACCGTCGAGTATATATTGGGAGACCACAATAGGCTATATCCTTTATCCATAGGAAGCCGTGTTTGCCGCCCTATCGTTCGCAATGCATTGAACACAGAATTCGGGAAGATTGACTGCCGTACCGTAAAAATTATTCTGCAGTTTTGCGATTGGTTTGGTAATCCCTCTGTCTAGATTTCCAGAGTAGTCTCTTTCATTCCTTTTCAGACTCCTTAAAGGAAAGGTCCATCTGAGCACTTGTCACTTCAGGCTCATTAAAAATCGAAGGCGACTAGAGTCATCTTTTGTTTTTTCTCGACTCTTAAAAATTGAAAAAACAAGTTGTGTCAAAGCGTCTAAAATTTATTTTAATCAGAATAATATCACCATTCCCACGTTGGTCTTAGGTTGAGGAAAATGGAATCCACCAACCAAGGATTTCCCCTTGGGGGAAATCCTAGTCCTTTTTCCTCTTGGGGAGATGTTGGTGCACCTCATATGGCCACATTGTCACTTCTAGGATTGACGATTGGCTTGCCAATATGGCTCTTCTTGACCTTTGTCATTCAAAACACCATGATTCCTGAGCAGTCAAGTCAACAATTGGATGATACTAAAGTTACCCCCCAACCTTCTACATCATCCGATTCTCCCTCCCCTCCTTCCTCTTCAGTTGATAAAGTTGGTAAGGCCAAAAATCAAGTAACTAAGAAGGAGAAGAAAGGGAAGGAGAAGAAAGAGAAGAAGAAGAAGGAGCCAAAGGCGAAAAGGGGTAACCGGGCGTCGTCTAGTGAAAATACACACACTGCACCGTCCAAGCCTAAATCCCCATGTGTCATTTGCAAATGAGACCACTATCATCGAGATTGTCCTTGCATCCCTCGGATCTTAAGTGACTGGTCTCCTCGCTTGCACTACCCGGTGTCATCAACCTCTGAAGAACATGTTGAAAGTACACCATCAACTAGTGAAAATGAAGCATTTGGACAAAAAAGGAAATGTAAATTTCCTTGTAAATTGTGTGAAGGCGATCACGCCATCCATCGTTGTCCCTTCCTAGATGAAGCTAAAAGATTTTTAGATAACCGTCCGGCTTCGCCACTACGGCTTCCTCCTGGATACAAGAAACACTTGCCGAGTCCATCGCTAGTTGAAAATTTGACCGACACGCCATTGTGGTCGATCGAAGCATCTGTCATTGAAGATAAACCCGATGATTCCATACCAGACGAAAGTCAAAAGGTTGAGGCGGCAGTCAACCCGGTCTTGTCTTCGGAAGGTCTATCTTCAGATGACACAATCACCGAAGAGAATGAGAAGGACACCCTCCAAATTATTTTCGTAAACACAGACTCCGATGAACATGGGGGAAGTCTACCCATTCCTTTACCGCAGGAAGGAAGTTCGTCAGAGTCATATCTGACCATCTGTTCGGTCCCACCTCCAAGCAACCTAGTCGTTTCTTTCGATTGGAATCTACTAGGCAGATCCTAGGTACCAGCAAATGTACCATTCCGAATCATTGTACAAGCTTACAAAATGATCATGGTTGGTACCATCATAGATGAAGGGGCTTCTGTGAGTATCCTTTCCTCAATTTCTTGGGAAGCGCTTGGTTTGCCATCGCTTCTGCCTGAGATGAGAAATCTGACAAGCTTTGACAAAGGAACCAGTCGACCGTTAGGGATCCTTCCCAATGTGCCATAACGTTGAGAAAGAAAACTGTTTACATGAACATAATGGTAGTCTAAGGACCTCTAGATTATAATCTACTCCTTGGGCATGACTATATTGATTGCATGGGAGCCATTGTCTCCTCACTCTTTAGAGTAATGTGTTTTCCGCATGAAGGCCGAGTGGTCAAGCTCGTAGACCAGCTTTCGTTCCCCGGCTCACACATAGCAAATAGTCAAATGCCATCCCTAAATGGTCTTTTCATGCAAGGAATGTCTCATCAATCTATAGTCTGTCCACCTGAAGAGCGCGAGTGATTAGGGAGGACATGACTGAAACCCAGGGGGCATGCACCTTGGTCTGTTTCGGTAGGAAAACCTTGGGTATAGGGTAGGTTTCCACGGAGGATATATGACTAGTCTGACACACCCATCCATTTAGGAAAATGGGATTAGACCGGAATAAGATTCCCTCGTCAAAGTTATGTGAGTGGAGGCGACCGCGCCACTCACCTTTGTCTATTTTGGTAGACATCGCCAAGGAAGAATTTTGTCTACAACGCGCTTTTCGCTATACCTGGGGGCATGCAAACCTTTTTGCATGCAAGAGAAGAGCGACCATTTATTTCCATAGTTTGTAGTTTCTCAACCCTTTAAACTCGTAGGATTGGTCGTTCCTAACTCGCATAAAGAAAGGATCCGAGGCAAAGCCTTGAAAGGTGCAAGCTCCATAAAAAATGGCATCTTAGATGAGATATCCTTATTATATGACTGGAACGAGCAGTTTTTATGTGGAGTTCAAGCTTGTTAAAAATTAAACATAAGAAATGAGCAAGCGTTTCCCCAGAGTTTAAGCTCATTAAAAAATGAACCAATTTCCAGTAAATAACCATTGTGAATGCCTTATCATCAGCTTTTGAGCCCTGGTCGTGTTCTCATCATCACCTACACTCTATTTTAGCCGATCATTCACCTCCATTTGATTGTTTTCCCCTTTTGAGGAATAGCTGTGAAGAGTGATCCTATTAGCCATCCTTGTGACACTGCCATGATTGGAAAATTCCAAACCTTACCTGGAATCAGCTGCTACCTGAAATTATCACTCGTTCCTCAAAAGTGAGTCTCCTTTAAGCTCTTTTCACCTGACTCATAAAATATGAAAAGATTTCCGAGCGATTGGCCTCTCCAGCTCGTTAAAGCGACCGGAAGTGTTATCCCTCCTCTAGATTTTAATCTTTTTGGACCTGAGGGATTATTACACAAAAAGATCGAGCGCTTGTCTTGTTCGGCTCGTTAAAATTACCGAAAATTCATCCCTTTCGTATTATTTTATAATTTTTTAGACTTAAGGGATTATATGATGAAAAAGGATTATTGGAGTTTCCTTTACGTCCCTTTCAGACTCTCTAAAATTGAAAAGGACCAAGTTATCTTTGTCGTTAAACTCGTTAAAACCGAATAGCGACAAACTTGTCCATACAGACAAGAACGAGTTTCACTGTCGCTAGGCTCATTAAAATATAGCGACGGGTTTTCTCGAAGGGAAAATTATAGAACAAGCATATGTTATCCTCCTCAAGCTTGACAAAAATAAAGAGGTACTGGTCAGTAATGACTGGGGAAAAATTGCGAAGAAAACTTGAAGAAACTTTATTGGTAGCAAGTCGCTCTTGAACATGACACTTTCACTCCGCATCTGAGTTGGGTTGGGTTGTTCCGTTCACTGGTCATATCACCATTGGTCCATCACACCATCCATATTTGGGGTTAATGCTACCAATCCATGTCAGTGTCGCCGGTGTGTTCAAGAGAAGTCGATCAGAGAATTCACCTGTGTCTCATCCGCTGCAATACATTCACGCTCCATTCTTTCATGACCGCCACCCTGAACACTGTATCATCAGATCGTTTTCATCTCCAAAATCATTTACTCCGTTCCGTGTTGTAGATGTGGGATTCATTAAGGCCCTCCTACGGCAGGTCGCTTCTTGTCGACATCAGCTCATTATCCAAGAAATTGACTTAGGAACTGTTAGAGTCGGTCTTGTCAGTCCTCCGTCAGAGATCAAAACTCTTTCTGCATTTCATTTTTAGGTGTCTCGCTCCATTCACTCAGCTACATTCCACTAGGGGCATGCCATAACCTGACGGAAGGGCCTTATCATTCATTCCCCTCATGTCTTGCACCTGCTGGCTTAGGTCTTTTCACCAATGTGTATTAAAGTCCATGACAGTCAATGTTTGATATTTTAATGGACAGGAGTCATTTCAGTCATTAAGTCTAGGGATTGGTCATCTGGTCATCAAACAAGATCCAATATAGCTAGCAAGGTTAGTGGGATGCTCTTATAAAGTTTTGATTCAAAGATTTTCATCATCATGTTGATAGAATACGACTGTTCTTCAAAACTATGTTTTGAAGAAAAGTCAATGGTTTGTCATTTGTAAAAAATTTCAAAAGTTTCTCAGTGGATTTCTCCAAGCGTAGCCCTGGTCTCCTTAGCCAAATTCCATGTCAGCTACCCTTGCAAAAAATCGCCAAAAAATTTCATCATTTTAGTCAAAGAAATAAAAAAGAAGTGTGAAAAGCAGAATTGTATTAGTTGTGAAAAAGCGCCAAAGTTAAAACATTACAAAATGGGTTTTGGAAGAAGGAAAAATCAATTCCAACTCTTGCAACATATTTCTCCAAGTTATATAAATCATTTGGGTCAAGTTACATTCATAAATCTCATAGCAAAGTCGAGTTTGAAGGTTGGAGAGCAAACTGCTGTTTGGAAAGGCCGGACTGTGTTAAGAATTGGAGCGTGGCGCACAGGTGGAGTAGCGCGGTGCACATAGGGAGCGCAGTGCACTGGGCGCGACCGCACAGTGTTAAGCAACACGGGCATAACGCACATAGAGGGTGCGGCGCACAGGTGGAGGAGCGCGGCGCATATACACAGAAGCCCTGTTTTGCTCAAAACTTGTAACCAATTGCCTTCAATCCCTTGAAATTGCTAGGTGGGGTCAATCTCTCAGTGGTTCATCCATTTTTATGCTAGTATGATGATAGTAAATGGTGGCTTATGGTTGCACCAATACTCTTAAACCATCCCACTTAAAATCATCAAACAAAATGCTGTTAGGGTTGCAAAATCGTTGTGTTGGTGCCAAGGTTCTTCCCCCCATTTCATTTTTCCTTCTTGCCCTCATTCCCTTCTTCCCTATTCCACTTTTTCCATTTATCCCTATCCTAAAATGCTACTAAAATCCTATTCCCTATCCCCTCCGCACATTTGTCAAAGGTAAAACCCAAACCCTAGCCCATATAAATTTCCCTAACACCTCAAACCCTACCCTATATAAAATCTCCTAAACTCCCTACTCCCTAAATAAAATTCCTCTTCATAGTCCCTAATCCCTTCATATTATTCCCCTTCCTAACAGTCCCTTGTTGCATTTTCCCCTTGGTGGCAGATTTCAACACATCAAAAAGAGCAGTTCAAACAAAGTTCATACACAACAGTCATCTTGCCTTCAGGGTATTTTGTATAGCAGTCATGGCATCTGAGCATTCATCGGACTATGAGGTAGAAACCCAAACTGACTCTCCCTTGGAAGAACAGGCACCCTAGAGGCCTCATAAAAGTGGCAGACATGTTAGAGAGGAACCGAGCACCCTTACAGAATTGCAGGCCTGCGCTCTTGTTATGTCATGTTTTCAGCATCAGTCCTGCTATGAGTTTTGTCAAAAGGTGGCAAGTGTACAATTTCATCATGAGTTGGCTCATATTTTTGTACTGGACTTGCACGAAGATCAAGCTGTCTTGGCTGGTGTCACCTTCACACTTACACCAGAATTCGTCTCATTGGCAACCGGAATACCGAACATTGGTGAACCATGGCACAAGAAAAATAGGATTGACCGGCAGCATTATGAGCCATACATCAAAACCAGTTTCTTAAGGCATCTCAAGAGAGTTTTCCCATTCCAGTATCTGAAAGACGAATATGCTCCACTAATGAGATTGATTATGAAATATTTCAGCTGTGAGGGGCGATTCTCTCGTCTTTATGCTTATCACATCAGGTTGCTCATGAATTTCACCAGGGTATGGATGATGAACATTCCGTATTTCATTTGCCGGAACATAGAGAGGATGACTACCTTTATACAGTGCAAAACACCTCAACAACAACTTAACAGTGTCTATCATTTTGCCCTTATTAAGATTTTGGTGGTTCATCAGCTTGGATTGCAGGGCATCACTTGGGATGATTTCATCTCGCGTGATTTCTTCAGAGCTTCACGGAGAGTGATAGAGGTTAAGCATGAGGGTGAACCTTCTCATTGGTATGAGTACCATGAGACTGCTAGTGTGCCGGTTTTCATCACATATCAGAAAGGCACCAGACGTTTGTTTGCAGCGGAAAAGCGAGTGTTATCTCCACCCGGGGTGGAAGGGGCCTCGATTCCTCCATCAACATCACAAGAATAGGACAAAGGCAAGGAGCCAATGTAGGATGAGGGGCCTTCAGGTGAACGAGAGACCGAATTCGTTCTCCTTCATGATGATGATACAGATACAGAACCGACGAGTGCACAGCTTAAAGAGATCATCCAGGAGCAACAAGCGGAGATTCAAGCCTTGTCCCTTGATTTGGAAAGAGCCAAATGGAACATGAAATATCTGGAGTAGAGGAACAAATATCTTGAGGATCAGCAAGCGATCATGGAGCTACAAAACATTCACGAGAATCGCCAAGCCACACAAAGGAAAAGAGTTGAGCTCACGTCATTGGAGCAAGAGATTAATGAGGATCGGGAGGCCAATCTCGAGAGAGTTAACATGCACTTAGAGAGGCTTCTGGACAAGGCTGACAAGGACCATGCATTTCTGAGACACATGGCTTTCCAATACATGGCGCGAAACAAAGTGTGCAAGGCCCGAATCAGGAATTTGAAGGCGAAATTGAGGAAGTCAATCAAGAAGCAAAAGAGGCAAAGGGAGCTTGATCGACTTCAAATATTGGCCGAGGCCTCTTTAGCCCAGCATAAAACTTGATAAGGAAGCTCCAGCCCAAATTTCAAGAAATTTGGGGCATTTTTGGTGTTTTTGGAAAATTTGTGCAAAAAACAGGGTTTTTCTCCCTGTGTGCTGCGCCACCTGGCGCGCGCTTACAATAGGGAGCTTGAAATGAAAAAAGGTTTTCATTTTTGGACTTTCCATGGAAAATCATGACTGTTGGTGCATGGCCAAGAAGTTTGGGCCAGTTTTGAGTCCTCAGGAGGTCAAAATCACCCAAAAAATGACCTCTCTGCCCCTATTTTGACACACAGGAAGCAGTCTTGGGAGATTGCAGCTTTTGAGGGGCAAATGGGCACCAAATTCAGAAATTCCACTTGGGTTGGAGAGTAGACACGCAGGGATTTCTAACAAGCACACTTGGGCTCAATTTGGACTTCAGAAAGGGCCTCAAAACCAGCTCCAAAGTAACACGATGCATACAGTTTTTGGCACAGCGTAGAGACACCTAAAGGCCAAAATTGCGCCCGCTTTGCGAAATTTCGATTCGCAATTTTCTCCAAGTGGGCCCGCTCATTTGTAATAAGTTTTTCCCGGGATAAAAGGAAAAGTTTAAAAATCATTTTTGGCTTCTATCCAAGTGGCCAAATGAAGGCAAACAACCACCCACAAAATCTATGCTCATATTTTCTTTTTTCTAATTGGTCTTCATAGAAAATTAAATGTAACTGCTGATTGTTGGCTCTTCATTGCCTGGGTTGATCAACCTTCCCATGGAAAAGCTTATAGATTGTAATGAGAGTCATTTTGTAAAGGGTTGGAATTTATGGGAAACTGTGGGAGAGAAACCCAGTCACTCACTGTACATTTTGATAGAGAATTAGTGAAAGATTGCAGATCTGGTTCATGAGATTCCTGTGGCGTGAGTTTAGCAAATGTATGTTCTTTATGTTTCATATGTATTTCGTTATGTTTCATATTTTCATTCATATTCATTTCTAGTGAAAGATTTTTGAGTAAAAAAGGTAGATTCAGTGTACTGCTCTGCCTTGGGATAGTTTTCACATTCTATGTTTTCTTCTGTTGAAAACGATTCATGTTTTTATGCCATTTTCACACTCTTAAACAATCTCTCCACTTCCTATTATTTCGAATTTAATTGCTAGACTTTCTGCCTGTCTTGCCTCACGAAATAATTTGCGTCTTTGAGTTAAATTCTCTGCTCATGCTGTTCCTTGGCCCCACACATCCCAGAAAACTCAGTCATTTGTCAAAATACCTCTATCACATCCATTTACCTAGCCTAAAATCAATATTCATTTTTGAGTCATCTCAGACCCTATTGTTTATTTTCTTGAGTGTGACCCGGAGAGAGACCTCTCATGTTCTAGTAGGGCTAGCTACCAGACCGAGCGTGGTTTGTGGTTACCCTGAATGTTGCCTTCCTTCAGCCTAAGGCAAATTTAGGTGCTAACATAGTGGCGACTCTGCTGGGGATGAAAATGGTTTGCTTGAAGATTGTCTTGCCCCTGTACATCTATCAAGTTTAGATCTGATGGTTGATGGTGGACAACGATCAGACATAAGAAGGCTGAAATCATTCACCTAGTGAATCCATTCACTGAAGAATCCAACAATCGATGCTTCATGGTGACTCCACTACAGAGAGATCAGTAGCTTTGAGATTTTCAAAATGGAGCGGGTTGCAAGAAGATACGCTCCCATGAGCCGAGATCACATCCCAGGTTTTCCGAATAAAATGCCCAAGATGGATTGGCTTCAGAATTTGCCTATGTTCAGAAATGTGGAAGGTAATGATGTTGCTCTTCATTTGGTGAAATTTCACATTGATGTGCAGAAACTAAAGATCAATTTTCCTGAAGACTGTTTGATGAAAATGTTTATGGCTACTCTGGAAGACGAAGCCCGATCTTGGTATGAAAGTTTACCACCTGCTTCTATTCATTGTTTAAAATATTTTCATACAATATTCTTTGAAAGGTATAAAGAATCATATCCATCCTTGGCTTTAGTTCAGGGCTGTTGTAGCCATGTTCATAGTTTTATTGAATATCTTGAGAATTTTTATGGGCATGATGACTTAATGGACGGAGAAATCATGGAAGCATTGTATGAAAAACCACTTCAATAGCATAAAGACGATCATGAAAATTTGTAGCAGAATCAAGATTTTAGTACGATGGAAGATGAAGGAATTTTGCATCTTAATAGTCAACAGGAATTACTTGAAATGGATAAGCAATATGAGGAAAATTTGTATACTCCTTCACTTGAAATTAATGAAGACAATCAATGTTTGAGCAGAAGAAAACAAAAAATATTATCTCCTCTGTCTGAATGTGAGATAGATCAACTCTTTAATGGTCATGTTCCAGCTCAAGTTAACGCAGATATGCAGTGTGCACATGGTCAAGAAGGTGATGGTGGAACTTCTTCCTCTTCTGAAAAGGATGACAGTCCTGTAAGCAGCTTTATAGATTAGCAGGTTGAAGATTTCCATATGGCTGAAAGTGATGAAAGAAAAAGTTTCGTTTCAGATATGTCCATAGAAGAATACAGCATGCAAAGAAGTCAAGTTTCAAATTCAGAATGCGATAATGTTAAGACAGCCATTTCATATGTAGATTCAGATTGTGATGACCAAGAAAACCTTGTAATAAGTCCCATGAAAGAGAACTCTGCTGCTGAAATCATTTGGGATGAAGAAGACAGAGTTTTGGATCCAAATGTTCTCATGTCATCAGAACACAGTCTTCATGAAGAGGTAATCCAGTCAGCTCATGAACAGCAAGATGAGATCTTTGCTCAAGCAAGTGAAAAAGTTTCTCTGAATGAATTTTTGGTAGATGATATAAATGATAATGTTGGGTTTCAAGAATCATTTGAAGTTTCTTTTCTCATGATTGATGAATGCAAAGACAATCTGGCTGTCCTATCATATGAAGATGATCTACAATCTATTCAGACTTCAGCAAACCAGACCATTCGGGATTCCATTTCAGATTTTTCTTCCTATGTTTCATGTTTTGAAATGTTCTTTGAAGAGGAAATTTGCTCATCTACTTGTTCAGAAGTTTTTGAAGACCAGGAACATACTTTTACTGAAGTACATTATGAAGAAAGATCATAAGCAAGAGAGAAAGATACCTTGTTTTTCCAGCAGGAGGTCAATCTTCATGTTTTTCAGGATCCAATGGCAAATCTGTTGCAGTCACCAGTGAAGGCGATTATTGCAGTATTCAGTGATGAAGGAGATCATGGTCAACTGTGTTTTTGGATGCCCAGTTACCAGTATCAATTGTTGACCACAAGATCTGATCGGAAGAATTAGTCAAGAAGCCATCTTCTTGATTGGTTACAATGGCAGTTTGATATAGTTTGATGATATATAGTCTTGTAAGAAATGCAGGTGGTCATGTACTACCACCAAGCTTTAAGTTTTAAGTTCAGTTCTTAGTATTTTGAGTTAGTTTGTTAGAGTCAAGTTTTTTCAGTCATGTTAGTTTGCATTGAGTCAGTTTGAGTCAAGTTTCAGTCAATAAATTGAGTCATGTTGGTTTGTCGGAATAATGGACTCCATAGCCCAATGGACGAAGGCACTGTCTGCTCACCCAAAGATCTGCAGTTCTTGGCACCTCCAAGGAGCTACCATCCCCCATTGGAGCCAATGTTAGAGTCGGTCTTATCAGTCCTTCTTCGGATATCAAAAATCTTTCTGCATTTCATTTTTAGGTGTCTCACTCCATTCACTCAGCTGCATTCCACTAGGGGCATGCCATAACCTAACGGAAGGGCCTTATCATTCATTCCCCTCATGTCTTGCACTTGCTGGCTTAGGTCTTTTCACCAATGTGTATTAAAGTCCATGATAGTCAATGTTTGATCTTTTAATGGATAGGAGTCATTTCGGTCATTAAGTCTAGGGATTGGTCATTTGGTCTTCAAACAAGGTCCAATATAGCCAACAAGGCTAGTGGGAGGCTCTTATAAAGTTTTGATTCAAAGATTTTCATCGTCATGTTGATAGAATACGATTGTTCTTCAAAACTCTGTTTTGAAGAAAAGTCAATAGTTTTCATTTGTAAAAATTTTCAAAAGTTTCTGAGTGGATTTCTCCAAGCATAGCCCTGGTCTCCTTAGCCAAATTCCATGTCGGCTACCCCTGCAAAAAATTGCCAAAAAATTTCATCATTTTAGTCAAAGAAATAAAAAAGAAGTGTGAAAAGCAGAATTGTATTAGTTGTGAAAAAGTGACAAAGTGAAAACATTACAAAATGGGTTTTGGAAGAAGGAAAAATCAAATCCAACTCTTGAAACATATTTCTCCAAGTTATATAAATCATTTGGGTCAAGTTACATCCATAAATCTCATAGCAAAGTCGAGTTTGAAGGTTGGAGAGCAAATTTCTGTTTGGAAAGGCCGGACTATGTTAAGAATTGGAGTGCGGCGCACAGGTGGAGTAGCGTGACGCACATAGGGAGCACAGCGCACTGGGCGTGACCGCACAATGTTAAACAACATGGGTGCGACACACATAGAGGGCGCGGCGCACAAGTGGAGGAGCGCGACGCATATACATAGAACCCTAATTTTTCTCAAAACTTGCAACCAATCGCCTTCAATCCCTTGAAATTTCCAGGTGGGGTCAATCTCTCAGTGTTTCATCCTTTTTTATGTTAGTATGATGATAGTAAATGGCGGCTTATGGTTGCACCAATACTCTTAAACCCTACCACTTAAATTCATCAAAGCAAATGCTGTTAGGGTTGTAAAATCGTTGTGTTGGTGCCAAGGTTCTTCCCCCCATTTCATTTTTCCTTCTTGCGCTCATTCACTTCTTCCCTATTCCACTTTTTCCATTTATCCCTATCCTAAAATGCTACTAAAATTCTATTCCCTATCCCCTCCGCACATTTGTCAAAGGTAAAACCCAAACCCTAGCCCATATAAATTTCCCTAACACCCCAAACCCTGCCCTATATAAAATCTCCTAAACTCCCTACTCCCTAAATAAAATTCCTCCTCATAGTCCCTAATCCCTTCATATTATTCCCCTTCCTAATAGTCCCTTGTTGAATTTTCCGCTTGGTGGCAGATTCAACACATCAAAAAGAGTAGTTCAAACACAATGATACACAACAGTCATCTTGTCTTCAGGGTATTTTGTATAGTAGTCATGGCATCTGAGCATTCATCGGACTATGAGGTAGAAACCCAAAGTGACTCTCCCTTGGAAGAACGGGCACCCCGGAGGCCTCATAAAAGTGGCAGTCATGTTAGAGAGGAACCGACCTGTTAGGCCCCTATACTACTAGTGTAACCCCTTATTGTTATTAGTACAACCCACTTATTATATTGATGTACCCATGTAGTGCCCATATTGTTACTATTGTGCCCCATAGAAGCCCACTATTGTTATTATTGTGCCCATACATTATTATTGTTATGTCGGCTCTGATTATGTTATGACCCCTTAGACTACTATATATAGAAAGGAGGTCTTTTCTTTTGTATCATCCAAGAATTTTTCATTTATGTAATGTAAAGGAGGTTTCCCCCTCAAAGAGGCTAAATTCTAAGGTGTTGATCTATCTTTTCTATCTTTTCTTGAGCTGGTTTCATAACATTTGGTATCAGAGCTTTGGATTCTAGGGTTTCACTGCTCCAAATAGGTCATCGTGGAATTTTCGCTATAACTTTTTTTCTGCAACTTTTCAGAAGTTGCAAAAAAACCCATTTGAGAAGAAATTGCGCTGAACCTCAGGTCCGAATTTCAGAGCTTTTCGCGCTATATTTGCGGAGATATGATCTGAGGAAGTTGGCCTTTTTGCAGAGTCCTGAATTACATTCCAAACAGGTGACTTGGGGAAAATCGTCATAATTTTCTCTTTGGGGATTGGATTGAAATTTCGTAAGAAGGTATAGAAAGAGGACGGACTGTAGTTTCTTGTATGCATTTTTCAGATCCAAAAGTCGAAACAGTGACATGTGGAACTTCATACAAGTTCGCTCTTCTGGAAAGGTCTATAATCAAGGCATCTTAGGAGATTGTGCATAACTCTTTCTTGGAGAATCCAATTTGGATCAGACTAGTGGCATTGGAAATAGGACATAGAGGGATACTACAGGTTGCAATTTCAGAACTTAAAGATCTGAAAGTACAAAGTTACAGTCGTTTCAAGTTCGAGGTCCTAAAATCAATAAAAAGCAAGATGAGGAAGTTTGATGGCAAGGATCCGGTAAATTGGATACTTCAGATGGAGCAATATTTTGATCTACATGGTGTACCACTGTTACAAAAGGTATGTATTGCATCTTCATATTTAAAACTAGATCAATTTTATGGTATGAAGGGCTTTGTTCTCGTAAAAGACTTGTTACGTGGTCAATTTTCACGGAGGAAATGATAGCACATTATGAGGATACAAAGAGCAACACCTTCTTTAGAGCAACACCACAACAATTGGAAAGAGTAAAAGGGCTTTGTGACATAGTGGAAAGCAAAATTATGGAAACCAAGAAGCATACCCCTCACAACTATAAAGATGGAAGTGTTGTTTCTCCTAGCCTTCCACAGCCTACAAGGGTTACACCACAACAATTGGAAGAAAAAAGAGAAAAAGGGCTTTGTTACAATTGTGATAGCAAATGCACTAAAGGTCATAAGTGTGTTGAGAAGAAATTAATTTACATAGAATATGAAGAGGAGGAAGAAAAGGATCAAGAAACATCAAAAGAAGAAGATATACGCTAGGACCCCACCCCAAAGAAAGAAGAAATGAATCAGACCATATCTTGTAAAGCATTGGCAAGAATTACCACTCCTCAAACACTCAAGATAGAAGGACATATCAAGAAGAAAAATGTGCAAGAAGTGAAAGATCACATCGAGAAAGAAGAAATGAATCCAACCATATCTTGTAATTCATTGGTCGAAATTACCACTCCTCAAACTATCAAGATAGAAGGACATATCAAGAAGAAAAATGTTCAAGAAATGAACGATCACATCAAGCATCAAGAAATGAATCCGACCATATCTTGTAAAGGATTGGAAGAAATTACCACTCCTCAAACTCTAGAGATAGAAGGACATATCAAGAAGAAAAAGGTTCAAGCAGTGAAAAATCACATCGAGCATCAACAACAAGTTCTCCAACTTTTAAAGGATAATGCCACTTCAATGCAAAATCAAATGAAACAACAAGCAGATCAACATCGTAGTGAAAAATGTTTTTATGTAGGTGATTGGTTATTTTTACTGCTACATATCAAGCAATCTATTTATGATAAGGAAATGTTGGCAATACTACATGCACTTAAAAAATGGTGACCCTACTGAATGGGAAGACTCTTCAAGGATGAGGACGTGGAAGCATTGTTTTGCGCTATTTCTATTATCCAACTAGATTGGATAAACGAAGCAAGGGATGAATGGAGAAGGACGAAGAAGTATGGCCACTTATTCAAAAGTTGCAAAAGATCCCAATTCAAACAATATTTCCAGAAATTGAAGAGGAAGGAAAAATCATATTTGAACCTCGAGCAGTCACAGAAACAAGAACCCAACAGCTACGAAATCAATTAATTTCATAGTATATCATCAAGTGGAAGAACTTACCCGCTGAACATTCCACATGGGAGGACAAGAATTTTATACAGAAGCATCAAGAACTACTCAAGCGTTGAGGACAACGCTTTTTTACGGAGAGGGGCATGTTAGGCCCCTATACTACTAGTGTAACCCCTTATTGTTATTAGTACAACCCACTTATTATATTGATGTACCCATGTAGTGCCCATATTGTTACTATTGTGCCCCATAGAAGCCCACTATTGTTATTATTGTGCCCTTACATTATTATTGTTATGTCGGCTCTGATTATGTTATGACCCCTTAGACTCCTATATATAGAAAGGGGGTCTTTTCATTTGTATCATCCAAGAATTGTTCATTTATGTAATGTAAAGGAGGTTTCCCCCTCGAAGAGGCTGAATTCTAAGGCATTGATCTATCTTTTCTATCTTTTCTTGAGATGGTTTCATAACACGACCACTCTTACAGAATTGCAGGCCTGCCCTCTTGCTATGTCATGTTTTCAGCATCAGTCCTGCTATGAGTTTTGTCAAAAGGTGGCAAGTGTACAATTTCATCATGAGTTGGCTCATCTTTTTGTGTTGCACTTGCATGGAGATCAAGATATCTTGGCTGGTGTCACCTTCACACTTACACCAGAATCCGTCTCATTGGCAACCGGAATACCGAACATTGGTGAACCATGGCACAAGAAAAAGAAGATTGACCGGCAGCATTATGAGCCATACATCAAAACCAGTTTCTTAAGGCATCTCAAGAGAGTGTTCCCATTCCGGTATCTGAAAGATGAATATGCTCCACTAATGAGATTGATTATGAAATATTTGAGCTGTGAGGGGCAATTCTCTCGTCTTTATGCTTATCACATCAGGTTTCTCATGCATTTCACCAGGGTACGGATGATGAACATTCCATATTTCATTTTCCATAACATAGAGAGGATGAATACCTTTATACAGCGCAAAACACCTCAGTAGCAACTTAACAGTGTCTATCATTTTTCCCTTATTAAGATTTTGGTGGTTCATCAGCTTGGATTGCAGGGCATCACTTGGGATGATTTCATCTCGTGTGATTTCTTTAGAGCTTCACGGAGAGTGACAGAGGTTAAGCATGAGGGCGAACCTTCTAATTGGTATGAGCACCATGAGACTACTAGTGTGCCGGTTTTCATCACATATCAGAAAGGCACCAAATGTTTGTTTGTAGCAGAAAAGCGAGTGTTATCTCCACCTGGGGTGGAAGGGGCCTCGCTTCCTCCATCAGCATCATAGGAATAGGACAAAGGCAAGGAGCCAATGCAGGATGAGGGGCCTTCAAGTGAGCCATCAGGTGAATGAGAGACCGAATTCGTTCTCCTTCATGATGATGACACAGATACAGAATCGACGAGTGCACAACTTAAAGAGATCATCCAGGAGCAACAAGAAGAGATTCAAGCCTTGTCCCTTGATTTGGAAAGAGCCAAATGGAACATGAAATATCTGGAGCAGAGGAATAAATAGCTTGAGGATCAGAAAGTGATCATGGAGCTACAAAACATTCGCGAGAATCGCTAAGCCACGCAAAGGAGAAGAGTTGAGCTCACGTCATTGGAGCAAGAGATTAATGAGGATCGGGAGGCCAATCTCAAGAGATTTAACATGCACTTAGAGAGGCTACTGGACAAGGTTGACAAGGACCATGCATTTATGAGAGACATGGCTTTCCACTACATGGTGCGAAACAAAGTGTGCAAGGCCCAAATCAGGAATTTGAAGGCGAAATTGAGGAAGGCAATCAAGAAGCAAAAGAGGCAAAGGGAGCTCGATCGACTTCAGATATTGGTCAAGGCCTCTGTAGCCCAGAATAAAACTTGATAAGGAAGCTCCAGCCCAAATTTCAAGAAATTTGGGGCATTTTTGGTGTTTTTGGAAATTTTTGTGCAAAAAACAGGGTTTTTTTCTCCCTGTGCGCCGCGCCACCTGGCGCGCGCTTACAATACGAAGCTCGAAATGACAAAAGGTTTTCATTTTTGGATTTTTCATGGAAAATAATGACTATTGGTGCATGGCCAAGAATTTTGGGCCAGTTTTGAGTCCTCAGGAGGTCAAAAACACCCAAAAAATGACCTCTCTGCCCCTATTTTGACGCACAGGAAGTAGTCTTGGGAGATTGCAGTTTTGGAGGGGCAAATGGGCACCAAATTCAGAAATTCCACTTGGGTTGGAGAGTAGACACGTAGGGATTTCTGAAAAGCACACTTGGGCTCAATTTGGACTTCAGAAAGGGCCTCAAAACCAACTCTAAAGTAGCGTGACGCATACCGTTTTTGGTGCAGCGCACAGACACCCAAAGGCCAAAATCGCGCCCGCTTTGCGAAATTTCGATTCGCAATTTTCTCCAAGTGGGCCCACTCATTTGTAATAAGTTTTTCCTAGCATCAAAGGAAAAGTTTAAAAAGAATTTTTGACTTCTATCCAAGTGGTCAAATGAAGGCGAACAACCACCCACAAAATCTATGCTCATATTTGCTTTTTTCTAATTGGTCTTCATAGAAAATTAAATGTAGCTGCTGATGGTTGGCTCTTCATTTCTTGGGTTGATCAACCTTCCCATGGAAAAGATTATAGATTGTATTGAGAGTCATTTTGTAAAGGGTTGGAATTTCTGGGAAACCGTGGGAGAGAAACCTAGTCACTCACTGTACATTTTGACAGAGAATTAATGAAAGATTGAAACTCTGGTTCATGAGATTCCTGTGGCATGAGTTTAGCAAATGTATCTTATTTATGTTTCATATGTATTTCGTTATGTTTTGTATTTTCATTCATATTCATTTCCAGTGAAAGCTTTCTGAGTAAAAAAGGTAGAATTCAGTGTACTGCTCTGCCTTGGGACAATTTTCACATTCTATGTTTTCTTCTGTTGAAAAGGATTCATGTTTTTATGCCCTTTTCACACTCTTAAACAATCTCTCCACTTCCTATTATTTCGAATTTAATTGCTAGACTTTCTGCCTGTCTTGCCTCACGAAATAATCTGCGTCTTTGAGTTAAATTCTCTGCTCATGTTGTTCCTTGGCCCCACACATCCCAGAAAACTCAGTCATTTGTCAAAATACCTCTATCACATCCATTTACCTAGCCTAAAATCAATATTCATTTTTGAGTCATCTCAGACCCTATTGTTTATTTTCCTGAGTGTGACACGGAGAGAGCCCTCTCTTGTTCTGGTAGGGCTAGCTACCAGATCGAGCGTGGTTTGTGGTTACCCTGAATGTTGCCTTCCTTCAGCCTAAGGAAAATTTAGGTGCTAACAGGAACAACCCTTTCAGTACTTTGAAGCTTGCATGCCTCAATGGCAAGTTTCTCACTTTCGGCGATAGGTTTATATCAATGGCCTTCGACCGAAATATTTTGCGTGGTTTTCGACGCCAAGTCCCTTATTCACACCACACGAATTGTATTGTAGTACCTTGAGGGTCATCATCATTATCGGTGATTCCTCTCGCGCCTGTTAACAACTTACATCATTGGCTGGTAATCAGGTGATGTCTTTCCATGTTCGACTAGAGAATATCTTTCACATAGATCGACTTGTACTTCGAGTGAAGATTGAACGAGTCTGAAGACCCCAGATCTAGTTTCATCCATCCGGGTTGCAATATATTCAGGAAAATAAAGGCATCAAATGTACATTGTTGCTGCACAAATGATCATCCGAATCAAAGGATGATGACTCTATCAGAATCATCAGTCTCCCGCACAGATGGTTGTCTGTCTTATGTACATGAAAATGAATCTATAAAGCTGAGCATGGGAATGCCCGCCTCAGCTAGATCATGAAAAATATTATGAAGATAATGTATTGTATTGTATCTTATTACAGGTCGCCTTCCAGCTTGAAAAAACTTTGGATCCTCATGATAAAGCATTTCACTCGACATCAAAAGATTAACGACCTCATGCTTTAGGGGGCAACTGTTATAGACATTTTTGGGAACTGCAACCCCAATCAAACATGTCCATAAACCAAGGGCTCCTAAGTCCCTAAAAGTGTTTCATACCCTAAAGGAACAAGGTCAGCTGATTACATCATCTCCCAGAAGTTCTCCATAGGAAACTGCTCAGAACTGGTCAGAACTGGACCATACAGGTTGCTCAGTGCTAAGGGTGCGATGCATACCACCTACCCAGTGTAAAGGGTGCGATGCATACTAAAAATCCCTTATGTAGGGTGTGATGGGTGAGAGTGGACAAATGGCAGAGACAATTTGCGAGGTGGATGATCATGGAATCTTCCAGAAACTTCTCCTGTGACACTTGCCTCTCTGAATTCGCCCAGGGATGAATAAGAGATCATCAATCTCCAAGTGGAATCAAGAACTATCAGAGAGAGGACACTAATCAAAATCCCAGAAGCTGACTCACCCCCTTTGCAATCATCTATATATGGATCCCTCATCCCAGAGATCCAGAGGCTGGAATTTTGTATCTTGTAAGGAAGTGCTGTTGGTTTGTTGTTGGAATATCATAGTGTTGGGTGATCTAAGCTTTTCATGAGGTGAAAGAAGGGATTTCATGCTGGAGGATGATGCTGGGTCAGAAAATTGGTTTTAATCCTCTCTGCTATTCTTATTATTAATAAAGCTATTCAAGTTTTCCTCCACATTCTTGTATGTTTGATGATATATGCATTTGTGTGGTCAATATATATCTGGTCCTATATTTTTTATGATTGTAGATCTTTGTTCTTCGATAGTATTATGTTGCTTTGATTCCACAGGTGCTTCTTGAAGCTGTGTAGACGAAAGGGAAGCGGCAAGGATCTGTCAGAAGGGAGAGGAACTGAGCAAGGAACCAAGCGCAAGACTGAGGTTGGTGTCCTTCATTCCACTCTTATCTACTTTTCATAAAGGAAAACGAAAGTAGTTTTAGTTTGTTTGTTTCTAAGATAGCTACCAGTCTTAGTGGGACTAGTAGCTTCGAGTGGACACTAGATTTCCCGATAACACACCTTTTTCGATGGGTATAGACATATGCTGTACAGTCCGCACAAGTGCACACCAACCTCAGCCTAGAGAATCAGAATAAACCACAGCAGCAGGAAAGGCGATGCATGTTACCAATTCTCCACGATGAAGCATTCCATAGGGTGTGTGGAGTACTGACAAGGTTTACCTTACGAAACAAACTAATTGGGAGTTGTGCGTACAAATAGTTTGATGGGCTTATAGGACCATGTGCAAAAACCTGAGTGTGGAGATGATTCCAAAGGTACAAACCAGAGTAGAAACTGCGATTTCTGAAGGGAATAACAAGAAGAATCCACATGTACTAGCTCCTGCAGTTACGGTAGCGCGCGAAGACCAGGATGAAAGAATCACACAGCTGTGCGAGGATGACCATATAAGGATTCAGGAAGCCATTCAATGAGGGAACCTTAGACTTCGCGAACTCGAAGAAGATTGGGTATGATTAAGGAAGAAAAGCATGTTGATGGATGTTGAGATCAAAAGACTGGAAAATGGGGTCATGCAAGCATGTCTCCTCGATAAACCAAGGATGAAAAGGAAAGATACAGATGGTCATACCACTGCATTGAAAGAGTGTCACCGAGAATTTATGATTCTATTACCATGGCTGAGACCGCACCTTACCAAATGCAGTAACAAGGGAAGCACACCACATAAGATAAAGTGTGCTGCACCGACTATCGTGAGGGTAATTGAGGAGTGTCCATGGACTAGACTGGAAGGCAAATTGGAGTCTCACACAGATGGTGTGACCACCTAACTAGCTGTAGGGAGCACAGTCTTAGTGCTCCAGACATTTGAAAGAGAGCACGAGACTCTAAATGAGTATGTTTGGGAACTACGCGGTGAGGGAGGTGCACGCAGAATCAACATGGTACAAGGTTCACGCCTCCACACGGGGGGCTGCACTACCACGTGGGTTAACTGGGAAGTAACCATTGACATCACTGTTCATGACGAGATGTCCAATTTAAGGCAAAATGGAGTGGGTGACAGGCAATTAAGACATGAATTAAGGGCTAGATTTGGGACGATATGTCACCAAAAATGCCTTAATGACTCAGAAGTGGGGGGGAACGGTCGAATTCAAATTCAAAAGACGCTATAAAACTCCAAGGACTAACTACGAGACAACACTTGGTTGTTTGGGATTTGAGCAGTTGCAGAGTATTGAGCACCAAGCAATCTTACCATCTTTGAGTACGCGACAGAACCTATCCCATGCAAACACTATGACTGCCACCAAGCCAGGTGTGAAATTTACTAAAGATGCCACTGAGGAGCCTGGAGATGCGGCGGTTGTGCCAGAAGTTCCAAAATCACTGCGGATGCTGCAACAAAAGAAAGATAAATAGACTATGGGACCAGTCCCGGTGTCCCCAAGAAACCTGCGGTTCGACAAGATATCAATGGAAGAAAAAGGCAAGGCCGTCGCCATTGAATCATACGTGGAGGAGGAGGATTTACAGGCTCTAATTGATTAAATAGAGGCACAAGACAATGTGGAGGAGGAAGTTCCACCAGTGCCTTTTGTAGTGAAGTTACCCACATACGTCCCTCTATGGAAAGGGAAAGTTAGGGTGCCCAAAGACCTGGAGGCCACAAAGAGTGTGCTCTGGACCCTGCTCCTCCCCAACGACATTACTTTTGAAGGTTTGATCTTGGGCCGAGTGCCTACCTTGAAATTCAAAGATTAGGACCTTGCGAATAGCGACAAGTTCTCACACCTAGCAACAAAGAGCTTGATGAAGCAAAACTCGGAGGGGAAATTAACCACACTGGAGCCGTGAAAATGGTTGTGTGGTGTGGAGAAGGCCGGGTTACTTCATCTACGATGGATACCCCACTTTCACTGTGCGCCCATCACCATTTTCATCATCAGGTAGTTGCCATGCTTGGTGCATGATGGGTATGTATGGCTGGAGGAGCCTATTCCCATCATGATGGAGCTTATTCACCAGATTTATCGACTTCCCTGTAAGGGAAAGGACCCTGCAATGATGGTGGGAAAAAGCAGCGATTTGTCTCTTGCAGGAGCCATTAAAACTAAATACAAGTTGGAAAAGAAGAAGAGAGGCTATGCAATTACGAGTGTCAAGGACAAAGGCATCCACATAGCCACCCAGCTCTTGGCTGGAAAATTAATGTGGAAGTGTTGCGTCGACAAAGTACCAGTGCCTATGGTTGTGCTGGCCGAACAGTGCGCGGAGGGGGTCCTGTTCAACTGGGAAAAGTTCCTTTGTGAGGAATTTTTGACAAATTGCAAGGAGGCCCAAGAGCAAGGTAAGGCCTTCCACTATGCGTGGTTGCAATTATCTATCTTGTTGATAGTCGGTGAACTACTGGAAGATAGCCAGTTCCAGGATATCGACCAGGACATGCTTGAGGCCTCGAAGTATGCTTCGCTCTGGGCCACTAAAGATGAAAAGAGGATTTGTGCCACCAAGGTTTTTTGGGTGCTAATGGAGGCCAACATTCGGATGTGGACCAATAGAAGACCACAGTTGTCTCCCACAATGTATGCCACTCTATAGAGCTTTGTAGAGTTTAAAGCGAACATGCACAACATTTATGTCCGAGCGTGGAAGGATCCGACAAAGTCATGGATGAATCTCCCATTCATTGCTACTGACGACGCCATCATCATGGCATTGGAAACATGGCCTCCGAAGTGGCATGCCCTGGACTTGGCTGGAATGGAAAGGGCCGCATCTCAGCAAAGGAAGACGGACATGTAGTTGGCCAAAAGGAGGTGCCAGGAAAAAGTAGTAGTAGAGGCAACCACACAGCAGAAGTCAGATGGTGAAGTAGCAGTAGCGTAGACAGTAGAAACAACAAAAACGCCAACATAAGAGGCCGAGGAGGGCCTTGACATGTCCATAGGGCAGGGTACTGAGGACATAGACCTAATCGAAGAGCACACAGACCTAGAAACCACCTCACAATAGTTGAAATGGCAGTGTGTCCCTAAGAAACCGGTGCCTAGAAAGACGGTTAACACATCAAAGATGTCCATTGACCCAATCACGCTTACAGAAGGTGATATTTTTGGCATCGGTGAAACAGTTTGCGATGTCACTAAGGACGCACTCCAAGGGGTGCTGACGGAGCAGAAAACTGTGTTTGGGGAGCTAAGTGCATAGCTACAGGGACTACAGGTGCAAACCCCAAAAACAGGAACGATGGCCCCATATGTCGCAACAGGTACATTAGAGGTGGAACAGATGTTGCACGCCTGAATGACCAACACTTTTGTGTTCCTGAGGGTGTGTTAGCAGTAGCAAACAAAGTTGACTGAGCTATGGTGGGTAGGATTAAGGGGTTGAGCTTAAACTTCGCTGCCCTTCTGCGAGAAACCCTGTACCAGATATAGGATGGGATCATAGCCGAGCTCCATGCTAAAGAAAGTCACGCTACAAGTATTGAGTGAACAAAAGATCAATATGGAATAGCTCAGCTGACAGCATGATGAACTGGTTGTGCAGACTCAAGGACTAGAGCAGGCAGTAGACAATGCATGTAGAAACGTCTCGGAATTGGCCATCCCGACAGATCTACCAGTAGTAGAGTAGATCCACCGATTGACGACTAGATTCTATGAGGCAACGAAGGAAGCAACAAGGATACAACTGGACCTCAATATTCAGATTTTCGAAATGTGATTAAAGGTGTAGACTTCTACGCCCCCAGAAGTTCGGGAATAATGTGCTGACACTATTCAGAAAGGGCTAGAGGAAATAGGACAGGTAGTACAGAACTGCACCAATATGTTGGAAGAATCCTTCATGGTCCTCACTTCATTACAGGAGGACCCCAACATACAACGACTGGAAATAGAGGCACAGGAGCTTCATGTTCAGTATGACAGTGTGCGCGGAATGGTACAGATAGTTGTCTAACCCAGCGGCTTGCGAAGCTACAACAGGCAAAGGCGTTGAAGGAACAGGTGGATGTCGCGCGACAGAAAGAGGTAGTCCTTAAAGCACGTGTCTAGCCTTGGATTGATGAGGCCTTCCTCATCACTGTGGAAATATAAGGAAAGATCACACAGATGAAGGTGATGCATGCCTTAAGATAGGGAGTTGCCCCCTGACAGCAAGACTTCAGTCGAGAGAGTGGAGCAGATATAGCAGATTGCAGATCAGTGTGCCGCGGACCTCAGGGAAGTGAAGGAATAGTTGGAGGGGCTCCATGCCAAGATCGCCGCACTAGCAGAGTGACTCGGGACGAGTCACGATGATTGTGTTGGGGGTCTGTTGGGCATGGAATCCCCCCATAGCAAGTTTTGGGGCTCAAAGCCCAATTTTTGGTCAAAGATGGTGTATAACTCCGCGAATTGCGGGTGCGGAGCATGAAGGGTACAATTGAGTCATGAGGTTGTCCGTCCTAAGTATTGTATTGTAAATTAGTGTAAAGTTGGGCTACCCATGGTCTGGGGACCATGGGATTGTATAAATAGAGTGAGGCTCTAAGTTGTAAAGTCAGTCGATAATAGGAAAAAGTAGCAAATGAATGGTTCGAGCTTAGAGTAGAAGTCTAAGTGTCTTGGGTTGTAGTAGTAGGAAGAGGCTCTGCAACTAAGTGCACAGAGGCCTAGTAGAGTCCGTAGTTGAGTGTGCGGACCCTTGCAGCTGAGTGTGCAGGGCAGAGTTGAGTCTATAATTGGGACAAAAAGCTAATAAAGAGAAGTTGATTCCTAATTTTGTGTAATTGTTGTGTTTATCTTCTTTATTTTTATGTTTATTTATGTAATGTGCACACTGATACAAATGCTAGATATGCTGTAATAACCATAAATCTTGCACACATAAGCTAAGTAATCAGTTAATAAGCAAGGAGCTTGGGTGTTATATGGGTTGAGCCCCGAGCAGGGCTCCGTGGAAGCCACACCGCAGGTCGTGAAGGGATCGCAAGTGTGTGCAACGATAGGTCAGACCGCGGACCTCCAGAAGCCCATTAGACATCCCAAGGGTGTGGAAACCTGGTTCTAGCACCCTCCCAAACTACTTCGAATGAGACCTCAGTCCGCCCTCTGTGGATTGTTACTGAAAGGGCCCATAGTATTGGGATTTGCTTTGATAAATAACCTCTGAACCTAGGTCAGGCCCCACTAAGCCAACAAAAACTACACAAGCCTCAAGGATGAATCCTTGACTGCATGCATGGGTTTTCTCCATGAGAAAACACATGCAACTGAAAGTACACTGTCCTTGAACATTAATCTCAAATGGGTCTTTCTCATAATAGACATGCATGAGTTTCCGATGAGGGAATCTTCAGTTAAGTGGAGTAGCACTAGTTGAGTGCATTAATGCATCAACTGAATGTTAACTCACTATTATCTCCTCAAACAATTTGGAACTAATTTAACTGGACTTAACTCAGTAAATTGAGTTAACTAATTACAACTCAAATATAACTCAATCTTATCTCCTTAATTTAAGGGATAACTCTTGCATGACTTCAGAAATACTTCTAACTTGAATTTCTCCAACTAATTAATTTAAAATAAATAAATAAATTATTTCGAAGTAGCTGTTAAGACTAAATTCGATTTTAATTCACAATTTAATTCAAGAACAAATTAAATTGGAATATTCTTGTTGCCATATTTCAGCAACTTGTTATTGAGTTAGAAGAGCTAGATAGTTTTACATGGAGATTTGGATGAGGAAATATATGAAACAACCAAAAGGTTTTGTTCAAGATCACAAAAGAAGGTTTGTTTGCAAGCTTGAAAAGTCATTGTATGGCTTAAACAAATCTCCCAAGCAATGGTATAAGAAGTTTTATTCCTTCACCGTGAGTCAAAATTTCACAAAAAGTGATTATGACCATGTTTACTTCAAGAGTTTAAAAATGGCATATTCATTATCTTGGTATTATATGCTGATGATATGCTTGCAATAAGAAAAAGCATGGTTGATACCAATAGGTTAAGGCTTACCTGGTTGAGACTTATGATATGAAGGATCTAGGAGCAACAAAACAAATTTTGGGTATAGAAATACACAAAGATAGAAAATGCTAAGCTTTGGTTATCACAATATAATTATTTCGAGAAGATGTTCATATGATTCAATATAAATAACATGAAACCTATAAATATCTCTTTGGCTTCCCATTTTAAATTTTCTTCCATTTTAGGCCCTAGTAATAAAGAATAAAATGATATGTCTCATGTACCATGTGTTAGCATAGTAGGAAGTTTGATTTATGCAAAAGTATGTACAGGGCCAGATATTTCACATGTAGTTGGTGTTATGGCTAGATACATGACAAATCCATGTAGAAAGAATTGTATACCACTAAAATTGGTGCTTCAATATCTCAAAGGCACAAGTGAATATTGTATCTCCTATAGTGGTTGTAGTGATTCATAGTGTGGTTATGTCAATTTAAATTTTGCAGGGGATTTAGAAAAAAAAGAGATCTACTTTAGGTTATGTCTTACTCTTGTGGGAGGATCTATTTGTTGAATGTCGAAGCTTCAAGAAACAATTTATTTAATCACTACTAAGCTAGAATATATAGATGTCTCACATGCATGCAAGGATGAAATTTGGTTAAAGAGTCTATTAGGTGAGTTTGGAAAAGTGCACGACAAGGTGAATGTATTTTTTATTGTCAAAGTTTCATCCATTTGGCTACCAATCCAGCTTATGACAGTAAAACCAGGCATATTGATATTAAATACAATTTTGTAAGACTATTGATGGAGGAAGAAGAGCTCTTAGAAAGTACTTACTAAAGAAAATTGTGTAGACATGTTTATAAAAACTAGAATATTAGAGAAGTTGCAATGGTGGTTGGCTTATTTTGGTATGCAAAAAAGGTGATGAATGGGCTTGGTCAAGGTATCAGGTAAATTGTTTTAAAAGTAGAGATTGTTGGAATTATGACAACAATTAAACCAAGTGAAAATATTAAGGTAAAAACCAATTTACTTGAAGTAAAAGTTTGATGGTTCATGTAATAGTGGTAGTTCATGTAATGCATGTGCAATGTTAGATATGTTGAAGACAATTATATATCCATGTAGCCATGAGAGGGTAATGAAATTTGTAATGGTCATCGATGGAAGATTGCAATCTTTATCTTTGATCAATAATAATATCGATACCTTATCATGTTGATGTTTTCTTGGCATATTTGTCAAGGCTTTACCACATAAATCTGTGTCTTTTTTTTTAAATGCTATCCTTTTACTTTGTTTTACTTTTCTATTGTTTCTTTGCGACTAATTTGTGTTGCAAAGTTATATTATTCTATTGACTCATGTATTTAAAAACATATTCAACAATCATATCTTTACTTGTAATAATTTTAGAATCATATGGATGACCATTCTTTCTAATTGAAATACTATCAAGTATGACTTCTTTCATGTTAACTCTTGATCAGTTGTCTATAATTGAAAATTTTCTTACATTTTGTGATTCCTATTTTTTCATAACCTCTTTAGTAGTGGGATTCATGTGTGAAGTAGAGGTGTTTCATTTACATGTAATAGTATTAGTATTTCAAGTTTTAGTTATTAGATTACTAGTATCATTAACCATTTTTGGTTTTGGTTTTGATCCAAATTAGATGTGATAGATGGGATTGCTTGTTGTTACCTGGTTAGTTTTTTTTTTAAATTCTTGTATGTAATAGGTGACTATTATAAAACCCCAAACCCTCCAAATGTTATAATGTTAGTTGAAAAAGTTTCAAACATTTTTGGCCTTGGTTGATAGGTTGGACATTGAATAACTCCATGCATTTAAATTTATATTAAAATGAGACAAATGTATATACATAGAGATGAAATTTGGTTTCATCTTTCCATAGGTTTGAGGATGGTTGTTCTTGTTCACCTAGAAAAATCTTCATTTTTCCTAGGTTAACTATTTACAATACCGTGACCTTGTGTATCTAACATTCCAAAAACCACCCCCCCCCAAAAAAAATAAAAATAAAAATCGAAGGGGTGTTTGTAAGTCTAAGCATCTTTCCTAGACTTTTCAAAATTTTCTCTTCCAATCACTTTGGTGAAGATGTCTGTAATTTTCCCACTAGTGGAACAGTGTAGCCACTGAATGGCCTTGGCCCTGCATGATGTCAAATCAAATGGTACTTAGTAATGTTGTCATTCTTTCAATCATGGAATCTATGATTCTTGGTCAACTTTGATTTCTAAAGTGTTATCAATCAAAAGTGGAATAACATCCACATGTTTCTCCTGCAAATCCTCCAACATATTCCTGAGCCACACAATCTCCTTTGTTGCCTCTAGAACAACCAAATATTGAAACAAATTATTTGTGTGATCTCCAAGAGATAGTAGTTAATCTGAAACCCATAATGTATCCTAAAATATACAAACCATTATCCTTATCCCCTTCAAAGTTTGAATATATGTGTCTCATTAGTTTGAAGTCTAGCTTAGTGTATTTGAGGCCAAAGTTTTGAGTTCTCTTCAAGTACCTTAGAACAACTCTCTTTGTAGCACACCACATTAACCTAGAAAGGCTCCAAATTGCAAATGAAATATTATGTATGGTAGTCGTAAGGTAGATAAATCTCTCTACAATTTGATAATTAGTTTCATCTACAAATTTGTTCCCTTCTTTTGATGTTAGATTCATATTTTGTTCGATTGGAGTAGAGAGAGGATTATGATCAACCATGCCAAATTTGTTCAATAACTATCCAATGTACTTTTTGGAAATCAATACACATTTTGTATTCTAAATTACTTCAATATCCAAGTAGCAGTGAAGATTTCCCATGTTTTCCATTTCAAAATTATTCTTCAATTCTTTCTCATGGATGCACTATATGCTTGATCATTCCATGTTATCAAAAGATCATCTACATGCATCACAAGATATATAAAAAAAATCCAACTTTCTTGAAAAACAAAATTGCATCATCAAGATTAAAATGTTTGAAATTGATTTTCAAAATAACCTTAAATAGGTTTTCATAAGTCTATGCATGAGGTGTCTTTTGTAGGTCATACTAAGACTTGATGAGTTTGCATACTTTGTTCTCTAACCTTCACATCAAATCCTTCTAGTTGAGACGTAAACACTTTCTTTCAAGCCTCCATTTAAGAAGGTTGGCTTCACATCCATTTGATGAATCTTCCACCTATTATATGTTGTGAAAGCCAACAAAACATGAATGGTAGCTTGTTTTATTGTGCCAAAAAATTCTCCTCATAGTTTATGCCTTCTTTCTGTGCAATTCCTTTCGCCAAAATCCTCACTTTATGCTATTCATTTGAGTCATCTGATTTGTACTTGTTCTTCTAGATCCATTTGCAGTGAATTGGTTTGGTTCCAAATGAAGGATCCACCAACTTCCACATCCCATTCTTGGTGAGAGCATCATACTCCTTTTGTATGGCTTTGTTCCACTCATCATGAGAAACAACTTCGTCAAAGGAATGTGGTTGAAATTTCATAGATAATTTCAATCATTATCATATGAAACATCCATATCACACCACTCGAATTTGAATGATCTACATGGCCTCCATATTGTCTTAGGGAACTTTTGGTTCATGTATGTCTAACCTCATCAGGATGGTCAAAATTTCTCCATTGATTGAGATGGTACTACATTCCCGTCAAGATTCAACCCTTCAATCCTCTCAATCACGTCATCCAATTAAACTCCTTGTTTTGATGAAGTGGCCAAATGTTATTCATGAGGGGGATATGACACATCAAAAGGAGATTCCAAATATTGATCCAAGATAAGATTCCCCACTTCAAGATGTGGAATCTCATCATCAAATTCATGATATATCTTATCATGGGTGAATATATCTAGATGGTCAAGTTGTTTCTCAAGCTAGTGAATCTCAATGGATTTAATAAAAACCACATATCCATTGTAAAGACGATATGCCTTGGAAGTATTTGAGTACCACAAGAAGATTCACTTTTAGCTCCTTCCATCGAGTTTGTTTCTTTTCTATCTAGGAATTAAGGCATAACATAAGGAACTAAAGACATTGGCATGCTCACTAAAGGAATGTGGCCATACCACATTTCATGAGGAGTTGTATTCCCAAGAGCATGAGATGAAATATCATTTCACACATGTACTACAAGTATAATTGCATTGGCCCATAACATCAAGTTCACATTCTTGAAAAATAGCATTGAATGTACCATGTTCAAGAGTGTTTTGTCCATTCTTTCTGCTATGCCATTTTGTTGAGGATTGTTTGGAACAATGGTTTGATATTTGATTCCATGTTGGAAAAGAGAAATTTAAAACTCATTAGAGGTAATATTCTCCTATGTTATCAATGCAAATAGTACTAATACTAGAGTGTGCTTCATTTTCAATCCACACATGAAAATTTTAAATATTTCAAACGCTTGAGACTTATGTTTCAACAAATAAATCCAACACATATTGGTCACTAGTGATTGATAAAAATCATTATATATTTATTACAAAAATCAGATGCAATAGGCATGGAGCCACACAAATCAAATTGTATCAATTCAAGCTTTCTACATGCTCTCGAAGTGCAATCATGAAAAATGTTTCTCACTACGTTTCCAAAGGATACAAGCCCCACATTATTGCAAATTCTTTAGGATGGTAGGCAAACCAGAAACACCATTTGTCTTCACTATACAAAACAATCATAGTTATTGTGCTCAAATCTAGCATGCCACAAAAGACTAGAAGACAATGTACCTTCATCACAGTGAGAAAGGTGCGCAAAATTCTATAGTCATACACATGTCACTTTCAACTTGAACAATTTTTTAACCTTCAATCTTGTTATTACAACCATGTTGTTGGAACACCTCCTTTTCTCAACTTTTCCATCAAACATGTAAGTGGAATGGCCTTTTTGTCAAATGTGCACAAGAGAAAAGAAGTTCCTATGCAACTCAAGAAGATAAATAATGTCATGCAAAATAAAAATATGTGTATCTAGGAAATTTGAGCATGATAGTGCCAATTATTGTAGGTTTGAGACTAGATATATTTGCAAAATACACCAAACATTCTACATTGTCTTTCAGTTTTTCAAAAAATATCTTTGGAATGTCATGCGGCAAGTAGTACCAAGGTCAAGCAACTAGGAATCTCTCCAAGGGTCAAATGAAGCTTTGAAGAAATACTTATTTATGTCAATATGGTAGTGAACACCAATAAAATGAGTGGATTCATGATATTTGTCTTTGTATTCCTTTTGTTCATGCTTGTCTTTGATCTTATCCCATCGAATTTAATATGTTTTTGCTTCATGTCCATTCTTACCAAAACAAACAAAATGAATATTATATCTATCACATTGATTATGTCTACCCCCTTGCCTCTGAAAATATTATTTCCATGTCCTCTCTTACTACCTTCTTATCTAGAAGAACCATGTGCTTGATTATTCCCCTTTTTAGTAAGGCACATAATCTCTCTAGTAGGCTTAGTTGTCTTATTCCTTAAAACCTTTTCACATTCTGTGATTTTCTCCACCAAAGAGTTAAAATTGAGGGATTAAAGTGATTCAAAATATAGTGTGAACATGTGGGGCATAGGACCTTGATGATCACTATGAGAGAAATGTCTATTTTTACACCATTAGCATCAATATTATGCATGATGGCAATAATTTTGGAAGATAAAGCCATGGAATCATTGTCCTTCGTTTTGAGATTGAATAGCTTCATCAACAATTGAATTAGCTCAAAGTATGAGTGTGAGTCTTATATATCTTTCAAACTCTTCAAAACACTACAAGAATCATTGTTAGATAATCAAGGCATAATATTTCTTGTCTTTGTTCATCCATATGGAAAGATCTTTGTCGATTTTCGATTTGGTAGTTTGGTATTGTCATCACTAATTTCATCCCAGATATCATTGAAGATCAAGGTATGCTTGACCTTCCTTGACCATTCTGGATAGTTCTATTTTCCATTGAGCACCATATCAATAATGAAAACAAGATGATGCATATTCTTAAACAAAATCCTGATAAAAAAATAGATTCTCAAAAGCTCATTTTTTGTGGTTATGGCTATACAAGTAAATAACCTCTTTTCACTACTGAGAAAAACATTATTATTTTGAAATGCCAATGATCTCTCTAATGTGGCAAAGTCTCGAAAGGTTATGCTAATGCTCTCAAGGTGAGCTAAGTATCTAGTGGTTGATTGGAATTCTAAATACATAAAGGGTTATGTAGGTTCTACATAAGACTACATGATACTTATCATGCTAAATGAATCTCAAGAATACTATATCTACCTGTTCAAATTGAAACTAGGTTCGGTCTTAATAATTATGATTGTACTTGTGTCAATATAACATAAAAACAAAAAGAAAAAATATTAATATTATTATTTATTATCAAGCATGTTATTCATGCTTTATTTTTTGGTAAAAAAAGAGTCAAAGAGCATGTTCTTCATGACCCTATAAAAGAAGAAAATTTAAATTTTTGTAACCATCGTTCATTCCTCCATGTTTCCAAGTCAACCCTCCAGAATGACAATTTGTCTTGCCCAAGGGTCATGTCTCTTTGTATGTGGAAACAACTATGTATTGGCACCAATCCCTCATCATTTTGGAAACCATCCAAATCTCCTTCTAAAGAAGATATCTCGGGTCTATTGCCACACAATCTAGCAAGGGTTTTAGGAGGGGTACCTAAGGGACAAATACTAGATTGAATGACAAAAATGGGACAAAGACCCACTATCACCTCAGTCAATGTCCCCTACTATTTACATACTTTCATTGATGGGCGGATTCCTAGTATAAGGGAAATCACTCAAATGATAATATTAGTGGTGAAGTGTAAGGTGATTTCCAAAGCCCATTTGAAGGAGAAGCTCAAATAATGGCTTGGTTGCTTGAAAAGAAAGGTAACGACTCTCCAAGAAAGGCTTATGAGGAGGCCTAGATCTAGGAGGAAGGGATAATCAATATAAAGGATACTCCTAAATGAAGGCTTCCTAAGGGAATGAGAAAGACCTATGTTAGGGTTTTGTAAGGTAACAACCATGTATGGTTTGGGACCACAAGAGATACAAGGCTTAGGGTAAGAACATGATCCTCCAGGAGATACCTAGTTCAAGCAATGATAAGAAAGGTTAAGGAATGATTAACTTCCACCAAGTTTTCAAGAGAAAATAACCTTTAGAATGTCACTAACAAAATAATTCTAAGGAAAAAATTGTTGTTGGAGCTAGGGCTCAATTTTTCTCTCAATCTAGCCATGGGAGTTGCTTCAAATTTTGAGGACATTTAGAGGAAACCCTAGCGCAGAGGATTTACAACTCGCTTTTTAAGATGACCACCATAATGCAATTTTCACTATTCCCTAATTGGCTTTCTAGGGTTAGGATAGAAAATGGAAAAAGAGGAAGGAAAAGGTTTAGGTTTGATCAATTAGGATTAGGACCTAGTGTCTTGAGAATTGGGAGAAATGGATTCAAGATTAGTTTTGATGAAGGAAATTCACTCTATCAAGGAGACTTCTTCAACTTTGGCTAACCCTAATGAGGAAGCTACCCAAAAAAAAAAAATTATACTTCATTTGGAAAGAGATGATGGAATTTTAAGGTTTGCAAGACAACAGAAGCCGCTAGGAACATTCATTCACATTTCCTTATTGAGTAATGCTCGCAATACGCCAATAATCAGGTGATTTCAATAATTCACATTAAAATATGGCATCAATGAGATCATGATAAGACATTCCGTACATTATACATGCAAGTATACAAAGATATAGAATCAAAATACACTTACAAAGAAATGTGAGTATATCCATCCATCATAATTACAATTAGAAGCTCCAAGACAAGAATAGCGAAAATCCAAACATCAAAATGCATCAACAAATACCAATTTCATCCATAAATTGCATGTCCAAATTATTTTTCAAGATAAAATCCCAATCCAAATGATGATGATTAAAAAATGAGGCCCTCCTTCTATTTATATGAGCCTCAAGGAGTTTGATTTGGTCTAATTAGCCTAATGAGTCCTTAAAATAACTTTAATGCACAAAATAACAACCCTATTGGTGACAAGCCCACCAAATAGCTCAAAAGTGTACAAAAAGCCTTCCCAATGAGGCCAAAAGGATAAAATAATGGTGTAAAAGGGTCGTTGGAAGGCCAAGATAAGTCCTCCATGTGCCAAGATGAAGAGGAGGGCTCCCAAAATGATGACCAAGGGGTTGGCCCCTTGGTTTCCAAGAAAAACATGTGTGGTGCTCCAAGTGGTTGTGGGGTGCCATGAATCATCTCACAGGTCTCCAACTTGATCGAAAATGTCAACACTCCATCAATAAGGGCTAGAATGATGATACAAGACCTCTCATGTCATCTCCAGATGAGACAAAACCCCATCTAAGCCCGGGATTAGCTATCAAGTGCCATGTGAAAATGTGTGTTTGGTTGGGCAACGTGGTCCAAGTGCATCATCATCTTTGTATGGCTGGGGGATGAACAAGTAATGTGGAGTGCTGAAGATGCCCATGGCATGGCAATATATGCTCTGTTGTGATGGAGGCCCATGGCTCTTAACGCTCACCCTATAAGTGCCATTATGACCCTCTAGAGGGCTTGGATCCCATATAGGGAGTCCAAGCCCAAGATGGAGACCCACCATCAATCCTATATAAGATCCAATGTGTCTTCTCATCTTCTAGTACAACAATTCATTAACGCAATCAAGTAAATAAGCTTGCTAATCAAGGTCCAAAGTGGGCACTTCATAGTGGAATTCCCTTCCAAATGGGCTTTAGAGTGTACAAGTTTCACCAATCTCAAAAGAAAGGTTAATAAAGGACCCTATTAGGTGGTTCCAATCTCTAAGGGAGTGACAGGTCCATGATACATCCATCAAATGATATGGGTTATGTGAAATGATGGTGTAGTGGAGTGGGGCAACAGGGAAGGCTCCAAGCCACATGCCATGGTACAAGGATAACTACAATAAGGGAAGCCCACACATTGGGTGTATGGATGTTGAAGGGAGAAATAATGATACATGAGTTACCCCAGCCTTTGTTTTTCCACCCTCTTCCATATGTCTTTTTCATTTTATTGATTTTTCTTTCTTTTAACTTCTCAGGGCTCCAAGGAATGAGAGCATGATGTGCATGCTACAATAGTGATTACCCCCTTAAGGTTGGGAATTTAATTTCTCACCAAGGGTTGGGACAATCATGGGTTCCTTAATGATGTAGGGGGAACACATAGGGGCCCTAGGAATTAGGGTGATGGCCATAATGATAGGGGGTAAATCTCATGCTTGGCTTTTCCCCATGTGCTAATTTTTTTATATCTCGACCATCTTTTTCATTTTATGGTAAATTTCCTATTGTAAGTGGCCAAATTATGCTTTTAACTTTTGTTTTAGTTGTATCAACCTTTGGGGTATCATTTTAGGCCTGACCAAAAGTGTGGTCAAGGGGAGGGGGAGGCTAACTCCTTGTGGACCCAATGGACAAATATGGACCCAGATAGGAGAAATGTGAAAATGGGTTATAATGAACGAAGGGGAGTGAGATATATGGTGACGAGAAACGGGACCATGCAACCAAAATCAGGGTTTCCCATGTAGTCCTACTCCTAAAGCTAATAGCCAATAGAAGAGGTCCCATGGGACTAGGATATAAGAATAATCACGAAGTTGGGACGAGGGAACAAGAGTAAAAACTGAGCCCATTATTTCGATGAATCCCCCTGCTAATCCATGTCCAACTGTGTCCAAGAAAAGCAAGAAAATATACCCAACTACATAATGTTTCAAATAAAATCAAGCCATACCTTTGGGGTTTGAAGGCCCACTTTCAAACATATGATCATAACAGATGGGTGAGGGAACATAATAGTTGGCTCAGGTGGTGGAGGATGGTGGCACGTCAAGCTATATGGTGGTTGCAAGTTAAAGACATATCTAGGGAAAAAATTATCCTATAGGAGTCACCCATTGGTGGTGGGTAACAAGGTCTATCACATGGAATTTGAGGCACATAAGATGAGTTTTTGTGGCATCTTATCCTTGTGAAAATATGAATTACAGGAAGAAAAATATTTCTCTGATGCGAGCTGTAGAAAGACCACAATACCTTTGTGATGCAAGTTGTAGGAAAAGCATAATATCTCTATGAATCAAGTTGCATAAATACACTAATATATTTGTATAAAGTGAGATACTAGAAGGCCATCATTCTTCTAAAGTATAAGTTATCTATCTCTGTCAAACAAAGCATCTAAAGGACATTCAAGAAGTATATTGGTTAACTATTTTGTGGGAAGGCCATGGTAAAGTTTAGAGAGATGACTTGGATTTCTCTTGTTGATGAAGAATATGTAATGAAAGGATTGACGGGTTGTCCCCCTTGTGGGGTTTTTTGCTAGCTTGGAGCTTAATTTCTGGAGTCTCTTGTCTCTTTTGTATTATGTTCTTTATAATTTTTCTAATGTGTAATTGCTTGATTACATAATTAAACAAGTAAATACTAAGAAAGAATGCATATTAGTCACAAGTAATTACCATAATAAATAAATTCTATATTATATCCAAATTTCAACATGGTACCAAAGCTAGGAAGATCAAGCAACAATATTCCAAGCAAGGTTAGAAGGTTTATCCAAGGTCTGTGAGGTAGTCGAGCTCATCAGTGAAGGAAGGACAATATCCTTGCATGATGATGGGCTAGACAAACTGTACTTTCTATCTATGTTTTAGGTCAATATATTTGTACTATAACAAGGAGGACCAAAACCCTTAATGGCTAGAAAGGAGACCTATAATACATTAAATATGAGGGTTGAATTTTCCTCACTATGTTGCAATGGTTGTTAAGGGTTAGAAAGGAGAACAATGAAGTTTTTGATATCTATGGTAACCCTAAACATAGTCACACGTTGATACAAAATTCATGTGGCATATTATATCTTTGTAATGCTAGTTTCTATGGAGAAATAACTCTTTGTAATACAAATTTTAGTGACATTACTTAAGATGCAAGTTTCTATGGTGATGTATGATGTGAGCTTTTGTGGCATAATTCACTATATTGATGCAAATTTCAAAGGCACCTTATCCTATGGTATTTCAAGTTTCAGAAGCACTCAATTCATCATCTTTACAAAGTATTAAAAGAAAATAAATGGACAATATGAAATCTATGTACTCTCACCTAAGAAAATAAGACAACCTAGTGTGACAATACTCTTTCGTTGCACCCTAGCTCACCGTGGGACTTATTTAATATTAGTAAAAGGTATCCAAACTTCTTAGCAATCTGAGCAAATGTGAATAGGTATGAGTTATATAAACTCCTAAAGTTTGAATCATCTGAGGCATTTGAATTTATGAAGTTTAAGTAAACATGTTTTGGGATAATGAGGTTGAGCAAATTTATCTCTTTCTCTATTCTATACCAAGAACAACGAAGTATTACAAAATAAAGAAAAGGGTCGAACCTTCTGTGGTGGTATTTGAACCTTCAATGACACTATATTGCAATAAAATATGAACTTTATGTGGAATTGTGATTATATGTGAGCTTTGATAGGACTTGAGAGATGAAGGAAAAAAATTATATACAAGATATAAGTCTCATCATCTATAAGGCATGCATTGTGGTCTAAAATCAAAGGAGCTATGTTTATGAAAGAACCAAAACCATATGGAACATCTTTGGACTCTGTGGAAGGACCATGATAATAAATCTGAAGCTATACCTCTATAGAATCTCTGATACTATAACAAAAGGTGTGAAGTAATTCTGAAGCATAGAAATAGTGTTTTATTTCCCTATAGAAGTACCATGATTATAGAGATTTGAAACCTATACCTATATTAAGCCCAATTCTTTTAACATATGAATTTGTTGAAGAATAACTAGACTAAGCATGGAAGGTATCTAAATAATAGATCCAAAGGAATCTTATATAACTTTTGAACTATTCAAGTCAGTGACATATGATCTAATCTCCTGATAGTAGTGAGCAATCTATGAAATAATCTTAATCAAATCTAGTATTAATCTAGAAGCCCTAAATTATATATAAGCCTTGTTGCCTCAGTCTTTATAGAATTGCAAGGGAAAATTCTTGAAGAAGCCCGAAGATTTGAAGGTTGATTACATAAGGAACCTCTGTCAAAGGAAGATGATATAGGTCAACTGAAGAAAAAAGATCAGATCTTTACAAGAATGATTTAGGTAAGATTGAAAAAGGTATGTATAATCCTTGTTCATTTGCAATTAATAATCTATCAATTATAGGAATGTTGATATAATGATCTAATGCTCTTGAAAGATAGTAGTTATTGGGTCCTTCATTTTGGGGAATTTTTTAAAATATTTTTTGACTAAATCTTATCAACGGGAAGGCATGGAGAAAGAAGCCGAGGAAAGAGAAGGAATTCACTAAGATTTGTCAGTTACAGAAGTTCTCTAAGGAAAATAGGGACACATGTAGTCACAGTCGAGCCGAAACAGTTGTCAACAGTAAAGGATGCAGTTGCAACTAAGTAACAAAATCAACTGAAAAGGAAAGGGTAGGGCATCTGAGGAAGAAACCAGCTATTTAAGTGAGTGAGGTGCATAAAAGCTGAAGGAAAAGGAAAAAAGGAGGAAGAGAAGAGGCTTGTGTAGTGGAATGTTATTGCAAAGGCTATAGACTTAGTTGTGTTCTATGTTTATTTGATCTCCAATCAAGTGTATATTCTAATTTTATGCCTCTATCGAAAAGTCCTCAAAGCCTGAATGCAATGATGTCTTATAGATTGAATCTAATGAAAATGAGTTGTGGCGATGTTTATGGATTTGTTTGTGTAGATTTTATGGGACCCTTTAAAAAAAATTATGAGTGCATGTGTATTTTCTTTGTTCCTTTGAATTATTTGTTCATTATCTTCCATAATGGTTACACTTCTGATGTCGTATTTCTACATTAAAGGGATTTGTTAGTCTGTGAGCTAATTATCTCACCGCCTGGTTCCAATATCTTAACTAAGTAAGGTCATGGCATGCCCCAGGTGAGACACCTTATTCTATTTTAGTAAGGTGAAAATGTCGGTGTTATGCTAGAATAAAGCGGACCCTTTGTTGGCCCCTACAACTAAACCCAGGGTCTCTACCCCTTTATAATTTTCCGCCAACAAATGGTTCCATTACCATGACCTGAAATTATTTGAAAGGATCTGGAACATGGTGTCGATAATTTTTAAGAAGGATCTACAAAATTGGTGACATGAAAAAGTAGAGCAGTTTGCCTCTCAACAAGTAGCTTCGTTGTCAAAGCATGAAGAGGGTGAAGGGATAAATTTGTACGCTGAGCCTGCAAGTGACTATTACAAGATATTCTAGTGCATGTTCCCAGAGGAACTCTACTGTTGGTTGTGAAGACCACAGATAAAATAAAATACTAAAATCCAAAGTATATATCCTTCTACCAGGACTCAGGATGACCTTGTTGAATTACACCGACTCAACATGAACCTAACTCAGGTTGTCGACTTCTAGGTGAAAACCACTTTGGAAGGGTAAATCCTCAAGTTTACTATAGAGGGTAATTTGTCCAAGGATGAGACCATGTTCAAGTCAGGAATGAGGGGAACACTTTTGAAGGAGATCTTGTTGTGGATTAAAGTCTTGATGGTTGAGGAGAACTTGTTGGCGTTCCAGGGACCACCCATGGAAACTTAATTCCCCTGTACTGGGTGAAGGGTATAGGTGGGTGGGAGGGGGGGGGCTACATGCTTGCGAGCTATGAAAATGATGGAGAGATGGAAATTGATGAATTTTGGAAGGCTAGAGATATTACAACAAAAAGAAGAGCACAAGTAGTTGAAGAATGGTAGGAAAAGGATTTGCAAGAGATCCATATATGGAAAAGGGAGCTACACCAAGCAAGAGCGGTGTTAAGCAATCTGGGAGCATTAGAAGGAGAAGGAAGTTGGATGAAGTTGCGAAGCAATGGGGATGAAGATAGAATGAAGCATGTTCCAACAAGAGAGAATGGGACTGACACAGTGACAAAAGTCGAGAGAATCATTAGAGTTTTCCCTCCACCAGTAGAGATGGATGTGCCAGATGGATCAGACCCTGTAGGCCAAAAGGAGAGCCTGGATGATGACATGCACTTCACTAAGAGAATGTTGTTTTCTGAGAATGATGTGTCTCTCAATAATGGCGACTCATTGCCCAACAGTTTAGGTAGCACTTCCCCCGACCTTCCCCTAGTACTTTATCACAACCCTGGTCAGTTTTTATCTAAGCTAGTCAAAGTTATAAAGGTCCACAACATACATAGTACCTAAAAGGTTGGTACCTCTAGTGGAAAAAATAATAGTTATAGTTAAGGTATTAAAGGATCATTGCAAACCGATTCCCAAGGATTTATACTTAGCTCATCAGTTCAACCATGTATGGTTGGTAACATGGTGAGTTATTTTACCAATATCCTAAGTTCTATGGGAGAGGGAATGAGGATGTAGAACAACATTGGTACCTATGTGAAGCTATCTAAAGGGCTCACCAAATTCCAGATGTTATGAAGCTGATTGAATTCAAAACCACATTTCGTGAAAGATCACTAAGACGGTTCATCATGTGGTTTGTGTTACAATAATTTAATCTTCCACAAACTAACTAGTACGGGATATCTGAACTATGGGAAATCAAGAAGCAGGAAGGAAAAAATGCCTGGGAGATGATATAAAGGTTTTGTGGATGTGATTGGAAAGCTTAGTTACCCTATTTATCCTAATCATTAGTGATATTGGTTCATCAAAGCAATCATTTCCATCACCCACACGTCTCTAACACATAAAAATATTGATACTCTGTAAAACACCCTGGAGCAAGAAACCTGTATAGAGGTGATGGTGGGATACCCACATGAACACCGAGGAGAGAAGGTATCCCATGACCCTATTCTCATAGGATTGTAGCATCAAATTGCTAACCTAACAGAAATGCTAAGGGACATGTAGATGGCGTGACCTACACAACCGCACATCTGGTGTATCAACTGCCATATTGAGGGGCATCATGCAACGAAGTTCCCAAGATTGAGGGGCCTGAGAACTCCCTCTCTATTGGTGGGGCCTTCCACATCCTTGCTCCCCACTGGAGTTGCACATATTGGTATGCAAGGTTTATATTTAGGGTGTACATAATTCCACACCTTTCCTAATTAGGAAGGTACAACTCCAAATGAATACTTTGAAATCTGCAGATCTTACAGACATCTCCCTTGCCTTTTTCCAATCTTATAGAAGTATTCAAATGTTCCAAACAACATATTTTGTGAGTTTTTTGGCTCACAAACTCACCACACTGAATAGTGTAGAGCATTAGACACCCTAGTCGATCGATTGGATAATCTACCTATAGGATCAATGAAACTCCTCGAGGATGAGGAGGTGGAGGAACTAGGGGGAATAACAGGAGGAAGAGATATGATCTATTGTTACAATTGTGATCAGAAGGGGCATGTTGTAAGATAATACCCACTACCTATAAGACCCTAGTGCTGGAAGTGTAGATTCAACATGCATGCAACAAAGGACTGCCTAGAACTAATCGCTAGATGGGAGGAGCACAACTGACAAAGAGGAACAAATTTGACCAATGCAAAACATCAATCACCTGAACCAGGCTTAATTTCAAATATTAATATAGTTACCTGATGGGGAAAGAAGACCAGAGTTGACTCTAGGCCCAGTAAGCAGCCAAAGATCATAAAGCTTTCCTCTCCAAATCATTCTTATGCCCCCACCTAGCAAAAGAAGTAATATAAAGATGTTGTGGAGATCTTCAACTAGCTAGTTCCGATTGATGGAACCCAAGGAGAGAAACCATAGATTTTGAATACTAGGAGCCCAAGGCTTCCATAGAGTGGTTCCCAATATGTAGAAAAATGGTTTAAATTTTTCTTGTAGATCATGAAAGACATGCAGATGTTGGGGAAGTTGCAGAAAAAGCTTAAAGTTGTTGTCAAGGATGGGGAGCTCTTGGAAGGGCTCATTTCTACCAACTTACCTGAAAGAAAATTTAGGCAAGTGCAAAGGAATAATAAGAGGATAGGAATGGAATTCTAGGTTGATGCCTATATCATAAGATTCCAAATCAAGGATACAATGCTAGATTTTGGATCAGATGTAAACATTTTATCATGAAAAACCCAAGAAGCCTTAGGAAGGCCCAATTTTGAATTCTCTCTGATTCATTAGTGCATGGGAAACCAATACTATATCCTCCCAGTCAAACGCCTAGAGAATGTGGAGGTTTTCATAGCAGGGGTAAAACAATATGCATATTTTGAGGTAATATACATAATTGGAGATAAAGATCCCTATCGATAATTTTTGGGAATAGGCTGGGCCTTTGAAAATTATGTAGTGATTGACTTGAAGAGAGAAACCATGACCTTTGAAGTGAATGGATTCTGGGTGATTCAACCTTTGGATCCCCACCAAGGCCCTAGGTTCACTGAGCTGGTGGATGATAGAGAAGAGCCTAAGTTACTCTATGAGTTATACCAACTTACAATGGGAAAAAGAGAATATTACATCAATCCTACAACAGGAGGATCGACTAGCTAGAGAAGTTTCCAAAGCTATGAATTCAGATCATAAGTTGCATGGGATTACTAGCAGCTAGGTGGACATGATATCAACACCAGGTGATGCACAACGATCCAACGTATCCACTGGGTCGGTACCGAGGTACAAAAATTTCCTATTTTCAATGGTATGGGTTCCATTATTGATTTTATTAATGAAGTTGATTCAAACATTTTGGACGTACATAAAAATCCCTTACTAGATGTCACCCTTCAAGAGACACCCTCGAGGTGGTGGTGATCTCACCGCAACCATCTCAGAGAATGGGAGGCGAGTAAGTATGCATTGATAGCCAGGTTCGTATATTCAGAATACCAATCAACAAAACTTACTAAGTATCAAGGGTATATTGATCCTCATCAACATCTACAGAACTATGAAACAAGGTGGGTAAGGGAAGGACTTCTGAAAAATATGTGGGTGCATAACATCTTCCACACCTTGGGAACATCTACACAAGCGTGGTACATGAAGGAGGAAATAAGGAGGCAGACCAGTGAATGGTACTGTATGAAATCTTGGTTCATTGGTGACTTCTCCTTCACTGATGACGGTGAGAGGATAACAATTTCCTTGAAAGAAGTTAAGAGGGTCTTGTTCCCGGTAGGTAAGCTTATTGAGGAATACTTTGATCAAGATTCCTTCGATCACACATATGAATTTTGATTCCAGAAAGTTGTGGCTTGCAGAAAGATAAACCTTGAACCTGATGGAAATGATCTAGAGGAATTAAGGCACTTGACATTTAAGGAATCCAAACGGGAGTGGAACATCAAAGATGGGCCTATAACTGTTGGTCCATAGCTACAACCTTTGAAGTTGTGGAAGCACAATATCGACACTGAAGAGAAGCCAAAGTTAGCCTTGATTGGGGACTATTAGGATGAGAAAACTACCAAAGAAATATTTGATATCCTAAGGGAGTATGAAGACCTGTTCCCTTCATTGGTTGTATAGCTTAAAGGAATTAAGGGTGAGTTGAGCGAAATTAAGATCACATGAAGCCATATACGAGACTAGTAAAGCATTGACCATATATATTGAGTCTGAGGGTCAAGGATAAGGTGAAGGGGGATATTGAAAAAATGTTAGCGGAAAGGCTTATCTTCTCGGTTGATGAAGCTAAGTGGATCAATTTGATCATTATCCAGAACAAGACGAATTTTGAAGAATTCTGAGTTTGTGTGGATTACAGGTGTCTGAAAAATCCCTGCGTTCATGACCCCTTTCCCATTCCATTCAGTTATGAATTCCTTGATAATGTTGCAAGTAATGAATCCTACTATTTCATAGATGGGTTCTCTAGCTACCATCAAGTTCATATTGCAGAGGAGGATAAGAAGAAAACCACATTCACAACCAAATGGGGGTCCACTCAAGTTTTTTACTAACCACTCTACTCTGAAGTACCTAGTGAATAAGCCTATGCTTGAAGGAAGTATCTGTAGATGGCTCCTATTGTTATAGTAGTTCATGTTTGAAGTAATTGTGAAGCCAGGGGGGATGAATGTGGGTCCTAATCATCTTTCCCAACTAGAGTTGGGGAAGATGGGGGGTCAATAGGTGTTCAATTGTTGGATGTTGAGCTATTCCAGATTGGTGCCATACTAGACTAATTACAAGATATTGTGTTATTCCTAACCATAGGAAAATGTCTGAATGAGTATAAAGAGACACAACAAAGGTACATGGTATATCGAGCTACAGATTACCAACTGATTGCAGGGCAATTATACAAGATGGGTCTTGATTAGATACTACGATGCCATGTTCTCAATCATGAGAAGTAGGATGTATTATGGGAATTTAATTTGGGAGTTGTGGGTGGACACGTGGGTGGGAAATCTACTACGAGAAAAATGTTGCAGGCAAGACTCTAGTGGCCCACACTCTACCGTGATGCAAAAGAGTATGCCAACAAATGTGATATTTTCCAAAGGGTGGGATGGCCATCAAACTGGGATGAACTCCCTTTGCAGTCAGTAAGGGAACTCTAGGGATTTGAGAAATGGGTGGTATACTTTGTGTGGCCCATTAATCCACCGTCTTAGCACTCCTATGCCAGGTACATTACCGGTGCCATAGATTACCTTAAAATATGGGTTGAAGTTGCACCAGTTAAAATTTGCATTGTACACACCGTCACCAGGTTCATCTTCTAAAATATTATATCTTAGTTTGGGTGCCTCTGAAGCCTCACAAGTGACCATGGTACCCACTTTATTAATGAGACATTTTCCACACTGCTACAGAACTTCATGATTCAACACCACAAGAGCATCCCATACCACCCACAAGAAAATGAAATTGTAGATGAATTTAATAAAATCTTAGAGAAAGGCCTCACCAAGATATGATTTGACAACCAAGAGGACTAGGACGAATGAGTACCAGCCACTTTATGGGCCTACCATACAGCTATCAAGTGCCTACAAAAATATATATTGTTCTAGCTTATTTATCGTCGATAAGCCATAGTACCTGTCGAGTTCATTATTCCCAACCTTTTCATTGTGCAGGATACTCACACGTCATAGGATAAATCAATTTGCAAAGTGTGGGATGAGCTTTGGGAATCGGACGAAGCCCAGTTTCTGGAATATTTTCACCAAACTGTCGAAAAGGAGAGGTAGAAACCTTGGCATGACCGACATATAAAATGGAAGTCTTTTATAGTTGGGGACCAAGTCCTCTTATACAACAGTAAGTTTCTAGAACATCCTAGAAATTTATGAATGCATTGGTTAGGACCATTCATTGTTGTAGAAGTGAGAGAGTTTGGAGTTGTCAAACTCGTGCAACTGGATGAAGTTCTACTATTTGTCTGGGTGAAAGGTGCACACCTAAAGCCCTTCCATGGCCCAACATTTTTTTCATCAAATTGATGTGATCTATGAAAGGGGTTCATACTTAGGTTTAGGTAGAGTCATTTAGTTAGTTTTACAATAAAGTCAGTTATTTTAGTTGTGGCAGTCATTTAATTTTTTGCATTCAGGTCAGTTATATCTACTATGTCAGACATGAATAAGGTTAACTCAGTTAGGTCTATTACCTAGTCCATCGCCACCCTTTGAAACTGATTATAGTCGTGGAATCACATGTGGAAATCATCTTATCTGTAATAATTAGTAATATTTCCCTATGCGATCTCGAATTTGGGTTAAATCTCTCCCGTAATATCCCTGAAACGATTTTATTATCAACTTTTTGAAATTTTCCATCATTTCATCATAATTAACCATCATGATCACCCGCCTTTTCATTTTTCATGTTGTTCGAGTCAAATCCAGGGCACAGTCACTGTTAATACTACTATTTGAATTTAAGTATAGAAAGTCATTGTATTAATTAGTTAAACAGTCTAACAAAAAGTGTCATGTCAAGTATTTCTATTTAGTTTACATGGAAACGTTAAGTTCTTTAGTTTCGAAGCATAGGTGGTCGAATTATTTAGTGTGGCTTCTGTGTCGAATTCCTTCGGTCCCAAACCCAAATTCAAACCCCTTTTGTCTATTGTGTACAGTCACTAAATTGCAGCCATGATTAAAATCTCCATTCCCACCCCTCCATTGGACTCCAAAGTCACTGAGATTGAGAACCTCTATGGAAAATATGACAAGGCCACGCTTGTGGATAATGACTTATCTAATTTATTCCATTTCCATGCGCTCAAGTATGAATTTTTTACAAAGGTCATAACCAGGCTAGATGGCATCCATTCAACTAGAATCAAAGAGGATTTCATAGGAATATAGAGACCCATGATGATGAACCCTCAAAGTATACCATTGTTCTGCACCTTAGGGGCAACAATGTAGTGTACTAAATTCCTTATCAATCAACTGCATGGAGGATCTCTCTAGCTAGACAAAGAATACCTCATACATGTTAATGATATTCAGTAATTGAGAGGACTATCCACTGAAGGGGCCGCAGTGTCATCCGCGTTGTAGACTGCTTCAAAGTGTGGAAAGAAGGTAGGTGATAATAATTACTACAACAAGCATGAGAGTCATTGTGGTGGAAAGGGAGCTCATATTGATCCAATTAATGTTCCCACCATCAAATTTTCCTGTTATATCATCACTAGAAAAATAATGTGCCATTACACAAAGGGCAAGTGCACTTTGGACATAATTTCAGTGGCAGAAGCCTGCGAGAAGGGAGAACAATTGAGTTGGTGTATTTATTTGTTGAGTGAACTTTTTGAAGCTTGTGAAGATGTCTACAAAAGGGTGACATACTTCATCTATGGAAATCTTGTAGTTTCTCTGGCTATAATGAAGTGGTTGCTCTGAAAGGCATAAAACTAGGGCCCATCGCTAAAGATTAGCCTCTAGCACTTAGGTACTTACCATGGCAGACCTCAAGGGACCTAAACAACAAGGAAATCAATGAGGCATCTTTCATAAGATGGTATCAAAATATGATAAATGTTACCAAATCCAATCCCAGTATCCCAACAACACTTCTAGACGAATACTCACATCAAATATGATTTGATGTTTGCAAAGGAAGCACCTGGATTCACCTTAAATGTGTCAATCCGGACATGTTTGAGATGTGTGCCTAACCTTACATTCTCTGTGAGGAGACATTTCATAATAAAGTTTTGTCCTGGATCGGGGTTGTCGGCACATTCCATGGCAACAAGAAGATGTATTATTTTGAAGGAATGTTGCCTAAACCACTCCTAAGTGAGAGCGCCTCCGCATCCCCGAAGTGAGTAGTAGAGGAGATGCTCAACCTAGTATTCAAGAAGTTTGAGACAACAATGATATTAGTTTGCAATAATCTAGAGGGTCTCACATCATCAGTAAGTCATTTTTCATTATTCTTTGAATTTGTTACTAATAGTCCAATTACTACCTTGTCAATCAACCTAGTTGTTGCTTCAATCCCCTTTGTGGGCCTGTTACACAGTTTTTTTTCACTATCCCTGTACTCCCCATTCCATGATCCTGGAGGACCTCTACAGTGAACCCTACATGCTTTCCCTTCATGAAGAAACTCCCATTGTGTCCCTCTTCATGAGAAGAACAATTCCCTCTTGCATCATTTCCCAAAAATATTATGTTTTTCCCAGTTTACAAGACCGGTCCTAATGACCCTTGTTCTCCTCGCATAGATATGCAAAGATTATAATTGTCCCTAGCACTAACCGGAGTGACTGAGCCTTGTTCCAGTTGCATCGATCCTCTTTTGGAAAGTTTTTAAATAAGGAGCCAAAGCTTCCAGCTCTAGAAGCTTCATAACGGAATTCTAGTAAATGGCTGGGCCAGATGGAGTCGAGGATGTCAGTTTGGGCTCCTTTCCCCTATAAGGTTGGAACTACCTCAAGAGATAAGACCTTATCCCATGGGAAGAGGAACCATCTCACATCCCTTCATGCTATATAAACCTCCATTTTTCCCAAGCACAAGCTAGTGTTAATGTGGCTGTGCTAGTGCTAATTAAGTTTGGAGTAAACAAAAAACTATTCATAGTTGTAGCTCTGTAGTTGTGTGTTAGGGAGAAGTGTGAATTTGGTTTAGTGTGAAGACTAAAGGGAAGAGCCTTAAAACTATCATTGTTAAGGCCATCATGGAATGCTAACGGAAGTGTGTGGGAACCCGGATTTGTCGGAGGAGAACAACAACGTCAAGACAAGGGTTGTAATCTCTTCTTGATTTAATATATATGCAACTATCGATTGATTTCCTACATAATGTGTCATATCACATGTTTATGGCTTAATTATTCTTGACTTGCTAAGTAGGTTGAATTACAATTTTTCTATTATCATGGTTGTTGTTTGCTGTTGTTTACTTGTTTCAGGTGTTCGGAGAAGGAAACAGGAGATAGTTGGAGCAAGCAAGCAAGTTAATCACCAAACGGGATAAGCGTAATAAGAGGTAGGCCCTATTAATTGGTTCTAACCTAAGGAAATACTCCATAAAATGTTTGGTTAGTGGCTAGATCCGCTATCAGGCTAGAGGAATTGTTTGTGTCCGCACTTAGAATTTTGCTTCACCACAAATTGGCGACTCTGTTGGGGATCCAATCCTTTTGTTTGTTTGCTTGGAATTTCATGGTTTTGTGTGAAATTTTCTAGTTTCACCATTTCCCTTTAGTTTTATCTACTTTTCTTTGCTTACTACTTTGGGTTTGAAATTCATAGTAGCAAGTCTGGTCCTAACTTTTGAATTTTTTTTTTCTTTGCATCCTCGCTCAGCGCGCTTATTTCACTGACAGTTGTGCCGATCATAGTGATATGATGAGAAATAGTCGTGCCGACCCCCTTCTGGTGCTTGTTTTCAGTTAGGCAGTTGCGCCAATGCTTGTAAGTGAAGATTAGGGTTCACCCCAGATCTTGGCCAGTGTGTTTTTCTCTCATGATTTCTACCCTATAAGCTGTTTAGACCGTCTTCTCCCTTACTAGAAAGCTGATTTTCATTTGGTTTATTTGCTTGTTGATTTGCCATGTTTTCGCTTGATTTTTTGGGTCATTGGATGGTTAGTGGCACTAGGGCATCTAGGTTTTCATCCATTCAACTCATTGTGAACTCAGTGAGTCAAGTTGTTGGTGCATTTACTCCTTGCATTTCGTTTATGGTCCTTCTATGGATTTGACCTTCATTACACAAGTTCGAAAAGTTTCATCTTCTTGTCTAAATGTCTCTTTTCCAACATAAATCACATTGATTGTCTTGGTTTTGGTAAAGTCACTGCTTCATTAGCTTGAGAGAGATTCTCTTTTCGTGTTTTTCATTTGCTTGAGAATCGATTGTCTTGAAACTTTTTCATTGAAGTGTTTTATGAGAAATTCATTTTGTCATTTCATGAAAAGTACAAAATTCTAGTTTGCTGCATCGATATGTTACGATAGTTAGCATCATTGAAGACTAGGATAGAATTGGCATTTGAAAAGAAAAAAAATTCTCTTTTCTTTTGAAAGGACTGTTCAAGTGTACTTGTTAGGAAATTAGGAATTGGAATGTATTTTTCATTAGTTTATTTTCTCGAAAAGTGAAGTAGTGAAAAATCATTTTTCTTTCGATTGCTTGGTTATTTTGATTTGATTGTGTTTCCTACCCTCTCTAGTGTAGACAATTCATCGAATTGAAAGGGTCTTGTCTCATTTAGCTATTTTATGGATTTTCAAGTCACATCACTAAGGCTTGAAAACCAAGACATAATTCAAGATAAACTTTAAAATGAACTCAATTAATCTAAGGCGAATTTGAAACCTAATGATCAAATCTAGAAGGTCCAGGCTAGAGACGTGTTCCGACATCTTAAAATCTAGCAGCTGTCATTAGCTTCAGCACTAGACAGTGCTAGTACAATTTGTGCTCCCCATACTATCAAGTATATAACAGGAGACCCCTCTATGCTGCAATCCTTTATGCATAGGAAGCTAAGTCGGTTGACTTGCAAATGTGATACACTGAACAGAACATTTGAGGAGATTGCCTGCCTGTACTTCTTGGTTCGTCGGGGGGTATTACGCAGTTCACACTTGCCTGGTAATCCTTTTTACCTAGATCATCTGGAGTAGTCATTTGACATTTTTGACTCATTAAACTTAAAAAATCATTCAAGCACTTGTCCTTTTGAGCTCGTTTCCAATCGAAAGTGATAGAGTCATCTTTGTTTCTTTCTCGACTCTTTAAACATGAAATAGCACCAGTTTATTTATGCGTCTTAAGAATTGTTTCCCACGATCTTATAACATCCTGTTAGTATTTTTAGACCAAATCATGAGTTTTCCCTAAAGTAAATTTTAAAGCCTTGAAATTTATCTCTATTTTCCTATTAACTAAGACTAGGTCATCGTGGTTGAACCATCTGGTTCACCTAGCTCCTCTTCCTCTCCTCCGTCTGAAAGATTGTTTGAGGAGCCTTTTCCTGAATTACCAGAGTCACTCGAGGACCAAGGTGTTGAACTCGGAATCGTTCTGAGCATTCAACCTTTGTCATCTTGTCCTCTGCCTACTTCATATACTGGGTCACCTGCTGATATTGGCTCGGAATCTTTGGACAATCCTGTCCAGACTCCTGAGAGTTCGCTGACTACTGACTGTCAAGTTGGGTTTGTTATATATCCTCCAAATCCTCTATTCAACCATGTTGTGATATCACTGTAGCGTTCGTACAGTCAATAGGATTAGCTGGGTGTTCCTTTGGAATTATCCCCTCGTACATCTTTGGTCGTTCATCGTCATTTGTTCCCAGTTATGGAACCTGAAGGCGACACTCCAGTTACCTATCCAGATCAATCGAAAGTTTCTACTCCATACAATGTTGAAGAGGAGGAACATCAATTTCCTCTTGAAGGTTTCCCATATACGGGGAGCATTCCCATCAATGTGTATTAGGATTTGCCACCTAATTATGTGACTTTAGCACAATTGGTCTCAGGTACACCTAGTACCTCATCACTTTATCAAAACCTTGTTTGGGTGTCTGGCGCCATGCCTACTATAGGTTCATTCATTGCGAACCCAACCTCCCAATAGGCCATTACCTCAGTCCTGGTGCAACCCACCATTCTGAACCCTCTTGTCTTGTCTGTCCCAGTCACTCGCCCAGTTCAACTGACAGTCTCAAAGAATGTCACTGTCAGTTCTTCGATCCCTCCAGTAAGTGGACAAGATGTGCTGCCATCTGGGGGGCATAATATGAGTGTTTCTATGGTATCAAGCACCACAAATGTGAGTAGCTCACAAGCTCACATGGTTAGGATGAACCAGTCTTCTTCTGGTGCTATCCAAAACTCTACTGGTCTTGCTGGATCAAGCAATGTCCAGTACCAACAGGTCCAAAATCCCATTGGTCCTTCTGGGTCAAGCAATTTCCAGTACTTGCAGCCTTATGAGGCTCAGGTTTAGTACCAAGCTCCTTATGTTCCATATGGTTCTCAAGGAATGGTTAATATGTCTTACGTCCTTCAGTTTGGATAGTATGTTTAGCCTGGTTCATCCACTTTTCTGGGTGGCTTTGGCTAGATTCAGTTCAGAAATTTCTTGGGAACTATTCAAGCACCCTTGTAGCAGTAAGGATAGCCTTTGCAGCAACAAGGGAAACCTTTGTTGTAGCAAGGTCTGTCCATGCAAAAACAAGGGAAAATGGTACCGCAGCAAGGACAAATGCAACAACCGCAGGGGAAACCCTTGCAACAGTTGCAGCAAACCATGCAGCAGTAGATGCAGTATGATCTGCAAATCTCCTAGCTTATGTCTTTGCAGTGCCAATCTCTGCAGCCACAGGGACAACCTGTTGGGTTGTGTTATATTCTTTCCATGATTAGCCCACGTAGTTAATCAGGGGGTTAGAGGGGGGACGTAGCCCCCCCTTCGTTGCGCCGATTATGTAGCAGGGGGTCACAGCGGGTTTGAGAGGTGTAGGTAACTCCCCTCTATGGGGTCCAAGGCAGCACCCCAGAAAATTTTGTTTTTGGACCCTATATTAGGTTGGGCGGACCTACCTATGGTTTTGTGCATGAATTTCGCACATGGTTTTGGATGTGATGGTTTTTGGTCCATGGTATTGGATGCTTTGGCATGTATAAATATGTATTCTAAAATTGAAAGGAACATAATGAAAAATCAAGCTGGTAGTCCCTGTTTTGGGATCCAGGGGAAAATATCTGTGTATATGTGTTTTATGTGTTATGATCTTGCATTGTTTATTTTCTGTGTTTTAGAATTCGTATGCAGGTAATTTTTGTATGGGGTTAAAACCTACATTTGGTATCGGAGCTATTTTAGCTTCAAGGGGATGCCTTTGTTGCTGATGGGTTTCTCTTGGGCTTATGGTAGACCCTGTTCAGTGGGGGATTAATTCTGGTGGTGAAAGAAGATGGCAAGCAGTGGAATGATAGAGATTGAGAAATTTAATGGTCAGAGTTTGAGTTATGGAAACTCAAGATGGAGGCTCTGTTGGTGGATAAAGATCAGTGGATCACGGGAGGATCCAGGTACTAAACCAACGGGAGTGTCCGACGAAGAATGGCAGAAGTTGGATCAGAAAGCAAAGAGCACAATTTGGTTGCTTGTCTCAGATTCAGTATTGTTGAATGTATTAGGGGAAGCTACGGCAAAGGATTTGTGGGAAAAGTTAGGGACTTTGTACCAATCTAAGTCTCTGGTGAATAAACTGTTCCTACGGAGAAAGCTGTATAACCTGAGGATGAAAGATGGAGACTCGTTGATAGAGAATCTGAACGCATTTAATACTGTGGTAAGTCAGTTATTATCTATTGATATTAAAATTTCAAATGAAGATAAGTGCATCAGTTTGTTGTGTTCTCTACCAGATTCGTGGGATACTCTGGTTATTGCAATAGTTAGCATTGTAACTGCCTTGCAGTTTGATGAAATAGCCTCATCCTTGCTAACGGAGGAAATGAGACGGAAAAATATGGAGAGCCAGAATGGTGATGCCTTGTCTGTACGAGGACGGTCCCAGAATAGAAACAAAAATAAGTCATCGAGTGGGAGGTCTAAATCTAGAGGGATATCTAAATCTCTAGGAAAACTTGTAAAGGTGGTGTGCTGGAAATGCGGAAAGGAAGGGCACTACAAAAGGGACTATAAATCTAAATCTCCTGATAAAGGAAAGGGATTTGATGATGCTCCTTCTGCAGAGGTGAAAACCACCTCAGATGAAGGTGGGGATATGTACTTGGCTTCTTCAAGTACACATGTAGATCATGAGGCATGGTTGATTGACTCAGGTGCATCCTTTCACTTCACTCCCCATAGAGAGTGGTTCTACGAGTATGAGAAATATGATGGTGGTGATGTCTTCTTGGGGGAAGACAGGAAGGATAGAATCATTGGTCGCGAAAAAGTGAAGTTGAAGTTGCAAGGTGGAAGGGTTAGAACACTTTCAGGTGTTTTGCATATTCCTGCATTAGCTAGAAATCTGATTTCTGTAAGCAAGGTGGATGATGCAAGTGTAAAAACAGTGTTCGATAAGGATAACCGCAAGATGGTTCAGGGGGCACTGGTATTGATGCGGGGAGTTTGAATTGGCACTCTGTACAAGATGCAAGGTAGCACTTTTATTGATGGGTGCAACAATTTTGTGGTTCCTGAAAGTGGAGCAGAAAATCTAGTGGTCTCTAGAGAGAAGACCATGTTGTGGTATCAAAGGCCTGCACATATTGGAGAGAAGGGCCTTCGAATATTTCGTGGTAAAGGTATGGTAGAAGGTATGAGTAATAGCTCTCTGGATTTTGATTTCTATGAAAATTGTGTATATGGGAAGCAGAATCAGGTGAGTTTCCCCTCTGGTGGTAAAAGGGAGAAACATATATTAGAACTTGTGCACAGTGATGTGTTTGGACCTATGAAGGTTCCATCACTAAGGAAGTTTGTGTACTATGTATCATTTATAGATGACTTCTCAAGGAATACATGGATATATTTCCTTAAGAAGAAATCTGAAGTCTTTGATAGGTTTAAAGAATTTAAGGCTTTGGTGGACAGCCAGAGAGAGAAGAAGATAAAGGTGTTGAGGACAGATAACAGTGGAGAGTTTTTCAACAAGGAATTTGAAGAATTTTGTAAGAAGTGTGGTATAGCACGATAGAAGACTACTCCATACACACTTGAGAAAAATGGAATTGCAGAAATAATGAACAAGATGTTGATGGAAAGGGCAAGAAGCATGCTCAGTGGTGCTGGGTTAGGACAAGAATTCTGGGCAGAGGCGGTGGAGACAACATGTTACCTGGTCAACAGATCACCTTCATCAACGTTGGAGGATAATACTTCACAAGAGGTATGGACGGGTAAGAAACCCTTTCTTTCACATCTGAAGGTATTTGGATGTGATGCATATGTACATGTTCCAAAGGAGAAAAGAACCAAGTTGGATAGTAAATCTGAAAAAGTGCATCTTTACTGGGTATAAGGATGGTTTAAAGGGTTATAAGCTTTGGAACCCAGTAACAAGGAGGGTTGTGTACAACCGAGATGTGGTGTTCAGAGAGGTGAAATATGTTATTAAACATGAAGTCCAACCAAAGGAACCTGAGAAGATAGAGTTTGAGATTAAGGAGGAAGAATCAAAATCTACAGAAAAGGAGGAATCAGAAAATGAAAAGCCACAAACTCCGAGTGTGAGAAGATCAGTTCGAGAAAGAAGGCAACCGGAAAGGTATAGTCCATCTACTTTCTGTTCAAATTTTTCTTTATTGTTATTGATGATGATCCCAAAACTGTGAAGCAAGTAGTAGATTCAGAGGATGGAAAACTCTGGAAAGAGGCCATGGTTGATGAAATGGCATCTTTGCACAAAAATGAGGCTTGGGATCTAGTGGAGTTTCCGGCTGGAAGGAAACCCATTGGTAGAAAATGGGTGTTCAAGAAGAAGACAAATGCAAAAGGAAAGGTGGAGAAATACAAAGCACGGTTGGTAGTAAAAGGTTATTCCCAGGTGCTAGGAATTGATTTTGGTGATATTTTTTCACCTGTTTCCAAGGTGATTTCTATTAGATTACTTTTATTTGTTGTTGCTGCTTTTGATTTTGAGGTAGAACAAATGGATGTGAAGACAACATTTCTTGATGGGGATCTGGAAGAGGATATCTACATGAAGCAACCTGAAGGCTTTGCGGTGAAGGGTAAGAAAGAACTTGTATGAAAGTTAAAGAAGTCTCTATATGGGTTAAAACAGTCACCAAGGATGTGGTATCAGAAATTTGATACATTTATACAGGGACTTGGCTTCACCAGAAGCAAAGAAGATCATTGTGTGTATTTTAAATTAATTGGTGACCTTGTTATTTATTTGGTCTTGTATGTGGATGATATGTTGCTGGTTGGAATGACAAAGAAATTATCCAGGATTTGAAGACCCAATTGTCCTCCAAATTCGACATGAAAGATATTGGTGCTGCAAATTATATTTTGGGCATGGAAACTAAAAGATATCAGGAAAAGAGGAATATTTGGTTAAACCAGAGGAAGTATGTCGAGATAATATTGCAGAGATTTAATATGTTGGATAGTAAACCGGTGAAGGTTCCCATTCCTGTAGGTCTAAAGTTATCTGCTGAACAGTGTCCCAAAACACAAGAAGAGGAAGAGGACATGTCCCATGTTCCATATGCAAGTGCAGTTGGTAGCCTGATGTATGCAATGGTCTGTACTAGACCAGACATTGCACATGCAGTGGGAGTATTAAGTAGGTTTATGTCAAAACTAGGAAAGGAGTATTGGACAACATTGAAGTGGGTTTTCAGATATTTGCATGGCACTAGTGATTATGGTTTGTGATACCAAGGAATATTAGGATTGGACAGAGTGTTGGATATTCATGGCTTTGTTGATGTAGACTAGGCTGGAGATCTAGATCAGAGAAGATCTACACGTGGGTATGTGTTTAACCTATTTGGAGGTGCAGTCAGTTGGATGAGTAAGAAACAATCTGTAGTGGCACTATCAACTATAGAGGCAGAATACATGGCAGCCACTCATGCAAGCAAGGAAGCAGTTTGGTTGCAGAGATTGTGTTTAAGTATGGGGTTAGTACAGGGAGCTATAAGGATAGATTGTCACAGCGAAAGTGCAATTTTCTTGGCAAAGAACCTTGCATATTATTCAAAGACAAAGCACATTGATGTTCAGTATCACTTTGTGAGGGATATGATAGAAGACAAAAAGGTGTTGCTGGTAAAGGTGGACACTTTGAAGAATACTATAGATGCATTGCCAAAATCTATGAACTCTAAGAAGTTATTTTGGTGTAGAGAAACAATGGGCATTGCAAGGCTGGATAAATGACTAATCTCTCTTGTGGCCCCTATGGAAAGAAAACAACAAGTGGGAGAATTTTGGGTTGTGTTATATTATTTCCATGACTAGCCCATGTAGTTAACTGGGGGGTTAGAGGGGGGGCAGATCCCCCCCTTCGTTGCGCCGATTGCGTAGCGGGGGGGTCACATGAGGTTTGAGGGTGAAAGTAACCCCCCTCTATGGGGTTCAGGACAACGCCTAGGAAAATTTTGTTTTTGGACCCTATATTAGGTTGGGCGGACCTACCTATGGCTTTGCGTATGAATTTCGCAAATGGTTTTGGACGCGATGGTTTTCGGTCCATGGTTTTGGACGTGATGGTTTTAGGTCCATGGTATTGGATTCTTTGGAATGTATAAATATGTATTGTAACATTGAAAGGAACATAATGAAAAATCAAGCTGGTAGTCATGGTTTTGGGATCCAGGGGAAAATATCTATGTATATGTGTTTTATGTGTTATGCTCTCGCATTGTTTATGTTTTGTGTTTTAGAATTCGTATGCAGGTTTGTACGGGGTTAAAACCTACACAACTTTTTCAGCCACAAGGACAATCCTTACAGCAATAGAGCCAACCCGTGCATCAACAACCCTTATATACATATCATTAGGGTCAACCCTTGTAAGGACAAGGCTAGGGTCAAGTCCTGCAGCAGTAGGCCAAAAATCCTAATGTCTTGGGGCAATAGGTATAAAATCCTTTTGTCCAAGGGCAGTAGGTCTAGAATCCCTATGTCCAAGGGCAGCAAGTGCACAATCCTTATGTCTAAGAACAACAGGTCCAGAATCTTCTTATTCAAGGGAAACAGGTCCAAAGCCCATATGTTTAGGGACAACATGTGAAATATCCATATGTCTAAGGTCAATAGGCTCAACAACCTCTTATCCCATATGTTGCTTATCAACAAACTATGACCGGACAGTTCCAAGGTGTTCAAGGTCAAAATTTTCCCTACGAACAAGGTAACCTATAGTGGGGGTAGAATCAAATGACACATGGCCAAAACCCTCCACTATGGGGACAAAACCCTTACCAATAGGGATGGGCTCCTTTGGTTGGACCTGCTTATCGACCTCCAATGCCTTTCAATACTCAATTATCGTTCTTGGCCACACTAGAGTTTCCAGATGTGCCTTGACTTAAGAATGATCCAATTCTTCATTCACCATACTAGCCTCTGGTTCCGTCCAAGATCCCGAGTGATTTTCCTAAGTTCGATGGAAAAGAGAAAGAAAATCCTCAAGCCGATGTGATGACATATCACCTCTGTTTCTCTTCCGATTCCTACGTTGATGATTCTATTCATCTTCGTCTTTTCCAATGAACCCTTGCAGGTGCTGCAACCAAGTTGTACATCGAGCTACCTCAAAGTACTTACCATGAATTCAACTCTTTAGCCATGGCTTTCCTCACGCATTTCCAGTTGCCATTTCACTATGAAATTGGCACCTATTTCCTTACATTGCTTAAGAAAGATACTGTGACACACATCTCCGATCACATGCATGAATGGAGATGTAGACGTTGCCTGATCAAATTTGAGATTGCTAATCAGTTGCTCACCGAATGGTTTACCAAGTCATTTGTCATTCTAATTTCTCACGATATAGATATGGGTGGATGCGTTACTGAAGAACAAGCCATTTCTTGTGCCTAGTACTTAGATCTTGTTTATTATCAGTCTGGCACTTTGTATGAGTTATTACCTAATGCTTTGTGACCATCATATGATCCCACGGCATCAAAGTCACAGGCTACACCTCCTGTTGATGAAGTAATTAGTTCAGTGTCCAAGACCCTTGCCAAATATTCTTCTAAATAGAAGTCAATCTCAAACACTGTTTCCAATAGTTCTTCCCAGAATCCACCTGGCCCTGGTAAAACCTCAGAGGTCCACGCTGTCTAGTCTAACATAGTGGAAAAATACTCGAAAGTTAAGAAGAAAGGAAAAGGAAAGGGTAAAGTCGATGCCCCAAAACAGGGTCCTCCTAAGTCGTCTGCTAGTGATTCTTCACAACGGAAGCGTAAGTATCTGTGCCTCATTTGCGAGGAGGATCAATATACTAAGGATTGTCCCCGATGATATGAAGTTAGTCGTTTGCTCAAAGGGACCCCAAGTTTCCTGAAAGAGCCATTTCCATCTCAATAGACTCAAATGGTAAACCAACCTCAATCATCTACTTCCTCAAGATCACAAGTGTTCATGATGAGCATGCCTATTAATGTGGCTACTAGATCAAAAGATTATCAAAATCCTGCTCCGACAGCCAGGAGAGAAAAAGAAGCCACCCCTTCTTCTTCTGCCCCAAGTTCTGGCCCTATTCATATCGAGTGCCCTAACCCTGATTCCACCATTCGGTTACTTTGTCGAGGTGTGCTATGGAAATCCTCGTACAATCCCAACGCTTGAGCCACTCAACACTATAATATTGTTGAGGATTTGGCTTAGGCACCATCAGCTATGTCTGCTCTCGAGGTACTCCAAAGCTGTTTGTCTCAACGGAAATCCTTGCTGTCAGATATTGGGGGCATTGATCCTACCGATTCCAATTTGATATGTTTTGATCTAGAAAACCACATTCCACGCCTCCCTCATCATATTGCCTTTCTCATTCAGGTAATCAAAGAGAAATCCATTCATAGGACCGTCATCGATGAAGGTGCTTCAACCTGCATCATGTCAGTTGCTTGCTGGAAGGCAATTGGTTCTCCTACTTTGAACCAATCCCCTAATACTTTGGAAGCTTCCGACGGGCGCGATTCACGAACCTTTAGTGTCTTACATAACCTTTCCATTACTTTGCAGGGCAAGATAGTACACATCAAGGGATATAGATTATTGATGCTAATCTCAATTATAATCTTGTACTTAGACGGAGCTAGACCCATGCCATGCATGCTGTAGCCTCCTCCCTATTCTGCGTGATTCCTTTTCCCTATCAATGGAAGATCGTCAAAATCGACCAACTATCCTTCTTTTTCTCTTCCTCCTCGGATGGCAATGTTTCCTATGTCAAGCACAATGGTGCTCCTTATGTGAGTGTGGGGGTAGGTCTTTTTAAAGATTATGCCTTGATGGGAATTTTTTTTCTCCCACCTCCTCATGTTGCCTCCAGTCAAATCTAATCCTTGGGTCATACCTTCACCAAATCTTGTTGATACCTGGGGCGAGGTTATGCCACTTAGTCCTACCGAAATCAATTACGTGGAAACTGTTTCGGCCTCAAGTTTTGTATCCTCTGATTTTCCTATTTTGAGGACCTCTCTTGATACATATTCTCAATCCCCGTGGCTTGGTGCTTCAGAATCTCCTGATCCCTTAGTTGAGACTTTTATTGCTGACGAGAGTATCGTGGAAGTAATGTCTCTTAAGGAACCACCTTGGAACGATGCTCATAATTTTTCCTCATTCCTGCCTCGCCCGATGGTCATGTCTACTAGTCTCAAGGAGTTCTCTTCTCAGTTTCCTTTCCCCCCCGCTTCCAGCACCGATCCTGACTCATGAAGTATGGTCGAAAGGAAATTTGGGTAATATTACCCAAATGATACCAATTGATATTTATGTTAAGCCTGGTATAATTAAAAATGTCCATATCGGGGTAACTTGTTCTCCAGATGAGTTCAAGATCTATACTCGTCTGTTTCAAGAATTCCAAGATGTGTTTGCGTGGTCCTATGAAGAAATTCTTGGCATGGATCCTAGCATCATTGTGCATGAAGTAACAACCTATCCTCGTGCAAAGCCTGTTCACCAATGGATCCACCCAGTGCACCCTAGGCAAGTGGCCGCTATCAAGGGTGAAGTTGAAAAGCTTCCAAAAGCTAGATTCATTTATCCAATCCCTCTTACAGATTGGGTGTCAAATATTATACAGGTGATAATGAAATAAGGCACGATCCATGTTTGCATCGATTATCATGATCTCAATCGTGCCTGTCCTAAAGATAACTATCCCACTCCCTTCATTGATCAGATCATTGATGAATGTGCTGGGAGCGAAATTTTTTCCTTTATGGACTATTTTTCTGGTTACAACCAGATTAACATTGTGATGACCGATCAAGAAAAGACAACTTTTATCTATCCATGGGGTACTTTCACGTACAAAAAGCTCCCTTTTCGCCTAAAAAATTCTTGGGCTACATTTCAGAGGGCGATGTCCTATACGTTTCATGACATTTGCAAAATCATTTAGCCTTACTTGGATGACCTTCTCGCTCATTCTCGTAAGTGCCAAGATCACCCTGACTATCTTCGACAGATTTTTCTTCACTGTAGATACTAAAACATTCGGTTAAACCCACATAAGTGTGTTTTTTGCATCGAATCTGGATGACTCCTTGGCTTTATTGTTTCCAAGGATGGTATTCACCTTGATCCACTTAAAGTCAAGGCCATTATAAATTTAGCCCCCCATCTTCATTGCACCAAATCTAGAGCTTGCAGGGAAAAGCAAATTTCCTCTGTCATTTCATACCTAATTACATTGGGCTAGCTTCAGGATTTACCCAGTTGCTCAAGCAAGGAACACCCTTTTTCTGGGATGAGGTTTCCCAAAAGTCTTTCGATGACCTCAAGGTTGTCCTCATAAATGCTCCTTTGTTGCATCCCCCGGATTATCATCACGATTACTTCCTTTACCTAGCTGCAGCTTCTAGCACCATTTCTATGGTATTGGTACAAGATGATGATGAAGGAAATGAACATGTTATCTACTACCTTAGTCGCAATCTCCTCAACATTGAAATGTGTTATGCCCATGTCGATAAGTTGGCTTTGGCTATCGTCCAAGTTGTTTAGTGCTTTCGACACTATATTCTCTTACGCACTACTACTATGATTTCTAAATGCAACCCCATGACCTACATCCTAACTCGTCAGTTGCTGGGGGGCAAGTATTCTAAATGGATTGTCATCTTGCAAGAATTCAATTTGGTGTTAACTACTGCCAAATCTAAGAAATCACTAGTTTTTGTCGAGTTGATTTGCTCCCTTCTTTCTACGTCTCTCCCCATTAGTGCAGATGAATAGCTTCTAGACGAGACTCTCTTCCTGATCACCACTCTTGACCCGTGGTATGGTGATATCATCATGTATATCCAAACTTCCACCTTCCAGTTCGCATTGACTAAGGATGATCGCTGACGAATCCAGCATCACTCCCAACCCTATCGTATTATTGGAGATATTTTATACCATGTCGGTGTCGATTCAGTTCTTCGCCGATGTCTTACTCTCGAGGAGGCTGAGAGAGTTCTCAATGACTGCCATTCCAGGGCATGTGGCGGTCATATGTCTGGTTACGCTACTGCTCAAAAAATCCTTCACACTGGTTATTTCTGGCTGTCCATTTTTAAGGATTCATCCTTGCTATTCGCAAGTGCGATGAATATCAAATTTACCAGTGCAAGATGCGCACCCCGCCTGCTCACCTACACCCTATCATTACCATTGGTCCTTTTGCCAAATGGGGCATTAACTATATGACATGTAACCCTCGTTTGGCTGGGGGGAATGGTTATATTCTTGTTGATGTGGATTATTTCACCAAATGGGCTGAAGTGATGCCTACATATTCTGCAGATGGTAAAACAATGACTCAATTTATTTTCAATCACATTATTTCTAGGTTCGACATACCTCAAGCCATTTCATAGACCATGACTCCCATTTCCGAGATTACATGATGGTTGAGTTGACCTCTACATCGGGTTTGCGTCATGATGGCTCAACCCCGTATTACCCTCAGGCCAACGGTCAAGTTTAAGCTGTGAACAAAGTTTTGGTTACAATGCTTCATCTTACTATTGGGATGCACAAGTCAAATTGGCATCTCATGCTCCTTTAAGCTCTGTGGGCTTACCGAACCTCGACCAAGGACGCAACTTGTTTCACACCATTTCAGCTCGTCTACAGTCTGGAAGCAATGCTACAGATTGAATGTGAAATTCCTTCACTCAAGCTAGCTATTGAACTTCTCCCTAAAACCTCACCTCAAGAAGAGCACCTCTTATATTTAGAACAGATGGATGAGGCTTGTCGTCTCGCTGCTTTGGTCATCGAAGCATAAAAGAAGCGAGTCAAGTCCCATTTCAATTGGTCAGTCTCCCCCCGCGCATTATCTAAGAGTGATTTGGTTTTACTATATGATCAAGCTAATGATAAGATGGGGGCAAGAAATTTTTAACCCATGTGGCATGGGCCCTACATTGTTAAACGAGTGTTGCAAAAAAGGGCCTATGAGCTAATTGATTATGAAGGAAATCATTTGGACAAGCCCCAAAATGGGCTTTATCTCAAAAAGTACTATGCTTAGGTCATCTTGCATGGTTACTTGTGTACATTAGTGTGTCATTCGTTTTTGTGAAATGTGGTTTGGTGTGTTAGTTTTCAAATAGCTTTCCTATTTACTATTTTTTCCCTACTTTGCAAATGTCTGTGACTTGTCACATCGGTTTTGCTGATGGTGCTTGCCATAGTACCTAGAATTTATCCTCTACGGAATGGGCCAGTTATGGCCCTCATGGTGAGTTGATTGATCTTCAAGGTATTTGTTTAGGTCACACAACTAATATCGTTGCTAAATACAATGTAATCATCAAATTGTTATCAGAAGGCATCCCTCTTGACATTCGAGAATTGGTTGTCAACCTGGATTCACAACTTGTTGTCCTTCAACTCAACGGGCAATATTCCATCAGAAACCCTCAGATATTGAGAATGTATCTACATATTCGTCTACTAGAAACACATTTTGATTACATTACATATCATCATATTCCTAGATGCATGAATACATTGACAGATGCATTAGCTAATTATGTGTTGGATAGACATTTACGAAACATGTGAAAAGCTAAAACAAATCATTTGTACCATAGTAAGCAAGAAAATACAACATATATATATATATATATATATATATATATATATATATATATATATATATATATATATATGGTGATAATGTTTGATACATCAAAACCCCAAAAAATAATATGTGTGTTCAAATAACATCGACAGCTCGCAGGCCTCATATATCCGTGGCACGTAGGCCTCAAAAATGTAAATGCTGGGCCTAGGAACTAGTGAGCATGGTGATCGTGGTAACATGAAACTGCTCATGCAACACGAGTCAACAATCAGCATATCCGGTCCGATACTCCCACCGTATGCCTCTGGTACTGCCGCGGGATGTCTCCCGCCCGGGCATACTTTGGGATACCACGAGCCAACCCCTCAAGGTTCCTTGTGATCTCCTCATTGTCACTTCCCTCCTGATAAGGAGTGACATCAAACTGGTGAGTGACATGCCTGGCTATCAAGGACATCCCAACAGGATGTTCTGGTCCAACATCTGCATTGATGAAACAAAGTGTTATAAACACACATATATTTATAAAATAGTTAAAAAATAAAAAAAATAAAACTTGATTTTTACCTTCATCGTCAAAATCCTCCCCATCTGGCAGTGACATGTTTGGATCTCTGCAGAATTCGATACTGCTGTATGGCCAATCCTCCACTACGATCATCTGTCATCATAACCATGAAAAGAAGGTGGGCCTATAAGACATATGCTAGCCCCTTGTGATCCTAGGCATCAAACGACTCCAACGGACCATCCGTGGGTCTTGTGGCATCAACAGATCTACCTTAGTTAGCTGGTACTGGAACAATGGGACTTGTTCCAAAAAAAAGGTCACTAGTATAGATCCAAAAAAAAATTGCTTCAGATTCGCTAGCTTATCTTTTGTCAGCTAGCGTTTCATGTTGATCTTCATGGCTTCTGCCCAATTAAAGATCGTCGGTGTTGTACAGTTGATGGAATATAGAAATTTTGACTTGTTAGTCTCGTACTCTGCTTGGGACCCTTCACTCTGTTGATAGTCAACAGTAGCACTCTTAGTGTCAGATCTCGCATAGTGGCAATCTCAATCTTGCCGCTCTTGGATTTGAGGGTTTCCGGGAAATGTTCAGCAAGTAGCATGGATATGCTTGCTCCAATCGGTCGTGACCCATATAGGTTGACTGGTTCCCCTCTCCAGGATAGTCATGTGATGAAATATATGTCTAAAGTTTCTAACTCTAGCTCCTGGTCACCAATTATGAATATTTCTTGATTTATGTACCAAAAACTAATAAGGTATCAAAGTAGCTCAAGTTGAGCCCACATCCCTGCTGTGAGAAAGAACTTGAGGAGCCCATAGTTCCTTAAGGCGTTAAAGTAATTTCGATCATTCATTGCTTGAGTGTCCACATCTTCGTGCTCGCATTATTTCTAGTCTACCATTTTTTATGATTATTTCCTGCAAAAACCATGTATTCAAGTCAATAATCATTTTTGGAAAATAAAATTTGGATTCAAACGGTGGATTTGAGAGGAAAATGGCTTCTTCCTTATTCACAGTACCAGCATGCTTGTTTTAAAAACAGTTGCACTGATGGCATGATTGGGCATTTTAACTACCCCCGACCGGCGTGATTCCGTGCCCGGAAATTGCGCTGACTGAGGGAAATTTTCTTTTTTTCCAAAACCTCCCTCAGAAATAAAAAAAATAGATGAAAATAGGAATAAATAATATGGAAATGGAGCTTAGGGACTTGGTTTTTACCTGCAACTGGCGGCTCAGCGAATGACCTCTCGGATCTCCTGCAATCTGCACCGGAAAAATTAGGGCAAAAGTGGGTGAAACGTTTATCACAACAAGGTAAAATGGAAAATGGTAAAAAATATTTACTTTTCCCTCCTTTTATTCAGTTTTTCATGAAATATTAGGGTTTTAAAGTATTTTGACCTATTTTTCCTCAAGAATTGGATAATGCACTTTACCTTTTTTGCGCAGCAATAGGTGATGGATGTTCGATGATGGTACTGAGTCATGTTTCAACTCTTTTATCGACTCATGAAACTCAAATGAAAATATTGCCAAGTATTTTTCCCTTTTGACTCCTAAAAGAGAATAAAATGGGGGTTCCGCTTTCAAGCTCTTTTCCGACCCTTTAAACATGAAAAGATAGCTGAGGCCTTGTCATTTTGAACTCGTTAACGGATGTGAAATGTCATGTGCCCAGTATACATTTACCCTTTTTTCGAGATGGGAGGTATTATTTACGAAAAAGGTACTTCTTGACTGAAATGGTCAAGTGATTCTCTCAAGTATTGTTTTCTACCTTTTTGGGCTCGAGAGACACAAATGTACGAAAAGGGACCATGTGGAGTTTTTTTTTCCGTGTCTTTTTCAAACTCTCTAAACATGAAAAAGATATCGAGTTACACCTTTGTCAAACTCATTAAAATGTTAAACGACATCAGATTTGTCACCATGGCGAACATGAGCTTCTCCTTCCTAGGGCTCATTAAACTTACTAGGTCGGATTCGTCCGAAGGATGAACTTACATTGCACGAATATGCTGTCTCCTTAAAGCTTGCTATTAAAAAATAATTGGGGTACTTCCGGGAATGGTGGGGGAAAATTTGAAAATCTAATCAGTTGTGTTGGCAACTCACTCTTGAACATGTCACTTTCTGGTTCGTGTCGGGATGGGATATCCTCCTTTTTATCGTTGAACTTCCTCTGTTGGGCCATTCATTTTTACCTTCCATTTGATCTCTTCCACGTCATCATGACCACCGATCTTATGGATCCAAAAGCTGCCAAACTTCTTTTCATGTCACTGATATGTTCAAGGGTTGTCCTTCTGCAGTTACACTTACCCCTGATTATCTGTATCATCCAACATCATTTTACATCCCATTGTCTCGTGTCGATGATGTGGGATACATCATGGCCCTCCTTAGACATGGTCACTTCTTGTCGAATTCAGCTCATTATCCAGGAAGTCATCTGAGAGACTCCCTTCCAGTACCTTAGAGCTTGCATGCCCTAATGGCAAGTTCTTCACACTCGAGGACAAGTTCACATCATTGGCTTCCGCTTGGGTGATTTCACGAGTGTACGACTATAGTCCCTTTATTCACATTCCATGAATTGTGCTAATAGTACCTTGAGGACCATTTCCATTATTGGTGGTTTCTCTTGTGCTTGTTAATAGTTCACATCATTAGCTGGTAATCAAGCAATTTTCTAGCATGTTTGACATCAAAACATCTATTCACATGTTAGAATTTGTACTTTGATTGGGTCGTGTTGGAGTGCAAGACCCTAGGCTTAGATTACAAAAGTCTAGGTTGCAAGGTGATGTGACATGATCATGTTGATATACATGTCTCTCTCAGATGGATGGCTGCAACCATACCATGAGTTATCATATGTGATCCTTCTCATGATTGGATGGTTGTGACCATACCTTGGTTTTGATATGATCCTCTTTATCGGATGGATGCTCCCATGCTTGGATCCATTTACATGATCATTCTCTGGATGGTTGCGTCCATACAATGAATCATGTATCATTTGATAGAGTTTTAGTTATGTATATGTATCTGTACTTGCTTGTCGGTTTTCTGATGACATACTCTGGTTCCCCACACTGAATCATAAAGAATTTCATCCCTCACTCTAGTTCAGACTTCATGCTTTAGGGGGCATCTTTACACAACATTTTGTTCCTATCCCTGTACTCCCCATTCCATGATCCTGGAGGAACTGTACAACAAACCCTACATGCTTCCCCTTCATGAAGAAACTCCCATTGTGTCCCTCTTCATGAGCAAAACAATTCCCTTTTGCATCATTTCCCAAAAATCTTCTGTTTTTCCCAGTTTACAAGACTGGCGCTAATGACCCTTGTTCTCCTCACGCTAATATGTAGGGATTAGAAATATCCCTAGCACCGACCAGAGTGACTGAGCCTTGTTCCAGTCACACCGATCCTTCTTTGGAAAGTTTTTAAATAAGGAGCCGAAGCTTCCAGCTCTAGAAGCTTCATAACCGAAGTCTGGTAAATGGTTGGGCCAAATGGATTCTAGGATGTCAGTTTGGGCTCCTTTCTACTAGAAGGATGGAGCTACATCAAGAGATAAGACCTTCTCCCATGAGAAGAGGAACCATCTCCCATCCATTCATGCTATATAAACCTCCATTTTTCCCAAGCACAAGCTAGCGTTAATGTGGGTGTGCTAGTGCTAATTAAGTTTGGAGTAAACAACAAGCTATTCATAATTGTAGCTCTCTAGTTGTGTGTTAGGGAGAAGTGTGAATTTGGTTTAGTGTGAAGACTAAAGGGAAGAGCCTTAAAACTATCATTGTTGAGGCCATCATGGAATGCTAACGGAAGTGTGTGGGAACCCAGATTTGTTGGAGGAGAACAACAACGTCAAGACAAGGGTTGTAATCTCTTGTTAATTTAATATATATGCAACTATCAATTGATTTCCTACATAATGTGTCATTTCACATGTTTATGGATTAATGCTTCTTGACTTGTTAAGTAGGTTGAATTACAATTTGTCTATTATCATGATTGTTGTTGCTGTTTTTTACTTGTTTCAGGTGTTTGAAGAAGGAAACGGGAGATAGCTGGAGCAAGCAAGCAAGGTCATCACCAAATGGGATAAACATACTAAGAGGTAGGCCCTATTAATTGGTTCTAACCTAAGGAAATATTCCGTAGAATGTCTTGTTAGTGGATAGACCCACTATCGGGCTAGAGGAATTGTTTGTGTCCACACTTAGAATTTTACTTCACCACAGGGCTCCCACTCTACTACTGAGCTCACCATCCAACATACTTGCCTGATCGCTACTAGGCCACCACCACTTCCCAGGAAGCCCATTAAAATTACTTCTTCCGAGGTCATCGATATCACCAATGAGGTATGCTATAGGATAAAATGCACGGTGCATGGAGAATGGAGATACCCTCAAGGGTCTTCTCGGGACCCTTGGCAGACTGTAAGATTATCTGCAGCCATCACAAAGTTGCATGCATGTCCACAAAAATTAACTAACTATCAAAGAAAAATAGATGGATTACCTCAAGCCTCCATGGAGATTTGCTGGAGAGCACAATGGAGCTAGGTGGAAGTCCCCTGAGCCGGCTCTAGATCAAGCCCTGCACATAGAAGAGACAAGCATAATCACACCATAAAACCTTGATAACTAATACATGAATACATAAAAGACATCTAGTTACACATAACTAAGCTACTCATGCTAAATGGTATTGAACAAACAAATAAATGACCCCAATAGGTTGAAATCCCTTATCCCTAGGAAGCTGAGTTTGTTGCCTTACTAATCGCAATGCACCGAACACAACATTTGGGTAGATTGACAGCCGTACGTAAAGTCTTTGGTCATTTCTCTTTCATTTATCACCAAGGTGTATATTGTAGTTTTGCAATTTGTCTCGTAAACCCTCTTGTCTAGAATCACCAAAGCAGCCACTTTCATTCCTTTTCGACTCTTTAAAAGTAAAAGGATCATCTGAGCACTTGTCCTTTTAGGCTCATTAAACAACAAAGGCGACTAGAGTCATCTTTTGCTTTTTCTCGACTCTTTAAAAATGAAAAAGCGAAGTTGTGTTCCAGCATCGTAAAAAATTAATTGACCACGAAGAACATCCTCATTCCATAGTTAACTTTAAGTTGATATAATTAATCAGCAATCATGGAGGAACATCAACCCAAACCCTGTTGTTTGCGGAGAATAGCGAGCCAACCACCTTTTCCTCCTGAAGCAACACTAATTCAGACAAAGTGGTCTCGTTTAAGTAAGTCTAGTACATCAAGAACTCCTAGTTCTTCATCTGGATTACCTGAAACATTTTCAGTAGCTACAGAGACTCCAGTTACTCCGACTATTTCTGGTACATCCGTTTCTAAAGAAGAAGTTTCACAATTACCTGAGAACATTAGCACTGATCCTAGTGAAATGGTAACCGAGGTTGTCCAACAACAAGTTCATACTCAATTTGAACTTGTTCAATAAGAAAGTGCTTCTGAACTTGAATCAACTCAACCAGAAGTTCTTCCAGAATCTATTCCAGTTCAAATAGAAGTTACATCTGAACCTGAATTTGTTCAGGAACCTCCCTTCGAAACTGTTCATTTACCTGAAAATCTGGACTTCGAATTTCAGCATTCAGAAGTTGTTACCCCTCAGACATCAGTAACTGTTGAAACTAGACTTTCATCAACAACAATTTTTTTTTACAGACCTGATGGTCAAGTCCTTCCACCAGGTTTGATTGCCATAGAGGAGGAATTAGTAGGAGAGTCCACACCTGGAACCTCGTTTATTTTCGGAACTAGGATTTATCTTTACCCTACTACTCCTTATTACTTTGCTTCATATGATCCTGCTTCCTTTAAAGTACCCATCAAATCTTTAGGACAACTTTTGGGCTAGTTAACTATGGCTGAACAACCGTTAACATATCAGACCATATCATTTGATGCCGCTGCAACAGAACCTTATATTGTAACTCCTTCGATATTTTCTACCACGCCTGAGTCACACCTATATGGTGAATCGTCTATCCGGATTGGTTACCAATCATTATCAGGAACCCACTCAGGGGTTGCTTTTGCACCATGGTCATTACCCATGTCCTCAACCGGAATTCTACCTGGTTCTTCTCTAATGGGAACCCAACAGTTTGATCCTGCACATCAGTATCAGGCTGGGAAATTTGGTCAAAAAGACCCATATATCCATTAAATACTGGATTGCCACCACATGGAGAGAAATATGCTTATTCATTGTATCCTCCTTATTCTGGAGGACAACCATATGGTAATTTCCCACAATATTCAAGTCAACCTGGAATTAGAGTTTGTCAATGGTAACCAACAATGCCAACTCAACCAAGGCTTGTGTATCCAACACAACCAATGAAAACTGTGTCAGCTATTCCTACTACACCTATTGTTACCACCGTGCCACAATCACAAGCTCAAACTGTCTCAACCGGTACAAACTGATCCTTCTCTCTTGCAACCACAAGTTTCACGTCAATAGGTTCAAGTTTCTCAAGTTGTTATACAAAAACCACTTGTTTCTGGAGCTCAGCAACAACCTCAGGTTAGTATATCTTTATTTGGATTGACCCAGGCTTACACTAGTATAGTTGATTCACAACCTAGTCAACCTTTCATTGTTGGGCAACAACAGTTGGTTCAAAAACCGTGGTTGCCACAATTCCAACAACCCTAGTTCCAACAGTTCCAACCTCAGTTTGGACTTGGTTCACAAGCTCAACCTGGTTTTGGTCAATATCAAGCTTACCAAGGTCCTGGGCAACAAGGCTTTATAGGTTATGGACAACCACAAATTCAGTTTGGTTATCAATAACCACCTTATACTAGTTTTGTTCAATAACCATACCAAGGTTACCAAATGTAGATTACCTATGTTGGTATGCAAAGACCTATTGCATAGGAAATTGCATCATATCCTAGGTATGCTCAACCTAACTTGAATCAACAGTTGCCATTCGTAGCAACTTTAGAATTACCAAATTTAAAACAGCTCACCAATGATCCAATCGCATATGCACCTTGGTGTCTGGTAATTCCGCATAAGTTACCATCTGATATTCTGAAGTTTAACGGGAATCTTAGAGAAGACCCATTGAATCATGTTATGACCTTTCATTTATGGTTTTCATCCAAAAATTTGAAAATGATGATTCGATCAAAATTTGTCTTTTCCAAAGAACACTTACTGGTCTAGTTTCTAAATGGTACATTGAACTACCGAGAGCTTTTTTCGATAACTTCACCACTTTAGCCACTACCTTTTTGACCCACTTCCAGTTACCTATCAGATACGAGACTGGAATGGAGCTCTTGAACAACTTTAAATAAACTATTGCTACCCATATCTCATATCATATTCATGAGTGGTGGCATCGTCGTCGAATGGTTAAGACATATGTTCCCAATCAGCTTTTAGCTGAGTGGTTCATAAAGTCCTTGTTGCCATCAATCATCGAGGATGTGGCAAAAGGAGTCATCACAGAAGAGAAAGTTATCACTCGTGCCAATACTTAGATTGATTTACACACAATTTAGCACGCTCTATGATAAAATTCCCGAATCACCTTGACCAGCTTTCACTGTTCCACCACCTCAACAATCGAGTAGGGACTCTCATGTCGACGATGGTGTGATCAGTTCTTCAAGCACACAGGGGGCAAGAAGACCATCTGGTCAAACTCTTTCTATTTCCAATCAAGCTACCAATGCATCAGAAAACACTCATGCCTCAAAGATCAATGCCGTGTCATCTGACAAAGGAAAAAATCCAAAGCAACTAGGAGGTAAGAAAAAGGGAAAGAATAACAAAAAGAAACAAGAAGGCCTCCTTGACATTGAGGTAGTTGACGGACTCCTTGATTACAACATTTTACTAGGAAGGCCTTGGGTATATGCTATGGCTGCTGTTGTTTCCACATACTTTCGTATGATTGCATTCCCTTTCAAGGGTGGAATCATAGTCATTGATCAACTAGCCTTCTTTGCCAATAGTTCACAGGCTACGGGAAGCATTCTGTTGATACATGGAAACCCACTGTCACTTCAAAGTGTTGGAGTAGGTCTCCTTAAAGATCCTTCCCTGATGGGCACTTTTACCCTCCCATCACCAGCTAGTTTGGTGGAAGTGGCAAGAGTGGAGACTTGAAACATGATTTCTTCGACATCATTTGAATTTACGAAGATTTCCAACTACTTTGAAATTGATAGTCATAGTGAGGGGTTGCCGTTCAGCCCCATTGAATCATCATAGCAATCAATTTTTTAGGCATGTGCGACAAACCCTAATCTGCACTCAACAATTGTATGGGTAGATAGGTCATTAGAATATGGTACCTATTTGGATCCTTTTTCACGTATATATTCTATGGATGAAGGAATCTTCAAATCAATGATTGTAGGAGAGATGCCGTGGGAGGATTATCATCATCGTTCGCACCTTCGAGATGACAATGAAGATTATTCAGATGAACTAAATCACCCATCGATCGTTGATTTCATGTCAAATTATGTAAATACTGTAGATTCTGAGTGTAATTTGTCCAACAAAGAAGAAACGATTTCTATAAACATTTCAACTAAGCCTAACATTGTAGAAAACATTCATGTTGGAAAATCTTGTTCTTCATTGGAACTTGATATTTACTGTGCTCTTTTTCACGAATTTCGAGATATATTTGCATGGTCTTAAGAGGAGATGCCGGGCATTGACTTAGGTATTGTTGAACATGAGATTAAAATGTACCCTGATGTCAAACCAATACGACAACGACTTCGACCTGTTCATCCTAAGAACACTGCTGCTATTAAAGCAGAGGTTGAAAATTTTTTGCGTGCTGGCTTCATTTTTTTTGTACCTCTTACTGATTGGGTATCTAATATTGTTCCAGTGATGAAAAAACAAGGGACAATTCGAGTGTGTGTCGATTATAGCGATGTAAACCAAGCATGTCCAAAGGACAATTACCCTACACCTTTTATCGACCAGATTATTGACAAATGTGCTGGATGTGAAATCTTTTCATTCATGGATGGATTTTCTGGCTATAATCAAATCAATATCCATCCACAGGACCAATCAAAAACTACTTTTATATGTCCGTGGGGCACATTCACTTATCGAAAGCTACCTTTTGGTTTGAAGAATGCAGGGGTTACATTTCAAAGGGCGATGAATTATGCCTTCCATGAAATCAAGCACATTGTTCAACCTTATCTTGACGATTTGCCTACTCATTCACGAAAACAGACTGATCACCTACAACATTTGATAGAAATATTCTTACGATGTCGACACTACAAGATAATACTCAATCCACATAAATGTGTGTTTTGTATTGGCTCTGGTCAATTGCTTGGATTCGTAGTTTCAAAATATGGAATTCGACTCGATCCCATTAAGGTTCAGGCAATCCTTGACTTGTCTCCACCCTCAAACTTGTTACAGATACAGAGACTTCAAGGGAAAGAAAACTTTCTAAGGAGGTTCATTCCAAACTATGCTGAATTAGCTAAAGGTTATACATGTCTATTGAAGAAAGGGGTACCCTTCCATTGGGACCAAGTTGCACAAGCTTCGTTTGATGCTCTCAAAGATTCCCTAATAAGAGCATCATTAATGTATGCCCCAAACTATCAAAAAGACTTTTTCCTGTATCTCACCACTGCAGATACAACCATTAGTATGGTTTTAGTTTAGGAAGAAAGTGGAACTGAACATCCTATTTACTATTTGAGTCGTAATCTCAACGATACAGAAAGTAAGTATTTCTATGTTAAAAAGTTACCCTTGGTAGCCGTCCAAGATGTGCAAAGATTTCATCATTACATCCTCCTCCACAAAACTACCATTATATCAGATTGCAACCCTATGACATATATTTTGTCACGTCAATTGCTGGGGGGTAAATATTCTAAATGGATAGTTATCTTGCAGGAGTTTGATTTGGAATTCATCAAATCTAAATCAAAGTAATCTCTTGCCTTTTCTGAATTACTTTGCGATCTTCCCTCATCCTCCAATGATTTAACATCAGAAGCATCAATCTTGGATGAGTCTCTGTTTCTTATCTTGTCAAGTGATCCATGGTATGAAGATATACTGATCTATCTCCAGACCCAAGCTTTTTGGCCTAATACCTCTCGCTCTAAAGAGTGACGTACTCAATACCAAGCCAAAAATTATCTAATAATTGGGGATACACTTTATCGTCGTGGTGTCGATATGATCTTACGTAGGTCCCTTACTCATGAGGAGGCCAAAAAAGCTTTGAATGAGTGTCATTCAGGTGCTTGTGGGGGGCATTTATTTGGTTACACAACTGCACAGAAAATTCTACGTGCTGGCTACTTCTGGCCAATCATATTCAAAGATTGAATTCTTGCTGTCAGAAGTTTCCATGCTTCCTAGAAATGTGACCGTAAAACCAGATTACCACCTACACCACTACATCCAGTCATTGCTGTTAGCCCATCCGTAAAATGGGGCATTGACTTTATCACATGTAACCCCACCTCGGCCCTGGGGCATGAGTATATTATAGTTGCCATTGACTATTTTACCAAATGGGCTGAGGCAATGCCGACATTGAACAACAGTGGCGAAATGACTGCTCTATTTTTTCAACCATGTGGTTGCCAGGTTTGGTGTACTACAAGCTATAGTTATAGAACATGAGTCGCATTTTTGCAATCACATGATGGTCGTATTAACTGCCAAATTAGGACTGTCACATGATAGTTATACTCCATACTACCCGCAAGCTAATGGACAAGTTGAGGCTATCAACAAAGTCCTTAAGCACATGTTGTAAAGAATGATTGGAGTTCATAAAAGGAATTGGAATTTAATCCTATACTCGGCTTTGTGGGCATATCGAACCTTAGTGAGAAATGTGACCAAATTTATGCCTTTTCAGTTGGTGTATGGTTTGGAAGCAGTCTTACCAATCCAATGTGAAATCTCGTCTCTCAAACTCGTGATTGACCTGCTACCTGACACTTCTGAAGAAGAAGCATGTTTCTTGGAGTTAATCCATTTGGATGAAACCCGTCATGATGCCGCAGTGGCCAACGAGGTGCATAAAAATCGCATCAAAGCACAATATGATAAAAATGTTAAGCCTCGTGTCTTCTCAGAAGGTGACTTGGTCTTGCTTTACGATCAGGATTCTGATAAACTTGGAGGGTGAAAATTTGAACCACTATGGATGGGCCCTTACATTGTTAAATGTGTGTTGTTGAAAGGTGCCTACGAGTTAGTGGCTTATGATGAGATTCCACTTTCACAACCCTGAAACAAGTTGTACCTTAAACATTACTATGCTTAGTTGAGTGTAGTAAAACTCACTGTATATATTCTTTGATTGCATTTGTGTGTGTGTTTCTTTTAGAGTTTTTATTTGGTTAGGTAATCCACTCCGCATTGGTTGCAAATGTCAACCTTTTCGGAACCTTTTTTGGTTATGCAGATGGAGCTAGTCATAGTACGTAGAATTTATCTTTTGTAGCATGGGCCATTTTCACTCCAAGCGGCGAGTTAGTGAGTTTTAGAGGGATATGTATTGGACGATCAACAAAAAATATCGCTGAGTATAGCGCATTGAATAAACTCCTCTTTGATGCCATTTCACTTGGCATATGCCAAATCATCATTAGGCTAGACTCACAACTTGTCATACTACAGCTTACTGGTATCTATTTCATCTGAAACTCAGCAATTCAATGCATGTTTCTTAGAGTTTGTATTTTGGAAAGGTATTTTGAGTTTATTCACTATCAACATATTTCTAGAAATATAAACACATTTGTGACATTTGTAGAGTAAACATTTTTAATTCACATCATCATTTGAATAGGATTGTATCACTTAACCATAATAAAAATACGAAAGTCAAATAGATAGTTGTATATAAGTTTTTACAAATAGTTTGTTTCCAAGAAAAAAATCGGTCATCTGACCCAAAAACTCAAAAATGTATGCATAAAATATCCAAATAGACTAGTGCTGCTCATGATAGCAGGTCACAGCCTGTGCTATCACACGTAGGAGTCTCATCCAATGACTCGGCACACCAATGGTGTGGCGCTACAATCGCATAGGTAACTCCTCGATCCGGACATCCGAAATACCTAAGGTTAAACCCTCTATGTGATCCTGTAGCTAGGCCAGTGTCTCTGCTAAATCCAAGTCTTGGAGAACTGCTCTCCCAATAGCTCTCTGTAATAGTGCACCTGCCTCTCGTTGGTGTCCCATAGGTCGAACAGGTCCAACATCTGCATACATATAAAAAATGTTTGTTTAGTCTTGGAAATAAAAAAACAAAAAAAAAAGTAGAAACTTTAAAAACAAAAACACTTTGGTCAATCAATTTACCAACAACACTCCACTGCGCCCCATCCGGTAACATCAGATCTTGATCACCATGGAAATCGATCCTTGAATATGGATATTCTATGAAGGCCATGTCCTGATGGTCAAACCGATCAAAGAAATCAGGGGTAAATGAGATCAAAGACTGGCCAGCATGCATAGCCATAAGATCTACCCACCTCTGCATCCATGGGTCTCTAGGTTCAGGTACTCAAAGTGAGATGTGTTGTGGCTGCATGAGTGGGATTCTCTCCAAGGAAAAATAAATCAGATAGACCCACAACCAGATTTTTTTGTCTTCCCATTCTTTACCTTGGTCAGTTGTTCTTTCATGGGTGAAAAAATTGCCTCACACCAGTTGAACACCTTTGGCTCCAAACACTCTAAAGCATATTGCATATACGACCTATTTGCCAAGTGTAAAGTTGTGCTGCTAGCCAGTTTGGCGAGGGTAAAAAGGATTTCTCTCAATAGTAAATCATCAACATCCCTGATATTGATCTTTTTGTCTCTGCTAGGTTGAGCTCCTTCCCGGTAGAACTGTCGTATATAATCTCTCACTGATTCACCTCCTTTGGTAAATCCTGATAATGAGATGGGGGCACCCCGCCTTGATAGTCCTGTCAGAAAGTAAATATCATCGATGGTAAAGGGGATCATTTTTCCCCTAATGTGAAAAACCTGATCGGTAGGATCCCAAGAATTAACAAGGTATTGCAAAAGCTCAATTTGTTGCCACATGCTGGATAATTAAAAATACTTTAGCAACCAACAATTCCTTAAGGAATCAACTGTTCCCTGATTATTTATGGCAATCATGTCTTGTTCTTCATGCTCTCGTTCTCTCCATATAATCACCATTTTGATCTGATGAATGTCTAAAATGCAACCATTAGACAAATTAGCATCCATTTTTTGCAAAAAACTGTGAAAAATTTGGGAGAAAACAACTGTCAAAATTTTGTTTTTGTGCCCATCGCATCCCTCCCTTAGAGACAGTGTGCTGCAATGCATATAGCCTTCTAGGCATGTGCAATGTAGTTCACCTTTTGATATAGAAAGGGTGTGCTGATCCAAAGTGCGCAAAATGAAACCCTAGGGGCCTCAAAAAGCAAATTTTGCTTAAAACTGAAAATAAATGGAATAAAATGGAAGAGAACAGGGATAGCTCCTACCTGGTCTGGACAGCATGGGAAATGGTCCACTGAATTCTCTGCAATCAACTAGTGAACTTTTAGGTAGGAAACTATGCCAGAGCACCAAAAACAAAGGGTAAAAGTGAAATGGTAAAAATGAATAATAAAACTTGTTTTTATGTTTATTTCTTGCACGCTAATTGAGTAAACATTGGTTTTTATTCATTTTTTTCCATGAACATGTATTTTTAATCCTCTTTGATGGACTTTTGAGTAGGTTTAATAGCCAAAAGCAGAATTTGACGTGATTAAGTGTAAATTGAACATCTTTGACCACAAAGCAAACTTTTATTGCTTTTTCGAGCTTTGTTAAAAATGAAAAAGGAACCCCCTTGGAGTCCTCTTTAAATTGTTTTCAGACTCTCTAAATATGAAAATATTGTCGAGCGCTTGTCTATTCCAGCTCATTAAATGATTGGAAATGACATCTCTCTTGTATTAGTTTACACTTTTTTGGACTTGAGAGATTATTTTATGAAAAATAACTTGTGGAGTTTCCTTTTTGTCCCTTTTCAAAATCTATAAACATGAAGAGGACCGAGTTGTTTTTGTCGTTAAACTTGTTAAAAACATCAAATAACGACAAGCTTGTCCATCAAGACAAGGCCAAGTTTCACCTTCGCTAGACTCGTTAAAGCATCAAATAACGATGGATTCACCCAAAGAGTGAAATTATACGACAAGCATATGTTATTTTCCTCAAGCTTGATAAAAAATAAAGAGGTATTGGCCAACAATGACTGGGGAAAAAGGGAAAAAGTTGAGAAATTTTTATGGTAACAAGTCGCTCTTGAACATGACACTTTCACTTCATCTCCGTGACTATTTGGGTTGGGTTATCTACTTGTTGGTTATCACACCGTTGGTCTATCATACCATCTATTACTTGGTTTTGGGTCAATGCTGCCAATTCATTCAGTATCGCCGATATGTTCAAGAGAAGTCATTCAGTTCAAACTTTATCTTTTGCAATACCACAAACCTTCATTTTCATGTCCTCCATTCCCGAACCTTGTGTCGTAAGTCGATTCTCATCTCCAAAATCATTTACCTCGTTTCATTTCATAGATGCGTGATACATCAAATCCCTCTCGCGACGAGTCGCTTCTTCTCAACATCAGCGCATCAACCAAGAAGTTGACTTAGAAACACCCCTTCAGTACCTTGAAGCTTGCATACATCAATGGTAGGTTTCTCGCTTCCAGTGATAGGCTAACATAATTGGCCATCGACCGAAAGACTTTGTATGGTGTTCGACATCAAATCATTTATTCACACCATGCGAAATGTACTATAGTACCTTGAGGGTCATTATCATTATCGATGATTCCTCTTGCGTCTGTTAACGACTTACATCATTGGCTAGTAATCACACGATGTCTTTCCATGTTCGACTTCAGAACATCTATTCAAATGGTTAGACTTGTACTTGAGAAAAAGATTAAACGAGATTGAAGACCCTAGTCTAGTTCCATCCATTCGGGCTGTGATATTTTCAGGAGTACTAAATCAAATGTACAATGGCCTTACATTCATGGTCAACCATTCATGGGTCTATATTCGTAGATGACTATATTTGTACATGTAATGAAAGTTTATAAGCTGAGCATGGGTATGCCTTCCCTCAGCGAGTTCATGAGAAAAATAAAATTATCATGATATATGTATTGTAATTGATGCAGGTCACCTTCCGTTTCGAAACCTCCTCTCCTCGTGATAAAGCATTTCACTTGACATATATACTTACGACCTCATACTTTAGGAGGCAACTGTTACAGATAAATTTGGGCACATCAACCCCAACTTATAGATCTATGCTATTAGGGCTCATCAACCCCTAGTATAGTTGTTACATGCCCTAAAGAAGTTAGTCATCAGAATTCCTCACTTCCCAAGAAGTTCCAACACTAAAAACATCCAAAAAATACCTCTAAGAAGATCAATGCAGGTAGGCCTTCATTAGGGTGCACTGCAATGAAAACCATACATTGATAGGGTGCTACACAGTGCACTTGGTCCCTCTTCGGCCTACACTGAGTGAATTTGAGAAAACTTCCGTGAGGGTTTAAAGATTCCTTATCCATTGGAAGCCTCTAGAAGTTTCTCAATGCCACCTGCTCCTTTGAGTTCACATTTGGATGAGGAAGGGAGTTAGGAAACATCAATCCCCTATCCGAAAGGCATAACCATTTATGGCATAACCTCCTTCATTCACCTATAAAAGGATCACTCATTTAAGAGATCAAGGGCTGGAAATTGTAGGGAGATGTTGGTGATATGAGATTAGAATTGAGTGCAAGTATTGTAATAGTGTTGAAGTGACTTGCTTGTCATAAGGTGCAGAGGATGGGATTGAATTGGAAGAGTGTCGCTGGATCGAGTACATATGGGTAGTAATTCTTCCTCTTATCAATAAAGTCTTCAAAAAATTTTCCCTTATGCTTGTGTTATTTGTTAATGCTTTCATATGTATATCATGTTCTCAATTCCATGTTATTTATAAGCAATAGATCATTATCATTTTCTTTAGTGGGTTCTTGTTTCTGTCTATGTGTAGGTACTTCTGAAGTGACTTAAGTACGGGAAGGAGCAACGGAATCGGTCAAGGGAGATAAGGAATGAGCGGAAGCTACAAGTAGGTTCTCTGTTATCTTATTTTATCTATTTTTTATAGGAAAGGTATAGATTACTTTGTCTGTTTTTTCTAGATTTGCTACTAAATCTAGAGGGTTAGGAGTTTGTCCAAGAACACTAAATTTTCCCAAAACAAATTGGCAACTCCACCGGGGAACAGATTATCCATCTTAGTAGTTTATCAGCCTCTTAAGAAATTTCTACATACTGTACTTGTGGTCGTTCATTGAATTTTAGTCCTCTTTCATTGAAAATTGAGTCGAAACTGTGTCAAAATTGCCTTTAGAATTGCTCACTGTCATAAACACACTGTCTCTAACTGTTGCCTACACTGCAGTGAACTTCCCGCATAGATACACAGTGATTTAGTGCACTGTCTCTAACTGTTACCTGCATTGCAGTGCACTTCCCGCATAGATACAGAGCGATTCAGCGCACTGTCTCTAACTGCTACCTGTGCTGATCCCTTGAGGGTCAGTTTCCCATCTAGGAACTAAAAGTTTTTGTCAATTTTCTCTTTTTTGAATTCGTTGATGAATTTCAATGGTCTTTTGTCTCCGAAAATAATTTTTCATCTCCTTAATTTGGCCCTACTTTGACTAGGACTGATAAATGTTTATTATGTATTTATTTTATCATTTTTAATCTATAAGCGAAAGTTAGTTTTAATCGATTAATCTTTAGCGAGAGAAAATGCCATAAAATCATCTTTTCCTTCAAAAGTTGAATTGTCGTCAAATTTTCATTCATAAAAGATCGATTGCTTGATATGTGCATATGATTAGTCTTTTCTTTGAAAGTTTTGTAATTCCTCATTTCTTTGAAAACGAAAGTTTCGTAAAGTATTCATTTCCTTGAAAAGAAATTGCCGCAAAATCATCATTTTTATGAAAGGAGTTTGCTGATTGTTTTTGCATTACTTTTCCTTTTTTGAATCATTCACATTAAGGGAAATTGAAAAGAAATACATGCATCTTACATTGAAAAGAGTTTGTGTTCGCTAGATGGAATAGTGTAGGGAATTTGCATTTAGATTGTGCTCTTTGCTCTATGATCAAAAGAAATCTGATTGCTCTATCCCTAATTAGTTAGGATTTTCATTGTTAAAACTGAATGGAAAGAATGCTTATCATGATAGTTGCATTCCTAGGAATTTCAGAATACATCACATGGTGAACTTGAAAGGCAAATTCCTAAGCAAGATCAACTTAAAATGAACATCAATTTATCTAATAACGCATTGGAACTGAACGAAAAATATTTAGAGGTCTAGGCTAGAGACTTGTTTCGACATCTTTAAACCTAGTGGTTGTCGTTTTCACTAAGGTTGGGTGATTCCTCCTCTCTGATTCAATAAGTGCTAGTATGGACTTGTGCTCCCTGTACGGTCGAGTATATGGTGGGAGACCCCAATAGGTTGAAATCCTTTATCCCTAGGAAGCTGAGTCTACCACCTTACCGATCACAACACACCAAACATAGCATTCAGGAAGATTGGCTGCCGTACGTAAAGTCCTTGGTCATTTCTCTTTCATTTATCACCAAGGTGTATATTCCAGTTTTGCGATTTGTCTGGTAAACCCTATTGTCTAGAATCTCCAGAGCAGTCACTTTCATTCCTTTTCAATTCTTTAAAAGTAAAAGGATCATCTGAGCACTTGTCCTTTTAGGCTCATTAAAAATCGAAGGCAACTAAAGTCATCTTTTTCTTTTTCTCGACTCTTTAAAAATGAAAAGGTGAAGTTGTGTTCGAGTGTCATAAAAAATTAATTGACCACAAATAGCATCCTCATTCCTTAGTTGACTTTAAGTTGATAGAATTAATCAGCAATCATGGAGGAACATCAACTTGAACCCTGTCGTTCGCGGAGAACAGCGAGCCAACTGCCTTTGCCTCACGAAGTGACACCAATTCAGACAAAGCGGTCTTGCTTAACTGAGTCTAGTACATCAAGAACTACTAGTTCTTCATTTGGATTACCTAAAACATTTGTTTAAGTAGCTATGGAGAATCCAGTTACTCTGACTATTTCTAGTACATCCGTTCTTAAAGAAGAAGTTTCACAATTACCTGAGAACATTAGCACTGATTCTAGTGAAACGGTAATCGAGGTCATCCAACAATAAGTTGATACTCGACTTGAAATTTTTCAACAAAAAAGTGCTTCTGAAATTGAATCAGTTCAACCAGAAGTTCATCCAGAATCTATTCTAGTTCAAATACAAGTTACATCTGAACCTGAAGTTGTTCGGGAACCTCCCTCTGAAACTGTTGTTCATTTACTTGAACATCTGAACTTCAAATTTTGACATTCAGAAGTTGTTATCCCTCATACATCAGTAACTGTCGAAACTACACTTTCATCAACACCATAAATTTTTTACGGACCTGACGGTCAAGTTCTTCCACTAGGTTTGATTGCCATAGAGGAGGAATTAGTAGGAGAGTCCACACTTGGAACCCCATTTCATTTTAGAATTGGGCTTTATCTCTACCCTACTACTCCTGATTACTTTGCTTCATCTGATCCTACTTCCTTTCGAGTACCTGTCGAATCTTTAGGACAAATTTTGGGCCAGTTAACTATGGCTGAACAACCATTAACATCTCAGACTGTATCATTTGATGCAACTGCAGTCGAATATTCTATTGTAAATCCTTCGATGTTTTCTACCACACTTGAGTGGCACCTGTATGGTGAATCGTTCGTCCCAATTGGTCACCAATCATTATCAGGAACCCACTCAGGGGTTGCTTCTACACCATGGTCATCACCCATGTCCTCAACTAGAATTCTACCTGGTTCTTCTCTAATGGGAACACAACAGTTTGATCCTGCACATCAGTATTAGGCTGGGCAATCTGGTCAAAAAAGACCTATATATCCATTAAATACTAGATTTCCACCATATGGAGAGCAATATTCTTATTCATCGTATCCTCCTTATTCTGGAGGACAAACCATATGGTAATTTCTCACAATATTCAAGTCAACCTGGAATTAGAGTTTGTCAATGGCAACCAACAATGCCAACTCAACCAAGGCTTGTGTATCCAACACAACCAATGAAAACTGTGTCAACTATTCCTACTACACCTGTTGTTACCACCGTGCCATAGTCACGAGCTCAAACTGTTGTATCTCAACCAGTACAAACTGATCCTTCTCTCTTGCAACCATAACTTTCAAGTCAAGAGGTTCAAGTTTCTCAAGTTGTTATACAACAACCACTTGTTTCTGGAGCTCAACAACAACCTCAGGTTAGTATACCTTTATTTGGACTAACCTAGGCTTACACTGGTATAGTTGATTCACAACCTGGTCAACCTTTCATTGTTGGGCAACAACAATTGGTTCAACAACCGTGGTTGCCACAATTCCAACAACCCTAGTTCCAACAGTTCCAACCTTAGTTTGGACTTGGTTCACAAGCTCAACCTAGTTTTGGTCAATATTAAGCTTACCAAGGTCCTGGGCAACAAGGCTTTGTAGGTTATGGATAACCACAAATTCAGTCTGGTTATCAACAACCACCTTATACTAGTTTTGTTCAACAACCATACCAAGGTTACCAAATGCAGATGCCCTATGTTGGTATGCAAAGACCTATTGCATAGGCAATTCCATCATATCTTGGGTATGCTCAACCTGACTTGAATCGACAGTTGCCATTCATAGCAACTTTAGAATTACCAGATTTAAACCAGCTCACCAATGATCCAATTGCATATGCACCTTGGTGGCCGGTAATTCCACATAAGTTACCATCTGTTATTCCGAAGTTTAACGAGAATCATGGAGAAGACCCATCGAATCATGTTATGACCTTTCATTTATGGAGTTCATCCGACACTTTGAATGATGATTTGATCAGACTTCGTCTTTTCCAAAGAACACTTACTGGTCTAGCTACTAAATGGTACATTGAATTACCGAGAGCTTCTTTAGATAACTTCACCACTTTAGCCACTGCCTTTTTTACCCACTTCCAATTACCTATTAGATGCGAGACTAGAATGGAGCTCTTGACCAACTTTAAACACACTACTGCTACCCATATCTCAGATCATATTCATGAGTGGCGGCGTCGTTGTCGAATGGTTAAGACATATGTTCCCGATCAACTTTTAGCTGAGTGGTTCATAAAGTCCTTGTTTCCATCAATCACTGAGGATGTGGCAAAAGGAGGAGTCATCACAGAAGAGCAATTTATCGCTCGTGCCCAATACTTAGATTTGATTTACACACAATCCAACATGCTCTATGATAAAATTCTTGATGCACCTAGACCAACTTTCACTATTCCACCACCTCCACAATCGAGTAGGGACTCTCATGCTGGCGATGGTGTGATTGGTTCTTCAAGCACACAGGGGGCAAGAAGACCATCTAGTCAAACTCTTGCTATTTCCAATCAAGCTACCAATGCATCAGAAAACACTCATGCCTCAGAGATTAATGCCGTGTCATCTGACAAAGGCAAAAATCCAAAGCAACTAGGAGGTAAGAAAAAGGGGAAGAATAACAAAAAGAAACAAGAAAATTCCACTCCAGAGAAATCATCTGATTCCCCTACCATGGCAAGGAAACCTTGTTATCCATGTCTGATATGTAATGACAAGCATTATACAAGAGATTTTCCACATCGCTCTGAGGTCTCTAAACTTTTAAAGACTTCAACCACATCAGCAGTGTTGATAGATTCGTTTCCTACCCCGGAGACACATTTGGTTGCAACTGACAATGCTTCCACATCCCAAGTACTCATGTCATCCATCACAAATCCATAAAACAATATTTTGGAGTCAACAAGAAATAAAGATTATGGAAATCATTCACTGTCGAATAACTAGGCCACTGATCAACCTAGTACTTCGACCTCGACTTCACCAGAAGTTGTTCCACCAGTTGTACCTGAGTTGACAATAAAACCACCTAAGGGATTTGTGCACAAATCGACATTCAATCCTCGTGCTCGAGCAACTCAAAACTATAATATAGTGGAAGATATAGCTCAATCACCTTCTGCTATGTTGACACTCGAGGTGTTGCAAAACTGTCCCTCCCAGAAACAAGCTTTATTCAAATCCTATGGATTCAAATCCTGTGGTTTTTAACCATGCGAGATATTCACCACACTTATTGGTGCAATTAGCTTTCCTAGTCCATGTAAAAGCTCTCAATAAGAACATTCACCGAACTATTATTGATGAGGGGGCATCTACTTGCATTATGTCCATGAGCTGCTGGAAAACACTTGGTTCACCACCTTTGTCACGATCACCAACTATGTTAAAAGCCTTTGATGGAAGAACATATACTCCATATGGGATTTTGAGTAACCTGCAAATCGAACTAGGGGGCAAGACAATTACTGTTGACGTTAAGGTAGTTGACGAACTCCTTGATTACAACATTTTACTAGGAAGGCCTTGGGTATATGCTCTGGCTGCTATTGTTTCCACATACTTTCGTATGATTACATTCCATTTCAAGGGTAGAATCATAGTAATTGATAAGCTAGTCTTCTTTGCCAATAGTTCATAGGCTACAGGAAGCATTCCGTTGATACACAAAAACCCATTATCACTTCAAAGTGTTGGAGTAGCTCTCCTTAAAGATCCTTCCTTGATGGGCACTTTTACCCTCCCGTCACCGTCTGGTTTGGCAGAAGTTGCAAGAGTGGAGACTTGCAACATGATTTCTTTGACATCATCTGACTTTACGAAGATTTTCAACTACTTTGAAATTGATAGTCATAGTGAGGGGTTGTCGTTCAGCCCCATTGAATCATCATAGCAATCAATTTTTCGGGCTTGTGTGGCAAACCCTAATCTGCACTCAACAATTGTATGGGTAGATAGGTCGTTAGAATATGGTACCTCTTCGGATCCTTTTTCACGTATACATTCTACGGACGAAGGAATCGTCAAATCAATGATGATAGGAGAGACGCTGTGGGAGGATTATCATCATCATTCGCACCTTCGAGATGACAATGAAGATTATTCAGATGAACTAAATCACCCATCGATTGTTGATTTCTTGTCAAATTCTATAAATACTATAGATTCTGAGTGTAATTTGTCCAACATAGAAGAAATGATTTGTATAAACATTTCAACCAAGCCTAACATTGTAGAAAACATTCATGTTAGCAAATCAAGCACATTGTTCAACCTTATCTTGATGATTTTCCTGCTCATTCATGAAAACGGATTGATCATCTGCAAAATTTGAGAGAAATATTCTTACGATGTCGACACTACAAGATAGGACTCAATCCACATAAATATGTGTTTTGTGTTGGTTCTAGTTGATTGCTTGGATTCGTAGTTTCAAAAGATGGACTTCGACTCGATCCCATTAAGGTTCAGGTAATCCTTTACTTGCCTCCACCTTCAAACTTGTTATAGATATAGAGACTTCAAGGGAAGGCAAACTTTCTGAGGAGGTTCATTCCAAACTATGCTGAATTAGCTAAAGGTTATACACATCTATTGAAGAAAGGGGTACCCTTCCATTGGGACCAAGTTACGCAAGCTTCTTTTTATGCTCTCAAAGATTCCCTGATAAAAGCATTATTAATGTATGCCCCAAACTATCAAAAAGATTTTTTCCTGTATCTCGCTGTTGTAGATACAACCATTGGTATGGTTTTAGTTCAAGAAGAAAGTGGAACTGAACATCATATTTACTATTTGAGTCGTAATCTCAAAAATACAGAAAGTAAGTATTCCTATGTCGAAAAATTAGCCTTGGCAGTCGTCTAAGATGTGCAGAGATTTCGTCATTACATCCTCCTCCGCAAAACTACCATTATATCAGATTGAAACCCTATGACATACATTTTGTCACGTCAATTGCTAGGGGGCAAATATTCTAAATGGATAGTTATCTTGCAGGAGTTTGATTTGGAATTCATCAAATCTAAATCAAAGAAATCTCTTGTCTTTGCCGAGTTACTTTGCGATCTTCCCTCATCCTCCAATGATTTAACATCAGAAGCATCAATCTTGGATGAGTCTCTGTTTCTTATCTCATCATGTGATCCATGGTATGGAGATATATTGGTCTATCTCCAGAAGAAAGCTTTTCAGCCTAATACCTCTCGCTCTGAACAACGACGTACTCGATACCAAGCCAAAAATTATCTAATCATTAGTGATACACTTTATTATCGTGGTGTCAATATGATCTTACATAGGTGCCTTACTCATGAGGAGGCCGAAAAAGCTTTGAATGAGTGTCATTCAGGTGCTTGTGGGGGGCATTTATCTGGTTACGCAACTGCACAGAAAATTCTACGTGCTGGCTACTTCTGGCCAACCATATTCAAAGATTGCATTCTTATTGTTAGAAGTTGCCATGCTTACCAGATATTTGATCGTAAAACCAGATTACCACCTGCACCACTGCATCCAGTCGCCACTGTTGGCCCACTCGAAAAATGGGGCATTGACTTTATGAAATGTAACCCCACCTCGGTCGGGGGTCATGGGTATATTATAGTCACCGTTAACTATTTTACCAAATGGGTTGAGGCGATGCCAACATTGAACAACAGTGGCGAAACACCTGCTCTATTTTGTTTCAACCATGTGGTTTCCAGGTTTTGTGTACCACAAGCTATACTTATAGATCATGGGTCGCATTTCGCAATCACATGATGTTCAAATTAACTGCCAAATTAGGACTGTCACATGATAGTTCTACTCCATACTACTTGCAAGCTAATGGACAAGTTGAGGCTATCAACAAAGTCCTTAAGCGCACGTTGCAAAGAATGATTGGAGTTCATAGAAGGAATTGGAATTTAATCTTGTACTCGGCTTTGTGGGCATATCGAACCTCGGTGAGAAATGCAACTAGATTTACGCCTTTCCAGTTGGTGTATGGTTTGGAAGCAGTCTTACCAATCCAATGTGAAATCTCGTCTCTAAAACTCGTGATTGACCTGCTACCTGACACTTCTAAAGAAGAAGCATGTTTCTTGGAGTTAATCCATTTGGATGAAACTTGTCGTCATGCTACAGTGGCAAACGAGGCGCATAAAAAATGCATCAAGGTGCAATATAATAAAAATGTTAAGCCTCATGTATTCTCAGAAGGTGACCTGGTCTTGATTTATGATCAGGATTATGATAAACTTGGAGTGGGAAAATTTGAACCACTATGGATGGGCCCTTACATTGTTAAACGTGTGTTGTCAAAAGGTGCCTACGAGTTAGTGGATTATGATGGGATTCCATTGTCGCAGCCCCAAAACAGGTTGTACTTTAAACATTACTATGCTTAGTTGAGTGTAGTAAAACTCATTTTATATATGATTTAATTGCATTGTGTGTGTGTTTCTTTTATAGTTTTTATTTGGTTAGGTAATCCACTTCGCATTGGTTGCAGATGTCGAACTTTTCAGAACCATTTGTTGGTTATGTCGATGGAGCTAGTCATAGTACGCAGAATTTATCTTCTGCAGCGTGGGCCATTTTCGATCCAAGTGGTGAGTTAGTGAGTTTTAGAGGGATATGTATTGGATGATCAACAAACAATATCACTGAGTATAGCGCATTGATTGAACTCTTCTCTGATTCCATTTCTCTTAGCATACACCGAATCATCATTAGGCTAGACTCACAACTTGTCATACTACAGCTTACTGGCGTCTATTCTGTCCAAAACCCAACAATTCATTGCATGTTCCTTAGAGTTCGTATTTTGGAAATGTATTTTGAGTTTATTCAATATCAGCATATTTCCAGAAATCTAAACACATTAACTGAATCTCTAGCGAATTATGTGTTAAATAGACATTTGCGACATTTGTAGAGTAAACATTTTTAATTCACATCATCATTTGAATAGGATTGCATCACTTAACCATTATAAAACTCTGAAAGTCAAATAGATAGTTGTATATAAGTTTTTACAAATAGTTTGTTTCCAAGACATAAATCGGTCATCTAACCCAAAAACTCAAAAATGTTTGCAGAAAATATCTAAATAGACTAGTGCTGCTCATGATAACAGGTCACAGCCTCTACTATCATGCACAGGAGTCTCATCCAACGACTCGGCACACCAATGGTGTGGCGCTGCAATCGCATAGGTAACTCCTCGATCCGGACATCCAGAATACCTAGGGTTAAACCCTCTATGTGATCCTGTAGCTGGGCCAATGTCTCTGCTAAATCCAAGTCTCAGAGAACTGCTCTCCCAACAGATCTCTGTACTAGCACACCTGCCTCTTGTTGGTGTCCCATATGTTGAACAAGTCCAACATCTGAATACATATAAAAAATGTTTGTTTAGTCTTTACAATAAAAGAAACACAAAAAAAGTAGAAACTTTAAAAACAAAAACATTTTGGTCAATCAATTTACCAATAGCACTCCACTGTGCCCCAACAAGTAACTTCAAAGTGTTGGAGTATCTCTCCTTAAAGATCCTTCCCATATGGGCACTTTTACCCTCCCATCACCATCTGGTTTGGCAGAAGTGGCAAGAGTGGAGACTTGTAACATGATTTCTTCGACATCATCTGACTTTACGAAGATTTCCAACTACTTTGAAATTGATAGTCATAGTGAGGGATTGTCATTCAGCCCCATTTAATCATCAAAGCAATCAATTTTTCGGGCTTGTGTGGCAAACCCTAATCCACACTCAACAATTGTATGGGTAGATAGGTTGTTAGAATGTGGTACCTCTTCGAATCCTTTTTCACGTATACATTCTACGTATGAGGGAATCATCAAATCAATGATGATAGGAGAGACGCCATGGGAGGATTATCATCATCGTTCGCACCTTCGAGATGACAATGAAGATTATTAAGATGAACTAAGTTACCCATCGATCGTTGATTTCTTGTCAAATTTTGTAAATATTGTAGATTCTGAGTGTAATTTGTCCAACATAGAAGAAATGATTTCTACAAAAATTTCGACCAAGCCTAACGTTGTAGAAAGCATTCTTGTCGGCAAATCCTGTTCTTCATTGGAACTTGATATTTACTGTGCTCTTTTTCACGAATTTTGAGAGATCTTTGCATGGTATTATGAGGAGATGCCAGACATTGACTCAAGTATTGTTGAACATGAGATCAAAATGTACCTTGATGTCAAACCAGTACGACAACGGCTTCGACCTATTCATCCTAAGAAAGCTGCTGCTATTAAAGTAGAAGTTGAAAAACTTTTGCGTGCTGGCTTCATTTTCCCGGTACCTCTTACTAATTGGGTATCTAATATTATTCTAGTGATGAAAAAACAAGGGACAATTCGAGTGTGCGTCTATTATAGGGATGTAAATCAAGCATGTCCAAAGGACACTTATCCTACACCTTTTATCGACCAGATTATAGATGAATGTGCCATATGTGAAATCTTTTCATTCATGGATGGATTTTCTGGCTACAATCAAATCAATATCCGCCCACAAGACCAATCAAAAACTTCTTTTATATGTCTGTGGGGCACATTCGCTTATCGAAAGCTACCTTTTGGTTTGAAGAATGCAGGGGCTACATTTCAAAGGGCAATGCATTATGCCTTCCATGACATCAAGCACATTGTTCAACCTTATCTTGATGATTTGCCTACTCATTCACAAAAACGAACTGATCACCTGCAACATTTGAGAGCAATATTCTTACGATGTCGACACTACAATATAGGAAACAATCCAAATAAATGTGTGTTTTGTGTTGGCTCTGGTCGATTGCTTGGATTCGTAGTTTCAAAATATGGAATTTGACTCGATCCCATTAAGGTTAAGGCAATCCTTGACTTGCCTCCACCTTCAAACTTGTTACAGATACAGAGACTTCAAGGGAAGGCAAACTTTCTTAGGAGGTTTATTCCAAACTATGCTGAATTAGCTAAATGTTATACACATCTATTGAAGAAAGGGGTACCCTTCCATTGGGACTAGGTTGCACAAGTTTCTTTTGATGTTCTCAAAGATTCCTTGATAAGAGCATCAGTAATGTATGCCCCAAACTATCAAAAAGACTTTTGCCTGTATCTTGCTGCTGCAGATACAACCATTGGTATGGTTTTATTTTAGGAAGAAATTGGAACTGAACATCCTATTTACTATTTGAGTCATAATCTCAATGATACAGAAAAATAAGTATTCCTATGTCGAAAAGCTATCCTTGGCAGCCATCCAAGATATGCAGAGATTTCATCATTACATCCTCCTCTGCAAAACTACCATTATATCAGATTGCAACCCTATGACATACATTTTGTCACGTCAATTGCTGGGGGGAAAATATTCTAAATGGATAGTTATCTTGCAGGAGTTTGATTTGGAATTCATAAAATCTAAATCAAAGAAATCTCTTGCCTTTTCCGAATTACTTTGCGATCTTCCCTCATCCTCCAATGATTTAACATCAAAAGCATCAATATTGGATGTGTCTATGTTTCTTATCTCATCAAGTGATCCATGGTATGGAGATATACTGGTCTATCTCTAGACCCAAGCTTTTCGGCCTAGTACCTCTCCATGGAAAATTTTAGGGGCGAATGTTCGCCCTTAGGCGAAATTAAGGGGTTTTAAATTTTTAGTGGGCGAATATTTTGTATCATTGTACATTTTTACAAATCGCCTCAAATAGGCCACCTTATTTTAAGGGAGAGGGTAAAAAAGGTAAATTTAGCCCTTGAAATCAGAAGTTACAACCCTCCATTCGCCCTAATTTTCAAGAATAGGTTTTATTTAAGTGAATCCTATGGGACAAATACCATATTTATAAAAGAGGTATGGTAAATTAATAAAAATATAAATAAATGAGAGGTATGGTAAATAAATAAATCATTTTTTTATATTTACTCCATAAGTCACCATATATACATGCAAGGGAGTAAACAAATAAAAATATAAATAAAGTGGAGGTATGGTAAATAAATAAAACCTCTTTTTATATTTAGTACATAACCCTCTTTCTATTTATGAAGGCTCAAAAAAGAGGATTTATTTAAGTGAATCCTATGGGCCAAATACCATATTTGTAAAAGAGATATGGTAAATTAATAAAAATATAAATAAATGAGAGGTATGGTAAACAAATAAAACATTTTCTATATTTACTCCATAAGTCACCTTATATTTAAGGACACTAAAAACATGCATTATATTTAGGTGAAACCTATGGGCAAAATACTATGGGCCAAATACCATGGGCTAGATTATTATTAATACCATGCAAAAAAACATTATTAACCCTAATATTAGTATTAATAAAAATAAAAATGGCACATGGTATTGACCCATGGTATTCACATGGAATGTAGCCTATTTAAATGGAGGAATTAAACCAGCATGGATCCATCTTTACTCTGGATCTACTAAGTCCCGAGAGGGATCAAATATTGTGATATGCAAACTAGCATAGAGTGAAAAAATATTTGATCCCTCTCGGGGCTTGGTGGATCAAGAGTAAAAATGGATGTTATAATTTAATATATGTTAAACATTTTAACTTGGTTACAATAAACAATAAAATAAAAATCAATTATTAATTTTATTAATTTTTATAAATTACTAATAGTAATTTTTAAGCTCTAGGTTTATGATAACCCATGGTATTGACCCATGGTAATACCATGGTATTCATGTGAGCATAGAATATTTAAAGGGGAAATTCTATCATCTTAGATCCATCTTAATTCTGGGTCTTCCAAGTGCTGAGAGGGATAAATAGATTTCATCCCCCTAAGAGTGGTAGATGTGGAGTTAAGATGGATATAGGTTGGTTTTTATGATAATGAAGATATTAAATAGACTTAGGAAATTATATTGTAAAAACATCTTAAGGTGAATGGTTAAAGCTACATTTAGTCACTTCACAAAATTTAGTAAAAAATACCAATATCTCCATTAATATTGGTTTTTAACTTTTTCTGATTTAACAAAAAAATTCAAAACAATGAAACCTTATCATTCTTTCCGCATCACCCTCGCACAATATTTCTCACCATTTTTCAAACATTTTCAATATGATATATTCATGAAAAAGTTTAGGTATTGATGTTGGATTAGTTGTTTGAAAAATAAGCTGGTTTGTACAACCTTTCATCTTCTGTGCTATTCTTAGTTTGTTCTAATGATCTATAGGGGTTGGAGCCACTGCACCATATTTTCCTAAAAGGTGGAGATTGTTCACCAAAAAGGAAATTAATCTACATATTACAACGATGTTAAAAAATGTGAGACCTATGAGGGTAGTGAATTATGCTAATAGCCAATTTAGATTGGGAGAGACGTAATTAAAGTTTATTGTTTAATTGAAGATTTCCAATTAAAATAATAATAAATCTACATTTATATATTCATATATTGATTGGAAGGATTCTCAAAATGGTCACTTCTTTCAATTAGATCCCCCTCAAGCCTTTGGGATACCTAATACTTTCTTATATAATATAGTTGGGGCTTGCTACTTGTTGGCATGTTGGGGTAAACAAACTTGATGTGCTTTTTTTTATCTCGCAGTTGGAGTCTATGGAATAAGAAAGAAATTTGTTAACTTGAAAAAAGTGGTAGCTTGACAGAAGTTGTAGAGAAAAGATTAATCTCTCCTACCTTGACAGAACTCGTTGTCAATATCAACACCTACAAGAACTTTGTTGTGGAATATTATCAAAACTAATAGAAGGATATGAAAGAGTGTATTGTAAGAACCTTGACAAACACAACCACTGAAACTTGGAGCATTGTTTGTAGGAAGAGAAAATTATGTTTCTTTTTTCCAAACATGTATGTTAGTATATTATAGTTTAATGAATATGTTTTCTTATTATCATATATGGTTTCATACTTTAACAAAACATTCGCCAAGACTTCACAATGTTTTATTATTCAGTGAAAGATTTGCCAAGATCTTACAAGATTTTATAATTCAGTGAAAGATTCTCCATCACTGTACAAGATAATATAATCTGGTGAGATATTCGCCAAAAAAATTATATATACATATTATATTATTGATAAAATCGCCTCCCATTTTTCCTATGTATCATGGGGATTAGCCCATTTATTATACATATAAATTTAGGGTGGTTCTTAAAATTTTCCCTGTACCTCTCACTCTGAACAACGACGTACTCGATACCAAGCCAAAAATTATCTAATCATTGGTGATACAATTTATCGTCGTGGTGTCGATACAATCTTACGTAGGTGCCTTACTCATGAGGAGGCCAAAAAAGCTTTGAATGAGTGTCATTCAGGTGCTTTTGGGGGGCATTTATCTGGTTACGCAACTGCATAGAAAATATACATGCTGGCTACTTCTGGCCAACCATATTCAAAGATTGCATTCTTGCTGTCAAAAGTTGCCATGCTTGCTAGATATTTGACCGTAAAACTAGATTTCCACCTGCACCACTGCATCCAGTCATTGCTGTTGGCCCATTCGCAAAATGGGGTATTGACTTTATGACATGTAGCCCCACCTCGGTCGGGGGGCATGGGTATATTATAGTCGCCATTGACTATTTTACCAAAAGGACCGAGACGATGCCAACATTGAACAACAGTGGCAAAACAACTGCTCTGTTTTTTTCAACCATGTGGTTGCCAGGTTTGGTGTACCACAAGCTATACTTATAGATCACGGGTCACATTTTATCAATCACATGATGGTCAAATTAATTGCCAAATTAGGATTGTCACATGATAGTTCTACTCCATACTACCCGCAAGCTAATGGACACGTTGAGGCTATCAACAAAGTACTTAAGCACATGTTGCAAAGAATGATTGGAGTTCATAAAAGGAATTGGCATTTAATCTTGTACTCGGCTTTGTGGGCATATTGAACCTCAGTGAGAAATGCGACTCGTCTCTCAAACTTGCAATTGACCTGCTACCTGACACTTTTGAAGAAGAAGCATGTTTCTTGGAGTTAATCCATCTGGATGAAACCCGTCCTGATGTTGCAGTGGCTAACGAGGTGCATAAAAAATGCATCAAGGTGCAATATGATAAAAATGTTAAGCCTCATGTCTTCTCAGAAGGTGACCTGGTCTTGCTTTACGATCAGGATTTTGATAAACTTGGATCAGGAAAATTTGAACCACTATGGATGGGCAATTACATTGTTAAACATGTGTTGTCAAAAGGTGCCAATGAGTTAGTGGATTATGATGGGATTCCATTGTCGCAGCCCCGAAACAGGTTGTACCTTAAACGTTACTATGCTTAGTTGAGTGTAGTAAAACTCACTGTATATATGCTTTGATTTCATTTGTGTGCGTGTTTCTTTTAGAGTTTTTATTTGGTTAGGTAATCCACTTCGCACTGGTTATAGATGTCGAACTTTTCGAAACCATTTGTTGGTTATGCCGATGGAGCTAGTTGTAGTACGCATAATTTATCTTCTGCAACATGGGCCATTTTCGCTCCAAGTGGCGAGTTAGTGAGTTTTAGAGGGATATGTATTGGACGATCGACAAACAATATCACTGAGTATAGTGCGTTTATTGAACTCCTCTCTGATGCCATTTCACTTGGCATACGCCGAATCACCATTAGGCTAGACTCACAACTCGTTGTACTACAGCTTACTGGTGTCTATTCTGTCCGAAACCCAGCAATTAACGCATGTTCCTTAGAGTTTGTATTTTGGAAACGTATTTTGAGTTTATTTAATATCAACATATTTCTAGAAATCTAAACACATTAACTGACTCTCTAGTGAATTATGCGTTAAATAGACATTTGCGACATTTGTAAAGTAAACATTTTTAATTCGCATCATCATTTGAATAGGATTGCATCACTTAACCATAAGAAAACTCTGAAAGTCAAATAGATAGCTGTATATAAGTTTTTACAAATAGTTTGTGTCCAAGACAAAAATCGGTCATCTGACCCAAAAACTCAAAACTGTATGCATAAAATATCCAAATAGACTAGTTCTGCTCATGATAACAGGTCACAGCCTGTGCTATCATGCGTAGGATTCTTATTCAATGACTCGGCATGCCAATGGTGTGGCACTGCAATCGCATAGGTAACTCCTCGATCCGGACATCCGAAATACCTAGGGTTAAACCCTCTGTGTGATCTTGTAGCTGGGCCAGTGTCTCTGCTAAATCCAAGTCTCGTAGAACTAATCTCCCAACAGCTCTCTGTACTAGTGCACCTACCTCTCGTTGGTGTTTCACAGGTCGAACAGGTCAAACATCTACATACATATAAAAAATGTTTGTTTAGTCTTGGCAAAAAAAAAACACAAAAAAATGTAGAAGCTTTAAAAACAAAAACACTTTGGTCAATCAATTTACCAATAACACTCCAATGCGCCCCAACCAGTAACATCACATCTGGATCACCATGAAAATCCATCCCTAAATATGGATATTCTGTGAAGGCCATGCCCTGATGGTCAAACCACTTAAAGAAATCAGGGGTAAACGAGATCAATGACTGGTGAACATGCCTAGACATAAGATCTACCCACCTCTGCATCCGTGGGTCTCTAGGTCTAGGTACACCCAGTGAGATGTGTTGTGGCTACATGAGTGAGATTCTCTCCAAGGAAAAAGAAATTAAGATAGACCCATAGCCAAAAATTTTTGTCTTCCCATTCTTTACCTTGGTCCGTTGTTCTTTAATGGATGAAAAAACTGCCTCACACTAGTTGAACACCTTTGGCTCCAAACACTTTTATATCTATAGATGACTATATTTATACATGTAATGAAATTTTATAAGATGAGCATGGGTATGCCTTCCCTTAGCTAGTTCATGAGAAAAATCAAATTATCATGATATATTTATTGTAATTGATGCAGGTCACCTTCCGTTTCGAAACCTTCTCTCCTCGTGATAAATCATTTCACTCGACATATATACTTACAACCTCATATTTTAGGGGGAAACTGTTATAGATCAATATGGGCACATCAACCCCAACTTATAGATCGATGCTATTAGGGCTCATCAACCCCTAGTATAGTTGTTACATTCCCTAAAGAAGTTAGTCATTAGAATGCCTCACTTCCCAAGAAGTTTCATCATTGAAAACATCCAAAAACTACCTCTAAGAAAATCAGCGCAGGTAGGCCTTCATTAGGGTGCGCTGCAATGCAAACCACACACTAACAGGGTGCTATGCAGCACACTTAGTCCCTCTTTGGCCTGCGCTGAGCAAATTTTAGCAAACTTTCATGAGGGTGTGAAGATTCCTTATCCATTGGAAGCCTCTAGAAGTTTCTCAATGCTACCTACTCCTTTGAGTTCTAGGAAACATCAATCCCCTATCCTTTCTTCCATGGAACTGATTTCTAAATTTAGAAAGGAATTCATTATCACCATTGATGGCATAACCTCCTTCATTCACCTATAAAAGGATCACTCATCTAGGAGATCAGGGGCTGGAAATTGTAGGGAGATGCTGGTGATATGAGATTAGAATTGAGTGCAAGTATTGTAATAGTGTTGAAGTGTCTTGCTTGTCATGAGGTGCAGAGGATGGGATTGAATTGGAAGAGTGTCATTGGATTGAGCACATATGGGTTGTAATTCTTCCTCTTATCAATAAAGTCTTCAAAACGTTTTCCCTTATGCTTGTGTTATATGTTAATGCTTTCATATGTATATCATGTTCTCGATTCCATGTTATTTATAAGCAATAGATCATTATCATTTTCTTTGATGGGTTCTTGTTTCTGTCTGTGTGCAAGTACTTCTTAAGCAACTTAAGTACGGGAAGGAGCAACGGAATCAGTCAAGGGAGATAAGGAACGAGTGGAAGCTACAAGTAGGTTCTCTATTCTCTTATTTTATCTATTTTTTATAGGAAATGTAGAGATTACTTTGTTTGTCATTTATAGATCTGATACTAAATCTAGAGGGTTAGGTGTTTGTCCAAGAACACTAAAGTTTCCCAAAACAATGTCTTTCCCCTCCGAGCTGATGAGGGGGTCAATTTGCTGTATAACAGATGCCCCCTAAAGTGTGAGATCAGCAGCTTTGATGATGGCTGAAATACTTTACTTAACTGTAATTTTCCTTCTTCGACAAAGAGAGAGAGAGGATCAGAGCTTCGGGTGGTACGGGAAACCTAATACAACACATATATATAAAACTACTAAAATCATGTCTTGAGACGGGAATTCCCATGCTTAGCAGTTATGTGAGAGTGATTTTCTCATAAGAGAGATATGACGATGTTGGCCACCGATAAGCATAATGTAGATTCGGTGTCATAATAGGATCATTCTAATGAGCTGTCTCCAAAAAACAATATACGTAACTTGGGAGAGGAAGCAAGGCTGATTGATGCAAGCCTCTACCCAAGGTCTTGATTTCTGCTTCTTCGAACAACATAGATCGATATATGTGAATATATGCATTGATGTTGAACATGCATGAAATCATCTGATTACCAGTCAATAATGGAGACCATTAACAAATGCGAGGAAGGCCACCAATAATGGTGATGGTCTCCAAGATGCATAGTACAATCTAATGAGTGTGAAAGATGTTTTTGTCGTCGAACACCTGTAGAATTGCTTAACTAGGAGCCAATAATGAGAATCCATGATCAAACACAAGGCGACTTGCCACTAATGTCTGCAAGTACCAAACCACTGAATGTGTTTCTGGGTTTTCTTCCTAGATAGAGTGTTGAAGTCGATAGGAAGATACCTGTCGAAGGTAGGCAATAAGGTGTCCTACATCAATCAACACGAAACAGGACAAGAATAATTTGTTTTTTAAGGAATATTTGAGCATTGGGTCTAAATAACAGAGGGCATGATGAAAGGATATGCTTGATGGGTTGATGGAGGAAACAAAATTTAACCCTTGAACAAAAGAAGGCACGACAATGGTTTTAACCATGCAGCACTAGACTCATGAACACCAAAGAGTGTTAGTATAGAGAGATGAAAGAAGATTGGGGTATTTAGGCTAAGCTCATAGGATGGTAGGATTCATATTGAGAGGTTGTCACAAGGAAGGTTTATCTAAGGGAATGCCATGTTCAAGGGAACGAATGCTACCAAACCACACTTTCTAATGCTGAATGCAATTGTATTGTCTACTTTCCCCATATGATTAGTTTAGTGAGTCCAGACGGGTAAACTCGTCGATCTTTTCATATTTTAAGAGACTAAAAAGGACCGCAAAAAGAGTGACTCTATACCCTATCTGATTAATCTAATGAGTCCAGATAAGCAAATCCGTCGACCTTGCCATGTTTTGAGAGTTTGAAAAGGATCGTAAAAAGAGCGACTCTATATATTTTCTGTGTAATTTAATGAGTCCAGACTAGACAACTCGGTGGTATTTTCATATTTGGAGAGTTTGAAAAGATTGTAAAGAATGACTCCATGGTGGTCCCTTTGTCATACTTGTTAACCAGGTGTGACAAAAGGTTAATAGTATACCTGGATCGATTAATTTTCTGTGAGTTAATATATTGAATCCGGATAAAGAGAAACCTATGTTCAATAGAAGTCGACCTCATTTTGTTACAAGTATTAGGCGACGGACTAAACTCGTTTTTCGTCGTGAATTTTTAATGAGTCACACAATGACAAACTCAATACCTCCATCAAATTTTAACGAGTCAAATGAAGAAAACTCAAGGTATCTTTTTTAGTTTATTGAGTGAGGAAAAAGAGGTAAAAGAACTGCTCATTCCTTCTTCGTAGATTTAACATTCCTGAAGAAGGGGAACAACTCAGGATTTTTTGATTTAAGAGTGAGAAATGGTCCCAAAAAAGCAAGTGCTCTGGTTGCTGCCATAGATTTTTAACAAGCTCGGTTGACAAAAAATCAGGATTTTTCAGTTTAATGAGTGAGAAAAGTACCTAAAATAATGCTCGGGTTATATTTATAAATATTTAATGAGCCTAAATAAAAAACTCGAGATTTTTTCAATTTTATGAGCGAGAAAAAAGCGCCTAAAAAGAATGCTATAATGGTATTTTTCAGTTTAATGAGCTAGAAAAAGAGCGAAAAATAGTTGCTCAGACCATCATCGTATGTGTTTAATGAGCCCAACAATGACAAACCTGTGGATTTTTCACTTTTTAAGGTGATAAAATATCCCATAAAAGAAAGCGCTCAAATCTTCTTTGTAGTATTTTAACGAGCCCAAAGAAGGAGACTCAAGGTTTTTTGGATTAACGAGCAAGAAAAATACCATAAAAAGAATGCTTGATCTTCTTCGTGGTAGTTTAACGAGCCTGAAGAATGAGACTCGAGGTTTTTCGGATTAACGAGCAAGAAAAATACCATAAAAAGAATGCTCGGTCCTTCTTGATATCATGCTTGACAATAGAAGGGTCCGTGCCATGCATTTCCTCATAAGACCAAGGAAAAACATCGCAGAAGTCCTTAAAAGGGTAGGTCAAGATTGCGATTTCGTCAGGATTGCGATTGGCTCCAATCTATATGTTTTCCATGATGCTTGTCTTGACTAAAATATTGATGAGAAATGTCTTTGAAAGATTGCCCATGTTGCGCTCCGAGTCCAAATTTTGGATAGTCGTATATGGTGAGGAAATGATTTTAGGTGTGTTATATGACAGGATTTGAAGAGGTATCATGTCGAAATCAGATATCGAAACACGATGGTGTGAGTCCTACCAAGGTCGCTCTTCTAAACTCATGATTTCTCTAATAGATTCATTCGTAGGTAGGACATGATTGAGTGGATCGAAAGAAGGAGCAATTATGGGAGGGGCAGTGGGATCATTGGCTGTAACCAAGGTGACTAGATATTCGGATACAGATTGAATGGTTGGGTAGGCCAATTCAGCTGGTGACAACAACGGTTGTTCTCCGTAAGTGTCAATGTCTGAAGGGGTCGAGAGGATCCAAGGATCGGTCGGTTCATGAGGAATAGATGAAACCATAGAGACTGTCTATGGAACCGCAGGTGGTGGAAGAGGGAAACAACCCATCAGGGAAGATCCCTTCAATAAACCGGTACTAATACTGGCATAAGAGTCAGGTACACCACCCACTAAGGGTATAGAGCTACTAGGTAATGGGGAGTAATATGGGTTGCAAAAGGACATTTGGTCTACTGTGACTATCTTTCCATCTAAGGGAAATAGGATGATATGGTAGATCAAAGAAAAAATGCCATTCATGGCATAAGTCCAAGTGCGGCCCAAAAGCAGATTATAATCGAGTTTATGATCCATAACTTCGATATCCACCATTACCATTTTCCCACTCAGAGTGATAGGGTAGTCAACAAGGTAACCTTTTGGGATGAAAGTGTGGTCATCGAAAGATTTAAGGGAATTTGACGGCGGGGATAGGGTTGGAGAACCCAAAGTGAGCCAACATGAAGTTGACATGAACCAAGTAGAAGCACCTTCGTCAATGACAGTTTTATGTATACATTTACCTTTCGAAAAGATTTGCACCTAAAATGCAAGCTGGTGGGAAAGGGGAGGTTTACACTTTTCCATCTCAAAAATTGCAAGCATGGAATCTTGTGGGTCGATACCACCAATAGCCAAAAGCAAAGCTTTCCTTTGTGATGGACATGTTTGTAATGCTTCGAGTGCAGACATAGCTGATGGGGCTTGCGCCAAGTCTTCTACATTGCTGTAGTTTTTGGCGGGACGTGGAGATTTATTGTGCATTGTGCGTCGAAGTGTCCCTTTAGGGGGGCGAATCATAAGGTTAGCAACTGGCCTTTCAATATGCAAATCATTAGGCGGTGGTGGGTTTTCACTCGAGGAAGGTTCCTTTGCATGAGCGACAAGAGATCCATAAGATTTGGCTCTAGTTTGTAGATCTACCGTTTCAAAGGTGTAAACGGTAGAAGATCCTTCACCAGCTGAAGGATGTTATGAACCACCATTGCCCCTTGTGGTGGTTGGGGTTGGCTTGCAATAAGGTGTTGCCACTGCTGAGTGGGGAAAGGATTATTAAGGACAACAGGGGTCCTTCCAGTGTCCTTTTTAGCAATGAAATCTGTGCATTCCTGAAGACGTAGACATAGATATGTCAGGTGGTATTGCACACAGATTTTGCAAGGGAATCGGGTGGGTTTATCCTTTCCATTGTCAGGAGGTGGCACAACCTTCTGCTTTGGGTTTTGCTACTTTTTTGACTTCTCCTCAGAAGGAGCAGTCTTTTTCTTATTCTTATTCTTCTTACCACCGAGTTTTTACATAGACTGCACAGAGTTTATCGTGGTGGTAGGAAGGGCAGTCGATTTGGTAGAGGGGTCCACTGACATCTGGGCAATGTGACCACTGAGTTGTTTTACAACAGCCCCAGAGGTTGTGCCGATAATCCCATCAGTGTGTGCCCTGGGGTGCTGAGTAGCGGAAACATTGGAGTTACGAGGGGAATTGAGGATTACGTCGTAAAGAGTGCCAGGCTGTGAATATATCAGATCTAAGTGCTGGGCATGACGTATGGATTGGTCTTCTGTGACCGGACCACCTAAAGTGACATCTTTAGCGATTTGCGGGAGTAGGGATTTGCAGAACCAGTCCGCTAAGAGATAGTCTAGGAGGGGAGCTTTGAATAACCTCCACCTACGTCTCCATTCATGTATATGATCAGAGATGTGGGTGGTGATATCCTGATGTAATGAAGTGGGGAGCTCTATCCCAGTCTCATAGCAGATGGGTAGCTGGAAGTGCTTTAAGAATTCCATTGCTAGAGCATCGGAGGTATTTACTAACGCGCGTGGTAACTCAATGTACCACTTAGCTACATTACCAGTGAGGGTGCAGGGAAAGAGACGTATCCAGACATTATCATCCACCATGGAGTCGGAAACACACCAAAGATGATAGGTGGTGATATGGGTGCCTGGATCCTCCCCTTGTTTCCATTCGAACTTGGGGATGTCTGTTGGTATTTTATGCGGGATCGACGACCAAAGTAAGTTATGATAGATGGGGTCATTTGTAAGTTTGTACAAGTTGGGGATATCCAACATTGCCATGAAAGGCAGAGTGTGTGGTGCCCCCAACTTGGACCAAGCTGATCACATATGACTTAAGGATCCTTGCTGTCCTCCCATAGTTTGAATCCCAATCTTATACATAGGCTGCGTGGTATAGTATTTGCCTTGGGGTATGGCATTATAGTGTGGATTTCCATGGGGAATGTGATGTTGGGGTATAGAATTTCCCCCAGGATAAGAAGTTCCCCCTTGACTCATTTGAATTTGTGAGTAGGGTGCCCCCATGGATTGGTTGGGACCTCCTTGAGGATTCCCGCCCGCCACAGAACTAACCATATTTCCTTGATTGACATGAGGAACGCTCATGTCAATCAATGACTGACCATGCATGCTTGAGAATGGAGGGGGAACTGTTATGTTCCCAACCGATATGTGCATATTGGGAATGCCCCCAGATACTTGAATCTGGGGGTTTGAACTGTATAATGGTTGCTGACCATATTGTTGGTGGATGGGAATCGTGCTAATAGTGCTATATTGAGCGTTATAAGGAGCATTGTATGTAGCACTTATCGAAGGTATACAGTTTGAAACTAAAGGGGTGGAACCTGGCATCAGCTGGGTTCCACTCATGGAGGGTGTCATGCGAGTGTTTGTACCTGGGACAAATGGGATAGCGGGGTTCGACATCAATGGTGTGGTGGTGACTGTCGACTGGGGAAGTGGTGGAGGACCAAAAGTGTCCACAAAGTTCCACGACCCGTTAGTCGTTGACGGGATGGATGGAAATGTTCCAACTAAAGAGACAGGGAATACAGGTGCCATGGGAACCAAGAGTGGGTCCAATGGATTCGTGAGCAGAGGGTTAAAGGGAGGAAGAAATCCTTCGGTAAAGAAATCCTCCAGAAAACTTGAATCGTTGGTTGTCCAAACAGATTCCATGTGAGATCTAGGAGACTAATTCCCCAAAGATGGGGAATCCGGTTCACTGGAGCTTGGCGAATCTTCCACAATGAGTGGAGGAAGTCCTAACAATCATCTAGATTGATGACAAGGGCCAGATGTAGCCACATTGATCATTAATTTTTATCAATAAATGTTATCGTGATATTTTGTAAAGTCTCAATGATAGCACACAGGTACCTAAAAAATATAAAAAATACACTAAGTTGATCAATTAGCAAACAGAGGGAAATGACCCTGTCTAATAAGCATTGATCACTGGAGATGAAACCTAGTATCACAATGAATAATAGAGAGGGCTGGCCAAATGCACAGTTACAGTTACTTTAGAGCTTCGCCCGAACCTTAGATTGAGGGGCCAAGTACTCTCATGAAGACGAGCACCCTCCCAAAAACTAAAGACAGAGTAGGTCCATCTGTGTTAGGTACCAGGGCAGCCCGCCCCAGTCACCTTGTGTAAGTCCCTAAAATCTTGGCCACTAAGGATACCTTAGATCACAAAAACTACTGGGGGGGGGGGGGGGGGAACATAGTCGCAGATAGTATGTTGTGTGGGCAGGATACCTGAGTCCCCGACTCAGCTTCAAAATCCCCGAAGGGATCCCGAATACACATAATACCCAAAGGAGTTGCAAGCGAAGGCGGGCTACCTTCACTTACAGTCCGATGTTGTCTCGTATTTAGCTCCGCTTTGACTAGAGTGGTCCCGGTAGTATGAGTGCAGAAGGAATTTTCTCTCTTTTAATGACACTAGTTTTGGTTTCTGATCTTGGGCAGTTTACTCACACTACCTATGCCAAGATCCTAGCCTGAACTAATGTTTGTGTGCTCAATTAAGAGTTACTAATTGATTTTTGGTAAATTTTATGTGTACTTTTTTAGTGTCTTCAGTAGGGGAGTTGACGTATGAAATGTGATGGGACTCTAACTCAAAAATCATGCATAAGACAATGCTTAAAAAATATTCAATTCGATGAAAACAAGTTGTATTCTATAGGTGAGAGTCTTTCACATATTCATGTTTGTTCCATGCATCCCAATCATTATAACACATGCATAACCAACATAAATATTTTCAATGCTTTCCTAAAAACTATTTGAAACCAAAATAAAGCATATTTTAACCAGCTAAGCAGAAGAATGAATAAAAAATGTGGATCTTTCGTTCATAAAAAATGTTTTAAGAAAGAAAAAAAAATATTTCCTAAAAAAAAAAAATCTTTTAGGACATCGATCTTGCTAACAAAATGCAGCTGCAGATCCCTTTCAATCCATGAACAGGCTTCCCATCCCTTTGAGTTTACAGACACAACTATATGTCAAGATTTTGGGGACTAACGCTCTGTAGCAGTGGCCATAGAGAGTTACTGGGTCCACTAATGCTCTGTGTGTGCAGACACACAGCTTTATAAAGCACTGTGTAGTCTGCTAACCTGCGTTAGTGTGGGAAAATAGCTCAAAACAGGGCTTTGAGGATCAGATTCAAGGATGAATATATGAAGGTAGAATGCAGCAAGGTTTTGGTGGGTCAGAAAGTGAATGCAAAAGTATAGGGAGGTCTTAGAAGGAGGAAGAAACTGAGAACTGTCCGGGTAAACTGGGAACTAGATGTATAGTCCCCAGTGGAGTCACCAATTTTGCTATAGGATAAAATGCACAGTGTATGGAGAATGGAGATACCCTCAAGGGTCTTCCCGGGACCCTTGGAAAATTGTAAGATTATCTACAGCCATCACAAACTTACATGCATGTCCATAAACATTAAATAACTATCAAAGCAAAATAGATGGATTACCTCAAGCCTCTATCTAGATTTGCTGGAAACCACAATGCAGCTAGGTGGAAGTCCCTTGAGCCGGCTCCAAATCAAGTCCTGCACATAGAAGAGACAAGCATAATCACAACATAAAACCTTGATAACTAATACATGAATACATAAAATACATCTAGTTACACATAACTAAGCTACTCATGCTAAAAGGTATTGGATAAAAAGATAAATGAATGATAGTACTAACACCATGGAGTAGACAATACAATTGCAGTTCTATATTAATGTCGAAAGATTGATTACAACCATATGTTGCATTAGCCTTCCCTTACCCCTCCAGCTTCTCTCTCTCTTTCCCTTCTTACCAACTTCTTATCCTTAGATTTGAGACTATGCTCAACAATCAAGTAAGTTATCCTTTCAAATGATCTAACGTTCATCACCATAGCCCTAGCTTTGCTTATGTAGCAACTGAGTTAGAGTTTCCAAGTTCCTCCATGAGTTCCTTAGGGTAAAAGCAATGAAGTTGCCATGCTTTCATCTCTTTCCCATTTGCCTCCTTCATTAGGATTAGAAATCCCCCAAATAGGTTGAACTTGAGATGTTTCCTTGCTTTTCTTGAGTAGATTTAGGAGAAAATATCTAGACATTTATGAGTCAATTCGCTCCTTTTACCTTTAGAACTTCATTAGGATCCACTAACTCTATTCTCGAGCTAACAACTAGAGTTAGTAGGGTCACTAACGCACCCTTAGGCTTACTGAGAAGCTTTATAAAGCAGGTTGTTAGTGTATAGCCAACGTTAGTGTGGAAACAAGGCATGTGATCTTGGTCTTTTCTTCAGCTATCATGTATTTCCCCTTTGAGTTGATGAGGGGGTCAATTTGTTGTATAACAAGGTACCACATTCCCACACAAGCACACTAGTCCTTGAGGAAAACTCATCGTCCACTTCCAATGTGTCCCCAACATCACACAACCCATCACCATGCACAAACTCCCCCTTTGCCACTATTTCATACATTCCCTCAGCCAAAAACCTTCTCGGTGTAGAGACTGAAATGGAAGTAGACTTTTTAATCCATTCCATCATTGATACTACCCAAGATGCACTAATTATTCACCCTGTAAATACGGTGTTGGGAGATACTTCTATGTTATCTTTTCTACTAGCATCCATCCTACAAATGATAACCAACTAGCCTATCCACTCTGATACCAAGGAAAATGAAGTCATACACACCTTTCCTATAATGTCCAACCCCACCTCCCTTTCACCACCACATTTCATTCCAGATCATACCAATACCTGCACCGCCAAGACCCTACAATGAGAGACTTCGCCCCAACAAAAATCTGAGAAATTGGTTGCTAGTGGCCAACAACTATAAATTCGGTATCCTCCACCTGCTACCATGACACCTGATGACCTCAACAGTTAGTCATATTCTCAATTGTTTACTTTTATTCAACTAGTTGTATTCCAAGTAGAGGCATTACACAACAATTTGACAGTCGAGCACGGGCAATAGTGACAACAACTTTTTTCTATTGTGGTTGAGCGCGATCAACTCCTCCAAGAGAAACAAGCACTATAGAACCAAATTGATGAAGTCATTGCAAAGTTCCAAGATCATTGGCCTACAGTTATTGCAACAGTACCATATGCACCAGAAGAATTTTTGGCCTACACTCTTTCGGGGTTGTAGCAATCATATCCGAACTGCATGCACTGAAATTTTCTTAGCAAACAAAGAGCTTCATAGTGTAGAAATTTTGAATAATATAACACTTATTCACAGAGATTATCCTAATTACACACTATTTGCGGAATGCATGCATAATACATAACCTCCTCTACGTTGATCATCAATTTGCGGAATCAAAAACAATCACATGCGCACATTGAAACATCAATCACACATATCAACACAGTATGTACTGGGGAAAGCATACAGCTGAAAACCCCTAATTATCTATATATTATAATCATGGAGAACATGTAACAATACATAGTACAATACTCCTCACAAGTACTCAGTACTATCTCCACCTGGTACACACAAACTAGCTCAGATTTGAATCAAGTCATAGGTTCAAATCTCATCCACTGTTTGCCTGCCTCTACTGCACAATCCAATGTGAGAATGGGAATGATCCAAGCTCTTTTTCCTTGGATTGTACTGCGCAATCCTCATTGGAAATCTCAATCATTGATTGTGCAAATCTCATGCACAGCTATAGTCACAACTGATAGCAGTCTCACTCTTTCACCCACCTCTAACACTTGTCTCCACTAAACTGTCCATGCACTGAGTTAACTGATGTATTCTTTAGTTGATTTATGAGTTAATAATTAGTGAATTAATTAATAATTAATTCACATCACTCATCACTAGTGTATTTGACAGTTAGACTAAATACAACTAGTTCAACTAAGTCAAACTAAACACAACTCCATCAACTCCTCAATCAACTCCACCAAACTCAATCACTTGAGTTCTAACTGAAGTCCATCATGCAATAGCTCAACTAACCCATAAGAAAAGTGTATTTCCTTCTGGCAGTTGCATGTGCCACATCCGTAGCTCGAACTGAAGTGCTGTAAAAGGATAAGATAATGTTTATAGTCCAAATATTATTAAGAGCTAATAATATTCGACTGTTCTATTTTTAGACTGGCAGTCTAAAAACTGACTCTACCCATATGTCTAAAAATAGAAGTCCATCTATTTTACCAACATGACCAATCATCCACAAATAGAATCCTGCAACTCATAGACCATGATCCATATGTCTAAAAATAGACATAGTCTAAAAATAGACTTTGCGCCAAAAATAGCCCGCGGGCCCACTTAGTGAAGGCGACTTCTTTTCACTAAGCTCCATCATCTTGTTGCATTTTCAACACATAGAACTATTTTCGCCACCCAAAGGGCACTCCCTGATCTAGAAACTAATTACACCAGTGAACTTAAGAAAAAAATCACTGAAGTGGCTTGTTTGAAAGCCTCCATTCAACAGGCTATGGAAGAGGCAAAACAAATTTTCACTTAGGTTCATGGCTGGTCGAAGTTCCTAGTAAAGGAAACCAACCGATCTATGCTTTACAAAAATAGGCTCATTAGATCTTCAATGAAGCATTGACCACTGCTGACCTTGAGCAACAAAATTAACTTTTAGCACACAGTGACAATGTTGAGAAAAAAATCCAGCAGATTGAAGATGAATCACATGCCACCAAAGCTCTGCCCCATGGCCTTAAGCCCCCCTACATGGATCCACTTCCAGAAACTATAGTAAATCAATGCAAAAGCATAAATTCAGTGGGAGATATTATAAATGCATGACTTGCCCAACCAACTGCTAAAATCACTGCACACTTCACAGAGCAAATTAACACTCTCACAATCCTTGGCTATCAACGCCTACTGAATATACACAATTCAAAACTAAAGCTATGCAATTTGTCCTGGAGTTGGGTCCTTTGTTTGAAGGAATAACACCAATAGGAGCCCTGCAACAAAAATAAGCACTAGCAGCATCAACAAATGATTGACTCAGGAATGATTCAATTTATTGTGGCCGAGCCTAGTTGGGTCCTTTGTTTTGGGGACAAAGTATTGATATGTTTTCACCAAATCTGACCAACGGGAAGGCACAGAGAAAGAAGCCAAGGAAAGAGAAGGAATCTACTAGGATCTGATAATTGCATAATGTTTCCAGGGAAAATAGGGGCACATGCACTCATAATAGAGTCGAAACAGTCATCAACAACAGAGGAAGCAACCACAACTGAGCAGCAGAAGCAACCGAAAAGGAAAGGGCGGGATATTTGAGGAAGAAACCAGCATTTTAGGTGAGCGAGGTGCAAGAAATATCAAGGAAAAGGAAAAGGGAAGGAAGAGAAGAGGCTTGTGTATTGGAATATTTTTTCCAAGGATATGGAATTAGTTGTGTTTTGTGCTTATTTGATCTCGAATCAAGTTTGTATTATGATTTCATGCCTCTATTGAAAATGCCTCAAATCCTGAATGTAATGATGTATTATAGGTTAAATCTAATGAAAAGGAGTTGCGGGGATGTTTATGGATCTGTCTTTGTCAATTTTATCGATCCCTTTTAAAAGATTTGTTATGAATGCATGTGTATTCTATTTATTCCTTTGAATGCTTTGTCCATTGTCTTCCACAATGGTTATACTTCTAATGTTGTATTTCTACATTAAATGGATCTGTTATTTTGTGCACTACTTCTCTCGATTCCTGGTTCCAATCCCTTAACTAAGTAAGGTTGTGGAACACCTCAGGTGAGATGCCTTATTCTCTTTGAGTAAGGTGAAAATACCAGCATTACGCTAAACTACAATGAACCCTTTTTTGTCCCCTGTGCCTGAACCCAAGGTCTATGCCCCTCTATAATTTTCTTCTAACCATATTACATTATATAAAGGGTCTATGTCTTTGAAATACCATTGATATATTAGCATTAGAAGTCTTTCCTTTCATATGAAGACTAGGTTTCCAAAATCTAGGAATGTAGTGAATTCCATGTCACCCATAGAAGGCTTGTCAATAACATCTCTAAAGTTTTCATCTAACACATCATTTTAGAATATCCAAAATTGAAGTATGGCATGCCCTATTGTAGCATCTAGGGTTTTTAAACCCTATAAAATTTTTGTACTAGAAAATCCTAGAGAGAAAAACCATAACTCATCATTTTCCATTGTAAAAATAAAAAAAGCCTAGCTATTGATAATGAATAAAATGACATTATGCTAGTAGGAGGACAAGGTTGATGAAAATATCCAAGATTAAGAGGGATATGACTCTCCTCAAATAGATAAGTATTTTACACCTCCTTTCTTTTATTACTACTATTTGTATTTTCTCTATGCACTTTACCTTTTGTTCTTTCATAGTATTCTAATAAAGATTGCAGGTCAAGACAAGATCTATCTAAGCTTGACTAATAAATAGAAGAATTTGAAGAACGTAGAAAAGAAAAAAGACAAGAAGAAATAAGTTTGAAGTATGCAAGATGTCGATCAAATGGCCGCATGAAAGAAAGACTTAATAAAGGGGAATAAATTCACTTACCTTGGATGGAAAGAACGAGTTGTAAGATTTTTGGATGGATACAATACTACTTGAAGATGATTGATTCCCTAATATATATCCCATTCAAGAACACACTAATTGGGGTGATGCTGTTAGGGATACTACTAATGGTTAGAAAATGATATGATTTCATGGAAGAGTGTGAAGCATAATTATGTTGCAATATGAAGAAAGAAGATATGAAGACTTGTGCAATCAACTATGAAGAATTTTGGCTCCATAAAATGTTGTGATGGAATATTTGATGACACATTGGATTCAATATGAATATTGGTAGAAAAAAAGTAAGGTCAAAGTTCATTATGATGTGGTGTAGATAGAAGCTGAAAAGCTACAATGGATCTCCACAAGACGAACAAGTAGTTGATGCATTGATGAAGATGATCTTGAAAGTATTTTTGAGATAAGATTAGGCATTTGGTTATTTTGTTGAAATGTGGCAACAAGAATATTCCAATTTTAATTTTCCCTTGAATTAAAATTCAAATTCAGTCTCACCAGCTGCTTGAAAAATAATTAATTAATTCATCTTGAGTTAATTAGTTGGAGAAATTCAAGCTAGAAGTCGCTCTGAAGTCATGCAACAGTTATCCCTTAAATTAAGGAGATTATCCCTTAATTAAGGAGATAAGGATGAGTTATATTTGAGTTGTAATTAGTTAGCTTAGTTTACTAAGTTAAGTCGAGTTAAATTAGTTCCAAACTGTTTGAGGAACTAATTGTGAGTTCAATCAGTTAATGCATGCATGCATCCAACTAGTGTACTCCAGATATCTGAAGATTCTCTCATCAGTAACTCATGCATGTCTTCAGAGAAAGACCTAGTTGAGATTAAAGACAGGGATAGTGTACTATTAGTCGCATGAGTTTTCCTATAAACAAAACTCATGCATGCAAAAGGAATTCATTCCTTGAGATTTGCGCAATTTTACAGGGTGTAAGATTAGTGTGAGTGATCAGTGTTACACTTGGTAACAACTGGATCACCCAAGAGAAACAACGCAAGGAAATAGGAGCTTGGAGGACAGAGGAGAAGGCATATGAGTAGTCTATTTTGTCTGTGAGCATCTGTGAGGGATTGTACTGAGAGATGGCTAGCTGTGAGAGCTAAAGCTTTGTGTAATCCTGATATATTTCCACTAGTATGATAATACAGATAGCCAGGTTTTTAGCTGAGGCTTTCCCTAGAGTATTCTTTTGTGTTTCATGTGTATTGATTCATCTTCTGGTTATATGTGTTCTACTTGATCTTTCTCAAATATATTAAGCTTCCACAAGTTTGATTGTAGAAGTATATTAAATTATTTCCTTTAGTTATATTGCATTATCAGGCTAATCTACAGTCAGAATTTCTACATGGTATCAAAGCAAAGGCTATGAGAGCTGTGAACAATATACAGAGAAGAGAATATGAATTTTGAAGTTCAGGGTTGCAAGTACAAAATCAAATTCTTATCATACTTCAAGGTTGGACAATGGCGTTCAATGGATTGAGGCTCGAGTATGCCTTGGATGGTAGCTTGAATTACATAGCATGGAAAGATCGCATGGAGGCTATATTAGAAGACAACGGCTTGAAGGAATTCATTGATCAAGAAATCCAAAAGCTAGCTTCAACTAATGCACAAGAGTTGGTTGAATGGAAGAAGCGTGTGGCGAAGGTGAGACGGATCATCCTGGAGGGAGTTCGAGACCATATTGTCTCAAGTCTCCATGGGAAGGATACTCCATTTTCAATGTGGAAGACATTGAAGGACCTCTACCAGAACAATAGCGACCAAAGGAAATTGGTGCTCAAGGATAAGCTTCGAAGAATAAAGATGGAGAAGGGTGATACTATTTCTACATATCTGAGCAAGCTCATCACCTATAGAGATGAGCTTAGTAGTGTGGGAATAACTATTTTTGATGATGATATGGTGATCCTCGCTCTCCTCGGCCTTCCAAAGAGTTGGAATAGCTACCAGGACTCTGTGAATGGAAGGGAGAAACTATCGGATTGGGAACGACTGTGGTCATATCTGATGCAGGAGGAGATCAAGAGGAGCACACGAGATGGTTCTTCATCAAAGAATGATGATGAAGAAAATCTGGCCTTAGCAAGTAAGGTAAGGAAAGGGAAGGGGAAGGCTTCACATTCCAAATTGAATTCTTCTCATGGAGATAAGAAGGTTGACAAATCTAAAGTGAGATGATTTTATTGTCACGAGATGGGACATTATGCGACTAATTTCCCATCGAAGAAGTCCAAGAAGGGATCCTCGAAAGGATCAGAAGGTGAGGCATTGGCCTTTCAGTTTGAAATGGACTTTACCCTCATCGCATGGATGGTTTCATCGATGGTGGGTTGTGTTTGGTATCTTGACAGTGGAGCCTCATTCCACATGAATGGTGATAAAAGTTTATTTAGTACCCTGGAGGAGAAAGGCCTCAAGATGCGCATAGAGATGGGTGATGACGAAAAATATAATGTTTCAGGAGTGGGTACGGTTGCATTTTAGAGGGAGCATGGAGCTCCTCTCACCTTGATAGATGTGAAGTATGTGCCTAGACTGAAGAAGAACTTGGTATCAATCATGATGTTGGAGGAAAAAGGCTACGATGTTGTCTTCAGTAAAGGAAAGGCGTTCCTAAGACACATAGCCATGGGTCATACCAAGGGGATTGGGATTCAGGTGAAGAATCTCTATAAACTAGAGGTAGATGATTGTGAAGCATTGAGTTCGAAAGCAGAGTTGGTGTAAAGCCAAGACAATGGTGAGTTTTGGCATAGGCAATTGGGCCATTTGCATCATGGGGCCCTGAAGATAATGCAACAAATATCTACAGGACTTCCCAAAGGTAAACTTGAGCAAGTTGACACATGCAAAGGTTGTACCTTGGGAAAGTACACCAAGTCTTCCTTTCATGATTGAGACAGTCGAGCAGAAGAGATCTTAGAGCAAGTTCATACTAATTTGTGTGGACCATTCTCAATGGCATCCACTACAATGTGAAGGTATTATGTGATTTTCATTGATGATTTTTCTCTTAAATTCTGGATTTATTTCATGCAAAATAAGGACCAAACCTTCTAAAATTTTTGTGAGTTCAAATCTTAGGTCAAGAAAGATTCAGGGAAGAAGATCAAGGCCTTGAGAAGTGACAATGGCGGAGAATATGTCTCTCAAGAGTTTAAGGACTTTTGTGTAGCGGAATGAATTAAACGGGAGTTGACGGTACCTCATAACCCACAACAGAATGGGGTGGCCGAAAGGAAGAACAAAACGATTGTAGAGGAAGCTTGGGTGATGCTACATGACCAAGGCCTACCACTTCCTTTGTGGGCTGAGGCATGTAGCATAGTGGTCTATTTGCATAATAGAAGCCCACATCACATACTTGGGATGAAGACACCAGAGGAAGCTTTCTCCGGTAAGAGACCAGATGTGGGTCACTTCAGGATCTTTGGCTCATCAGTATATTTCCATGTGACAAAGGATGCATGGAAGAAGCTTGATCTAACAGCAGAGTTGGGGATACTTGTGGGGTACACTGATACATCCCACAACTATCGGGTGTATTTTCCTACAAGTCAGAGTACAGTTGTTCACAGAGATATCAAGTTTGATGAGCAGAAGGCCATGTGAGTTTCCCTTGAGAGGGAGCTCCAACTACAGACTGTGGAGGAACTGCTGGTTCCTAAGGAGGAGCCTCAGACTGATATGGAGCAGTCGCATGCAAAGGTTCTAGGAGTGGAGACATCCACTCAAGCAGAGTCTTCCAGAGATGCACGGAAGTGCACAAGAGAAGTTGAAAGATTGTTGTCAGATGTGAGAGAGAATGTGGGAGAACCATCTTCTCAGCCAGACGGAGGAGGTCACCTGAGAGGTACACTGGATACATGGCCCTTGTTGGGGAATGTGTTGAGACCAAGCCATCTTCCTTTGAGGAAGCAGAGTAGTAGCCGCTTTGGGTTGATGCTATGGTGGAGGAGTATGACTCCATAGTTAGTAACAGTGTTTGGGATGTGGTTCCAAGACGTGAGAACAAGTCAATGTGAGTTCCTGTTGGCTTTAAAAGGTAAAGAAAGCTGTTGATTGTAGTGTGGAGAAGCATAAGTCAAGATTTGTTTCCTATGGTTTCTCACAGGTCGAGGGGATTAACTATGATGAGACTTTTGCTCCTATAGCAAGGTACTCATCTATCAGATCGATGTTGGCACTATTAGCACAGATGGGTTGGAAGATCCATCATATGGATGTTAAGACTGCATTCTTCAATGGCAAGATTGAGGAAGAGGTGTACATAGAGCAGCTGGAAGGTTTTGAGACCTTTGATCATGAGTCACATGTGTGTCGACTCAAGAGAGCTTTTTACGGGCTCAAGCAAGCACCTCGTGCTTGGTACACTAGGATTAACAACTACTTCACTGGGTTGGGCTTCACAAAGAGTGAAGTGGATGCGAACCTGTACTACATCATGGTGAAAGGTAAGAAGTTGATCATTGTACTTTATGTTGATGATCTCATATTGACAGGTGATGATCAGTTGATAATGTCTTGCAAGGAGGACCTTGCAAGAGAATTTGAGATGAAAGACATGGGTCTCATGCATTACTTCCTTGGCATGGAAGTATGTTAGAAGGATGGGGAGTTGTATGTGTCTCAGGGCAAGTATGCCAATGAGATACTTAGGAGATTCCACATGGAGAAGTGCAAACCCATGTTGACTCCTCTAGCAGGTAATTGGAGGAAGGAGGATGCTACTTCAGGAGAAGTAGTAGAGGGTATTGTGTACATGCATCTTGTGGATTCATTGATGTACTTAGTGAAAACATGAACAGATTTGTACTATGCTGTGTACCAGCTGAGTCAAGTGATGGTTCAACCTACCAAGATGTTTTGGAAGGTGGCAAAGCATGTATTGAGATACCTCAGAGGCACATCTCAGTATAGATTATGGTACAGATGGATAGAGGAAGTGAAGCTATAGGGCTTCACTGATGTAGATTGGGTAGGGATTCCATTAGATCGGAAGAGCACATCAGGAGGAAGTTTCAACCTTGGGTCAGCTACGGTTTCTTGGTACAACAGGAAACAAAGGTCGGTTGCACTCAACTCGGTAGAGGCGGAATACATGGCTGCAAGTCAGGAAACGTGTGAGGCCATCTGGATACAGAAAATTCTAGTTGGTTTGTTTGATCATAGGATAGATCCAACTGTGATCTATTGTGATAATTAGAGTTGTATCAAACTCTCTGAGAATCTAGTATTTCATGATAGGTCCAAGCACATCGACATTTGGTATCATTATCTTAGAGACTATGTACCGAAGAGGATCATGTTGTTGCAATATATTTCGATCGAGGATCAATATTCTGACATTTTGACAAAGGCATTGTCAAAGTGTAAATTCGAGTTCCATAGAGACAGGATCAGGGTGGTAGATAATCCCTTTCTTGTTGAGAGGGAGTGTTGAAATGTGGCAACAAGAATATTCCAATTTTTATTTGCCCTTGAGTTAAAATTCGAATTTCGTCTCACTAGCTTCTTGAAAAATAATTAATTAATTCATCTTGGGTTAATTAGTTGGAGAAATTTAAGCTAGAAGTCTTTCTGAAATCATGCAATAGTTATCCCTTAAATTAAGAAGATTATCCCTTAATTAAGGAGATAAAGATGAGTTATATTTGAGTTGTAATTTGTTATGAAACCAACTCAAGAAAAGATAGAAAAGATAGATCAACGCCTTAGAATTCAGCCTCTTCGAGGGGGCAACCTCCTTTACATTACATAAATGAACAATTATTCGATGATTCAAATGACAAAACCTCCTTTCTATATATAGGAGTCTAAGGAGTCACAATATAATCCAGCCGACCTAAAAATAATAATATAAAGCCACAAAAATAACAATAGAGGGATTCTATGGGGCACAGAAATAACAATATGGGCATAATAGGGGCAAAACAATATAAATAAGGAGTATAACTACAATAGTAATGGGGTAATCACTAGTATTATAGGGACCCAACATGCCCCTCTCCTTCAAAAAAGTGTTGTCCTCAACGCTTGAGTAGTTCTGGATACTTCTGCATAAAATTCTCATCCTCCCATGTGGAATCTTCAGCGGATAAGTTCTTCCACTTGATAAGATACTCTGAAATTGATCGATTTCGTAGCTCTCGAGTTCTTGTTTCTGTGACTGCTTCCGATTCCAATATAATTTTTCCTTCCTCGTCAAGTTCTGGCAATATTGTTTGAATTGGGAGCTTTTCGCCTATAACCTTCTTTAAACATGAAACATGGAAAACTGGGTGCAATCGAGAAGCTGCAGAAAGCTCCAATTTGTATGCCATAGTACCAATCTTTTGCAACACCTTGTACGGACCATAATACTTTGGTGATAATTTATTATCCTTCTTAGCTTACTTTAGGGACATTTTCTTATATGGTTGTAGCCGTAGGAATACCCAATCACCTACATCAAAACTTCTTTCACTGCGATGTTGATCTGCCTGTTGTTTCATTCTATTTTGTGCCAACATGAGGTTATCCTTTAAGAGTTGGAGGACTTGTTGTTGATGTTCGATGTGATGTTCCACTGCCTGAACCTTAGAATTTTCTCTTAAATATGATGTGATGGATGGTGGTTGATACCCATAAAGTGCCATAAATGGGGTCATTTTTGTTGCTGTATGGAAGGAAGTGTTATACCACCATTCAGCCAGAGGCAACCATTTGACCCATTGTGTCTGTTTATTAGATACAAAGCAACGAAGATATCCTTCCAAACATTTGTTTACTATCTCAGTTTTCCCATCAGATTGAGGATGATAAGATGAGCTATGAGCTAACTGAGTACCAAGACAAGAAAATAATTATGTCCAAAAATTTCCAGTGAAAATGGGATCTCTGTCACTTACAATAATCTTTGGGTTTCCATGTAGCTTTTGAACTATTTCCATAAATGCAGTAGAAACTGTACTAGCTTTAAATGGATGTGATAATGCACAAAAGTGTGCATACTTGGTAAGTCTGTCAACTACCACCATGATGACACTCTTTCCCTCAGACTTGGGTAAACCTGTGATAAAATCCATTGAAACCTCCTCCCAACGTTGGCTTGGAATGAATAAAGGTTGTAATAGACCCGGTGTCTTAATTGTTTCAACTTTATTTTGTTGGCAAACCAAACATTCCACCACAAACTTTTGAATATCTGATTTAAGGCCATCCCAAAAAAATTCCTTCTTAACCCTGTGGTAAGTTTTTAAAAATCCTGAGTGCCCTCCTAAGGGAGAAGTGTGCAATTCCATAAGAATATTTTGTTTTAGCTGGGAATTCTTACAGAGGTATAAGCGATCTTTGTACCATAACGAATCATTTTTCCAGCTAAATGTATCAAAAGTACTGGAATCTTGTTGTAGCTTTCGAATAAGTGCCCACACTTCTTCGTCATTCTTCCATTCCTCCCTTGCTTCGTTTATCCAATCTGGTTGGATAATAGAAATGGCACACAACAATGCTTCCACATCCTCATCCTTTCTTGAGAGTGCATCTGCCACCACATTTTGCTTCCCTTTTTTGTAGATGATTTCAAAGTCATAACCCAACATCTTTGTGACCCACTTTTGTTGCTCTTCAGAAGATAATGTTTGTTCTAAAAAGTATTTAAGGCTATCATGATCTGTTTTTACCTCATAGATAGCTTTGCTTAAAAACTTTCCCTTGATTGGACGGCTTTCAAAAGCAATGGGTCTTTCATCTTGCATTAGAACAACACCAATTCCATTTCCTGAAGCATCACATTCCACAATAAAGGTTTTTGTGAAGTCCGGTGTAGCTAAGACAGGTGCTTGGCACATTGCCTCTTTAAGATGTTCAAAGGCCTTTGTTGCTTCCGGAGTCCATGAAAATGAATCTTTCTTCAATAATGTTGTTAGAGGTGCTGCTATTCTCCCATAATTCTTAACAAACTTGCGATAATACCCTGTCAACACAAGAAATCCTCGCAGATGCTTTATGGATGTGGGGATTTTCCATTCCTTAATGGCTTTAATTTTGCTAGGGTCTACCTTAACTCCTTCATGAGATACAATATGACCCAAATATTCCACCTCCTGGACTCCAAAGAAACATTTGGATCTTTTTGCATATAATTGTTTCTCCTCCAATAGTTGTAGCACCCTGTCAACATGTTCAACATGATCCTTCCAAGACTTGCTGTAGATTAGTATATCATCAAAAAATACTAACACAAATTTTCTAAGGAATGGTTTGAAAATTGAATTCATCAAACCTTGAAATGTTGAAGGTGCATTGGTAAGGCCAAAAGGCATGACCAAAAATTCATAATGACCCTCATGAGTTCTAAATGCCGTTTTCAGAATGTCTTCAATCTTCATTCTGATTTGATGATATCCCGAACGAAGATCCAACTTGGTGAAGTAAATTGATCCATGCAATTCATCCAGTAATTCATCAATGACAGGAATGGGGAACTTATCTTTAATAGTGAGCTTGTTGAGCTCCCTATAATCCGGACACATGCGCCATGATCCATCCTTCTTGTGCACCAATACTACTGGAGCTGAGAAAGAACTTTGACTTGGTTGAATTATACCAGCCTCTAGCATTTCTGCAACCATACGTTCAATTTCACTTTTTTGGACATAGGGATATCTGTACGGCCTGATGTTTGGAGGAACACTTCCTGGAATCAGATGAATAGCATGATCATGATCACGCATAGGTGGGAGACCTTTGGGAGTCTCAAATACCTTGGAATGATTGTCCAGGACTTTTTGGAGATCTGGAGAAATAGATGATTCCAATGTGGAAACATCTAGCGAACATAATTGTGCAATTACACCTCTTTGTTCCTTTTTTAGAAGCTTTGTCATGCCATTAGAGCTGATTATCTTTCCTGGTTTCCCTGCAATACCCCTTAATTCAACTTCCTTTCCTTCCGTAGAAAATTTGATGAAAAGTTCTTGAAAATTAAAAGCTATTGTACCCAAGGATTGTAGCCATTGGACTCCTAGTACAACATCAACACCTCCCATTGGAATGGAAAGCATTGGGCTAGTCAATACATATTCTCCCATGGATAGCTTGATATTATGGCACTTTCCAGAGAAATTTATTGTTCCTCCATTTGCAATCATCACTTGACACTCTGGTGCTGGATATAGGAAGCAATTCAATTCTTTTGCTACCCTACAATGAATAAAATTGTGGGTGCTTCCTGAATCAATCAACACTATTACCTTTTTCTTCTTGATTTGTCCTTCTATCTTGATGGTTTGAGGAGTGGTAATTCCCGCCAATGCATTACAAGATATGGTCGGATTTATTTGTTCTTCATCTAGGCTTTGTTCTTGGAGTATATCCTCTTCTTTTGACCTTTCTTGCTCCTTTTCTTCTTCCTCTTCACAATCTATGTAGAATAATTTCTTCTCAGCACACTTATGACCTTTTGTGTATTTGCTATCACAACTGTAACAAAGCCCTTTTGCTCTTTTTTCTTCCAATTGTTGTGGTGTCAACCTTGTAGGTTGTGGAAGACTAGGGGCAACAACACTTCCGTCTTTATAGTTGTGAGTGGTATGCTTCCTAGTTGCCATAATTTTGCTTTCCATTTTTCTTGCTAACCTGAATGCCTTCTCTAATGAATCAGGTTCCCAAAGGCGAACATCATGTTGGATATTATCCTTTAAAGACCCTATGAACACATCAATCCTATGCTCCTCTGGAATATCTTTTACCCTTATGTTCAATTTTTGGAACTCCTCAATGTGCTCCATTACTGAACCCTTTTGTTTGAGACTTATCAATTGGCTAAAAAAAGTGTTGCTTTTTGTATCCTCATAATGTGCTATCAATTCTTCCGTAAAAATTGCCCAAGTGATAAATTGTTTACGAGAAAAAAGCCATTGATACCATACAAACTGATTTGGTTCCAAATATATAGTTGCCATACGTACCTTTTGTGCGTTTTGCACATTATTGAGATCGAAGAATTGCTCCATCTGTAATATCCATGTGGCGGGATCCTTGCCATCAAACTTCCTCATATCGATTTTTGAAATATGGTGATTCTTCGATCCAACATTAGTGTCTATGGAATCATGATTAACATTTCTTTTGTTCTCATCATGAGTTTCCTTTACTACCTTTTCACCATTAGTAAGTATTTCTTGTAGAAAATTTGTCAAATCTGTCTTCAAATCTGCCATTATTGTCTTCAAATTTGTGTTCAAATCTATATTCAAATTGTCCATCTTAGCTTCCATGCCATTCATCTTAGCTTCCACACCATTTATCTTAGCTTCTGTTAACTTTTGTGAGCGTGACATTTGTTGCACTTGTTCTTGTAATTTTGATATATCATGTAGCATTTCTTCCTCTTCTTCATGAGTCATGCTAGAGATTTCAGGTTCCTTACTAGGTGTTTGCATTTTCTTTCCTCGGGGCATCAGTTACTGATAATAATGCTCTACTATTCCCTTTGAATTCCTTCAAAATAAATTTTCAAACCAAGCTTAAGCAAAAATTTAAAAAATTCTACACCTTTTTTCGCTTTGTAGGAGCTCGATATTGCATCTGATGTATCTCTGTACTTTCCAATCATCTAGTTCTGAATTTTTGACCTATAGTATCTCTCTGCGTCCTCTTTCCAATGCCACCAATCTGATCCAAATTGGATTCTCCAAGAAAGAGTTATGCACAATCTCCCAAGATGACCTGATTATAGACCTTTCCAGAAGAGCGAACTTGTATGAAGTGCCACATGTACAATTTTTGATCTCTGGTTTTGAAAAATATATACAAGAAACTACAGTCTGTCCTCTTTCTGTACCTTCTTACGAAATTTCAATCTGATTCCCAAAGAGAAATTTATGACGATTTTCCCCAGGGCACCTGTTTTGAATGTAATTTAGGAGTCTGTAAAAAGACCAACTTCCTCAGATCATATCTCCGAAAATATCGCTTGAAAAGCTCTGAAATTCGGACCCAAGGTTCAACGTGATTTCTTCTCAAATGGGTTTTTTTTGTGACTTCTGAAATGCCACAGAAAAAAAAGTTATAGCGAAAATTCCACGATGACCTGTTTGGAGCAGCGAAACCCTAGAATCCAAAGCTCTGATACCAAATGTTATGAAACCAGCTCAAGAAAAGATAGAAAAGATAGATCAATGCCTTAGAATTCAGCCTCTTCGAGGGGGCAACCTCCTTTACATTACATAAATGAACAATTATTTGATGATTCAAATGACAAAACCTCCTTTCTATATATAGGAGTCTAAGGAGTCACAATATAATCCAACCGACCTAACAATAATAATATAAATCCATAAAAATAACAATAGAGGGATTCTATGGGGCACAAAAATAACAATATGGGGGTAATAGGGGCACAACAATATAAATAAGGGGTATAACTACAATAGTAATGGGGTAATCACTAGTATTATAGGGACCCAACATAATTAGTTAGCTCAGTTTACTGAGTTAAGTCTAGTTAAATTAGTTCCAAACTATTTGAGGAACTAATTATGAGTTCAGTCAGTTAATGCATGCATGCATCCAACTCATGCACTCCAGATAACTGAAGATTCGATTCTCTCATTAGTAACTCATGCATTTCTATTCAGAGAAAGACCTAGTTGAGATTAAATATAGGGACAATGTACTATTAGTTGCATGAGTTTTCCTATAAACAAAACTCATGCATGCAAAAGGAATTCATTCCTTGATATTTGCGTAGTTTTACAGGGTGTAAGATCAGTGTGAGTGATCAGTATTACACTTGGTAATAGCTAGATCACCCATGAGAAACAGGCAATGAAATAGGAGCTTGGAGGGTGGAGGAGAAGGCATATGAGCAGTCTATTTTGTCTATGAGCATCTGTGAGGGATTGTACTAAGAGCTAGCTAGTTGTGAGAGCTAAAGCTTTGTGTAATCCTGATATATTTCCACTTGTATGATAATACAGATAGCAGGGTTTTTAGATGAGGCTTTCACCAGAGTATTCTTCTGCGTTTCATGTGTATTGATTCATCTTCTGGTTATATGTGTTCTTCTTGATAATGCTCAAATCTATTAAGCTTCCACGAGTCTGATTGTAGAAGTAGATTAAAGTATTTTTCTTTAGTTATATTGCATTAACAGGTTAATCTACCGTCAGAATTTCTACATATTTCCTCCCTATTTGAAAGGGAGTTAGGATATCCTCCTTGATTGAGAGGGAGTGAGGGTGGACACCATGTTCTCCATGTGTCATGTACTATGGCCAGGACTAACAACCATAATCCTAGTAAAGAACACTAGTATGGAGAATGGTGGATGGGATAACATCAAGGGCATACATTCTTGATTCATGTATTGTGATAACTAGGATTACTATCCTAAGTTGGATACATGGGCTTGTAAAGAATGGTCTAGAGGAAGTACTTTTCCTTGGATTAGGAAATGGTACTGTGAGGTCATACGTTAGGAACACCTGGGTGGGGTATGTGTTTTGAGAGACAATGGTGTCCACATTTATGCCTCCCAACATTGTTCTATGGTCTAATGGAGAGATAGAGTGTGTTAGTCAAGGTGTTATGCAACCATCTCACAAAATAGAATAAACGATAGATACACGACTTCAAAATTAGCCTCTTCAAGGGGGAAACGTCCTTTACATTAAACAAATGAAAAATTATTGGATGATACAAATGAAAAGGCCTCATTTCTATATATAGGAGTGTAAGGGGTCACAATATAGTCAAATCCGACATAACAATAATAATGTAAGGGCACAACAATAACAATAGTAGGATTCTATGGGGCACAACAATAATAATACAGGGACAACATGGGCTCAACAATAACAATAAGGGGTTACAATGAAAATAATAATAAGGGAACACACTAGTATTATAGGGACCTAACATGCCCCTCTCCTTTAGAAAAGTGTTGTCCTCAATGCTTGAGTAGTTTTGGATGCTTCTGTATAAAATTATCATCATCACAATGTGTGGAATATTCAACGGGTAAGTTCTTCCACTTGATGATATACTCTGAAATTGATCGATTTCGTAGCTATCAAGTTCTTGTTTCTGTGACTGCTTCAGGTTCCAATATGATTTTTCCTTCCTCATCAAGTTTTGGAAATATTGTTTGAACTGAGAGCTTGACACCTATAACCTTCTTTAAGCATGAAACCTGGAAAACTAGGTGCACTCGAGAATCTATAGGAAGCTGCAATTTGTATGCCATAGTACCAATATTTTTCAATGCCTTGTACGAACCATAATACTTTGGTGATAATTTATTATCCTTATTAGCTTGCTTGAGGGACATTTGTTTGTACGGTTGTAGCCATAGAAATACACAGTCGCTTACATCAAAACTTCTTTCGCTGCGATGTTGATCTGCCTGTTGTTTCATTCTATTATGAGCCAAAGTGAGGTTATCCTTTACGAGTTGGAGAACTTGTTGTTGATGCTCAATGTGATCTTCCACTACTTGAACCTTAGGTTTTTCTCTTAAATATGATGTGATGGATGGTGGATGATATCCATAAAGTGACATAAATGGGGTGATTTTTGCTGTAGTATGGACAAAAGTGTTATACCACCATTCAGCTAGAGGGAACCATTTGACCCATTGTGTTTTTTTATTATATACAAAGCAATGAAGACATCCTTCCAAAAATTTGTTCACTATCTCAATTTTCCCATCAAATTGAGGATGATAAGATGAGCTATGAGATAATTGAGTACCCAGACAATAAAATAATTATGTCCAAAAATTTCCATTGAAAATGGGATCTTTGTTGCTTACATTAATCTTTGGGTTTCCATGTAGCTTTTAAATTGTTTCCATAAATGCAGTAGCAACTTACTGGCTTTAAAGGGATGTGATAATGTACAAAAGTGTGCATACTTGGTAAGTCTATCAAATACCACCACGATGACACTCTTTCCTTTGGACTTGGGTAAAATCGTGATAAATTCGATTGAAACCTCCTCCCAACGTTGACTTGGAATGGATAAAGGTTGTAATAGACCCGTGGTCTTAATTGTTTCAACATTATTTTATTGGCAAACCAAACATTTTTCCACAAACTTTTGAATATAAGATTGAAGGCCAACCCAAAAAAATTCCTTCTTAACCCTATGGTAAGTTTTTAAAAATCCTGAGTGCCCTCCTAAGGGAGAGGTGTGCAATTCCATAAGAATATTTTGTTTGAGTTGGGAATTCTTATGGAGGTATAAACAATCTTTGTACCATAACGAATCATTTTTCCAACTAAATGTATCATATGTACCAGGGTCTTGTTGTAACTTTTGAATGAGTTCCCACACTTCTTTGTCATTCTTCCATTCATCCCTTGCTTCACTTATCCAATATGGTTGGATAATAGAAATGGCACTAAGAAATGCTTCCACATCCTCATCCTTTCTTGAGAGTGCATCTGCAACAACATTTTTCTTCCCTTTTTTGTAGATGATTTCAAAGTCATAACCCAACATATTTATGACCCATTTTCGCTGCTCTTCTGAAGATAATTTTTGTTCTAAAAAGTATTTAAGACTATCATGATTTGTTTTTACCTTGAAGTGTCTTCCCATTAAGTAAGATCACCATTTCTTAAGTTCATGTAGTATTGCCAACATTTCCTTCTCATAAATAGCTTTGTGTAAATACTTTCCTTTGATTGTACGACTTTCGAAAGTAATGGGTCTTTCTTCTTGCATTAAAACAACACCAATTCCATTTCCTGAGGCATCACATTCCACAATAAAGGTTTTTGTGAAGTTTGGCGTAGCTAAGACCGGTGCTTGGCACATTGCCTCTTTAAGATGTTCAAAAGCTTTCATTGCTTTTGGAGTCCAAGAAAATGCATCTTAACTTAGTAATGTTGTTAGAGGTGCTGCTATTCTCCCATAATTCTTAACAAAATTGTGATAATACCCTGTCAACCAGAGAAATCCTTGTAGATGATTTATGGATGTGGGAATTTTCCATTCCTTAATGGCTCTACTTTTGGTAGGGTCTACCTTAACACCTTCATGAGATACAATATGACCCAAATATTCCACCTCTTGTACTCCAAAGAAACATTTGGAGGTTTTTGCATATAATTGTTTCTCCTCTAATAGTTTGAGCACTCTATCAACATGTTGAACATGATCCTTCCAAGATTTGTTGTAGATTAGTATATTATTCTAAGGAAGGGTTCAAAAATGGAATTCATCAAACCTTGAAATGTAGAAGGTGCATTGGTAAGGCCAAAAGGCATGACCAAAAACTCATAATGACCCTTATGAGTTCTAAATGTTATTTTCAAAATGTCTCCAATCTTCTTTCTGATTTGTTGATATTCTAAACGAAGGTCCAACTTGGTGAAGTAAATTGATCAATGTAATTCATCCAATAATTCATCAATGACAGGAATGGGAAATTTATCTTTAATAGTGAGCTTGTTGAGCTCCCTATAACCTGGACACATGCACCATGATCCATCCTTATTGTGCACCAATACTACTGGAGTAGAGAAAGAAATTTTACTAGGTTGAATTATACCAACCTCTATCATTTCTACAACCAAACATTCAATTTCACTCTTTTGGGCATGGTTATATCTGTAAGGCTTGATGTTTGGAGGAACACTTCCTGGAATCAAATGAATAGCATGATCATGATCAAGAATAGGTGGGAGGAATTTAGGAGTCTCAAATACCTTGGAATGATTGTCCAAGACTTTTTGGAGATCTGGAGAAATAGATGATTTCGACGTGGGAACCTCTAGCGAACATAATTGTGCAATTATGCCACATTGTTATTTGTTTAGAAGCTTTTTCATTCTGTTAGAGATGATTATCTTTCCTGGTTTCCCTATGATACCCCTTAATTCAACTTTCTTTCCTTCTGATTTTTTTGAAGAAAATTTCTTGAAAATTAAAAGCTATCGTACCCAAAGATTGTAGCCATTAGACTCCTAGTACAACATCAACACTACCCATTGGAATGGAAAGCATTGGATTATTCAACACATATTCTCCCATGGATAGCTTGATATTATGGTACTTTCTAGAGAAATTTATGGTTCTTCCATTTGCAACCACCATTTGACACTCTAGTGTTGGATATAGGAAGAAATTCAATTCCTTTGCTATCTTACAATGATTGAAATTATGGGTACTACCAAAATCAATCAACATTATTACCTTTTTATTCTTGATATGTCCTTCTATATTGATAGTTTGAGGAGTGGTTATTCCAGCCAATTCATTACACAATATGGTCAGATTCATTTCTTCTTTCTCTAGGCTTTGTTCTTGGTGTGTATCCTCTTCTTCTGATGTTTCTTGTTCCTTTTATTCTTCCTCTTCACAATCCATGTAAAATAATTTCTTCTCAACACACTTATGACCTTTAGTGTATTTTCTATCACAATTGTAACAAAGCCCTTTTGCTCTTTTTTATTCCAATTTTTGTGGTGTCAGCCTTGTAGGTTGTGAAAGGCTAGGAGCAACAACACTTCCATCTTTATAGTTATGATTGGTAGGCTTCCTTGTTGCCATAATTTTTCTTTCAATTTTTCTTGCCAACTTGAATGCCTTTTCCAAAGAATTAGGTTGCCAAAGGTTATCCTCATGTTGGATGTTATCCTTAATGTCCCTATGAACACATCAACCCTATGCTCCTCTGGAATATATTTTACCCTTATATTCAATTTTTGGAAGTCCTCAATGTGCTCCACCATTGAATCTTTTTGTTTGAGATTTATCAATTGGATAAAAAAGGTGTTTCTTTTTGTATCCTCATAATGTGTTATCATTTCTTCCATAAAAATTGCCTAAGTGACAATTTGTTTACTAGAGCAAAGCCATCAATACCATACAAACTGATTGGGTTCCAAATATAAATTCGTAATGCATACCTTTTGTGTGTTTTGCACATTATGGAGATTGAAATATTGCTCCATCTATAGTATCCATGTTATGGGATTCTTGCCATAAAAATTCCACATATCAATCTTTGGAACATGGTGGGTCTTCAAACAAAACTTAGATTCTATGAAATCATGACTAACATTTCTTTTGTTCTCATCATGATTTTGTCTATTACCTTTTTGCCATTAGGAAGCATTTCTTGTAGCAACGTTGCCAAACCTCCTTTCAAACTTTCCATGTCCTTCTTCAAATATTCAATGTTTACTTCTAAACCATCCATATTAGCTTCCATGCCATCCATATTAGATTCCACTCCATTCCTTAAACCATCCATCTTAGCATCCACGACATTCTTTAAACCATCGATATTAGCTTCTGTTACCTTTTGTGAGAGTGAAATTTGTTGCACATGGTCTTGTAATTTCGATATACCATGTTGAATTTCTTCCTCTTCTTCATGAGTCATGTTGAGGAAAATTAATTACCTATGATTTAATTGTCAACCAGGGGGTTTCATAAAACTTGTGAAGCATGCGTGCAATATATATGCTAGAAATTAACTTTCAATTTGGATCAATCTAACTATGAAACCAAATAGCGACAAACCAAAATCACCTATTCTAATTCAATGATCAATTAAAAAGAAATTATAGTAAAATTATAGTACAATGCATGGAATTGAAACCTTAATCTATCACACTTGCATGAATTGAGATCTTAATCTATCACACTTGCAGGAATTGAAATCTTAATCTACCACACTTGCAGGAATGAAATCTTAATCTACCACACTTGCATGAATTGAAATTGCATGAAATGAAATCTACTCTAAGGGATCATGTGTGCATTATCAAATCATGATCTTGTGAAATGAATAATCAAAACCACATGACATGAAATGAAAGAAAAAACAATCACTAGGATCTCTACACGACCTTTATGTGCTGCTTTCAAAAAACACTTAAAGTGGTAATGAATGTTTAATCTATGAAAGAAATAAAAACAATCATTCTTAACCTCTCACACAGGAAAAGATATGAAATAAAATAAAACTTAATCTATGAAAACAATAAATATCACACATTGTAGGTGGCCAATCCAAAAGGATGAGAGATGGCAAGTTGAGAGGCTCCCAATGCAAGCATTACTAGAAAGAGGTGAACATCACTCATGAACATGGTACTAAATCTAAATTCCATTCAAACATGAGTAATCTTAACTTGTACACCTGAGTATCTCCAAATTTACACATGCCTCTTAAAGGAGAAGTCTCTCCTATTTATACAAGAACATAAGAAGCTACCTCATTAATGGAGGTCCATTATTCTCTCCCTATATCCTTGGAAAATCTCATAGAGTTACATCTCAAATAGGTAGTGATGAGATACATATAGAGTTACAACTCAAATAGGTAATGATGAGACACATATCCTATTTGACCTTAATCCAAATATTATTCCATATCTTGAAGGGAATTCGAATTTGAGCATTGGAGGCCACATAAGGGTGCCTTGGAAGCTTTCAAATGACCTACACATGTCATGAAACTGAAGCCTCTTTTAAGTATTAGCAAGTATATATCATTTTTCTATGTTTTAACCATAAATTCACTTAAAATACTAGAAATCATTATCTTTTGGAAAACAGAAAGGTAACCCCATGTAATCATGAAAATGGAGGCTAATGAAAGATTATATGGCTATGGAGTTGCGACATGTGAGTGAAATGGTGGCGATAAAAGTGAAGGTGGATGATATTTTGAAGACATTTTAGAGACTCTACATACCTCCCAACTAACATTATTGCATGTCCTCATGCAATCTACTGCATTGCTTAATCATGATTTGCTTTTGAATGAGCTTGGCTTATATTAATTGTCCTTAAACTTTACATTTGAAAATTTCATTTCTTTTCGCAAAGTATTCCTTGTCATACATTAAATTGCAACATGTTTGGTTGGTTCTTGTGTGACAACAAAATATTAATTGTTATTGGTTCTTGTGTATCAATAACTTGTTCCTTTTTGTTGCAACAAGTTTCATTGAATATATTTAAGAATGCATCTTTAAATAAGCCATATAATATGCTCATCATTTAGGCATTTATTTGAAAATCACATAACTTTTGAACCATAATGCAATCATAATTGATTAGGACAAGTATGTTAGGAGGAAATGAAGTGAAATGGAATGAAGTGACATGTATGTGATAATAAATGGATGTCCCTCGCACCCCGCCCCCCACCAACGAAAGGTGTTTACGATTTTTTTTTCAAATGAGAAAGGAAATATGGTGAAGTATTTTCCAAAATACTATAATTTCAGTATTCAAGGAATTATATGATTAAAATATAGAAAAGAACATACCTTTACTTAGGAAGTGGACAAGCTGTGCATATGTAGAGAAGTTCTAGTTGCTGCTAGATCATGTAATAGAATGTAGAATTTCATCTGCTTCTTGGTTGCATAAATGGTGGATGATGTGGTGAAAGTGGATTCTTTATTTCTATTGCCAAATCTGCTGTATCTGTTGCAAAATGCTGAAATGATATAGTATTCACCTACTACAAAACCCGATGGTCAATTCTAGTCATGCGAATAAATGTGTTGTTGTCGAGCATGAAGAGAAGTCATTGGATTATCGACCAATGAATGTCTTTAACCAATGCGAGGCAAACTCACCATTAATGTCAACAAGTGCCAAGGTACCTAAGTACATCTTGCAAAGTGCGAATAGATGAGATGATGTTGAGCCACTTGAAAGATCAAACAATCAAGGGACATTGATGTATTCCCATGATTGTTGGTGAGAGAACTTGTCATTGATGCATACAAGCCTCAAGGTACTAATAAGGACTCTAGCCTTGAACATAGATAATGAGATGATGTTGATAGGCCATGACTTGTTAGAAGGGAGGCATTAATGGATCCCCCATCATCTAAGACGAGTATGGAATAATGATTTGGAAGGACTATGAATGAAAATTTTTGCAATGGATCAAGGTTTATTTAATGGAAAGGAAAATGAAAAGAGGGTAAACAAGTGAATGAAAAGTAAAAGGAAAAATCAACCTATAAGTGAGCTGAATGTCTCTATTAATGGGTTAATAAATGGAAATATGGAAAATGTGAATGGAAAATGTAAGTGGAAAACATGTGAATCTTTGCAAGGAAAATGGTGATGACGCTTAGTGAAAAGTCTTAGATAGCTTGTGAGTTTGGAGAGGAAAAATGATGGAATTTATGGATGATAGAAATGGATTCAATTGGTTCATGTTTCTTGAAATTGGTCGTAGAAAACCAATCATGCACAAATTGGCCTCCTTCAATTCTTCGATTTTCCTAGAACTTGAAAACAAACATGGCACTAATATGGCAATAAAACGTAAGTTTGTTCAAAGAGAAGTGATAAATTTCTCTAGGTACATATGAAAATTTTTCATAATTAACAGGTTCATGACATGTCTTCATTTCAAATGGTTAGTCCAATTTCTAAAAAAATGACGATATGCACAAGTAAACAATTTCCTCCATTTAAGTTTGAATCATAGCATTTCATAAAGATAAAGAAATATTAGTTGTGAATTGATCTAGGAGGATTCCATTGATTCAATTGCATAGGTGCTCAAGTGTCATCATTAGTGTTCAATGTCATCGTCACTTCAGTGAAAGTTCGGCAATTTGACAGTGTTGGTTATGGATCAGGTTGTTCAGGTACTGTTTATGGTTTCATGGCATTTAGTAAAGATGGGTCAGCATCTGGTTGTCGACATGAGTTCATCGACAGTTCCCCAGGATTTGGTCGACGACATGTGTTTTGTTGTACAACTTCGCAGGAATTGGTTTCGACATGGGTGTCGTCCATGGCATAGGTTTGTTGTCAAGGTTGTCATCGTAAAGGTAGCTGGTGTCGACGATGTGTGTGGTTTTATGTTACATTGTCGACAAGTTCATCATTAGGCGACAAATGTCGCTAATGTCACTTAGCGACGAATGATTGTAAATGGGTGATCAAATTGTTAAAAAAACCTCTAATCCTACATCAAAAACCTAACCTACCACTTTAAACTATGTATCAAACCCCTTGCAAATACATTGAAGATGATGTATTAAAACCTAAATCCTATGATAAAACCTATCATACCTATCAAACCTAGCACATTAAATCTATGTGAAATCTAACACATAAACCCTAAGCCTAAGTCATAAGTCCTAACCATAAAAACCTTTATACACTCTCGGCCTATTCATTTTACATTCAAAACATTATAAAAAATACACAATCAGCCCTAACCACAGAGGTAAACCGCGTCAGAGAAGGACAACATGTGAACACACATTAGAAAGCTGTTGGGTTAACATCAATCAATAGTTCAGTTTTGTAACTGCATTGGAGGTTAACAATCGCAACAGGTAAACATGTGAACGAGGTCAGGGTTCACCATAATTGCAAATCATAACCGTGCAGTCAGCGGGTAGTTGTTGGAACTGTCGGAGCTCTAACTCTGTTTGTAACAACAGTCACATGGGCTATCTCCCCTCTGCCCAGTCAGCCAAGCTACTTGTGGTTGTAGGGTTATGATAAAGTTATTTTTGGGTTTTTTTAAAACAGTTTGTCAACAAACTTATTCAATGACCATGCCAACCTAGCAAGGTGTCTAATACCAACAAGACCGAAGCTAAAACCCTACCCAAAAGCAACCAATTCATCTTGTAATCAGCCCATGGAAGTTTTGATGAACCTAGAGGCCTATAAGAGGCAGATTTGTTCTTTGAAAGACATTGGAGTGGTTTTTGACTTTTATATACAGATTTTGGAGGACATAAGTGGTTTTTGTTTTCAGTGTTACGGGAGCATCCGAGGTTGGAATTGGGAACTGTAAGCGGCATTGGAAAGTTGATTCAGAGGTTTATCTGATGATAGTGATCAGAAGTGATTGCATGAACATTAAGATTTATCAATTCTCTGTGTAATCAACACCTTCTTCTCATTCTTAATAAAAATGGTTGCCCATCTTGAAAGCAGACCCGGAGACGTAGTCCATAAGAGACGAACTCCGTCATCAAATTTGTTGTTTAATCAACTTTTGTAAAGTGATCTTATCACTTCTGTTATGCATCAATTTTATGTTTAATCAACTTTCGTAAAGTGATCTTATCAAGCAGTTTTCCTCGATTTATGTGCTTTCAGCTAACATTCAAATCATTAAAGGATAATCAGTTCTACATTAGTTTTTTAGTTTATGATCATTTCAAATCATAAACTTCGATAAAAAATCCATCAATCAATCCTACATATAAAACACCTTTATGGTTCTTCTTCTTTCCTACATCATGCTTGAAAACATAATCATTAGACAAATTGAATGATAAATTTTGATCATGATTTTGACAATGTAAAAATTCAACCTTAACAAAATTCCTTTTGTGATTAAGTTTAGTTAAGGTGAGCTATTGTTCTTTTTTTCGATTGATTTTCTCTTGTGTTTTCCGATTCTTTTTTTTTCTTTTTTTTTTGTTTTTGCTTCGACAGGTGTGTAAATGAACCATCACAACAATTTTTTTTTAAATTTCTCCAGTCATTAAGTGAATTTCACATCAATTTTTATGACAATTTTCCATGGAAATTTTCTTAAAAAAAAGCATACAATCTAAAAATTAATGAAATATTTACAAAACTAAAAAATAGAAAAAAAACAAACATATATAAACATTATCATATAAGACATATGTATAAACAAAAAAACACAACCTATTTTCAACTTTAAAACTTTAAACATTAAAACATAACTCTATTAACAAAAATGTAACAAAACATAACAAACATTAAAACATAACATATAACATTCTAAAAAAACACAACGTAACAAAAAATAAAACCTAACAAAAACAACGTAATAAAAAAAAAACCAAAATTTGCCATGTATAAAACATTTGCATATGTGAAGAAAAGTCAAACGTGTATAAACAAAAAAAAGACATATGTATAAACAAAAAAACACATAACCTATTTTCAACTTTAAAACTTTAAACATTAAAACATAACTCTATTAACAAAAACGTAACAAACATTAAAACATAACATATAACATTCTAAAAAACACAACGTAACAAAAAAATAAAACATAACAAAAAAACAAAAAAAATAAAACATAACAAAAAAACAACGTAATAAAAAAAAAACAAAATTTGCCATGTATAAAACATTTGCATATGTGCAAAAAAGTCAAACGTGTAGAAAAACGTTGAAGCGCGTTGAATTCAGATCTACGCAATCCATATTTTGGATTCAAATGAGAGAAAAAGGAATTTTGGATTCTACACTGCTCAAGTATCTACTATTTATTAATGGAACTTAATGTTCCATTACTGTACCTGATGCGAGATCTAAAAACTCCAAAGCAACGCTGACCTAATCTTATAAATTATTCTTTGAATACACCAATCCATCCATGATCACCTTCTTCCTATATTCATAAGATTGAGTATCGACCATCATGTTATTATCATTCTCAGTATTCCTATTCATCCCACACATCTTTTACCATTGTTCTACCAATATTGGAAGAAAACAACACCACACAAATGTGAATAAATTTGCACAAAGACAACCATAAAAACAAACAAAACAACATGATGATCACAACAGTTAATGCACCCTCATTGGCGTCGTAAGAAATGGCTGGCTTGGGTTTTTCGTACAAGTTATCAAATGTTTTTATGCCCATGACTACGTTGGTTACATGATTGGGCAGCAACGTGTAAGGAATATTTGTTACAGGAAAATCAAATCCGTTGCATGGCCACAACTAAAGCCTATACATTTAATTGAAAACCGTTTTTCTCACGTAATCTAGCAAATAAATCTCCAAAGAACCCCGAAAATATCTCAAACAGCTATGAATTTTGAGGAAAATGCCCAGCTATGAATTTTGAGGAAAATGCCCACGATAAAGATATTTCATCTTGTTATGAGAAAAACCCATGTTTTATGTTTCTGAGATCTGCTTCCAATTGGCCACAAAACACGTTTTAATAATGAAGTTTTTAAAGCTTTTACACATTCATTTGATGGGCTCAATTTCCCAACCTCACTGGCTGCATCAACTGCCTTCTCTGCCATGCTTCTATATGTAGTCCTCTTTCCACCAGAGATAGTAACAAGGCCACTCACATCTATGGAAACCACATGATCTCTTGAGGTGTTGGCAGTGTCATTAGCTGAGGGATCAGTTGCCAATGGACAAATTTCACTCCAAGAGGAGAGCACATATGATCGACATACCTTGACATTCAAATAATCACTGATGGCATCCAAGATGAACTGAATCTCTGAGATGTACATGCTGAAAGAGAGTAGGATTTGGAACTAACATGTAGACATTTGAACATAACAAGATTTCTCATTATGTCTTGAGGAGGGAGAATATTGACTTGCTGGAGTTGTGTTTTCCATCTTCAAATTGAGCATTTTGAGAGGACTTGAATGTTTCTAAGAAATCTTTTGCATTTTCCATCTCTGCTTTCTTTCGTGCTTTGTCCCAACCATGTTCTGTAGTAAGTATCTCAATAATAAATAGCAAAGCTCTTCCAGCTGCATCTGTGTCAAGAATGGGAAGCCTTGACTGCCTAGCAATAAAGTTAGCTACTATCTCACAATACTCGTTCCCGGCATAGTAAGCCACCTCCGCCTCCATAAATGAATACCCATGTGCTAACCTTTTGAATATGCAACCATTCAAGCAATATATATATATATATATATATATATATATATATATATAATGATGGATTTTTGAATTTGGATTCCAAGTTAACACAAAAAAAATAAAGAAATAAAGAAATAAAATAAAATAAAATCTTTACAGGTCGCACGTGAGCCTAAATTGTCAATTTTTCAATTCTCTTGAAAAAAATATTTAATAATTTTTATTTAAAAATTTACATTTCCCTTATTCAAAAACATGATTTTTTTTTTTTTTTGGTGTAAATCTAACATGATTTTTATTATTATTTAAAATCAAAACATGATTTTTTATTGAAAATATTTTTGTGAGGTTAATGAAAAAATGCAAGAAAACAAATAAAAACCTAAAGATTTTAAAGTCTAAAAACTTTAAAAAAATGCAATCAAGAACTTAAAAAAAAATGCAATCAAGCTTGATTTTATTTTTCCTAATTTATCTACTAGAAAGATTTTTTAATTTTAAGTATATGAATGTTTCTAATGGAGCCATTTATAGATTAGACTTTCTAAAATGTTCATATCCAAATTTTCAAAATGTACTTGATTGTGTATGAGGACATGATAAGTCATTTTGACCTTTAGATTTGTTGCAAAGATCTCTTGAAGGATGCATGAATGTCGTGGAACAATTGTTTTTCGATACCATTCCTCATTATAGTCCTTGTGCTCCAAAGAATGTTTAATCTGCATTCTAGATCTTTCATCCATAAATGGTTAGTATCGTTTTTTTTTTTTTTAAATAAAAATGATATGCAGCTAAATGATTTATGCATCTACATTCTTTAATCATGCATCTAGGAAAAAAACTAAAAAATGAACTTTATACTGAAAGCTAGTTTGTATGCACACTTCCCCGACAATGACGCCAACCTGGGGGTTTCGTAAAACTTGCGAAGTATGCGTGCACTATATATGCTAGAAATTAGCTTTCAATTTAGATCCATCTAACTACAAAACCAAATAACAACAAACCAAATTCACATATTCTAATTCAACAATCAATTCAAAAGAAATTATAGTACAATTATAGTGCAACATGCAGAATTGAAATATTAATCTATCACACTTGCAGGAATTGATTTCTTAATCTACCACACTTGTAGGAATTGAAATTGCATGAAATGAAATCTACTCTAAGGGATCATGTGTGCATTATCAAATCAAGTTCTTATGAAATGAATAATCAAAACCACATGACATGAAATGAAAGAAAAAACAATCACTAGGATCTCTATGTGACCTTTATGTGTTGCTTTCAAAAAACACATAAAGTGGTAATGAGTGTTTAATCTATGAAAGCAATAAAAAAAATCATTCTTAACCTATCACACAGGAAAAGATATGAAAGAAAATAAAACTTAATCTATGAAAATAATAAATCTCACACATTGTAGGTGGCCAATCCAAAAGTATGAAAGATAGAAAGTTGAGAGGCTCCCAATGCAAGAATTACCAGAAAGAGGTAAACATCACTCATGAGCATGTACTAAATCTAAATTCCATTCAAACATGAGTAATCTTAACTTGTACACCTGAGTATCTCCAACTTTACACATGCCGTTTAAAGGAGAAGGCTCTCCTATTTATACAAGAACATAAGAATCTGCCTCATTAATGGAGGTCCATTATTCTCTCCCTAGATCCCTAGAAAATCTCATAGAGTTACAACTCAAATAGGTAGTGATGAGATTCATATAGCGTTACAACTCAAATAGGTAATAATGAGACACATATCCTCTTTGACCTTAATCCAAATCTTATTCCATATCTTGAAGGGAATTCTAATTTGAGCATTGGAGGCCACATAAGGGTGCCTTGGAAGCTTCCAAATGACCCACACATGTCATGAAACTCAAGCCATTTTTAGTATTAGCAAGTATATGTCATTTTTCTAAGTTTTAACCATAAATTCATTTAAAATACTATAAATCATTATCTTTTGGAAAACGCAAAGGTGTAGGAATTTACAGGGTAATTTCCTCAGAGAGAACACCAAAGTACACCGCTCACAAACAGATCACAGATCAATACACCAGTATTTTGACGTGGTTAAAACCCTCAAAGAGGGAAACAGTCGACGGCATGAGCCAACGCGTCCACTTCAGGCAATTTATTAATAAAAGAATGAAAATTTACATATGCTTCTCTCATAGACGGATTACACTATAAATGACCCTCCATGCTCTTTAAGTAGAGATCATGGACCAATCGGGTGTTAAGCCACGGATCAAGTGTCGGTAATACTGAGGAGAGAATGAACCGTCGGATCACTACATATCACGACCGTCGAATTGTAAGTTAAAAAATGTACATAGTAAAGAAACACACTTTACCTAACTCTATACCTAACTCTATACTAGACCAAGTTGTACTTAACTATTTCCTATGTGTCGGAATATCCTAACATCCCCCCTTAAGAAAAACTTGGGATAGGATTGAAGGATTTACAAATATGACACAATAGGAGAAGGAAGGAGGCACTAGAGCCTATCCCCCCTTAGCGACAACTTCCTGAAATCCAACCATAAATCGAAGTTTAGTGAACTTCGCCTCTGTGAGAGCCTTTGTAAAGATGTCTGCAACTTGATCATCTGTTGAACAATATTGCACTTCAAGAACATGGTCGTGAATGAGCTTTCTGATGAAGTGCATGTGCAGTTCAATGTGTTTGCCACGCTGATGTTGGACTCGATCTTTGCATAGCTGAATGGCACTTTGATTATCACACCAAAGTGTAGTCGGATGCTGCTGCTGAAAGCCAAACTCTGAAAGGATCTGACGAAGCCACAAGGTTTCCTTACTAGCTTCTACGGCACCACGATACTCTGCTTCTGCTGAAGAAAGAGAAATGGCACCTTGTTTCTTGCAAGCCCATGTAATAGGTCCTGAACCAAGAGTGAACACATAACCTGCAGTAGACTTCCGATCATCAGGGTCACCAGCCCAATCAGAATCAGTGAACCCAACCAATAGAGGAGTTGCTTCGGCACTGTAATGAATCCCAAACTGAACTATACCTCGAACATAATGAAGTATTCTTTTAGCTGCTTTCCAATGACTTTCACGTGGGTTTTGCATAAACCGAGCAACAAGGCCAACGGCAAAGGAAAGGTCAAGACGAGTATGGGTTAGATACAAAAGTTTTCCTACAAGTTGACGGTATAAGGTAGCATCAACTTCAGGAGAAGTACAAGTGACTGAAAGTTTGACTCCAGACTGAAAGGGAGAAGGGGCTGGCTTACAGTCTTCCATGTGAAAATGGCGTAGAATATCACAGGCATACTTGGACTGAGAAAGGGAAATACCTTCCTTGGATTGCAAGACTTGAAGACCGAGAAAATAATGTAAGTGTCCTAAGTCTGTCATTTCAAACTTCCTTTTAAGGCTAGACTTCACATGGTTTATAAGGTTGGGATCACTACCAGTTCGGATAAGATCATCAACATAAAGAACAAGAATGATAAGAGACTTGCCCACTTTCTTGGTGTAGACAGTATTGTCAGAATGACACCTAGGGAAGCCAGATTATAAAAGAAAGTCATCCATTTTGGCATACCAAGCTCGAGGAGCTTGCTTGAGACCATAAAGGGATTTCTTAAGCCGACATACAAGTCTGAAGTCTGTTTGTATAAAGCCAATAGGTTGTTCCATATAGATTTCTTCATGCAAGTCCCCATGCAAGAAGGCGGATTTAACATCCATCTGATGGACTTCCCATTTGAAAGAAGCAGGAAGGGAAAGAACAAGGTAGATAGAGTTCATTTTGGCAACAGGGGAGAAGGTTTCAGTGTAGTCAATGCCTTCAACTTGTGAAAAACCCTTAGCAACAAGATGAGCTTTATGTTTATCAACTTTCCCATCTGGTCCATACTTGGTTCTGTAAATCCATTTTCATCTGACAAGTTTTCGTCCCTTTGGTAGAGGAACAAGATCCCATGTATCATTTGCCAATAATGAATGATATTCTTCATTCATAGCTGCTTCCCAATCTGGATGGCCTGAAGCTTCTGCAAAGGTGTCAGGATCATAATTCACTGAAGCTTGTGCCAGTAAAGAAGAGGCTCTCTCGAACTAAGAACGTGTACGTCACTGATCTGTAGGATCACCGACAAGATCACCTGCTGCATCCCGAGTAGCACAGACCCATTTTGGAAGCTGAGGAGCTGAAGGAGGATCCTAAGAAGGTGGGGGAGGATTTTCATCCTTGCTTTCATCATCTGAAGAAGAAATATTTTCAAAAGTAGAAGAGATAGGGAGAGGTGGCACATCCGCCGAACTAGGCTCGTAGGCCGATATATTTTCAGCAAACTTTACATCTCTTCTAATGATAACATTTTTGGACTTAAGTGGAATAAGTCTATATCCTTTCACATCTTCAGAATATCCAAAAAAAATACATTTTTCACTCTTAGGTTCTAAAGCTTTATGTTTCTCATCTGGAATATGGGCCCATGCTTCACTTCCAAAAACACGAAAGTGACTTACAACTGGTTTGATTGAGCTCCATGCTTCTTCTGGAGTGATATTCTTTAAAACCTTAGTAGGAGTGCGATTTATTATGTAATTTTCACAGTTAATTGCTTCTGCCCAATAATTAAGACTAAGTCCTTTAGATTGAACCATACAATTAGCCATTTCCTTTAAGGTGCGATTCTTCCTTTCAGCTACACCATTTTGTTGTGGAGTATATGGAACAGTATGTTGCATTTGAATTCCATTCTCAGTGCAAAAGTTGATGAATGTGTTTTTAACATATTCTCCGCCATTATCAGATCTTAGCTTAAGAATTTGATGTCCAGATTGTTTTTCAACAAAGGCCTTAAAGGCCAAGAACATGTTAAATACTTCACTCTTGAGTTTTAAGAAGTATACCGAAGTGCATCTGGAGAAATCATCAATGAAAGTTAAGAAATACTTGTAGCCAGAGAATGAAGCAACTGGAAGTGGACCACATAAATCACTATGCACGAGTTGTAAAGGGGCTGAGGCGTGCCAAGAGGCATGTTTTTCAAAACTGTCCCGATGATGTTTTCCGAGTACACATCCGAAACAAACACCATCTCTGCAAGATACCATTGGAAGACCTGTCACCATATTTTATTTACATAGATTCTGAAGAGAGCGATAGTTTAAGTGACCAAATCGCTCATGCCAAAGTTTGCTCACTTCATCATTATGAGCAAGAAATACCGAGGGAAGATTTGATGACCCAAAGTTGTGAAACTTATACAACCTTGTAGAATCATTAGCAATGCCAGTAGCTAAAATCTGTCTAGGATCTCTTAGGTCCTTAATTACAACATCGTGAGGTGAAAATTCAATGATTTTACCTTCACCTGAATGGGTTATCTGATCTACAGATAGAAGGTTGCAGGATAAGGTTGGAACATATAATACATCATTAAACTGACCATTGTCTAGATGAACAGTTCCAGTCCCTACAACACTAAGAGATCTATCATCACCAACATATATATTTTTGGTGTTACAATCATTTAAAGAAGAAAACACGGCTTTGTTTTTGGCCATGTGATAAGAAGCTCCAGAATCAATGAGCCACTCATGAGAATGAGAAGAAGAAGATACATTTAGTGCATAGCTAGATCGAGATGCTTGACAACCACATGCAGAAAGTGCCATTCCTGAAGATGAAGTTGAAGTTGAAGAGTGCTCCAAATGGATGTTATGCTTCTTCATTGTTGCTTCCAAGGCTTCCATCTTCTTAAAGCATTTGGATTCTAAGTGGCCATATCGATTACAAAAGTTGCAATGTCTATCAGTCTTCTTCCCTTTGTTTTTATTTGTCTTATCATTTTGTTGAAATGATTTTTCATTTTGAGGCTGAAATTGCTTAGGACCCTTGTTTGGTTTAGGACCATTCTTTTTAGGATACAACTTAGGATTCTTTGGATTTGGTTGTTGCTGGGCGGCTAACGCTTTCTTAGAAAAGTTTCCAAGATGAAGAAGACCAAGGTGTAAGAGTTTTTCTTGTTCTCTTATTAAAGAATCACAAAAGGAATCAAAGGAAGGCGACTTGTAGGTTTGTCCTTGAGAAATGAAGGCTTCTCTTGTAGAATGGAAGGTGGAAACAAACACAGAATAGGCTGGTCCCAACTTAGTAAGAATGGAGTAGATAAGGCTACTATCTTCTTTCTTAACCTTAACACCTTCCAAGAGAAGTCTAAGGGTCTTGAACTTAGACAAAAAATCTTCAATGCAAGAAAAATTATTGGGGTCCAATGTAAGCAATTCATTTTCAAGTTGATGGGCTTTAAGTTCATTTTTAATTCCAAATACTTTAGTAATCTGTTTCATTGCTTCATCAGGAGTATCAAGTTCTGCAATATGGAATCAAATATCTGGAGAAATAGACATCCCTATCAACCCACGTGCTTGGTCTTGCCTATTTTCCCATTTAGCTGCCCTGTCTTCATCTTTCGGTTTGGTCTCTTGGCCTGTGGCTATTCTGTAAAGACCTTTACTTCTAAGTAAATCCACAATGTAGGACCACCATTGGAAGTAGTTGGTGCTGTCAAGAATAACTTGGCATGGAATTTCCATTTTTAAAAAAACTGAAGCTATAGATGCTGAAACTAAGTGTTTCAATTGAAAGATCTCGAAAAATTAGGTTGTTTAAAAAAAACGGTTCTGAAAACGGCTTCTGGATGAAGAAGTTATGGATTTTTGAAGAAAATTTGATGAAGTCGCCGACGAAGTGTGGGAATGCGTGGAAATGAAAAATCCGCCCCCACAAAATGGAGACTTGAACCCCAAGACCTCTACTCTCATAAATTAGCTTTGCACCAAGTGAGCTATACAAAAAGTTTGAGAGAGAGGGGGGGGGGGTGGGTTGATGCTTTGGGTTGCGTGCTTGCTTTAAGAAAGCTCTTTTTCCCTACAAAACAAAAAACACAAAACCCAACACGGACATACAAAAAAAACGAACCTTGCGGCTCGAAGTTAGCTTTAGCCGGAAACTAGATATTTTCAAAAACGAACCTTGCGGCTCAAAGTTAGCTTTATCCGGAAACTAAATATTTTCCTCAATGTTTCTGATTTTCCGAGATCACACTAAGGCACAGCGGAAAGGAGCATACGCATGAGAAAAACCCTTCCTTTCTGTTTCTAATTTGCCCAGATCACACAGAGTCGCAGTGCAAAGAGCATACGCAGAAATGAAAGGTATAGATCCGGTAATAAAAAAGGCTAAATAAACCGAAACCCAAATAAACAGAGAGAAAATGACTGTAAACTGCAAATAAACACTCTATACCTCCAGATCTTAAAAATGACGTAGCTAGGGCTATCGGAAACCTTTTCGCGTGAAACGAACGGGGTTCCTCACTGGAACAAATGCTCCCAACACAACAAAGTAGTCCTCTCGGCCCGAAAGCAGTCAGAAACAGTAGATCTAGGAAAAGGTTGTCGGATGCAGTTCTACCAGCTTCAGATTTGGATCACCAACGCATGCGGCCCTCAAATAGCTCTGATACCATGTAGGAATTTATAGGGTAATTTCCTCAGACAGAATACCAAAGGACACCGCTTACAAACAGATCATAGATCAATACACCAGTATTTTGACGTGGTTAAAACCCTCAAAGAGGGAAACAGTCCACGGCCTGAGCCAACGCGGCCACTTCAGGCAATTTATTAATAAAAGAATGAAAATTTACATATGCTTCTCTCATAGACGGATTACACTACAAATGACCCTCCATGCTCTTTAAATAGAGATCATGGACCAATCGGGTGTTAAGCCATGGATCAAGTGTTGGTAATACCGAGGAGAGAATGAACCGTCAGATCACTACATATCGTGACCGTCGGATTATAAGTTACAAAATGTACATAGTAAAGAAACACACTTTACCTAACTCTATACCTAACTCTATACTAGACCAAGTTGTACTTAACTATTTCCTATGTGTCGGAATATCCTAACAAAAGGTAACCCCATGTAATCATGAAAATGCAGGCTAATGAAAGATTATATGCCTATGGAGTTGCAACATGTGAGTGAAATGATGGCGATAAAGGTTAAAGTGGATGATATATTGAAGAAATTTTGGAGACTCTACAAGTCATGCTAGAGCTTTCAGGTTGCTTGCTAAGTGTTTCCATTTTCTTTCTTCGGGGCATAAATTAATGATAATTATGCTTCACTATGTCCTTTGAATTCCTTCAAACTAATTTTTCAAACCAAACTTATGCAAAATTTAAAAAATACTACACACACTTTTTGGCTTTGTAGGAGCTCTATATTGAATCTATTGTATCTCTATAATTTCAAATCTCCAAGGTTTGAAATTTTCTCCTATGGTAGCCCTATGAATTCTTGTTCCAACTCCGCAAGTCGGATCACGATTGGATTTTCCAAGAAAGATTTATTCCAAATCCCCCATAATTACCAGATTATAGACTGGTTCAGTAGAGCGAACTTGTACAAAGTGGCACATGTCACTATTTAAACCTTCGGACCTGAACCCAATATAAAGAAAACGAAAGTTTGTCCTCTTTCTGTAACTTTTTACGAAATTTAAATCTAATTCTCAAAGAGAAAGTTATGACGATTTTCCCTAGGTCACTTGTTTGAGATATAATTCGGGAGCCTGAAAAAATCCTAACCTTCTTGGATAATATCTCCAAAAATATAGTGAGACAACATTTGAAATTAAGACCCGAGGTTCATCAAGTTTTAGGCTCAAATGGGTTTTAATTTTAGCTTTTGAAATGTCGTAGAAAAAAATTATAGCGATAATTCCACGATGACCTGTTTGAAGCAGCGAAACCTTAGAATCCAAAGCTTTAATACCATTTTTTAGGCAACCAGCGCACAAAATAGAAGAAAATATAGAGAAATAACTTCAAAATCAGTCTCTTCGAGGGGGAAACCACCTTTACATTACACAAATGAACAATTCTTGGATGATACAAATGACAAGGCCTCCTTTCCATACATAGGAGTCTAAGGGGTCATAATATAGTCAAAGTCGACATAACAATAATAGTGTAAGGGCACAACAATAACAATAGTGGGCTTCTATGGGGCACAATAATAACAATATGGGGACAACATGGGAAAAACAATAAAAATAAGGGGCTACAATGACAATGATAATAAGGGAGTACACTAGTATTATAGGGACCTAACACAAGGCCTTGTTATTTAACAATGTTGGCTATGATGATGTAAATCATCATTGATGCTTATCAATCTGGATCATTTATTATAAAAATTATCAACCTGAGAACATCCTGATAAGTCATTATGAATACCTCCCTAGTAAGAGAGGGTGTTGAAATTGTAACTAGGTTTGGTCTTCATAATTAGCTTTATACTTGTGTAAATATAATGTAGAAAACAAAATAATATTTTTATTATTTTTTATCATCAAACATGTTCTTCATGTTTATTTTTTATCAAAATAAAAATTCAAGGGGCATGTTCTTCAGGACCCTATAAAAGAAGAAAATTTGAATTTTTGTAAGCATAATTTGTTCCTCCATGTTTCCAAGTCAACCCTCTAGAATGACAAGTCATCTTACCTAAGAGTCATGTCTCTTCATATGTGGAAACAACTATATATTGGCACCAATCCCTCATCATTTTGGAAACCATTCGGATCTCCTTCTGAAGAAGATATCTTGGGTAAGTAGCATGGAATCTGAGGCGCATATGACAAGTTATTTGTGGAATCTTCTCCTTGTGATCAAAATACGAAATACAAGAGGCACAAGATTTAAGTTATGCGAGTTGTAGAAAGACCACAATACCTATATGCTGTGAGTTTCAGGAAGACACTAATATCTCTATATAATGAGATCTACTTGAAGGCCATCATTATCGTAAAGTATAAGCTATCTATCTTTGTTAGACAAAGCATCTAAAGGACATGCAAGAAGCAAATTGGTTAACTATTTTGCGGATAGAACATGGTAAAGTTTGGAGGGTTGACTTGGCACTTGGAACTTTGGTTAGTTTGACTTGGATTTATCTTGTTAATGAAGAATCTATAAGGAAAGGATTAACAGGTTTCCCCCCTGTGGGGTTTTTCCCCGGCTTGGAGCCTAATTTCTGGTATCTCTTGTCTCTTGTGTATTATGTTCTCTATCATTTTGCTAATGTGTAATTACTTGATGACATAATTAAACAAGTAAATACTAAGAAAAGAATGCATATTTGCAACAAGTAATTACCATGATAAAAAAATTTATATTATATCTAAATTTCAGCACTACCAACTTTGATTATAATATATACAATATCTTCTTTTTGTCTACATCAAGGAAACTAACATAAAAATCAAAATTGAGAACATAAGCAGAAGTCACATTCTACATTCTAGTGTGTTCATGCACATGCCATCTTGGCAAGCCCTACGAAATATTTTTCCAATGGGAACACCATAGTCATGAGTAGAGAGAAAGTTTTGCAATGTTGAAGATATGTCAATGATTGGTGGATAACTCCAACATTTTTGCACATCTACAAAGTGTTATGTTTTAGCTTCAAAAGTGGGCGATAAGAAACAATGTGAAGCATAGAAGTATTTCCATTTGAAAAATAATTCTATGATAGGTTGGGTTTGGTCCTACCTTTATTTAGATCTAAAAGTAAATTTGATCAATATGCCCAGTTTCTTATTCATATATGTTGTCTTCAATGATTATTTGTCTCTCCTAAGTGTTTCATGGTATGTCTCTTCATCGAATTCGAGGAGATGGTCATTATGGAACAATTCCAATAGCTCTGTGGCATTCATTTGTAACACCCCTAGGATGACCCTTGTGTGTAATGTACATATCATGTTTAGATTAGTAAGACTAGCACTGTTTTGGGGCTTGTGTGCCCATGTACATATGTGTTTAGATTAGTTTCTTTATGTTCATATGTTTTGTTTTAGGCCAAATTGCCTATGTGATTCTAAGTTGATGAGCCTATGTGCTAAACGGCTATGGGGCTTAGTTATGTAAACTATTTATCACATGAATATGAATAAAATACATCATTGGTGCAGGCCAAGTTAGACAAGAGGGTATGGGAATCTAAGACTCCATGAATGGGAAAAGCGGTTAAGGAATAAGTGATGAGGAGCTTAAGCCTAGGGGTATAAGCCATAATTAAAATAAGCCTAAGTAAAAGGGGCACACATTTTATCCTAAATCCATAAATTGACTTTATTGAGTGTAATTTGTAAAAAAATGGACATGCACATAAAAATGAGAGTTATAGATTTATTATATCATTCATTACATCATGTTGACTAGTGAGATGTGACAAAACTTGTTGGATGGAAAGAAGGGTTGACCCTATGGCATGATTGGTTCTTGATAAAAACTTAGGCAGATTTGGAAAATGGTGATAGGTTTTGCTTGGTGTGAAGATAGAAAGGTACTTGGATACTCCTAAGGAAAATTGGAACTCCTGGAAGCCACAAGGCTTTAGGACATCCATGGCTAGCCCAAGTTGGGAAAGATGGAAGGGTATCAGCATAGCCCAGTGGACTGTGGGTGTAGAGAAGGGGACGTACTACCTTGGTTGTGTGGTCTAACAGTGGATGTGAGATTGTTGGGGTTTGGTAGCCTGGCCTTGTCCATGTTCAATACTGGTTATGTACCATAGTTGACTTTAGTTAAGCCAAGTTTGTGCTTGTAGATGCATGGCCCCAACTTAGGGGTGACCTGGTGCTAAGAAATTATGAGTAGCATGATCTATATTTGGGTGGAACACCTAAGGTTTGCAACCAATCGATTCCTCCTTTAAAATAAAAGTGTCTATTTTTATGTTTATATGTTTTTTGTTGTGATTATTTATGTATTTTCATATGTTGCATATAAACAATTAATTAAATGGTATCAATTATACATTTATTTTCCCATACATGAAAGCATTGCGTAGTAGAATTCATTAGACATGCATGGAAAATGTAACATGAATCAAATTCAAGGTGAAATTTTAGAAAATTCAGGTTAAAGAGGTAGTGATATGCCCCAATGAGTGACTAGGGGTGTTACTATTCATGAAGCACCTCTATACTAGTGATTATGTGGCAACAAATGACTAGCACCAGGTGTGAAGCATACATTTTGAAATTCTTAGAAACATAATTATTAAAAACTACCAAGAAAGAGAAAAATAATGATGCCCAATGGATTGAGAACCTACACTAGATAATACCAACAATCAAATTTTCAATGATTGAAACAAAAAAGTGGGGTTTCGTGGAGATGTGGAGGCAATTTATGGTTTCTTTATATTGAATCTCAACACATAGGTGGGGATTATAAGGTAGAATTCAAAGGAAAAGGAGTAAATGAATAAATGATGCACTTAGATCATAACAAGAGAACAAAGAAGCTCCAAAGATCATGGAGTGATGAAAAAAAGGACAAAAAACCTTGATACCACTAATAGGATGGGATTGAATAACTACATGCATTCCAATTTTTATTAAAATAAGACACACACACACACATGACCATTGGTTTCCTCTACCCATAGGTCTAAGGATGGTTGTTCCTATTCATCTAGATGACTTTTTTATTTCTCCTAGGTTAACTATTTACCAAAATATTTACAATACCATAATCTTGAATATTAGGCATATGAGGTTGGTGTATGTTATGAAAAATAAACATAATAATCAAAATATGGAAAACAAATCAACATGATGTTGAATGCAATGACCTGCCACAAGATGAATAATTAGCCTAATCATGAGAATTGCTATAAGAGTGGATTAGACATTATCTACTTGGGGTCTTTTACATCATAATGGAAAAAAATACATGAACCATAAATCATATAGATAATAAATAATAATATAAACAAAGAATGAAATAAGTACACATTCCAAAATAACTAGTCAAGTAATAACTAGTCAAAATTAGAGACCATTATTTGCGTGCATTATTTCCAAAATTAGACATATCCTCATATAATATTTTAAATTAATGAAACACTAGTTGGCATGCAAACCAAAAAATCTAGGGCTACTAACACTAAACTCAGAGGATACAATTATTAAATAAAAATAGGCACACACACAAGGAAAACTTAAATTTTGCATTACCAACACTATTAATTTGCAGATTTAACAATTTTTAGATATAATACCTCAATGGGCTTTACTATTGTTGTATCTAATTTCCAAGGAAAAAATCCATGAACAACACTAAAGAATAAATGATTGTTGGTTTATGTCTCAATTAGGGTTATAGATATTTATAGAGGAATTTAAATTTTCACTTAATTGAACATGGGTTTCCTCTATTCTATTGTTGTTAGGTTTATCTTGTTTCTCCCTACCTTTTTCCTCTAGCCTCCAAAACTTGTATTATAAATTTAAAAACAATCTCTAATAAACACCAACAACTATTCATAAATAGACATGAGGTTCAACCCCTCAACAAATGTCAAGTGGCATCCTCTGAACTTACCAAAATAAATGATATCAAGGCCTTAATAAAAGTTATCAACTATTCATTAAATTTTTCCAAAGGTGATCATGCGATGGAATTATTTCGAGCCCCATTAAATTTGGTGCATATTCATAAATAAAATTTGAGCAACGAGTAATGTAGAAAAATCAATCAACAAGTGGGAAAAAAAGGGGATGGCATCACCTTGGATGCTACCCACCTTTGAAATGAATATGGGCCATCTAATTTGTGGTCCTAATATGGTGGTCATGGGGACTGTGACATGATGACTAATTGTTGAGATGAGAAGTGGACTGTGAAAGATTGAGATATTAGTGGGTTGGGTGTTGTTCTTGAGCTTTGGGCATGGAGGGCTACAAAATTCGATAGGGTTTCCTATAGTTAGGGAGTCGAAGAGGCTATTCCTAACTGGTTGGAAGGTTAAAACTCTAATTGGGTAGACAATTTGTATAGGAGGACAATGAACATACAAAGAGCTACACCACTAGACTATATCAAATATTATCAAAACATAATCATAGAATAAGAATATGCAACCATGTAATTGACTGGAGGCATCATGATGGATCAAGGAAGAAGATGGCTAAGATGAAGTAGTCACGGGTTTTGCACATCTAGTTTGGGAGTAGGATAGATCGTTAGCCATAGGCTAAATATATAACATGTGTCAATACTCTTCTTGATCTCCTAGCCCGCCTTCTCATTTCGCTCCCACTTGTTTTGTTATATCACATTAAGATTCCATGGAAATAATTGAAGATTAGATGGACCATTCAAAGGATCCACTAGCATAGGTCCAAATATGGTCCTCCTCAATATTTAACTCCATTTTTAGATGGTTTTCATTAGAAACATTAACAATGATGTTACCTCTAGACATGGCCCCTCCTTCACCAACAACCTCCACGCTTACTACTATGGGAAATCTAACCATGTCAAGTGTCATTGTTTTTCCTATTGCGGGTAAGGCTCCTCCCATGACCTAACCCTTACTCCAAGTATCCCTTGAAAAATTGACCCTTGGAATTCTAGATCCATTGGTTTCTGAAGGTCCACACTCCCCTTGCACCTTTAAGGGTTTCCTCACCTCTTCCCTTTTCGAAAACTCACCATGATATTACCCCCCTGTCCCCTTCTCTAACTGCATTGTTTAACCAATTTTTAACCCCCAATATGCATCATTGTTTTGCTTCTGCTCCACATCAGCTCCTTCCACTAACTCTAATTGGAAAATTACAACCAAAATTGAATAAAAAATACATTAAGCGAAAGGTGGAAGAACCTTATCTCATGCTTGGACATGATTTTTGTTTAAATGAAATTTATTTGATGGAGGATAGGACCATTGTTGCAAGAATTGCAAGTAAAAGAATTTCCATGGTGGTTATGAGATCTTGGACAACAAAGAAATGCACTGGGACTCTAGGCAACTCTCCTCGTTGTTTTATTTTGGAAAAGGGATGAATGGGGTGGATAACAAACTCCAAGGAAGATGCACATAAAATCAATTACACAAGATGTAATTGGGGTTCACAAGCCCTTTTCATTACAAATGGTCTTTGGATTTGGATGCTCACTTTCCAAGTCTCCCTCTCATATTGTAGTCTGAGGAAGTCTTCAATGAAATTGGGAACAATCTTAATTATTTTTATGAGGTAGATCTCTCCTTTAGACAAACTAGTTACATGGGTATGGCTTGATTACTAGTTTGCCTAAATACCTCCTCGGGCCTTCTGGATGCAAGTACTATCAATACAAGCCAACTCTTACACCATTAAGCTCTAGCCTATGATAACATTCCATTTAAATGTGGAGTTTTCCATTCATGTGGACATCCTGGCAATGATTGCACCTTGGGGAACCCTAAAAAAAGTGGTTTTGCAAAGCTCATATTATGGAGAATCCCTCTCCTCTTTTAAGAGAGATTTCATAGAATGTTAGAAGATTTCCTCCTTTCTAAGTGGAACTTATGCAGAAGTTGGGGAATCTAACAACTTAGGATAGGGTCTGGTTCTCAAGGACTATCATTCATTGCCTCCATCTTTGGACCCCTTTAACACGTATTTGGAGGGCCATCACTCCTCAGGTATGGATTTCCTTCCAACGCTCTCACATTTAGGCTCCTTTTTCCCTTTATTTGTCCTCTTTTCCTATGGTTCCCCCTCCCCCATCTCTATCTGTAGGTGACCCTCTAACTTCTCTTTTGGGTCTCTCCCTTCTCATATCCTCGCCTCTTTTGTTTTTATACCCCCATTTCCTTGCTTTTCCCCACCCTTTCCCTAATCCCCTTCTTTCCAGTCAAATCTATGGTTAAATTTCCTTGTCCCAATCCCCTCTCCCCTCCTTATAATATGTGATTCCATCCTTAACCTCTTGCTCCCTCTCCCTTGAATCATTGTTATCTCTTTATCTCAGAGGATGGAGGAGTTTAGTTTGTTTCGAGGACAAGGATAATGAACTGTCTCTCATGGGTAGCAAATCCTTTCTCTCATTAGTCGAAAAAGAAGAAAATTCAGATATTCGATCTAGAAAACAAAAATCCATCATTGAGACCCTTCTCCTCAAGGGTATCTGAATGAACATTCTCTCTTTGTATTGCAGCGAGCTAACAAATCCCTCAAAAAAATTAACCAACAAAAGGATTATCGAGGTCTAGTCTTAAAATAAAATTTTCCTCCAAAAAATGATGTTGGATGGTGTAAAGTCAATCCCACAATTATGCAAATTACTCCCAACTTGGCGATTCTTGGCTCTTGATGCTTTCAGAAGATCTGAAGGAATTCTAATAGGATGGAAGATTCATGCTTTTCAATGCCTATTTACTTGGTCCATACACTATAAGTTAGCTTTGGAATTAAGCTCTCTTGACCTCATTTTCCCCATTATAGTACTAAAATTATATAGGCATTATTTAGATGAGAACCTTTTTTGGTGTTCCACTCTTCAGTATGATTTTTACTTCAAGGAATGTAAAGGTCAGAAAGGACCTAAATTTCTCTTTGGGCGCCTAAAAGATTTGGGGCCTTACTACTATCCTGAACCACTATTAGACTTTATGATTGATCATTTGGAGAAAACAAACTTGTTTTATATACTTCCTCAAAAGTTGTTTCCTACCAAGAACAATAATAGAATTAGAAAATTTCATATTGCAAAAATACTAGATTGGTTTTGTTTTGTTTTGTTTTTTGTTTTGTTTTGTTTTGTTTTGTTTTGTTTTTTTTTTTTTTTTTTTTGTTTTTTGTTTTGTTTTTTGTTTTGTTTTGTTTTGTTTTGTTTTGTTTTGTTTTTTGTTTTGTTTTGTTTTGTTTTTTTTTGTTTTTTTTTTTTGTTTTTTTTGTTTTTTATCTTAGATGACCTTCTAGATCTAAGTCACTAACTCCATAAATGGGTCTTAGTTGGAGGGGAATTGGACCATCATCCTATTATATTGGAGTTGGATGCTAAATCTCATAAACCGCCAAGCTCCAAACTTTATCCTCACTGGCTTGAGGACCTTATCTCCTAGGTGCGATAAAAAAGCCCCGGAACCCCTATAATCCTAATATGAGGGAGCCATTCCATATTCAATTCCATTAAAACTTAAAGACTATAGAAAAAACCATCAAATATTGGGGGAAGAAAAGGAAAGAATATGATTGTAGAGCACTATTTTATATGGAAAACACCCAATGGAGAAAGTATTTTTTTGGTAAAAAACCTAGAGAATAAAGGGAAAAGAATCCTTTTGGATAGAGAGAAAGAATAAAGGATGAAAATTACAACCATTTCATTCTAGGGATAGAGATGATAACACAAATTACTTCCACAAAACTTCCAACCATAGAAAAGAAATCAATATTATCTAGACAATTGATAGGAATGATGTATCCAAGGCCACCACTTTTCAAGACAGTGTAATTAAGGGATGCAATTTTTTTAAGGGGGTCTTCCATCACAACCATAAAATGGCTATTGATAAGATCATAAGGATTTATAGCCTCTTCCTCGATTTTATTAATAGGGACGGGATGTTGGGTTGTGTTATATTCTTTCCATGACTAGCCTATGTAGTCAACGGGGGGCGGGTTAGAGGGGGGAGTGAAGCCCCCCCTTTGTTTTGTCGATTGCATAGTGGGGGCATCACAGGGGGTTTGAGGGGGGCGGGTAGCTCTCGTCTATGGGGTCTGGGGCGGCGCCCCGAGGAAATTTTTTCTAGACCATATATTAGGTTGGGCGGACCTACCTATGGTTTTGTGCATGGTTTTCACACAAGGTTTTGGACGTGATGGTTTTTGGTCCATGGTTTTGGATGCGATGGTTTTTGGTCCATGGTTTTGGATGCGATGGTTTTCAGTCCATGGTATTGGATGCTTCGACATGTATAAATATGTATTGTAACATTGAAAGGAGCATAATGAAAAATCAATCTGGTAGTCTCGGTTTTAGGATCCATGGGAAATCTCTGTGTATATGTGTTATGCTCTCGCATTGTTTATTTTATGTGTTTTAGAATTCATATGTAGGTAATTTCTTTATGGGGTTAAAACCTACATTTGGTATCGGAGTGGTTTTGGCTTCAAGGGGACACCTTTGTTGCTGAGGGGTTTCGCTTGGGCCTGTGGTAGACACTGTTCAGTGGGAGATCTACGAGATCGATTCTGGTGGTGAAAGAAGATGGCGAGTAGTGGAAAGATAGAGATTGATAAATTTAATGGTTAGAGTTTTGAGTTGTGGAAACTCAAGATGGATGATCTGTTGGTGGATAAAGATCAGTGGATCGTGGTAGATCTAGGTACTAAAGCAACAAGAGTGTCCAATGAAGAATGGAAGAAGTTGGATCGGAAGGCAAAGGGCACAATAAGATTGTGTGTCTTAGATTCAGTATTGCTAAATGTATTAAGGGAAGCTACGGTTAAGGATTTGTGGGACAAGTTAGTGAATTTGTACCAATCTAAGTCTCTGGTGAATAAACTATTCCTACGAAAAAAGCTCTATAACCTGACGATGAAAGATGGAGACTCGGTGATAGAGCATCTGAACGCATTTAATACTATGGTAAGTCTGTTATTATATGTTTATATTAAAATTTTAGATGAAGATAAGTGCATCAGTTTGTTGTGTTCTCTACCAGATTCATGGGATAGTCTAGTTATTGCAATAGGTAGTAATGCAACTGCCTTGCAGTATGATGAAATAGTCTCATCTTTGCTGATGGAGGGGATGAGACAGAAAAATATGGAGAGCCAAAATGGTGATGTCGTATTTGTATGAGGACAGTCCTAGAACAAAAAAAAAAAAGTCATCGAGTGGGAGATCTAAATCTAGAGGGAGATCTAAATCTCCTGGAAAACCTGTAAAGGTAGTTTACTGGAAATACAGAAAGGAAGGGCACTACAAAAGGGACTATAAATATAAATCTCTTGACAAAGGAAAGGGATTTGATGATGCTCCTTCTACAGAGGCGAAAACAACCTCAGATGAAGGTGGGGATGTGTACTTGGCTTCTTCAAGTACACATGTAGATCGTGAGGCATAGTTGATTGACTCAGGTGCATCCTTTCACTTCACTCCCCATAGAGAGTGGTTCTAAAAGTATGAGAAATATGGTGGTGGTGATGTCTGCTTATGGGATGACAGGAAGGCTAGAATCATTGGTCGTGGAAAAGTAAAGTTGAAGTTGTAAGGTGGAAGGGTTAGAACACTTCTAGGTGTTCTGCATATTCCTACATTGGCTAGAAATCTGATTTCTGTAAGCAAGCTTTGCAGGTGTAAAAATAATGTTTGAGAAGGATAATTGCAAGATTATTAGGGGAGCACTGGTATTGATGCGGGGAGTTCGGATTGGAACTCTATACAAGCTGCAAGGTAGCATTGTTGTTGATGGGTGCGACAATTCATGGTTCCTAAAAGTGGAGTAGAAAATATAGTGGTCTCTGGAGAGAAGACCATGCTGTGGCATCAAAGGCTTGGACATATTGGAGAGAAGGGCCTTCGAATACTTCATGGTAAAGGTATGGTAGAAGGTATGAGTAATAGCTCTCTAGATTTTTAATTTCTGTGAAAATTGTGTATATGGGAAGCAAAATTGGGTGAGTTTCCCCTTTGGTGGTAAGAGGGCGAAACAAATATTAGAGCTTGTGCATAGTGATGTGTTTGGACCTGTGAAGGTTCCATCATTAGGTAAGTCTGTGTACTATGTATCATTTATAGATGACTTCTCAAGGAATACATGGTTATATTTCCTTAAGAAGAAATCTAAAGTCTTTGACAGGTTTAAAGAATTTAAGGCTCTGGTGGAAAACCAGACAGAGAAGAAGATAAAGGTGTTGAGGTCAGATAACGGTGGAGGGTTTTACAGCAAGGAATCTGAAGAATTCTGTAAGAAGTGTGGTATAACACAGTAGAAAAATACTCCATACACACCTGAGAAAAATGGAGTTGCAGAAAGAATGAACAACACGTTGATGGAAAGGGCAAGAAGAATGCTCAGTGGTGCCAGGTTAGGACAGGAATTCTGGGCAGAGGCGGTGGAGACAGCATGTTACTTGGTCAACAGATCACCTTCATCAACATTGGAGGATAAGACTCCATAAGAAATATAGACTGGTAAGAAACCCTCTCTTTCACATCTGAGCGTATTTGGATGTGATGCATATGTACATGTTCCAAAGGAGAAAAGAACCAAGTTGGATAGTAAATCTGAAAAGTGCATCTTTATTGGGTATAAGGATGGTTTAAAGGGTTATAAGCTTTGGAACCCAGTAACAAGGAAGGTTGTGTACAACTGAGATGTGGTGTTCAGAGAGGTCAAAGATGTTATTAAACATGAAGTCCAATCAAAGGAACTTGAGAAGATAGAGTTTGAGCTTAAGGAGGAAGAATCAAACTCTACAACATAGGAGGAATCTGATGATGATCCCAGAACTGTGAAGGAAGTAGTAGATTCAGAGGTTGGAAAACTATGGAAAGAGGCCATGGTTGATGGAATGGCATCTTTGCACATAAATGAGGCTTGGGATCTGGTGGAGTTTCTGGCTGGAAGGAAATCCATTGGCATCAAATGGGTGTTCAAGAAGAAAACAAATGTAGAAGGAAAGAAAAAGAAATACAAAGCTCAGTTGGTAGCAAAAGGTTATTCTGAGGTGCTAGGAATTGATTTTGATGATATTTTTTCTCCTATTTCTAAGGTATCTTCTATTAGATTACTTTTATCTATTGCTGTTGCTTTTGATTTTGAGGTAGAATAGATGGATGTGAGGACAACATTTCTTCACCGGGAACTAGAAGAGGAGATCCACATGAAGCAACCTAAAGGCTTTACGGTGAAGGGTAAGAAAGAACTGGTATGCAAGTTAAAGAAGTCTCTGTATGGGATAAAACAGTCACCAAAGATGTGGTATCAAAAATTTGATACATTTATACGGGGGCTTGGCTTCACTAGAAGCAAAGAAAATCACTGTGTGTATTTTAAATTAATTAGTGACCATTTTATTTATTTGGTCTTGTATGTGGATGATATGTTGTTGGTCGGAAATGACAAAGAAACTATCCAGGATTTGAAGAGCCAATTGTCCTCCAAATTCGACATGAATATCTTGGTGCTGCAAACTATATTTTCGGCATGGAAATTATAAGAAATTAGGCAAAGAGGAAGCTCTGGTTAAACTAGAGGAAGTATGTCAAGACAATATTCCAGAGGTTTAATATGTAGGATAGTAAACTAGTGAAGGTTCCTATTCCTATAGGTGTAAAGTTATCTGCTGAAAAGTGTCCCAAGACACAAGAAGAGGAAGAGGACACGTCCCGTGTTCCATATGCAAGTGCAGTCGGTACGCTGATGTATGCAATGGTCTATACTAGACCAGACATTGCACATGCAGTAGTAGTAGCACTAGACAACAGTGAAGCATGTTTTCAGGTATTTGCATGGCACTAGTGATTATGGCTTGTGCTACCAAGGAAGACCAGGATTGGACAGAGTGTTGGATATTCGTGGCTTTGTTGATGCAAACTGGGTTGGAGATCTAGATCAAAGAATATCTACAAGTGGGTATGTGTTTAACCTATTTGGAGGTGCAGTTAGTCGGATGAGTAAGAAACAATCTGTAGTGGCACTATCAACTACAGAGGCAGAATACATGATAGCCACTCATGCAAGCAAGGAAGCAGTTTGGTTGTACAGATTGTGTTCAAGTATGGGGTTGGTATAGGGAGTTATAAGGATAGATTGTGACAGCCAAAGTGAAATTTTCTTGGCAAAGAACCCTACTTATCATTCAAGGACAAAGCACATTGATGTTTAGTATCACTTTGTGACGGATATGATAGAAGACAAAAAGGTGTTGCTGGTAAAGGTGGACACTTTGAAGAATACCACAGATGCATTGACAAAATCTATTAGCTTTGAGAATCTCTCTTGGTGTAGAGAAACAATGGGCATTGTAGGGCTGGATAAATGACTAAGCTCTCCTATGGAAAGAAAACAACAAGTGGGAGAATGTTGGGTTGTGTTATATTCTTTCCATGACTAGCCTACGTAGTTAATTGGGGGATTAGAGAGGGGGCGGAGCCCCCCCTTTGTTGCGTCGATTTCACAACGGGGGGAGGTCATAGGGGGTTTGAGGGGGGCAGGTATCCCCCCTCTACAGGGTCTGGGGCAGCGCCCCGAGGAATTTTTTTTTGGACCCTATATTAGGTTGGGCAGACCTACCTATGGTTTTGTGCATGGTTTTCGCACATGGTTTTGGACGGGATGGTTTTCGGTCCATGGTTTTGGGCGTGATGGTTTTCGGTCCATGGTATTGGATGCTTTGGCGTGTATAAATATGTATTGTAACATTGAAAGGAACATAATGAAAAATCAGTCTGGTAATCCTAGTTTTGGGATCCAAGGGAAATCTCGGTGTATATGTGTTTTATGTGTTATGCTCTCGCATTGTTTATTTTCTGTGTTTTAGAATTTGTATGTAGGTAATTTCTGTACGGGGATAGTGATGATAACACAAAGTAATTCCACAAAATTTCCAACCATAGAAAAGAAATCAATATTATCTAGGCAATTGATAGGAATGATGTATCCAAGGCTACCACTTTTCAAGGCAATGTAATTAAGGGATGCAATTATTTTAAGGGGGTCTTCCATCACAACCATAAAATGGCTATTGATAAGATCATAAGGATTTGTAGCCTCTTCCTTGATTTTATTAATAGGGATGCGAATGATGCTGTAATGGATGAGGTAACAAATCCTGGAATGTCCTCATTTTTATTTTGCTCTATAGTACATCCAGGATGGGTTTCCAAGGTATGTGATGGCTAGGCCGCAGGAGTAGGATTACATCATTAGGGGTCCCGGTGCAGTTTTGAGGAGATTTTATGGGACCTGATGGAATTCGCTTGGCATGTTCCATCATTCACATAACTTAACTTTCATTTCCTTCATTCTGACAACTTAAAAATATAACATTATTATGGGGCCTAATTTAATTAATTATGCACGAGGTGGAATTACAGAAATAATATTTGATGGAACATCTTAATGTAATATCTTCTTGGAACTGGAATGAGAAGATCTATAGGATGGGATACTTAGAAGTCAATTCCAGTGGCCAAAGAGAGTATGGTGAGAGATTTACCATTTTCCTTAATTAAAAATGACTTTAATTAGTCATTTAATTGAGGAAATATAATTAATTGGAGGAAAAGGCCCAAAAGTGATTTAAGTGAAATTAAATTAAATTAAAAAATCACTTAAGATAATGTCAATGGAGGAGCTTCTAGAATAATAATAAAAGAATAAAAGAATATGCTTCTAGAGGCTTGGAGATTTATCCATCAAATTTATAAAAGAGGAGGAGAATGTCATTTTGAGACATTTTTGTTTTGAGTATTTGTCTTTGGTGTGGATTGGAGAATTCAACTCTCTACCTTAGTAGCCCTAGGATGGAAACCCTCAGGTGGTTTAGAGAGATAGGGTGAGAACCCATCTCTCCCCTTAGTAAATTCATTCAGAATTCACATGTTGTATTCACTAGTTTAGTATTTGGAAGCATTGTGGGTCTTTTTGGGGCATCACTCATCAATATTTAGTATTTTGTATTAACATGTTATTTCAGATTCCATATTAATGAAATAAGGATGAGATTCTCTGAATGTCTATTTTGTTAATTCTTTAGTTGCAGTTTATATTTTCAGTTTTTGTTGTTAAATTTGTGGATCAATTTGTGCAAATGGTTTAGGAAATTAATGGCTTAAATTTCTAAAGAGATTTTCTACAAATTTTACATTTTGTACATTATAGTGGTATCAGAGCATTCCTTGTTTTGCCATGAAATTTGTGGTTTGATTTATGCAAATTGTTTATGGAACTTATGGCTAAATATTTTGAAGCAATTTGCTGCTAAATTTACATTTGGAACATTACAATGGTATCGAAGTTGGATTTTCTTGCCATCCTGAGGGTTTTAATTGCAGATTGTTCAAGGGTTTATATTACAAGTGTAAAACAAACAAAAAAATCCGAAGGAAGCAAGATTAAATTCTTCTATTTGTTGGAGCTATGATTTTGTTGCAGTAAAATATATTTTTCTAGAGAAATAAGTTATTATTGTTTGTGGGTTAAATTTCTTAATCTATTTGCTGAAGAATAATTGTTGTGGGAGATTCCTCAAAGTGTCGAACAAAACATATTTGGTGAAGTAATATTGGTTTGTAGGACCAAAATTAATGATCTTGTTGGGAAAATTTTATTTTACTGCGCCAAATTTTTTTTGTTGGGCCGAATTTATCTTTCTGGACCAAGATTATTTTGTTGGGCCAAATCTATCTTGTTAGGCCAAAATTATCTTATCGTGCCAAAATTCTCTTGCCGGGCTGAATTTCCATTGTTGGGTTGAATTATTTTGCAGCAGTTGAATTTATTGGTGAATAGATTCTACCTCAGTATTATTAATAAATTTGTTCGGGTTCCCTTTTGTGACATATTTCAATTTCAATTCATCGGTTGTCCAATTTTTGCTAGAATTTATTAAAATTTCGGCAAAATTACTTCTAGATATTTTCTAAGGAGATTTTATTTGTTGACGCCATATTATTGTTCAATTTATCGTATTTATTTTCCAAAGCTAGATTTATCTATTAGGGCTGATTTATTTATTGGTTTGAAGTTATTTGCTAGATCCTAGTTTAATTGTGAGAGGTTTTGCAAGAGATATATCTCATTTGAGCTGGTGATTTTGCAGTGGGTTTGTGGGACTAAAATGTTGGAGCAATGTGTAGAATTGGGTAGATAGGGGAATTTGCACTAATTGGGGTTTTCTGGGTCATCTAGAATTTTCCCAATATTTTTATGGGTTTTTCTGGGTTTTGTGAGAGGGGTTCATGGTTAAAATTTCATAAGTTTTCCATCAGTATTTGAGTTGTAAATCAGCATTTCTTCAACAATGTGTTTTATTGGTAAACTAGGTAATTCACACCACTTGGTGGGCTTGTTATTAGCTTTTAGTTAAGCCAAACCATTTATGGGTTTTTATGGGTTTTGTGTAAGGAGTTCTGGATAAAAATTTTAGAATTTTTTGAGTAGTTTTGAAGGAAAAACCTATAGTGCTTCTTCAACAACAACAATAATATTTTTCTGGGCAATGCATGCTACCTGTTTGGGTCATTTCCAACACTTGGGTCTACTTCATTTCACCTATTTTTTTCATCCGTGAAATTAAATATCATATTTATTTATATTACAAGTGTTTCGACTTTATCTGTAAAGTATTTGACAAAAGTACTCCTTTTGTTAAAATTTCTCAAAGAAATTTTTCAATGTTGCTTGAATTAATGAGAGAGTATGGTGAGTCTAAATGAGGTGTTCATATTATATTTAGACCTCTATGTAATTATTGAATGTGAATTGTGAGGGATGAGTATATCTTGATGTGAGAGGTGTATGTATTGAGTTAGTCGGCCATGTAATCAAAAGTTTATTGTTGATCCATTGAGTAGATAAGGTATGCCAACTTGATTGAACTAAAAACAACATGGATAAGACCTTCATCAATTCCCTTAATAAACTAGCAGCAAAAATCAACAGATCCTTTTCGAAGGGGATACTTACTTTGCTATAGGAAGAGCATGAGTTAGGATATAAAATATATTCACTTGGGACATATTTGAGATTTATTGGGTTTTTAATAAAAGCCCTTCTCAAATTGGAAGAAATAGCTTCACTCTTTTCCAACATGGATCAGTCAAATGGGAAGAGCTTGATTTGGGTTCTAAAACCATCCATGCTTTCCTTAGTACAACACAAGTATTTGGAGGAACCTTGTGAAGGGGTCAGAATTCCAGTTGCATCTTGTCTCAGTAACATCATGAGACTAACCGCACCTATACCTCCTTACAATGATGACATTATGAGGAGAGTTTTCAGAATGATAGTGGAGACCTTTCAGGATTTTATAAGTCATGGTGTTGGTTAGATCTTATGACCTCATGTTTTAGCTAGAGTGTGATGATTTGATCCTATAGATGTTTCAATTCTTCTTCAGCATTAGGAAACATCATCTTGACACTATCATAACACACATGCAATCCATTTTGTCTACATGCATGGGAGGACGTGCTGCCATTTGTAGGGAGTTACAGTCAATATTGTTGGCCATTTGGAGGGAGGAACATTTGGTTTCACCTTCTACTTATGAACTAGCCAAAAGGTTAGTTGAGCATAACATTGGGTTGTTTAGGAGACGATTGACACAAGAGGAGTTGTAGTTGACTTGTGGTGATCAACCATGCAACAAGAATGAGCCGAGGAGGAAGGATCTTTGCTTCATCTCCAAGGAACCTTGGGGACATGACCACTCATGCTTGAGTGATGCGGAGGAGATGGTAGAGGTAGAGGAGGAGGAGATTCCTTCTGAATTTCAGGATGAGGATTAGTCCTTGGATGAATTCATGGGGTCGTACAAGGATGCCCATAGGGAGCATGAGCAATCATGTGGATTTATTGGCAACAAGCCAGATTTATATTCCAGTGTGTATAGTGAACAATCAGTGGACACTATGGGAGACATTCAGGGTGATGAGTCACTAGTGACAATTTAGCATGAGCAGCACATGGTGGAGCATGAGTCAGCTGAGGAGGATGATATGCATAGTATGCATGTTGAGCCTTTTGTGGAGATGCATTTGGGGGTTTATATTGAGTCGATGATAGAGGAGGATGAGAAACCATATTTTTCACTAGGCATTGAAGAGGAGTAGACATATGCACAAACAACCAGCAAGGTTGTAGTACCTACAGACACTTGTCATCAGTGGGTGATGGAGTCTGACAGGATAGTTTTATAGGATCTTGGTAGATTGGAGGAGCATGGAATTCCCTGTCAAATGAGGGACATGGTGGTGCATCCATATTTGGGTCTACCCATTGATGGGGTGCAAAAATATGCAATGGAAGCCAACGAAGTTGCAACATTTTTAGGAAGTAACCCTCTCCAGGAGTACATAGACAGAGCTTCCAGCACAACTTGCCCATTTCTTCCCGATTATAGGTAGAGAGTTGGGATTTCTTGTATATATCTTATTGATGGATCAGAAAGAGAAGCATGATTTGAGCATGGACCAACAACAATATAACATATTTGTTCCCAACATAGGTGTCCATGCATTTGATTCTTTCCACGGGGTAGATTGGAAAGTGATCATTAGTTGGTATCCTATTGATGGAGTGTCATTCTTAGTTAGGAGCATGGTACAATAGGGGCCCATAGAGATAGGGGACACTACATGCCCCAGTTGGAGGAAGGGAATAGGTTGGCCATCCATTAGTATTCCTTCACAACATCAACATAGTGGGGTTGAACTTGGTCTATTCCAAAGGTTGGAATAGAGAGAGGTGATGAGATGGTATTCTATTGGTGGAGTAACATCTATGGAGATAAAAAGAGCACAGTCAGGGCCATGGGATTTGGGCAATGATTGGCCATGGTGGCATTGGGATCTTGGTGGAACTATTGGTATTAGGATTTGTTCGAGATGGGCTTAGGATCCAGGTCTTGAGGGATACAATCATGTTTATATTGCTTGGAGGCATGATGTGGACCAATGGTTCATATGGGATCTTCGTATTAGTTTGCATATGCCTCTATAGTGGACAGGTGTGGATTTCTTGAGGGAAAGGAATCTTGGGTGGGAGGATTTTTCATGTCCCCATTTTTATTTTCCTCTATAGTACAGCTAGGATCGGTTTCCAAGGTATATGATGGCCAAATCACAGGAGCAGGATTACATCATCAGGGGTCCCAGGGGAGTTATAAGGAGTTTTTATGGGATCCTATGGAATTTTCTTCGCATATTCCATCATCTTCACATCTTGTCTTTCATTCTGTTGCATTCCAACAAATTAAAAAAATAACATTATTATGGGGTTTAATTTAATTAATTATGCTTGAGGTGGCATTTTGGGAAGATTACTTGATGGAGCACCTTAGTGTAATAGCTCATTGGAACTGAAACAAGATCTACAGTATGGGAAGCTGAGAAGTGAATTCCATTGGCTGGAGAGAGTATGGTGGGTGATTTTCCATTTTGCTTAATTAAAAATGACTTTAATTAGTAATTTAATTAAAGAAAAATAATTAATTGGAGGAAAAGGCCCAAACGTGACTTAAGTGAAATAAAATAAAATTAAAAATTTACTTAAGATAAAGTCAATGGGGGAGCTTCTAGAATAATAATAAAATAAGATTCTTCTAGAGGCTTTGAGATCTATCCATCAAATCTATAAAAGAGGAGGAGGAGGTCATTTGGAGACATCTTGGTTTTGAGTATTTGTCTTTGGTTTGGATTGGAGAATTTAGTTTTCTACCTTAGTAGCCCCAAGACAGAAACCCTTGAGTGATTCTGTGAGATAAGGCGAGAACACATCTCTCCCCTCGGTGAATTCATTCAGAATTCAGAGATTGTATTCACTGGTTAAGTATTTGGAGGTTCGTTGTAGTAATAGTGTGGATCTTTTTGGAGCATCACTCAACCATCTTCAATATTTTGTATTATAATGTTATTTTAGATTCCATATTAATGAAATAAGGCTGATATTATCTACATGTCTATTTTATTAATTATTTAGTCGCATTTTATATTTTTAGTTTTTGTTGTTAAATTTGTTGCTCAATTTGTGAAAATGGTTTAAGAAATTAATGGCTTAAATTTCTAAAGAAATTTTATACAAAAATTACATTTGGAACATTACAAAGCCTAAGTTAGAAAGGGTTCTTCACAACTTCCGAAAAAGGAAAATATGGGGCCAGATGGTCTCCTTATTGAATTTTATCAAGAATGTTTTGACTTCCTTGGTGATGATCTTCTTAGAGTTGTGAATTTCTCTGTAACTAAATTGAAAATTTTGATTTTTTCCCTCATTCCTAAATTTGACAAACCAACCTATTTAGATCTCTTTAGGTTGATCTCCATTTGTAATGCCATTTACAAGATTATAGTGAAGATAATTACCACTCACCTCAATCCCATTTTATCTTATCATATCTCCTCAAGAAATCCAGGTAACTAGAAGGTCACCAAATACATGAAGGTCTTGGTTTTGTTGAAGAGGGGCTACACACTATCCACACTAAGCACCTCTAAGAAATCATATACAATGTGGATTTATCAAAATCTTTTTATTGAGTCAATTAGATTTGTCTTAGACTCTTAATGCTTCATTTGGGGATTTACTACCCATTTTTCTCTTGGGTTCTAAGTTATATCAACTCCTACTCCCATGCTTTATTGATCAATGGAGCTACTTCGCCTTTCTTTTACATGAAAAGAGGGATTAGATAAGGATATCCTTTATCCTCTATCCTCTTTCTCCTTGTGGTTGAAGGTCTTATACATATTCTCTAAAATGGAAAACAAAGGAACCTTTTCATGGGTATCTCTATTAGTTAGCAATGCTTCATCTCTTACATATTATTTGTGGACAATATCCTAATATTATCGAATAGAAAGTTGGACCACATACACTTCTTAAAGGACATTATGGAAACTCTTACCACAACCTTTGGAATGGTTATAAATCATAACAAATCTTCTTTGTATGAAATTCATTTATCATAGGTTGAAGTTTGAAGCTTGGAGAACATCCTTTCTGCGCATTCTCACGGGATGGGAGAAGATCTATAACGTCTATGTTTCTTCCTTAAACCAAACAATTACTCAAAATTTGATTGGTTTTGGCTCTTGGAAAATATTTAGAAGAGAATAAGAGGTTGGAGTAATAGATGGATCTCCCATCTAGGGAGAATTTTTTTGTACAAATTTGTGATTGAGGCCATTGTAGTCTATCAGGCTTCTCTTTCATGGATTCCCAAAGATATTCTCCATAAAATGAAACAACTCGCCTTGATATTTTTGTGGGAAGGGTGCCCTTTTTCTCTCATGGCATGGGATTCGATAGCCACTCCAAAAGTACTAGGAGGATGGCGATTAAAAAATCTACACTAGTTCTTTGGTGCACTTGCAACAAAAGATGTATGGCATCACATCCATGGATCTAGATGTTGGTCACAAATAACGTTTTGAAAATATATACACCCTTCATCCATTTTGGAATGCATTATATCGCCAAACAAATTTTCTAAAATGGCTCTACCATTTGGAAAGAAATCATACAAGATTTTCATATTAGTTCCAGATGGAAAGTGGGGAGAGTCACATACATCCTCATTAGTAAGAATTTGTGGATTAGGAGCATGAAAAAGCATCAGGGAAAATTTTAAAGATGGAAATTTATCTTGAAGTTTAGAAACCTTGACAAATATCATAGTCCATCATATGCAATCTATAAAATGTTTGACAATATTTTTTGTAAAAATATTCAAACTTCTAATAATTCTATACAGTCTCTATATAAAAGTTTGACAATTTTGAAGGTGAAATAATTTTATACTATAAAATTTAGGTGAATCTTTATTAGAAAAAATGGAAATTAGCGAATTTTTTTTGGAAAAAGCATGGAAAATTAGCCCACCTACGAATATTAGCCCCTAAAAGTTTCCTTGAAAAGCATATCATCTTGACCTCCCTAGTGCAACTTTTATATGAGGAAAATGTCCTCAACTTAAATTAAATTTCTGCAAGGGCTCTAGAATCAAGTCCACAACATTCACTATTGTTCGAAGATCTCAACTTAATTGCAGATCATGTATTAGAGTGGTAAGAATACATAAAAAATTTGAGACAGTATGATCTTACACTCTTAAATAATGAGGATACTCTTATTTGGGATAGTATTCCTCATGGTTCATACTCCCCAAAGTATGGATATCTTAGCCTGGCTCAAAATGAAGACCCTCCAAAGCCACCATGGCGGGGCAGAAAACTTTGGAAGATCATCTTCTTGTCAAAATACAAAATTTTTATGTGATTTCTTATTTGAAACAAATCTCCTACTATTGGAAACCTTGAGCGCTACTGAGGAGGGGGTGGGGTGAATCAATAACATGATCCATATATGATTTTTAGAAATTTAAACTTATCTATTGAATCACATATATTATACAGTGACATATATTATCTCATACACATAAGCGATATAAGCAACTAAAACAAGATAACCATGAGAGAAACAATAAACAACACATACACAAAAGAGACATAAGATATCTAGTGGAAAACCCTTCTTCGGGCAAAAAAACACCCTTGATGCTATTGCACTGCTATGAATCTATGTTATGTCAAGAATGTAGTTTTTTACTATAGATTCAAACTTATTATGTGATATGCTAAAACAAAATACATGAATCTACTCTACTCATCAGCGGAAACAAAAATTGATCGATGAAATCACGAAGCAAAAAAGGAAGAATTTTGATCGCACATAACACAATATTTTTCTATGGAAAACAACTCCTGAAAATCATGACTATCTATATTGCATTAACCAGAAGAGGTGAGAAGAAAATAAAATTCTTGTTCAACCCAAACAATCTTTGCAAAAGTATAAACTATCTCATTGATTCACAAATTAGCTCAAGCCAACACTTAGCCAAATTTGTTTCCTGCCAAGCCCATACTTCCTTGCACAATCCCTAAGGGAATTAGCCCATATTTAATTGGGAAAATCCCTCACCACAACTGCGCAATCCATAATAGGCCTTCTATTGATTGCATGCACCATATGTACAACTCGAAAAATTACACAACTAATAGTACACTATCCCTAAACTCTAATGTCAACTAGGTATTCATCTAAATTGACATGCATGAGCTATTTTGAGTGATTTATCATTTATCTAATTGATCACTGCATGTGAATTGAATCCAAATTAATTAACTTGACCACTCACTAGTTCCTCCAACAATTACAACTCAATAAGAACTCAACCTAGGCCCCTAAAATTTAAGGATCACTCTACATGACTCTAGATATACTTCCAACTCAAATTTACTAAGACAACTAAGTCAACTTAACTTAGTTAACTACTACAAGCTACTATGAGAATAGAATTACAGTTTAATTCCTAATTTAATTCAAGGACAATTGAAATTAGGATTTTATTGTTGCTATTTTTAACACTCCCTTTCAACAAGAAAGGGATTATCTGCTACCCTAATCTCACCTCTCTAAAACTAGAATTTTCATATTGACAATGCCTTTGTATCTACATCTTAGTCTTCTATAGGAATGTACTCTAGCAACATGATCCTCCTCTATACACAATGTCTAATATGGTGATACCAGATGTCAATATTCTTGGAGCGATCATGAAAAATTGGATTCCCAGAGAGTTTGATATAACTCTAATTGTCACAGTAAATCATTGTTGGATCCATCTGTTGACCAAACAAAACAAAAAGAATCTTCCTCATCCAGATAGCCTCACAAGTTTCTTGACTAACATCCATGTACTCTGCTTTTGTTGAATTGAGTGCAACATATCTCTACTTCCTGATGTACAAAGAAATTGTTGCTGACCCAATTCTGGAGATTCCCCCTAATGTGCTCTTCCTGTCAGATGGACTCCCTGCCCAATGTGCAACTTTGAAGCCTTGAAACTTCACTCCCTCTATCTTTCTATACCAAAGAACAAACTGAGTGGTGCCTTTGAGGTATCTAAACACATGTTTAGTTGCATTCCTATATGGTTTGGTTGGCTTAACCATGGCTTGACTAATTTGGTTGACTGAAAAACACATGTTCGATTGAATTTCCACAATCTTGGGTTTAGGTTAGAATCTTAAAATCTCTGACGCTAACAAACCAAGAATCTCAATGATACTAATTTTCACTGTGGAATATAAACAACAGTAAATCACACATGCACAAAATATAGACAACTTTTTACAGTTTTCAACCCAAATTTGTTATATTAAACAACATATAATACAACAATCTAGGTCTCCCCCACTAGGGATAATAACCCTCATACATCCACTAGTACAAGATACAAAACTAGGACTTGGTGTCAGTCCATGGAAACCTAATCTTACCTCAACCAGATACTCTAACCATCTAGTTGATGAATTTGAAGCTCTCATCTCCCTTCAGTTGTACCCTGTACCTACCCAGTCCTTCGGCTCCCGATTTGCAACTCGTTCCTCTATCAATGATCTAAGTCCATATGGCCACTGAATCTTGGTTATCCAATTTTCTCACTAGTTGATTGTTCGCCCATCAACACATCAACACATCGATACTCTTGTTGAGTTGTTCACAGCTCCACTTGTGAACAACTCTCTATCTTCCCATTGCTACTCCTGATATTCTTTAGGACTTCAACTCACTATGGTTTTCCTGTTGCTCTAATGAATACCAACATAAGGCACGGAGGGCTACCACCTATCATTACAAGATGTCCCTTTCCCACAATGAGCACGGGATAGGAGGAATACCCATATTTTGCTATAGAATTCCTTCTCCACACATAAGTCTCAAGCTCCACAACTTCTCCTCTGGTTCATCAAACCTTGAGCTCAAAAACTGCCTCTCTCGCAACTCCCTTTGTCCATCAAGGTGTTACTCATTGGGATCCAACTTGGACACTATCATGCTATCCTCCAGCAGAGCATAAGTGCCTAATCACATCCACACTTGGTCTTCTCTCACATTTCCCTCCAACAGTCCATGATAGACCAAGTCCGCGTTGTAGCATCTGCACCTAGTTAGGGCATCCCCACACCTAGTAGACCCTTACACACAACTTCCCACAAACTTCTCCAATCTTCCCTTTACTCTGCAATAGAGGAGTTATTGCACAACTCTGGGCACCAATCATGTCCTCACCTAGGACATCTATCTTATGAGCTGATGTGTTACTACTGCTAATTCTGAAATTTGGATAGTGCTAATATCAATCTACATCAAACCTAGATCTTTACCTCTATATGTGGTTTTCTTCTCATTGTAACATGCTCCTTTTGTTGCCACCTTGGGACAAGTCTGAGATGGTTTTGGCTCCTCCAACAACCACTACAACTTTTTTCCTCTCTGTAATCATACCAGAGTTTGTTACCTACAATTCTGAGACAAATCCACACCAAAAGCTTGCACATATACTATCCCAAAATTGACCTACACTAGCACCGATCCTCTAGCATTCAATCCTACACAAAACACATCAGTCATTCATATTTCATATCATAAAGTGTTGTTGTAGACTACTGTTCTTGAATGTTCTTGGTTAGGGCACCTTGCATGCTACAATAACCCAATTAAATGCATGCAAACAATCCTCAAATATTGCAACTCCCTTCATATAGGTTAACCAATGCAAGGGTATAGGTATGGGCTGAAACCGTCCCCCAAATATTCCTTTAAATACCCCTATACACCCGCGGCTTCCATATAATCCTTAGAGAAGTGTTAAGGCTTCCTGCACATGTGTTTTTAGGCCTACGGCCTTCCTACAAGGCACAACTAGAGCTGCATCCTCTTTTGGATTGACAACCCATACAAAAATTGTCACAAATAACCTTCCATCACTTTTATTTTCCCTGCGGTTTCTCCTAAGGTAACTTAGATCTACAATGGAAGAAGAAGCATGCGAAAACCCAACCCTTTTCTCCTCCATGTCTTTTCATCTTCTTCTACAATACCTCAAATGTGTTTACACAAGAGATGAATGCACTTGGATGACTAAAAATGAATCATTACACATTCTATTTATATGCTTTAGAAGGGCTCCACAAATTTGTTGAAGAGACATCTCTCTTGGACCAAGCCTACATGACTTGACTATCCATAATTAATTTTCAACTTCAAAAATTCATATCTCAAGTTCTAGAGATCTGATTTGAGTGATATTTGAAGTGTTGGAATTAGCACGCCAAGAACTATCACCTCAAATTTTTCCATGCTCAAATTCATCATGGTTTTTGCCCAAATCACGATGGCAGAAAAATGCAATGCTTGGGTTCCAAGCCCACAATCCTACTTATGGTGCTTTTCCCTCCAAACCATGAACACTAGGGCTTGGAGTACCTCCCAAGCTACACAAATTAACACCCCCTCTTAGCTGATCAGAATCTTGATTAGGGGTAAAAATTTGCTCAAAAATAAAAGTGCTTAAAATCAAACAAAACCTGAATTAATGTGTCTATCTCGGTGATACAATCCCAACATTACTCGTTTCACTCAAAATGAAGTTCGTATGAGAAAGTTAGATCATGTTGTCCATTTAGTGAAACATGCAAAATTTGGTGACTGAGATGTTGACTAGGCATCTGTATAGCCCAATCAACAAAGTGAATATTCTAGGGAATATTCTTAGAATATTCCAACATATGGCTCAATCAGGTTGTGACACGTGTCTATACGTTATTGGTCAATGGAATTGGGTGGACCAATGAGAGGCTGACATGTGGCAAGTCTGGAGGTTTCCATTTGCCCTCTCAAAGGTCGGTTAAAAGTTTATTGGCAAGCCAGGGAGTTGAACTCGTGACCTCACCCACACAAGTGCAGAGCTTTACCACCATACCATGAAAATGTTACTTAAAAACTAAAGGTTTGAAGTTGTATTTAAATTTTAATGTGTTGAAGTTTGGAGGTAAGGCTAACGGTAACCGCTAGCATGTGACCAACAAACCTTTAACGACTGGCATTAAGTGCTAACTGCGCCATATTAATTCACTAAGTGGATTTATGTTATTTAATTGATGCTTATAATTTATCTTTGGTGGGTCCTTTAAATCCGGAACTACTCCAAATTTGGCGGAGTTAATTGGAGTTTCTCCCATTTTGGTGGAGTTTTCCTAGGGAAAACTGAAGAGGCCATAACTTTGGCATATTTCGACCAATTTTGTCTCAAAAAGACTCATTCCTAGATGATTTGGATGCCATGAACACAATGGAATAGGTTGCAAAGATAGAAAGACACTTATGTATGTGATATTTCTACGTTGAAGTTTAAGGAAGCCTATGGCCACTAGGAGTGGAGGTCAGCCCTAGATAAACTAAAGTCCAATTGCAGAGCTTGGAAGGTCATTTTTGGGGTTTTTTGGTCTTCTAAATCAAATGTAGTAGGTTTCAAATCCATTGAATAACTTCATGTGCATGCAGTCAGAGAATTGACCATTAATCCAAAGAGGGCCTAGCCATTGAAGCAGGTCCAAGGAGATGTAGCCCAGGAGGGGTGAACTCCTTTATTAGCTTTGTGTTATGAGTTTGGTGTGTTTTATTTCTCTATATTTTACTTACTATATATGTGTTTAAAACAACTAATTAACCTCATGAATTTCTCATAAAAGACACTCAACACTTGATACATAATCCTTCACATTTTGGTTAATTTGAGACAATCCTAAACACATTTTTAATACTGATGAGGGAGCTTGCATAGAATTAACAAGTTTGCCCAACATTTATATCAAGTTGGTATCAGAGCATTGTTAGCTCATTTTAACCATGAAATGGTTTCCCAAGGCTAGCTAGAAAATTAGCTATTGGTTTTGTACTTGTGCAAGGAGAATTTAACTGTGTGCAAGTTTGTGTGATGGGAGCTTCATCAAGTGATGTTTCTAATCCATATTCCTTAGCAAGACTCTTTGATAAATAGATGTCGCAAAATCTTATCATCATGAGAGATATTCTGCAAGAGTTGTATGAAGATAGGAAGGAGAACACTATACCTCAAGAGCAGTTGATGGCCATGAAGGAGGAGAAGCAAGAGCTTCTTGAAAAGATGCATGAGATGGAGATTCAACTCCATGATGCCAAGGAAACCCTAGTCAAGTATGTGCATGAACATGAGGTATGCAATTCAATTTTATCTTCAATTTCCTCTCAAAATTAATGTTTTGGTGCTTTTGAAAGAAACACTAGAGGAATAGGGTCCAAATTATTGATGAAGATGGGCTATGAAGGTAAAGGGTTAGGAAAACATGCACAAGGCATAGTTGAGCCAAATTGTTGTTGAGGAAAGGCTTGGGTATTTGGGCCTTGGTTATGGACAACATGATGGAGAATGATCCAAAGCCAAGGAGGCACACAAAGGTGTTCCAAGAAGGACTTTCATTACATGTTAATTACCTCAAGCTTGTGAAGTTTGTGTTCATGAGGAATGCAAAAGTTTTTTACCCACTTTGCAAGAAGATGATTATAAGCATGCGACTAGTGAAAATGGAAAACAAGAGGATGTTGAAAGCTCTAAGGTCATTGAAACCATTGTTGGTATTCCAAAGAGAGCCACTACCTCATGAAATTAACCTCCTCAAGAAGGTGACAAAGGTGAATGTGCAAGGTATAAATCTGCCTTCAATCAAGTTTCTTTTGATTATGATAAACTTGGTAAATATTCACATAAGATTTGGAGAAAATTTACATTTTCCTTTTGTGGTTTGAATAACCATAATATTTCGAGGTGTTGGAAGAGGATATCCATACACAAGAAACTTTCAAAACAAAAGAGATAGAAAGCCAAAGGTCCATTGGATAATTGAAACCGTGTGGAAAAGAAGATGCAATTATTTTGCACTTATTTCCATAAGCAGGGTCATCATGTAGACAAGTTTTGGACCTTGCATCCAACAAGTCATTCGCAAAATTTGAAGAAGGTGGAGAGAGATTTTGGTAAGAATAGAAAAGAAGATTCCATAATTGATGTGGGTTAGGATGATACACATGATGAAGTGCAACTGAAAGAAGTGCCATTGAAATGGTTTGGAAAGAGATGGTTAGATTTCTTAAGCAGTTAAGGCCTTGAATTTCTTTTGATAATTGATGCAAATCTTGCTTTATTGATGTATTTCCTTGTTATTTGGATGCATTTCTTTTCTCCTGAAAGTATGTTTCATATTGTATGAAGCAAGATGTTGGAAAAGTAGAGTTATGTTGAATCACTTAGATGCAATAAAGATGGAAAATTTCAACTACAAATTTGCATGCATGTTGCATTCTTGAACTTGCATGTTTATTCCAAGAAGGTGTTCAAAAGGGGAGTATGTTGTCTCACTTTATTGTAGCAATTTTTCTCATTTCAGCTCTTTAAGTAGTCATACATACCAATGGGATTCTTGTACTTGTGATTGTACTTGTGAGAGAGTTGATAATTTTTATACATGAATGAGAGTTTGTGTGTGTGAATAGTGGATTTTTTAATGGTTTTATTCTACTTGAACATGCATGAGTGATTGACTTGTGTTAGTTGATTGCTTTGTTAACATGTATGTTGTCAATTTGAGAATGTTGATCATTTGCACACGAATGAGTGTCAGCTTGTGTGGTCGAATGATTGTTATATGTATGTTATATCAACTTGGAAGAGTTGATTTTGTCTCCAAAGATGAAAGGGAGACGTGATGAATTGTTTCACGAGAATGTGGAATTCTTGTTGTAAATCGTCAAGTTGTTGTACATGTTTTTTCTTGACTTGAAAGTCAGTTGTTTGGAGAAGCATGTTTTTTCAACTTGTGTTTAGTCGATGGTTTATACACCAAGATGTAAGAGTACATGGAGATGTTCACATGATGTGACATTTTTTGCTTTGAAGAAGCAAAAGGAAGAGGCCGTCAAGTTATATTCTTGCATGAGTGTTTTTCAAGGTTAATGGTGTTTCTTGTGACAAGATGTTGTAGGATTTTGGAAGGTCCACGCTTGAGAAAGAGGCTCATGATTAGTCTTCATTATCAAATCATGACATGAGAAGCATGTTAATGCTGGAGGATGATGGAATCAAGAAGCGAAAGTGGAAAAAATGCCAAAAAAATTTGCAGCCCTTGTAAAATATCAAATGGTCCACAATGTGATTTGATGTGTCGATGCGAAGAAACTAAAGAGATGGCAAATGCATTCTTACAGATGTGGAATTTTGAACCATGAAGATACAAGAATGTTCATTTCTTTTCTTGTTATTACTGATATTGGAACTCATTGTTGTAGTTCACTTAGATGGGCTTAAATTGGAAAAGTGGTTTCCAAGGAGAAGCTTGCATCAAATGCATGTGCTGCAAAGGAGGAACATGCTTCTTAGTGGGAAGGCCATTAGTCATATTTCCAAGCACCTAGGGATCACTTTGGTAGAACAGGGTATTTAATCAACAAGAAGTTAGCAAGTGTTGGATTGGGTCAACAACAAAAGGAGAACATTGGTTGAAGTGCCAAGCCATTTGCAAGGCAAGGCATGTCAGTGAACCCAAGTGGTTGTCATGGAGATTTTTCCAATTAGAATCAATTGATATAACTTGGGAAGGAGAATATTATTCATCTCTCATTAGATAATCAGCTTTTGTGGGTCGAAAATCCTATCAGTGGGAAGGAGTGGTCGGAATTTGGATTAGAGGCAAAAATTTGCTCAAAAATAAAAGTGCTTAGAATCACTCAAAAGCTGAACCACCGCATCCGTCTCATTGATATAATGACAACAAAACTCATTTTACTTGAAACGGATTTCGTATGAGAAAGTTAGAGCCTGTTGTCCATTTTGTCAAACAGGGAAAATTTGGTGACTGGGATGCTGACTAGGCATCCGTACAACCCAGTCAGCAAAGAGAATATTCTAGGGAATATTCTAACATATGGCTCAATCGGTTTGTGAGACATGTCTGTATGTTATTGGTCAATGAAATTAGGTGGACCAATGAGAGGCTGACATGTGGCAAGCCCGTAGGCTGCCATGTGCCCTCTCAAAGGTTGGTTAAAAGTTTATTGGCAGGTCTGGGAGTCAAACCCATGACCTTGCCCACACAAGAACTGAGCTTTACCACCATATCATGACAACGTTACTTAAAAACTAAAGGTTTGAAGTTGTATTTAAATGTTAATGTGTTGAAGCTTGGAGATAAGGCTAATGATAACCGCTAGCATGTGACCAATAAACCTTTAACTGCTAGCATTAAGTGCTAACTGCGCCAAATGAATGCGCTAAGTGGAGTTATGTTAATTAATCCATGCTTATCATTTAATTAATTGTGGGATTAACTTGGTGGTATTTTTGTGGATCCTCTAAATCTAGAACTACTCCAAATTTGGCGGAGTTAACTAGAGTTTCTCTAGTTTTGGTGTAGTTATCCTAGGGAAAACTGAAGAGGCCATACTTTAACATATTTTGACCAAATTTGGCTCAAAAAGAGTCATTCCTAGATGATTTGGATGCTCTGAACACAATGGAACAAGTTGTAGAGGCATAGTGGCACTTCTATACATGATTTTGCTACATTGATGTTTAAGGAAGCCCAGGGCACTAGGAGAGGAGGTCAAGCCTAGATCAACTGAAGTCCAATTGCAGAGCTTAGAAGGTCATTTTTGGGGTTTTTGGGTCTTCTGAATCCAATGGAGTAGGTTTCAAATCTATTTGATCACTTCATGTGCATGTAATCAAAGAATTAACCATTAATCCAAAGAGGGTCTAGCCATTGAAGCAGTTCCAAGGAGATGTAACCCAGGAGTGGTGAACTCCTTTATCAGATTTGTTTTATGAGTTTGGTGTATTTTATTTCTCTACATTTTACTTGTTTTATACGTGTTTAAAATATATAATTAACCTCATGAATTTCTCATAAAAGACACTCAACACTTGACACATAATCCTTCACATTTTGGTAAATTTGAGACGATCCTAAACACATTTTTAATACTGATGAGGGAGCTTGCAAAGCTTTAACAAGTTTTCCCAACATTCATATCATTAGTGAGGGATTTACTTCAACCATCATCATCCAATGATGTCACTAGCCCATTTGGCATCCATCACTGCAACATACCATGTAGAATGAATCTGACAATCTCGGTAGTGCCTCTGCCTCATCATATCAAAACTTGAAGATCCAAAACCTCCATAGGGCTTCTCCCTCTAAGGCTAGACTCCCTCTGAGCCTACATGATCTTCACTAGCTCAGTCCTGCAATTGCTCATCCTCCTGGATCAAATACCACTCATGAAAATCCCACCAATCTCAAATATGCCACATCACGATCTGATGAAGACTCCAGCATGTCAACCTGTAGTTCATCACATGAATCCATATCGATCAACTTGATCTTATCCATGCAAAATTAACCCTCGTGTTTTCCCAACCATCCATGACAAATCAATGGAATTCCATGAATTTTCCCTACAACAAACTGTTGGTCACCAGGCTCAACACCAATCCACCAGAACTCCCAGCCAATCTCGTTGCCAAGCTAGTCAAGACCACATCTCCATGTCCTTATCTAAAATATCTACTCCATGATTTAGACACCCACAAATCCCTCTAAGTTGCTTCATTTTGCACACTCAGGTTCACTATCCCTCAAACTAGCTCAGATACCCTCTGATACCATGTTGAATTTCCATGATCTTGGGTCTAGGTTAGAATCTTAAAATCCCTAATGCTACCAAACCAATAATCTAAATGATACTTCTTTGCACAGCGGAATATAAACAATAGTAAATCACACATGCACATAATATAAACAATTTTTTGCATTTTTCAACCCAGATTCGTTATATTATACAACATATAATATAATAGTCTAGGGCTCTCATACCAGGGATAATGGCCCTTATACATCTAGTAGTACAAGATACAAAACTAGGACTTGGTGCCATTCCATCGACAACCAATCTTCCCTCGACAAGATACTCTAACCATCTGTCTAATGAAGTTGACTCTCTCATCTCCCCTCGGCCATACCTTGTACCTGCCTAGTATTTCAGCTCTTGATCTGTAACTCCTTCATCTATCAATGCTCCAAGTCCATCTGGCCACTAAATCTCAACTTTCCAATCTTCTCACTAATTCATTGTTCATCCATCAATGCATCAACACATCGAGACTCCTGCCTATTTTTTCACAGCTCCACTTATGAAAAACTCTAGATTTGTCCATTTCTACTCCTCAACTTCTTTAGGGACTTCAACCCAATATGGTCTTCCTGCGCTGCTCCGATGAAGACAAACACAGGGCACAAAGGGTTTCCACCTATCACTACAAGATGTCCATCTCCCACAATGAACACGAGCTAGGATCATTTCCCATCATTTGTTGTAGAAGTCCTTCTCCACACACAAGTCTCAGGCTCCACAACTACTCCTCTGGTTCGTCAACCCTTGAGCTCAACAACTACATCTCTCACAAATACCTTTGTCCATCAAGGTGTTTCTCACTGGGCTCCAACTTGGCCACTATCATGATGTCCTCCAGCAGACCATAAGTTCCCAATCACATCCAAACATGGTCTTCTCTCAGGCTTCCCTCCAAAATTCCACAATAGACCAAGTCCATGTTGTAGCATCTACACCTAATTAGGGCATCCCCACACCTAGGAGACCCTTACACGCGATTGTCCACAAACTTCTCCAATCTGCCATTTTCTCTACAATAGAGGAGCTATTGCACAAATATGGGCACCAATCATGTCCTCAACTAGGAAATCATCTCGTGCGATAATGTGTTACTATTTCTAAGTCTGCAATCTGGATAGGTCTAATATCATTACACATTAGCCCTAGATCCTTGCCTCTAGTTGTGGTTTTATTCTCATTGTAAGATGCTCCCTTTGCTTCCACCTTAGGACAATTCTGAGGTGGTTTTGGCTCCTCCAACAACCACTACAACTTCTTCCCTCTCTACAATCATACAAGGGTCTTTTGCCTACAATTATGAGACAAATCCACAACAAAAATGTGCACACATACTAGCCTAGAATTTTCCTACACTAGGACGGATCCTCCAACAGTTAATCCTACACAAAACACATCAGCCATTCATATTTCATATCATAAAGTGTTTTTGTAGACTATTGTTCTTGAATGTTCCTAGTTATGTCACCTTGCACGTTAGAACAACCCAATTAAATGCACCCAAACGATCCTCAAATATTTTGTCTTCCTTTCATAGAGGTCTCCCTATGCAAGGCTATAGGTTTGGGCTAAAATCAACCCCTAAATAGTCATTTAAACACCCCTATACACCTCTGGGTTCCCTGTAATCCTTACAACAATTTTAAGGCTTCCTTTACAAGTTTTTTTAGGCTCACAACCTTCCTATAAGGTAGAACGAGAGTTGCAGCCTCTTCTGGAGAGACAACCCATACAAAAACTGTAACAAATGACCTTTCAACACTTGTCTTGTCCCTGCAGCTTCTTCTGAGGTAACTCAAACCTACAATGGAAGAAGAATCATGCCAAAACCCAACCCTTTTCTCCTCCATGTCTTGTCCTCATCTTCTATGTTGCCTCAGATGTGTTTACACAAGAGATGAATGCTTTTGGATGAATAAAAACACCTTCTATTTATACACTTTAGAAGGGATCCATGAATTTGTTGAAGAGACATGTCTCTTGGACCAATCCTACATGACTTGACTATCCATAATTAATTGTCAACTTCAAAAATTCATATCTCAAGTTCTAGAGCTCTAATTTGAGTGATATTTAAAATGTTGGAATCGACACGCCAAGCTCTATCACCTCAAATTTTCCCATGCTCAAATTCATCATGATTTTGGCCCAAAACACGATAGGTGAAAAATCCCATGCTTGGGTTCCAAGCCCACAAGCCTACTTGTGGTGCTTTTCCCTCCAAAACCTGAACTCTAGGGCTTGAAGTACCTCCCAATCTACACAAATTAACAGTTTGGTCGTGTTTTCACGAAATACACAAGTGAACCCACAAGCTGTTTATAAATAGTAACCTCCACTATTTCACTTGAAGTAGCATCCTCCTTCCTCTAATTACCAGCTAGACGAGTCTCCATGGGTTTACTACTCTCCATGTGGAACTTAGTCAATATCTCATTGGCATACTTTCCTTGAGAGAAAAATAATTCCTCATCTCCTTGCCTTACTTCCACACCAAGAAAGTAATGCATGAGCCCCAAGCCCTTCATTTCAAACTCTCTTATAAGATACTCTTTGCAAGACTTGATCAACATGTCATCACATCTCAAAATCAAATCATCGACATATAATACAATAGTAAAAAATTTACCTTCAACCACAATATGGTAAAGGTTCACATTTGCTTCACTTTTGGTGAAGCCCAACCCAATAAAATTGTTGTCAATCCTAGTGTACCAAGCATGGGGTGCTTGTTTCAGTCCATACAATGCTCACTTGAGTCTGCAAACATGTGACTCTCTATTGAAGGTCTCAAATACTTTAGGTTTCTTAATATAAACCTCTTCCTCAATCATGCCATTGAGGAATGTTGTCTTTACATCCATATGATGTATCTTTCATCCCATCTGCACTGACAGTGCTAGAATATATATGATTGATGAGTACCTTCCTACAGGAGAAAAATTATCATCGTAATAAATTACCTCCACCTGAGAGAACCCTATGGCCACAAATTTACCCTTGCTTTTCTCCACACTCCCATCTGTCTCTTGATTTACTTGGTAAAGCCATCTGGAACTCACCAATAACCTGTCTGCTGGTCTTGGGACCACCTCCCAAACATTGTTTCTGATAATGGAATTTTACTCCTCATCCATGGCCTCAACTCATACTAGTTGCTGCATTGCTTCCTTGAATGAGGATTGCTCAATCTATACACTTTCGTTCATCAGAGCCATGTGTTCAATGTACCTCTCTAGTGGCCTCCTCTGCCTGCGTTGTGATGTGAGTGCTCCCACATTCTATCTAGCATCATGCAATAACCTTTCAGCCTCTCTGGTGCGCTTTCTCCCATCTTTGGAAGTCTCTGCGTGAGTGGGTGTTTCCACTCCATACTCCTCTGCATGTGTTTTCTCCACATCATCTTGAGGTTCCTCCTTTGGATCTAAAAGCTACTCAACTGCATGTAGTTGAAGCTCCCTCTCAAGGGAACTTCTCATGGCCTTCTCTTCATCGAACTTCACATCTCTGCAAACCATTTTCATCCTGTTGGTTGGTAGGTACACTCGATAATTGTGAGGTGTATCAGTGTACCCCACAAAGTAGACCAAGGAACCAAAGATCCTGAAGTGTGACACATATGGTTTCTTCCTATTGGGAACAAGTTCCCCCAAGAGCATTTTTGGGGCTAAAAACCCATGTTTTGGGATAATTTTGTAATAAAGTTGTAAAGTCTCCCCATTTTGTGGTCGCGGAGTGCGAAGGTGTCAAGAGTCATAAAGGGTTGTCCGCCATTATTTTGTAATGTGTCAAGTCAGTTGTAATGATCCACCCATGGTCCACGGACCATGGGATTGTATAAAAAAGAGCTAAGTAAGTAAGCTCTAGGTAGTTAGGAAAGGAGGAAGACAATTAAGCTTTGGAAGTTTTGGTAGAGAGGTCTAAGTGTTTTAGGTCTTAGCATATGTAGAGGCTCTGCAGCTGAGTGTGCAGAGGCCTAGGGTGGAAGTCTGCAGCTGAGTGTGCAGACCCCTGCAGCTGTGTGCGCAAGGTGGATAGAGTCTGTATTAAATTGGAAGATATCAATAAAGACAAGTATTTTGAAATTACTATGTATTTAGTCCCTGTTAATGCATCTGATTACATTGCATTTTGGGTTTAATTTACAATGTTTATTTGATGCGCAAATGTATGTAATTGTATCGGTTAATTAAATGCAAGTAAGGATATTCGTTTATGCGACACTGACTATGATTGATTAGTGAGATAAGTAAAACACTTGAGATAACATGGGAACCTATACAATACATTGTCATAGCTGTGCGAAAGTACCTGGACCACAGGTTATGACTGTGTGAAGGTCAATCATACACCTTCGCAAAGGTATTGAAGGGTGGAATAAAGCATAGACTGACAAAGCCCTAAGGCTTAGTGACATGCATGAAAGTAGGGGCAGAGGGTATAAACCAACATCACGACCATCTCAGGGTGCGAAAACTTGGTTCCAGCATCCCCACATACTGCTTCGAGTGAGACTTCGATCCGCGCTCCGCGGGCTGATGCCAAAAGGGCTAGTAGTGTAGGGATTTGTTTGGATAACTAACGCTAAACCTAGGTCAGGGCCCACAAAGCCAAAAAATGGTTCTGTTGCCCGGATCGAAATCTGCATGAGAGATGTGTGATGTTGTATCACTGGAATCCAACTAGGAAAGAGATCGAAGATTGGTTGGATAGGAAGATCCATGAATTCATGGTGCAGGAGAACATAAATCTGCGACTGATAAAGGAACATTAGCTAGACAGGTACTTGTATACAAAAATCCATGAGATATTTTTTTGTTCCTTTCCAGTTGAGCTATACGAGTGGATATCGAAGCTAGCGGATAGCCAAGGATGGTGGAGGCTTGATGGTCCTATTATCTGGACCCTGGAGTTAGTGCAGAGACTAGAAGCCTCTAAGGATAAGATCGCCTGTGCTGTTGATCATTGGCTTGATCGTATCATAGGAGGGTTGGTCACTGAATTCGCGGTCGATACCTCAGTCAGTTACAGCGAGGTGGAACGACGCCTTTTCAAAGATACGCGAGTTAATTACTTAAAGTCTTTAAATACTTGGATTAAGATGTTATTGTGCGAAAAGCAGGTTATGTAGCTACCTTGATGTTCGTAGCTACGCAAAGCGGAAAGACTTACAAGAATGAAGGAAGAAAGGGTCCTGAATATAGCCCACTGATTTCACCTCCTTTGAGTGATGAAGAGGGAGTAGTGTAGGCTTCTTCGTGAAGTGAAGTTCAGTTGATAAAACAAGGGTCCCCATGACTACCACCTCCACCTACACCACCTCCACCTTCACCACCATCACCTGCGACTTTGCCAACACCACCACCACCTCTACCACAGTTCAACATGGTGAATTCGTTGAAGCTGCCATTGTTTAAAGGCTTGGGAAATGAGGACCCAAACCAGTTTTGGTTCATCATAAAAGATGTATGGGAAGCTCAGGGCATCACAGACGATCACATGAAGAAGTAAACATTGGTTAGTGCTTTGCAAGATCGTGCGCTAACTTAGTACATCAATTACTCTAATGATAACCCAAACGCTGGGTTGGCAGAGATCCAAACCACACTGAATGAGGAGTTCAGTAGGCCTAAATCGAAGGTGCAGTCCATTATGGGATTCAAGGAAATCGCAATGAAACTAGTGAGACACCTTGGGAATTGGATCAGAATTTGAAGTCTAAAATACACGAAGCTAATAAGAACTTAATAGATGGACAACACCACGAGTGGTTCATGGCTTCACTCCTGCCACACCTAAGGGTTGCACTACCACAATAGAAGATTATGACTTAGGCAGAGGCCTTGGAGATTGAAATAAGACTACATGAAATACTGATGTAAGATCTGAATCTGGGGGTTCAGCAGATCCATGCGCAGTTGCAAAATCTTTGCCTCAAAATGCAAAGCTTGAAGTAGGATAGAACTGTTTGACCAGAGTCGCGTGAAGAGGTATGGTGCCTAAAATGTAAAGCTCAGGGGCATGAAAAAACCACTGCCCGATCTTTGCAAACTATATTGAAGGAGGAGGTTCGATGCCTTTGAGGCTGGAAACCCAAGCAGGACTGAGCGTGGGACCTGCATTGTGGTGCACTATATGTCAGGTAGCAGGGAAACATATGACTGATAACTGTCATTTCCTGCAGAAGTTTGTACAAACACCGCAGAAACTGTTCTACAAATTCTGCAGGTCAGTAGGGCATGATAAGCATAGCTGCCGAAGTTATGAATTAATGATGGACAGAACACTTGCCTATAGAGTTCAGGCAGAACCATGGCCTCCTGAATAGAGCACTGGGATGGCGTGAACAAGCTTTCAGGGGCGTGGATAAGGCTAAGGTGGAGGATGAATTGGTAGAGGTCGGGGACAACTGATCTGTTACAATTGTGGAGGACCAAGACACTATGCCCGTGAATGCACTAACCCAACGCATCCATCCTGCAAATATTGTACTCAGTTTGTTCATGAGACTGAGGACTGTCCTACACTGATAGCAAGGATATGCGACAAAGGGGTGCTACCAATGTAGCCAACACAGAACATATAGATGATGAGGGCTAAGCCTCGTGAAGAGGATCCTAATGTGAATATAGCGCTCCGAAGTGGAATTGTAACAGGCAACGATAAGGGGAAACAACCTGAAGACAATGCATGGGTTTGAAAAGCTCCAAAGAAGGAGTTTGAATTTGATTTGGAGCATGCACGCAAAATGTTCATGGAAGCAAAGAAGACCTTCGCTGAGGCCTCTACCTCAGGGAGCTGGGATAAATCTATTCAGGAAATGGACCTTGCTATCCTTATGACCTTTCTAGAGACCTACATGAAGCTGCTGCACGATAGCAAAGATGTGAAGAGGTTACAGGAACTTATAAATAGATGCATTGGAAACACTCCATGTGAATTGCACATGGTACGGAAGATTGGTAAGCATAAGGCAAGGACAGTGCATGAGCTGAGGCTCACCATGCAGATAGGAGAATATGAAATGGATCACGTCATGCTGGATCTAGGGTTAGACGTGAATGTTCTGCTGAAGTAGACTTGGGAGCAGATGGGGAGACCCATACTGTAGTGGTCTTCGATTTAGTTAAGGATGGAAAATCAATAGAAAATCATCCCCATGGGATGGCTGCAAGGAGTAACTATAGATATTGAAGGTGCGAGCGCATTGACTGACTTTGAAGTGATAGAAATTGTGGATGAAAGCAACCCCTACCCTGTGCTCCTTGGCATTGATTGGGCTACTGACATGAATGGGGTAATCAACCTAAAGAAGTGAAATATGATATTTGAAAAGAAATCGCTTCGCGTAATAGTACCCTAGATCTTGTAGAAGGATCGCGCTATACTGAAACAATCTGCGATTATGAAAGTGATGACGATTTGGACTGCATATATAACATAACAGTGCGAGACCAAGATTGGGTGAATTCGAAATTCGATGGACGAATTACATGGGATCGAGAGAGTTCTTGCAACTCAGACTCGGACGAAGAATTAATGGAAGAATCAACTACATGAAGTAACTATGCTGAGCTATAATATTATGACCCAGTCATTGCACTGTGTGTCGTCAGAGGTATAAAATCTTCCCAGTTATGATGGATTGAATGATGTGGATGTGTTTTTGGATGCATTTGAGAGGGAAGTAATAGAGAAGTTGCGCTTCTAGGCTTTGGACTGGGCACTACGCGCTACGCTCGCGAGATGGTGGGGTACGCACAAGGGTAGTTTTGATGACTGGCGTGAGTGCAGGAGGATGATGAGAACACGCTTTGGGAAGCTGAAGGTATGAGTGACAGACAAGTATGATGGGAAGGGTGATCTACATGCACACTTGGCCAAATGGGCTAAGGCCTATGGTGCGAAGCCCCAACCTGAATGGGTGCACTTATTTTGTCACACCTTGGATGTCATCCCGATGAATTGGTACTTGGAGACAGAGCTCCGACATGGCACAGGAAGATGGGATACTCTATGCGAAGGGTTCATAATGATTTTCAGCTTTGAAGATGGGTTTGATTGTATTGACGAAGTTCTTCAAGAGGTTAAAGCAGCGATCTTTAGGATACCACAGGATCCTTTAGATTTGATTCAACTCGATTGGACTACTTAGCTAAGCCATGTGTTGGAATGCTATAAAGTGGCTACTGAAGGGGAAGAAGACCAGGACCCACGAAAGATTAATATCCCTGAAACCGAGGGTCACCGCGAGGTCGAGGGACCGGAGATCAAGAATCCTGATATAATCGCACCACTAAAAACGAAACAGGTAAATATTGGTATGGAAGCAGAGCCCAAATTCACAAAGATTGGAGATTACTAGGATGGCACGACAGTAGATAAGGTCACTGAATTGCTTTGCGAATACCAGGATTTGTTCCCTACCAAGTTTGCAGAGTTAAAGGGGAAAATACTAGACTCGAGCATTATGAAGATCACGTTAAAACCCGATGCGAAGATGGTTAATAAAAGACCTTACTGTCTCAATCCAAAGTATAAGGAGAAGGTCCGCTTAGAGTTATATAAGATGCTCGTGGCAGGCATCATTGAGCTTGTAGAAGAATTTGTTTGGGTGAGCCCAATGGTGGTACAAGAAAAGAAGTAGAAGGATGAAATAAGGATATGTGTAGATCTCAGGAAGTTGAATGACGCTTGTGTGCATGATCCTTTCCCTACTCATTTCACTGATGAGGTGTTAGATAATATAGGTGGCCAGGAAGTGTACTCATTCACTGATGGGTTTTATGGCTACCATCAGATCAAAATCGCACCTGAAGATAGAACCAAGATGACCTTCATGACTAAATGGGGATGTTTTCAGTACACTATGATGCCTTTCTGATTAAAGAATGCGCCTATGATTTTTTCGCGCGTAGTCATTCATGCATTCAAAGACTTCATTCATAAGTTTCTGGAGGTGTACTTTGATGACTGGACTGTGTTTGGGTTGGTAAAACACCATGTGACCAATTTGCACTTAATGCTAGATACTTGTCGAAGATACCAGATTATGCTCAATCTAAAGAAATGTTTGTTTTGTGTTCCTTTTGGGACTCTGCTGTGTCATGTGGTTTGTATACAGGGATTGATGGTAGATCCAGCAAAGATCACAATGATACTTAACTTGGAGGTGTCGAGGAGTGTGAAGCAACTGCATGCAACTTTAGGACATACTGGGTACTATAGGAAGTTTATCAAGGGCTATGCCCAAATCACCGCACTTATGGAGAAGCTATTGAAAAAGGATGGCATGTTCCATTGGAACTAGGGTTGTTAGAAAAGCTTGGATGTGCTGAAAGGAAAAATGGACACCGGGCCAATTTTATCTTCCCAAATTGGAAGAAGGAGTTTCATATACATGCAGACACGTCATGTATAGCACTGGGAGTAGTACTGACACAGGCCGGCGGAGGAGACTTGGACCATCCTATAGCATTCGCAAGAAGCAGGTTATCCAAGGCTGAGAATAACTATTCCACCACTAATCATGAAGGATTAGCCATGGTATACGCACTCTAGAAGTTTAGAAACTATTTACTGGGTGGACATTTTAAAATGTATATGGATCATTTTGCATTGAAATACCTAGTCAATAAGCCTGTGCTGGGAAGAAGAATCTGTAGGTGGTTATTATTGTTCCAGGAGTGTGATTTTGAAGTTATTGTGAAGCCTGGATGACTAAATGCAGGACCAGACCGTATGTCGTGCATTGAAATGGGGGAAGAGCCCACTAGTTTGGAGGAGGGATTGCCTGATGCACAACTCTTTGCAGTGCACATCATGGATGGTCACTTTGAAGACGTCATACACTTCCTAACGATAGGAACTGCCTCGGAAGGCTACACCTTCCAACAGAAAAAGGAGTTCGTAGTGCATGCGGTAGAATTTTTTGTCATTTCTAGACATCTATGCAAAATGGGGTCTGATGAAGTGTTACGATGATATGTACCCAAGTTTGAAAGAAGCAGTATCCTCACAGACGCTCATGGGGGCACCGTGGGAGGGCATTATGCAGGAAAGGCGACCGCACAGAAGATCCTACGAACAGGGTTGTGGTGGCCAACCCTCCATCAAGATTCCAAAGCCTACTGTAGGGCATGCAACGTATGTCAAAGGAATCGTAGGCCATTGTGGAGAGATGAGCTACCCCTAAACCCACAGATGACATTACAACCTTTCGAGAAATTGGCCATAGATTTTGTGGGACCTATTCAACCCCAAGGAAAGAAGACGGGAGCACGGTACATTATCACTGCAACTGAGTATTTGACTTGATGGGTAGAGGCATATCTTGTGAAGGACTACACAAGCACAACCATTGAAAATTTTCTCTTTGAGTATGTATTGACATGATTTGGGTGTCTAAAGGTTTTGATGAGTGATCGTCGTACGCACTTTCTAAATGAAACGATCAGCGCGCTGATGAAGGAATTTCAGGTGTATCACCAGAAAAGCACACCTTATCACCCACAGGATAATTGGACGGTTGAAGCATTCAATAAGGTGCTGGAGAACACGCTGACCAAGGTTTGCAATGCTCAGCGAAGTGATTGGGACCTACACATACCCACAGTACTATGGGCCTATCGAACGACATGCAAAAAATTGGTTGGGCAGACACCCTTTAGGCTTTTATATGGTGTTGAAGTAATGATGCCCATGAAATACATTGTGCCTAGTCTACGCATAGCGGCACTCACAGATATGATGGATCACAGAGCCTTGGAAGAGAGGCTCACGCAGTTTGTTGAGCTTGAGGAAGAAATATTTTTGGCTGGATTTCATCAACAGGTCAAAAAGCAGCATGAAAAATCATGGCATGATCAACACATTAAACTGTGCACCTTTATGGTAAATGATCTGGTTCTATTATATGACAGCAAGTTTGATAAATTTCCAGGGAAATTCAGAATGCACTGGCTAGGGCCCTATGTGATTAAGGAGATTACCAACAGTGGAGTAGTTAAGTTGGTTAAATTGAATGAAGATCCCTTCCCAGGAGAGGTGAATGGCAGTCGATTGAAGCCATACACTGGTGATCTAGCCAGATGACTATATGAAGGTAGCATAGTCTTAGCACTCTAGGCAGTTGAAAGGAGGCATGGGACTATAAACTACATTGCTCAGGTTAGGGAACTGCGTGATTAGAGGATTGTGTGGAACGAGGCAATGTCATAGGGATCGTGACAGCATGAAGAGAGATGCGCTACCCAAGGAAAAACCATGCAGGTTAGTCAGAAAGTGACCATTAAAGTCACTGTTCATGATTTGATGATGAGAATGCAGCCAAATGGAGCAGGCAACCGACATTTAAGACAAAATTTATGGGTAAGATCCTTGGAAATCTACCGCCAATCTGGCATTAATGAACCAAATGTGGGGGGAACGGTCAGATTTGAATTCAAAATGGCCTATAAATTATAGGTGGAGGCCCAACGAAAAACACTTGGCATTTTGAACATTGAGTTGGTGAGCTCTCAGACATGCATGATCCACGCATTCTTCAAAGAATTGCTTGATTGCTGAGTGTTTGATCGATTTCCAGAGTCCAACCACAATTTCATCCGTGATTTTATCCCAGGATTCAAAGCTATGGATGCCGAAGTAGTGACAGCCAAGGGGGTTGTGCTAGAGGTTGTTATGGAGGCAGAAGGAGTTGCTCCAGAGGTTGCAGAGGTACTAGCTGAAGTGGCCAAGTCACCACGAATTCCTAGACCAAAGCCTACCCCAACCAAAGAGAGTGCGAAGTATAAGAAGGGCAAGCAGGCTGCGATACAGATGCACGCATTTCCTAGAAGAAACCCATAGAAGGAAAAGCCCACCACACAGGAAAACGACAAAACCATTAACTTGGAGTTGGAGGAGGAAGAGATTGACAACATCCCGATGGATGATGAGGATTTGGGGGTGGAAGTGGAGGACGTTGAAGTCAAGGGTTCTGATCCTATCACTAAGTTACCTAAATACATCCCTCCATGCAAAGGCAATACCAATGTGCCGAAGGACATCGACGAGAGCAAGCTCGCCCTGCACATACCTCTGCTGCCAGATGAGATTGTCCTTGAAGGACTGCACTTGGGGTGGGTTCCACTGTTGAAACTGGAAGATTGGGACTTAGATAACACTGAGAAGTTCCTGCACTTGGCGACATAAAAACTAATGCCTTGCGTTGTTCATACAACCACTGGGATGAGTGCATTGGAACCGTGGAAGAGGCTCAAGGGTGTAGACAAGGAAGGTCTGATCAACCTGCTATGGGTGCCCTACTACAATCACACACCCATTATAGTATTGGTCATCAAGAAGTTGCTATTCTTGGTGCATAATGGGTGTCTGTGGATGGAGGAGCTGATACCCATCACCGACAGGTTGATCCATAGGACCACACGGCTGCCCTATACAAGGGAGAATCCGACCATGATGTTTGGTAGAAAAGGTGGCGAGAAGGCCCTCATGAAGGCCATGAAGGAGAAATTCAAGATCATAAAGAAGCTGCAAGGCTATACAATCTCGAGTGTCTATGACCCTATGGTCAAGGTAGCCACACATATCCTGGTAGGAAAAGTTATGCAGAAGTGTTGTGCAGATGAAGTGTCAGCATCCATCATTGCTCTAGCAACCCAATGCGCAAAAGGAGTCTAGTTTAATTGGGCACACTATCTCTGTAATGAGTTCCTTGTGAACTGCCACGAGGCACAAAAGCTCAGCAAGACCTTCCACTATGCATGGCTCCTATTGTCCATCACGCTAATATCCTAGAAGCTGCTGGAAGACAGTCAATTCCCCTCGGTCGTGCTGGACCTACCAAAAGTAGCGAAGTACACTTTGCTGTGGGCGACCAAGGATTCTCAGTGCATCAAGGATAGAAAGATCTTCTAGATCTTGATGGAAATGAATATATGCATGGCTATCAATCGAAAACCATGATTGTCACCTACTGTGTTTACCAAACTGTAAGAGTACGTGGAGTTCAAGTCAAACTTCAAGAATGTCACGATCAGGGCATGGAAGGACCCTAAGCAGAAGTGGCATGACTTGCCTTACTTGGAAATGGAGGACATGATTGATGCAGTTCTTGATTGCTAGCCATCAGAGTGGTGCACTACCTCAAACATGGCAGTGGGATCGAGAAAGTCCACCGCACAGTGCAAAAAGGAGGAGGCCAAGCTCAAGATGGCGCAACTGGCTGAGAAGAGGAAGAAGGAGGCTGCTGACAAGGCGCAGGCATATCGTGATGATGGACAACAGGTGGAAAAGCAGACGGGCGGAATAGAGCGTAGCTCTGACAAAGGTGCGAGGTTGCATTCACCCTAAATAGAGGAAGAAATCGACGAGCAAACAATGTAACAGGGAGTAGACCTGCAAATAGCATCGTACCGCATCAAATGTCCAAGAGAACAAGAAAAAGTGGGGCCACGGAAGAAATCAAAGGCCAATAAGACATCGCTGGACCCAATCACCCTAACGGAGGGAGATTTGAATGACATTGGAGACACAGTGCGGGATGTCATCGTGGAGGTACTGCAGCAGTTTGAGCAGTAGCAATAGAGCCTATTGGGGGTCATCTAGATGGCTCTTCATGAGCTGCAGACCCTCGCATCATAGGCTGGCACGATGTCCACCAGCCTCGCTTTTGGTACTTCAGAAGTTGCTGAGATGCTTCGTGCGAAGGACTCCTGAGCGATATTGCTGTCGGATGGAGCACTGACCACAGAAAATGAAGCTCACAGGACCGTTGTTAGTGCCCTCAAGGGAGTAGTATTGAACTTGGCAGTGCTTCCTAGCGAGGCGCTCGACCTACTGTAGGATGGGGTGATAGCGGAGCTGACGGCCTACGAACAACGCGCTTTGTAGGTGATCAGTGAGCAACATATCAATAATGTGTCGCTGTCCCTATAGCGAGACTCTGCCATCGCTACCGTGACTGAGGTAACCAACCAAAACAAGTGCATAGTTCAGGTCATGGAGGAAGCATGCCAAATGGTCCCAGAGTTGCCATTCCCGAGGGAGAATTGGTCGAGGTGCATGTTCACAAGCTTGCTACAAGGGTGCGCGATGCTCATACAGAGTTGGCTAAGGTTCAGTTGGAGCTGAACCTACATATTTCAAATTTGCAGTTGAAGGCCCAACCTTCAACTCCATCAGAAGTAAAGGAGTAATGTGAAATCGCTGTCACAGAGGCGATAGCGGGGGTAGATAGTGCAGTAGAAAACTACAAACAATTGTTTGAATAGTCGTTCGAGGTCCTGATGAGTCTCCAGGAGGATCCTAATGTACAGCGGCTAGAGACAAAGGTGTGAGAGACACGCACTGTCTCTCTCACACAGAGAATGGAAAAGCTGTAGGAGGCCAAAACATTGAAGGAACAGGTAGATGCAATGAAACACAAAGAGGCAGTGCTGAAGGCATGCTTGAAACCCTGGTTGGACGAATCTTATTCAATCACGGCCTCCATTGAACGAAAGCATGTTAATCTACAAGCAATTCAATAGAAGCTTTAGGCTGTCAATTCAGGACCGACGACAGAGCAGTTGGTTGAGGAAGTGAAGCAGGCAGCTGCACAATGCACCCACGAAGTGGCAGTCATAAAGGTTGAGTTGGGATGTCTTTGCATCAAGATCTCTATGCCCACAGAGTGACTCAAGGGCGAGTCACCATGTTTGTGTTGGGGGCCTATTTGGAATAGGTTCCCCCAAGAGAATTTTTGGGATAATTTTGTAATAAAGTTGTAAAGTCTCCATATTTTGTGGTTGCAGAGCGCGAAGGTGTCAAGAGTCATAAAGGGTTGTCTGCCCTTATTTTGTAAAGTTTCAAGTCAGCTGTAAAGATCCACCCATGGTCTACGGACCATGGGATTGTATAAAAAGGAGCTAAGTAGGTAAGCTCTATGCAGTGAGGAAAGGAGGAGGACAATTAAGCTTTGTAAGTTTTGGTAGAGAGGTCTAAGTGTTTTAGGTCTTAGTGTAGGTAGAGGCTCTGCAGCTAAGTCCACAAAGGCCTAGGGTGGAATTTTGCAACTGAGTGCACAGACCCTTGCAAGTTTGTGCACAGGGTGGATAGAGTCTCTATTAAACTGGAAGATATCAATAAAAAGAAGTATTCTGTAATTACTGTGTATTTAGTCCCTGTTAATGCATTTGATTATATTGCATTTTGGGTTTAATTTACAATGTTTATTTGATACACGAATATATGTAATTGTATCGGTTACTTGAACGCAAGCAAGGATATCCGTTTATGCGACGCTAACTATGATTGATTAGTGAGATAAGTAAAACACTTGAGATAACATGGGAACCTATACAATACATTGTCATAGCTGCATGAAAGTACCTAGACCATGGGTTAGGACTGCGTGAAGATCAATCATACACCTTCATGGAGGTACTGAAGGGCAGAATAAAGGGTAGAATGATAGATCCCTAAGGCTTAGCGACCTATGCAAAAGTAGGGGCAGAGGGTATAAACCAACATCACGACAATCTCAGGATGCAGAAACTTGGTTCTAGCATTTCCCCATATTGCTTCGAGTGAGACTTCGATCCACGCTCTGCGGGCTGGTGCCAAAAGGGCCAGTAGTGTAGGGATTTTTTTGGCTAACTAATGTTGAACCTGGGTTAGGGCCCACAAAGCCAACACTTCCCTGGAAAATCCTCTTCTAGTGTACTATTGGGTAGGGGTCCCCTAGGTCCAACTTTTGTTTAAGTCATGTAAAGTCTCCGTATTTTGAGGAGAGGAGAGTGATTCATGCATAATTCTAGGAGTCAAACAAGATTTAGGGTGGGTCAAAGCCCCGTATTTTATAAAGGGATGGGATAAATTCGACTATTTTGAGCTCCGCCCATGGTTTACAGAACATGGTATTAGGGGTCCCCTAGGTCCAACTTTTGTCTAAGTTATGTAAAGTCTCCGCATGTTGAGGAGCGGAGCATGATTTTCACAAATTTATAGGAGTCAATGGGGCTTTAGGGTGGGTCAAAGCCCCTTATTTTGTAAAAGGATGGGATAAACTCGACTATTTTGACCTCCGCCCATGTTTTATGAACCATGGTAATGTAAGTGAAAAAATCTATATAAAGAGTTATCTTAGTAAGTCATAACAAGGAAATTTGGAATGGAATGAATATGTTTTCTCTATAATCTTTCAATATTTTGGTGAAGAGGGGGCTCCTACAGCTATGTGTCGTGATTTTGTAGTTGTATGCACAGTCCCCGGTAGTTGCGTACGCAAGGTCAGGAAGATTGTATCTGTGAAGATTTGAGATAATAAAGAAGAATTTAGAATGGATTTGTGTATTTATATATGTTCACGTAGTTTCTATATTTTTTTCATAATTAGTGTTTAATTTTATATGTTTCTTCTATAATTTCATCGCAAAGATTCAAATATTGTTTTATATTATGAATAATGCATGTTAGACTAGTTAGGCACAACTCGCAAGTCTGTTAAGTAGGAAAAAGCTCTATAACTGTAACAATAAGGTTAACGGTTCACAAAGGTCAGATTAAGCCCTAAACTAAAAGAAACCATACAAGCACACTACATATCCCCTCTGGATGCAGAAACCTGGTTCTATCATCCCCCAATATTGCCTCGAGTGAGACTGCAGTCTGCATTACGCAGATCATTATCGAAAGGGTCGATAATATAGGGTTTGGTTGGTTAGCACAGACTAACTCTAAACCTGGGTCTAAGCCCCTCAAGCCAACAAATGGTTCTGTTTCTAGCATTGGGATCTGTCTAAGGGATATGTGATGTGGCATCCAACTAGAAAAGAGATTCAAGATTGGGTTGATTTGAAGTTCCAGGAATTTGCAACACAAGAGAATAGAAATTCATGCATGTCAACAGAAAGGTGGTTGCAGAGGTGTATCTATACAGAAAAAAACGTAAACTTTGAAACGGGAACTGATATTGTTACCCGTTTTGTAGAGATAGCAAAAAATTGACCCGATTTTGAAAAGGGGTGACGCAGAACACACATATTTTTTAGAGCATAGTTTTTGGCACTTTAAATAACCGATATGATTACCCGTTTCATAGGGGTAGTAAAAACGTGAACCGATTTTCAAAAGTGGTTAAGCAGAATACACTTCTTTTTGTTGGGAGCATATTTTTGACATTTTAAATTTTCTTATGTATCAAATATAAATATTTGTTTTTAAATATTAGTGATTTTCATGCTGATTTTGAAATGTGTAGATGCAACGTGTTGATGCAACATACCTTTTTTTAGAGGACTTATTTTTCACACTTTAAAATTTATTATGTCCAATTTTTTTTTTAAATTATGATTACTTAACGAATTTTCAAGTTGTTTTATTTTTTATTTTTTAAATGTTGATTAGTTAAAAAAACAAATATAAAAAAATATATAAAAAAAGACAAACAAAAAAAATAAAAAATGTTAAAAAGAAAAAATTATCTCATAAACCATAAAAGAATTTGGAAAAAAAAACAAAATTATATATCTATATCTATATCTATATCTATATCTATATCTATATCTCTCTCTCTCTCTCTATATATATATATATATATATATATATATATATATATCTATCTATATCTAAAGTTAAGTAACTAAAAATAGAAAATTTAAAAACATTAAAAAAAACTAGGAAAAAAAAACATAAAAAACAAACTAGATTAAACAAAAATAGAGAAATAACAAAAAAAAATAAATTAAAAACTAGTAAAATTAATACTAAAAACATTTTAAAAAAACTAAAAAAATATGAAAATTTTAAAAATATATGTCTTTTTAAATTAAAAACAAAAAAAATAATTAAAAAACACTTTAAACCTATAAAAAATGTGCTTTTGATTATATATATATTTTTATAAAATTTTCATTGTTAATTTAAAAACAAACACATAAAAACATTTATTAATATTATTATTATTAGTATTATAAACAAATTTTTGTGTTTTTTATTTAACAAAAAAAAACTATTAAAAAAATTTCAATTCTTTTTTTTTTTTTTAAATTTTGTTCTTATTTAAAAAAAAAATATTTAACACCCTCACTGGGCGGCGGGCGGGCAGCGGGCTGATTCCCGGGGGTGCAGCCTTGGGCGGAGGGCCGGGAATCGGCCTGCCCGCCACCCGGTGAGGGCATTAATTTTTTATTTTATTTTTAATAAATAAGAACAAAATTAAAAAAAAAAAAAGAATTGAAAATTAAAAAAAAAAAAAATTGAAAATTTTTTAATAATTTTTTTTTGTTAAATAAAAAACACAAAAAAAAAAAAATTAAATGTTTTTATGTGTTTGCTTTTAAATTAATAATGAAAATTTTATAAAAAAAATAATAATTTTTGTTTTTTCTTAATCAAAAACACATTTTTTTATACCTTTAAAGTGTTTTTCATTATTTTTTTTGTTTTTAATTTAAAAAGACATATTTTTAAAATTTTCATATTTTTTAGTTTTTTGCTTTTTTAATAATTTTAGTTTATTTTTGTTTTTTTAGTTTTTTTAAATGTTTTTAGTATTAATTTTACTAGTTTTTAAATTTTTTGGGTTAATTCTCTATTTTTGTTTAATCTAGTTTGTTTTTAATTTTTTTATCCTAGTTTTTTTTAAAGTTGTTTTTTTTTAATTTTTCTATTTTTAGTTACTTAACTTTATATATATATATATATATATATAATTTAATTTAGTTTTTTTCTTTCCAAAATTTTTTATGGTTTACATATTTGTTCTTTTTTTTTTCCATTTTTTTCAAATATGTTTTTTTTACTATTTATTTGTTTATAATTTGTAATTTTTTTTTAGTTTTTTAATTCTTATCTTTTATAGGTTAATTTTGTTTTTTTTTTATACATTTTTATGATTGATTTTTCTTTTTTGATGTTTGATTTTTTTGTTTTTTATTTTTATTTTATGTTTTGTTTTTAGTATATATTTTAATTTATGTTTTGCTATTTTTTTTTTACTTTCTTTTGTTTTGTGTTGTTTCATTGTTTTAATTTTATTTTATGTTTTCATTATTCTTTTGAAATTTTAATGTTTTTCGGGGTCATGATAAAATATTTTACGCCATTATTTCAAAATGTTGAAATTTTACCCTTGAAATTTTTTTTTTGTTATCTCGGCGTCAACACTTTTCGTTTTGAGCGTGTTTTTTGCACAAAATTTACCATTGAAAAAAAAATGTTATTCAAACATCAACACTTTGTTTTGAAGGTGTTTTTTGGACAATTTTTGCACAAAAAATTGGTTTTCACCGCCATTTTTAAAACATGTTGAAAATTTACCCTAGGAAAAAAAGGTGTTATTCCAGCACCAACACTTTTCGTTTTTAACACTGTTTTTGATGTTTTTATGGGGTTTTTTGGCCAGAGTTCCCATTTTGATTTTATAGTTCCCATTTCAAAGTTTACATTATTAGAATAACACGAGATATTTTTTCACATCATTCGCTTACAAGTTGCACGAGTGGATTTCAAAACTAGTTAGACAAAAGACCTGTTGGAAGCGAGATGAGCCTACCCCATAGTTGATTAACCAACTCAAGGAGACTGAAAATAAGATCATAATATTTATTGATTACTAGATTGATAGTATTCTCAGAGGCTTTATTACTAAATTCACAATTGACACATCGATATCCTACAATGAAGTTGAGCGCTAGTTCTTCAAGGGTCTGAGAAGTAAGTATTTGAATTCCTTAAAGCTCTATATTAAGATGATATTTTGTGAAAAAGATGTACGACAAGAAGATTGATGTTTAAAGGGAAAAAGACTGGATCTACATGGAGTGAAAAGAGATTCAGAATAGACTATAATAATTTTGTTGAAGCTATCTACAATTTGTTATTGGGTGAATCAAAAAGCAAAGAAGAAAGGAGGAACCCTAGTACACCTAGAGGTGCGTCGCAGTCAGATAATCAAGGCACTTCTGGGATTCCCCATTTGACCACTCCATCTCCACCTTCACCTCTACCTCATACTCCTACACCTCTACCTCATACTCCTACACCTCCACCTCCACCTCCAATTCCCCCTTTAATATGGCTAATGTAGTAAAGATGCCTATTTTTAAGGGTCAGGGATTAGAGGATCTTGAGAAATTTTGCCTTGTCGCAGAAGCTGTATGGAAAGCACAACAAATCGATGATGAAGATATGAAGAAATATAATCTTGTCAAAACCATGCAGGACAGAGCACTATCATGGTATATTAATTATAGTACAATAAATCCAATCACTTCGCTGGTTGAGATGAAGAAATCACTAAATGCAGAGTTCAAGAAACCAAAGTCGTAGTCGCAGTGCATTATAGAGATAAAAGAGATTAAGCAAGAAGTCAATGAGACTTCCTGGGAATTAGATCAGAGATTAAATTTTTTTGTTGGGACAAGTCAACTTTCGGATCTCTGATGAGTAGCACAAAGAGTGGTATATAGATGTGTTATTACCGCATCTCATATTATCGTTATCACAACAAAAGATTGCATCACATGCTGGGGTATTATAAATTTCAATGAAGCTAGAAGCATCGTCGGTACATGATACTCACATAGGAATTCAACAGATATAGACCCAGTTAGTGAGCTTACATATGGAGCTACAAGATTTAAAGAAGGGAAAAGAAGTTGGGCCTGATACGCGCTCAGGCATTTGGTGCATCAACTGTAAAGTGGAAGGTCACTATAAGCACTAGTGCTCTGTCTATCCCAATTATTTGGCTGTTGGAGGTCCTAATCCTCTGTAGTCGGAACCTAGAACTAGACCAAGTACCGGATCAAGCATTTGGTGTAGTATTTTCTGAGTTGCAGGCCAACACATCACTGACCACTGTTATTTGTAAGAAATATTACTCAACTGCCAAAAGAAATGAAATCGTTAATAATAATTTTTTTGGCTAAATAGTTAGACAAAAAAATTGAGAAACCTTTATTGCATATAGTAATTTTTCATGTATTCAATAAGGAATAAAAGCTGAAACATCATACAAAAGTGCAATAGTGTAGAATTATAACTCGGATTTTCATACATAAGGCAATCAAAGAAAGAATATTGCTAATGCATAAATAAAACACGATCATAAGATAAAAGAAACATATATGAAAGGTATTGCTCATGGGCTCAACAGTATTGATCCAATTTCATCCAATAAAATACACTCTAATAGTAAAGAAGTGCAATTTCAATAGAGTATGCTTCAATATTCAAAAAAAAGATCATGTTCCAATAATTTCATTAAAACCTTCACAAAAATACAGAAGTGTAATGTCTTCTAAAGCGTTTTTGATAGAATTATGGACCCCTCTCTAAATGCATGAGAAGGGCTTAAATACTATAATACATGCCTCAAAAATATATTATTACGTAAAAAACTGAGGTGGTTTCAAACAATCTTCCTTAGATAAGTGAAACAAAAACTAAAAATTAAAAGTAAATGATGACAAGGTTTTTGCAAATTGAATGGCCCTATTTGTCCATTCAGTCCTTGAGATCACAAATGTCTATCATTCGCTTAACCTAGGGAGGTTAGCGAATTCTGGATCTCAATTGTCTCGTGAATACAACATTAGTGAGAGGTGGCACCATATTTTGAGAACAATTAGTTAAACAACGTAGAGTCATCCAATGACTGTGTGGTTTCACCAGAAACCACCAATATGTTTCCCAATCGAGCTTAGTGAGTTGCTTGATTACTTCTGCACTTCTCTGAGCAGTTTCTTTCCACCATTCCTCCAACTATTTAACATCCGAGAGAGCTTCTGGACTGCATTATCTGATAAGATTTGCAATTTGGAGGTTTTCATTAACTGCCAAGAAATGAATTTTGTTATTCTTTTGTTAAGGTCCTCATATTCTAATATTTGATCAATCACTTGATTGTTTAATTTGTCAATTGGTTCACAAAAAGGTTTGATAATTGAAATTATTTGACAGATGCTGACTTAGGGGGTCCTGACCCAAGTTTAGAGTTAGTTGCGCCAACAAACAAAACCCTACACTACTAGCCCTTTCAGTAACAACCCACGTAATGCAGGCTGCAGTCTCATCCAGAGCAGTATAGATGGATGTTGGAACAAAGTTTCTGCATCCAGAGATCAGTGTGATATCTTTTAGTGCCCTAGATCTACCTTCGCATAGATCTATAAGCCCTTAGGGCTCGGTACTGCAACTTTGTTAAAACAGACTTCAGACCCTCGCAAAGGTCCATGATCAGTCTTTGCGACCCTTAACAGTCTATTCATCCACTTACGCGCACTAGAAAAAAAACCCTAGATCAGAGCTCGCGCAGATCTAATTTAAGTATTTAATAAACATAACCGATTTTATCCTAGTCTTCATGAAAGTTCTTAACATGCATTGCATACATTTATTAAGAATTATTCAAGTGAATCACACGTCATTAGATCAATATTTCATAAACATATTATCCATCCACAACATATATTGTAAACATAAGTAAACCGAAATAAACAGATATACACCGGAATTCTTCAATAATATTCTTTATTGATCTTCAGTTCAGGTTTCTAGAGTCAAAACTACCCTGCACACTCAGTTGCAGGGGTCCACACACTCAGTTGCGGACTCTACCTAGGCCTCTGCACCCTCAGCTGCAGAGCCTTTCTCTCCTATCTAACCCTCTCTTTTGTGCTATCAATTTCTTCTTACTGACCCATTACTAACATCATCATAACATGCCTTAGACTCTCTAAGGCGTACCTATTTATAACTTTTTACATATAATTCCAGGTCCACGGACCATGGGTGGATCTCAAAACCGACTCAACTTTTACATAAACAAGGGGCTAAAACCACTTTGACTCCTAACCATCTACATGCTTGGCATCCACAAATCATGGAGAATTTACATCATTTACAAAAAGTACATCAAAACTTAGGTTATATTAACCCCAAAACTGACCTAGGGGACCCCATCCCAATAGGCCCCCAACACAAAAGTCATGACTTACCCTCGAGTCACTTGGCTGGTGCGTCAATCTTTCTATAAAGATCCCCTAGCTCCACCTGAATCACAACAACTTCGGTAGTGCTTTGAGTGGCTGCCTACTTGATCTCCTCAATGAAATTTTCTGTGGCTAGTCCTTCAGCCACCAACCTCATTGTCTGCTGCAAGCCTTTTAACTTATCCTGAATAGTGGTCGTTACTTGATAAGCCACCTCTACCCTCAGCTGCAGAGCCTTTCTCTCCTATCTAACCCTCTCTTCTGTGCTATCAATTTCTTCTTACTGACCCATTACTAACATCATCATGACATGCCTTAGACTCTCTAAGACATACCTATTTATAACTTTTTACATATAATTCCAGGTCCATGGACCATGGGTGGATCTCAAAACCGACTCAACTTTTACATAAACAAGGGGCTAAAACCCCTTTGACTCCTAACCATCTACGTGCTTGGCATCCACAAATCATGGAGAATTTACATCATTTACAAAAAGTACATCAAAACTTAGGTTATATTAACCCCAAAACTGACCTAGGGGAACCCATCGCAATAGGCCCCCAACACAAAAGTCATGACTCACCCTCGAGTCACTCGGCTGGTGCATCAATCTTTCTGTAAAGATCCCCTAGCTCCACCTGAATCACAACAACTTCGGTAGCGCTTTGAGTGGCTGCCTACTTGATCTCCTCAATGAAATTTTCTGTGGCTAGTCCTTCAGCCACCAACCTCATTATCTGCTGCAAGCCTTTTAACTTATCCTGAATAGTGGTCATTACTTGATAAGCCACCTCTACCCAAGGCTCTAGCATGGCCTTAACCAAGGCCTTCTTTTTCTATGCTGCCTTAACATGTACGAGGAGCTGCTTCCCCTCCTGCAATTTTGCAAGGCACTACGTTGGTGCGATTGAGTGCACCGCTGCCCTAACTTCACCATACTGCCGCCGCAACTCCTTGATAGTTGTATTCAATGTCTACATGTTTTGATCTTCTTGCATATTAGTGACCAACTCCATGGCTTACTCAAATACTATTGTACAATCTGCAGCTGTGGCATCCAGAGTAGCCAGTCATTCCTTGATCGCAGCTCTGTGCTGTTCCCGGACCTCCAGCAGAGTCGTGGGATGCATCTTTAATTGCAGCTTGATGATCTTCATGTTAGGTTCAAATTGAACTCGATTAACCTCAACTTTGGCCTCATGCACACTAGCAACTAAATTTCTAATCTTCGGTTCTGGCTGTGCATCCTCGGGAATATGAATCTCAGGCATTGTTCTGCATGCCTCCCCGCCTACTGAATCCAATCATGAACTATGCGTGTGGAGCACCTCCTTTTCCTACAGAACCTACATCTTCTCAGAAAACAACTATTGATTATTAACCTTTATTTCGCAGACAGCATTGAGTGCTCGTTGTTCCCGAATGCGAAGTTCCTCCACGAATCCCTATAATAGTGCATGCAATGACTCCAGTTGCATCGCTGCAAGGTTTAGGCCCAACTTCGAGACTCTATCAAGGAGGGCGCGTTGTTACTTGGTGTCAGCGTGAACTGAACTTGCAGGAAAGGGGAAGACTTGCACATCCTATGATGGCTACGGAATTATCTCCACACCTGTACTTTTACTTTGCGTCATATTACCTATTGCACTGCTTACTTTCCCTAGATCTGCTTGGATATTGGTTGCTTGGAGCTACATCTCTCGATGATCCTTCTAGAATCCTCCCAATGCTTGTATGTACTGCTATTCCAACTGCTATAGTACTTCTATTGCCGAGTCCCTGATTTTATCACCAATTTCATTCAGATTGCTCTCTGTGAGCACCATGGGATCAACCTCTATTTTCTGAGCCTTCTGCTTCTTCCTCAATCCAACTTGTTGTTCTAATTCTCACCTTTTCATAATGAAGGGGGTGCGCTACCCTTCCTCACCTCCACCGCCTTTCTCGGTAAGCTCTTCGGTTTCAGTTTCTGGAGAAGGTGACTTGTTTTATTTTTGGGTCTCAAACTACTCCTAATATGCCTTTTCCTTGGTAGTGCGTTCCTTCTGAACTTGAGCCTTCTTTGTAGCATCCTTCTTTTTCTGCGTGGCCAGGTTCTATGCAGCTTGCTTAGCTACCTCCTTCATCTTCTCTGTGGCAGCACACTCAGAACCCATGCTTGTACCAACATCTATATCTGAAGGAGCATGCTACTCTCCTCGCCATCGTGCTACTACCTCTTACACATCAATCTCTGTTACCAAATAGGGCAAGTCATGCCACTTCTGAGTTGGATCCTTCCGCATTTGGATGTATACTTGGTGGAAGTCAGCTTTGAACTCTACGTAGGCTGATAGATGTGCGTAAGAGGTTGGGGAAAACCTTGGGCACTGGTTAACTACCATGTGGAGACTTTCTTCCATAAGGACCCAAAAAAATTTGTCTCTATGATTCGTGTGGGGTCCTTTATAGCACATAGCGATGCAAAATGTGTTGCTTCTGGTAATCCTTCTACCAAGTGTAATGAAATGGCTTGGTTTCATCCTGGGCCTCACAGCTATTTGCGAGGAATTCTTGGCATAGGTACCTGGACCAATTAAACAGTACACCTTTCATGCACTGAGGCACTAGAGACACTACAGGCGCAGGAACTTCATCTGTGTTGCATTTCCTCATCACTTTTTGGGCCAATATCTACATGACCAATTGAACTGCAGGGTCTGAGATGGAAAAAATGGAATACCTCCATGACTTTTTCACAAGTTAAAACTCTTTCTTCATTCTCTCTCCAAGGTCCCTTTCCCCCATTTTTCTACCAAAATCCGTGGTCGGGTTCATACCTTCATGAGGCAGGTGCATAATCCTGTGAATCATCATGTCAGTGATGGGGATAGGCCCTCTTAGCGATAAACACCCATCATGCACCAAAGTGAGCAGCTAACGAATGCAAATTGTGTTAATGGGGGTGCAGTGGTAATGTGGCACCCATAGCAGGTTGAGAAATCTTGATTGCTCAACACCGCAGACCCATTCCTTTGCTTCCAGCGTGGTAACACCTGTTTCCTCATAGTACATTATCTTCATGTATTTGTCAGTCGCTAAGTGAGGGAACTTAGCGTGATCCGTGAGGTTCCAAGCGTCCATCCTCAATAGCGGGACTCACGCGAGCCGTAGACCTTCACCTTCACAAGGCGTGTGGAGGTGGTGAATTTGTCTGAGTCTGGGTATTTAGTGATATTCACCTTTCCCTTTCTTGGAGGGATATACTTAGGCAACTTTCTTATAGGTTCTGCTCCTTTGGTACCAACATCTTCTATTCCTTGGCCTTCTTCTACCTCCAGGTCTACACGCTTCTACTTTCCTTTTGCTCGCTGCTTATCCTTCTTTTGTGTTGGTGTCACGGTATGCTTCCTTGGGGAAGTGTAGACCTGCATCGACTTTTTCTACTTTTCCTATGCTACAGGTTGCTTTTATTTTTCCTTGGACTATTTTGGCCTGGGCGACCTCGGCGCCGTGGGCACCACAAGCGTAGCTTCAACACTAGAAATTTTTGGTCTAGGAATGTCGAATACAGTGGTTTCCTAACTCATAGCTTCGACAAGGTTGGTGACAGTCATCCTCTCCATAACAAACTCACGGGCTTCCAAAGAAATGTTTGTGTGGGCAAAGAATTCCTCCCAAAACACTTGGCTCATTGAAAGACAACAAATTTCAATAACATCTCTAAGGGCGCAAAGTGTTCTCTGTTGGGCCAACATGCTGAATTTATCGTGGGTTTTGAATTCAAATACAACCGTTCCCCCCAAATTTCGACAATTAATGTTGCTATGGTGGCACATATTCAGATAGTTTTGCCTTAAATGCCACCAACCTACTCCTCTTAACCATCTTCTAGCTATCAAATCATGAAAAATGACTCCAACGGTCACTTTTTGCTGCACGAAACCTCCTTCCATGGTGCATGTCCCTGCGCGTAGCTTCATATGCTGCAACTTCACCATTTTCCGCGCAGCCTGCCTACTGCATAGTCCTCTGAACCTGGCAGTGTAGTTTATAGTCTTGCTCTCCCTTGCAACTACTCGAAGCACTAATACTATCATGTTGCCATGTATTCATTGTATAGGATTCCCTGTATATAGCTTCAATTGACTTCCATTCACTCTTCCCAGAAAAGGTTCTCCATTTAGCTTCACAAGCTGAACTGCGCCTCCATCTATAATTTTTTTGATAATATATGGCCCTAGCTAATGCATCTGAAATTTTCCCAAAAACTTAGTGAATTTACTATCATATAACAAAACTAGATCATTTACCTTGAACGTACGAAGCTTGATGCATCAATCGTGCCATGCTTTTTCACATTCCTTCTGTACTTGTTGATGAAATCAGGCAAAAAATCTATCATCTTCGAGATCCATCAGCTATAAGAGCCGTTACTCAAAGGCCTCACGATCCACCATATTCATCAGTTCCGCTATGCATAGACTAGGCACAATATATTCCATCAGCATTATAACTTATACATCATACACCAATCTAAGAGGTGTCTGCCATGTCAGATTTTTACAAGTAGTCCTATAAGCCCATAGCACTACAGGTACACACACATCCCAGTCATTCCATTGCACGTTGCAAATATTCACCAGTGCATTCTCCAAAATATTATTAAAAGAATCAACTATTCCATTAGCCTATGGATGATACAGAGTTCTCTTCTGATGGTAGACTTGGAATTCTTCCGTTAACACGCTGATCATCTCGTTTAGGAAGTGCATACCTAGATCACTCATTAACACCTTTGGGCAGCCAAATTTGGTTAAAACATACTCAAACAAAAACTTCACTATTGTAGTCCCTGCACAATCCTTAACCAGTTGTGCCTCTGCCCATCTGGTTAGATACTCCGTCGCAGTGATGATATAGCGCACACTAGTTTTTTTTCCTCGGGGCTGAATTGGATCATCGAAATCAATTACCCATTTTTCAAATGGCTGCAAAAATACTTGAGGATTTAGTGGCAACTCCTCCCTCCGCGATGGTCTACTAGTTCTTTGACATGCATCGCATGCCCTACAATACGCTTTGGAATCCTTATGCAGTGTTGGCCACCATAGACCTACATGCAAAACCTTTTGCACAGTTGCTTTTCCTGCATAGTGTCCTCCCACAACCCCTCCATGAGATTCATCTTGAATTCTAAATCTCTCAAAATATGGCACATATCTTCGCAATATCTCATATGAACCCACTTATACATATGTCCCACAATTACTGAAAAGTCTGACGTGTGCACTACTAGCTCCTTCTTTTGTTGACTTGTATACCCTTTTGGTGCCATCCCCATAGTAAAAAAGTGAATAATATCTGCAAAATGATTTTCCACTGCCCGAACCGTGAAGATCTATAAGCCCTTAGGGCTTAGTATTGCAACTTTTTTAAAACAGACTTTAGACCTTCACAAAGGTCCATGATCGGTCTTTGCAAACCCTTAACAGTCTATTAATCCACTTATGTGCACCAGAAAAAAACCCTAGATCAGATCTTGTGCATATATACTTTAAGTATTTAATAAACATAACTGATTCTATCCTAGTCTTCGCAAAAGTTCCTTACATGCATTGCATACATTTATTAAGAATTATTCAAGTGAATCACACATCATTAGATCAATATTTCATAAACACATTATCCATCCACAACATATATCGTAAACATAATTAAACTGAAATAAACAAATATACACAGGAATTATTCAATAATATTCTTTATTGATCTTTAGTTCAGGTTTACAGACTCAAAACTACCCTACACACTTAGCTACAAGGGTCGACGCACTCAGTTGCGGACTCTACCTAGGCCTTTACTCCCTCAGCTGTAGAACCTTTCAATCCTATCTAACCCTCTCTTCTGTGTTATCACTTTCTTCTTATTGACCCATTACTAACATCATCATGACATGCCTTAGACTCTCTAATACACACCTATTTATAACTTTTTACATACAATCCCATGGTCCATGGACCATGGTGGATCTTAAAACCGACTCAACTTTTACATAAACAAGGGGCTAAAACCCCTTTGACTCCTAACCATCTATGTGCTCTGCATCCGCAAATCGTGGAGACTTTACATCATTTACAAAAATTACATCAAAACTTAAGTTATCTTAACTCCAAAACTGACCTAGGGGACCCCATCCCAACAGGCCCCCAACAAAAAATTCGTGACTCACCCTTGAGTCACTTGGTTGGTGTGGTGATATTTCTGCAAATATGTTAGCCCCCTATACTACTAGTGTAACCCCTTATTGTTATTAGTACAACCCACTTATTATATTGATGTACCCATGTAGTGCCCATATTGTTACTCTTGTGCCCCAGAGAAGCCCACTATTGTTATTATTGTGCCCTTACATTATTATTGTTATGTTGGCTTTGATTATGTTATGACCCCTTCGACTCCTATATGTAGAAAGGAGGTATTTTCATTTGTATCATCCAAGAATTGTTCATTTATGTAATGTAAAGGAGGTTGCCCCCTCGAAGAGGCTGAATTCTAAGGTGTTGATTCATCTTTTCTATCTTTTCTTGAGCTGGTTTCATAACATTTGGTATCAGAGCTTTGGATTCTAGGGTTTTGCTGCTCCAAACAGGTCATCGTGGCATTTTTTCTATAACTTTTTTCTACAATGTTTCAGAAGTTGAAAAAAAACCAATTTAATAAGACATCACGCTGAACCTTGGGTTCGAATTTCAGAGATTTCTGCACTATATTTGCGGAGATATGATCTGAGGAAGTTGGTCTATTTGCAAACTCCTGAATTACATTCCAAACATGTGACCTGGGGAAAATCGTCGTAACTTTCTCTCTGAGCATTGGATAGAAATTTCGTAAGAAGGTACAGAAAAAGGATGGACTGTAGTTTCTTTTATATCTTTTTCAGAGCCAAAGGTCGAAACATTGACACGTGGCACTTCATACAAGTTCGCTCTTTTGGAAAGGTCTATAATCAGGTCATCTTGGGAGATTGTGCATAACTCTTTCTTGGAGAATCCAATTTGGATCAGACTGGTGGCATTGGAAAGAGGACATAGAGGGCTACTACAGGTAGCAATTTTAGAACTTAAATATCCGAAAGCATAGAGCTACAGTCGTTTCAAGATTGAGGTCCTCTAATCAAGAAAAAGCAAGATGAGGAAGTTTGATGACAAGGATCCAGTAAATTGGATACTTCAGATGGAGCAATATTTTGTCTACATGGTGTACCAATGTTACAAAAGGTATGTATTGCATCTTCATATTTAGAACTGGATCAATTTTTATGGTATAAAGGGCTTTGTTCTCATAAACAACTTGTTACGTGGTCAATTCTCATGGAGGAAATGATAGCACATTATGAGGATACAAATAGCAACACCTTCTTTAGAGCAACACCACAACAATTGGAAAGAGTAAAAAGGCTTTGTAACATATTTGAAAGTAAAATTATGGCAACAAGGAAGTCTACCCCTCACAACTATAAAGATGGACGTGTTGTTTCTCCTAGCCTTCCACAACCTACAAGGGTTACACCACAACAATTGGAAGAAAAAAGAGAAAAAGGGCTTTGTTACAATTGTGATAGCAAATGCACTAAAGGTCATAAGTGTGCTGAGAAGAAATTATTTTACATAGAGTATGAAGAGGAGGAAGAAAAGGATTAAGAAGCATCAAAAGAAGAGGATATATGCCAGGACCCGACCCCAGAGAAAGAAGAAATGAATCAGAACATATCTTGTAAACTATTGGCAAGAATGACCACTCTTCAAACTCTCAAGATAGAAGGACATATCAAGAAGAAAAAGGTGCAAGAAGTGAAAGATCACATCAAGAAAGAAGAAATGAATCCAACCATATCCTGTAATTCACTGGTTGGAATTACCACTCCTCAAACTATCAAGATAGAAGGACATATCAAGAAGAAAAATGTTCAAGAAGTGAAAGATCACATCGAGCATCAAGAAATGAATCCGACCATATCTTGTAAAGGATTGGAAGAAATTACCACGCCTCAAACTCTAAAGATAGAAGGACATATCAAGAAGAAAAAGGTTCAAGTAGCGAAAGATCACATTGAGCATCAACAACAAGTTCTCCAACTTTTAAAGGATAACGCCACTTTGGTGCAAAATCAAATGAAACAACAGGTAGATCAACATCATAGTGAAAAATGTTTTGATGTAGGCGATTGGGTATTTTTACTGCTACATCTAAAGCAAGCTATTTATGAGAAGGAAATGTTGGCAATACTACATGCACTTAAAAAATGGTGACCTTACCGAATGGGAAGACTCTTCAAGGATGAGGATGTGGAAGCATTGTTTTGTGCTATTTCTATTATCCAACCAGATTGGATAAACGAAGCAAGGGATGAATGGAAGAAGGACAAAGAAGTATGGCCACTTATTCAAAAGTTGCAAAAGATCCCAATTCAAACAATATTGCTAGAAATTGAAGAGAAAGGAAAAATCATATTGGAACCTGGAGTAGTCACAGAAACAAGAACCCGACAACTACGAAATCGGTCAATTTCAGAGTATCTCATCAAGTGGAAGAACCTACCTGCTGAAGATTCCACATGGGAGGACAAGAATTTTATACAGAAGCATCAAGAACTACTCAAGCGTTGAGGACAACACTTTTTGAAGGAGAGGGGCATGTTAGGCCCCTATACTACTAGTGTAACCCCTTATTGTTATTAGTACAACCCACTTATTATATTGATGTACCCATGTAGTGCCCATATTGTTACTCTTGTGCCCCATAGAAGCCCACTATTGTTATTATTGTGCCCTTACATTATTATTGTTATGTCGGCTCTGATTATGTTATGACCCCTTAGACTCCTATATATAGAAAGGAGGTATTTTCATTTGTATCATCCAAGAATTGTTCATTTATGTAATGTAAAGGAGGTTTCCCCCTCGAAGAGGCTGAATTCTAAGGCGTTGATCCATCTTTTCTATCTTTTATTGCAACTTTGTTAAAACAGACTTTAGACCTTCATAAAGGTCCATGATCAGTCTTTGCAAACCCTTAACAGTATATTATTCCACTTATGTGCACTAGAAAAAAAACCTAGATCAGATCTTGTGCATATCTACTTTAAATATTTAATAAACATAACCGATTCTATCCTAGTCTTCGCAAAAGTTCCTTACATGCATTGCATACATTTATTAAGAATTATTCAAGTGAATCACACATCATTAGATCAATATTTCATAAACACATTATCCATCCACAACATATATTGTAAACATAATTAAACTGAAATAAACAAATATACATAGGAATTATTCAATAATCTTCTTTATTGATCTTTAGTTCAGGTTTATAGACTCAAAACTACCCTACACACTCAGCTGCAAGGGTCGACGCACTCAGTTGTGGACTCTACCTAGGCCTCTACGCCCTCAGCTGTAGAACCTTTCAATCCTATCTAACCCTCTCTTCTGTGTTATCACTTTCTTCTTATTGACCCATTACTAACATCATCATGACATGCCTTAGACTCTCTAAGACACACCTATTTATAACTTTTTACATACAATCCCATGGTCCATGGACCATGGTGGATCTTAAAACTGACTCAACTTTTACATAAACGAGGGGCTAAAACCCCTTTGACTCCTAACCATCTACGTGCTCTGCATCCGCAAATCGTGGAGACTTTACATCATTTACAAAAATTACATCAAAACTTAAGTTATCTTAACTCCAAAACTGACCTAGGGGACCCCATCCCAACAGGCCCCCAACAAAAAATTCGTGACTCACCCTTGAGTCACTTGGTTGGTGTGGTGATCTTTCTGCAAATATCCCCTAACTCCACCTAAATCATAGTAACTTCGATAGCGCTTTGAGTGGCTGCCTACTTGATCTCCTCAACGAAATTTTCTGTGGCTGGTCCTTCAGCCACCAACCTCATTATCTATTGCAAGCCCTTTAGCTTATCTTGAATAGTGGCTGTTACCCAATAGGTTTCCTCTACCCAAGGCTCCAGCATGGCCTTAAGCAAGGGATTCTTTTTTTGTGCTTGCTCAACCTGTGCGAGGAGCTACTTCCCCTCCTGCAATTTTGCAAGATGCTGCACTGGTGCAATTGAGTGCACTGTTGCCCTAACTTCGCCATACTACCACTATAGCTCTTTGATATTTGTATTCAATGTCTACAGGTTTGGATCTTCCTACATATTGGTGACCAACTCCATGGCTTACTCAAATACTGTTGTGCAATGTGTAGCTGTGGCATCCAGAGTAGTAGTCCTTCCTTGATCGTGACTTTGCATTGTTCTCGAACGTCCGACAGAGTCGTGGGATGCATCTTCAATTGTAGCTTGATGATCTTCATGTTAAGTTCAAATTGAACTCGATTAACCTCAACTTTGGCCTCACACACACCAGCAGCTAAATTTCTAATCTTCGGTTCTAGCTATGCGTCCTCAGGAATATGAAGCTCAAGCACTATTCTACATGCCTCCATAACTACTAACTCCAGTCATGAACTATGTGCGTGGAGCACCTCCTTTCCCTGCATAACCTACATCTTCTCAAAAAACAACTATTGATTATTAACATTTATTTCGCAGACAACATTTAGTGCTTGTTTTTCCCGAATGCAAAGTTCCTCCATGACTCCCCGTAATAGTGCATGCAATGGCTCCAGTTGCATCACGACAAGGTTCAGGCCCATCTTCGGGACTCTATCAAGGATGGCGCGTTGTTCCTCGGTGTCAGCGTGGACTGAACCTGCAGGCAAGGGGAAGACTCACACATCCTACGATGGCCACAAAATTATCTCCACACATGTACTTTGACCTTGTGTCGAGCTGCTTGCTGCACTACTTACTTTCCCTAGATCTGCTTGGATCTTGGTTGCTTGGAGATGAAACTCTCAAAGATCCTTCTAGACTCCTCCCAATGTTTGTATGTGATGCTATTCCAACTACTGCAGTACTTCTATTATGGCATCCCTAACTTTATCACCAATTTCATTCAGATTGCTCTTTGTGAGCACCATTGGATCAACCTCTATTTTCTGAGCCTTCTACTTCTTCCTCGATCCAACTTGTTGTTCCAATTCTCACCTTTTCATAATGAAGAGGGTGCGCTTCCCTTCCTCGCCTCCACCACCTTTCCTGGTAAGCTCTTTGGTTTTAGTTTATGGAAAAGGTGACTTGTCGCCTTTTCAGGTCTCGTGCTGCTCCTACTCTACCTTTTCCTTAGCAGCGCATTCCTTCTGAACCTGAGCCTTCTTTGTAGCATCCTTCTTTTTCTATGTGGCCAAGTTCTACAAAAATTGCGTAGCTACCTCCTTCATCTTCTCCGTGGCAGCACTCTCAAAACCCATGCTTGGCCCAACATCTATATCTGAAGGAGAAAACTACTCTGCTGGCCATCATGCTACTACCTCCTGCACATCAGTCTCTGAACCAAATAGGGCAAGTCATGCCCTTCTGAGTTGGATCCTTCCACACTTGGATGTATACTCGGTGGAAGTCAGCCTTGAACTTTGCGTAGGCTAACAGATGTGTGTACAAGGTTGGGGACAACCCTGGGCATTGGTTAACTACCATGTAGAGACTTGCTTCCATCAGGACCCAAAAAATATTTGTCTCTGTGATTCGTGCAGGGTCCTTTGTAGCCCATAGCAATGAAAACTATGTTGCTTCTAGTAATCCTTCTTCCAGCAGAGGAAACTAGCTATCCTCCTACAGTTCCCACACAACCAACATACTGTAGAGAAGAAACCAAGTGTAATGAAATGGCTTGGTTTCATCCTGGGCCTCACAACAATTTGCGAGGAATTTTTGGCATAGGTACCTGGACCAATTAAACAATACACCTTTCACACACTAAGGTGCTAGAGACACTACAAGCACAGGAAATTCATCCACGCTGCATTTCCTCATCACTTTTCGGGCCAATATCTACATGACCAATTGAACTGCGGGGTCTGAGATGGAAAAAATGGAATACTTGCGTGACTTTTTCACAAGTTTAAATTCTTTCTTCATTCTCTCTGTAAGGTCCTTTACCCTTGTTTTTTTTCCAAACTCCTTGGCCGAGTTCATACCTTCATGAGGCAGGTGCGTAATCCTATGAATCAGCATGTCAGTGATGGGAATAGGCCCTCTTAGCCATAAACACCCATCATGCACCAAAGTGAGCAACTAACGGATGCAAATTGTGTTAACAGGGTTGCGGTGGTAAAGTGAGACCCATAGCAAGTTGAGCAATCCTAATTGCTCAACACTGCAAACCCATTCCTCTGCTTCCAGTGTGGTAACACTTGTTTCCTCATAGTACATTATCTTCATGTATTTGTCACTCACTAAGTGAGGGAACTTAGCCTGATCCGCGAGGTCACAATCCTCCATCCTCAATAGTGGGACTCGCGCGAGCCGTAGACCTTCAATGGGCACCTGCTCAAGTAGCAGGGGTGTGGAGGCAGTGAATTTGTCTAAGTCTAGGTCTTTAATGATCTTCCCGTTTCCCTTTCATGGAGGGATATCCTTAGGAAACTTTGTTATAGGTTCTTCTCCTTGGGTACCAACATATTCTATTCCTTGGCCTTCTTCTGCCTCCATGTCTACAACCTTCTGTTTTCCTTTTAATGGCTACTTATCCTTCTTCTGTGTTGGTGTCGCAGTATGCTTCCTTGGGGAAGTGTGAACCTGCATCGAATTTTCTGCTTTTCCTGTGCTACAGGTTGCTTTTCTTTCGCCATGGACTGTTTCAGCCTGGGTGACCTCGATGCCATGGGCACAATAGGCATAGCTTCAACACTGGATATTTCTAGTCCAGGAGCGTGGAATAGAGCAGCTTCCAAACTCATGGCTTTGGCAAGGTTGGTGATAGTCACCCTCTCCATAAAAACTCATGGTCTTCCAAAGAAATGTTTGTGTGGGTGAAGAATTCCTCCCAAAATGCTCAGCTCATGAAGAGACAACAAATTTCAATAACAACTCTAAGGGCATAAAGTGTTCTCTGTTGGGCTAGCATGTTGAATTTATAGGGGGTTTTGAATTCAAATACAACCATTCCCCCCAAATTTCGACAATTAATGTTGCTTTGGCAACAGATCTTCAAATATTTTTGCCTTAAATTCCACCAGCCTGCTCCTCTTAACCATCTTTTGGCTATCAAATCATGAACAATGACTCCAACGGTCATTTTTCTGCTGTACGACACCTACTTCTATGGCGCATGTCCCTGCGCGTATCTTCATATGCTGCAACTTCACCGTTTTCCACGCAGCTGGCCTACTACATAGTCCTCTGAACTTAGTAGTGTAGTTTATAGTCCCACGCTCCCTTGCAACTGATCGGAGCACTAAGATTGTCCTGTCGCCATGCATTCATTGCACAGGATTCCCTGTATATAGCTTCAATTGACTTCCATTCACTCTTCTCGGAAAAGTTTCTCCATTCAGCTTCACGAGCTAAACTGTGCCTCCATCTATAATTTCTTTGATAATATATGGCCCGAGCTAATGCATCTGAAATTTTCCCAGAAACTTAGTGCATTTACTATCATATAACAAAACCAGATCATTTACCTTGAACATATGAAGCTTGATGTGTCGATCGTGTCATGCTTTTTCACGTTCCTTCTGTACTTGTCATGAAATCTAGCCAAAAACCTATCATCTTCAAGATCCATCAACTGCGCGAGCCATTTCTCGAAGGCCTCATAATCTACCATATTCATCAGTGTTGCTATGCGAAGACTAGGCACAATATATTCCATCAGCATTACAGCTTCTACACCATACACCAATCTAAGAGGTGTCTTCCATATCAACTTTTTACAAGTAGTCCTATAAGCGTATAGCACTGCAGGTATGCACACATCCCAGTCATTCTGATGCGCGTTGCAAATCTTCACTAGTGTGTTCTCCAAAATATTATTAAAGGCCTCAACTATTGCATTAGCCTGTGGATGCGAAGAAGTTTTGTTTTGATGGTAGACTTGGAATTCTTCCTTTAACACACTGATCATCTCATTTAGGAAGTGCATACCTCAATCACTCATCAACACCTTTGGGCAGCCAAATCTAGTTAAAAAATACTCAAACAAAAAATTCTTTGTTATAGTCCTTGTACAATTCTTAACCAATTGTGCCTCTGCCCATCTAGTTAGATACTCTGTCATGGTGATGATATAGCGCGCACCATTTTTTTTTCCTTGGGGTTGAATTGGTTCAACGAAATCAATTACCCATTTTTCAAATGGCTGCAAATATACTTGAGGATTTAGTGGCAACTCGTCCCTTCGCGATGGTCTACTAGTTCTTTGACATGCATCACATGCCCTATAATATGCTTTGGAATCCTTATGCAGCATTGGCCACCATAGACCTACGCGCAAAACCTTCTATGCAGTAGATTTTCCTGCATAGTGTCCTCCCACAACCCCTCCATGAGCTTCATCAAGAATTCTATTTCTCTCAAAATCTGGCACATATCTTCGCAATATCTCATATGAACCCATCTTATACAGATGTCCCACAATTACTGAAAAGTCTGTTGCATGCACTACTAGATCCTTCTTTCGTTGACGTGTATACCCTTCTAGTGCCATCCCCATAGTAAAAAAGTGAATAATATCTGCAAAATGATTGTCCACTACCCGCACTGCGAAGATCTATAAGCCCTTAGGTCTCGGTACTGCAACTTTGTTAAAACAGACTTCAAACCTTCTCGAAGGTCCATGATCGGTCTTTGTGGACCCTTAACAATCTATTCATCCACTTACACACACCAGAAAAAAACCCTAGATTAGAGCTCGTGCAGATCTACTCTAAGTATTTAATAAACATACCGATTTTATCCTAGTCTTCGTGAAAGTTCTTAACATGCATTTCATACATTTATTAAGAATTATTCAAGTGAATCACACATCATTAGATCAATATTTCATAAACATATTATCCATCCACAACATATATCGTAAACATAAGTAAACCAAAATAAATAGATATACACAAGAATTCTTCAATAATCTTCTTTATTGATCTTCAGTTTAGGTTTACAGACTCAGAACTACCCTGCACACTTAGTTGCAGGGGTCCACACACTCAGCTACAGACACTACCTAGGCCTCTGTGCACTTAGCTACAGAGCCTTTCTCTCCTATCTAACCCTCTCTTCTGTGCTATCACTTTCTTCTTACTGACCCATTAATAACATCATCATGACATGCCTTAGACTCTCTAAGACATACCTATTTATAACTTTTTACATACAATCCCATGGTCCATGGACCATGGGTGGATCTCAAAATCGACTCAACTTTTACATAAACAAGGGGCTAAAACCCCTTTGACTCCTAACCATCTACGTGCTCTACTTCCACAAAGCATGGAGACTTTACATCATTTACAAAAATTACATCAAAACTTATATTATCTTAACCCCAAAACTGACCTAGAGGACCCCATCCTAATAGGTCCCCAACACAAAATTTGTGACTCACCCTCGAGTCACTTAGTTGGTGTGGCGATATTTCTGCAAAGATACCCTAGCTCCACCTGAATCACAACAACTTTGGTAGCGCTTTGAGTGGCTGCCTACTTGATCTCCTCAATGAACTTTTCTATGGCTGGTCCTTCGGCCGCCAACCTCATTGTCTACTGCAAGCCCTTTAGCTTATCCTGAATAGTGGTCATTACTTAATAAGCTGTCTCTACCCAAGGCTCCAGCATGGCCTTAAGCAAGGCCTTCTTTTTCTATGCTGCCTCAACCTATGCGAGGAGCTGCTTCCCCTCCTGTAATTTTGCAAGGTGTTGCGCTGGTGTGATTGAGTGCACCGCTGCCCTAACTTTTCCGTACTGCCACTGCAGCTCGTTGATATTTGTATTCAATGTCTACAGGTTTGGATCTTCCTACATATTGGTGACCAACTCCATGGCTTACTCAAATATTGTTGTGCAATCTGCAGTTGTGGCATCCAGAGTAGCCGATCCTTCCTTGATCATGGCTCTGCGTTGTTCCCAGACCTCTGGCAGAGCCGTGGGATTCATCTTCAATTGCAACTTGATGATATTCATGTTAAGTTCAAATTGAACTCAATTAACCTCATATTTGGCCTCGTGCACACCAGTAACTAATTTTCTAATATTCAGTTCTGGCTGTGCATCCTTGGGAATATTAAGCTCAGGCACTGTTTTGCATGCCTCCGCAACTGCTGACTCCAGTCATTAACTGTGTGTGTGGAGCACCTACTTTTCCTGCAGAACCTACATCTTCTCAGAAAACAACTATTGATTATTAACCTTTATTTCGTAGACAACATTGAGTGCTCATTGTTCTTGAATGTGAATTTCCTCCATGACTCCCTATAATAGTGCATGCAATGACTCCAGTTGTATCGTGGCAAGGTTCAGGCCCATCTTCAGGACTCTATAAAGGAGGGCATGTTGTTCCTCGGTGTCAGCAAGAACTGAACCTGTAGGCAAGGGGAAGACTTGCACATCTTGCGATGGCCACAGAATTATCTCCACACCTCTACTTTGACCTCGCGTCGAACTGCCTACTGCACTACTTACTTTCCCCAAATCTGCTTGTATCTTGGTTGTTTGGAGCTACAACTCTCGAAGATCCTTCTTGACTCCTCCCAATGTTTATATGTACTACTATTTCAACTGCGGCAGTACTTCTATTGCGGTGTCCCTGACTTTATCGCCAATTTCATTCGGATTTCTCTCTGTCAGCACCATGGGATCAACCTCTATTTTCTGAGCCTTCTACTTCTTCCTCGATCCAACTTGTTGTTCTAGTTCTCACCTTTTCATAATGAAGGGGGTGCACTGCCCTTCGTCACCTCCAACGCCTTTCCCGGTAAGCTCTTCGGTTTCAGTTTTTGGCGAAGGTGACTTGTTACTTTTCAGGTCTCACATTGCTCCTACTCTACTTTTTCCTTGGCAGCGCATTCCTTCTGAACATGAGCCTTCTTTGTAGCATCCTTCTTTTTCTGTGCTGTCAGTTTCTATGCAGCTTTCTTAGCTACCTCTTTCATCTTCTTCATGGCAGCACTCTCAGAACCCACGCTTGGCCCAACATCTATATCTAAAGGAGCACGCCACTCTGCTAGCCATAACGCTACTACCTCCTGCACATCAGTCTTTGTTACCAAATAGGCAAGTCATGCCACTTCTGAGTTGGATCCTTCTGCACTTGGATGTACACTCGGTGGAAGTCAGCCTTGAACTCTACGTAGGATGACATATATGTGTACAAGGGTGGGGACAACCTTGGGTGCTGGTTAACTACCATGCAGAGACTTGCTTCCATCAGGACCCAAAAAATATTTGTCTCTGTTATTCGCGTCGGGTCCTTTGTAGCCCATAGCGATGCAAACTGTGTTTCTTCTGGTAATCCTTCTTCCAGTGGAGGACATTGGCTATTCTCTGGTAGTTCCCACGCAACCAACATAATGGAGAGAAGTAACCAAGTGTAATGAAATGGCCTGGTTTCATCCTTGGCCTCACAGCAATTTGCGAGGAATTCTTGGCATAGGTACCTCGACCAATTAAAAAGTACACCTTTCATGGACTAAGTCACTAGAGACACTATGGGCACAGGAACTTCATCTGTGCTGCATTTCCTCATCACTTTTCAGGCCAATATCTGCACGGCCAATTGAACTACAGGGTCTGAGATGGAAAAAATGGAATACCTCCGTGACTTTTTCACAAGTTCAAACTCTTTCTTCATTCTCTTTGCAAGGTCCTTTTCCCCTGTTTTTCTGCCGAACTCCTTGGCCGAGTTCATACCTTCATGAGGTAGGTGTGTAATCCTGTGAATCAGCATGTCAGTGATGGGGATATGCCCTCCTAGCCATAAACACCCATCATGCACCAAGGTGAGCAGCTGGCGGATGAAAATTGTGCTAATGGGGGTGCGGTGGTAATGTGGTACCCATAGCAAGTTGAGAAATCCTGATTGCTCAATGCCGTAGACCCATTCCTCTGCTTCCAGTGCGGAAACACCTGTTTCCTCATAGTACATTATATTCATGTATTTTTCAGTCGCTAAGTGAGGGAAATTAGCATGATCCGCGAGGTCCCAATTCTCCATCCTCAATAGCAGGACTCGCACGAGCCATAGACTTTCAAAGGGAACCTACTCAAGTAGCAGGGGCATGGAGGAGGTGAATTTGTCTAAGTCTAGGTCTTTAGGGATCTTCACCTTTCCCTTTCTTGGAGGGATATACTTAGGCATCTTTGTTATAGGTTCTGCTGCTTCGGTACCAACATCATCTATTCCTTGGCCTTATTCTCCCTATAGGTCTACAAACTTTTGTTTTCCTTTTGTTGGATACTTATCCTTCTTTTGTGTTGGTGTTGCGGTATGCTTCCTTGTGGAAGTGCGGACCTACATCGACCTTTTCTGCTTTTCCTGTGCTGTAGGTTTCTTTTCTTTCTCGATGGATTGTTTCGGCCTGGGCAACCTCGGCAACGTGGGCACCGTAGGCATAGCTTCAACACTGGAGATTTTTGGTCCAGGAGCATTGAATACAGCGGCTTCTAAACTCATGGCTTCAACAAGGTTGGTGATAGTCATCCTCTCCATAAACAACTCACAGGCTTCCAAAGAAATGTTTGTGTGGGTGAAGAGTTCCTCCCAAAAGGCTCGCTCATCTAGAGACAACAAATTTCAATAACAACTCTAAGGGCGCAAAGTGTTCTTTGTTGGGCCAGCATGCTGAATTTATAGGGGGTTTTAAATTCAAATACAACTGTTCCCCCAAAATTTCGACAATTAATGTTGCTTTGGTGGCATATCTTCAAATATTTTTGCTTTAAATGCCACCAACCTACTCCTCTTAACCATCTTCTGGCTATCAAATCATGAAAAATGAATCCAACAGTCTCTTTTCTACTACACGACACCTCCTTCCATGGCACATGTCCCTGTGTGTAGCTTCATGTGCTGCAACTTCACCATTTTTTGCCCATCCCGCTTACTGCATAGTGTTCTGAACACTGTTAGTGTAGTTTATAGTCTCGCGCTCCCTTGAGACTTCTCGAAGCACTAATATTGTCTTACCGCCATGAATTCATTGCACATGATTCCCTGTATATAGCTTCAATCGAATTCCATTCACTCTTCCCAGAAAAGGTTCTCCATTCAGCTTTTCGAGTTGAACTATGCCTCCATCTGTAATTTCTTTGATAATATATGGCCCTAGCCAATGCATCTGAAATTTTCCTAGAAAATTAGTGAATTTACTATCATATAACAGAACCAAATCATTTACCTTAAACATGCAAAGCTTGATGTGTCGACCGTGCCATGCTTTTTCATGTTCCTTCTGTACATGTTGATGAAATCCAACAAAAAATCTATCGTCTTCAAGATCCATCAGCTGCACGAGCCGTTTCTTGAAGGCCTCATGATCCGCCATATTATTCATTAGTGCCACTATGCATAGACTAGGCACAATATATTCCATCGACATTACAGCTTCAACACCATACACCAATCTAAGATGTGTCTACCATGTCAACCTTTTATAAGTAGTCTTGTAAGCCCATAGCACTGCAGGTACGTGCACATCCCAGTGATTCCACTACACATTGAAAATCTTCACCAATGCGTTCTCCAAAATATTATTAAAGGCCTCAACTATTCCATTATCTTGTGGATGATACGAAGTTCTCTTCTAATGGTAGACTTAGAATTCTTCCATTAACACATTAATCATCTTGTTTAGGAAGTGCATACCTCGAACACCCATCAACACCTTTGGGCAGCCAAATTTGGTTAAAACATACTCAAAAAAAAAAAAATTGCTATTGTAGTCCTTGTACAATCCTTAACCAGTTGTGCCTCTGTCCATCTGGTTAGATACTCTGTCGCAGTGATGATATAGAGTGCACCGGTTTTTTTCCTCGGGCTGAATTGGCTCAACGAAATCAATTACCCATTTTTCAAATGGCTGCAAAGATACTTGAGGATTTAGTGGCAACTTGTCCCTCTGTGATTGTCTACTGGTTCTTTGACATGCATCGCATGACCTACAATAAGCTTTGGAATCCTTATGCAGCGTTGGCCACAATAGACCTACGCAAAAAACCTTCTTCGCAATTGCTTTTCCTGCATAGTGTCCTCCCACAACCCCTCCATGAGCTTCATCGAGAATTCTATTTCTCTCAAAATATGGCACATATCTTCGCAATATCTCATATGAACCCATCTTATACAGATGTCCCACAATTACTGAAAAGTCTGTCGCGCACACTACTAGCTCCTTCTTTTGTTGACTTGTATACCCTTTTGGTGCCATTCCCATAGTAAAAAAGTGAATAATATTTGCAAAATGATTGTCCACTACTCGCACCGCGAAGAGCTACACTTCTGGCAACCCTTCCTCCAAATTATTAGGCTCCTCTCCTGTTTCGATCCGCAATAGATGGTTAGGTTTGAGATTCAACCTCCCTAGCTTAACAATGACCTCAAATTAATACTTCTGGAATAGCAGCAACCATCGACAAATCTTCCCCCCAACATGGCTTATTGACTAGGTATTTCAAGGCAGAATGATCTTTGTACATTTTGAAATGTCCGCTGAGTAGATAGTGCCTAATATTTTGAAGCACGTACACCATAACCAACCCTTCACACTTTGTCGTTGAGTAATTCTTCTTGGCCTCTGATAATTTCCTACTCACGAAGGCTATAAGATGGTCCATTTCTTGCTCACCATCCTATTTTATCACTGCACCCAACGCAATGTAAGAGGCATCAACATGTACATGGAATTCCTTCTTCCAATCAAGGGAGACCAAGATCGTCACGGTGACCATCTTCTCTTTCATTACATCCAAACTATGCTGACATTCTTCATCCCAACATAATGTGGCATCCTTCTTTAGCAGTTCCCCATAGGCATGATAATCTGAGCATAAGCCTTGATGAACTTCCTATAATATCCTGTATGTCCTAGCATCATGTGCAACTTCTTAACACTCCTCGGGGCCTCCAAATTCACTATCACCGCAATCTATGCATGGTCCACCATTAATCATTGCTTGCATACCACGCGACCCAGCAATATCCCAAAGGGAATCCATAATAAGAATTTCTTTAGGTTCAGTGCGATCTGGTATCTGCGACACATATCCAACATCAGGCACAAACTTGCTACATGGAACTTCACTAAGCTGAAAACCATCCAATCATCAAAGTATACTTCCAATAACTTATGAACGAACTCCTTAAACACTGCTATAACTACGTGAGAGAATATCGCAGGCACATTCTTGAGTCTAAACGACATCACAATATACTGGAAACAACCCCATTTTGACGCGAAGGTTGTTTTGCTCCTATCCTCTGGCATGATCTTAATCTGATGGTACCTAGAAAACCCATCAGTGAATGAGTAGGCCTCCTTCTCTCCAATGTTGTCCAACACTTCATCTGTAAATGGCGTCGGGAATGGGTCATGGACACAAGCATCATTCAGCTTCCGTAGATCTATGCAAATCCTTATTTCACCCTTTTGTTTCTTTTCCTGAACCACCATCGGGCTCACCCAATCGAATTCTTCAATGGGTTCTATGATGCTCACCTCCAACATCTTATCCAACTCATGACGAACCTTTTCCTTATACTTAGGATTTAGTCGTTATGACCTCTGCTTAGCAGACTTTACGTTCGGATTTAGAGTGATTTTCATAACACCCAAGTCTCCTATTATTTCCTTCAAGTATGAAAAGTTGGTAGGGAAAGGATCTTGATATTCATGGAGTAACTCAACAACCTTATCCACAGTAGCGTCATCCCAGTAATCTCCAATCTTTTCAAACTTTGGTTCTGATATAGTCCCAATGTTTACTTGATTTGTTTTCAATGGCGCGGTGATGTCTGGGTTCTCTATTTGCGGACCTTCGACTTTGCGATGCCCTTCTGCCTCTAGAATATTAATATTTCTTGGATCATCATCCTTCTCTTCAGCGGTCACATTATAACATTCCAGTGCATGGCGTAGCTAGGTGCTCCAGTTTGGTTGAACCCATTCCAAAGGTTCTTGTGGTGTTCTGAAGATAACCACCTTGATTTCTTGTAGCGCTTCATCAATGATCACGAATCCATCCTCAAAGATGAAGGTAAATAAGAATTCTTCTCTCAATATATCCAACTATGTAGTGCCATGGCACAACTCTGTTTCCAAATACCAGTTCATAGGGATTATGTCCAAAGTATGGCAGAATAAGTGTACCCACTTCAGCTATGGCGTCATTCCATAAGATTTAGTCCATTTCTCTCGGTGATTGCCTGGATCATCCCTCCCATCATATTTTTCAGTCAACCGAGTGTTAGGACGACCAAACCACAACCTCATCATCCTTCTGTAATCCCTCCAACCATCAAATCTATCCTTGTACGTACCCCACCATCATGCATTGTAGCGCGCAGTGCCAAATCTAACACTTGGAAGTGGTGATGCTCAGGGACTTCATGCTCAAATTCATCCAAAAAATTATCCACATATGTTAAACCATCATAATAAGGTAAGTTCCTTATCTCAGATGAAACATGGCGCAACGATTTAGTCATCATGTTGCAGCGCAATGTGGATACTTCATGCAAAAGATTATGCCAGTGCTCCAACTCTTCATCTGAATCAGAGGTACAGGAACTCTCCCAGTCCCATGCAATTCCTCCATCTGCCATCAGATTGATCCAGTCTTGGTCTTGAGCTGTTATTTCATAGATCTGATCCAGTTCATCCTCACTTTCTTCAAAATCATGGACTAGTTCATTGTAGTGCGCCCTTTTTGCAGGGTCCAATGACACTACAACTTAAAGCGATTTCTTTTCGAATGACATTTTTCGCTTCTTCAAGTTGATCACCCCATTCATGTCAATGGCCCAATCAATTCCTAGGAGCGTAGGGTATGGATTACTGTCATCAATGATCTCTATCACTTCAAAGTCAACCATCACACTCACACCTTATATATCAACTGTTACTCCATGTAATCGTTCCATAGGGATGATCTTCTGTTGGTTTGCCATTCTGAATTGAATCGGAGGCCACTGCAGCATAGGTCTCCCCATTCTTTCCCATGTTTTTTTTGTCAAAATGTTCACATCAGATCCTAGATCCAATATGACCTAGTCCATCTCATAATCCCCTATCTACGTGGTAAGCCTATCTCGCACCCCATTCTAGCCTTATGTTTTCCAATTTTTCTAACTACGCAGTGTCCATCAGGGGTGTTTTCTTTGTCATTGCATTCATTTATTAACTCCTATAGGTTTTTCATAACTTTTCTATCGTGTATAAGTTTCATGTAGGTCTCCAAGAATGTGGTAAGGATAGAGGGATCAACCTCTGTAGATGTGTTGGTTTCTCGAACTTTGTTTTGGTTTCCTGAGGTGGAGTCCTCAGTGAAGCTTTTCTTAGCTTCCATAGAAGTTTCCTTAGCATGCACCAAATCAAAAACAACTTCCTTTTTTGGGGCCTTGCGGACCCATTTGTCCTCTTCAAGCTATTTTCCTTTGTTATCACCAGTTGTTATCCTGCTTCTCAACACTATATTCACACTTTGATCCTCCTCATCGGGATCAACTCTCATCATCTGTAAGTTCTGCATAGGTTGTTGAGATTGTGCCTTTTTCTCCTGCATCTTATCTATCAGCACAAGACATTCTTCTATAGTGTGATCAAACTGGCTGCAGTATTGAAATGACAAGCGTGTCTAATTCTGACACTCCTGCGCATAGTGCCTTGGTGTTTCATAGTTGTAACAAATAACCTGACCCCGACCTCTACTAGGCCCTCCTCCTCTTCGACCTCGTCCTCGTCCTTGATATCCTCCGTGCACTCCTCTGATGCCCTACTCTATAGGCTGAGTTTCTGCTTGGATTTGGTAGGTAGGTTTTTTTTCCATCATTAGCTCATAGTTGCGATAGTGGTGCTCATCGTGGCCCACTGATTTGTAGAAGTTACAGAACAACTACTATGATGTTTGGATGAAATTTTAAAGCAAATGACAGTTATTTGTCGCATGTTGTCTAGCAACCTGACAAATAACACACCATAGCGTGGCCCCCATGCTTAGTCCTGTTGGAGCTTCAGCTTCTAGCCTCAAGGGAATTAATCCCCTTCCTATAATATAATTTACGAAGACGGGGTAGTGGTATTTATCATGCCCCTAGCCCTTCCATGCACACCTCTAGCTTAGTCTCCTTTTCCTTCTTCAAGCTCTGCAATTCTAAGCATAGGCTCTGTAATTGACAGTGAATTTGTTGTACCGCCAAAGTTGCATCCAAAATAAGTGTTGCATGTAGCCTCATCATGATTTCTAGGGCTTCTTCTTGAGTTCCTATCTTCTGTTGTGAGAAAGAAATCCTCAGGTGGGGTAGAAGTGAAGCTATAAAACACTCGTGATGTTGACCATCTGTGAGCTGCATGTTAGCTTCACAGATCACACATTTCAACCTTTAGTCGAATTCCCAAGGCGTCTCATCAACCCTCATTGTGATTTCCTTAAATCCAGCTAATGACTGTGAGTCAGACTTAGGCTTACTAAACTCTTTGTTCAAATGATCCTTTGTCTCTGGTAGCGTTGCTAGAGGATTGTCAGAGCAATACTTAATATACCACATCAGGGCACGATCCTGTAGAGCGGTAACCAACTATGCCTTATTTATATTGTCATCAGTAATCTACTGCACTATCCACATAGCATTCACAACAAACCAAAAATTCTCTGTATCTTCGCTCCCTATGCCCTTGAAAATCAATAGCTTCATTGTATTTGACATGTTGAACGGTGGTGGTGGTGGTGGAGGTGTGGGCGAAGGTGTATGCGATGGAGGTGGAGGTGGAGGTGGAGTGGATGGATGATGTGTCCATGGAAAACCTTGCCCTATCAGCTGAACAAAACTTCACAGTGAGTTCTATACCATTCCCTCATTGTTGCTCGAAGGAGGTCCAATCAATGGGATATATTCAGGACCTAATCTCTCTCGATCTCTGAAGAGCTTTCCACTTCGTGTAGATCCGAACATCAAGGCAATGGCATAACCCATTTTTCACATAATAGAATCTTAATCCAAGTATTCAAAGATTTCAAATACTTACCTCACAGTCCCTTGAAAAATATCTACTTCACTTCACTATAGCTGACTGAGGTATTAACTGTGAATTTTGTACCAAATCCTCCTATAATTTGATCGAGCTAGTGATCGACAACCCACACAATTTTGTCTTCAGAGGCTTCTAATCATCGTACCAGTTTTGGAGTCCACACTATTGGACCATCAACCTTCGATCTCCCTTGAACATCTTCCAACTTAGCTAGCCACTTATATAATTCGATCGAGAATGTGCAGAAGAACATTTCATGTATCTCCGTATACAAATATCTATCCAACCAATGCTCCTTCGACAGGCGCAGATTCCTGTTTTCCTGCACCGCAAATCCGTGAATTTTTTTATCCAACCACTTTTCAATTTCTTTCTTCGTTGGGTTCCAGTGATGCGACATCAAACATCTCCTTCAAGAAGATCCCCGTCCCAGAAATGGAACCATTTGTTGGCTTAGGGGGTCTTGGCCCAGGTTCATAGTTAGTTGTGCCAACCAACAAAACCCTATACTACTAGGCCTTTTGGAAACAACCTGCATAGCGTAGGTTGCAGTCTCACCTGAAGCAGTATGTGGGGATGTTGGAACCAAGTTTCTGCATCTAAATATCAGTGTGATGTCTTTTAGTACCCTAGATCTGCCTTCGTGCAGATCTATAATCCCTTAGGGCTCGGTACTGCAATTTTGTTAAAACAGCCTTCAGACCTTCGCGAAGGTCCATGCTCAGTCTTTACGGACCCTTAACAGTCTATTCATCCACTTACGTGCACCAGAAAACAACCCTAAATCAGAGCTCACATATATCTACTTAAAGTATTTAATAAACATAACCGATTTTATCCTAGTCTTCGAGAAAGTTATTAACATGCATTGCGTACATTTATTAAGACTTATTCAAGTGAATCGTGCATCATTAGATCAATATTTCATAAACACATTATCCATCCACAACATATATCGTAAAAATAAAGTAAACAAAAATAAACAATTATACACAGGAATTCTTCAATAATCTTCTTTATTGATCTTCAGTTCAGGTTTACAGACTCAAAACTACCCTGCGCACTCATCTACAGGGGTTTGCGCACTCAGCTGTGGACTCTACCTAGGCCTCTGCACACTTAGCTATAGATCTTTTCTCTCCTAACTGACCCTCTCTTTTGCGCTATCACTTTATTCTTACTGACCCATTACTAACATCATCATGACATGCCTTAAACTCTCTAAGACACACCTATTTATAGCCCTTTACATACAATCCCATGGTCCACAGACCATAGGTGGATCTCAAAACCGACTCAACTTTTACATAAAAAGGGGGATAAAACCCCTTTGACTCCTAACCATCTATGCTCTCCGCATCCAAAAATCATGGAGACTTTACCTAATTTACAAAAATTACATCAAAACTTAGGTTATCTTAACCCCAAAATTGACCCAGGGGACCCATCCCAACAACAAAATACTTCTTACTGTTGTACCAAAAGAGAATTTAACTCAAGTGCCTCTTTGATAAATTCGTCTACTTGAGGACTACCTTTGAATTTGTCCAATATAACTTGCATTTGATGAATCCATGTTTTCTTCACTGCCATGTCTATATGATGTTGTATTGTCATTTGCTCAAAATTTTGTTGAATTTGTGCCAGTTGTATTTCCGCTTGCTTATTGGTACTTTGCCTTTCTTGCTCAAGTTTCCATTCAAGTAATTGAACTCTTTCTTCCTTTTCCTTTAGTAATAGTTGAACCTATGCTGCCTTATCAATTGTTGCAGTTGCATAAGCTCCTGCATACTATGATAGCTTTGTAAGGTTGTTTGTTTGATCCATGAGTGTGTCTCTCCACACTATCTCCATTGGCTCACTTTCAAAACTTGTTGTTGCCGATCCATCTAAATTTATTTTCTCTCTCTTCCTTTTTACTACAACCTTATGACTAGGACTATGGAATATATCCAAGGGTAGTATTTATTCAATTTTCAAAACAATTTTAGAAGTTGGATGTGTCGAGATGATCTCAATGTCTTGAGTGGTTACAATTTCTTGTATTGTGGCTTCTGGATTTACAACTTGTTGAGTGTGCTGTGGAGTCTAGAATCTAGATGTTCCTTCAATAATAGTCTCTATTTGGAGCTTTTTGTTAAATTTCTCCCACTTTTGTTCCAGATTGATGGCTGCGGTCTTTTCTGTTTCAACCAGTGGGGGAGTAGTCTCCATGTCTTGTACAGTTGAGGCTTTCTCAGTCCTTTCTTCACGATTTTCTTTTATATCATGTTTAGGGTCTGCCTCGGGGCTTCCTTCTTTATTCTCATATTCATGTTCAGAGTCTTCAAAACCCTGAGTTGACCTCTCTTTTGATTCTTCATCAGAATTATGTTTGGAACTCTCCTCCAAGCTTATGCTGGGAGTAAGTTCTTTTACTTCTTGTATTTCTAATAGGTTCAAAGGGACCTGTTCGAGCCTTTTATTTCTGTACATGTAGAATTATATGAGGTCCTCTAGGTCTAGCTTCAGTGATGATAAGTGAAAAACTTGTGAAAATCTCTCGGCTTGCTCAAATAAATCATCAAACAGATCTTCCTCATGACTGAACTGCCTAACTTTGACCATGGTAGTAAAATTCTTAGCAAACTAGTTGGGGTCATATTGTCTAGATGGAATGGAAGCTAGGTGTAGGGCCGTGATGTTCTGTATTTCTTTAGATGCATGACCGAGATCATGCAATGTGAAGGAGCCACATTGTAATGGGAAGGTTGTCAAAATGGCTTTCTTCTGCTCCTTAAGGGTTTTGGTGATTCCATCACCCACTGTTTGATAAGCTATTTCCCATGCCAATAGTTTATCCAAAACATAGTATGGGAGAACTTGGGGAGCAGTAATACTCTCAGAAACTCTGATATAAGTAAACCATTCCTCACGAAACCATCTCACCGTCAACAAGATGTCAATCTTTGCTTCCTCTGAAATCTTGGGGACTTTGTTATCAAAAATGGTCTGATAAATAGGCACCATGACACCATGACAAATCTGATAGAAATTGGAGCCAAACTGTGATTCCCATAATACCTTGTGATAAATATGGTTGGGTGTAGGATATCTTAAGGTAAATTTCCAGCCCATGTTTGTAAAATGTGAGCAAAAACATACAACATCCATGACATAAGCACTCATGAAAAAGGGAGGGATAATCCGAGTGGGGACAATTCTATGATGCCTGTATTATCTAATGGCCATGACTAGGTTATCTGACAAAATAACACTCCAGTTCAAAATGGTAACATTAACAATTGCATCAATCAGGGGAACCCATTCAATGGAAAATTTGGTAGTATCATCTTTTCTGAACAACCTACACAATATTGCAGCTGCAAAATTGTATGGGGCTGATAGAGTTTCAATGGGGTACATACTAGTTTTCTCCCATCTGAACTTGTTGGAGCCAAACCTGCAAGCTTGCATAACGTCCATTGGATCTTCATTCTCTCTGGTGAAATGCTCAATAAAAGCTTTGTCATATATCTTCTATGCTGTAGCAGATAGTACATTTGGCTCAAATTATCTGATTTGAATGATCCCATAACGTCTTGGCTGGAGTTTCTAAACGTTCTATCTGAAACATGCACTTCATCAATAATCCATCTTACCATATTTGTATATGGTAAGATTTTTTGTCTTGTAGTGATCCTGTGTAGAAAGGATCATCTGCTTTGAAGTAATAAGCATTAGATGAAGTCCTGGCATCCATTGTTGCCTTAACCTCTAGGGGCCTTGGATTTTCTCCCTCTAATAAATCATACATCGCTTCCCAAGTCGTAGTTCCACCATCTTTGTTACAAGTAGTATTAGAGAATAGCATTAGCGTTTCTCACTGCTCAGGGGCAGTATCTTCTGTGGTCTTTTTACCTTTCTTAACCATCTTTGTAAGTGTTTTTTTCTTCGAAGACTTCCTGTAATTCAGGCAAATGGAGAAAACAGGATAAAAACGTAGAGTGGTAAATGCAAGCAAAATCACGATTAGCATAGTAAATTTTGAAAGCACGTAGGGATGGAGCTTTATTTCAAACATGAATAAGAAAGATATCTATCATCTCGAGCGGTTAAATGAATAAATTCCTTTAAATTTCATTAACTATAAATTAATGTTCACACAAGATTTTCTTTATGTCTTATCAAAATGCCGCATCGCATATTTCAAACTAATATTTCCGATTGGTATGAATGTTTGTGTAATACCGATTTTTTTTGCGAATGCGATGAATTGCAAATCTCAAATCACATTTCTCGTAAATTTATGAATAAAGTAATTCAAAGCTATTTTAACATTTTGCGATATGCGATAAGCGGGATTACGAAATGCTGGACCCGAATGTAGTTCTATAAGAATTTTAATGTTTCGTCGGGTCTACATTACATCACAGTTCGTGTTTTCTTGTGGTTTGTATGTTTGCATCCTTTTAAGAAATGTGATGCAATTATGATAAAGACCTTTGAAGAATAGTTTAAGCCTTAAGAATTATATAAGCTAAGTGCTATTTATGGGTCTTTTATGGGGAATTCTCTTATCACATCTCGTGGATTCTATCTCATGACTAATCCTTGTTTTTATCAGATCCTTTAATTTGTGATAAAGCGGGAATGTGTTATCATGAAATGACTTGGTTTGATATCTTAGTTATCCAAAGTTTTATTCCAAATGCTTTACAAAAGGAAAAATCTTATTCGCTACAAAAAATTTGGGGAATTTTTAAAAGGGTCCCCATTTATTAATACAATATTAATTATTAAATCAATAAATGGTGGGGGTGGGGGGGGGGGGGTTGTTGAATAGTAAAAAAATTGGTGATTTACTAGAAGAACTAGTTATCTCTGATAGTTTTTTGAAACTTTTAAAACTTCCAAAATAAAGGTAGTTCAGAAAATAGAAATGACATGAAATTTAAGTGAAGAACATTTCTCTTATTAAGAAAACAAACTCATCTAATCACAATTCATTTGATATCCTCTTCAAAATGAAAGTTCCTTTGTCTATATCAGTCTTTACTTGGATTAAAGATAAAGTAGGGAGATCTTGCAAATTAGCTTATGGATGTACTGATTTGTCACAGGTAGGGACTCTGCTGCCAACAGGTGTCTATAACCTCGACAGGGTTACCTTTTAACAATCAATGATTCAATATCCCATCCAAATAATGACAACGCCATTCACTAGTTGTAATTCAACTGAACAAGCTGGATCGTGATGAAACCCCTTGTATTTTGATCAAAATTATCTCAAGCCATTACCATATGCAATATTGGTAATGTCAATCTATTTTTCCCTATGAACATGGTAAGTCGGATCTTAATGAGACCTCTTATCTTTTAAGTCTTAGTGTATTTTAGAATTACACTCTAAAAAGAGAAAAGTTTACCGAATGGGGGGAATCATTGACTCCTTAAGAGTTTTCTGGATGAAAATTATAGAGTTAAAGGTTATTATCTGCAAAGAGTCTTTTCTTTGTTAAAGATACTTTTCTTGAATGATAATAGAACAAAGGTATCTTTATAAAGTTGGGGTTTCACAAAGAATAAATAATTTTGGTGGAAACAAGCAGATTTCAGAGAGATAGAACTTAGTTTATTTTTCAAATGTCATAATTAGTTTCTTAACAATATCTACTTATACAAGCAAAAAATCAAAATATTTAATGAGTTTTTTATTGTAAGGCCAAAAGTACATACTATTTAACTCTTATTTTCTTAGGAAAAGTAAAGGCAATAGTGTACAAGGGATAGAAGAGGTTATCTTCTATGAAGAATATTTCTTCAAAATCTTCCCATTCACACGTAGAGAATCTCTCTTACCTGATAAATCTTGCAATAGAAATGTTGATGGGCTGATTTATTCAACAATCCGAAATGGACCGAGCCACATTCTTTGGAATTTGGTATGCTTACCTTTTTTCTTCATGTGCCTTATCCCACTTCAATACTAAGTCTCCAAGTTGAAAATATTTAGGACTTACAGAATTTGCATCAAAGGAAGATTAGACTAACTGTTGATGATGTGCATGTATGATCTAGGCTTTATCTCTTTCTTCTTCGAGTTTGAGGATTTGTGATTGCCTTAATTGCATAGAACAGGACGATGTTTCTTCAATAAATTGAACTAGGGCTATAGAGGTAATAGCTACATTTGTTGGAAGAACAAATTCATTCCCATAGACCAAATTAAAAGGGGAAGTTCCTATTGAGGCCTTCTGTGTTATTCAATCTGCCCATAGAGCAGATGTTAAAGATTTATGCCAGTTTTTCTGATTTTAATCAATAGTTCATTTGATGATCCTTAAGAGGTTTTTATTTGTTGATTAAGCTAAACCATTTCCCCGAGGATAATAGTTAGTAGAATATTTAATTTTAAAACCTATTTTGAGAGAAAATTATGTCATAGCATTGCCTGTGAAATAGGATGCTTTGTCAAACATGAGTGCAATTGGTAGACCAAATCTGATAATAATAAATTGATAAATAAATTCAATAATGTTTTCAGAATTAAAGTGATCATTTGTTGTAAGGATATATCTATGATGCTTTGAAGAGTGAGGAACGATCTCACCTATTATATCCAGTCCCCATTGCTCACATGGTTGTTCAATGTTTACCGACAGTAATGGAAATGTGGGTTTCCTTTGTCCTCCAGTAGCCATTTGACAAATTTTTCAATTCCTTACATATTCATGTGCATCTTTGAATAAGGTTGTCCAATAATAGCCAACATGCAGGATTTTATGCACTGTTGTGTCTCCTCCAAAATGTCCACAAGGTAGGCCATCATGGAGTTCTTGCAGAACCTTTTTGACTTTAGTTTTTTCAAGGTGCTTAAGTAAAAAAATCATAATTCTTCTTGAAAAAACATCATTGATGATTTCATATTGCTTAGATTTTAATCTCAAAGCCCTTTTTATTTTGTAACTGAGTTGCATAGGGGCATATCCATTTTTCAAATAAAAGATGATATCAACGTATTTAGATTCAGTATTGTTGAGGCTCACCTCACATATTTGTATATCATCACTTGAATATTCTGGTGCTGGTAAGTTGGATGCTCCTGCTAACATTCTACAAAACCTTGACCTCTAACAATTTTAGCTGGTCTAATTTCAATGTCATATTCTTGCATTGCCATTACCCAATTTGCTCTTTTCTCACCTAATTCTCTTTGCATCGGTAAATTTCTCACTAATGAGAATGGAAATATTACTTTAGTGTGAGTTTAAAGAAGAAAATGTTTGAAATGTTTTATTGATTTGAAAACAGAAAAAGCCTTCTTTTCAACATCCGAGTAATTCAATTCAACACCTTGCAAATTGGAGCTAAAGAAATAAATTGGTGCTTCAAGTTTCTCATCATGGACTTGTGTCAGAATAGCCGCATATGATGTCTCAGAAGCAAAAGTATACAAAATAAAATGATTAGAAAAATTTGGAGTTGCTAAAGAGGGAGCATTTATAATTGCTTTTGTTATAAGATTGAAAGCTTCATGCTCAGTATGTCCCCATTTAAAAACATAATTTTTCTTGATCATAGATTGGAGGGGTAAAACAATTTGTGAAAATTCAGGGATAAATCTTTTGACAAAATTTATCTGACATAGGAAAGATTTCATGGATTTTTTGTTGTGAGGCAAAGAGATTTCAAAAATTTCTCTTATCCTATCTGGATCTATGTGAATGCCATCTTTAGATACAATAAATCCAAGAAGTTTACCTTCACTTAAAACAAAGAAATATTTCTTTGGATTTAGAGAAATTCCATATCTTTTACAACACTCAAATATTTGTCTTAAGCCTTTTAAATGATTATTGTGCTTCTTTGAATATACAGTTATATCATCTAAGTAAATGACCATTGTTTTATTCACCAAACCTTTGAAAGCTATATCCATGGCTCTCTGAAACGTTGCACCAACACTAATCAATCCAAATGGCATCTTTTGATATGCATATTTTCCTCATTTGGTTCTAAATGTGGTCTTTAGTCGATCATTTGGATGTATGAGAATTTGATTGTAACTTGAAAATCCATCCAGAAAAGACATTAAATCTGAGCCTGAAACTGACTGTAATATATGTTCAATAGGAGGTAGTGGAAAGTTGTCCTTTTGACAAGATTTGTTGAGATTGCGAAAGTCTATACAAATTCGAATATCACCATTATTTTTCCTGACTAGAACTAGGTTAGAAACCCACCTTGAATGTTTGACGGGAAAACTATTTTTGGCTTTGAGAAGTTTATTTAATTCATATTTAATTTGATTTTCTAAATTTGGATGAATCTTTCTCAACTTCTGTTGTACAAGTTTTTCATAGGATATCATAGGAATTATATGTTGAATGATGGAAGTATCATATGTCTTAAGATCGTCATAATTCCAAGCAAAAACATTTTTATATCTTCTCAAAAAATGAATGAAGGCTAATCCTTCATCTGGTGTAAGACTAAGACCTAGATTAATATTTTGAGGTTTAAGGTCAGTTCCAAGATTAACTAATTCAAACCTTAGTGTTGAACTTTGAAGCTTTGAGTTAGTTGGTTCCTTGAATGTGTCCTTAAGATCATACGGTTCTTACAGCTTGACAATGGATTTAGGTATGGGATTTAAACTTGTTTTTTTTCTTGAGATGGTTATCGTGTTGGTCCTCATCTATTATTTGGTCATCATTTGAGCCTTCAGATGTTAGACAATTTATGATATCTGGATCGTCATTAAAAACTCGTAAATTGGTGATGTTATTAGGAATAGAAGGTCTAGAAATTAATTCTATAGAAAATCTATCAAGACTATAATCTCCTAGTGAAATGAGCTTGGATGCAATGTTAGCAAAAATATTGGCACTTTCATTTTGAAGTCTTGGAATTGGGGAAATTTTGAATGCTAGGAAATGTGAAGTGAGGTCCTAGACTAATAATTGATAATGTTTCAAATGTCCAAAAACTATTCCTAACCTGCTTGATTACAATTTCCGAATCTCCAAATACTTGAAGGTATTTGATATCAAGGCATATGGATTTATACAATCCTTGAACTAATGCTTCATATTCAACAGTATTATTCGTGCATTCAAATTCAAGTCTGCATGCCAACATAGTTTTTTCTCCTTCGGGGCTAACCAATATGCAACCTGCTCCAGCTCCATCATTAGATTTAGATCCATCAAAAAATAATTTCCAAAATAAAGAATTGACTACAAGTTTATCTACAAAATTGATACATTTAGAAGAATTTGCTTGCGAATAATTTTCGATTTGTGATGTAACAAAATTTTCCAAAAAGGGTGAAGTATTTTCATTAAAATTGCCCAAAAATGATTCGACTGAATAATTTCCAATGTTATTACTACTGTATGTGATGGGCTCATTTTCTCCTTCTAGTTCAGTGACGATATACTTTAAATGTTTTTCACAGTCAACCCTTATTTGATTTGGCTTACCATTCTAGGGAAGCCACATATGAGACCAGTTTGTTGTGAAATAGCCATGAAGCTTTTCGGACCAATCTCTACTAAGGATTAAGTTGTAGAATTCAGGAATATTGACCACAAGAACATCAATCAATTGACATACTTTTGGGTTTGTTGAGAGTCTAATGGTAACCTAATTGATTTCTCCTATGACTTCGACTTCAGTTCGATCTAAATCCACAATGCGAACAACAGATTTCTGGGGTTCGATATTCAATTTTCCACAAACTATTTTTGGTAAAATGTTGGATGAGGCTCTAGAGTCAACTAAACAATTGTGAAAATTCTTATTAAAGACTTCGAAAGTCAAAATAAAAGGAGGAGTATGAGATTTAGATCTACCACCAATTAAAGCAACATCAGCTGAACTCATTTTATTTGATGAAGTACTGGGAGGTCTACCCATTTCTTGAGCATCCTGAGAAATTACAGCAGCAGGAAGAGGAGAAGTGGGGACTACTTTTAATTCTTTGAGCAATAGCTTATGCTGATGTTTTAGATTTCTAAGCTCATAAAATGTGATATTAGCTATGGTCTTATTCATGTCTTTGACGTTGTTATATTCCATATCATCAAAAACTAGCAAGGTTTTGGCTGGAGGTGAAGATTTGGATTGAGGAGGAGATGTTTAAGTAGATTTGGGAGAATATTTATTACCTATTGCTTTATGTTTAACAACAAGAGCTGATATTTCTATTTTTGATTTGTTTGTGGTGAATCAACAGTACTCTTGCTTCTGGTAGCGACAGGTAAATCTTCTTTTGATTCTTCATTATCTGACAAAGGAAGAATGAAATCCCACATTCCATGTGCTTCAACTATCTCTTCATCATCAGTTTGTTCTTCAGCTATTGATACTTCTTCATCATCCACATCTAGTTCAACATGTATTGTATTTTGAGGTTTAGGATTAGAGGTGGGATTTCTTTTGAAAGGTCTAAAAATTTCCTAGAAGAAGTCTCAACTACCTTTTTTTTAATGTTGACCATTTCATTGGACATGGTTTTAAGTACCTTTTGCAGACCTTGAAGATTGAAAGGATATTTGGGTGCTTTCTTCTTGGATTCATCCCTGAAGGTAACCTTTTTAGATTTTCTTTATTTTAATGCATTCTTCTTTTCTAAAGCTAAAATCCATTTTTTGACAACTATGGCTTCTTTCATGTTTTCAGCCAAAGTTGGTTTGGCAGCTCTATCAACAAAAATAGTTGCATTTGAGGGAAGAGAAGAAATGTACCATTCATTTTGAACTTCAATGCTTGGCCTGGATGCCACTGGAATTTTGTTTAATAATTTGTTAAAATGGGAATTGAAGTCCTTAATTAGCTCTTTAGATTCAACTTTCACATTGGAGAGATCATTAAGAAGAGTAGTTGTTGATCGGTCATCTCCAAACTTGGTTAGGAACTATTCCTGAAATGCATTCCAATTATCAATGGAACTAGATGGTAATGAAAAGTACCAGGATCCTACTAATCCTCATAAAGTATAAGGGAATAATCATACAACTACGTCTTCTTCTACAACTTCATTTAGGTTTATTGAAAACATGAAGTCATTTATGTGTTCTTCGGGAGGAAGACCATCACCAGGATTGAATTTTGGCAATTATTTCAATGGATGAGTGTGTAATGGATGCAATGGTCCTTCCATTTGAACAAATCTTAGATTTTTCCATGGTCTTTGAGCCATTATGGGTATATGTGTGGAAGAAGATGTACCAGTGATTGAAGATGATTGGGTAGAGGAGGATCATGTTCCTGTACCAGTGTAAATCATGATCTGAGATGGTGAGGTGGATGATTGAATTTGTGATGAAGATGATGAAATGAATGGGGGAGTTTGTGGTGATGATGAAAGAATCTCATTATGAGTTTCAAACTTTGATTTCTTAGTTTTCCTTCGAGGAGGAGGAAGAGGAAATTCATATGGAGGAATTCTAAAATTTTCACTCTGTGATCTAGTTCTTTGAGATGAAGGAAAATGTAAAGAAATGTTGGCTTGAGATAATTCAGATTCTTCATGGGATAGAGAAATCCCTTGTAATTTATGAATTAAATACTTAACTTCAAGAGTTTCTGCAGATGAAGGGTGGTCTGATTTCCTTGGAGAAACACTAGGGGATTGTAAAGATTTTTACACAACTTCACATTTAGGATTTGGGGATTTGGAATGTGACCGAGAAGTTGGAGGTGATGGTGAGGGATTTTTACTCTTAGAATGGATTTCTAATTTATATTTTCTTGTCATTCACAGTGGAGACCCTCCTTCTAGCGCCAAAATGTTGAAGCCCCTAAATTTGTTGCGAAAAAATTGGGGATAACCACTTGATCTAGACCTTAAAAGCAACTCCTTTTCTGTTTGGTATAGTGGCTCTGACTAGGGATAATGGGACTAGTTTCCCAGAGAGGATAAATTTGATAATGTTGTTGGGGTGATATAAGATATAACAGAGAATGATTCAACTAAAAATAATCTAATATAAACAATAAACACATGCATCTATCTTAATATAACATTATCATACTCTAAATATACTTAGGAATAAACTAAGATATGCGATCTACAGAGATGTCTCAAAGCAATTGGTAATAAAGATTATTCAGCTGCCAAAAGAAATGAAATCGTTAATGATAATTGTTTTGGCTAAATAGTTAGACAAAACAATTGAGAAAACTTTATCGCATATACTAATTTCTCATGTATTCAATAAGGAATCAAAGCTGAAACATCATACAAAAGTGAAATAATGTAGAACTATAACTTAGATTTTCATACATAAGACAATCAAAGAAAGAATATTTCTAATGCATAAATAAACCACGATCATAAGATAAAAGTAACATATCTGAAAGGTCCTGCTCATGGGCTCAACAATATTGATCCACTTTCATCCAGCTAAATACACTCTAAGAGTATAGAAGTGCAATTTCAGTAGAGTATGCTTTGATATTAAAAAAAATAGATCATGTTCCAATAATTTCATCAAAACCTTCACAAAAATATAGAAGTGTAATGTCTTATAAAGTGTTTTTGATAAAACTCTAGACCCCTCTCTAAATGCATGATAAGGGTTTAAATATTATAATACATGCCTCAAAAATAGATTATTACATAAAAAGCTGAGGAGGTTTCAAACAACCTTCCTCAGATAAGTGAAACAAAACTAAAAAATAAAAATAAATGATGACAAGCTTTTTGCAAATTGAATGGCCCTATTTGGTCATTTGGTCCTGTTGATGCCTCTATAATCGTAGCACCAATATTGGGGGATAACCACCCGGTCCAGACCTTAGTACAACTCCTTTTCCATTTGGGATGGTGGCTCCGACTCGGGGTTATGGGACTAGTTTCCCAATAATGTGTGTTTTAATGAATGAATGTTTTAAAATGTATATCGAAGATGGTAGATGGTTAATCTATGAATTTAAAATATACAAATATACCTATATAACCCAGGTAATCTTATAACAATGCGATTCTTGATAATTCCTAGTAGACAAACAATCATATAGATGATTTACTTATCCATAGAAAGATGCATTCAAATAATGATTACTTTGTTTAAGAAATTAAACAAAGTAATTATAAAAACATATCGCATGACATCATAATATTTATCGTCGATATATATCTCTAATTTAACAATTCTAAATTGTTCAAAAGTGACTCAATATAGAATTGCTTGAACTGTGTGAATACATCAACAATAGCAAATTAAATGAAATGCTAATTAAATCAAGACAAAAAGAATAGTGCTAGAAATGTCGCATGCATTTGAGTCTTGATATGTAAATAACATTCTGGTTCCACCTCTTTATTCCATAAACTTCCACGAGATACAAAAATGCAGGTCTTGAAAAAGTTCTTTCATAAAAATATGAAACCTTGATCCACTGCTCATAAAAAAAATAAATTTAGAAGTGTAGAAGTGCAACTTCTCAAGTCTAGTTTTTTTTTACAAATTGAGGATGTTTTCTTCAATAACATGAAAGGGTTTATCTAATAGAACTAAAAAAAACTGTCAACATAAATCACTTAGATTTCTTGGAATTGTAAACATTAAAATATGGGAATTGAATTGCAAAAATAGTAGTGTGATTGCCATTGAAAAGATTCATTGTATCTATTTTTGCTCTTGTACCCGTAACTGACAAATTGAGAGCATGTTTTAAATTTTTGGAGGATGACACATCCTTGAGTGTAGTTGTCCCATGTATGTGGCATCTGAAAGCTCGGGCACCATGCGATCAACAACGTTGGTAAGGAATTTGATGGTCATCTGTTGACTATGTGGCTTGACCAAAAAGGACCAAAATGCATCCCAAGTAAGGCTTTGTACTCTGCTGAGTTGTTCTTCTTTGGTGGCCAAATCTTGCTTCCATTGATTTTCTAACATTTTCTCTTTTGGGAGCTTTCCAGGGGAACAGTCAAAAATCAAATTGACTCCATATAAATGATCATTTACTAGCTCTATCACATTTTTCATTATAGCTCTGGCCCTAGAAGTAGCCCTTTCTGCCTTTATTAACTGTGTTTCCCATTCCAAAAACAATACTTCTTTATGCGAAGCTCTAATTTTCGGTAGGTTAGTAGCTCTGACTTCCACTATGATTTGCCATTTGAGGAAGTTTGAGACCTTGTCATCTGCGTCCTCAAATTATAATCTGGTATTAACTTCTTGATCAATCATCGATGTAGTTATGATGCATAATGGGTCGACAAGCGATATTTTATGGCAAAGGAGATTGAGCTGTTGTGATAAGGCCTTATTTTCTTCTAGGGCTTCCTTCTTGAATTCCTTGACCTTAGCATAATCTCTGAACTGTTCTATATAAAGTTGTAGCTGTGAGATTTACTCCTCTTTAGCTTTAATTCCTTGTTGATGTGTCAATTGAAGTTGTTTGAGCTGCTAGGACAATTGTTGTTGTTTTTGGATGGCATGCTGGTCAATATTTTGCTTCTCCAGGTTTAATTTCACTTTAAGCTGCTCTTTCTTTCGTTTTTCCTCGGCCAACTATTCCTCAAGCCAATTAATCTTATGTTTTTCTGCTGCTATTTTCTCTTCAAGCTGAGCAATCCTTTGATATTTTTCTTTGATTAATAGATTAACATCAGTGGCCTTATCAATTGTGGCAGCTGTGTAAGCCCCTGCATATTGGGATAACTTAGTCAAATCCTCAGAAGGATTGACCTATGAATCCTTCCATATAACATTCATAAATTCCGATTAAGGAGCTAAGGATGATGTCTGGTCAATTTTCAACTTTTTCCTCTGTTTCTTAACTACAGGCTTGTGTTTTAGGCTGTAAAATACATCCAAAGGTGGTATCTCCTCAATATTTAATGTTATTTCACCTGAAGGATTTTATGGGATTATTTCAATCTCTTTCTGAGCTATGTCTGTTTTGGGTGTCTGTTCAATTGCGCTCTCAGTAATGATGGGTTGTTGTGTTGCGGGCGATGTTGATGTGATATTGTTTTGGGGGTCGCTCTAGTTTTTGATTTTCTGATCAAATTGCTCTCATTCCTTTATCAAGATGGGGTCAATATTAACATCTGTGCTAAGGGGTTCACTGGTTTTTTCAATTGCTTCCCCTTCCCCAGAAATATCTTCAATAGTCTGCTCACTGTTGTGCTCTACTTGCTGAATAGTAGGGGTAGCATTCAATAAATCTAGAGGTAATGTATGAACCTCTGTGTCCTGTATTCCATGAATTATCCATCTTTTGGCTCCTAGTTTGAATCTTTCCAATGAGTTACTTGTGAGAATAACTCTGCAGAAGCGAATAAATCATCAAACTCATCCTCCTCATGGATAAATTTGTTAATTTTCACCTGACTAGTGAAATTGTAAGCGACCTTGTTTGGATCATATTGTCTCTTAGGAATCCATGCTAGACTCAGGTCCTTGGTTTTCTCTACCTCTTTCTCAACATGTTTAAAATAATGCAATGTATAAGTGCCACAGTGGAGGGGAAATGGAGGCCACACTTGTTTTTTAGACTCTTTAAGGTTTCTAGTCATTCCCTTTCCACTATCTAGTATGCTATTTCCCTTGCTAATAGCTTGTCTGGAATATAGAGTGGAAGGACATGAGGGTCTGTGATACTCCCAAAAACCCTAATATAGGTGAAATTTTCCTCCCCAAACCAACTTTCGATTGAAGTTAAGTCAATGCTAGTTTCATCGGAGACCCGAGGAGCAGGTTTTTTAAAAATGTCTTGATGAACAGGTAAAACAAAGCCATGGAAAATTCTATATATATGATTCTTGTGGTCAGACTTCCATAGATACTTATGATAAATATGAATGGGGGTTGGATCTTGAATAGTCCATTTCCAACTCAAAATGGGAAGTCAAAATTAAAACAGATTGTGTCCATTATGTAGGCGCTCATATAAAATGGGGGCATGACTCGGGTGGTGACAAATCTGTTTCTTCTATAATCTAATATTTGACTGGCCATTCTATCTGACAGAATGGTTTCCCAATCCATAATAAAAGAGTTGATTACTGCTTCTATTAATGGGAACATTTCTATAGAAAACCTAATAGAATCTCAGCTTCCAAAGAGCCTACATACCATTGCAACACAATAACAATACAAAAATGCTAAGGAGTCCACAAAGCACATACTAGAGGATTTGTGTTTATGCTTGTTTGAAAAATGTCTCCACTGTTTGATAGGGTCTGATACTATGCCATTCTCCTTAACAAAAGCTTCCAGAAATGCCTTGTTGTAGTGTCACTGGGGATTCGACAAATGATACATCTTCTTGACATCTTCAGGCTTGAATGTCCCGAATATCCTCCCAACGGCTGTGAAAAAATCTCTATCTGTTATATTAATACTTTTGATTACCCATCTCACTATATCATTATATGGTAATACTTTAGATTGGGCTACTATTTTATGGAGGAAGGAGTTGGCCAAATCATTGAGCGTGCTTTTTGTTTTATCGGTTCCATCTATTGTTGCTTCTTCTTCTATCTCCATTGGATCTTCTGCTTCGAGTAAAGTATAGATGCCTTCCCATGAGATTTTACCAAGGCCTAGATAGGTAGTATTTGCAATTACCACCAATTTTGCTGGTGATTCTTCCACTACAATGGGGGCCTTTGATTTTCGGGATTTCTTAGACATCTTGCCTAATTGTATGATTCTTAGTCATTTCTGCAAAATGAGAAAGAGGAGTGTAACAGTCGAAAAAATTGAGAAGATATAATACAAATTACGGACCAAATGTAGTTAAGCGAATTAGATGTATGAGATGTTATATTTTACTTAGCTATCACAGATGAAATCTTCAAAGGACTTACCCATAACTGCTCCTTAATGCTTTACCGTAACTTCCAACGTGAAACTTTAATGCTAAAACCATATGTCACGTCGCAAGTCTTGTAATAGTAATTTGTAGAATAGGTGTCGTGACTCTGTGATTTGCGATCAACAATTGCATTATTTTAATATTTGTGTAATAATCACGTAATGCAAATCAAGAGTTGCAAGCGCCACACCCAAAAGGTTTGTTTGCATAGTTGCGATTGCGATGAGTGCTGAGTTGGCATGGGGAGAAAGTGGGTTTTAATCTTGACAAATCACATTATTTCTTTGTAATCGATTTATCCCTTTCTCGCATGTATTCATAATATTTATCACTTTGTTTTATCGAGAATGCGACATGCGATAATTAAATCGTGTCGCGATTTCTCAATGCAGTGTATTAGATGCTTCCTTATGAATCAACGATATGTGATTGCGATAGTCTTATTGTATCATAAGATTTCAATGGAGTTTTTTGTATGCTTCACTACAAATCAACAATAAGCGATTTGGGATAGCCTTATCGCATCGCAAAGTTTCAATGTTGCTTTAAGTCATTCATGGGATTAATGTTGTGTGAGATGCGATAATTTTATTACATTGTGCGCATAAAAGGCTTACCTTGATAAAAATTTGCGATGAGGGTTTTGTTATGACTATGATCGCATCGCAAGCTCTCCAAATGGATTTTCACGGGTTCTAAAGAAATGTGATTTGCGATGAGTGGTCCTAAATACTCTAAAAGCAATTTTCATATGACTTTTATGGAAAATCTATTATACCTAAAAGTTTATTGCTTTTATTTATATTCTAATGGGGACCCATTTCTTATTTGGCATTTTAAGACTAAGAGTTTAGAAATTGAAATGGGGGGGGGGTGTTGTTGTATAGCACAACAATTGGAGATTCATTGGGAGAACCAGTTATCTCTGAAAAATAATGAAATTTCTAAAACTTTCTTATGTAGAATCAATTGAGGAAAAAGACATCTATCTGAGAATTGGGTTAGATAAAACTTTACTCTAAAATGAAAATATATGAATTTAGCAACTTCTTGTACAAACCCTTATGATAAAATAAAAACATCCTTTTGGTTTCTTCAAGCTTTGATTTGTTGTTAAAGATAAAGTAGGGGGCTCCTCCAACTTAGTTTTTTAAATTTACTCTTTTGTCACAGGTAGTGCCTATGCTGCTAGCAGACATCTATAGTCTCGATAGGGTTACCTTTTAACTATCAGTCATTCATTTTCCCATCCATGTAAGAGTATAACCTTTTGAAAGATAAATCCAAAAGATACGTTTAAATGTATTTTTTAATTTTTACTTTCTCATTTTTTGGGATAAAAGCCATTGTCCTGGTTTGGGAGCCAGATGATGGCAATGCAATTCACTGGTTGTAATTGAATTGAACAAGCTGGCTTGTAATGAGACCCCTTGTCTTATGATTATAAGCCATTACCCTGTTTTTATATGAAGTATTCGTAATGTCAGTTTAATTAGTTCCCTATGATCATGGTAAGCAGGCTTGTCATGAGACTTGTTATCTTTTTAAATCAGATATATTTTAGAATTACACTCTGAAATATCATAAACCTAGTGGATGGGGTGAATGAATTACTCCTTAAGAGTTTGTGGATGACAATTTTAGAGTTGTGGATGCTTAGCTACAGAAAGTCTTTACCTTTTTTATAAATAACCTTTCTTAACTTTATAAAACTTCAAAATGTTCTACTATATTTTCAAGGTTTGGAAGATTTCACAAAATTAAAGAGGTTCTTAGAGTTTCATGTTTTATCTAATTTCCAAAAAGGTAATCATTTCCTTAAAAGGTTCTATTTTTGAAAGCAATTATTCATAGTATTCTTTCAAAGAGCTTTTCAATAGTGAAAAGCCAATGGGAGACCATTTACAACATTATTTCTTAAAAGAAACTAGCTTGCATAAAGAATATGTACAGGTAAGAAGGGGTTACCTCCTTAGGAGAATAATTTCTTTAAGATAAGCCCATTCACAGGAAGAGAATCTCTCTTTCCTGATAAATCTTGTAGAAGAAATGTTTATGAGCCTATCTTTTCAATGATTTGAAATGGTCCAAGCCACATCTTTTGAAATTTGGTATGCTTACATTTGTCTTCATGTGCTTTATCCCATTTCAAAACGAGATCACCAGTCCGTAATGATTTTGAGTCGATAGAACTTGCGTCAAAAGAGGATTTAATGATTTGTTGGTGTTTAGAATGAGTAATTTTTGCCTTTTCTCTTTCCTCATCCAATTTAAGGATTTGATCAAACCTCAATTGAATAGAAGAAGAAGGGATTTCTTCAATAAATTGCACTAGGCCTAGAGATGGGAGTGCTAAATTTGGAGGTATTACAACTTCTTTCCCATACACTAAGTTAAAAGGGGAAGTACCTATTGAGGCCTTCTGAGTTATGTGATCTACCCATAATGCAAATATCAAAGATTTATGCCAATTCTTTTGGTTTTGATCAACAGTTCTTTTGATAATCTTGATGAGATTCGTGTTAGTTGACTCTGCTAATCCATTTCCTTGAGGATAGTAATTTTTAGAGTATTTTAACTTAAAACCTCTCTTAAGAGCAAATTCAACTATACTATTTCTAGAAAAATAAGATGCATTGTCAAAAATAATCATGTTATGTAAAGCAAACCTTGTGATGATGAACTAATCAATAAATTCAATACTTGCATCAGAATTAGCTACCTTTAGAGGAATTGCTTCTACCCACTTTGTGAAGTAGTCTGTGGCCATGAGGATGTATCTGTGTTGCTTGGAAGAATGTGGAACAATCTCTCTAATAATATCAAGTCCCCATTTTTCAAATGGTTGCTCAATATTTATTAGTTGTAAAGGAAAGGTTGGTCTCCTTTGTCTTCCACTAGCAGTTTGGCATATCTTGCATTTATTTATGTAGTCATGGGCATATTTACACAAATTTGACAAATAATGTCCAGCATGTAGTATTTTGTGAGTTGTAGTGTCTCCTCCAAAATGTCCACCTGCTGGGCCATCTTGTAATTCCTACAAAACAGTTTGCGCTTCAGTTTTTTCAGGCATCTTAATAAAATTGAATCATAATTTCTTTTGAATAACACATTATTAATGATTTCAAAGTGTTTAGCTTTTAATCTTAAGGCACATTTGTTTTTGTTACTGAATTTAGGGGGAGCATATCCATTTTTCAAGTAAAATATCAAATCATCATATTGAGATTCTGAATTAGTGATACTTATCTCATTTACTTGTGCAACATTATCTGAATCTTCATGGTCTGGACTATTGGAAGATCCTGCCAATAACCTGAAAAAACCTTGCCCTCTAACACTTTTCGCTGCTTTAATATCAATATCATATTCTTGTAAATCTGTTACCCAGTTGGCTCTCTTCTCTCCTACTTCCCTTTGAACTAGCAATTGTCTCACCGCAGAGAATGGGACTATTACTTTAGTATGTGTTTTTAGGAGAAATGGTCTAAAGTGTTTGATAGATTTAAATACAACGAATGCTTGTTTTTCAACTTCTGAATAGTTGAGCTCAACACCTTGCAAATTAGAACTAAAGAAAGATATGGGTGCTTCTACTTGTTGGTCATTGATTTGTGTTAAAACAACAACATAATATGTTTCAGTGGCCAAAGTATACAAAATAAAATGACTAGAAAAATTTGGAGTGTTCAATGCAGGAACATTAATGATTTCTTATTTGACCGAGTCAAAAGCTTCTTTTTCGTTATGTCCCCATTTGAAAACTTAATTTTTATTAATCATAGATTGCAAGGATAAAACTATCTGAGAAAAATTAGGGACAAATCTTTTCACAAAATTTATCTGTCCCAAAAATGATTGCATAGATTTCTTATTATGTGGCAAAGGAATATCATAAAGCTATTTTATCCTATTTGGATCAATGTATATGCCATCTTTGGATACAATAAACCCTAAGAACTTACCTTCATTAAGAGGAAAGAATGATTTCTTGGGATTCAAAGAAATTCCATATTTTTTACAATGTTCAAAGATCTGTTTTAAATCATGTAGATGATTGGTCCTTTTCTTAGAATAGACAATTACGTCATCTAAGTAAACAATGAATATTCTATTGATCAAACCTTTGAAGGCTATATCCATGGATCATTGGAAAGTAGCTCCAACATTTATCAAACCAAAAGGCATTTTCTGATAAGCATATGTTCCCCATTTAATCGGGAATGTAGTCTTTAATCTGTCATCTAGATGTACTAGTATCTGATTATATCCTAAAAAACCATCAAGAAAAGACATTAAATTTGATCCAACAACTAATTGAAGTATCTATTTCATGGTTGGCAATGGGAAATTATCTTTCAGACATGCTTTGTTGAGATTTCTAAAATCTATGCAAATTCTAATATCACCATTCTTTTTCCTCACAGGTACCAAGTTTGAAACCCATTTAGAATGTCTGATAGGAAAGATTATTTTAGCTTTAAGGAGTTTATTCAACTCTGCTTTGATTTGACTTTCAAGATTTGGGTGAATTTTTCTTAGCTTCTGTTGTACAGGTTTCTCATCAGAAATCATTGGAATTGTGTGTTGGATAATAGAGGTATCATAAGTTTTCAGATCTTCGTAATTCCAAGCAAAAACATTTTTGTATTTATTTAATAATCTGAGGAAAGCAAATCTTTCATCTGATGAAAGTCCAAGTCCTAGATTGACATTCTGGGGTTTGGCCTCAGTGCCAAGATTTACTAATTCAAACCTTAAAGTAGAACTTTGAAGTTTTGCATTAGTGACCCTTTTGAATCTATCCTTAATATCATAAAGATCTTCTAGCTTGACCACAGATTTAGGAATAGGATTTTCATTGAGTCTTTGTTTTAATTGAAGATCATGATTGCTTTCATCGATAATTTGCTCGTCATAAGATCCTTCAGAAGTCAAGAAATTTAAGATATCCTCATCGTGATTAAATGCATGCCAATTGGTGACATTATATGGGACAGATGATCGAAAAATTAATTCAATTGAAAATCTATCTAGACTATAATCCTCGGATGGAAGGAGCTTAGAAGAAACATTAGCCAAAAGATCGGTTGTTGCATTATATGATCTAGGAATAGGAGAAATGTCAAATGCCAGAAAATGAGTGATGAGATCTTGAACAAGTGATTGATAATGTTTAAGATGACTTGAGAGACAATGGATAATATTTCTTACTTGCTTAATAACAATCTCAGAATCACCAAATACTTTTAGATATTGGATATTCATGCCTATTGCTTTATAGAGCCCTTGAATCAATGCCTCATATTCCACAGTGTTATTAGTACACTCAAATTCTAGCCTACATGATAACATGGTTTTTTCTCCTTCTGGACTAACTAAAATACATCCCGCTCCTGCACCATCATTGGATTTTGATCCATCAAAATACAAAGACCAAAATAAAGGCTTATTTACAGGTTTATTTACAAGTTCATCTGCAACACTAACACACTTTGAGGTATCAGCATGAGAGAAATTTTCAATTTGCGATAGGACACTATTAACAAGAAAAGGAGATCGTTGAGCATTAAAATTCCCAAAAAATAACTTAGCCGAATAGTTTCCGAGAATATTATTATTGAAGGATACTGGTTGATTCTCTTGTTCAAACTCAATTACTTTATGAGTCAAATGTTTTTCACGATCTATTCTGATTTGATTTGGTTTCCCATTATAGGGAAGCCACATGTGAGACCAATCAGTCGAAATATAACCGTGAAGTTTTTCGGAACAATCTCTTCTCAGAATCAAGCCATAAAACTCAGGGATGTCAGCGATTAATATATCAATTATTTGGACAACCCTAGGATTAGCTACTAATCTGATAGTAACTGAATTTATCTCTCCTAAAACTTCTACCTTAGTTCGATCTAATTGAACAATGTGAACTGTGTACTTATGGGGCTCAGTATTTAATTTGGAGCAAACTAAGGCTGGCATAATATTTGATGAAGCCCTTGAATCTATCAAGCAGTTATGCAAATTTATATTGTAGATCTCATAAGTCAAGAGAAAAGGAGGAGTATGATAATTTGACCTATCCCCAATTAAAACAGCATCAGTAGCATCTACCTTATTAGATGGTGGCTTACCTGATCCTTTAGCGGCCTTGGACAATACACTAGTTGGAAGAGGAGAAGAAGGTATGGCATTTAATTCTTTAAGCAACAACTTTTCTTGATGTTTTGATCTTGCTAATTTCATGCAAAGAAATATTTGCTTAAGTGTTCTTCATGTCTTCCACAATGTTATAATCCATAGAGTCTAAAACTACTAGCATTTTAGATGATAAGGGAGGATTGGAGGATGATGGTTGATTGTGGGGAGGTGCAACAGGAGTTTTCTTTATTGAGCTTTGTCTTTAGTAACAGGACTTGAGTTTTTCTTCTTAGAATTTACTTGATTAGGCTTAGCTATACTTTTTATTCTGGTATTTATTGGGAGAGATTCCTGTTCACTTTCATTATCATAATTGGGTAAGATAGAGTCTGACATTCCATGACATTCAACTATTTCATCTTATTTTGTTTCTTTAGCTAATAAAACTATATCTTCATCTTCATCATCATCCAGATTAGATACGGCATTAGATATAGCATTAGGTGGTTTAGGATTAGTTGTTTGATTTCTTTTAAAGTTCCTAAAAGGTTTTTTGGTAGAAGTCTTAGCTACCTACTTTTTTATTTCAACCATTTCATTAGACATAGTTTTAAGAAATTTTTGTAAACCTTCCATGTCATATGGATCCTTGGCTACTTTCTTCTTTGAATCATCTCTAAAGGTAACCTTTTTGGGTTTCCTTTCTTCTATAGCATTTTTCTTTTCCAAAGCTAGGATACATTTTTCAACAACGATTTCTTCCTTCATATTTTCTGCTAATGTTGGTCTAGCAGCGATATCAACGAAAATGGCTATGTTTGAATGCAAGGTAGAGATATACCATTCGTTTCGGACTTCCTCACTAGGCTTGGATGTCGCAGGAATTTTATTCAATAGCTTATTGAAGCGTGAGTTGAAATCTTTGATGGGTTCCTTTGATTCGGAATTAAGATTGGAGAGATCATTGATCAGAGTTGCTATAGACCTATCATCTCCAAACTTAGTTGGAATTGCTCCTGGAAAGCATCCCAACTATTGATAGAACTTGGTGTTAATGAAAGGTACCATGATCCTGCTGCTCCTTGTAGAGTGTATGGAAATAGTCTAACAACAACATCTTCTTCCGTTACTCCATTCAAGTTGATTGATAACATGAAATTATTTATATGTTCTTCTGCTAATAGGCTAATGTCAGGATTAGATTTTGGTAACCATTTTTTAGGATGAGCTGGCAATTGGCTCAAAGGTGCATGCATTCTGACTGCTCCTGGATTGGTCCATGGCCTTGGTTGGGGTTGATAATATGCCATTGTGGAGATAACAGTAGAAGAGGGTGATGAAGGGGTAGAAAGTGATTGGGTAGAGGATGTTGAAGTTCTTGTACCTGTTTGGGCTATAATTTGAAGTTGGGAAAGGGATAAATGATCTTGCAATGGTATGGATGGAATAGATGGTGATGATGACATAGTCTCACTGTGGGATTCTGATGGTGTCTTCCTAGCCATTTTTTGACTTGGTAGAGGAAATTCAACTGGTGGAATACCGAGTTTTTCACTCTTTTCTCTAGTAAGCAGTTGCAATGGGATGTATTGTGAAGTCACACTACCTTGGGATAACTCATATTGTTCTTGGGATATCGAAAACCCTTGTAGGTTATGTATCAAAGACTGTACTTCAAGGGGTTCAAGAGAAGAATTAGTTGGTATGTTTGGGATTTCAATAGTGTTTATTATATTATTCTTTTCAACTTCTCGCTTAGGAATAGGGGATTTAGAATGTGAAGGAGAAGTCAGAGGAGATGGTGAGGGAGTTTTACTCTTAGAATGGCCCGTGGATTTAGATTTACTCGCCATTCACAGTTAGGCCCTCCTTCTAGCACCAAAAATGTTGATGCCTCTAAAATCGTAGCACCAACATTGGGGGATAACCACCCGGTCCAGACCTTAGTATAGCTCCTTTTCTGTTTGGGATGGTGGCTCTGACTGGGGGTTATGGGACTAGTTTCCCAATAATGTGTGGTTTAACGAATGAATGTTTTAAAATGTATATTGGAGATGGCATATGGTTCAACCTATGACTTTAAAATATACAAATATACCTATATAACCCAGATAATCTTATAACAATGCGATTCTTGATAATTCCTAGTAGACAAATAATCATATACATGATTTACTTATCCATAGAAAGATGCATTCAAATAAATATTACTTTGTTTAACAAATTAAACAAAGTAATTATAAAAACATATTGCATGACATCATAATATTTATCGCTGATATATATCTCTAATGTAACAATTCTAAATCATTCAGAAGTGACTCAATATAGAATTGCTTGAACTGTGTGAATACATCAACAATAGCAAATTAAATGAAATGCTAATTAAATCAAGACAAAAAGAATAGTGATAGAAATATCGCATGCATTTGAGTCTTGATCTATAAATAACATTCGGGTTCCACCTCTTTATTCCAAAAACTTCCAGGAGATACAAAAATGCAGGTCTTGAAAAAGTTCCTTCACAAAAATCTGAAACCTTGATCCACTACTCATAAAAAATATAGGTTTAGAAGTGCAGAAGTGCAACTTCTCAAGTCTAGTTTTTTTTACAAATTGAGGACCTTTTCTTCAATAACACGAAAGGGTTTACATAATAGAACTAAAACAAACTATCAACATAAATTGAATAGAGTTGTTGGAACTATAAACATTAAAATCTGGGATTTGAATTGCAAAAATAGTAGTGCGATTGCCATTGAAAAGATTCATTGTATCTATTTTTGCTCCTGTACCCGCAACTAACAAATTGGGAGCATGTTTTGAATTTCTGGAGGATGACTCATCCTTGAGTGTAGTTGACCCGTGTACATGGCATCTGAAAGCTCGGGCACCATGCAATCAACAACGCCGGTAAGGCATTTGATGGTCATCTGTTGACAATGCAGATTGACCAAAAAGGACCAAAATGCATCCCAAGTAAGGCTTTGTACTTTGTTGAGTTGTTCTTCTTTGGTGGCCAAATCCTGCTTCCATTGATTTTCTAACATTTTTGCTTTCGAGAGCTTTCCAAGGGAATAGTCAGAAATAAAATTAACTCCATATAAATTATCATTTACCAGCTCTATCACATTGTTCATTATAGCTCTGGCCATGGAAGTAGTCCTTTCTGCCTTTATTAATTGTGTTTCCCATTCCAAAAATAATAATTCTTTATGCAACTCTTGAATTTTCGGTAGGTTAGCAGCTCTTCCTTCCACTATGATTTTCCATTTGAGGAAGTTTGAGACCTTGTCATCTGCATCCTCAAATTCTGATCTAGTATTAACTTCCTAATCAATCAGCGATGTAGTTATGATGCATAATGGGTCGACAAGTGATATTTTATGGCAATGGATATTGAGCTATTGTGATAAGGCCTGATTTGCTTCTAGGGATTCCTTCTTGAATTCCTCGACCTTAGCATAATCTCTGAATTGTTCTATATAAATTTGTAGCTGTGAGATTTTCTCCTCTTTAGCTTTCATTCCTTATTGGTGTGTCAATTGAATTTGTTTGAGCTGCTGGGACAACTGTTGTTGTTTCTGGATGGCATGCTGGTCAATATTTTGCTTCTCCAGGTTCAATTTCACTTTAAGCTGCTCTTTCTTCTGTTTTTCCTCGGCCAACTATTCCTCAAGCCAATTACTCTTCTGTTTTTCTGCTGCTGTTTTCTCTTCAAGCTGAGTAATCCTTTGATATTTTTCTTTGATTAATAGATTAACCTCAGTGGCCTTATCAATTGTGGCAACTGTGTAAGCCCCTGCATATTGGGATAACTTAGTCAAATCCTCAGAAGGATTGACCTATGAATCCTTCCATATAACATTCATAAATTCCGATTAAGGAGCTAAGGATGATGTCTGGTCAATTTTCCACTTTTTCCTCTATTTCCTGACTACAACCTTGTGCTTTGGGTTGTAAAAGACATCCAAAGGTGGTATCTCCTCAATATTTAATTTTATTTCACCTAAAGGATTTTCAAGGATTATTTCAATCTCTTTTTGAGCTATGTCTGTTTTGGGTGTCTGTTCAATTGTGCTCTCAGTAATGATGGGTTGTTGTGTTGCGACCAATGCTGATGTGATACTGTTTTGGGGGTCACTCTAGTTTTTGATTTGCTGATCAAATTGCTCTCATTCCTTTATCAAGATGGGGTCAATATTAACATCTGTGCTAAGGGGTTCACTGGTTTTTTCAGTTGCTTCCCCTTCCCCAGAAATCTCTTCAATAGTCTGCTCACCGCTGTGCTCTACTTGCTGAACAATAGGGGTAGTATTCAATAAATCTAGAGGCAATGTCTGTAACCTCTGTGTCCTGTATTCCATGAATTTATCCATCTTTGTGGCTCCTAGTTTGAATCTTTCCAGATGAGTTACTTGTGAGAATAACTCTGCAGAAGTAAATAAATCATCAAACTCATCCTCCTCATGGATAAATTTGCTAATTTTCACCTGACTGGTGAAATTGTAAGCGACCATGTTTGGATCATATTGTCTCTTAGGAATCACTGCTAGAATCAGGTGCTTGGTTTTCTCTGCCTCTTTCTCAGCATGTTTAAAATAATGCAATGTATAAGTGCCACAGCGGAGGGGAAATGGAGGCCACACTTATTTTTTAGACTCTTTGCCATTTGAGGAAGTTTGAGACCTTGTCATCTACATCCTCAAATTCTAATCTAGTATTAACTACTTGATCAATCAGCGATGTAGTTATGATGCATAATGGGTCGAAAAGTGATATTTTATGGCAAAGGAGATTGAGCTATTGTGTTAAGGCCTTATTTTCTTCTAGGGCTTCCTTCTTGAATTCCTCGACCTTAGGATAATCTCTGAACTATTCTATATAAAGTTGTAGCTGTGAGATTTTCTCCTCTTTAGCTTTCATTCCTTGTTGATGTGTCAATTGAAGTTGTTTAAGCTGTTGGGACAACTGTTGTTGTTTCTGGATGGCATGATGGTCAATCTTTTGTTTCTCCAGGTTTAATTGCACTTTAAGTTGCTCGTTCTTCTGTTTTTCCTCAACCAACTGTTCCTCAAGCTGATTAATCTTCTATTTTTCTACTGTTGTTTTCTCTTCAAGCTGAGCAATCCTTTGAGATTTTTCTTTGATTAATAGATAACCTCAGTGGCCTTATCAATTGTGGAAGCTGTATAAACCCTTTCATATTGGGATAAATTATTCAAATCCTCAGAAGGATTGACTTCTGAATCCTTCCATATAACATTCATAAATTCTGATTGAGGAGAAATGGATGATGTCTGGTCAATTTTCCTCCTTTTCCTCTGTTTCCTGACTACAACCTTGTGCTTTGTGCTATAAAAGACATCCAAAGATGGTATCTCCTCAATATTTAATGTTATTTCACCTGAAGGATTTTCAGGGATTATTTTAATCTCTTTCTGAGCTATGTCTGTTCTGGGTGACTATTCAATTATGCTCCCAGTAACGATGAGCTATTGTGTTGCGGGTGATGTGATATTGTTTTGGGGGTCGCTCTAGTTTTTGATTTGTTGATCAAATTTCTCCCATTCCTTTATCAATATGGGGTCAATATTAACATCTATGCTAAGGGGTTCACTGGTTTTTTCAATTGTTTCCCCTTTCCTAGAAATCTCTTCAATAGTCTGCTCACCGCTTTGCTTTGCTTGCTGAACAATAGGGGTAGTATTCAATAAATCGAGAGGCAACGTCTGTAACCTCCGCGTCCTATATTCCATGAATTTATCCATCTTTGCAGCTCCTAGTTTGAATCTTTCCAAATGAGTTACTTGTGAGAGTAACTTTGCAGAAGCGAATAAATCATCAAACTCATCCTCCTTATGGATAAATTTGCTAATTTTCACTTGACTGGTGAAATTGTAAGCGACCTTGTTTAGATCATACTGTCTCTTAGGAATCACTACTAGACTCAGGTCCTTGGTTTCTCTCTGCCTCTTTCTCAGCATGCTTATAATCATGCAATGTATAAGTGCCACAATGGAGGGAAAATGGAGGCCACACTTGTTTTTTAGAGTCTTTAAGGTTTCTAGTCATCCCCTTTTCCACTATCTGGTATGCTATTTCCCTTGCTAATAGCTTGTCTGGAATATAGAGTGGAAGGAGTAGGTTTGTTAAAAATGGCTTGATGAACAGGTAAAACAAAGCCATGGAAAATTCTGTATATATGATTCTTGTAGTCAGACTTCCATAGATACTTATGATAAATATAAATGGGGGTTGGATCTTGAACAATCCATTTCCAATCCAAAAGGGGAAAGTCAGAATAAAACAGATTGTGTCCATTATGTAGGTGCACATATAAAATTGGGGAACAACTTGGGTGGTGACAAATATGTTTCTTCTATAATCTAATATTTGACTGGCCATTTTATCTAATATAATGGTTGCCCAATCTATAATAAAAGAGTTGACTGCTGCTTCTATTAATGGGACCATTTCTATAGAAAATCTAGCAAAATCTAGGCTTCCAAAGAGCCTACATACCATTGCAGCACCATATCAATACGAAGATGCTAAGGAGTCCACATAGTACATACCAGAGGATTCGTGTCTATGCTTGTTTGGAAAATGTCTCCACTGTTTGATAGGGTCTGATTCTATGTCATTCTCCTTAGCGAAAGCTTCCATAAATGCCTTGTTGTAGTGTCGCTGGGGATCCGGCAAATGATACATCTTCTTGACATCTTCAGGCTTGAATGTCCCGAACATCCTCCCATTGGCTATGAAAAAAGCTCTATCTGTTATATTAATACTTTCGATTACCCATCTCACTAGATCATTATATGGTAATACTTTAGCTTGGGCTGCTATTTTATGGAGGAAGGAGTTGGCCAAATCACTTAGCGTGCTTTCTGTTTTATCGGTTCCATCTGCTGTTGCTTCTTATTCTATCTCCATTGGATCTTCTGCTTGAAGTAAAGTATAGATGCCTTCCCATGATATTTTACCAAGGCCTAGATAGGTAGTATCTGCAATTAACACCAATTTTGCTGGTGATTCTTCCACTACAATGAGGGCCTTTGATTTCTGGGATTTCTTAGACATCTTGCCTGATTGTATGATTCTCAGTTAGTTCCGCAAAATGAGAAAGAGGAGCGTAACAGTAGAAAAACTTGAGAAGAGATAATACAAATTATGGACCAAACAGAGTTAAGCGCATTAGATGCATGAGATGATATATTGTGCTTAGCTATCATGGATGAAATATTCAAAGGACTTACCCATAACTGCTCCTTAATTCTTTACCATAACTTCCAATGTGAAACTTTAATGCTGAAACCATATGTCACATCACAAGTCTGTAACAGTCTTTGGTAGAATAGGTGTCCTGACTTTGCGATTTGCGATCAGCGATTGCATTATTTTAATATTTTTTTAATAATCGTGTATCGCAAATAGGGAGTTGCAAGCGCCACACCCAAAAGGTTTGTTTGCATAGTTGCAATTGCGATGAGTGCTGAGCTGGCATGGGGAGATAGCGGGTTTTAATCTTGGCAAGTCATGTTATTTCTTTGTAATTGATTTATCCCTTTACCGCATGTATTCATAATATTTATCACTTTATTTTATTGAGAACGCAACATGCGATAATTAAATCACGTCGCGATTTCTCAATGTAGTGTATTGGATGCTTCCTTATGAATCAGCGATATGTGATTGCGATAGTCTTATTGCATCGCAAGATTTCAATGGAGTTTTTTGGACGCTTCACTATGAATCAGCGATAAGTGATTTGTGATAGCCTTATCGCATCACAAAGTTTCAATGTTGCTTTAAGTCATTCGTGGGATTAATGTTGTGCGAGATGCGATACTTTTATTACATTGTGTGCATAAAAGGCTTACCTTGATAAAACTTTGCGATGAGGGTTTTGTTATGACTATGATCGCATCGCAAGCTCTCCAAATGGATTTTCACGGGTTCTAAAGAAATGTGATTTGCGATGAGCGGTCCTAAATACTCTAAAAGCAATTTTCATATGACTTTTATGGAAAATCTATTATACTCAAAAGTTTATTGCTTTTATTTATATTCTAAAGGGGACCCATTTCTTATTTGGCATTTTAAGACTAAGAGTTTAAAAATTGAAATGGGGGGGGGGGGGGGGTGTTGCTGTATAGCACAACACGTCCTTGAGCTCGTAAATGTCTATCATTGGCTTAACATGGGGAGGTTGGAAAATTTTGGATCTCAGTTGTCCCGTGAATACAACATCAGTGAGAGGTGGCACCATCTTTTGAGCATAATTATTTAAAAAACGTAGAGTCATCCAATGACTGCGTGGTTTCACCAGAAACCACCAGTATGTTTCCCAATCGAGCTTAGTGAGTTTCTTGATTGTTTCTGCATTTGTCTAAGAAGTTTCTTTCCACCGTTCTTCCAACTGTTTAACGTCCAGGAGAGCTTTTGGACTACATTCTCTGATAATATTGGCAGTGTGGAAGTTTTCATTGACTGCCTCAATGATGTTGTTTGTTGTACTGGCTATTGTTGCTACTGCTCTATCTGTCTATTTTAACTGCACGTCCCAATCTGTAAATAAGATGTCTTTGTGGGACTCCTCGATATTTGTTAGATCATCTTTCATGTTTTCTTCAGATTTTTGTTGAGAAACTTCATATTCTAATCTTTGATCAATCACTTGATTGTTTAATTTGTCACTTGATTCACAATAAGGTTTGAACATTGAAATTATTTGACAGAATACTTCTTGTCATTGTACCAAAATAGAATTTAACTCAAGTGCCTCTTTGATAAATTCATCTACTTGAGGACTGCCTTTGAATTTTTCCAACATAACTTGCATTTGGTGAATCTGTGTGTTCTTCACTGCCATGTCTGTCTGATGTTGTATTGTCATTTGCTCAAAATTTTGTTGAAGTTGTGCCAATTGTATTTCCACCTGCTTACTGGTGCTTTTCCTTTCTTTCTCGAGTTGTTGTTCAAGTAATTGAACTCTTTCTTCCTTTTCCTTTAGTAACAGTTGAACCTCTATTACCTTATCAATTGTTGCAGTTGCATAAGCTCCTGCATACTATGATAGCTTTGTAAGGTTGTGTTTTGGATCCATGGGGGTGTCTCTCCACACTATCTCCATTTTCTCACTTTCAAAACTTGTTGTTGCCGATACATCTAACTTTATTGTATTTCTCTTCCTTTTTACTACAGCCTTATGCGTAGGACTGTAGAATATATCCAAGGGCGACATTTCTTCAATTGTCAAGAAAATTTCAGAAGTTGTATGTGCAAGGATGATCTCAATGTCTTGAGTGGTTACAATTTCTTGTATTGTGGCTTCTGGATTTACAACTTGTTGAGTGTGCTGTGGAGTCTGGAATCTAGACATTCCTTTAAGAACAATCTATGTTTGGAGATTTTTATTAAATTTCTCCCACTCATGTTCTATATTTCTGACTAGGGTCTTTTCTATTTCAACATGCGGGGGAGTAGTCTCCATGTCTTGTAGAGCTGAGGCATTCTCGGTCATTTCTTCATGATTTTCTTCTGTACCCTATTCAGGGTCTACCTCGAGGCTTCCTTCTTTATTCTTAGATTCATGTTTAGAGTCTTCAGAACCCTGAGTTGACTTCTTTTATGATTCTTCATGAGAATTGTGTTTGGAACTCTCCTCCAAGCTTATGCTAGGAGTAGGTTCTCTTACTTATTGAATTTGTAATAAGTCCAAAGGGACCTGTTTGAGCCTTTTATTTTTGTACATGTAGAATTCTCTAAGGTCCTCTGGGTCTAGATTCAGTGATGTGAAGTGAAAAACTTGTGAAAATATCTTGGCTTGCTCAAATAAATCATCAAACGGATCTTCCTCATGACTAAATTTCTTGACTTTGACCATGTCAGTAAAATTCTTAGCAACTTGGTTGGGGTCATATTGTCTACCTAGCATAGTATCTACGTTTAGGGTTGTGTTGTTCTATATTTCTTTATATGCATGCCTGAGATCATGCAACACGAAGGAGCCACATTGTAATGGGAGGTTTGGCCAAATGGCTTTCTTCTTCTCCTTCAGGGTTTTGGTGGTTCCATCACCCACTATCTGATAAGATATTTCCCGTGCCGGTATTTTATCTGGAACATAGTATGGGAGAACATGGGGAGTAGAACTACAACCTTAGCATAGGACTGTAGAATACATACAAGGGCAGCATTTTTTCAATTTTCAAAACAATTTTAGAAGTTTGATGTGCCGAGATGATCTCAATATCTTGAGTGGTTACAATTTCTTGTATTGTGGCTTCTGGATTTACAACTAGTTGAGTGTGCTATGGAGACTGGAATCTAGATGTTCCTTCAAGAACAATCTCTATTTGGAGATTTTTATTAAATTTCTCCCACTCATGTTCCATACTGATGACTGGGGCATTTTCTGTTTCAACCTGCGGGGGAGTAGTCTCCATGTCTTGTACAATTGAGGCTTTCTCAGTCGTTTCTTCACGATTTTCTTCTATATCCTATTCACAGTCTGCCTCGGGGCTTCCTTATTTATTCTCAAATTCATGTTCAGAGTCTTTAGAACCCTAAGCTAAATTCTCTTGTGATTCTTCATTAGAATTGTGTTTGGAACTCCAAGATTACGCTGGGAGTAAGTTCTCTTTAATTTGTAATAGGTCCAAAGGGACCTATTCGAGCCTTTTATTTTTGTACATGTGGAATTCTATGAGGTCCTCTAGGTCTAGCTTCAGTGATGATAAGTGAAAAACTTGTGAAAATCTCTCAGCTTGCTCAAATAAATCATCAAACAAACCTTCCTCATGAATGAACTCCCTAAATTTGACCATGGTAGTAAAATTCTTAGCAACCTGGTTGGTGCCATATTGTCTACCTGGCATGATATCTAGGTTTAGGTTCGTGATGTTATGTATTTCTTTATATGCATGCCCAAGATCATGCAACATGAAGGAGCCACATTGTAATGGGAAGGTTGGCCAAATTGATTTCTTATGCTCCTTAAGGGCTTTGGTGATTCCATCACCCACTATCTGATAAGCTATTTCCCTTGCCAGTAGTTTATCTAGAACATAGTATGGGAGAACATGGGGAGCATTAATACTCCCAAAAAATCTGATATAATTAAACAATTGCTAACCAAACCATCTCACCACCAATAAAATGTCAATCTTTGTTTCCTATGAAAGCATAGGGGATTTCTTATAAAAAATGGTTTGATAAATAGGCAACATGACACCATGACAAATTTTTTAGAAATGGGAGCCAAAATGTGATTCCCACAATATCTTGTGATAAATATGGATGGGTGTAGGATATTTTAAGGTCCATTTCTATCCCATGTTTGGAAAATGCGAGCAAAAACATACAACATCCATGACATAAGCACTCATGAAAAAGGGAGGGATAATCTGAGTGGAGACAATTCTATGATACATGTATTCTCTTATGGCCATGGGTAAGCTATCTGAAAAAAATAGCACTCCAGTTCAAAATGGTAGCATTAAAAATTGCATCTATCAGGGGAACGCATTCAATGGAAAATTTGGTGGTATCAGCTTTTCCAAACAACCTACACAACATTGCAGCTGCAAAATTGTATGGGGCTAATAGAGGTGTAATGGGGTACATACCAGTTTTCTCCTGTCTAAACTTGTTGGAGCCAGACCTCTAATCTTCATTCCCTTTGGTGAAATTCTCGATAAAATATTTGTCATAGATCTTTTGTGGTTGTAGCAGATGGTACATTTGGCTCAAATTGTCTAATTTGAATGATCCCATAATGTCTTGCCTGGGGTTTCTGAGCGTTCTATCTGAAACATCCACTTCATAAATAATCCATCTTACCATATCTGTATATGGTAATATTTTTGGTCTTGTAGCGGTCCTGTGTAGCAAGGAACATGCTAATTCAAAGTAAGAATCATCAGATGAAGTCATGGCATCCATTGTTGCCTTAACCTCCAAGGGCATTGGACTTTCTCCCTCTAGGAAATTGTACATCACTTCTTAAGTCATAGTTATGCCATCTTTCTTACAAGTAGTATCAGATAATAGTGGTAGAATTTCTGACTGCATAGGGGGAGTATCTTCTACAGTCTTTTTCCCTTTCTTAACCATCTCTGTGAGTGTTGTGTTCTTTGAAGACTTCCGGTAATTCAGGCAAATGGAGAAAACACGATAAAAATACAGAGCGGTAAATCCAAGCAAAAGCGTGATTAGCATAGTAAATTTTGAAATCACGTAAGGATGGAGCTTTTATTTCAAATACGAATAAGAAATATATCTATCATCTCGAGCCGTTAAATGAATAAATGCTTTTAAATTTCATTAACTATACATTAAGGTTCACACAAGATTTTCTTTATGTCTTATCAAAATGCCGCATCTTATATTTCAAACTAATATTTTTGATTGGTTTGAATGTTTGTGTAATGCCGATTTTTTTTGTGAATGCGATGAATTGCAAATTGCAAATGGCAATTCTCACAAATCGTAAATCATATTTCTCGCAAATCGCATTTCTCACAAATTAATGAATAGAGTAATTCAATGTTTCTTTAACATTTTGTGATATGCAATAAGTGGGATTATGATATGTCAGACCCTAATGTAGTTCTATAATGGCTTTAATGTTTCGTCAGCTCTGGATTACATCATACTTCATGTTTTCTTGCGGTTTGTATGTTTGCGTCCTTATAAGAAATGTGATGCAACTGCGATAAATACCTTTGAAGAATAGTTCAAGCCTTAAGTATTATATAAGATAAGTGATATTTATGGGTCTTTTATGGGGACTTCGCTTATCGCATCTCGCGGATTCTGTCTCATGACTAATCCTTGTTGTTATCAGATCCTTGCGATTTGCGATAAAGTGGGAATGTGTTATCATGAAACGACTTGGTTTGATATCTTAGTTATCCAAAGTTTTATTCCAAATGCTTTACAAAAGGCAAGCTCTTATTTGCTAAAAAAAAATTTGGGAATTTTTAAAAGGGTCCCCATTTATTGATACAATATGAATTATTAAATCAATAGATGGGTGGGGGAGGGGGGGGGTTGAACAGTACAACAGGACGTTACAGATATGGAAGACAACGATCTTATGGAGGAAATATTGGAACAACTGCTCACACTAGAAGAAGATTTCTTTCTTGCAGGATTTCACCAACAACTACAAAAATCCCGGGAAAAGGAATGACATGATCAACATATTAAGAAGAGAAATTTTAAGAATGGAGACTTGGTTCTAGTGTACGATAGTAAGTTCATGAAGTTCCTTGGTAAGTTTAGGATGCATTGGCTACGACCATACATTATTACGGATATCTCATATGGTGGTATAGTTCAGATCGTGAAGCTGAATTGGGAGTTATTTGTTGGACGAGTGAATGGTAATAGATTGAAAATCTAAAGGGATGATTCCATCCCTGGGACTTTCCAATGACTATATGGATGAAGAAAAATCTTAGGGCTATAGGCAGTTAGAAGGAAGCATGGGACTATAAAGTACTTTTCCAAAGAAGGCCTTTGTCAAAGAGGGATGGTTGCATGGTATTCAGGAGGGTGGCGCAGGTGGAGGAAGTTGTGATGAAGAAGGGGTAACTGCACTGTAGGGAGGGGTCTAACACAATTCTTCCAGAATATGACCGTTGGGGTTCCTACAGTTGATTTAATAGGGAAATTTTAGTTAAAAGGAGTGGGGGGAATGCATTTAAGGAGCATATATGGGAAAACCTTTTGTCAAATTCACATTTATGAGGAGGATCTAAAGGAGATCAAGGAGTTTGAATTTGAAAAGGTTATAAATATGGCACCTCGCTCCACATTCAAACACTTTTCTTGTTGCGAATTCGAAGCGTGATTTTTCGTCTAAGTGTGAGCCAAGCATTATGCTGCATGTCTGGTTGGAATTGGGAGGAGAGTGAGCAGGAGTTTTGTAGACAAGGGCTAGGATCCATTATGATTGCTACACTTCCAATGCATGCCACTGCACCAATATCATTGAGGACGAAGCCTACTACTATAGCAGCAACATCGAAGAAGCAAAAGAAGCCACAAAAGCCTCCAGTTAGGCAATCATTGAGGAAAATCCCCACGGAACAACAGACTAAGGAGAGAGTGGATAAGTTGTAGAAACTGATGGAGCCCCAAGATTTGGATGAGGAAGAAGTGGCCAGTGGAATAGAGGATATCAGTGAAAATGAGGTGGAACCGATCTCCAGGTTTCCACCCTATATGATGCTATGGAAGCCAACCTCAAAGGTGACTAGGGACCCAGAAGCTATAAAATTGAAGGTCTTTACACCCCTGTTACCAAAGGAGGTGCCAATTGAGGGAGAGTTGTTGGCAAAGGTGCCACAACTATGCATGGAGGACTAGGATCTGAATGATCAAAGCAAGTATCCCCACTTCGAGCTCAGTAAGTAACTAAACTTAGTTTACTATGAAGAAGTTGGAGTGATGAGGGTTGAGCTAATGAAATGGGCAGCAGAAATTCATTGCGTTGGGTTGTTGAATATCCTTTATGTTCCACATTTTGGGCGCACTAACATAAATACAATTTGTGTGCATCAGTTGTTGGCGTTAGTACATGATGGGTGTCTATGGCTCAAGACGAAGATCCCCATTGATGGTATGTTAATAAGAAGGATCACTACATTTCCTTACCAAGGACCGAACCCCGCTGATGCATTTGTTGGGAAGTCTCAGAAGAAAAAGTTGGCTGATCAGATGAAGAATGACTTTGGTTGGGTTAAGAAATATTGGGGATATGCCATTAGCTCTATTAGTGATTTGGCTATGCATTTTTCTACGCACATTTTGGTTGGTAAGATAATGAGAAAGTTTCAGGCGGACGAAGTGTCGGCCCCAGTTGTATCTTTGGCTTCGCAATGCAACAAGCGAGTCTAGTTTAACTAGGAAAGGTATTTATATTAGGAATTTTTGGATCACTGTCGAGAAGCACAAGAAGAAGGGAAGCAATGCCACTATGCTTGGTTATTGATCTTAATCACACTAACAACATGGAGAATGCCAGAAGAATCATGGTTCCCCAATGTGGACCCTGATGTGTGCGAGGTTGTGAGGTATGCCTCATTGTGGGTGTCTAAGGAACTGACCCAGGTTATAGAGAAAAAATTGTTCTGGGTCTTATTTGAGATGGATCTTTTCACATTTATGAACTAGAAGCCTCGACTATCACCAGTTTTGTTTCAAGAATATCGTAGCATTGTCGACTTTAAAGCATATTTTCACCATGTATATATCCGCGCGAAGAAATATTTGGAGGAGGTATGGTATGAGCTACCATTCTTAGTTACTAAGGAGGACATCCTGCTAATAATAAGCAAGTGGTATAGTAATTGGCTCACTCCAACTGAAGAAGAGGCAGAGAAGGTAGGCACAAGTAAGACAAAGTAAGCCACTGAAGGTGCGCAAACTGAAAAGCCAACGAAAGAGAAGGATAAAAAGAAGGTGCCTTAGAAGGTCACAATTGACCTTGAGAAGAAAACTGCACAGGAAACAGAGTGCAAAGTTGAACATGAGGAACAAGCCAACGAAGAGGGTGTTCAGGGTGGTGGAGACCCTTTTGTGGACATGAAGGACTTCAATTCCTCATTTATAGTGAAAAGGTGGAAGAAGTAAAGTGTTGGAGGTGTGTGGAAGAAGCAAAAGTTAGAAAAATCCTCCAGCGCAGAGACAATGTTCCTCACTGATGGGGACTTTGATGAAATTGATCACACCGTAGAGCTATGACGAAGGATATTTGGGGAAACATTGAAGATCAGTACAAGGCAGTATTAACAGAGGTCCAATAGGGCCCCAAAGAATTGTAGGTTCAAGTGAGTGTGTTCCAAGTAAGCAAGGTTCAGGGGAGCTTGAGTCAAGCAAGCACGATACCTTCAACTTCACTTAGTGCATAGATGGTACTCAAAATAGAGCTCTGAGATGTGCACTTACCATATGGATCCCTACATTTTGAGACTATAGAAGAGCGGGAGAATAGACAAAACTTAAAGAATATAAGTCTCAATATTGCAACGCTCCCCCTTTAGACATTGAATGAATTACACCAGGGCATTACGAATGAACTTAAGGTACAAGAGCAATGTGCTATGTTGGTCATAAAAGAAGTGAAAAGCAACAACCAATAGATGTTCAATGAGAGGAATAAAGTAATACAAGATCACAACTACACAGCTGTAAGAGGCTATTACTAAAGCTTACAGTGAGCTTCTAGAGCTCCATATCAAAATAGAGGAAGCTTATAAGAGAAGCTTCATAAGATTGCAACAATAGTTAAGGAATCAAAGGCAGAGGTGGAAAAAGTTAGATTTTAGCTACAAATGTAGATTACAAAACTCTAGATGAAGCTACAACCTACCACACCAACTTGAAGTCTGAGAGCAGCACGAAGCTGCAATAAAATACGACATGGAAAAAATAGCCATTGTAGTCAAGGAATGTGGTCACCTTTTTGAGGATATAATGGATATATGGGCCTCACTGTAGGAGGACCCACATGTGCAGAATATTGATGCATAAATACGAGACAAACAACTGTATTTTGATGAGTTCAAATCAACGATGCAGACCTTAGCACATGTGAAACGGTTTTTCAACCTTCAGGAGGGAATGCTTCTGCTAGGAAAAATTGATGAGTTGTAACAGAAGGAATAGATAATATATGCATGGACGTAGCCTAGGGTAGATGAAGCCAATCATCTCTTACGGACAATGGAGAGAAAGTTGAAGAGCATGAAGTAGACACAGAGAACAATCGGTCTAGTGACAGAAGGGCCGATGACAGAGAAGCTTGTAGAGGAAGTTCGACAGGCTGTAGCACAATGTACAAAGACACTCCATCCATTGAATTTTGCATATAGTAGCCTCAAAGCAAGGATTCAGGATGTACCAACTGAGTGACTCAAGGACGAGTCACATCTTTGTGTTGGGGGCCTATTAGGTAGGGGTCCCCTAGGTCAAAGTTTTGTTTAAGTCATGTAAAGTCTCCGCATCTTGAGGAGTGGAGCGCAATTCGCGCAAAGTTATAGGGGTCAAATCGCCCTATTTTGTAAAGGGATGGGATAAATTCAACTATTTTGAGCTCTGCCCATGGTTTGTAGACCATAGTATTGTAAATGAAAAAAGTTATATAAAGAGTTAGCTTAGTAAGTCATAAACAAGGAAATTGGAATGGAATGAATACGTTATGTCCGTAGTCTTTCGGTATTCTGGCGAAGGGGAAGGCTCATACAGCTGTGTGCATAGAGACCTTAATAATGCATGTTAGACTGTAACAATAAGGTTAACAGTTTGCGAAGGTCGGATTAAGACCTAAACTGAAAGAAATACTATAGGCACATTGCATAGCCCCTCTAGATGTCGAAACCTAGTTCTAGCATCCCCCAATATCACCTCTGGTGAGAGTGCACTATGCGCGAGAATATCGTTGCTGAAAGGGCTAGTGTTATCAGGTTTTGTTGGTTAGCACAGCTAACTCTAGACCTAGGTCTGAGCCCCTTAAGCCAACAAATGGTTTCTGACCCTATGCATGCAGCTGCAGTGGCCTGCCCAAACAACTGCAGACTTACCAAGGTATCTGTGCACATAGCTACAAGAGCCTTCCCCTTCGCCAAAATATTGAAAGATTATAGACAGAACGTATTCATTCCATTCCAAATTTTCCTGTTTATGACTTACTAAGCTAACTCTTTATATAGCTTTTTTCACTTACAATACCATGGTCCACAAACCATGGGTGGAGCTTAAAATAGTTGAATTTATCCCATCCCTTTACAAAATAAGGGATTTTAACCCACCCTAAATCCCCTTTGACTCCTAGAACTCTATGTGAATTACTCTCTACTCCTCAAATTGTGGAGACTTTACATGACTTAGTCAAAACAGGTCCTCAAATAATTGCATGTCTAATTGAGTGTGGTTCAGGTGAACATTAGTCAAGTGAGCATGGTACCTTCAACTTTAGTTAGTGTGTAGACGGTACTCACAACAGAGTTTCGAGTTGTGAACTTACCAGATGGATACCTAGATTTTGAGACTACATAAGAGTGGGAGAATGCACAAAATTTAAAGAATCTGAGTCTCAATATTGCGGCGCTCCCCCTTCAGACATTGCGTGAATTACATCAAGGAATTATAGATGAACTCAAGGTGTAGAGGCAGCGCGCTTTGTTGCTCATAAAATAAATGAAAGGAAACAACCAACAAATGTTTGACGAGAGGAATAAAGCAATATAGGATTGCGATGAGGCAGTTGCACACAAACCACAGCTGGAAGAGGCCATTACTAAAGCTTGCAGTGAGCTTCCAGAGCTCCAGATCCAAACAGAGCCAGCCTCATAAGAGAAGATTCAAAAGCTTGTAGCAGAAGTCAATGAATCAAAGGAAGAGGTGGAAAAAGACATATTTGAGTTGTAGATGCAGATTACAAAACTCTAGATGAAGCTGCAGCCTACCACACCACCTAAAGTTCGAGAGCAGCGCAAAGATGAATAAAAATTCGACATGGAAAAAATAGTCACTGCAGTCAAGGACTATGGTCATATTTTTTAGGATACAATGGAGATATGGGCCTTGCTACAGGACAACCTACATGTGTAGAAGATCGAGGTAGAAATCCAAGACAAACAACTACAGTTTAATGAGCTCAAAGAATGGTGCGGACCTTAGCACATGTGCAACACTTTGCCCGTCTTTAGGAGGGAATGCTTCTGCAAGTACAAATTGATGAGTTGTGGTGGAAGGCACAAATAATATTCACGTAGATGTAGCCTTGGGAACATGAGGCCAGTCATTGCTTGCAAACAGTGGAGAGAAAGTTGACGAGGATGAAGCAGACATAGAGAACAATCGGTCTAGCGACAGAAGCGTCGATGACAGAGAAGCTAATAGATGAATTTCGATAGGTCATAACGTAGTGCACAGAGACACTACATTCATTAAAGTTTTCATATAGTGGCCTCAAAGCAAGGATCCGGTTGAGTGACTTGAGGATGAGTCACATACTTTTGTTGAGGGCCTGTTGGGTAGGGGTCCCCTAGGTTCAAGTTTTGTCTAAGTCATGTAAAGTCTCCACATTTTGAGGAGGGGAGTGCAATTTGCACAAACTTTTAGGAGTCAAAGGGGCTTTAGGGTGGGTCAAATACCCTTATTTTGTAAATGGATGAGATAAATTTGACTATTTTGAGCTTTGCCCATGGTTTGTGGACCATGGTATTGTAAATGAAAAAATTTATATAAAGAGTCAGCTTAGTAAGTCATACATAAGGAAATTGGAATGGAATGAATACGTTATGTAGGTAATATTTCGGTATTTTGGTGAAGGGGAAGGCTCCTACATCTGTGTGCATGGAGACCCTAGTAAGTCTGCAGTTTTGTGCACAGGTCCCTACAGCTGCGTGCGCAGGATCAAAAAGATTGTATTTGTTAAGATTTGAGATAATAAAGAAGAATTTAGAACAAATCTATGTATTTTTATATGTTCATGTTGTTTCTATATTTCTGCATAAAGAGGGTTCATTTTTGTATATTTCTTCTGTAATTGCATCGTGAAGGTTCAAATACTATTTCATATGATGAATAATGCATGTTAGACTAGTTAGGCGCAACTCGCAAGTCTGTTAAGTAGGAAAAAGCTCTACGACTGTAACAATAAGGCTAATGGTTCGCAAAGGTTGGATTTAGCCCTAAAATGAAAGAAACTCTACAAATACACTATATAACCCCTTTGGATGTAGAAACCTAGTTCTAGCATCCTCCAATATTGCCTTGGGTGAGACTACGGTCTGTGCTATGTAGATCGTTGCCAAAAGGGCCGGTAATATATGGTTTTGTTCGTTAGTGCACACTAACTCTGAACCTAGGTCTGAGCCCCTCAATCTAACATGTACTCATCCTAAGGATTCAATGAGGGCTTATGTTCTACAAATAAAGAGTTATGTTGCATGCTTAAGCCCACAAGTGTAATGGTAGGCCCTAATCATGCAACATTTCCCGTGTTGCTCCCACAATACTTATGTTCTTCCTTTCAGCCACCCCATTATGCTATGGGCTATGATGTGTTATCAACTCTTGTCGAATTCCTTCTGCTACATAAAATTTCTTGAATTCATTCGAAACATGCTCTCCACCATTATTGCATCCAAGAGCTTTAACTTTCCTCCCAATATCTTTAGGCTCAACAAGTGCCTTAAATTCACAAAACTTTGCGAATGTTTGATCTTTCTTCTGCATGACGAAAATCCAACACTTATGATAAAAATCATCAAAAAATATTATATAATACCCATGCTTGGACGTGGATGTTGTAGAGAACAGTACACACACATTTGAGTGAACTCTATCAAGGATCGCTTGTGCTCGAATATCTTTGTCATGAAAGGAATCTTTGGTGTACTTCCCCAAGGTACACCCTTTTCATGTGTCTCTCTTCTCTTGTGTACCCTTCAGAAGTCCTATAGAAATTTGTTGCATGATCTTCAAATCTTCATGGTGCAAGTGACCAAATATTCTATGCCACAACTCACCTATGTCTAAACTCTGCACCTTCTCTTCCTTAGTGCTCAAACTAATGTAGTCTTCTACCTCCAATTTGTAGAGGTTATTCACTCAAACCCCTATCTGCTTCACGTGTCATGTGGTTTTGTGATGAAGGAAAGACTTTCCCTTACTAAATATCACATCATAGCCTCTATCCTCCAAAATGGCAAAAAAAACTAAATTCTTCTTCAAACCTAGAACATACATGACATCTCTCAAATTGAGGGGAGAACCAGACTCCCTCTAAAAGGTAACAACATCGATGTTGGTTTTGTTATACCTCCCATTATCACCCATCTTGATATGCATCTGGAGATCCTTCTCCTCCAAGTTACTAAAGAGCTATTTATTATCGGTCATATGGAATGAAGCTCAGCTGCCCAAGTACCACACACTACCCATCACCAATGAAACCATGCAAGTGATGAAGGTAAAATCTAGTTTGAATTATGAAGCAATAGATTCACCTTCCACTCCTCTTGAGGGATTCTTACCGGCCTTCTTATGCAGACACTTTGTGGCATAGTGTCTAAGCTCATGGTAGTGAAAACACTTGGTTTTCAACATGTCCTTCTTCTTTTCGGCCTGACTGGAATCTGATTTGGAATAGGATGACTTCCCCTTCCCTTTCTTCACCTTCTCAACTAAGGAACTATTCTCCTCATCATTCTTTGATTAGGATATGTCTTTGGTATTCTTCCAAATCTCTTCTTTTACTAAGTCGGACCACAATCGCTCCCACTCTGGTAGCTACTCCCTCCCATTAACTAAGTCATGGTAGTTGTGCCAACTCTTGGGAAGTCCTAGAAGTGTTAGGTTCACCAAATCGTCTTCTGCAATAGTAACCCTGACACTTCCAAGCTCATCCCGACATTAGGTGAACTTGGTAAAGTACTTCGGAATCGAGTCGCCCTTCTCCATCTTGATCTTTTTGAGCTTGTCCTTCAGTGCCAACTTCATATGGTCACTGCTATTTTGAAACAGGTTCGTCAATTCCTTCCACATTGTAAATGGAGTTTCCTTACTATGGAGATTTGAGACAATATGATCTCAAACTCATTCTAGGATAATCCTTCTCGCATGTGCCACACACTTTCTCAATTCAGCCAAATCTTTAGCATCAAATGTTGGAGAGTTCAAGATGTCATGATCTATGAATTCCTTTAGCTCGTTGTCTTCCAACACTTCCTCCATCCTGTCCTTTCAAATTATGTAATTCGAGCTACCCTCCAAGGCATACTCAAGTCTCAAATCGTAGAATGACATCCTGTTGACTCTGAAGTATGAAACCGCAAATTCGATTTCACTTTCAGAACAAACTCGTATTCTCCTCTTCTATAGTGACTTCAGCTCTGATACCATGTAGATCCTTACTGTAGATTCAAACTTCTTATCTGATATGCTAAAATGGAAGACATGTATATACTCTACTCATCAAAGGAAACAAAAGTTGATCGATGAAATCACGAAGCAGAAAAGGAATAATTTCAATCACACATAACAAAAAAAATTTCTAGGGCAAGAAACTACTCAAAAACCCAGCTATCTATATTGCATTAGCTAGAATTTCTGAGAAGAAAATAAAATGCTTGTTCAACCTGAACAATCTTTGTACAAGTACAAACTATCTCATTGCTTCACAAACCATCTCAAGCCAACACTTATACAAATTTTCTACCTTCCAATCCCCTACTTCCTTGTGCAAGCCCTACTGGAATTATCCCATATTTAATTGGAAAAATACCTCACCACAAATGCGCAATCCATCATAGGCCTTCTACTGATTGCATGCACCATATGTACAACTCGAAAAATTATACAACCGATAGTACACTATCCCTGAACTCTAATATCAATTGGGTCTTCATTTGAACTAAAATGCATGAGCCATTTTGAGTGATTTATCAATTATTTGACTAATCACTGCATGTGAATTAAATCCAATTTAATTCACTTGACCACTCACTAGTCCTTCCAACAGTTAGAACTAGTTTAATTGAATTTAACTCAGATTTTTTTTGGGATTCAACTGCGTTAAGTAAGTCATTCAAACGTATGACCATTTCCATGAGAGGTAGTCGTAACTGACTAATTTCTCATGATTTTTGAATAGTTCACTTAGCACTCATTGCATCGGGTGATGCTCACAGGGATGAAGAAGTGGGATTGAAACTAGTGAAATGTGGAGAACGAATCACATAGCATCAATCATCACTTCCGGGGCTTGCACCCAGTAACCAGGACTTCCCAGGAGGTCACCCATCCCAGAACTCCTCTGGCTCAAGCGCGCTTAACTGTGGAGTTTTTCCACAATCAAGCCCACTTAGCTTGCTACCCCATTTGCAAAACCTTAGCAAGTATTGTGCCTCATGAACCATTCAAGTAGAGATCCCTTGACTCTTTTTGAATTTAAGTATGGGGGATTTACGCAGTGCATTATATTAGATTTTTTTTGGGATTCAACTGCGTTAAGTAAGTCATTCAAACGTATGACCATTTCCATGAGAGGTAGTCGTAACTGACTAATTTCTCATGATTTTTGAATAGTTCACTTAGCACTCATTGCATCGGGTGATGCTCACAGGGGTGAAGAAGTGGGATTGAAACTAGTGAAATGTGGAGAACGAATCACATAGCATCAATCATCACTTCCGGGGCTTGCACCCAGAAGTGATGATTGATGATTGATGCTATGTGATTCGTTCTCCACATTTCACTAGTTTCAATCCCACTTCTTCACCCCTGTGAGCATCACCCGATGCAATGAGTGCTAAGTGAACTATTCAAAAATCATGAGAAATTAGTCAGTTACGACTACCTCTCATGGAAATGGTCATACGTTTGAATGACTTACTTAACGCAGTTGAATCCCAAAAAAATCTAATATAATGCACTGCGTAAATCCCCCATACTTGAATTTAACTCATTTGAACTGAATTAAATATTTACAACTCAATAAGAACTCAACCTAGGCCCCTAAAATTTACGAATCACTCTACATGACTCTAGATAGAATTCCAAATTGAATTTACTGAGCCAACTAAGTCAACTTAACTTATTTAATTGTTACAAGTTTCTATGAGAATAGAATTACAAATTAATTCCTAACTTAATTCAAGGAAAAATTAAATTAGGATTTTCTTGTTGCTATTTTTAACAAATAATTATTCTTTTACATGGATTTGTTGACTCCCATCAGCTAGGAGATTCAATTCTACCAATCTACTTGGAATACTATGTTCTGACATAGGTCTCCGAACTACCATCTGTTGAAAGCCACCATGGTCAACGATCCTCATCCAACTCCAATTAGACTATCCAACTACCATTGGATGGAGAAATTATTCCTTTCTCCAATGCTACAGAATCACTACTCCGCTCTCTTGAATTCAATGATCCTCTACACTATGCAGAACTCGCTTCATATATTTTCACACTAGATCAAAGGTGCTCTACTCAACTTCAGTTCAGCATTGCAATCATAATCTCAATAGCAAGATACCATCATCAAAATAAATAAAATCAACACAATCATATTCTCTCTACTAAAGAAAAATAGTGTCCATAATACAACCATCAAATATGCACCAATACAATCATCTAACAGCATAAACATATCACACACTAAGCCATAACATCAAAGCCTCAATAAATATGCAACAACAAAGTAATCAACCATATATACCAACAACTCTATAAAAACAATTGTAAGATAATACAATAGCTGCACCGCTCAAAACATGCTCAATTCCATTCCATCTTCTCTTCAAACAATTTTTTTATAGCAGTCATGAATCTGATCTGCAAACTAATACTCTGCTTCATAAATCTGCAACATACTTCTAATATGCTCACTACTCTACCATTTTCACTCATGCACTAAAGTATATCTACTCACAAATATATTTGAAGCATACTCACTCTATGCAGTCTTCCACTACAACAAATCCTTGTGATTAGCTCCCTCTTTTTATCCCTTTTTTTCTTCCAAGGACTGTTTTAGTGTAATTTTCTCCATTGTTTTGAAAAAGTCAATGTCATTTATCGGTATGTTGCAATTTTTGGTGTTTCTTTTGTTGGCCAAAACATTTAGGTGTTAATTTAGGAAATAATAGTGTTGTAACTATCAGTGGAAGTAGTGTCAAAAGTAGCATCGTAAATATCGCCAGAAATAATGCCATCAATTTCCCCAGATATAGCACTAGTGATTGTGCTAGGTTTAGCTCCTTATTTTGCACCTACATTACCTCCTTGGTTAGAGCCCTTTTTAACCCTAGAATTAATGTTGGATGTTCCTAAATAGTTAATTAATTGAGGTGTTAGGGGTTAAGTGGATGAATTTGAGGATTATGGGATTTAGGGTATAGGGATTAAGGGTTAAGGGATCAGGGGTTAGAGTTTAAGGGATTAAGGGTCAAGAGCTAAGGGATTTGGTGCTTATAGGTTAGGTAGTTTAATGGTTAATGGTTGGGTTGTTTCAGGTTTGGATGGTCTGTCGAAGCTTGATGTTACAGGATTACATTTCAATTCCTTTATTGATTTGGATTAATTAAGGTTCTGAGAGTTGTTTTTGTTACACAGATAGTTTCTTAAGCACGTGTTTCCTTTCCTAATCAGACTGGATCTAAGAAATCCAATTATTCATCCAATTAATACATACCTCACCCTAGAAAAATACTACATGATTAGATCATTCTGACACCATTTCATTTTACAATTAAAATGATGTAACTAATTTTGTTAGTAATAATAATCCTTCATCATTATTACTTTTTTCTTTATTATTTGTGTTGTTACATCCGAAGGTTAGTGCAATCGTTTGGAAACTCCTTTTGATTTAAAAGTTTTGAATTGGTAATAAGGAGGAGTAACCATCAGTAATTACAACACCTTGACATTCTCCCTTGAGAAAGAATCTATGTGCATTGAAGTATCTCTATAACAGGTTCCTAGCATTGTTGAGTAGTGTGCTTATGAGCATCTATGGATGGAGCAGTCATTAGACATGAACATAACTATGTTAATTTGTTTTTGAAACATCTGGAAGAATTGGAAATTTTTTGAAGGGATGTATGGCTGATTTATTTTAGAAAAAATTGGCTTTAGTGAATTGGCCACTTTAGAATTTTCCCAAGCCTTAGTTTAACAACACTCTGTGGTCAGGGGCTTCAGAATTGTTATTACAAAAGAATTTATCGCAAAAGTGTCAGGGCTGCATAAGACAGGAGAATGATGGTTCTTAAGGAAAGTGTTCAATATTGAATCTAAGGCCATATTCTTACAAGAGGAAGAATAATTGACACCCAATCACAGGGGTCTTGATAGAACATCTCTTCCTCACCCTTGGGAAGATGTATCCTCTTCATCCAAAAATTCATTATCTATGAGGGTCATTTTGGATTATTTTCAATTACCACTTTCAATTCCTAGCGCACTTGAGGACAAGCTAGTTGATTAATTTACCATACTAGCTAAAGTCATTACAACATATGGCAGAGGTTTTGAAAGGGGGAAAACATCCAAAAAGTTGTGTCACTAACCATGCGCTCATTAAATTAATCATCTTGCATTCATTATAGATACATGGGAGCTTGTAGCATGATTTAATAGTGAGAACTTGTGCTAGTGTGAATGACAAGCATGAAGAGAGTGTTGAAGCAGCACCCAATGCTGAAGCAACCCCTAGTGTTGAAACAACACCAATTATTGAAGAAGCACCCAACGCTGAAACAACACATGTTGCTGAAACTGTTACATCTTCCAAGAGAAAGACAATCACAACCTCTAGGCAGAGTAGGGTTGATACACCTCCTATGACTAGTTGACAGAACCCTAAGAGGTGGAGTTCCATTAGAATGGCCCCTAATTCATACTCGCAAAGAAATGAGACATGGATAGAAGAGCCTATGGTGGTGCCAGTGACTCATCAAAAGAAAGCCAAGGTGGGTGCCTGATTGTAGAGGCAGTGTCGGAGGAAGAAATTGTTGGAAAGATAATTGTGCCTGAAACTGAATTTAAGGAAGTGAAGACACCTAAAGGGACCAGGCTGGGAGTATCAATGAAGGTACTAGTGCTAAAAAGGAAAGTGAAAAAACCGTTTTGCGGAAGAACCGCTAGGAAAAGGGTGTGAGCAGTTGTTATACCAGAGGAGACTCAAAAACCTACTGCTACAGCTGAGGGGGGATGTGTTGATATAGTTGGACCTAATGGGTTTGAGGAGAAATAGGACAAAGAAAATCAAGATAAGTATGCAGAGGAAGGCCCCTATACATCTTAAATCCCAACTATTACATCGAGCTTGAACAAGAACCAAAGAAACAACAAGAGATAGAAGAAACAATAACAAAAGAGTGGACAGAAGAACAAGAGGTTCTGACTAGTGAGCCCTAGTATTGCATGAAGAGTGCTACAACTCTCAAGGGCTCCTCAACTCTATTTATCAACCCAAGGTTCATATAAACTTTGAGGTGACAATGTTATACGCACACTAGATGGGATTCTACTCATGCCACCCTCAACTAGGACATCTGAACAATAGTGTTCCAAGACCATTCCTCCTGCTAAATTAGAATGAAAGCTAGCTAATGAAGGTGCAATTTAGAGTCTACCTCTAACTATGAAAAGTAAAATTCTATTAACTTCAACTTGCAAATATCATAGAAACAATTCGTGAAAAGGAAAGAGATAAACTACTTGCAGAAAGGGAACTAATTTATCTTGCAATCATCCATCTAGATATCATATCTACTTGCATAAAGTAGTTAACCTACCAAACCATAATTCAATATTCTATGTACCATCTAACTAGCTCACACTTGCATGTAAATCAATGTTCTATTTGTGCCAAATCTGTGATAAGGAAACTAACACTATTCTTATTTTGCAGCGAAGGGAAAGGAAGGTTTGGAGTGGAATAAGAGCTTCCCTTGATCATGAAGTCATAGCTGGGGGTCAACATCCTTCTAAACTAAGTCCAAATTGTACCCTTATAATGTACCTATTGATGAGCCTCATTATCACACCCCTACTGAAATTGTTTCTCATCCTTTGAGAAACTCATTCATCCATGTGTATCTCTCTCGTGGCCCTGGTGGCCTCCCTGAAATCCCAAGGCTCCTCAAATGGTTTTCCTTCTAGGCAATAGAAACCTACATTCTTCTACAATTATGTCCACTCCTACTCTTCTACTTCATCTCTTCCTTATTGTAAACCTAGTAGTAAGGGTGGACTAAGCTTGAGTCATATCCACTTGATTTTCAACCTTTGCATGATCCTATTGTATAAGGGTGTCCTCTCCAAGGCATTCATTAGCCTTTCAGGAGAGTGATATTCTCTAATCTTGAGGTTGTGGGGTAAGGCATACCATCTTGTCTATCATGCTTGTAGTCTTTCTATTCCTAACAACCTAAATGTGTCTTAAAAATGTAGGATGGCTTGTTCCTGGTTGGCAAGGTATTTAGGTGCTAAATTGGCATCATTGAAGGTGATGCCATAATTTCTAATAACAACCATTGGGCTCACTATCTCTGCCCTGATATAAAATGGTTCCTTTTCCTCTTCCATTACTCTTTTCACTTCCTCATCTCTTGCCTCCTCATGATTCATTCAACCAATTTTTCTTTATCCTCCATGTTAACTTGGTTCCAAAAATCAATGAACTGTTTCTAATCCTGAAAGGGCATAGATACATGTTGCGCTAAGGTTTTTATTTGGAATTGTAGACATTTTTCTTTGTGAAAGAGGGAATTAGACTTTGATGGTTGTCTTCACTACAATACCTCCATGGAGAGGCTTGCCATGGTGGCAAGTTGTGTTTCTTTCTCCTACAACTTCTCTCTCAACCACATATTTTCTGCTTGTAATTACTCCTTCATTGTAGACTCTCTCATTCTCATATCACTTAATTATTTGCTCATTTCAATGACCTTTTCTTCCATGAGGCCCACATCCTCTACCTTCTTATATTTAACAATTTGCATCCACCTATGGGTTCTTGCTCTTTCTGTTTCTCGCTCATAAAAAAGTGGGATTGCAATTTTTTTGGGAATAATCCTCCCTCCCTTAATGAATTTGTAGTAGGATCTTAAGATAGGTTGTGGAATAGGCTCTTGGAGCTCTGGGAATTCCTTCTCAATTTTTCTTGGGGAGGTTTCTACCTCTTGTAGTTGTTGTGTCACATTCTGCCCTTCTAGTAGCACATTTTTCTCCTCTAGTAGCACATTTCCCCTCCTATAGCATCCTATGTCCCTCCTGTATACTTTTTCCCTCCTGTAGCTTCCATTTTTCTTCTTTTTGGATGGTTTTTCATGTCCTAGGTTGTTTGAAGGAGGTTGATCTAGTGGTAGGGCTCCTCACATATGCTATAGGTGTCTTTGTTTTGGGTTTTGGGGAGGTGACCTCTTCAATTTTTCCTTCAGTTGGTCCTACCTCCTCTTTCTTGCTTGGGGACTCCTCAATTGTGATGGGGACCTTTGTGGGAGTTTGTTTTCTCCCTTGCTTGATGTTGGTGCTTTTCTTTGTCTTAAAATATAGGGGGGCTTTCCTTTGTCTCTTCCTTTTAGGTTTTACCGGGGTGCTTAAGGTAGCTAAAGTTGTAGCCACCTCATGTTCAGTGGTTCCTGGAGACAAACTTGTTTTCTTTGAGGGTATCTCTATTTCCCTAGGCTTAGTATTCCTCTTAGGACTTAATGTTTCTTTTTCTTGTTTCTCCCCCTCTTCTTTTTCATCTTTTGCTTCTCCTACCTCTTCCTTTGTTTCCTCTTCTTCCTTTGTTTTCATCTCTGCTTCTTCTATTGTCCTTTCTACTTCTGTCTCTCTTTATTTTTCTTCTGACCCTGCTACCTCTTCCTCTTATGTCCTTGCTCCTTCTTCTTCTCCCACTATTTTCCCTCTTTTCCTCTTACACAAGAGGCTGGGGTCTCACCTAGTGTGAGGGCTTGTGTTTCTATGGAAGTTTCTCTATCCATGTCTATGAACTTGGACCAAAGGACATGGATTCTCAAATTTTTCAAGGCATCAACCACTATCAGTTTGATGAGGCCATGGTGGCCTAGGTGTTGGTGTCTTCCCTATCTTACGTTTTGACTCATTTCCTTGATGGAGTGTAGGAGGAAGTGTGGCACACTAAGTATTTGAGCAAGAGGCAATTATTCCTTGAATTTGAGTTCACGAAGTAATCTAAAGTGGTAAGAATATACCACACTCATTCTTCCCTCAAAGGATATGTACTTCAAAATATTGTAGGCCACCTCATCCCAAGGATAATGTAGGTTTTCTCCCCTAACTTCATTCTTATCCTCAACGAGCTTCTCTATGGAAATGAAGAAATTATTTTTGGTAGTGACACTGGTGGCTTTGTCTTCTCTTCTCCATTTGATCCCTATAGGTAGGGTTGTTACTCTACTAATTATTTCAAGGCTGAGAGAGATATCCAACCCCCTCACAACAATGGTGGCATTATACTATGTTTGTGAATTCATAGCCATGGAAAATTCAAAGGCAAGGTCATCATAATTCCCCTTCAATAACTCAAAGAATCCTAGTCACTGGTGTCTTCCAAAAATATCTACCACAAGAGGGTGTAGGTGGATTCTCTTGGTATCTGAGGGATCCCTTATGTTAAACCCTCCCCCCATCTCTTCTTTATGTTCTCAATTAAGTGAGGGAGATATTCTACTTCTATAGCTTCAGTGTTTAATTCAGTGGTAGCAGTGAGTCAAAAATTTCTTGTTAATGACAATTACCTATGTTTCAATCACTATACTACTCAAAAAGACCTTTTAATTGCACAATTAGATTGCCATTATCTTATAGAATTTAAGTAAAATTTTCATGCAATCTGATGGATGGATGAAGGAGATGGTGTAACTTACTTCTTGTCAAGTAGTTTGGGATGAATATGGTAATTTGGAAATCAATTCGAACCTTTGTGGCCCTTTTTCACCTTCTCAACCTTCCTCTAGCAGTCTCTTGGCCCTCATGTAGCAGTTGTAGGCCTACCTGTAGCTCCTTCATGTTGCAATTGTAGAACGGTGTTCGAAACTCCTCAATGCCACATCAAGCTTATACTCTCCCTAACTATTTTTGAAATGAGTGAGTATGCAAAAGAACCTGAGCCCAAGTACATAATATGTCATTTTTGAGTTGAGGCTTGGAGCACTCTGATGACCTGGCATCACACAAGGTTTCCTCTTTTGGACCATTATCCCCACTCTGAGTAATTATTTCTTCTTCCCTCATAATCAACACCCACTATTTGTGATCCCAACTTGGCTGATGTGACATTTCCATGTTGCATGAGTTATTACCGTCACTTTTAGTTCACTAGTCGAGGGTGGCCAAGTTAACTAGCCACCTCTAGCTTATTAAAACATCCCCTCTCGGCATTTATACATTTTTGTTATTCACACATAGGGAGGAGGTAATATTTTTCCATACCTGTGACTACCTCATGATTGAAATACCATGTGGATTTGCATTTTGGATCTAGACCATATCAATGGCATCAAGGGAGTTGACTTGTTGGTTTATTTCCTTTGTATTTCTTCATTTCTCCTCATGAAAATAAACTATTGTGTTTGTTTTGTGTGCATGTACCTTGTTGATGTTCAAGTTGTTGTTACTGGTGGAATTTCCTCCAGGGAGTGATATGAATTCTTTAGAGTTGTCTTATAAGGTTCCATCATGTCCCCCTTATGAGAAAAAACAAGATCAATGCTTTATGTGATGTATACACAGGTTGCTATAGGAGGAGGTTTCCTTCTAGTAGCAGTCCTTTCCTTTTCCTCTTGGATTTTCAATCTAAATGGGGGTGATGAGAGAACTTGTAACAAGTGGTGAGGATAATTCTAGGATTATGAGGGAGTAGTGTAGACTTGTATAAATGAAGATGGTGGCTTCTATGTTTTAAAAAAAATAATATTAAAAGGGTAGGATAGAGTGGAGGATTTGAGTGATTTTTTCTGTGAAATGCGATGTATGAGTGATGGATGGATGATGGAAAATAAAGGGGGAACCTTCTTCATATCTTTTAAAGTCATAAGACCCCTTTTTGGATATCCTTTTCCTTGGATATCCCTCGTGTAGTTTTTCAGAACCCTCTTGTAGCACCATAGGACCTTCCTATAACAATTACAGGTCCTTCCTGTACTAGTCCAGAGAGGGGGTGAAACTTGAAGTTCAGGTTAATGTGATGGTGGAGAGAGGTGATCACATGAGTGAAGATGATGAATAGGAAGTCGATGGATGGAAGAATTCTATAAATCTTGAGAATTTTTTCCCTGTAGCCATGAAATATGCCACTATGTATAATCTTGTAAAATGGAAAAAAAGTCAACAGACATGGTAAAACTATTTTCTTGTGTTTTCTCTTTACCTTTCTTTTCTTTTTCTTGAGACACACAAGCTACCTCAGAGGAGGTTTTCAACCTACATGTCTACCCTAGGTGCCTCAATAAAGGTTTTCAACTAGGGATCTTTATTATTATTTTTCTCTCTTTTTTGCTCCTGGGTTGCCTCAGAGAGGTTTTCAACCCAAGAGTTGGCTTCAGATGCCTCATAGAGGTTTTCATTCAGGCCTTTTATCTTTTATTTTTTCAACAAAAATATCTAAAGGTGTTGTGAACTACAAGTTATGACACACCCAACCACATTAACTTCTATGCTAATTGTACTAATTAATTATGTCGTAGAGATAAGTTTCTTGTATAACTTTAGCCTGTAACCATTGACAAGCAAGGTGATCCCTTCCTCATCAATGGGTATGATTTGGACAACTCCATTGTCATGACATTTTTCTACCAGGTATGGGCCTAACCATCTTGCCATTAATTTTCCTTTAAAATCTTTGAACCTAGAATCATATAACAAGGCCCAATCCCCTTCTTGAAAAACAATTCCCTTGATATGCTTATCATGCCATACCTTCCTTTACTACTGTATAAATTTAGTGTGGAGGAGGGTCTGCATTTTGAACTCATCTAAACCATTCAATTGGAGAAACCTTTATTTCTATGCGTTGGTGACATCTACGTCCAATTGGGTTTCCATTTTCAAAGTGTTATATTCAAACTCAATAGAAATCAGAGCTTTCTTCCCATAAACTAAATCATATGGATTGAACCCAGTAGTTGTATTCCAAGTGGTGTTATAGGCCCAAGTGGACTCCAATAATCTATCTACCCAATCTCTCCTGCTACTACTCACAACCTTAGTGAGGATGCTCTCCAATGCCCTATTTGTAACCTCTACTTGCCCATTTTCTTGAGGGTGATAGGCAGTAGATGTTTTGTGTTTGATATTATGCTACCTCAAGAGATTCTCAATCAAATGTGATGTGAATTGAGCCCCTTGATTGGTTACTATCTCCCTTGGATACCCAAACTTGTAGAAAATATTTTCCCTTAAGAACTCAACCACTGTCTCATTTGTTTCTTCTTTGACAGCCTTTGTCAAGAAATAAGTGCACATAATGATGCATGGTTTCTACCCTGGTGGTGGATCAATTTTCTCAATGAAATCCATGCCCCACTTGTCAAATGGATCTAAGGCCACTTGAGGTTGTAGAGGCATCTCATCCCTAGGTGTGGGTTTCCCCATTCTTTGGCATTGATCACATCTGCTGGTATACCTTCTTGCATCTTGTTGGAGAGTGGGCCAAAAGTATAAACCTTTGAAAGCTTTTATCATGGCAGCAAAATGACTCCTATGGGGTCCATCATGGTAGGCAGAGAGGATGTTTAAGACCTCCTCTTCCCTAACACATCTCCTTAAAATTTGATCTGGTCCCTGTTTGAAAAGATTTCCCCCAATCCAAGTGAAAGGGACACTTTTCCTTACAATTTTTCTCCTCCCTGGATGACATATTTGGAGGAAATATCCCAACAACCAAGTAGTTGTATATGTCAGGAAAGCATGGAGAGAGAACTGAGATAGAAAATAGATTCTCATCTAGAAGTTGACCATCGAAAACCTCTTTATCACCTGTAGGCAAATTAAGTCTAGACAAAAAAATCTGCAACTACATTTTATTTTCCTGGCTTGTCAATGATAGTCAAATCAAATTGTTGTAACAAAAAAACCATCTAATGATATTAGCATTCACATAAGTCTTATTCATCAAATATTTAATAGTTTCATGATCAATGTGCACAAAATTTTGGTATCCAGTAATGTAGTGCCTAATTTTTTTTAAGGATTGTACTACAGCTAAGAGTTATTTTTTAGTGACAGTGTAGTTCAATTCAGCCTAGTTAGATAGATTTTTACTAATGAAATAAATGGCATAGGGTAACTTATCATCTATTTTCCCCAAGACCTCCCCACAACTTTTTCTGATGCATTAATGTTGGCTTGAGGGATCTTGGACCCAGGTTTAGAGTTAGTTGCACTAACCAACAAAACCTTATACTACCGGCCCTTTCAGACTATGTGATGTTTTTCTATTACTCTTAGGGCTTCTCCCAATCTTCGCAAACCCTAACCCTTAAAAGCCAGAAATTACTGTAACTAATAGATAATAGATTCAAACCCTTCTCCTATTGTTCTAAGCATTCATAACATCATGTAAATAAATAGATCTACTCCTTTCGTGCATCTATTAAGTACTTTTCATGATAAATTGCATAAACAGATCAATAATACAATAAATTCAGAGATATGTAATAATACACAGATATGAAAATAATGCTCCAAAAAAACCTTTATTATGATTAGATCTTCGATTACAGACTCCTTCAACCCTATGCACACAGCTACAAGGGCCCACGCACTCAGTTGCAGACTTACCAAAATCTTCTCGCACAAAGTTGCAGGAGCCTTCCCCTTCGCCCAAGTACAGAATAGAAAATACAGATGCAAGACTTGCCTATCTATGCTCTTCGCTATCTCCCTATGACTCTTCTATGACTTCTTTTTATATGATACTTCATTAAAATACCATGGTCCACGAACCATGGGTGGGTCACAAAATAGCTTAACCCTCAACAAACTAAGGGGCTTTGACCTTCCTAAAGCCCCTTTGACTCTTATCTACCTGCATGCTCTACTCCTCAAAATAAGAAGACTTTACAATATTAAAAACACTTTTACAAAATGTAACCCCAGGGGACCCTATCCCAACAGGCCCCCAACACAAAGTCATGACTCCTCCTAAGTTACTCTGCTTGTGGTGCCTCGATCTTCTCTTATAGACTGCTTAATTATGTCTTCAAAGATTGAAGATTTGTTGCTCCCTATGCAGTGGCTTGATGAAACCTCCTCAACCACTTTCTCTGTAGTTGGACCTTTGACTGCAAGGCCCATATTTCTCTGTGTCTGATGTATAGCCTTCAACTTGATTTGCACTGTCTATGTCAACTGGCTTGCCTCATTAGCCCAGTACTGTGTCCTTGGGGATATGATGGATACCTTCTGATGCAGCTCATCAATCTAGGTCTAGATGAACTTTCCCTCCTACAGTCTAGTGAACCTTAGCACTGGTGCTAAGTTTGTGCTATAGCCATGCTCTCATCGAACTGCACCTGTTTTACTTGGATATATTCTTCGATTTTCTACAATTGTGGATCCTCCTGCAATGAGGTCCACATCTCCATGGACTGTTTAAAAAATTGGCTGCAATCCTTGACTGCAGCTTCCAAAGTAGTCATATCCGCTTTAATAGCAGCCTCACACTGCTCTCTAACTTCCTAAGGAGTGGTTGGTTGCAGCTTAAGTTGAAGCTCAGATATCTGCAACTGTCGCTCAAAATGAACCTTGCCAATTTCCTCCTTTGACTCCTTCACTGCAGTAGCTAACTTCTGGATTTTCTCTGCAGAGGTCACTTCTGTTGGGATCTGGAGCTTGGGAAGCTCACTGCAGGCCTGAGATATTGTTGCTTCTAACTTCTGAATATGTGCAATGACTACTTCCCGTTCTTTGAGTGCCTGTGCATTTTCCTTGAACATTTGTTGGTTGTTGTTTTTGACTTCGCTGATAACCAGTAATGCCCATTGTCCCCGGAGTCTAAGCTCATCTGAGATAGCTTGATGCAACTCATGTAATGTCTGAATGGGGAGCACCACAAGGTTAAGGCTCAAACTTTTCATATGCATTAGATGCGCCATGCCTTCTAAAGTCTCAACATGCAAGGATCCCTCTGGTAATTGAACTGCGCATAGGTCTTTGGTGATCTCTTGTGCTAAGGCTACCATGCTCGCTTGCTTCAGGCTCACCTATTGTAGGCTCACTTGTCCTACGCTCACTTGAATCACCCCCTCTAGACTTGCAATTCCCTCAGGCCTTGTTGTAACGTGTCCAATGCCTGATGCTATTGGTCCTCAATGTGGCCCAAAATAGTCTTTGTTGCATTGTGAACCACATCACTAATCACGTCTAGGTCCCCTTCTGTGAGTACCAATGGTGTAGCGCTTGAAAACTTATCGGACTTTTGCTTCTTGCACGGTCCTATGGAGCTTCGCTTCTGCCTCCTTTTGAGTATGAAGGGGGACTCCAATGTTGCGTCCCCTTCCACTTAGTCCGGTGTCTCAACCTCCACAACTCTGTGTTCTGGTTCTTCGAGGTCAATAGTGGCCTGCAAAGTTGTTACTTTATCCTTTCATGCACTCGTCTCTTTTGCAGAGACCTTTTCTTTCAGTGCTTCTCTCTCCTTTGTAGAGGCCTCTTTCTATTGCGTGACCTTTTCTTTTACCGCAGCGTTTTCTTTCGCAAAGCCTTCTATGCTTCTTTCTTCTTATCTTTTTTTGCGGTTGTTCTAGCTACACCTTCGGCAGCCTTACTGGTTCCTATGCCTACCTCTGATGGGGTGAGCTAGTCGCTCAACCATTTACTAACGACCCCCATAATATCATATTTAGCCACCAAGTATGGCAACTTATGCCATGTGCCCATGACATCTTTCTTCACGTTGATACACAATTATTAAAATCTTCCTTGAAATCTGCATTGTTAGCATACTTCACATGCAATCTTGGTGATAAATGTAGTCATTACTTAATCACCATCCTAAACTCAGACTCGAACACGACCCAGAATATCTTTGTCTCCATGACGCACATTGGATCCTTCGTTTCCCACATCGAGGTGAATTTTACAGCCTCGCATAAGTTAGGATCAAGTTGCTGCAACTCGCTTTACTCCAACGTCCTCCATCCCACCAACGTGGTCAACAAAAGTAGCCACACATAGTGGAATGCCTTGCCATTGTCTTGGGCCTCTCGACAATCCTCTAGGAACTCATGACACATATATTGAGCCTAATTATATTGGACTCCTTTGGTGCACTATGTAGCTAGATATACTCCTCGTGTCAGCACTTCATCAATGCAACACTTCCTCATGATCTTCCCAGCAAATATTTGTGCAGCAGACTACACAACATCATATGATATGGAGCTAATCACATAGCCATGTGACTTCTTCACCAACCCGAAGTCGCTCTTCATTTGGTCTACCAACTTCTTCTCCTGCTATTTCCCCAAAAAAGCATCTACAGGGTCTACCCCTTGATAAGGCAGCAATTTTATTCAGTGAATCATCATATCAGTAATTAGAATGAGCCCTCCAAACCAAAGACACCCATCGTGAACCAACGTCAACAATTGACACATGCAGACAGTGTTAATGGTTTTGTGGCTAAAATGTGGCACCCATAACATATTGAGCAACCTCACGTGCTCAACCTTGGCCACCCATTTCATCGGTTCAAGCTGTGTAACATCTGACTCCTCATTGTAAACTTTCTTTAGGTATTTTCTCAGTTCCAATTATGGGAACTTCGCATGATCCCCCAGGTCCCAGTCCTCCATCTTTAAAAATGGTATTCGAGCCAGTAGATTCCCTCAAAAGATAGATTCTCCAACAGTAATGGTGTGGAGACTTGGAACCTTGCCCAATCTGGGTCTTTAGTCACTTTTTCCATGGATTTCCTAGGGGTTACATAAGGTGGTAGCTGAGTAATCAGTATAGCTTCATCTACATCAATATCTTCGATCCCCATATTTCACTCCTCCTCATCTAAGTACAAGGGTTCTGTCGGTTGCTTGGTCTTATCCATCTTACCCTTGTATCTGATCTCCATTAGATTCTTGCGCAGCGATTTCCATACTAGTGCTTGTTGGGGCTTCTTTTTCTTCTTTTCTCCTGCTGCGAAGGTAGTGAGTTTAGGCCTTGGAATCCTAGGCATTGTGGTAGGTACGAGTTGGGTCAGGTCAGGTTAGATTATAGTAATTCTCTCCCATAATATTTCACATTTCCACTCAGCTAAAGTTTACTCCCACCCAAATCCTTGCTACAAAAACTTCCATTGAATTTCTTTCCAATCCCCTCCAGACATGCAACAATTATCTTGGCACAAACTAAAGCACAAAAGCTCAAGGCAATTTCCAAGGAAGAAAAGTGTTCAAATATGGAGCGGGATGTTGTATTTATAACTCCTTTTGAATTCAAATACATTTTTTCCCTCCAGATCTCCATCATTAATGCGCTTTTGGCTACACATTTTCAAAGATATGCTCCTTAAATACTCTCCCCCCACTCCCTTTAACGGAAAATCACCATCCAATCATCTACAATGCTTCCAATGGTCACTTTTTGGCCGGGATGTGTGGGAGCCACCATCCTAGTGCAACACCTTTGTCACATCTCTCCTCTGCACCTTTCTTCCAAGCGTCATGCAACCCCTTTGCTTCACCAAAATGTCCTTTTAGAAGTGTAGTTTATAGTCTCATACTTCCTTGCAAATTCCTAGAGTACTAAGACTGTCATGCATCCATATAGTCATTGCGCAGGGGTGGGATCACCCCTGTACAACTTCAGCCAGATCCCATTGATTTTTCCTGGGAATAACTCCCCATTCAACTTCGCGAGCTAAACTACAGATCCATCCATAATCTCCTTGATGATGTATGGCCCCAACCAATGCATCTGAAATTTTCTAAGAAACTTCATAAACTTACTATCATACAACAATTCTAAATCTCCACTTTTAAATGTTTTCTACCTAATGTGGTGATCATGCCACGCCTTTTTGCGAGCCTTGTACACCTACTGATGAAAACCTGCTAGGAAGTGATCTACTTCTAACTCAACGATCTATGTGAGGCATTCTTCCATAGTATCATGATATTTTGTTTCTGTGACTATAGAAATCTACAAATTGGGAACAATATACTCCATTGGCATTACTGCCTCTTGCTCATAAACTTGCCTAAATGGTGTTTGTCCACTCAACTTCTTACATGTAGTTGTATATGCCCAAAAAACAGTTGGTACACACACATCCCAATCGTTCCTATTTGCATTAAAAATATTCATCAAATCACACTCTAGAATTTTATTAAAGGCTTCCACTGTACTGTTCGCTTGAGGATGATACGGCATACTTTTTTGATGATACATTTGGAATTCTTCAAGTAAAGAAGCAATTGTTTCATTCAGCAAGTCAAAACCCCTGTTGCTCATCAAAATATTAGGATAGCCAAACATAGACAAAATATATTCAAATATGAACTTCACAGTTATAGTCACACTACAATCCTTCACACACTATGCCTCAGCCCATCTGGTCAAGTATTCAGTTTTTGTGATGATGTATCGTGATCCTTTCTTTTTTCCTGGTGGCTGAATTGGTCCCATGAAGTGTATTGCCCACTTGTCAAACGCATGTAATGATACTTGCAGGTTTAGATTCAATTCATCCCTTTGCGATAACCTCCCCATCCTCTGCCAGACATCACATGCCCTACAATATTCCTTGGAATCCTTGTGCATAGTTGGCCACCATAACCCTACTTGTAGTCTCTTCTACGCAATTTCTCTTCCAGCATAATGCCCTTTAGAAACTCCTCCATCTTCTTTAGTGAGCATACTTTGTCTTTCATACTCTAGCACATATCTACACAAAAATTCATCTGATCCCATTTTATATAAGTTCCCTACAATGACAGAAAAATATGCACCCCTGACCAATTTCTTCTATTGTGTTGTATACCCTTCAAGAGTTGTACCCGTAGACAAAAATTGGATGATATTTGCAAAGTTTTCATCTGTGGTGCACAGAGAAAAGGGTTGTGCATCAGGCAATCCTTCATCAATACTGGTGGGTTCTTCATAATTCTCAATTAGTGACAGGTGATCTAGTCCAACATTTATTCTTCCTGGCTTCACAACTACCTCAAATTCGTACTCCTGAAATAGCAGTAACCACCTACAAATTTCCTCCCCCAACACAGGCTTATTGACCAGGTATTTTAGAGAAGAATGATCTGTGTACATTTTGAAGTTCACACCCAATAAATCATTCTTGAACTTCTATAGCACATACACCATTTCCAATCCTTCGCACTCCATGGTCGAGTAATTCTTCTATGTCATAGACAACTTCCTGCTCATGAATGCAATCGGATGGTCGATATCACCTACGCCTGGTTGGGTGAACACTGCTGCTAATGCTATGCAGGATGCATCTACATGTACATGGAATTATTTCTTCCAATCGGGGGACACCAGAATAGATGTTGTGACCATATTTTCCTTCAATACATCCAAGCTTTTCTGGCAATCATCATCCCAGCAAAATGTTGCATCCTTCTTTAATAATTTTTCCATGGGCATAGTGATCTACGCATACACCTTGATGAATTTCCTATACTATCCAGTATGACCCAACATTGTGCATAGTTGTTTGACATTCCTTGGAGGCTCCAAATTGATAATTACTGCAATTTTTTCATGTCCATCATCAACCCCTTCTTACAAACAACATGACCCAAGACTATCCCATAAGGTATGCAAAATGTGCACTTCTTTAGGTTAAGAGATATCTGATACTTCCTACAAGTATCTAGAATTAGATGAAGATAGGAAACATGCTTCTTTACTGACCTAAACACCGTCCAATCATAAAAGTAAACCTCCAAAAACTTATGAGTAAATTCTTTAAAAGTTGTGATTATCACCATAAGAAGAAAATATCATAGGGGCATTGTGAAGTCCAAAGGGCACAACTGTATACTGAAAACAACCCCATTCTATGGTGAAGGTAGTCTTACTTTGGTCTTCTAATGCAATCTTGATTTGGTGATGTCTTGAAAATCCATCTGTAAATGAGTAGGCTTCTTGACCACCAACATTCTCCAATACTTCATCCGTGAACAGAGTGGGGAATGGATCATGTACACTAGCATCATTCAATTTCCTTAGATCTATGTAGATTCAAATTCTTCCCTTCATCCTCTTGTTATGAACCACCATAAGACTCACCCAATCTGATTCTTCTACATGCTCAATAATCCCTGTTGTAAGCATCTTATCCAATTCTTCGTGCACTTTTTCTTTCTACTTAGGATTCAACTGGTATGGGCACTACTTTACCGGCTTTGCATCTGGCTTCAGATTGATCTTCGTAACACCCAGATCACCTACTATCCCCTTTAGATCAGAGAACTTAGTTGGAAACAAGTCTTTATATTCCCATAATAGTTCTGCAACTTTTTCAACCGTTTCCTCATCCCAGTAGTCACCTATATTTGAGAACTTAGGCTGTGCTTCTGACCCAATGTTCACTTTTTCAGTTTTCAATGGTTTCGAGATGTTAGGAACTTTTGCTTTACACCCCGCAACTTTTTGTTGTCCCTCTGACTCAGGGATACTGATATTTATGGGATCTTCCTCACCTTCTTTATTGGTCACATTGTAGCATTCCAAAGCATGGTGCAGCTTCGTAGTCTAGTCTGGTTGTACCCATGTGATAAGTTCTTCTGGCATCCTAAATATTGCAGCCTTAATTTCCTGTAATGCTTCATCAATACATTCAAACCCATCCTCAAAACTGAAAGTTAACAGAAAAATTTCCTTCAAAACATCCCACTCTGTGGTTCCATGTTGCAACTTTGTTTCTAGATACCCATTCAGCGGGATAGTATCCAATGTGTGGCAGAATATGTGAACCCATTTAGGCTGTGGTTCCTCTACCCATGCTTTCATGCATCGAGCTAGATGATCGTACAGATCATCCTTCCATGTATATTTTTCTGTCATGCAGGTATTGGCATACCCAAACAGTAGCTTCATCATCCTACGGTATTCCTTCCAGTCTATAAAGTTGTTCTTATGTGTACTCCACCATCTGGCAGGTGTAGGTCTCAGCGTGATGTCTAGTGCCTAGAATCGATGTTCCTCTGGTACATCCCTTTCAAATTTATCCAGAAATAAATTTACATTGTCTAAGCCATCATAATATGGTAATTTGCGTATCTCAGTGGATATACATTAGAGTGACTTAGTAAGCTTATTGTATTGCAACGTTGATACTTCATGCAATCGGTTATGCTAATGTTTGAGCCCTCATCTAAATCCGAGTTGCAGGAGCTTTGCTTCTCCCAAGTAATTCACCCATCTATCGTAGGGTTGATCCAATCCTCATTCCATGTAGTAAGCTTATAGATTAGTTCAATATCATCCTCCTCATAGTAATCTCTGATTGGTTCAGTATGCCACATAGCCTCAACTAGATCCAATGGAACAATCACTCTCAGTTGCTTCGTCTCAATTGTCATGTTGTGCTTCTTCAGGTTGATGACTACATTCATACCAAACTCCCAATGTTTTCCAAGCAACGTCAGGTAGGGACTACCATCATCCCCTATTTCGATCACTTAAAAATCAACTACAATGCACACTCCTTCAATGTCTACAGATACACCATGTAGGCGCCTCGTTGGAATAATATTTTGTTGGTTTTCCATTCGCATCTGAATTGGGGACCACTGTAGCACTGGCTTTCCCATTTTTTCCTAGGTCTGTTTATTTAATACATTCGCATCAGATCCCAAATCTAGGATCACCTGGTCCATTTCAAATTCTCTGATCTGCGTATTCAATCTCATCTCTTGACCTGTCCTTTTCATTCCCTTATCCACTTTGTGAATCGCGCGCTGCTCAGGTAGTGGCTTACCCTTGCCAACAAATTTGTCTATCAATTATTGCAATACCTCTACTGCTTTTTGGTCCCTTAGGAGCTTTATGTAGGTCTATAAGAAAGATGTCAACAATGAAGGATTTATTTCTTACGCATCACAGACTTCTTCCCCCTTCTCCATTCATGTACCCTAAGCCTTTGACAGGAAGCACCTCAATCCACAAATCTCTTCTTTTCCTCCATAAAAGTTTCGTTTACCTAATGCAGATCAAATCCAACATCCTTGTTAGTGGCCTTGTGCACCCATATGCTTTCCTCTGGTTGTTTCCCTTTATCCTCCCTGGTAGCGATATCGCTTCGTGTAATGATATTAACACTGGGCCCATATTTGCATGGTTCTTATCTCATCATTTGGATATTCTGAGTAGGTTGTTTGTTCTTCTTCTCTTGCATATTCCTGATGAGCACAGGGAAATCTTCTATAACATGGTCAAATTGTTGGCAATATTGACAGGAGGGGTGTTTCGGGTTCTAACAATCTCGCTCAAAGTGGTCTAGTTCCCCATAATTGTAACAAATGATCTATCCAAGACCTCTTCCAACTCCTCCTTTTTCTCTTCCTCATCCCTGGAACCCTCCATGCATTGTAGGTACACCTTAATCTTGTTGAGGATGTGTCTCAGCCTATACTCTATATGTTGGAGTTTTTTCCATCATTAACTTGTAGCTTCGAGAATTACGCTCATCACGGCTTACATATTTACAAAAATTGCAGAACAGTTGTTGGGGGGCCTACACAAAATTCTGTAACAAGTGGAAATTGTTTTTTGTGTGTTTTATTATGATCTGGTAAATAGCACACCATGGCACTACATCGGTGCTCATCCCATCGGTATTTTTAGGCTTCATGGGAACAGGACCTCCCCAATTAGATTGTTTTGATACACCGAGCAAAGATCCTTGTCGTGGCCATGGCCTTTGCACTTTAAGCACCATACTTCCATGGGGGTCTTAATTTGGACCTATTCCCCCTTTTTAAGATCATATAATGCCATATGCAGGCTAGCCAACTGCAACTGAATTTGCTACACTCCCTGATTTATAACCAGAATAGGTGACGCCTCCAACTTCATAGTAATCTCTACAGCTTCCGTCTTTGTTCCAAGATTCTTTTGTGACAATGGAAATATTAAGTGAGGTAACAATGAGGTGATATACTAATCCTTATGCTACTCATCCAAGATCTATAGATTAGCGTGTTGTAGCAGACATGTCAACCTTTGATCAAAATCCCATGCAAATTCATTTACCCTTTGCTTGATTTCTTTGACCTCAGTTACAAACTGGGCTTGTCACTTAGGCTTCCTGATTTCATTATCCAGTGTATCTTTCGTATGTTTCAACGTCGCAGCTGAATGAGCCATACTATACTTAAAATACCAGCCCAACACCCTATCATTCAATGTTGTGACCATCTGTGCTTTCTTTAGGTCATCATTCGTTATCTGATGTGACTTCCACATAGCTTCTGCTACAAACCATAATTGTTCAGTTTCTTTAGTCCCCATACCCTTGAATATAGGGATCTTCATAATGTTCACCATACTAAATAGTGGAGGTGGAGTTGGAGGTGGAGGTGTAGGCATAGGTGTGTGAGGTGGGGGTGATGGTGGAGGTGGAGTGGATGGATGTGGTATTCCAACAATACCCTGATTTACCATCTACGACGCACTTTGAGGCATCTTCATACTACTACTTTCTTCATCACTATCATATGCTTCCAACAAAGGGTTGTACTCTGCACTTGCATCTATATGGTTTCCCACTTCAGGTAGCTCCTGCAAAATCTCGTCTAAACATCATCTCAATGGAATAACCCATTTCTCACATAATAACATTTTAATCCAAGTTTTCAGGGACTTCAGATACTTACCTCTTGGGCCTTTGAAAAACCGGTGTTCAACTTCGCTATAACTGACACAAGTGTCCATCATGAACTCAGTAATGAATCCACCCAATACTATTGATCCAATAATCGATAGCCCTCGTGATATCTTTTTTTAACCTTCCAGGTGCCTTAATAACTTTAGATTCCACACGATAGGGTTATCCAACTTCCAAATACCTTGACCATCTGCCGATTTAGACAACCATTCGTATAATTCGCACGAAAAAGAGCAGAAGAAAATTTCATGTTTTTCAGTATACAAGTATCTATTCAACCACTTTTCTTTTGATAGACACAGATTCTTGTTTTCTTGCGATGCAAACTCGTGTAGCTTCCAATTTATCTACTTTTCAATCTCCCTCTTAGTCGGTATCCACTTGTGCCACATCACACATTCCTCAGATAGATCCTGGTCCCATCAACAGAACCATTTTTTGGCTTGAGGGGTCTTAGACCTAGGTTTAGAGTTAATTTCACTAACCAACAAGACCCTACACTACTGGCCCTTTTGGCCACAATTAGCGTAGCACAGGCTATAGTCTCACTCAAGGTAGTATTGGGGGATGCTAGAACTAGGCTTCTGCATCCAAAGGACTATGTGATGTGTTTCTATTACTCTTAGGGCTTATCCTGACCTTCATGAACTCTAACCCTTAAAACCTGGAAATTACAGTAACTAATAGATAACAGATTCAAACACTTCATTGATTGTTCTAAAAATTCATAACATCGTGTAAATAAATAGATCTACTCCTTTCATGCATCTATTAAGTAATTTTCATGATAAATTACATAAACAGATTAATAACACAGTAAATTCATAGATACGCAATAGTCCACTTATATGAAAATAATTGTCCAAAATAGCCTTTATGATGCTTAGATCTTTGATTACAAAATCCTTCAACCCTGCGCACATAGCTGTAGGCACCTACGCACTTAGCTGCGGACTTACCAAGGTCTCCACGCACACAATTGCAAGAGCCTTCCCCTTTGCCCAAGTATAAAATAAACAATACAGACCAAAAACTTGCCTATTTATGCTCTTCACTATCACCGTATGACTCTTCTATGAATTATTTTTATATGATACTTCATTACAATAACATAGTCCACAAACCATGGGTGGGTCAAAAAAAGTTGAACTCTTAACAAACTAAATGGCTTTTACCTTCCTAAATCCCCTCTGACTCCGATTGACTTGCATGCTCCGCTCCTCAAAATGCAGAGACATTATAATATTAACAAAACTTTTACAAAATTTAAACCAAGGGACCTTGTCCTAACAATCAGTATGGATATGGAAAGGAAGAGCCCAATTAGGACCCCTAAGTATGGATGCAGTGGTCAATTTCTCTTTAAATATCTCAAGGGATTCTTGGTAGCTACTTTTCCAATAGAATTATGAGTCCTTGACGAAAACTCCAAACAATGGTGAAGCCATTTTACTAAAATCCTTGATAAACCTCCTATAATAGCTAGTTAAGCCCAAGAAAATCCTAACATCCCTTTGCTTTTGATGGGTAGGGACCCTTTTGATAATGGAAATCTTGTTTGGATCCACTTGTATCCCTTCCTGAGATATTGAATGGCCAAGGACAGTCCCTGCATCCATTAAGAATTCACATTTATTAGGACTCAACAAGAGGTTCATTTCAATACATTTTCTCGGGACTTTACCTAGATTAGAGAAAGCCTCAAGGAAGTCACACCCATATGGAGTGAAATCATCCATGTAGATCTCCACATAGTCATGAACAATCTCAATAAATATGCTCAAAACCGCCCTTTGAAAAGTGGCTGGGGAATTGCATAGATTGAACGAGGAGGATTGTATAAGAAAAGGTGACCCAAGGACATGTGAATGTAGTCTTGTCTTGGTATTCATGGATGATCTGGATATGATTGTAACCACTAAATCCATCCAAGAAAGAGAATAACTTATTCCCTACAAGACGATATAAAACTTGGTCAATCAAAGGCAAAGGGAAATGGTATTTCTTTGTGGCCTTGTTTAGTTCTCTACAATCCACACAGATCATCCACTTCCCATTCTTCTTTGGGACTAATACTAGAGGGGACACCCACTCACTATCTGAGATGGGGTATATGAACCCTGCATCCAACAACTTTTTTCATTCTTCCTTTACTATGTCCTTAAGGGTTGGGTTCATTCTCCTCTAAGGTTGGTGCACAATTTTTCATCCCTCTTTGATGTAGATGTGATGAGTACAAATAAAGTTATGCACCCCCTTCATTTCTTTATAGTTACAAGCAAAGAAATCTATGTTTTCTCTCATCATCTACCACAATCTCTTCTGTTTGGCCAAGAGAAGGGTTAATCTTTAACATTCTATATGGGAAAACTCTACAACATTGACATGTTTAGGACTTGGGTCAACTGATTGGGCTAAGAAGGCATCATAAATTAGATTGGGCTGAGAAAGCATCTGAGGTTGCTTGGGTGGAGCAGGATGGGTGAGTTGTGCTTGAGGTTGGGTGGAGGTAGTAAAGCAAGAGGTTGGTTGAGTTGAGGCCTCCACCCTTGTGATGGGTTGTTCCATTAAGGAGGTTGGGGAGTATATGTCTGAAATGGTTGATTGAGATTTTTAGGATGATATGGAGGAGCATAGGGCCTAGAAGGAGGTGTGTACCATGATGGATCAGTGGAATAGTACCAGGGTGTCAAGGGTGCATTCTGGTTTGGATGGTAATAAGAGTAAGATACACCTTTCATGCCCTGTTGGTATGGTCAAGGTCCTTGAGGCCTCCTTTGATTTATAAAGTGGATTTTCTCAACCCAATGTTCTTCCCCTTGGTATACATCTTTTAAACCAAGCAAAGAAGGGAATTTATCTATGGTGTGGTTTTCCTCACAAACTAAGAGGACCTCTATGACATTTAATGGGCATTCATTCCTTGGGTACCTTCGAGTGCATTTAGGGCAGAAAATAGCTAGGGATCTCTTTGCTTCCTCTTGTTTCCTCTTGATTTGCATGGTATCCCTTTGAAAAGCAAAGGTATTAATCATTTCACTTTTAAATTCCTCCAACATGTTCCCAATATCATTCTTGATGGAAGTTGTGGAAGGAGAGAAACTAACCTAGCCTTGGCTATCCTACCCTTCTTTCTAGCAACACTAGAGTGATTCTTGAACATAGTTTTAATGTCATCATAAGATAAGTAATGGATATCTCCATCAGACAACATGTTGAGGGTCTCCAACATGTCCTCCCTGATTCCTCAAAGAAGAACTAGTTTGAGTTATTAGGGATGAAGGGTGCACCTAGCCCTCCTATAACTAAGTTGAAATATCTCCTTATAGTCTTCCATGGATTCATCAAGTCCAAGATTAATTTTAAAGATTACTTCCTTGGTTTATTTGGAACTATAGTAGTCCATGTACTTGTCAGTAAAGGCTTATTTCATTTGAGGTCAAGTAGTGATGCTACCCTTAGGTAGACCCATAAATCAACGCAAGGCTTCATCCTTAAGGGTAGAGGGGAATAACTTTAGTTTTTGGCCATCATAGGCATAGTCATAGGTCCTACAAACAACAGAAATTCAAACATGAAGGTATCAGGATCCTCATAGGTTAATCCAAGGAAGTGTGGAAGTGCAATAGGGCTTATATTCTTCATTCTAGCCTCTCCATTAGTCTCTCTAATAAGCTCATTGTACCCGTTTTCAGCCATAGGTTGGGTAGGTGAAATGGGTCCTTCTTCCTCCCTAATAGGTTCTTCAAAGATTTCAGGTTGCTCACCTAGAGGGTCTTCTAACTCCCTTGTAGTCAGAAAGGGAAGCTGACAGTCACCGAAGAAGAGTGAAGGTTGACTTCTTGAGGGTGTGGGGGTTTTTGGTAAGAATTTTCCTTGAGTATCTCTACTCCTATGAGGCATGAAAGAAATTTTTTCTCTTTTTATTTTATGTTACTTCTTCAAAACTATATGAAAAACAAAAAATAATGCTTAAGAAGAAATAACATCTACCTAGACACATCCCTAGAAATGGCACCAAAAAGTGGTGAACCCTGGTATTGAACCTAGAGTATTGCAACTCCCAAGGGCTCCTCAACTCTATTTATCAACACAAGTTTCATACAAACTTCGATCTGACAGTGCTATATCCACAGTAGATGGGATTCTACTCACGCCACCCTCAACTAGGACAGCTAATCAATATTATTTCAAGACCATTCCTCCTACTGAATTAGAATGAAAGCGAGCTAATGAAGGTGCAATTTAGAAGCTACCTCTAACTATGAAAAGGGAAATTCTATTAACTTCAACTTGTAAATTCCATAGAAACAATTCATGAAAAGATAAGAGCTAAACTACTTGCAGAAAGGGAACTACATTATCTTGCAATCATCCATCTTGTCATCAAATCTACTTGCAGAAAATAAGATAACCTACCAAACCATAATTCAAGATTCTATGTACCATCTAACTAGCTCACACTTGCAAGTAAATCGATGTTCTATTTGTGTTAAATTTTTGATAAGGAAACTAACACTATTCTGATTTTGCAGTGAAGGAAAAAGAGTGTTTGGAGCTTCCCTTGATCATGAAGTCATAGTTGGGGATCAAAAACCTTGTAAAATAAGTCCAAATTGTAGCAAGGATCAAAACTGGTGAAGAAATAGGCTCCTAGACATGTGCTACATGAGGCTGCTACAAGTGCCCTGTATTGCTACAGGGCAGACTCTAATGCTAAAGGAGGGCTATCGAGAAAGTTTAAGAGGTGGAAATGATGGTTTCAGGGTATGAAAAGGTGGATGGAGGTTGAGGGAGATGAGTGAAGGGTGGAAAAATCCCCTATCCAAGCTCAAAGCCCTTTTGAAGGCATGTTTTGCACTAGGAGGGATGTTATCAGTGATCCTAGGAAAATAATCTCATGAAAAGAATTTTTAGGAAAGAATTTGGGGATCACAAGAGAAGGTGAGGAAGTCCAAGATATAAGTGGTGAAGGTGCCCTTGTCTACATATCCAAACATCCCTACAATAATCACTTTCATATACCCATTTATCATTGACAAAATGAAACAACTAGTAGTGGAAAAGATTAGTTGAATTTAAATGCTATCTAATCTATGCCAAAAATTTGATCTAATCAATAAACTAACTCCTAAGCTACAAAAAGCACATGAAAAATAAGATGAATAACACAAATATTCTTCCAAGAAATCATAAACACAATACTTTTGGATTATGGTTGTAAATACTTCTATTCATGCTCCCATGAGAGAGATGAGGTAGAGGCTACAGTCACAGATTTTGATGGATTATTCTCTATTGAAATGCAAGAAACTAGAAGTGCTCTAAACTAAAAGAGATACAAATACACAAGAGGGACCTAAGCCACTGGGGTTGGGTCCAAACCCAAGAGCCTCAGCCCTCTAGAACTAACTCAGTGATGAATCATAAGCAGCTTATTATCATTGAATTAATGTCTAATACATCACATAACAGTAAAAAATAATAGTGTTAAGTTCTTGAGCTCAATAGTTACCTAGCTGAAAACAAAACTTGAATCCTAATGAGCTCTTTTACATGCTTATTTATATGAGAGGGTAGATACTATCATATCCCTATAAAATAGGAATATTTGTATCCCACAAGTTGAGAATGGTTGACTGTGTTCCTCATTACTTGCACTTGCTTGGTTGCCAATGGCATTGTTACTTTCACTTGTCTGGAGAGAGTGTGTTGTGATATTGGGCTGATTGAGGGAGCTAAAGAGGTGGACAACCCCCTAGATTCTCACCTTGTTTTCTACTCTGAGCCCCTGCATAGAAATCATCTCAAAAATTGCTCCATTTCCTGCAATTAAACCATATTATGCCACATGACATAGCAAACATATTTTATCCTTCTCACTAATCATAATATAACAAAAAATGTAAATAAATGTGAGAAAGGGATAGTTCTAAAACTGGAGGATGACATCATGACCCTTATAATGTACCTATTGATGAGCCTCATCAGTTACTTCACTAGGTAAAAGTAAAATGAGGAGTTAAAGAAATAACTTGTCTTGGTTAAAGAAAAAATTCATTTTAAGAATTAAATTGCACTGGATATGTTGGTGGAGGCTATAGAAATGGAATCATATACTATCTCAAAAAAAATTGTAAGGGTTGCTAAAACATCCTTGAGGAGGTTAAAATCATGAAGACTATTATTATTTTAGTTGGAGTACAAGTGGGGTAACAGGGCAAAGAATTTAAACCTGCTATTCCACAAGAACATTTTGATGACATTGTTGTTACACAAGAACCAACAGTCAAAGTAGAGCAGGAAGAAGAAAAATATTTTGCTAATCCACAAGAACATGTTTATGATGTTGTTATTACACAAGAATTAGCGGTTGAAACATGGCAGACTGGAAATAAAAAGATTAATATACCACAATAATCGATTGATGATGTTGTTGTTGCATAAGAACCAGTGGTTGAGATATATCAACAGGAGGAGAAAATGGATCAGAAGGAGGATGTTGAAACAACTCACGTTAAATTTGAAGGTTTGATTAGGGTACTAGATTAGTGGTTGAATTTAGTGCTCTTTCCCAAAGATGAATTAATCTTCCTAAAGTAGCACGAGGAAATGGTTAATAAGCTTAAGAATTAGTGGGATGAAAAATTAAGAATTATAGAATTTGTGCAAATTCAAAAGGACAGGAATCAAGCAATGAAACAGGTGAAGAAACTGCAAGGAGAGGTTAAGTTGTTATAGCAAGAAAATGATCTCATTTATGAGATCATTAATGTCTTATTATGTAGTAGGTTTCCTTCTCCTTCTTATCCTTTTTATTTGGAAGAAAAACATTATCTCTTCCAATTAACAATCTTGAAGGAAAAGTGACCATATAAGACAAGGGAGATACAAGACTTCCTGGAAACATTTCAAAGTGTTAATTTCAAGAAACAAAATTTATTGTGTGATTTTTACCTACATGATATGACTTGCCTCGGGGAAAAATCTCTCAATCTGACACCCTATATGGGATATGTACAATTCAGGGCTTTTGTTTCTTTTATGCAAAATTAGATAGGATGGAAAGTTTCCCATGATAGTATAACAGGTAATGAAGAATAGGTAGAACTATTTATTAGATGAGAACCTAGTTTAGCTTAAGTTGTTGCACACAAATACAATAAAATATTGTCGTTTCCATCCACTATGACATTGTTTATGGACCATCGAGAAAAAATTCTACAGAGATGCCAAATAAATATACAAGGAATGAGAATTGGTATCTTAGAAGGAAACAAGTTGAGATGGGATCTTTCCCAACAAGAATTGAAGAAGGGAGACCCTTATTGTTATTAGAATTTTGAGCAATCACTTTCCATAGTACATAAGTATGTTGAATGTATTAGGAAGATTGGTGCAGGGTAGATAGGACTTAGATTCAAGTTCCCTCTTATTTTTTTACACACCCATCAGTATCAACATCCATATTTTATTACTGAGAAGTTTTGGGAGGGAGAATTGGTTATTTCTCGAGGATACAGGGCCAAAGATAAAGGCATGGCAGGAAAATACAACTTCACTCTCAGCATTCTAGTCATCAGTGACATGAGTTTACATTAGGACGTGCAGAAGATTAAGCTAGGGCTAGATGTTGGGTCACAAAATTGTCATATTTTTCCTACTTACTTTCATATTTCTTTTATCCCTTTTTGACCAAAAGGACCATATCTTATTACTGTAATAGCCCTTATTCACCTAAGTATGTCCTTTTTCACTTGTCACTTTCTTAGTCCAATTCTACTTATAATTTGACATTATAAATACTTTATTAGGCTACCTTTTATCATAAAACTAATGTATGGGTTGTTTCAGGTTTGGATGGTTTGCCGAAGCTTGTTGTTACAATATTACATTTTAGTTCCTTTACTGATTTGGATTAATTGAGGTTATGGGACTTGTTATTGTTACACAGACAAATACTTAAGCACATGTTTCCTTTCCTAATCATATTGTATCTAGGAGAACGTCATGGTAAAAATAAAAAACTCATCGCTTGGAGATATTTGTGGAGCATCCATATCATTTGGTTGAGATCTTTTGTAACTCTATTTTTAATTAAAGGAAAATATTATAGGTTTACCCATTCCATGTAAATCATTGTGTAATTGTTAAGATATATTTTTATTTCAATATCACATGAGAATCGAAATATTCTCTTGATGATCTTCTCATTGTAATTAAGATATCTAAAAGAGAAGACGATTTTCACATGAGGGATAAAGCAAAGAGTTAGAGAATAGGATTGGGAAGGGGAAACACCAAAGCTTTGTAATCTTGATCCTTTTATTAATGAAAACTGAACTTTGTGGTTCAATAATTTCCTTTGAGTAGTTTGTGTGCTTTTTAGTGTACCACCCTTGCTAAGGGGGAAGGGCCCTCCTTCTTAGCAAGGATCGTTGGTTAGTGGAACACATAATTACATAAATATTTATGAGTTATTTGATTGTTATTAATACTATTTTTATAGCTAATTTTGTATAATTTAATTAATTGTAGTAAGCTTTGGATGGTGTGACATCTTGATTACTAGACCAGTCTCTCAGTTTAGTGTGGCAATGAATTATTTTCTCTATTGTTATAGTTTGGATTGCACATCCTTTTATGTGTGCAAACTGAATGAGTAATGGTTTTCAAGAGTGTTTTGATAGTGGTTGAATGAAAAATTTGATAAATATATATCAATTATGTGATTGTTGTTATTGTTGTTGTTAAATTTAATTATGTGTAATCTAATTAACTGCAGTAAGCTTTTGATGGTGTGAAAACTTAAGTCTTGGACCGGTCCCTCAGTTTAGTGTGGTAGTGAATTATTTGCTTTGTTGTTACAGTTTGGATTGTGCTTCCTTTTATGTGTGAATATTGAATGAGTGATGGTTTTCAAGAGTGCTTTGGGAGTGGCTGAATGATATATTGCATAAATATTTCTTAGTTATGTGATTGTTATGTAGATTATCTTCTGGATACATCGCATTAGGTTTCTTTTTTATTGACGTTTTGAACTAGCAATGGTGGTTCATCTTCAGGATGTGATAGATTATTGAAAGACTGTTCTCATTTTTCCAAGTATATAGAGATGTATGAGATTCTTAGTTGATAGGTTTGATGAATCTCTGCATCTCTTCAAAAATGTAAGGTCAGTCTTCCTTTTCGTTAGGAGTAATCTGTGTCATTCAAATATGCGAACTTATTTCATTATCTCCCTTCCATATTGGGTGAGTATTTTGTCTTTGAGGTTTCTGCAAGTTTCATGATTATGTAGATTATCTTCCAGATATGTCACATTAGGTTTCTTTTTTTCGACGTTTCAAACCAGCAACGGTGGTTCATCTTCAGGATGTGATATATTATTGAAACATTGTTCTCATCTTTCCAAATATATAGAGATGTGTGAGATGCTTAGCTGACAGGTTGATGAATCTTTGCATCTCTTCAAAAATGTAAGGCCAGTCTTCTTTTTCGTTAGGAGCAATCTATGTCATTCAAATATGCGAACTTCTTTCATTATCTCCCTTTTGTATTGGGTGAGTATTTTGTCTTTGAGGTTGCTGTGAGTTTCATGATTATGTAGATTATCTTCCGGATACATCGCATTAGGTTTCTTTTTTATCAACGTTTCGAACCAGCAACGGTTTCTGTGAGTTTCATGATACGGAAGGGAGATAATGAAAGAAGTTTGCATATTTGAATGACACAGATTGCTCCTAACGAAAAAGAAGATTGACCTTACATTTTTGAAGAAATGCAGAGATTCATCAACCTATCAGCTAAGCATCTCATACATCTCTATATATTTGGAAAAATGAGAATAGTCTTTCAATAATCTATCACATCCTGAAGATGAACCACTACTGCTGGTTTGAAACGTCGATAAAAAAGAAACCTAATGCGATGTATTTGGAAGATAATATACATAATCATGAAACTCGTAGAAACCTCAAAGACAAAATACTCACCCAATACGAAAGGGAGACAATGAAAGAAGTTCACATATTTTAACGACACAGATTGCTCCTAACGAAAAAGAAGACTGACCTTACATTTTTGAAGAGATGTAGAGATTCATCAACATGTCGGCTAAGCATCTCATACATATCTATATATTTGGAAAAAAGAGAACAGGCTTTCAATAATCTATCACATCCTGAAGATGAACCATCGTTGCTGGTTCGAAACGTCGATAAAAAAGAAACCTAATGTGATATATTCGGAAGATAATCTACATAATCATGAAACTTGCAGAAACCTATGTGATTATTGTTACAGTTAATTTTTTGTTTAATTTAATTAATTGTAGTAAGCTTTGGATGTTGTGATAGCTTAAGTCCTAGAACAATCCCTCAGTTTAGTGTCACAGTGAATTATTTTCTTTGTTGTTACAGTTTGGATTGCACTTCCTTTTATGTATGCAAATTGAATGAGTGATTATTTTTATGAGTACTGTGAGACTGGTTGTATGACAGATTGCATAAATATTTCTTAGTTATGTGATTTCTATTACTGTTGGGCACGAGATCCCCCAAGGCAAATTTTGGGGCTTAAAGCCCAGATTTTGACTAAATCCAATGTAAAGACTCCACGTTTTGTGGGTGAGGAGCATGAGATTGTAAATGAGTCATAGGGTTGTCCGCCCTCATGTTTGTAATGTAATGTCGGCTTGAGAGTTCTACCCATGGTCTGCAGACCATGGGATTGCATAAATAGAGCGAGGATCTAAGTTTTAAATGACCAAAAAAAATAGTAATGAATGAATGAATGAAGGATGAAGAATTGAGTCTTATCTAAGTGTAGTCAAGTCTTGGGTCATAGAGTAGGAGAAGGCTCTGCATCTAAGTGCGCAGAGGCCTAGTAGTTTGTAGTTGAGTGCGTGGACCCCTACAGTTGAGTGCGTAGGGCGATTCGAGTCTGTAACCTTTGGAGAAATAAAAAAGAGAAGTTTCATATCATTTTATGTATCTTTTCCTATTTTATGCATTGAGTATATTGGTATGAATTGCAGTTTTACTGTTTTTATGTGCAAACTTATATGATTATGTTGACTAAGAGAATATAAGACAAAGTATCAATTTACGCGATGTTAACTAACACTTATGTTAAGATAAGTAATATCTGCGGTGTAACTTGGTGAATTAGCGCAGATCACTGCCTTAGCAGTGCAAAAGCATCCCAACCCCTGGTTAGGGCTACGCGAAGGCAATTATAACAGATTATGAAGGCATCGCAGGTCAGGCCGGTGGGCGAAGTAACCTAAGCGAATCTATTCATAGTTGGACTAAACCGACCCCTAAGACATCTCAAGGGTGTGGAAACTTGGTTCCAACATTCCCCCAACTACTTCGAGTGAGACCTCAGTCTGCAATCCGTGGGCTGTTGTTGAAAGGGCCAGTAGTGTAGGGATTTATTTGGCTAATTAACTCCAAACCTAGGTCATGCCCCCTTAAGCCAACAAATGGTTCCGTTTTCGGGACCAGAATCTACTTAGATATGTTTGATGTTATATCATTGGAATACAACTAAGAAGGAAATTGAAGGTTGGTCGGATAGGAGAATTCACAAATTCGCGATGCAGGAGAACAAGAATCCGTGACTATCAAAGGAAGAGTGGTTAGACTGCTACCTATACACAGAGATCCATGAAATATTCTTCGCATCTTTCCCTATTGAGTTGTACGAGTAGATCGCGAAGCTAGTAGATAACCAAGGGAGGTGGAAACTTGACGGCCCTATTGTGTGGACCCCAGAGTTGGTGCACATATTGGAAGCATCGGAAGATAAGATCATGCGCATTGTTGTTCACTGGTTCGATCAGATTATAGGAGGATTAATTACTAAATTCACGGTAGATACTCCAGCTATCTATAATGAGGTAGAGTGATGCTTCCTCAAAGGACCACGAGGTAAGTACATAAATTCTATGAATACTTGGATTAAAATGTTATTGTGTAAAAGAAGGTTATGCAATTACCTTGATGTTCAAAGCTACGCTAAGTGACTAGAGAATAGCCCTTTGATTTCACCTTCGCGAGGGGACAAGGAAGAGTTCTCAAAGGTCTCTCCACCAAGTGCGATCCATTTAATAAGGCAAATGATTCCGTGCATACCACCCCCACCCACACTGCCACCAGCGTCACCGCCTTCACCTCCATCTTCACCCATACCACCTCCGCCGCCACCGCGAGTCAACATGGCAAGTGAAATAAAGTTGCTTGTGTTCAAGGGAGTAGGAAATGAGGATCCAGACCAGTTTTGGTTTGAAATAAGAGCCATATGGGAAGCATAGGGGGTTATAGATGACAATATAAAGAAAGCAACAATGGTTAGTGCCCTACAGGACCACATGTTGACTTGGTACATTAAGCATTCTAATGACAATCTGAATGCGGGGATCACGGATATCCAAACTATGCTAAATAAGGAATTTAGCAGGCCAAAGTTAGAATCATAGTTGATCATTGGGTTCAAAGAGATCACAATGCTACCAGGAGAGACTCCTTGGGAGTTGGATCAGAGGGCTGAAGTGCACAATTTGCGAAGCTAAATGACTTTTATAGATGGACAACACCGTGAATTGTTTGTAGCATCACTAACACCACATTTTAGGAACACGATGTCACAATAGAGGTTAACGACTCAAGAAGATGCCTTGGAGATTGCGATGAGGCTGCATGAGACCCTAATACAAGATCCTAACTTGGGAGTTCAACAGATCCACACGTAGTTCAAAAACTTATGCCTTGAAATGCAGAGTCAGAAATAGGAAAGGACAGCTCAACTAGAAGTGTGCGAAGAGGTATGGTGTGTTAAATGTAAGGGTTAGGGTCATGACAAGTACCACTACCCAGTGTTCACAAATTACCTCACGGGAGGAGGACCAATGCCATTAAGGCCAGAAGCACAAGCAAGACCAAGCGTGGTGCTTGCTTTGTGGTGTGCAATTTGTCAATGGAAAGCATGCTATGAACAACTACCATTTGCTGTAGAAGTATACATAGAATTTGCAGTAGTTGTTTTGTAACTTTTGTAGGTCAATAGGAAACGATGAGCGCACTTGTAGAAGCTATGAATTAATGATGGATAGAACTCCCACCTACAGAGCTCAGGACAAATCACGGCCCGTAGACCCGAATGCAGGAGTGGCGTGAATAGGATTTTAGGGGCATGGACGAGGCCAAGGTGGAGGAGGACTTGGAAGATGTCATAGACAACTGATATGCTACAATTGTGGAGGGCCAAGGCATTATGCTCATGATTGTACAAATCCAATGTGCCCATCATGTCTGTATTGTAAGTTGTTTGATCATGAGACGGAGGATTGTCCTACACTGATAGCTGGGATATGCGAAAAGGGAGTGCAACCACCTCCCTCGACTCAGAACCTACAGATGATGAGGTCTGAGCCGCATGAGGAAGATCTGAATGTGAATATTGTGCTTCGAAGTGGAATTACAATGGGATATGATAAAGGCAAATAGCTTGAAGATAACACTTGGGTTCGCAAAGCTCCAGTGAAGGAAGCAAAGTTTGATTTGGAGTGCGCTCAAGAAACATTTATGGAAGCAAAGAAGAGCTTCACTGATGCCTCCACTTCAAGAAGCAAAGATAGATTGGAGCCAGAAATGGACCCATTTATGCTTATGATATTCCTGGAAACATGCATGAAGCTACTGCATGACACTAAGGCTGTAAAAGGATTACAGGAACTCATTAATAGATGCACTGGGACCATGCCAGGAGAACCGTGCATAGTCCAAAAGATTAGAAAGCATAAGACAAGGACAAGGAGAGAAATGAGGCTAATTGCGCAAATTGGAGAATATGAGATGGACCAAGTAATTATGGACTTAGGATCAGACATGAATGTTCTGTCGAACCAGACATGGGAGTGCATGGGGAGGCCTATGCTGCAGTGGTCTCCTATTTAGCTGTGAATGGAAAACCAACAAAAGATAATACCCATAGAGCAATTGCAGGGAATCACCATGGATATTAAGGGAGCGAGCACACTAGTAGACTTTGAGGTGATAGATATTGTTGATGTCAGCAATCCCTACCCCACACTCTTAGGAATTGATTGGGCCACTGACATGAATGTGGTGATTAATCTGAAGAAGCACAAGATGATTTTTGAGAAGAAGTCTCTATGCGTAGTTATACCCTTGGACCTTGCTGAGAGATCGCACTATATAAAGCCCATGCGCGACTATGAAAGCGATGACAATTTTGACTGCATCTACAAGATAACTGTGCAAGAGAAAGACTGGGTAAATCCCACCATGTATGGATGAATATCATGGGAGCACAAAAACTTCTGCACTTCAGATTCAGATGAGGAGATAGAATGATGGCAGAACCGGTTACACGAGGTAACCACGCTTAATTGTAACATGATGACAAGGTCACTGTGCTGCATATCAACATAAGTGATAAATTTCCCTACTTATGATGGATTAGGTGAGGTAGATTCTCTCTTGGATAAATTCAAAAGGGAGGTACCAGAAAAGAAATGTTTCTAGGCCTTCAATTGGGTATTACGCACTACGCCCGAAAGGTGGTGGGATACGCACATAAGAAGCTTTGAAGACTGGCCCGCATGTAGAAAAATGTTGTGCAAACGGTTTGGGAAACCTATAGTGCGATTGGAAAATAAATACAATGGACACGATGGTCCATTCGCGCATCTGTCCGGGTGGGTATAGGCATATGTTAAACAACCTGCGTGGATACACATGAACTGTGTGTTGAGAAATATGGTCAATAAGCATGTGTTGGGGGGTCAAATGCACGAACGGTTCCTCAAGTTGGAACACAGACTATGGAGAGAACAAGCGTGTGGAAGGTTATCTATGTGGAAGCATTTAACGAAGTGTGTGAAGAACTGAAGAAGGTATGTAATACGCAGCGAAGTGATTGGGACCTGCGTGTACTAGCAGTCTTATGGGCTTATAGGACAGAGTGAAAAACTAAGGGAACAAACACCTTCTAGGCTAACCTATGGAGCAAACATTGTAATGATGATGGAATATATCATGCCTATTCCACGCATAGCAAGCCACCGGATATGATGGTTCGTGGAGCATTGGGATAAGGGATCGCACAGTTGGATGAAGAAGAATTCTTGGGACTTGATGAAGAGATCTAATAGGGTGATCTTAGGCTTCAAGAACTCATGAATGAAAGAGTTCAGTTACGGGAGAAAAGCACCATGGAAAAAGAAGAAGTCAAGAAGCTCGAGGAAAGAATAAAGGACTTTCTTGTTAAAAAGGTCGTGGTGATAGAATGGGAGGCACACGATTCCATTGAAAAATTTAGGAGCTACCATTGAGAGTTGATCAATGTGATGCCTTGGATCGGGCCATATGTTACTAAAGAGATCATCGATGGTGGCGCGATGTAGATGGTAAAGTGCGAGATGCAGATAGTAAATTTAAAAGGCAGACTTTTTCGAGGAAAAGTGAGTGATGCTTGGTAGAAGCCGTATACAGGTGGCTCAACCACCTAACCAACCGTAGGAAGCACAATATTAGCACTCTAGGTAGTTGAAATGAGGCATGAGACTATAAAATACCATGCCTGAGTGTTGGCTTATTAGGACCTGAACCAGGTTCGGAGTTAATTAGCCAAACAAATCCCTGTACTACTGGCCCTTTCAGCAACAGTCCGAGGAGCACGAACTGAGGTCTCACCTGAAGTAGTATGGGGGGGTGCTGGAACCAGGTTTCCGCACCCTGGAGATGTCTGAGAGGTTGATTTGGTCCAACTATTAATCCCTTCGCACAGGCTACTTCACGCACTTCCCTGTCCTGATATAATTTCCTTCGCGCAACACTGACCAGGTGTTGTGGGGCTTCCATGCTACTAGAGCACTGCTCTATGCTATTTCCCTAAGTCACACCTGATATCTTACTTATCTTCATACACCAGTTAGTTATCTTCATGTAAATGGATGCCTTACGTTATATTTATTTATACAACACATTCATATGAGTTCGCACAACAAATAAACATTACATTTGAAATTTATATCCAATAATACATTAAACAGGAAAAGATACACAAAATATGATAACACTTCTCTTTATTAATGCTTCCAACAGTTATAGATTCAACCTTCCCAGCACACTCAGTTGTAGGGGTCTATGCACTCAGCTGCGGACTACTAGGCCTCTGTGCACTCAACTGCATAGCCTTCTCCTACTCTACGAACCAAAGACACACTTTACACTTATACTCAATCTCTTAGACTCCTCATGATTCTTTTCTATTCCTTTTTATTAGCTATATTATACACTTAGAGCCTCACTTTATTTATACAATCCCATGGTCTGAAGACCATGGCTAGGTCTATCAAGCTGACATTATATTACAAAAACAAGGGCAGACAACCCTGTGACTATATTATGACTTCACGCTTCGTGCCCACAAATCGTGGAACCTTTACAAAGGACTTAGTCAAAACTTGGGCTTTAAGCCCCAAAACATGCCTTGGGGGGATTCCATGCCCAACAGGCCCCCAACACAAACATTGTGACTCACCCTCGAGTCACTCAGTTGGTGCGGAGATCTTTGCGTGGAGTCCCTCCAACTCTGTTCGAATCACTGCAAGGTCAGCAACGCACTGAGTGGTTGCTTGCTAAATTTCTTGTACCCATTGTTCTGAGACTGTGGTGTCAGAATTGCTTCCCTAGACCTATTCTTGCATCCCTTGCATTTGTGCAAAATTTCCTTAAATTGTTGTTGTGATGGGGAAGGCCTCATCAATCCAAGGTTGAATGCGTGCCTTTAGGACTACTTCTTTGTGCCATGTCGCATCCACTTGTTCTTTTAGTGCCTTGGCATGTTTCATCTGCGCGAGCCTCTAGGTGAGGGCCACTATTTGTGTGGTCCCTTTAACGATGTCATACTATTGCTGGAGTTCATGCGCCTCTGTCTCCAAGCGCTAGATGTTGGGGTCATCCTGCAGATTCGTGAGGACCTCAAATGACTCCTCCAACATTTTGGTGTAGTCCCTTACTACACTACCGATCTCATCCAGACCTGATGTAATAGTGTTGATGCGTTTTTCTCTTACTTCCAAAGGGGTGGATGGTTGTGCCTTCAACCACAGCTCTACCATCTGAAGGTTTAGCTCCAGCTAAACCTTGGTCATTTCTTTTCGCACCTCGTGCACCCCTGATGCTAGTCTATGGATGCGCACCTCTGCTGGTGTGTTTGCTGGGATGACCAACTTAAGGACCATCTAATAGGCTTCTTCTAGTACCTATACCATCTACCTGTTCTATGCCACCACTTCATCACGCTGCAAGCTGAACTATTCCATGTTGATCTTTTTCTCACTTCGTACTTGCAGAATGCGGATCTCCCTAGCCCTCAGTTCTGCATAATCCCATCCTACAAAACATATAGCATCTCTTGTAGGAGTGCATCCATGTTGATCCCAATACCTTTCAGTGTGCTACTCATAGACTTGTCAGCCTCATTTGTTATCACCAGTGCCCCTTCCAGCAACACTATTGTATTTTTCGTCCAAGCGTGCAACATCTGCTCTGCTGCAGTTGTCCCTACTATGAGGCTGGTCGAAAGGGTACCAGCCTAAGGAGTGCGCACCTGCAACTCCTGCAGCTACAGTCTGAGGTCCCCCAACACAATCTAGTTCTCTTGAATGAAGTCTTGGAGGGCCTCGGAGGTGACATCACCCACTATCTTGCTGATGTAGTGCAGATCACCCTCAGTAAGGGTGATCGGGTCAATAGACAACTTTGATGCCTTGACCTTCTTGCGCGGCCCCGTCCGCTCGCTCGGGTACTAGTGCTTTAGTTGCTTCAACACAGTTTGTGGGTCCATGCCACCCTCCTCTTCCTCTGCTTCCTGCCCATGCAAAGGCAACTTTGGCCCTCGTGCGCCTTATCGGCTGCCTCTTGTGTAGATGCTACTACTGTGGCCTTTTTCTGTTCTACTGCTGTTTGTGCATCATCTCGTGCCTCCTACACTTTTGCTGTCACTGCCTCTTGCCTTCTCTTGTCTTCCAACTACACCATGTGCAATTTGGCCTCCTCTTTCTTCTTCTGTGTTGCAGACTTCTCCATTGTCGTGATGTCTGGGACGCGCCACTCTGGTGGCCATGTCTCCAGTACATCAACGATTATGTCGTCCATGGCTACAAAGGGTAGCTCTCGCCATTTCTTGGCCGGGTCCTTTCACACTCTGATGTAGATACTGTGGAGGTCCGCTTTAAATTTTGCAAAGCTTTGTAGGCTATTGTAGACAGTGGGTGATAACTGTAGCTTGTGGTTAATCCCCATTCTGATGTTCATTTCCATGAACACCCAGAATATCTTACTGTCATGAATCCAGGTTGTGTCCTTCATGGCCCAGAGCAAAGCGTACTTTGCGGCCTCTGGCAGACACCTATCAATTATGGGGAACTAACTATCCTCCGGCGATTCCCCTACCATGAGCACTATTGATAGCAGAAACCATGCATAGTGGAACATTTTGCCTTGTTCCTAAGTATCGTGACAATTTTCCAGGAACTCCTTGCAGAGGAACTTGGACTAGTTAAATTGGACCCCCTCCGCACACTGCTCAGCAAGTGTCACCACTGGCATGGGTACCTCATCCACGTGACACTCGTGCATAACTTTACTTGCCAGTATTTGGGTCGCCACTTTAACTTCTTTGTTCTTGATGTTGGATATGGCGTAGCCCCTTTTCTTCTTCTCTAGCTTCTACTTTTTCTTCATGGTCTCCGCAATGTCTAAGTCACTGCTCTTCCCCTCCAAGATGTTTGTGGGGTCCTCTCCTTTGCATGGGAACCCGGTAATGTAGTGGATTAAGTGTTCCATGATGTGGATGGGCTACTCTAGCCACAAACACCCACAATGCACTAGGCAGAGTAGCTGCATGATGACAAATATTGTTATAGGGGCGCGGTGGTAATGTGAAACCCAGAACAAGTTTAGTAACCCTGCGTTTTGCACTCCTTGTAACCACTTTCGCGGCTCCAATTCAGTAACCCCTACCACGGTGTTCTTCTTAGGCTTCATGAGCTACGTGGTCTCTAGGTGAAGGAACTTCTTGTGGTCAACGAGATCCAAATCTTCAAATTTCAAGCTAGGCACCTGTCCTAGGTGCATGCCCTAAAAAATGATGTCATCTGGGAGGAGCAGGGTATGGAGAGAGCTCTTGCTCTCGTCGAGATCTTTCGAAACTTTTGCCTTCCCCTTCCGGAGGGGGATATAGGTGGGTAGCCTTGTTTGAGGGTACGCAAGCTCAGCTTCTTCCTCCGTGCCTTCGTCCTCGTCTTCTTTATTGATAAGATCCTCCAGGTCTTCCTCCTCCTCATCAGTTTCCATGTTAACGACCTTCCCTTTCTCCTCCATCATTAGCCTGGTGTGCAGTAGGTTTCGCAGGGACACACATATGGGGACCATCGACTATTTGTCTTTCTTCGGCCTTGATGTGCATGGTGATTTAGGGATTTCCGCCACAATCCTGGTGCCTTCAAGGGCATCCCCCACAGTTAGGGCCTACAGAGCCTCTTCAGCGATCATCTTCGCAATTTCCATAACTTCCTCAGATGCTGCCATCGTGTCCGACCAGAAATCTATCACTCACGTAATCAGGGGTTTAATCAATGCTCTACATAGGTCAAACATGGCTCTACTCAAAATACACAGCGTATACAACAACTCAATTTGTAAATGACCAAGTGTTGTTTGTTGGGCAGCCCTTTGTAATTTATAGAACCTTTTGAATTTGAATTTGACTATTCCCCCCACATCTGGTTCATTAATGCTCCCTTGGTGGCAGATTTTCCCAAATCTTGCCCATAAATCATGTCTTAAATGCCTGCTACCAACTCCATTTGGCCTCAAGTCGAGCATCACATCATGAATAGTGACTCCAATGGTAACTTTCCAGGCAACCCATGCGGCAGCGCAACCACCCTTGCACGGTCGCGGACCTTGCGACTCTTTGCTTCTACACGCAGCTCCAAAATTTCACAGCTCCTAAGTAGAGTATTTTATATTCTCACACCTCCTTTCAATTTCCAGGAGCGCTAAGATTATACTTCCCATGGTTAGTCAAGTGGGTGCGCCACCTGTATAGGGTTTCATCTGGTCATCCATTAATTTTCCTGGAAAATACCCACCTTTTATTGTTTCTGGTTGTGTCACACACTTTATCATCAACATCGTGTCACCATGGGTGATCTGTTTGGTAATATGTGGTCCAATCCAAGGCATAAGGCTGATCAATTCTCGGCGATAGTCCCCAAATTTGTCAACGTGATCGTGCGCACCCTGCTTTATCATCTTGGTCTCTTCATCGAGAAAATCCTTCTTGATCTCATCCTCCAACTTCTTGGTTTCTACTTCCACCAGAGCGCTTTTCTCCCTTAATCACACCCTTTCTTTTCTATGTCCTTGGAGCCTAAAATTACCCTGTCGGATTTCTTCCTCAAGTCCCAAGCGTTCTACTTCATTTGGCTGTGCGATCCCTTCTTGTAAGGCTCCACGAACCATCGTATATGTTGGTGTTGTCATGCGTGGACTAGGAATTTTACGCTCTATGGGGATTATAGCATTCGTTCCATACTCCAGCCTCTGAGGCATGTGTGCCATCAGTTTCTTGCACATGGTCCTATAAGCCAATAGAACTGTTGGTACGCCCAGGTCCCAATCAGTCCACTATGCACTATGTACCTTGTTCAGTGCTTCACATACTTCATTCAAGGCTTCTGCGTGGATAACCTTCTGTGCACGTAGTCTTTCCATACCTTTTGATTCCAACTAGATGGGTCATTCGTGCCATTGCCTCACCTTCACATGCTTACTAACTATGTCTCCTAATGTGAAGACTATGTGCATCTGCATAGTTTTTGTACCATTTGGACAGGTGGACACGAAGATCATTTTGTCCAGCAATCTTGTTTGTTAATTGCATCTGAGGCTTCCCAAACTGCATGCGCATCATCCTCCTACATTCACGCCAGTCCTCAAAGCTTCTTTGGTGCATACCCCACCACCTCGCGGGCATAGCACATAGTACCCATTTCAAAGCTTCAAAACATTGTTGTTCCAGCACCTCTCTTTCAAATCTATTCAAGAAGTCATCCACCTCTTTTAACCCATCATACATAGGCAGATCCCTTACCTCTGTTGATATGCAGTGCAACGATCTTGTCATCATGTTACAATTCAGCATGGTTACCTCGTGTAACCGGTTCTGCCATCGCTCTATCTCCTCATCAAAATCCGATGTGGAGGAGCTTTCGCGCTCCCATGATATTCGTCCATCTGCAGTTGGGTTTACCCAGTCTTTCTCTCACACGGTTATCTTGTAGATGCAGTCCAAGTTGTCGTCACTTTCGTAGTCATGCACTAGCTCTGTGTAGCATGATCCTTCTGCAGGGTCCAAAGGTATAACTACACGCAAAGACTTTTTTTTCAAATATCATCTTGCACTTCTTCAGTTTTATCACCCCATTCATGTCAGTGGCCCAATCTATTCCTAGTAGCACAGGGTAGGGATTATTGTCATCAACAATCTCCATTACTTTGAAGTCTTCTAGCGCACTTTCTCCTTCAATATCCACTGTGATTCCCTGCAATCTCCCCATAGGTAGGATATTTTTCTGGTTCGCCATTCGTAGTTGGATAGGAGACCATTGTAGCATAGGCGCTCCCATGTTTACTTCGGCAGTACATTCGCGTCCGATCCTAGATCCAAAATCACTTGGTCCATCTCATATTCTCCAATCTGTGTGGTCAATCTCATTTCCCTTCATGTTCGCTTCTTGTGCTTTCCAAGCTTCCGGACTACACGCAGTTCTCCTGGCCCGGTCCCAGCGCATTTATTTATGAGTTCCTACAACCCCTTTAGAGCCTTACTGTCACGGAGTAGCTTCTTGCATGTTTCCAGGAATGTTGTGAGCTTCGATGGGTATATTTCTGGCTCTGGTCTGTCTTTACTTCCTAAAGTGGAGGCATTAGCAAATCTCTTCTTGGCTTCCATGAAGGTTTCCTTAGCGCGCTCCAAATCAAACTCTGGTTTCTTCGTTGGAGCCTTGCAAACCCAACTACATTATTTTGGCTACTTGCCTTTGTCACCCCCTATCATAATTCCACTTCGGAGCACAATATTCACATTAGGTTCTTCCTTGCATGGCTCAGACCTCATCATTTGCAGGTTCTAAATTGGGGGAGGTTGGAGCACTCCTTTATCGCACAACCGTGCTATTAGTGTGGGACAATCCTCCATCTCATGATCAAACAATGTACAATACAAGTATGATGGCCACGTTGGATTTGTACAATCATGGGAATAATGTCCTGGCCCTCCACAATTGTAACATATCAGCTATCTGTGACCTCTTCTAGGTCCTCCTCCACCTCGGCCTCATCCGCGCCCCTAAAATACGGTTCATGCCATCCCTGCGTTCTACTCAAGGGGCCACGTTTCGGCCTGAACTCTATAGGTAGGAGTCTGATCCATCATTAGCTCATAACTTCTATAGGTTCACTCATCATGTCCCATTGATCTACAGAAATTACAAAACAACTGTTGTGAATTCTGTGTGTACTTCTGTAATAAATGGCAATTATCTGTAGCATGCTTTCCTCCTATCTGACAAATCGCACACCATAATGTAGGCACCGCGCTCGGTCCTTCTTGTGCCTCTAGTATCAATGGTATTGGTCCTCCTCCCATGAGGTAGTTCATGAACATCGGGCAGTGGTCCTTGTCGTGTCCCTGACCCTTTCACTTTATGCACCATACCTCATCATGCACTTCTAGGCGAGTTGTCCTGTCTTGCTTCAGACTCTGCATCTCAAGGCACAAGTTTTTCAAATGTGCGTGAATTTGTTGAACTCCTAGGTTGGGATCCTATATCGGGGTCTCATGCAATCTCATCGCAAACTCCAAGGTCTCAGCCTGAGTTGCTAGCCTCTGTTCTGACAACGCGTTCCTTAGATGCGATGTTAATGATGCGACAAACCATTCATGGTGTTTTCCATCTGTCAACGTCGTGTTAGCTTCACGAATTGTGCACTTCAGTGTCTGATCCAACTCCCAAAGGGTCTCGCCTGGTAGCATTGTGATTTCCTTGAACCTAATGATTGCTTGCACCTTTGACTTCAGCCTTCTAAATTATTTGTTTAGCGCAACGTGGATATCCTCAATCCCCACATTCAGATTGTCATTGGAATCCTTAATGTACCAGGTCAGTGCGCGATCCTACAGAGCATTGACCAATGTTGCTTTCTTTATATTGTCATCTGTAACTCCCTGCGCTTCCCATATAGATTTTATCACGAACCAAAACTAGTCTGGATCTTCATTCCCTACTCCCTTGAACACTAGCAACTTTATCATGCTCGCCATATTTACTTGCGGTGGTGGCAGAGGTGGTATGGGCGAATATGGGGGTGAAGACGGTGAAACTTGTGGTGGTGTGGGTGGGGGTGGTATGCGTGGAATCCTCTGGCTTATCAAATTGATCACACTTCTTGGTGAGACATTCACAAGCTCTTCCTCATCCCCTCGTGGATGTGAAATCAAGGGGCTAGTTTCTAGTTCTGCACTACCTTCATCTCTGTAGATTCTCCCACTTCGCGTAGCCCTAAACATCAATTTATTCACATAAGCCACTTTTCACATAGTATCATTTTAATCCAAGTGTTCAAAGACTTAACATACTTACCTCGCGGTCATTTGAGGAAGCGTCATTCTGCCTCTCTATAGCTGACTGAAGTATCTACTGCAAACTCGGTGATGAATCCTCCTATAATTCGATCGACCAGTCATCAACAATGTGCCTGATCTTATCCTTCGATGCTTCCAATCTTCACATCAACTTTGGAGTCCACACAATAGGTCTGTCGAGCTTGCACCTTCCTTGGCTATCTATGAGCTTCGCGATCCACACCTATAGCTTAGTAGGCAAAGATGCGAATAAAATTTCGTGGATCTCTATGTATAAGTAGCAGTCTAGCCACTCTTCTTTTGATAGTCACAAATTCCTGTTCTCCTGTGCCGCGAACTCGTGAATCTTCCTATCCAACCAATCTTCAATTCATTTCTTTGTTGGATTCCAGTGATATGACATCAAACATCTCTATGCAGATCCCGGTCCCAACAACGGAACCATTTGTTGGATTGTTGGGGCCTGACCCAAGTTCAGTGTTAATTAGCCAAACAAATCCTTGTACTACTGGCCCTTTTGGCAACAGTCCACAGAGCACGAACTGAGGTCTCACCCGAAGTAGTATGGGGGGTGTTGGAACTAGGATTTCGCACCCTGGAGATGTCTGAGAGGTTGTTTTGGTCCAACTTTTAATCCCTTCGCGTAGGTTACTTCGCGCACTTCCTTTTCTTGATATACTTGCCTTCACGTAACCCTAACCAGGGGTTGTGGGGCTTCCACTGTTGGAGCAGTGCTCTGTGGTATTTCTCTAAGTCACACCTGAGATCTTACTTATCTTCCTACACCAGTTATTTATCTTCGTGTCAATGGATGCCTTACATTATATTTATTTATACAACACATGCATATGATTTTGCATAGCAAATAAATAGAACACTTGAAATTTATACCCAATAATACATTAAACAGGAAAAGATACCTGGAAATATGATAACACTTCTCTTTATTAATGCTTCCAATGGTTACAGACTCGACTTTCCCTACTCACTCCACTGCAGGGTTCCACTCACTCAGCTGTGGACTACTATGCCTCTACGCACTCAGCTACAGAGCCTTCTCCTACTCTATGACCCAAAGACACACTTTACACTTCGACTCAATCTCTTAGAATCCTCATGCTTCTTTTTTATTCCTTTCTATTAGCTACCTCCTACAGTTAGAGCCTCGCTCTATTTATACAATCCCATGGTCCACGGACCATGCATAGGTCTATCAAGCTGACATTATATTACAAAAACAAGGGTGGACAACCTGTGACTCTATTATGACTTCGTGCTCCGCGCCCACAAATTGTTGACCCTTTATAAAGGACTTGGTCAAAACTTGGTCTTTAAGCCCCAAAACATGCCTTGGGGGGGATTCCATGCCCAACACCGAGAGCTACGCAATGACGGGACTGCACGTAAGAGCGAAGTGTCACAAGGCCCGCGATAGTGCAAGGGTGGCTTTGTTGCCACACGGGTTGGCTGGAAAGTGACCGTTATAGTCACTATTCACAATGTGATGCTTGGTTTGAGACCAAATAGAGTGAGAGGTAGGCATTTAAGGCATGCTTTATGGGCTAGATTTGGGAAAATATTCCGCCAAGGGAGAATTAATGAACCAGATTTGGGGGGAACAGTCAAATTCGAATTCAAAAGGTGTTATAAATTGCAAAGGGATGCCCAAAAAACAACGCTTGGCCATTTGAGAATTGAACTATTGTGCACCAAGATATCTATGAACCCAAATCTGTTTGATTTTTTAAAGTCGAAGGCATTGTTTGAGCACTTACCTGAGTCTTTGAGAGATTTGTGGAACAACAGTATGACCACACTAGAGGAATCCATATATATCAGTGAAATGACCGTTGAAGAGGCTGTGCAGGCCATGACAATAGGAAATGCCCCTAAGAGTGTCGGGATAGTCGCAGAAATCCCTAAATCATCGCACACGCCAAGACCCAAGAAAGATAAGCAGCCCATGGTTCTGATGCGCGTGTCCCCTAGAAACCTGTTGTGAACTAAATTGACCATGGAAGAAAAGGGGAAAGCATTTAATGTGGAATCTGATGAGGAGGAGGAAGACCTTAAGAAAATCCTGGTCGAAGAGGAGGAGGATGAAGAAATGGAGGAAGAAACCCAGGGTGCGGACCCTCTAACCAAGCTACCAGCATATGTTTCTTCGTGAAAAGGGAAAGCAAGGGTACTTAAGGACCTAGATGAGAGAAGGAGCTCTCTCTGGACTCCGCTACTACTTAACGATATCGTTTTTGAAGGAGCGCACTTGGGACAAGTAACAGGTCTAATGTTTGAAGACTGGGATCTCATAGACCATGAGAAATTTCCACACTTGGCAACCTCACAGCTCATAAGAGCGAAGAAAAACACTGTGGTTTCCATAGAGTTGGAGCCACAAAAGTGGTTGCACAGAGTCGAGAAAGCAGGGTTGTTGAACCTGCTCTAGGTGCCGCATTACCATCATGCCGCAGTAACTATCTTTCTCAGCAGGTAGCTGCTTTGCCTGGTGCATGATGGGTGTTTGTGGCTAGAGGAGCCCATACCCATCATGGACCACCTAATTCATAGAATTATCTGACACCCTTGTAAGGGGGAGGACCCCATAGATATTTCGGAGGGTAAGAGCAACGACTAGACCATCCCAGAGGCCATGAAGGAAAAATTCAAGCTGGAGAAAAAGAAGAGAGGGTATGCAATATCCAGTATCAACAACAAGGCAGTTAGAATTGCCACCCAGATACTAGCTGGCAAGGTTATGCGGAAGTGTCGCGCGGATGAGGTGCCCCCACCAATGATAGCACTTGCCGCGCAGTGCATGGAGGGGGTCCAGTTTAACTGGTTTAGGTCCCTATGCAAGGAGTTCTTGGAGAATTGTCGCGAGGTGTAGGAATAGGGGAAGACCTTACACTATGCATGGCTTGTGCTGTCCATATTGTTGGGGCTTTGGAATTGCTTGAGGATAGCTAGTTCCCCTCAATTGCACGAGATCTTTAGGAGGCAGCGAAGTATGCTTTGTTGTGGGCCACTAAAGACATGCAGAGGATTGAGACAGTAAGAATTCTAGGTGTTCATGGAGATGAACATCAGGATGGGGATTAACTGCAAGCCGTAGTTATCGCCCAAAGTCTATAATAGTCTACAAAGCTTCACAGAGTTCAAGGCGGACTTCCACCACGTGTATGTCAAGGCACGCAAGGACCCCATGAAGAAGTGGAATGATCTCCCATACCTAGCCATGGACAATCTCATATTCACTGTACTTGAGTCATGGCCATTAGAGTGGTGCGCTCCAGCCATCTCCGTGTTGGAAACAAAGAAGTCAGCTACACAAAAGAAGAAGGAGGGGGAGAACAAACAGGAAGCAGAGAAGAAGCATGAAGGCCATAAGTCACCCTCGCCTAAGGTAGAGCCCGAGACAGAGGAAGGTGGGCCAGACCCAGAAACAACATCTACATAGTTGAAGCGCTAGTGCTCGAGAGAGCAGGTGGGGCCGTGAAAGAAGTTGAAAGCTTCTAAGACTTCTTTCAACCCAATCACCCTCACAGAAAGAGATCTCCATTATATAGGGGAGACGGCACGCGATGTCACCGTGGAGGCCCTCTAGTAGTTCGTGGAGGAGAATTAGATTTTGTTGGGGACCCTCCAAGCACATATATAGGAGTTGCAGTTGTGCACTCCTCAGGCTGGTACTCTCTCAACCAACCTTGCAGTAGGAATGGCCATAGCTGAGGAAATGCTATGTGCCCGCATGACAAACACCATAGTGCTGCCAGAGTGGGCACTAGTTAAAAAGACAGGCCTACGGTCACTGCATTGAAGGGAATAGGGATCAACATGGTTGTGCTCCCTCGGGAGACACTTTATGTCCCACAGGACGATGTGACTGTAGAACTGCGGGCTAGGGAGGGCCACATGCTATAGGTGTTGAGCAAGCAGAAAATTAATATGGAACAACTAAGCCTGCATCACAACGAGGTAGCGGCGCAAAACCGGCAGATGGTGCAGGTGGTTGAGGAGCCCTTCTAGATGGTCCCTGAGTTGGCCATCCCAACAGAGGCACCAACAAAAGTGTGCATCCATAGGTTAATAGCAGGGGTGTGTGAAGTGCGAGAAGAGATGGCTAAGATTCAGCTGGAGCTGAACCTTCAGATAGCAAAGCTGCGGTTGAAGGTACAACCTTCAACTCCTCCAAAGGTGAGGGAAGAATTCTCTAGTGCCATTATATTGGAGATGGATGAGATCAACAATGCAATGAAGGAAAGCACCAAAATGTTGGAAGATTCATTTGAGATCCTCATCACTCTGCAAGAGGACCTGAACATACAATGCTCAGAAATAGAGGTGTGTGAGCTGAAGCAATAGTATGATGATATAAAAGGGACCTCGCAGGCGGTGGCCCTTACACAAAGGCTCACGCAGATGCAATAGGAAAAATCACTTAGGAGAAGGTAGACGCGGTGTGACACAAAGAAGAGATTTTGAAGGCCCGCATCCAACCTTGGGTAGATGAGGCATTCATCATTACAGCCTCTATCGAATCCAAGCTCATGCAAATGCAGGGAACGTAGGAGTAGATGCAAGGAAGTAGTTCAGATACAACGGTCTCTAAACAATGCATGTAGGAGGTACAACAGGCAACTACTCAGTGCGTTGCTGACCTTGCAGCAGTTCAAGCAGAGTTGCGAGGTATCCGCACCAACAGAGTGACTCGAGGGTGAGTCACAATGTTTTTGTTGGTGGCATATTGGGCGTGGGATCCCCCAAGGGAAGTTTTGGGGCTTAAAGCCTAGATTTTGACCAAATCCGATGTAAACACTCCACGTTTTGTGGGCGTAGAGCATGAGATTGTAAATGATTCATAGGGTTGTCTGCCCTCATCTTTGCAATGTAATGTCAGCTTGAGAGTTCTACCCATGGTCTACAGACCATGGGATTGTATAAATAGAGTGAGGCTCTAAGTTGTAAATGATCGAAAAAAATAGTAATGAATGAATGAAGGATGAAGAATTGAGTCTTATCTAAGTGTAGGTTTGAGTCTTGGGTCTTAGAGTAGGATAAGGCTCTGCAGCTGAGTGCACAGAGGCCTAGTAGTCCGCAGCTGAGTGCGCAGACCCATACAGCTGAGTGCGCAAGGCGAGTCGAGTCTATAAACTTTGGAGAAGTAATAAAGAGAAGTTTCATATCATTTTGGTGTATCTTTTTCGTGTTTTATGCATTGAGTATATTGGGTATGAATTGCATTTTTACTATTTTTATGCACGAACTTATATGATTTTGTTGACTAAGATAATGTAAGACAAAGTATCTATTTACGCGAAGTTAACTAACACTTATAAGAAGATAAGTAAGATCTTCGGTGTAACTTGGGGAATTAGCGCATATCGCTGCCTTAGTAGCGTGAAAGCATCCCAACCCCTGGTTAGGGATGCACGAAGGCGATTATAACAAATTGTGAAGGCCTCGTAGGTCAGGGTGGTGTGTGAAGTAACCTGTGCGAAGCTATTCACAGTTGGACTAAACCGACCCCTCAGACATCTCAAGGGTGGGGAAACTTGGTTCCAACATCCCCCCATACTTCTTTGGGTGAGACCTCAGTCCGCGCTCTGTGGTCTATTGCTGAAAGGGTTAGTGGTGTAGGGATTTGTTTGGCTAATAAACTCTGAACCTGGGTCAGCCCCCCTCAAGCCAACAATTACTATTTTTTTTACAGTTAATTCCTTGTGTGATTTAATTAATTTCAGTAAGCTTTGGATGGTGTGACAACTTAAGTCCTAGACTAGTCCCTTAGTTTAGTGTGGAAGTGAATTATTTGCTTTGTTGTTAGAGTTTGGATTGCACTTTTGTTTATGTGTGTAGACAGAATGAGTGATGGTTTTCATGAGTGTTGTGAGAGTGGTTGAACAACAGAATGCATAAATATTTCTCATTTATGTTATTGTTGTTATTGTTGTTGTTACAGTTAATTTTGTGTGTATTTAATTAATTACAATAAGGTTTGGATGGTGTGACAACTTAAGTCCTAGAACATTCCCTTAGTTTAGTGTGGTAGTAAATTATTTTCTTTGTTGTTACAATTTAGATTTCACTTCCTTTTATGTGTGCAGATTGAATGAGTGATGGTTTTCATGAGTGCTATAAGTGGTTGAATGAAAGATTGCATAAATATTTCTCATTTATGTGATTTTTGTTACTGTTGTTGTTATAATTAATTCTGTGTGTAATTTAATTAATTGCAGTAAGATTTGGATGGTGTGACAACTTAAGTCCTGGACCGGTCCCTCAGTTTAGTGTGGCAGTGAATTATTTGCTTTGTTGTTACAGTTTGGATTACACTTCCTTTTATGTATGCAGATTGAATGAGTGATGGTTTTCAGGAGTGTTGTGAGAGTGGTTGTATGATAGATTGCATAAATATTTCTCAGTTATGTGATTTTTATTATTGTTTTTGTTACAGTTAATTCTGTGTGATTTGATTAATCGCAGTAAGCTTTGGATGGTGTGATAGCTTAAGTCCTAGACTTGTCCCTAATTTTAGTGTGGCAGTGAATTATTTCCTTTGTTGTTACAGTTTGGATTTCACTTTCTTTTATGTGTGCAAATTGAATGAGTGATGATTTTTAGGAGTGTTGTGAGAGCTGTTGAATGAGAGATTGCGTAAATATTTCTTAGTTACATTATTGTTGCTACTGTTTTTGTTATAGTTAATTTTTTGTGTAATTTAATTAATTGCAATAAGCTTTGGATGGTGTGAAAACTTAAGTCTCAAACCGTTCACTTGGTTTACTGTGGTAGTGAATTATTGTCTTTGTTGTTACAGTTTGGATTGCAATTCCTTTTATGTGTGCATATTGAATGAGTGATGGCTTTCAGGAGTGTTATGAGTGGTTGAATGATAGATTACATAAATATTTCTCATTTATGTGATTGTTGTTACTGTTTTTGTTATAGTTAATTTTGTGTCTAAATTAATTAATTGTAGTAAGCTTTCGATGGTGTGGTAGCTTAAGCCCTAGACTGGTCCCTCATTTTAGTGTGGAAATGAATTATTTGCTTTGTTGTTACAGTTTGGATTGCGCTTCCTTTTATGTGTGTAGATTGAATGAATGATGGTTTTCAAGAGTCTTGTGAGAGTGGTTGAATGATAGAGTAGCTTATTCTACAATATTTCTTTGCATTGAATCTATGTGGAGTGTGTAACATATTTGTTAATTGTTGAGAGTGTGTGTGCAATGACTTTGGGTTGAGATTATTTTATACTAGTCATCATCTACCTTAGCATAGACTTTGCATGACAATATTGTAAAAATTAAAGCCTACCTGGATCGATAATTAAATGTAAGAGCATGTCAACCAACATTAAAATGAAAACAATATAAAAATAATGAAGTTAACAAAGTTGCTTATTCAAATCATTGTGAGATACGAGCATTAATATTTTATTAACTTTTATGTCTTCACAAACATATGTTGATACAAAATGAATGGAAGAAGAATTCAAGTAATCCTAATTTTTTCTACCAACAATTCATACCATATCTTAAACATTATATTAACTGAACAAAATATACAGTATTTATAGCCATGAGGTTCATCTCTACCTCAGAATGAGGAAACGAGAGAGAAAAATAAAAAATTTGTGCCCAGAAAGGGAGAAACCAAAGGTTACAACTTCCAAATTGTTTCTCAAAAATGTGTGGCCATACAAATTATGTAGGAGGGTTGATCCTAAATACATATTAATAGTAGTCTGAGGGGTGGTTGTTGGGCATGGAATCGCCCCGTAGCATGTTTTGGAGCTCAAAGCCCAAGTTTTTTTCAAAGATGGTGTAGAACTCTGTGAATTTCAGGCACGGAGTGCGAAGTCTAGGATGAGTCATAGGGCTATCTACCCTAAAATATTGTAGTTTAATGTAAAGTTGTGTTGGCCTGCGAGGCTCTAAGTTGTAAAGGTAGTGAATGAGATATAGAACAACAAAGGCATGGTTCGAGGATAAGAGTTTGATTTGAAGGGTATTGGCTCATAGTAGTTGGAAGAGGCTCTATAGCTGATTGCAAAGAGGCCTTGTAGAGTCCGTAGCTAAGTGCGCGGACCCCTGCAGCTAAGTGCACAGGGCAGAGTCGGGTATGTACTTGGGATTGAAATTTAATAAAGAGAAGTTTACTCTATTCATCTATCCTTGAATCTGTATTTTGATGTTATGCATTACTTGTACTGTGTTTATTTATTACGCATAATTGATAAATACTTATATGAATTCTCATATATGAAAAAAATCTAAGTAATCAACTAATAGAGCCTAACAAAGGAAGGCTTGGGTAAATAACATGGGTCGTGCTGCAGCTAGAACTACGTGAAGACAGTATTGTAGGGCGCAAGGTGCCCGCTGGTGCACATAGCGGAGTAAGTTTGAAGGTTGGACTGCAAACCAATCACCTCATATCAAATATCCCCAAGGTGCGGAAATCTGGTTCTAGTACCCTCCCATACTACTTCGATGAGACCTCAGTCCGCTTTCCGTAGACCGTTTCTGAAAGGGCCAGTAGTACTAGGATTTTCTTGGCTAAATCACTTCTGAACCTGGGTCAGGCCCCACTAAGCCAACAAATGGTTTCGTTGTTGGGACCAGGATCTGCATAAGGGATGTTCAACGTTGTGCCAGTGGAACCCAACAAAGAAGGTAATTGAAGAGTGGTTGGACAAAATATTCATGAGTTCGCAACACAGGAAAACAAAACTCCACAAGTATCTTAGGAAAAGTGATTGGAGCGCTACGTGTATACATAAATCCATCATATTTTCTTTGCATCCTTTTCTTTTGAGCTATATGAGTGGATTGTGAGGTTAGCTGATAGCCAGGGAAGGGGTAGGCTCGACCAACCAATAGTGTGGACTCCGGAATTAGTGCATAGACTAGAAGCATCAAACGATAAGATCACGCAAGCTGTGGACCATTGGCTCGACCAGATAATAGGAGGATTTATCACTGAGTTTGCAGTAGACATGACCGTGAGCTACAGTGAGGCAGAACGACGCTTTCTCAAAGGACCACGAGGTAAGTGTATTAAATCTTTGAATAATTGGATTAAGATGCTATTGTGTGAGAAAAGGGTCATGCGAATAAATTAATGTTTGGGACTACGCGAAGGAGAAAGATCTACAAAAGTAGCGAAGAATTGGAAAACAGTCCCTTAATCTCACCCTCGCGAGAGAGTGAGGAAGAGCTCACTAAGGTTTCTTTGAGAAGCGCGGTCAGTTTGATAAGGCAACGCATTCTACGGTTACCACCTCCACACACGCCGCCACCCGCTTCGCCTCCCTCACCTCCATCTCCACCCACTCCACCTCCACCACCTCCACAGTGCAGTATGGCGAGTGTGATCAAACTACCAGTAATTCAGAGGGGTAGGGAATGAAGATCCGAACCAATTTTGGTTCGTTGTAAGAGTAGTATGCGAAGCACAAGGTGTCATGGATGACAATATTAAAAAGGCTACATTGCTGAGCGCACTGGAGGATCGCATATTAACATGGTATATCAAGAACTCTAACGACCACCCAAATGCAGGGATAGTAGAGATCTAGAATGTGTTGAATAGGGTTCACCAGGTGAGGTAAACTGATTGGGACCTGTGTGTGCCAGTGATTCGATGGGCATATAGGGCCATGTGCAAAAACCTGAGCACGGAGATGATTCTAAAGCCGAGGAGTAGAGTCGAGACCATAATCCTAGAGGAAAGGAATCCTTATGCAATAGCTCTCATAGTTGGGACAGTACGCGAGGACCAGGATGAAGGAATCATGCAGCTACGCGAGGGTCAACATATGTGGATTCAGGAAGCCATTCGGTGAGGGAACCTTAAACTTCGCAAACTCGAAGAAGATCGAGCACAACTGAGGAATAAAATCATGTTAATGGATGCGGAAATTAAAACATTGGAAAATGAAATCGCGTAAGCATGTCTCATCGATAAACTAAGAATGACAAGACAAGATATGGACAACCATACTACTGCATTAGAAGATTGTCGCTGAGAATTTGTGACTCTGCTACCTTGGCTGCAACCGCACCTTACCAAACAAAGTAAACGGGGGAAGGCGCCACATGAAGAAGAACACGCAGCGCTGACTATCGCGAGGGTAATTGAGGAGTGCTCGCGGACTAAGCTAGAAGGTGAATTGAAGTATCGCACAGGTGATGCGACCACCTGACTAGTCGTAGGGAGCACAGTCTCAGCGCTCCAAGCAGTTGAAAGAGAGCATGGGACTATAAAAGCACCTATGAAGGAGCTGCGCGATAAGGAGGTTGTGCACAGGATCGACAGGCCACAAGGGTCACGCCCACGCAGAGGGGGCTACCCTGCCACATGGATAGGCTGCAAAGTGGCCATTGGTTTCACTGTTCATGACAATATGTCCAATTTAAGACAAAAAGGAGTGGTCAGCAAGATTAAGACACGAATTAACAGCTAGATTCGGGACGATCTGCCGCAAAGAAGGCATTAATGACTCAGAAGTGGGGAGAATGGTTGAATTAAAATTAAAAGGATGCTATAAAACCCCCAGGGCTAGCCATGCGACAACACTTGATTGTTTGATATTTGAGCAGTTATAGAGCATTGAGCGCCGAGCACTCTTACCACCTTTGAGTACACGATAGAACATATCTCATGTAAACACGACGACTGCTACCAGACCAGGAGTGAAATTTGTCGAAGATATTGCTGGTGAGAACAGGGAGCCGCATATGGTCCATGAGGGGCCCGGAGATGTGGCGGTTGCACCAGAAGTTCCAAAATCGCCACAGATGTCATGGCCAAAGAAATATAAGCAGACCATGGGACCAGTCCACGTATCCCCAAGAAACCCATGATTCGACAAATTGTCAATGGAAGAAAAATGCAAAGCCATCACCATCGAATCAGCTGAAGAGGAGGAAGACTTACAAGCTCTAATTGATCAAATAGAGGCATAAGACGATGTGGAGGAGGATGTCCCACCAATGCCTTCCGTAACAAAGTTACCCACATACATCCCTCCGTGGAAAGGGAAAGTTAGGGTGGCTAAAGACCTGGAGGCCATGAAGAGTGCACTCCAGACCCCACTCCTTCCCGATGGCATTACTTTTGGAGATCCTTCCCTCAGCTGGGTACCTACCCTAAAATTCAAAGATTGGGACCTCGCAGACAACGAGAAGTTCCTGCACTTGACGAAAGAAATCTTGATGAAATAGAAGTTGGAGGGGCCAGTGATCATGTTGGAGCTACGAAAATGGTTGCGTGGTGTGGAGAAGGCTGGGTTACTTCATCTACGATGGATACCCCACTTTCACTGTGCGCCCATCACCATTTTCATCATCAAGCAGCTGCTGTGCCTGGTGCATGATGGGTATCTATGGCTGGAGGAGCCTATTCCCATCATGGCAGAACTTATTCATAGGATTTCTCGACTTCCCTGTAAGGGAAGAGACCCTAGAGAAATAGCTAGTAAAAGCAGCGATTTGGCTCTTACGAAAGCCATGAAAACCAAGTATAAGTTGGAGAAGAAGAAGCGTGACTATGAAATTGTGAGTATCAAGGACAAAGGCATGTGCGTAGCCACCCAGCTTCTGGCCAGCAAATTAATACGGAAGTGTCGTGCTGATGAAGTACCAATGCTTGTGGTTGCACTGGCCAAGTAGTGCGTGAAGGGGGTCTAGTTCAACTGGGTTGAGTTCCTCTCTGAGGAATTTTTGATAAACTGCAAGGAGGCCAAAGAGTAGGGTAAGACCTTCCACTATGCATGGTTGCTCTTATCCATTGTGCTGGTAGCAAGAGAACTATCAGTAGATAGCCAATTCTCACCTATCAACCAGGACCTTCCTGAGGTCATGAAGTACGCTTTGATCTGGGCCATGAAGGATGCAAAGCAGATTCACGTGGTTAAGGCTTTTTGGGTTCTGATGGAGGCGAGCATCCAGATATGGATCAATATAACGACACAATTGTATCCCACAGTGTACACCACTCTGGAGAGCTTTGCAGAGTTTAAAGTGGACATGCACAACATTCATGTCTGGGTGCGAAAGCATCCAGCAAAGGAATGGACAAAGTTTCCATTTAATGCTACTGATGACGCCATCTTCACAGCATTGGAAACATGGCCTCTAGATTGGCACACCCTAAACTTGGTAGGAATGGAGAAGGCTACAACCCAACAAAGGAAGAAGTATACGAACAGAGGCGCTAGGAACAAGAAGCAGTCACACAGCAGAAGACGGCCGATGCAGCAACAACGACGTAGATGGCAGAAACAACAACAATGCCAGTAAAAGAGGTTGAGGGGGCCCATGAAATATCCACAGGGCAGGGACTAAGGACATTGACTTGGATGAAGAGCACGTGGATTTGGAAATTACCTCGCAACAATTGAAATGGTTGCCTGTCCCTGAGAAACCGGTCCCCAGAAAGAAGACGAAGGCATCCAAGATGTCCGTTGACCCAATCATGCTTACAGAAGGGGATCTTTTTGACATTGGTAAAATGGTTCGTGATGTTACCAAGGACGCGCTCCAAGAAGTGATGGTGGAGCAAAACGCGGTGTTGGGGGCACTACGAATTTAGTTACAGGGACTACTGGTGCAACCCCCTCAAACAGGAATGATGGCTCCCTATGTCGCAATAGGTACATCAGAGATGGAACAAATGCTGCGCGCCCATGTGACCAACACTTTCGCGTTCCCTGAGGGTGCGTAAGCGGCAGAAAATGAAGTTGACCGAGCTAAGGTTGGTAGGATTAAGGGGATGAGCTTACACTTGGCTACCCTTCTGCAAGAAACCCTATACTAGTTATAGGATGGGGTCACAGACGAGCTCCACACCAGAGAAAGTCATGCACTACAAGTATTGAGCAAGAAAAATATCAATATGGAACAGCTCAGCCGGCAACGTGATGAACTCGTTGTGCAAACTCAAGGACTGGCACAAGCAGTGGATGATGCTTATAGAACTATCCCAGAATTGGTTGTCCTAATAGATCTACCAGAAGAAGTGTGAATTCATAGATTGGCCAGTGGATTCCACGAGGCAAATGAGGAAGCAACGAGGATACAGCTTGACCTCAACCTTCATATTGTTGAACTACAATTAAAGGTGCAGTCATCCATGCCCCCGAAAGTTAGAGAACAACGCACTGGCACTATCCAAAAAGGGCTAGAGGAAATAGGACAGGCAGTGCAAAACTGTACTACTATGTTGGAAGAGTCCTTCACGATTCTCACTTCCTTACAGGAGGACCCACCATACAGTGCCTAGAAACAGAGGCACGAGAGCTTCAAATCTAGTATGATAGTGTGCATAGAACAGCACAGATAGTTGTCCTGAACCAATAGCTGGTGAAGCTACAGCAGGGGAAGGAATTGAAGGAACAGGTGGATGTTGCGCGATAGAAAGAGGCAGTACTTAAAGCACGCATCCAGCCTTGGATTGATGAGGCCTTCCTCATCAATGCCACTATCAAAGGAATCTCACAAATATGAAGGTGATGCATGCCTTAAGTCAGGGATTTTCCCCTGACAGCGAGCATTCGGCCGAAAGAGTAGAGCAGATCTAGCATACGATAGAACAATGCGCTACGGACCTTTGCGCAGCACAGGCACAATTGGAGGGGCTCCGTGCCAAGATTGTCGCACCAGCAGAGTGACTCAGTACGAGTCATGATGACTGTGTTGGGGGCCTTTTGGCCATGGAATCCCCTCGCAGCATGTTTTAGGGCTCAAAACCCAAGTTTTGGTCATATATGGTGTAGAAATCCGTGAATTTCGGGTGCGGAGCACGAAGTATAGGATGAGTAATAAGGTTGCCTGCCCTAAAATATTGTAGTTTAATGTAAAGTTGTGTCGACCAACCCATGGTCTGTAGACCATGGGATTGTATAAATAGAGTGAGGCTCTAAGTTGTAAAGGTAGTGAACGAGAGATATAACAACGAAGACATGGTTCAAGGTTAAGAGTTAGATCTGAAGGGTACTAGGTCATAGTAGTAGCAAGAGGCTCTGTAGGTGAGTGTGCAAAGGCCTAGTAGAGTCTGCAGCTGAGTGCGTGGACCTCTGCAGCCGAGTGCACAAAGGCCTAGTAGAGTCCGCAGCTGAGTGCACGGACCCTTGTAGTTGAGTGCGTAGGGTAGAGTGGGGTCTATACTTAGGATTGAAAGTTAATAAAGAGAAGTTTACTTTGTGCATCTGTTCTTGAATCTGTATTTTGATTTTATGCATTACTCTATTTATTTATTGCATGCAATTGATAAATACTTGTATGAATTCTCATATATGAAAATACTCTAAGTAATCAGCTAACAGAGCCGAGCAAAGGAAGACTTGGGTAAATAACACGGGTTGCACTGTGTCTAGAACTGTGAGAAGATAGTATTGCAGGGCATGGGGTGCCTGCTAGTGCGCATAGCGCAGTAAGTGTGAAGGTTGGACCGTAGACCAATTACCTCATATCAGATATCCCCATGGTGTGGGAACCTTGTTCTAGCACCCTCCCATACTACTTTGGGTGAGACCTCAATCCGCGCTCTGCGGACTGTTGCCGAAAGGGCCAGTAGTACCGGCATTTGCTTGGCTAAATCACTTCTAAACCTTGATCGGACCCCACTAAGCCAACAATGGTATCAAATGTGAATTGCAACAAAATTGGGGTTTCCGCAATCACAAAATTGGCACTTATGGTTCAAGCATGAGGGGTGTTATCACACTAGTTACCACTGAGCCAAAACAAGACTGTTTTGCAAGCCATCAAACAAAAATAAGGAGAGCTAGCCAACCTTGTGTTGATCAAGTGGTCAGCAGATAATGCATTCTACAATGAAGCCAAAGTGATGCTGAACTAGAGCTGCACATGCCTAAGAGCTACCACAAGCCTACACTGAACTTGTAGCCTCTAGAAGCTCCTCCACAATGAAACATTTGTACAGGCTAGGCCGAGGGGAAGAACGAGGGTGGGGGGTGTAGCTTTAGTCATCATAGGGGGAGAAAGGGGCATAGAGGGAGGTGAAGGAGCATTGCAAGAGGGGGGAGGGGATGAACTAGCTGGAGGGGAGTGCGCGGGAGACACAACAGGAGATGGGACATTGGCAAGGTAGTCAATATCCAGGACTATGTTCAAACACTTCATGGAGGAGGAAGAGTTGCTTAAGAGCATGGAGAGGTCAGAAATTTAGTTGGTGGCCTTAGTTTTAGCTTCTTCCTTGTCCTTTAGATGCCTGGTTAGGAGGTTACGGATGGCCCAAAGGGAAGAAATTTCACGGGGAGTCTCCTCTTCATCGATCTCCACCACCTTTCTACGAATGCGATCAGGTATCTTGTGGTCAAACATAGTGTATATAGAGGTGTCATCCAAGGTGGTTGGGGGTCGTCCACGACCTCTTCCCCAATCTGGGTGATGACCACTCCCTCTGTCACAACTCATGAATTTGATGCAGGGGAAGAAAGGTGCAAGGATGAGGTCAGAGGGAGCGGTGAGGATCACGGGGCAGACAACCAGAGGAAGAATAATAGGGAGGCCAAGTTGTTTAGGATAAGAAGCCTCGATTGGCAAGGTGGTCTTCACATTCCGAGGAGAGGGGATAGGTGGAGTAATGAGGCTAAGTGTTTTCCATGAGCTGAAGGACACAGTGCATGTGCATGCAATCATCATTATGCCAAGGCGATAACGTTTAGGTCACCTGGATCTAGGGGAATATTGTTGTTATAGGTAATTATGTGTAATTTAATTGATTTCAGTAAGATTTGGATGGTGTGATAGACTCTGTCCTAGACTGGTCCCTCAGTTTAGTGTGGCAGTGAATTATTTGGTTTGTTGTTACAGTTTGGATTGCACTTCCTTTTATGTGTGCAGATTGATTGAGTGATGGTTTTCAGAAGTGTTGTTAGAGTGGTTAAATGACATAGTAGCTTATTATGCAGTATTTCTTTGCATTAAATTTCTGTGGAGTGTCTAATATCTTTGTTTATTTCTGAGAGTGTGTGTGCAATGTTGAAAATGCAGCAAGAAAATCTAGTTTTGACTTTGCCCTACTCAAACTAGATTAAAATCCAAATTTCAATTTCAGCATCATACTTGGAGATAGTTAACTGAGGTGGAATGGCTCTTGTCACTCAATTAACTCAGTAAATTCAAGTTGGAGACACTTGAGTTCAATTCTACATGATTGATGTCTAATTTATAGCAATCTGCTTCAGTGAATTTGAAGTATTACCAGTTTAACTAGTTCTAACTATCAGAAGAACTAGTGGAGGTCAAGTTGTGGGTGTGTAACTTCAACCACACTGAGTGATCAATTAGTTAACTGATCAATTATCCCAAAATAATTGTTTCATGTAGAGAATTTTGCTTACCCAGTTGAGATTATAGTCCAAGGACAACGTACTATCAATTTTAAACTAATCCAAGTTGTACAAGTGGTGCATGTAGTCAGAGGATTGGCCTATGGTAATTGTGTAATTCCTTGGTGTGAAATTCATAAATAATAGGGGAAATTTCCCAAGGGAACAACGGAAGGAAATAGGAGCTTGGAAAGGCTTCAAATTGACGAAGTGTTGGGCTAATATTAGTCAGTCAGGCAAAGAGATAGACTATACTAGTGCAGGGTGTGTTCAAGCTTGAGCAAGCATTGTATTTCTTCTTTATTCTCTAATTAATTGAATACAGATAGTAACGGGTTTTGACAAATATTTTTCCCCTAGATAAATATTTGTGTATGTGTGATGTTTCCTTTTTCATGTCAATGATTCTTGTTTTATATGGTGAATTAACTTTTGCGGATCAGTAGAGTAACTTCAAGTCTTGTGAATTAACTTTCATGGATTAGAAGAGTTTTGAATCTACACATTAATTTCTACATGGTATAATATTTGGAATCACTATAGAGCATATATTTCAAAGTTTTCATTGCAGGAGTGTTGAGGTTGCAGATCAAGTTGCAGGCTTTCCTTAGGATTGAGAAGATGATTTTCAGTGGACTAAGGCTCGACTATTCCCTTGAGGGAAGCTCAAATTATGTTTCATGGAAGGAATGGATGGAGGTAGTAATGGAGGATAATAGGTTGAAGGAATTCATTGATAATGATATCTCGAAACTAGCAGTAGTTGATGCTCAGAATCTAGCAAATCGGAAGTAGTGTGTTGTTAAGGCGAGGAAGATCATATTAGATGGAGTAAGAGACCATATTGTCTCCAATATCCATGGGAAAGAGACTTCATATGCAATGTGGCAAGCAATGACATATTTTTTCCATAATAGTGGTGATCGCAAGAAATCGGAAATCAAGGACAAACTTTCAAATATCAAGATGTAGAGGAACGGGACCATTCCACAGTACCTGAGCAGGTCCACATAGTGTCATGATGAACTTGGTCAAGTTGGCATTACTATAGCAGAGGATGATTTGGTGAGCCTGGCCCTTCTAGGGCTTCCCAAGAACTAGAACAACTACCAAGATTTAGTGAACAGGAGGGAGAAGCTACCAAATTGAGAATTCTTGTGGTCTGATTTGGTGCAGGAGGAGATAAGGCGAAGCACCAGAGATACAAGGGTGAGGATGAGTGGAAATATGCCTTGTTTGGAAAGAAAAAGAAAGGGAAAGGGAATAAATCCTAATCCAAAGTAGATTTGAGTCAAGGGGGCATGAAGAAGGACTTGCCCATAATCAAGTGCTTTCATAGTCATGAATTCGAGCATTATGCAACAAAGTGTCCACACAAGAAAGAAAGAAAGAAGAACATAGGAGGAGTAGTAGGTGAATCCTTGGCTTCACATTTCAAACTTGATTTTACCCTCATTACATGCACAAGAAGCACAATGATGGGTAGTATGTGGTATCTCGAAATCAGTGCCTCATTCCACATGATGAGAAACAAATAATTTTTCAATGACTTGGAGGAGAAGGATCTCCATAGGCAAATCAAGATGGGATATGATGGAAGGTATAACACGACTGGTATTTGTACATTTACTTCTTAGAGGGATTCTATCTCCCCTCTCATGCTCAAGGATGTGATGTTTGTACCGTGTCTAAAGAAGAATCTAGTTTTCATAGCTGTGTTGGAGGACTGTGGCTACAATGTGATATTTAGCAAAGGGAAGGATTTCCTAAGACATATCACCATGGGATAAGTGAAGTAAATCATGGTTTGAGTGAAGAAACTCTTCAAATTAGATGTGGAGGATTGTGCAATATTGAGCACAAAAGCAGAGAAGGTGTAGAGCTGAGATGTTGATGAATTATGGCATAGAAATTTTTCATTTGCATCATGGCACTTTGAAGATCATGCAACAAATTTTTATAGGCCTCCCCAAATGAGCACTAGAGCAACGAGATACATATAAAGGTAATATGTTGAGGAAGTACACAAAATCCAACTTTAATGATCGAGATAGCAGGGCACATGTAGTCATTGAAAGGATCCACTCTGATGTTTGTTAACCTTTCTCAACAACCTCCACTTCGGATCAAGCATAGGTAGTATGTTATATTTGTAGATGATTTCTCATGGAAGTGTTTGATCTACTTCATGCAGAAGAAAGACTATACATTCTCCAAATTTGTTGAGTTTAAAGCACTTGTTGAGAAAGAAACTAGTAGGAAAGTGAAGGCTCTCAGGAGAGATAACGATGGTGAGTATGTGTCGAATGAGTTTAAAAAAAATGTGAAAAGGAAGGAATGTGATAGGAGTTGACAACACCCCATGACCCACAAGAGAATGGAGTGGTTGAGAGGAAGAATGAAAGTATTGTGGGAGTAGCATGGGAGATGTTGCATGACCATAGCCTACCTCTACACTTGTGGGTTGAAGCATGCAACATAGTCATCTATTTGCAGAATAGGAGTCATCACAAGATTCTTGGAATGAGTACACAAGAGGAAGTTTTTTCAAGGAAGAAATTATATGTGTCACACTTCAGGATATTTGGATCATCAGTTTACTATCATGTTTCCAAGGAAGAAAGGAAAATCCTAAAGCATAACAGAGTTGGCAATATTTTTGGGGTACACAGATACACCTCACAATTATCGTGTGTACTTGCAATCCCGCAGGATGATAGTGGTCAAATGGGATGTGAAGTTTGATGAGGAGAAGGCAATGACGTGTTCTCTTGAGAGGGAGCTTCAGTTGCAGCCTGATCAGGAGCTTTTGGCTCCAAAGGAAGAACCTCAGGAAGTTGTGGAGCAGCCACAAGAAGAGGAGCAGAGAGTGGAGACATCCACTCAAGAAGAGACATCCAAAGAAGGAAGGAAGTGAACCAAGAAGCTGACATATTATTATAGGATGTTAGAGAGAATTTGGGAGCATCCACATCAGAGCGCAGGTAAAGTAGGTCACCGTATCGGTACACTGGCTACATGGCTCTGATGAGTGAGATGGTAGAGACAGAGCCATCCTCATTCAAGGAAGTTGTAGAGAAACCAATATGGGTTGATTCTATGGTAGAATAATATGATTTCATTGTGATCAATAGTGTTTGGGAAGTGGTCCCAAGGCCAGTAGACAAATCAATGGTTGGTTTAAGATGGATTTACAAGGTAAATCATGCAGTGGAAGGTAGCATAGAGAAACATAAGGATAGATTTGTGGCTGATGGGTTCTCTCAGTTTGAGGGAATTGACTACGAGGAGACCTTTGCTCCAGTAGCAAGGTACTTATCCATCAGGTCAATTCTAGCACTGTCAGCGTAGATGGGGTGGAAGATCTACCAGATGGATGTGAATACAACATTCCTCAATGGAGTTCTTGAGGAGGAGGTGTATATTGAGCATCTATATGGGTTTAAGACTTTTGATAGAGAGTCGCATGTGTGCAGACTCAAGCGAGCATTGTATGGACTCAAGCAAGCACCCCATGCTTGGTATACTAAGATCGATAGCTATCTCACCATTTTGGGCTTCACCAAAAGTGAAGCAGATGCAAACCTTTATCACATTGTGATAAAAGGTAAATTATTTATTATATTTTTATATGTCGATGACTTAATCCTTACTGGTGATGAGAAGTTGATCAAATTTTGAAAGGAGGACCTTGCAAGAGAGTTTGGGATGAAGGAAATGAGCCTCATGCACTACTTCCTTGGATTGAAAGTATGGAAAGGAAATGGGGAATTGTTTATCTCTCAGGGAATGTATGGCAACAAGATACATTAGAGGTTCCACATGGATAGGTGCAAACCCATGGGGACTCCTCTAGCAGGAAACTGGAGAAATGAGGATGCTACTTCAAGTGAAGTAGTGAAGGCTACCATTTACGGACAACTTGTGGGTTCACTCATGTATTTGGTGAACACACAACCAGACATGTGTTATGCAGTTAACCTGCTTAGTCAAGCAATGGTTAAGCAAACCAAATTGCATTGGAAGGAAAAAAAAGCATGTGTTGAGATACCTCATAGGCACTACTCGGTTTGGTATTTGGTATAGACAGATAGAGGGAGTAAAGTTGCAATGCTTCACAGATGGAAATTGAGTAGGTATTCCATTAGATAGGAAGAGCACATCAAGAAGAATTTTCAGTGTTGGGTCAGCAACATTTTCTTGGTACAACAGGAAGCAGATATATGTGGCACTCAACTCAGCAAAAGCAGAGTACATGGTTGCAAGTCAAGTAGCATGTGAGAGTATCTGGATGAGAAAGATTCTTGTTGGGTTATTTGGTAAGAATATGGATCCTACTATGATTTACTGTGACGATCAGAGTTGTATCAAACTCTTTGAGAATCCAATATTTCATGAATGATCCAAGCATATCAACATCCAATATCACCATCTACGAGTTTTTGTGTAGATGCAGATTATTTTGTTACAGTACACTCTTATAGAGGAACAAGATGCAGATATTTTGATAAAGTCCTTGTCAAGAGGAAAATTCAAGTTCCATAGAAGAAGGATTGGGGTATCTAATAATCCCTTTCTTTCAGAGAGGGAGTGTTGAAAATGCAGCAATAAAATCTAGTTTTGACTTTTCCTTGGTCAAACTAGATTAAAATTTGAATTTTAATTTCAACATAATACTTGGAGGTAGTTAGCTGAGGTGTCATGGCTCTTGTCACTCAGTTAACTCAGTAAATTTGAGTTGGATACACTTGAGTTCAATTCTACATGATTGATTGCTAATTTTTAGCAATCTATTTTAGTTAATTCGAGTTATTTTTAGTTTAACTAGTTCTAACTGCGAGAAGAACTATTGGAGGTGAAGTTGTGGGTGTGTAACTTCAACCCACACTAAGTGATCAACCAGTTAGTTGATCAATTATCCCAAAATAATTGTTGCATGTAGAGAATTCAAGTTACCTAGTTGATATTGGAGTTCAAGGGCATTGTACTATCAATTATAAACTAATCTAAGTTGTACAAGTGGTGCCTTTAGTCATAGGATTGGCCTATGGTAATTGCGCAATTCCTTGGTGTGAAATTCCTAAATAATAGGGGAAATTTCCCAAGGGAACAGTGTAATAAAATAAGAGATTGGGAAGGCTTGAAATTGGCTAAGTGTTGGGCCAATATTAGTTAGTCAGGAAAAGATATAGATTATACTAATGCAGGGTGTGCTCAATCTTGAGCAAGCATTGTATTTCTTCTTTATTATTTGATTAATGCAATACAGATAGTAAGGGGTTTTGAGCAGTAGCTTTCCCCTAGATAAATATTTGTGTATGTGTGATGTTTCATTTTGCATGTCAATGATTTTATTTTAGATGGTGAATTAACTTCTGTAGATCAGTAGAGTAGCTTCAAGTCCTAAAATTTAGTAAATTTCATGAGCAGTTTTGAATCTACACATTAATTTCTAGATGCAAAGACTTTGGATTGAGATTATTTTATACTAGTCATCACCTACCTTAGCATAGACTTTGTGTGACAATATTGCAAAAATTAAAGCCTACCTAGATCGCTAATTAAATGTAAGAGTGGTTCAGCCAACATTAAATGCAAACAATATAAAAATAATGAAGTTAACAAAGTTGCTTATTCAAATAATTGTGAGATACGAGCATTAATATTTTATCAACTTTTATGTCTTCATGAACATATGTTGATACAAAATGAATGGAAGAAACATTCAGGTAATCCTAATTTTTTCTGCCAACAATTCATACCATATCTTAAACAATTTAATGATATTTCAATAGGTAATTTGTATTGAGACAAAAAATACTAAAGCATTTGTTTAGGCTATAAGAATCATCATTTTTTTAAAACGGATTACAAATATTTCTGAAAATGTAGAAGTCTTGGTCATTAACATCACTATCTACAACAATGTCATCCAATGTGTCGTTGTTTTCCATATGATATTTCAAGTAGTCAATATTATCATCATCCTTTTCTTTAGTAGCATCATCTTCATCATCATTGAAATCTGACTATACATCATCCATATTGTTACTAGATGTATTTGGGTCATCATTTTCTATACCATCCATATTGTTGTCTTCCGTAACATCATGTAACTATGTATTAATGTTGTCTTCTTGTGCCTGAACATAACCATCTTTAACATCATCATGGATGTCAATTTATTCGATGTTCCCTAATCCCTATCTCTTATTTTGTTGGCCATCATTGTTTTGCTCAATTTCTACTAATGTATCATCAAATACATGCCTTAATCTTGGATCATAATGTATGAAAAATATCCATTTTGAGTCTAGAATATCTTCATAGAAAAATACCTGCACATGAACGCATACATACATATATTAGACATATGTTATAACAATTTTAGTGATTAATAAACACATGTATATATTCACAATAAACAATATATTAATATATTTTTTATCGCTACCACTTCTAATTGTTTTAGTTAAAGAAATACTTGCTCACGATGAATTGGTAGAACATAAGGTTCTGTATCCTTTGGTAGGAACTTTGGAGAATTTATAGAAAACAATCCACTATGGGTATCATGTCTTCATGTCCTCTCAAATGCTTCATACCATCTACACTTAAAAATACAACATTTAAAAGAACGATAATCCAATTCGATAATTTCTTGTCTTATCCCAACATATTGTAGATTCCCTTCAATAATATTCTTATCTTTTGAGCTTGATCAACCGGATTGCTTGAATCCAATCATGATGCCACAATCATAGGATTATCTCTTTACATCTATACATTCTACACGATAATGTTGACCATATCCCACATTTTTGGATGTTTCCTTGCATATGAAAGACCATTTATCTTGGTTAAAAAAATATAATGATGAATATCAAAAGAGTTAATAGTGTCAAAATTGTAAGGAACCAACATTCTGTAAAGTTCCAATTGTACCTTTCTTTCACATCCTCTAGACATGTTGATTTCATCTTCTATTTGATTTTGAATTTGTTCAGTAACCCATTATAGTGTGCAATATTTGGCCCATTCCCCTTGCAAATCAATAGGAAATGGGGTATTCCTTGGGTTTGATCTCTTAAATTGTCTCCTTACTTCTAACACTTCTTATCTCTTTTTATCATATAGATCAATCCATTTGTTCATAAAGTCCATGTGATACAGAATGAACTTGTCAAGTATAGCACTTTCATCTAAACCTATTACATGTTAACGTGCTTATTTCAAACTCCAAAGTCCATGTTGTTAATTTGAAAAATAAATTACTGAGTGAATTAGTGATTGCAATAAAAAAAAACCACAATGATTTAGCTACTAATTTCTACTTAAACACAATTAAATTGTGGTTTTTCTCCATCAATAATACCTAATGCTCATTCTTCATCCTAGAAGCTTGGCCCATCTTTGAAATCCTTACCAAGTAATTCACATAGGAATAAAAATGCGTCATTCAATACATACCCTTCAGCCATGCAACCCTCTAGATTTGCCTTTTTTCGGACATGTCTTTTTAGATTTTTCATAAATATATCAAAGAAAAACATCCACCTCATCAATTCAACACCCACCAATTCAATGTCATCGACTAGGTGTATAAGTAAATGGACCTGTAGGTCCATGAAACTTGTAGGGAACTCCTTCTCAAATACACACACAATTTATGCAATTTCCTTCTTCCATTTTGGCACTTCACATTAGAGGATCTCCTTGGATGTCACCCACCTAATATAAGAATATTAAATTAGTATTAACCTTTAGGAAAAAATTAAAATGAAATACAATATATCTATGTCTCTCACACATGAACATTCCATACCACATACATTGCAAATGTTGAAAATTGACTTATGGCAATCCTCAAGTCAACGGTAAGACATGGATCCCCCCTAATTGCTAATGGTATGATATGTTGTCAAACACATTATCAAAGATCATCATTAGTTATTTTTTCACTCAATAGAATATCAGAATATATCTAGTACCTAATCAATTTGATCAATAAATGTTAAATGATGATATATAATACCTTCATTAAATTATGAAAATCATGTGTTTTAAATCTTGTCATATGTCTCCCCGATCAGGGTGTGAAACTATTGGAGGCTCACTTGGGTTTGATTGATATGATAGAGCATTTATTTGTTTGGGATGGTGGGTGGCATCCCCCATGGACTCACACACTTGTTCACCTTGATAACATGAAGCATTGCAAATCATGGTAGATCCACGGCGTGAATGTGGTAACCCTCAGTGCCTACAGGTGGTGGGAGCGGAGGTGGTGTTAAGACCATCTGTCTGGTGTATACACTTGGGTCCTCAACTTCTTAGGGAGGCTAAGTTTGGTGTTTACAGGTTTACGACATCGGGAACATGAGAGGTATACTGTTGGGTGTGTGTTATATTCTTTCCATGACTAGCCCCACGCGCGGGGGGTGGAAGCCCCCCTTGTCTGGGGGTTTGACAGGAGTGATACCCCCCTTTACGGGGTCCGGGGCAGCGCCCTAGGGAATTTTCTTTTCTTGGACCCTATACTAGGTGGACAAACCTACCCATGGTTTTGTGCATGGTTTTCGCACATGGTTTTGGGCATGATGGTTTTCTGCCCATGGTATTTTGTAGATCCAGTCAAGGGAACTACAATTATGTTCTAATCCAAGGTTAATGGATGCTTTGACATGTATATATACATATTGTAACATTGAAAGGAATATAATGAAAAATCAATCTGGTAGTCTTGTTTTTCGGATCTAGGGGAAAATATTTGTGTATATATGTTTTATGTTTTATGCTCTCTCCATTGTTTATTTTTTGTTTCTAGAATTCATATGCAGATAATTTTGTACAGGGTTAAAACCTACATTTGGTATCAGAGCAGTTTTGGACGCCTTTGCTACTGAGGGGTTTTACTTGGGCCTATGGTATACCCTATTCAGTGAGAGATCTATGGGATTGATTCTTATAGTGAAAGAAGATGGCTAGTAGTGGAACGATAGAGATCGATAAATTTAATGGTCATAGTTTTGAGTTGTGGAAACTCAATAAGGAGGACCTGCTAATGGATAAAGATCAGTGGATCGTGGTAGATATAGGTACTAAACTAGTAGCAATGTCATCTAAAGACTGGGCGGCGTTGGATGGGAAGGTAAAGAGCACAATATAGTTGTGTATCTCAGATTCAGTATTGTTGAATGTATTAGGGGAAGCTTCGACGAAGGCTTTGTGGGACAAGTTAGGGAATTTGTACCAAAATTAATTCTCTAGTGATTAAACTATTCCTATGGAAAATTTAGTTTAACCTGAGGATGAAGGATGGAGACTGTTATAGGAAAAATTAACCTCCTCATCAAATCAGAGGTGAAAGACAAGGTGACTGAAACAATGACCACAATTGCAGGCCCAGAATCCACACTAATGCTGCCTATACACTGACAACCTGCTTTATTAAGCTTGTTATCAATTATAAAGGAGCATTAGTTAGCCTGCTAACTCATGTTGTTAGACCAGGGGGAGCATTAGTGAACTTAAGTGATGTTCAAAGAGGTTATGCCAACGAATATGCCCATAAAATATCTAGATATTAAATTCCTATATTTAAGCAAGAAAAGCAGGGAAACTCCAAAAATCAAGATATTTGGAGAAATTCTATTCCGAGAATGAAGGCAAATGGGAAAAAGCTTGTAAATAGGGCAGGTTCATAGTTTTCACCCTAATGAACTCTAGATGGAGTTTGGCAGCCCTAACTCAATTGCTACATAAGCAATGAGAGGGCCATTGCAAAAGGGTCAAAGCATTTAGAAGGATAGCTTACAGAGCTGTTGGGAAACTGTCATATTCTTGAAGGAGCTAGCTGAAAGAAGGAGAGAGAGAGAGGAAGAAGGGGTAAGGAAGGATGATACAACGAATTGTTGTAATCACTCTTCCATTCTAAATATAGGACTATGGTTGTGTTCCCTACTCCAAGTGTCGGTGATATTGTCCATTTATTTGTTCATTCTGATGTTTGTCAAGTTGAGTAGATAAGTTATACATTAATACAAGTTCGTTACGGATTCTTACATTTGTTTTTAGAAGTGTATGCTGTGATTGGTTTTCTTTGTCCTTTGTGCAGGAGTCGACTTGGAGCTAGCTTAGAAGGAGTTCTTCTTGCCACATGGAGATCGCCAAGCGAATCTAGAAGGAACCAAATGTGAACCTCTTTCCATGCCCTATCAATTTATGCTTGATAGATGAACATGTGTGTAATAGGTAGCTTGTGCATATAACCTTATGGTCTATCAAAGGTCCCAAGAAGGCCTTTCAGGGTAGTTTTCATCCCGTGCATTTTACCCCATAGCAGAGTTGGCGACTCCGCTGGGGACTATACATCTAGTTCCTGGTTACTCGTACTCCTCTCAGATCTTCTCTCTCTTCTATGAGCTTCCCGCTTCTTCATATCCTTTTCTAATCCACCATCTAACTTGTTGCATCTTGCAAAGTCGAATTCTCCTTAGAAACTAATCCCAAAAGCCCTCTTTTTGAGCTATTTCCCTCACTAACGTAGGTTTCTAGTCTACATATAGCTTTATAAAGCTCTTTGACTGTGCACAGGGAGCGTTAGTGGCCAAACTAACTCTTTGTTTACAAAGAAACAGAGCGTTAGTCTCCCATTTCCATGTTTTGCTGAAGGTCCTGTGGACCAAAACGGGGGGGGGGGACTTGTCTCAGGGGATAAAGTAAGATCTGCAACAGTATCATGCTAACAAATTTGGTGTCTTGAAAATTTTATTTTTAAGAAAATGCTTCAGTTTTTCTCTCTTAAAAGAATTTGTTTTGAAAGAAAGGTTGATCAACTGTATTTTTCCTTCTGTCAAAATAGTTGTAGGCTACTTCATTTTGGTTTACAGTAGTTGTTAGGGAATATTGAGAAAATAACCTTTCGGTTATGCAAGTGTTGAATGGCTTTAGATGCATTGACGAATCCATGAATATGTGAAATGATACATGTGTAGAATAAGACTTGTTTGCATAAGAAATTGATTTTTTAATTTTTTTCAGACCATTGTTTTGCATGGTTTATTGAGTCAATAGTCTCACCATATTCATACGTCAACACCCCTACTGAAGGCAAATAAGAAAGTACACTAAAATTTATATTAAAATCAATCAGTTACTCTTTTTTGAGCAAACCAACATTAGCTATATTAGGACCTTGGGATATGCATGTGAGTGAACTACCCAAGGTTGAAAATCAAAACTAGTGTTGTTAACGAGTGAAAAATCCTTCTGCAATCATATTACCATGACCACTCCACTAACAACGGAGAGAAATGTGAGACAACATCGGACTGTAATTGAAGGTAGCCCGCCTTCTCTCACAACTCCTTTAGGCATTTTGTGTATTGGGGGTCCCTTCAGGGATTTCGGAACTGAGTTGGGGACTCAGGTATCCTGCCCACATAGCGTGTTGTCTACGACTATGTCCCCCCTAGTAATGTCTATGATTTTAGGTATCTCTAGTGGCCAAAACTTCTAGGTACTTACCTAAGGTGACTAGGACGGGCTGTCCTGGTACCTCAAATGGATGGATCTACTTTGTCTTCAATTTTTGGGAGGGTGCTCATCTTCACGAGAGTACTTGACCCCTCAATCTGAGGTTTGGGTGAAGCTCAAAAGTAACTGTAACTGTACATTTGGCCATTCTTCTTTGTTACTCATTGAAAGACTGGGTTTCATCTCCAGTAATCGGTGCTTATCAGACGAGGTAATTTCCCTCTGTTTGCTAATTGACATATTTAGTGTATTTTTTCTTTTTAGGTACCTGAGTGCTCTTATTTTCGAGACTTTAAAGAATATCACATTAAAATTATTTGATAAAACTTAACAGTCATTGTGGCTACATTCGGCCCTCATCGTCAATCTAGATGGTTGTTAGGACTTCCCCCACTCATTGTGGGATCCATTGAGTTCCACTGACTCGGATTCCTCATCTTCGAGGAATAAGTCTCCTAAATCATACATGGGATCTGTGTGGATGACCGATGATTTCAGTTTGCCGAAGAATTTCTTCACGGAAGGATTTCTTCCTCATTTTAACAATCCGCTTACAAATCCATCGGATGCCATCATTGTTGTGATACCTGTACTTCATTCTTCTGTAGGTGGAAATTTCCCATCTATTCAGTCGAAACCTCAAGGGTTATGGAATTATAGAGACACTGTTGGTCCTCTACCACTTCCCCAGTCGACGATCATCACAACAGCGGTAATGTGGAATCCCGCTATCATGTTTGTCCCCAATACTGCAACTCACATAAAACCCTCTATAAGTGGAACCCATCAGATGCTAAGTTCCACTCCTATGGTGTGACAAAGCATACCTTCGACTAGTGCCACATATAGTGCTCCATATAACACTCAATGTGACACTATGGGCATGGTTCCAGTTTACCAACAATAAGGTCAGCCGCCAATGTATAGTTCCAACCCCCAGATTCAGATATCTGGGGTGGTTCCCAATATGCACATGCCAGCAGGGAATGTCACAGTTCCCCCGCCGTTCTCAGGCATGCATGGACAGTCGTTGATTGACATGAGCGTTCCCTTTGTCAATAAAAGCCATATGGTTAGTTCTGTGTCGATTGGAAATCCATAAGGGATTCCCACCCAATCCATGGGGGCACCCTACTCACAAACTCAAATGAGTCAAGGGGGCAGCGCTTGTAATGGGGGCAACTTCATACCCCAGTATCAAAATACTCATGGAAATCCACTCTACAACACCATACCGCAAAGCAACTACTACACCATGCAGCCCATGTACACCATGGGGAACCAAATGATGGGATGAGCATAGAGCTCCTCAGGTCATTCGTCATCATCATGGTCCGAGTCGGGGGCACCCAACAATTTGCCTCTTTTGGCAACATTGGATATTCCTGACTTATACAAGTTGACAAATGACCCCATCTACCACAACTTACAATGGCTTCCGATCCCGCATAAAATACCGACGGACATTCCTAAGTGTAATGGAAAACAAGGGGAGGATCCAGGCACTCATGTCACCACCTACCATCTCTGGTGTGTTTCTAACTCCATGGTGGATGATAGTGTCTAGTTATGTCTTTTTCCCTGCACCCTCACTGGAAATTCTACAAAGTGGTATATTGAGTTACCATGCGCGTTAGTGAATACCTTTGACGCTTTAGCGATGGATTTCCTAAAGCACTTTCAATTACCTATCCGTTATGAGACAGGTACAAAGCTCCTTACTTCATTTCGTCAAGATACCGCCACCCACATCTCTAATCATATCCATGAATGGAGACGTAGGCGGAGGTTAGTCAAAGTTCCCATCCCTGATTTTCTCTTAATAGATTGTTTTGTAAGTTGTTACTCCCCCAAATTGCTAGAGATGTCACTCTAGGTGGTGCAGTCACAGAAGACCAATCCATAAGTCATACCCAGCACTTAGATCTGATTTATTCACAGTCTAGCACTCTCTATGACATCATCCCCTATGCTCTTGGTAACCCCAATCCTCCCACCACTCAACACCTTAGAGTGCACGCCAACAGGATCGTCGGTGCAACCTCTGGGGTCGTTGTAAAACAACTTAGTGGTTCCGTTGCCAAGATGGCAGTGGACCCCTCTACCAAAGTGACTGCTCTTCCTGTCACTGCAGTTAACTCTGTGTAGTCTACATAGAAATCCAGTGGCAAGAACAAGAAGAAACAGAACAAAACCGCTCCTTCTAAGGAGCAGTCATCTAAGCAGCCCAACCCAAAATAGAAGGCCGCTACGCCTACTGATGCAGAAAAGGATAAAGGCACCAACTATTCATGCAAACTCTGTCTTGAAGATCACGTAACCTGGCATTATCCGCGTCTTCAAGAATGCATGGATTACCTTGCCAAAAGAGATTCTGGTAAGGCACCTGCTATCCAAAGAAATCCTTTTCCTACTCAACAGCATCAAAATCTCATTGCCAACCAACCGCCACCCATGTCAGGGGGTAGTGACGGTTCGCAACATCCTTCCGCTGGTGAAGGAATTTCTACCGTTTACCCATTTGAAATGGTAGAACTAGCCACAAGAGCCAAATCTTATGGAGCTCTTGTCACTCCGGCAGCAAAACCATCCTCAGGTCAAAACCCATCTTCGCCCAATGATCTGCATATCGAAAGGTTGGTTGAGGACTTTGTAATTCCACCCCTAAAAGGGGCACTTCGACGCACAACGCACAATACATTTGCACGTGTCGCTCAACACTACAACATCGTAGAGGATTTGGCGCAAGCAACATCGGCTATGTCGGCGCTCGAAGTATTACAAACATGCCCTAGCAAAACGAAAGCTTTCCTTTCGGCTATCGAGGGTATTGACCCTATGAATTCCATGCTTGCTATTTTCGACATGGATAAGTGTAAACCTCCCCTTTCCCACTAACTTGCATTTCAGGTGCATATCACTTCGAAAGGTAAAGGTATACACCGAACTGTCATCGACGAAGGTGCTTCAACCTGCGTCATGTCGGCTTCATGTTGGCTCGCCCTAGGTTCCCCAACCCTATCCCCACCATCAAACTCCCTTAAAGCTTTCGACGACCACACCTTTGTCCCAAAAGGATACTTAGCTAGTTTTCCCCTCACTTTTGCTGGGAAAATAGTAATGGTGGATGTAGAAGTTGTGAACAAGGAACTTGACAATAATCTATTGCTAGGTCGCAATTGGACATATGCCATGATGGCTGTCATATCCACTGTCTTTTGTATCATCCAATTTCCATTGGATGGAAAGGTCATTACAGTGGATCAGTTGTCTTTTTGCACCTCTAATTATTCCCCATTACCAAGTGGCTTTGTACCCCTAGTAAGAGGTGGAACTGGCTGCTATGTCAGCTTAGGTACTGGTTTGTTGATGGCTTCCTCCTTGATGGGTTGTTTTCCTCTGCAGCTACCCCAAGTTCCACAATCGGTCAACATGCTTTCATATATTCCTCATGAAATGACCGATCCATGGATCTTGCCAGCTCCTTCGGACCTTGAAACCTTCGGAGACCAGATGCCATTGTCACCAGCTGAGTTGGCCTACCAAGCCATTCAATCCGCATCTGAGCCTGTGGTCATGTCAGTTACTACCGATGGTACCACCGCCCCTTCCAGAACCGCGCCTTCTTTTGACCTCCTCAATCAAGTCCTACCTACGGACGAAGCCATCCGAGAAGTCATTGAGTTTAGAAGATTGACCTTGGGAGGATTGGCACCATCATGTGTCGATTTCTGATTTGAACACAATGCCTTTGCAAATCATGTCTCCTGACATACTAGAAATCATTTCCTCTCCCTATACCACCATCCAAACTTTGGATGCGGAAGGAAACATGGGCAATATTTCAAATACATTACTCATTGATATTTATGTCAAGACAGGCGTCGTGGAAAACATCTAGGTTGGAGCCTATTGCAATCCTGAGGAAATTGCAAGCTTCACTTGCCTATTTAAGGAATTTCGCAATGTATTCACCTGGTCTTATGAGGAAATGCCTAGCATAATCCCTATTCTATCGTCGAGCATGATATCAAGCTTCACGACAATGTAAAACATGTCTATCAAAGACTTCGACCGATACATCCCCGCAAAATGGCAGCAATAAAAACTGAAGTTGAAAAATTGTTACATGCTGGTTTCATTTATCCCGTTCCTTTAACAAAATGGGTTTCCAATCTGGTTCTTGTAGATAAAAAACAGGGCACCATCCATGTATGTGTCGATTACTGAGACTTGAAAGCTGTGTGTCCAAAGGATAATTATCTGACACCGTTCATCAACGAAATCATCGATGATTGCACAGGTTGTGAATCATTTTCATTTATGGATGGATTCTCAAGTTATAACCAGATTGCTATAAAACCTAACGACTAGCATAAAACTACCTTCGTGTGCCCTTGGGGTGTCTTTGCCTATAGAAAACTCCCATTCGGTTTAAAGAATGTGAGAGAAACTTTTCAAAGTGCCATGTAGTACACATTTCACGATATGAGGCATATTGTTCAAGCTTACTTGGATGGCCTCCCAGCCCATTCCAAGTTACAAACACAGCACCTTAATCATTCAAGAGCAATCTTTCTAAGGTGCCAGTTTTACAACATCTGCTTGAATCCGCATAAATGCGTTTTCTTCGTTGAATCTGGACGCTTACTTGGATTCATTGTCTCCAAGTATGGGATTAGGGTTGATCCCGATAAGGACAAAGCAATTATTCAATTTCTAGAACCACAATCCGTCCTTTAGCTCCAACGTTTGCAAGGGAAAGCAAACTTTTTATGACGATTCATTGTAAATTATGCCGAATTGACAAAAGGCTTCATGTGCCTACTTAAGAAAGAAGTGTCATATATATGGGATGAGCAAGCTGAAAAATCATTTGATGCCTTGAAAAAGGCACTTATATCTGCTCCTCTCCTCATCACTCCCAACTATAGTTGCGAATTTCATCTTTACCTGGCAGCCTTGCCATCCTCCCTTGGAATGTTCTTGGTTCAAACACACGATGACCAGAGTGAACATGTGATTTATTATTTGTCTAAAGGCCTAGCTAGACCTAAGCTCAGATATTCACATGTGGAGAAGTTGTCGTTGGCAGTCGTCTTTGCTGTCAATTGGTTCTCACAATATATCATGTTGCGACAGACTATTGTTATTGCCTTAGAGAACCCCATGAGACATATTTTGTCTCTTCAAGTAATTGGAGGAAAATATTCGAAATGGATTGTCATCCTCCAATAATTTGATTTGGTTTTCACAACTACCAAGGCAAAGAACTCATTAGTCTTCGCTGAGCTTTTGTCAGACCTTCCCATCATCGATCCAAACGAGATAGCCCATGATCCTTTACCAGATGAAGCTATCTATCTTATCGACACCACCGATCCTTGGTATGGAGACATTCTTGTCTACCTCCAAGCACAATGGTTCCACCCCGAACTCACTTTAGGCGACCGTCATCACATCCGTCACCAGGCGTGACACTATCTAGTGCTTAACAATATGTTATATCGTCGCAGTGCAGATATAGTTCTTTGACAGTGCCTCACTCACGAAGAGGCAGAGCATGTTTTGAATGATTGCCATGCTGGGGCATGTGACAATCATCTTTCTGGTATATCTACTACACAGAAAATCCTGCACGTAGGCTATTACTAGCTGAACTTGTTCAAATATTGTGTCAAGGCCATACGACAATGCCATCCTTGTCAAATATTCATAAAGAAAATGCATGCCCCTCTAGCCCTATTGCACCCGATGGTTTCCGTTGTCCTGTTTGCTAAATGGGGGATCGACTTCATCACATATAATCTTGTTTCCTCTACTAGACACAACTATATCATAGTAGCTGTGGACTATTTTACGAAATGGGCCGAAGCCCTTCCTACCTATAGCACTAATGGAGAAACTACGACACTATTCCTGTTTAATCAAGTCATTTTTCATTTTGGTGTACCCAATACAATTGTTACAGACCATGGATCTCACTTCTAGAACCATATGATGTCTGATTTAAAATCACTACTTGGTTCCATCAGGATCAATCTTCCTCCTACTACCCCCAAGCCAATGGTCAAGTAGAAGCCGTAAATGGTGTCTTGAAAACCATGATCTGAAGGTTGGTAGGAAACCATGAAACCAATTGGCACCAAATGTTATATTTGGAATTATGGGCATACCGAAATTCAGTAAAGACTGCCACAGGCTTTACACCCTTTCAACTAGTGTATGGCCTAGAAGCCATTTTACCCATTGAGTGTCAGATCCCTTCCCTTAAACTAGTCGTTGAACTCCTACCTGGCACCACTGCTGAAGAAGAATGCTTACTATACCTTGCTCAGTTGGACGAAACCCATCGAGATGTCGAACTGGCACTTGAAGCTCATAAGCGCTGGGTCAAATCCCAATACGACAAAATAGTTAAGCTTTTTTCTTACCAAGAGGGCGACCTCGTGTTAGTCTATGATCAAAAACATGATCTCTTGGGGGCAAGCACACTCCAACCATTATGGCTAGGTCCCTATATCATCAAGAAAGTCCTCTCAAAATGGGCGTACGAATTACAGGACTGGGAAGGAGTCCCGCTCAAGGAGCCCAATAATGGACTCTACCTAAAGAAGTATTATGCCTAGTATTGCACTAGGCATATACTTTGTAATTTTAGGCAAAAGAGCACTTTTGGAGACATTTTATTGCTCTTTAAAAAATATAAACATCTCCAAGTTTTTGTAGTAGGGCTCGTTAAACATATATACCACAATAAGTAAAGCACTTTTTGGGATATTTTATCGCTCTTTAAACAATACAAACATCCCCGAGTTTTCATCATTTGCACTTGTTAAAAATATGCAACGATGGTCAGAGAACTTTTAATGATATTTTATTTCTCTTTAAAAAATAATAACCATATTCGAGTTTTTCATCATTTGCACTCGTTAAATATATGCAAATGCTACTCTGAGCACCTCTTTTTTGATCTTATTCCAGCTCATAAACTGAAAAAGACAAACAGAACATCCTTTTTAGGCACTTTTTTCTTACTCTTTAAACTGAAAAAATCCCGAGCTATGTCTTGCTGCTCATTAAACATGCTAAAAGATGACCCGAGCATTCTTTCAGGTACTTTTTTCTTGCTCGTTAAAAAGTGAAAAATCCCGAGTTTTTGTTACTGAGCTCATTAAAGTGTCACGAAAAAACACAATTTTAGTCCATCGCCTCATATTCGTAACAAAATGAGGTTGACATCTATTGGAAAAAGTTTTCTCTTTATCTAGGTTCAATGGATTAAAATATAGAAAAGTAATCGATCTAGGTATATTATTAACCTTTTGTTGCACCTGGTTAACGACTATGACAAAGGGACCACCATGGAGTCTCTCTTTATGATCTTTTCAGATGCTCTAAAGATGAAAATACCACTGAGTTGTCTAGTCTAAACTCTGTAAATACACAGACAAGATATAGAGTCGTTCTTTTTACGATACTTTTCAGACTCTTAAAAGATGAAAAAATCGACTAGTTTGCCTGTTTGGACTCATTAAACTAATCAGATAGGGAAAAGAGTCATTCTTTTTGCGATCATTTTTAGACTCTCTAAACATGAAAATATCGATGAGTTTACCCATCTGGACTCATTAAAAAATCATATGGGGAAAGTGGAAAATACAATTGTATCTTGTATTTGAGGTTTGGTAGCAAACATTCCCTTGAACATAGCACTCCCTCAGATGAACCATCATTTTGATAGCCTCTCAATATGAACCCTACCAACCTATGAGTTTTTTAGCCTATATACCCTAATGTAATTGCATCTCTATATCTTAAAACACTCTGTAGTGTTCATGAGTCTAGTGTTGTCTGGTTAAAACCATTGTCGTGCCTTTCCTTTATCAACCGATCCTACATATCCTTTCATCACGCTCTTCGTTGTTTAGACCCAAAAGCTCAAAAAATTCTTCAAAAAACAAAATCATCCTTGTTCAGTTTCATGTCGACTGATGTAGGACATGTCATTGCCTACCTTTCGATAGGTTTCTTCCTATCGACTTCAACACTCTATCTAGGAAGATGACCCAGAAACAAATTCAGTGCCTTGGTGCTTGCAGACATTAGTGGTAGGTTACCTTGTGTTTGATCATGGGTTTTCATTATTGGCTCCTGGTTAAGAGATTCTATGAGTGTTCGATGATAAAAAAATCTTTCACACTCGCTAGTTTGCACTATGCATCTGGAGACCATCACCATTATCGGTGGCCTTTCTCACATCTATTAATGGTCTCCATTATTGGCTAGTAATCATATGATTTTGTGCATGTTTGACGTCAACACATATTATCACATGTATTGATCTATGCTATTCGGTGAAGCAGGAATCAAGACCTTGGGTAGAGGCTTGCATCATTCAACCTTGTTTCCTCTCCCAAGCTGCGATATTGTTCTTCGGAGATAGCTATTTTAGGATAATCTATTATGACACTGGATTCATCCTGTGCCATATTGGAGACCAACATTGTTATATCTCTGAGGAGAAAATTACTCTGACATAGCTATTGAGCATGGGAATGCCCGACTTAGGACATGATTTTAGCAGTTTATATATATGCATTTGTGTTGTATCAGGTTTTCCTTACCACCCGAAACTTCTCTCTCTCTCTACAAAGATTTTGACAGCAAACTACAATGTTTTTTTCATAAAGTATTGCGGCCATCATCTTTGCCTCTGATCTCACACTTTAGGGGGCATCTGTTATAGGACAAATTGAACTCCTCATCAACTTAGAGGTGAAAGACAAGGTGACTGAAACAATGATTGCAATTGCAGGCCTAGAATCCACACTAACGCTCCCTATACACTGAAAACCTACTTTATAAAGCTTGTTACCAAGCATAAAGGAGCGTTAGTCAGCCTGTTAACTCATGTTTTTAGACTAGGGGGAGCATTAGTGAACTTAAGTGATGTTCAAAGAGGTTATGCCAATGAATCTGCCCATAAAATATCTAGATATTAAATCCCTATATTTATGCAAGAAAAGCAGGGAAACTCTAAAAATCAAGATTTTTGGAGAAATTATATTCTGAGAATGAAGGCAAATGGGAAAAAGCTTGTAAATAGGGAAAGTTCATGATTTTCACCCTAATGAACTCTAGGTGGAGTTTGTCAGCCCTAACTCGATTGCTACATAAGCAACGAGAGGGCCATTGCAAAAGGGTCAGAGCATTTAGAAGGATAGCTTACAGAGCTGTTGTGAAACTTTCATATTCTTGAAGGAGCTAGCTGAAAGAAGGAGAGAGAGAGAGGAAGAAGGGGTAAGGAAGGCTAATACAACAAATTGTTGTAATCTCTCTTCCATTCTGAATATAGGACTGCAGTTGTGTTCCCTACTCCAAGTGTCGGTGATATTGTCCATTTATTTGTTCATTATGATGCTTGTCAAGTTGAGTAGATAAGTTATACATTAATACATGTTTGTTACGGATTCTTACATTTATTTTTAGAAGTGTATGTTGTGATTGGTTTGCTTTTTCCTTTGTGCAGGAATCGACTTGGAGCTGGCTTAGAAGGAGTTCTTCTTGCCGCACGGAGATCCCCAAGTGAATCTAGAAGGAACCAAAGGTGAACCTCTTTCCATACCCTATCAATTTATGCTTGATAGATGAACATGTGTGTAATAGGTAGCTTGTGCAGATAACCTTACAGTCTATCGAAGGTCCTGAGAAGGCCTTTGAGGGTAGTTTTCATACCGTGCATTTTACCCCATAGCAAAGACTCGGTGAAAGAGAATTTGAACGCCTTTAATATTGTGGTAAGCAGGTTTTTATTTGTTTATATAAAAATTTCAAATGAAGATAAGTGCATCAGTTTGTTTTTTTCTCCACCAGATTCTTGGGATAGTTTGGTTGTTGCAATAAGTGGCAATGCGACTGCCTTGCAGTTTGATGAAATAGTATCATACTTGTTGTTAGAGGAGATGCGATGAAAATATACAGAGGCCCAGAATGGTGATGCCTTATCTGTACGAGGACGGTCCCATAACATAAACAAAAATAAATCCTTGAGTGGGATATCTAAATCTAGAGGGAGATCTAAATCTCCAGGAAAACATGTAAAGGTGTGTTGGAAATGTGGAAAGGAAGGGAACTTCAAAAAGGATTGTATATCTAAAGCTCCTGAGAAAGGAAATGGATTTGATGATGCTCCTTCTACAAAGGAAAAAACCACCTCAGATGAAGGTGGGATGTGTAATTTTATTCTTCTTCAAGTACACATGTATATCATGAGGCATGGTTGATTGACTCAAGTGCATGTTTTCACTCCCTCCCCACAAGGAGTGGTTTTGCGAGTATGATAAATATGATGGTGGTGATGTCTTCTTAGGGGATGACAAGAAGGCTAGAATCATCAATAGTGGAAAATTCAAGTTGAAGTTTCAAGGTTGAAGGATTAGAACACTTTCGGGTGTTCTGAATATTCCTCCATTGGCCAAAAATCTTATTTCTATAAGCAAGTTGGATGTTGCAGGTGTAAAAATAGTGTTCGAGAAAGATACCTCCAAGATGGTTCAGGGAGCACTGCTATTGATGCTATGAGTTTGGATTAGAACTCTATACAAGCTTCAGGGTAGCACTGTTATTAATGGGTGAAATAGTTTTTTGGTTCCTGAAAGTGGAGCAGAAAATCTAGTAGTCTCTGGAGAAAATACCATGCTATGGCATCAAAGGCTTGGACATTTTGGAGAGAAGGGCCTTCGAATACTTCATGGTAATGGTATGGTAGAAGGCATGTCTAATTTCTCTCTGGATTTTTATTTCTATGAAAATTGTATATATGGGAAGCAGAATCAGGTGAGTTTCCCCTCTAGTGGTAAGAGGGAGAAATGGATATTAGAGCTTGTACACAGTGATGTGTTTGGACCTATGTCGGTTCCATCACTAGGTAAGTTTGTGTACTATGTATCGTTTATAGATGACTTCTCAAGGAATACATGGATATATTTCCTCAAGAAGAAATCTAAATTCTTTGACATGTTTAAAGAATTTAAGGCTCTAGTGGAAAACCAGACAGAGAAGAAGATAAAGGTGTTGAGGAAAGATAACGTTGGAGAGTTTTTCAAGAAGGAATTTGAAGATTTTTGTATGAAGTGTGGTATAGCACAACAAAAGAGTACTCCATACATACCTCGGAAAAATGGAGTTTCAGAAACAATGTGTTATAGACATATTTGGGCACTGCAACCCCAAACTCATATGTCCATAAAATAAGGGCTCCTTAAGTCCCTAAAAGTGTTGTTTCATACCCTAAAGGATCATGGTCAACTTATTACATCATTTCCCAGAAGTTCCACCTAAAAAACTACTCAGAACTGGCCAAAACTGGACCATACAAATTGCTCCATGGGCAAGGTGCGATGCATACTGACTGCCAAACTGGCTAGGTGTGATGCATACTGAAATGGCCTTCTGTGGGGTGCAATGAGCGAGAATACACAAATGGCAGAGACAGTTTGCTAAGTGGATGATAATGGAATCTTCCAGAAACTTCTCCTATGACACTTACCTCTCTGAATTCGCCCAGGGATGAGTAAGACGTCAATGAAATCTCCAAGTGGAACCAAGAACTATCAATGGAATGAAACTAATAAAAAACCTAGATCTGACTCACACCCTTGCAATATATCTATAAATGGATCCCTCATTAGAGAGATCTAGAGGCTGGAATTTTGTATTTTGTAAGGAAGTGTTGTTGGTTTGTTGGTGAGAAGAGACATTGCATTGTTGGGTGATTTGCTTGTTCATGAGGTGAAGAGGGCTTCTACACTGGGAGGATGATGCGAGATCAGATAGTTGGGTTGTAATCCTCTCTTTCACTACTATTAATAAAGTTCTTTGAGTTTTCCTCCATATAATCGTGTATTTGTGAATCTTATTGTTTATGAATGCAATTGTATGGTCAATGTGTTTCTGATTCTGCATTGTTTATGATGTTTTAGATGGAGATGCTTTGATGGTTTACTGTTACTTTGACTCTACAGGTACTCTTTGAAGCAGGACAAGTAGGAGAGGAGTGACAAATTCTATCAAGGAAAGGAGAAATCAAGCTAGGATCAAAGAGGAAGATCTAGGTTGGTCCTCTTTTCTTCCCTCTAATCTATCACACTTAAAGGAACTCTTGAAAAGCTTTCATTGTTTGTTTCTAAGATAGCTACTCATCTTAGTGGGACTCGCAGTTCGAATCGACACTAGTTTTCCCTGAAACACAATGAACAGGACATTGATGAAAAAGGCAAGAAGCATGCTCAGTGGTGTCGGGTTAGGACAGGAATTATGGGCAGAGGTGGTGGAGACTACATGTTACCTGGTCAACAAGTCACCTTCATCATCATTGGAGGATAAGACTCCACAAGAGGTATGGATTGGTAAGTAACCTCTCTTTCACATCTAAGGGTATTTGGATGTGATGCATATGTACATGTTCCAAAGGAGAAAAGAACAAAGTTGGATAGTAAATATGAAAGGTGCATCTTTTTAGGTATAAGGATGGTTTAAAAGGTTATAAGCTATGGAACCCAGAAACAAGGAAGGTTGTGTACAACCATGATGTGGTGTTTAGAGAGGTGAAAGATGTTATTAAACATGAAGTCCTACCAAAGGAACCTAAGAAGATAGAGTTTGAGATAAATGAGGAGGAATCAGACTCTACAGCGGAAGAGGAATTAGAAGATGAAGAGCCACAAACTCCTGCTGTGAGAAGATCAGTTCAAGAAAGAAGGCAGCGAGAAAGGTATAGTCCAGCTCGTTTCTGTTCAAATTTTTCTCTATCTATTATTGACGATGATCCCATAACCATGGAAAATTTTAGGGGTTAATATTCGCACGTGGGCTAATTTTCCATGATTTTTCCAAAAAGAAGATTAGCCAATTTCCATTTTTTATAAAAACTTATTTGTATAAATTTTATAATATAAAATTATTTTCCCTTAAAAATCGCCAACATTATACAGAGAGTATATATAAAATCATTATAAACTTGAATAATTTTACAAATACACCAATAAGCATTTTATAGTTTGCATATTAAGGACTAGTGAGATTCGCTAATGTTTTTAAACTTCAAGACAAATTTCCATCCTTAAAATTTTCCTTGCCTAGAACTATCAGGGAAGAAGTAGATTCAGAGGATAGAAAACTCTAGAAAGAGGCCATGGTTGATGAAATGTCATCTTTGCACAAAAATGAGGCTTGGGATCTGGTGTAGTTTCTGACTGGGAGGAAACCCATTGGCAACAAATGGGTGTTTAAGAAGAAGATGAGTGCAGAAGGAAATGTGGAGAAATACAAATCTTGATTGGTAGAAAAAGGTTATTCCCAGGTGTCGGGAATTGATTTTGGTGATATTTTTTCTCCTGTTTCCAAGATAGATTCTATTAGATTACTTTTATTTGTTGTTGTTTCTTTTGATTTTGAGGATGAACAAATGGATGTGAAGACAACATTTCTTCATGGGGATCTGGAAGAAGAGATCTACATGAAGAAACCTGAAGGCTTTGCAATGAAGGGTAAGAAAGAACTGGTATTCATGTTAAAGAAGTTTGTGTATGGGTTAAAATAGTCGCCAAGGATGTGGTATCAGAAATTTGATACATATATACAGGGACTTGGCTTCACCAGAAGAAAAGCAGATCATTGTGTGTATTTTAAATTAATTGGTGACCGTGTTATTTATTTGGTCTTGTATGTGGATGATATGTTTTTGATGGGAAATAACAAAGAAATTATCTAGGAATTGAAGACCCAATTGTCCTCCACATTTGACATGAAAGATCTTGGTGCTGCAAACTATATTTTGGGCATGGAAATTAAATGAGATTGGGAAAAAAAGGAATCTCTGGTTAAACCAGAGGAAGTGTGTTGAGACAATATTGTAGAGGTTTAATATGCAGGATAGTAAACCAATGAATGTTCATATTCTTGTCGGTGTAAATTTATCTGTTGAACAGTGTCCCAAGACACAAGAAGAGGAAGAGGGCATGCCATGTTTTACATATGCAAGTGCAGTCAGTAGCCTGATGTATGCAATGGTCTGTTCTAGACCATACATTGCACATGCAGTGGGAGTATTGAGTAGGTTTATGTCAAAATGAGGGAAGGATCATTGGATAGCAGTGAATCGGGTTTCCAAGTATTTGCGTGGCACTAGTGATTATGGTTTATGCTACCAAGGAAGACCAGGATTGGATAGAGTTTTGGACATCCATGGATTTTTTGATGCAGATTGGATTAGAGATCTGGATCAGAGAATATATACAAGTGGGTATGTATTTAACTTGTTTGGAGGTGCAGTCAGTTGGATGAGCAAGAGATAGTCTATAGTGTCACTTTCAACTACAGAGGTAGAATACATGGAAGCCACTCATGTAAGCAAGGAAGCAGTTTGGTTGTAGATATTGTGTTCAAGTATGGGGTTGGTATAATGATCTACAAGGATATACTGTTACAGCCAAAGTGCAATATTCTTGGCAAAGAACCTTGCTTAAGATTCAAAGGCAAAGCACATTGATGTTCAGTATCACCACAATATCACTTTGTGAGGGATATGGTTTAGGACAAAAAGGTGTTGTTGGTAAAGGTGAACACTTTGAAGAATGTTGCAGATGCATTGATGAAGTCTGCGAGCATTGAGAAGTTTTCTTGGTGTAGAGAAAAAATGGGCGTTGTAGGGTTAGACCAATGACTGAGCTCTCTTATGGTGCCCCGTGGAAAGAAAACAACAAGTGGGAGAATGTTGGGTGTGTGTTATATTCTTTCCACAAATAGCCCCAGGTGTGTGAGGGTCATAGGGGGAGTGATAGCATCCCGTGTTTGTTGCACCAGACGCAACAAGGAGGTCACGGGGGGGTGGAAGCCCCCCCTGTTGGGGGTTTTGAGGGGGGTAGTAGCCCCCCTCTACGGGATCTAGGGCAGCGCCTTGAGGAAAATTTATCTTTTGAACCCTATATTAGGTGGGCGGACCTACCTATGGTTTTGTGCGTGGTTTTGGCACATGGTTTTGGGCATGATGGTTTTTTTCCCATGGTATTTTGTAGATCTAATTAAGGGAGCTATGGTTATGTTCTAATCCAAGGTTAAGGGATTGGGTTTTATGCATGCTTCGACATGTATATATATGTATTGTAACATTTAAAGGAATATAATGAAAAATCAATCTAGTAGTCTCGGTTTTGGAATCCATAGGAAAATCTCTTTGTATATATGTTTTATGTTTTATGCTCTCTCCATTGTTTATTTTCTATTTTTACAATTTGTATGCAGGTAATTTATGTACGAGGTTAAGACCGAAATATACCCAGTTGTTGTCTGTCTCTGTTCGAGGTTGGCGTATAAATTTTGGTATGTTATAATGCTAACTTCTTGGGTTGGGGGTTGTTACTCATGATAATCCTCACATCCGGAGGGGAAAGGAAACACTCGTTAAATTAGTAGTTTTTGTGACTGGCAATATTTGTAGAAAATTCTGTAGATTCACAAGCTGATGCAATGTACTAAAGCACATGATAAGAATCTACTTCTACTTTCAACCAGTGGAAGCCAATAGATCGATGAAAACAATAAGAAGAAGAAGAAGATAAATCAATGGCACATAACACAAGATGTATTTTGCGAAAAACACTGCTCAAAGCCCCACTATATGTATTGCATATATCATAAATATGAGAGAAGATAAAAAGCTTTTTCTCACTAGAACAATTCTGCACAAGTATGCTCAACTCTCTCATCTCACAAGAAATCTCTTGGCCAACACTTAGCCAATTTTTCAGCTCTCCGAGACCCTAATATCTTGTGTAATTCCTAGGATGAATAGACCGTATTTAAAGGGAATTCATGCTTCCAAAAATATGAAATCCAAACATAGGATCAATCTTTAATGCATGCATGATATTTACACTCTAGTAAATAATAAAACTAATAGTACATTTTCCATGCACCCTAGCCTAAACTGAGTCTTTCTCAAAACTAACATGCATGAGTTTCTGATGAGGGAATCTTCAGTTAGCTAGAGTGACACTTGTGGATGCACTAGTGCACCCACTGATTGTTAACTCTATATTAGTTCCTCAAATAGTTTGGAACTAATTTAACTGAACTTAACTCAGTAAACTGAGTGATCTAATTTCCAAATTAATTTAAACTCATACTAGACCCCTAAAACCTAGGGATAACATACACATGACTAAAAAAATACTTCCAACTCAAAATTCCTAAGATAATTAAGTTAATTAAACTTAATTAACTATTTATAAGTTGCTATGAGAATAGAATTTGATTTTAATTCACAGCTTAAATTCAAGGACAAATTAAACTGGAATTTCTTGTTGCCATTTCTCAACGCTCTCTCTCAACAAGAAAGGGATTATCAGCTACCCCGATCTTGTCTCTGTGAAACTTGAATTTATATATTGACAATGCCTTTGCCAAAATGTCAACATCTTTCTCCTCCGTGGGAATATACTCTAACAACATAATCCACCTCAATACACAATCTTTGAGATGATGATATCATATATCAATATGCTTGGACCGATCATGAAAAAATGGTTTTTTTAGAGAGTTTGATACAACTCTGATTATTGCAGTAAATCACAGTTGGATCCATCTACTAACCAAACAAATCAACCAGGGTCTTCCTCATCTATATGGCCTCACACGTTACCTGACTCGCAGTCATGTACTCTTCCTCTACTGAACTTAGTGCAACTTATCTTTGTTTCTTGTTTTACCAAGAAACTGTTGCTAACCCAATACTAAAGATCCCTCGTAATGTTCTCTTCCATTTGGATAGACTCCCTACCCAATATTCATCAGTGAAGCCTTGAGGCTTCACTCCCTTTCTCCATCTGTACCATAATCCATACTGAGAAGTGCCCCTGAGGTATCTCAACACATTCTTTTTTTCCTTCCAATACAACTTTGTAGGCCTAACCATCCTTGACTAAGATGGTTAGCTGCATAGCGCATATCTAGTCGTGTGTTCACCAAGTACATGAGTGAACCCACACGCAACCTATAAATAGTAGCTTCCACTACTTCCCCTGAAGTAGTATCCTCCTTCCTCCAATTACCTACTAGAGGAGTCTCCATGGGTTTTCTGCTCTCTATGCGGAATCTCCTGACTATCTCATTGGCATACTTTCCCTGAGACAAAAACAACTGCCCATCTCCCTGCCATACCTCCTTGCCAATAAAGTAATACATGAGCCCCATGTCCTTCATCTCAAACTCTCTTGCAAGGTCCTCCTTGTAAGATTCGATCATTCGATCATCACCTATCAGTATGATATCATCAACATAAAGTACAATGCTTTACAATTTACCTTCCACCACTATGTGGTATAAGATCGCATTCGCTTCACTCTTCGTGAAGCTGAACCTAGTGAAGTAGCCATCTATCCAGGTGTACCAAGCATGGGGTTCTTGCTTCAACCCATGCAACACTCTCTTGAGACGACACACATGTGACTCATGGTCAAAGGTCTCAAAACCTTTAGGTTGCTCTATGTACACCTCTTCCTCAATCATGTCATTAATGAAGGTTGTCCTTACATCCATATTATGTATCTTCCAACCCATCTATGCTGATAGTGCTAATATAGATCTTATCGACGAGTACCTTGCAAAAGGAGAAAAGGTCTCATCATAGTTAATCCCCTCTACTTGTGAAAATCCACGGGCCATAAATCTAGCCTTATGCTCCTCCACACTACCATCTGCATCTTTCTTTACCTTGTAAAGCCAACAAGATCTCACCACTGACTTGTCCTCCATTCTCGGGACCAAATCCCAAACATTGTTACGAACTATGGATTCATACTCCTCCACCATGGCATCAACCCAAACCATTTGTTGCACTATTTCCTTAAAGGAAGATGCCTTTGTCACAACATACTCACCCATAACAGCCATGTATCCAGTGTACCTCTAAGGTGACCTCCTCTGCCTATGCCGAGAAGTAGGTTCTCCCACATTCTCCTATGCATCATCCAAAAATTTGTTAGCCACTCTGGTGCACTTTCTTTCCTCTCTGGAAGACTTTGCCTAAGTGGATGTCTCCACTCTTGAATCCTCTGCATGTTGCTTATCCATATCAATCTGAGACTCCTCAACCTTAGGATCTAAAATCTCCTCATCCACATTTAGCTCAAGCTCCCTCTCAAGGGAAACTCGCATGGCCTTCTCCTCATTGAATCTAACATCCCTGCGAACCACTGTCATCCTGTTGGTCGACAAGTACACCTGATAGTTGTGAGGTGTATCATTTTACCCCACAAATATCCCCAAATCTGTTTTCGGCTCAAGCTTCTTTTGTGCATATTTGGTCACATGGAAATATAGCTATGAGCCAAAAACCTTGAAGTGGCCAACATTTGGCCTCTTATCATAAAAAGCCTCCTCTAGTGTCTTCATCTCAAGTATCTAATATGGGCTATGGTTCTGAACATAAACCATTGTGTTTCATGCCCCACCACACAAGTGTAGTCGTAGGCCTTGTTATCACTCCAGGAAACTCTCCTAGGTTGTAGATCGGAGATGTTTGGTAACATATAATCTTCAATATTGTTCTCTGTACTATAGGAATAAATGATTGTTTGGATCAAGCCAGATAACCATTTCAACTATGTTTTTACTCAAGACATGCATGAACACCGTCAACTTACAAGGCTTTAGACCACTAATGCTCAATAGTTTGTAGATCCAATGAATGGATGGAGAATACTAACCAGATCGACAGATGCATACATAAACATAAATGAATGGCTAGCTACAGGTAGCAAAAGAGAATACTAACTTTACTAGCAGATGCATATATGACCACATATGAATGGCTAGCTACAAGGAGTAAAGAAGCTTGCCAATCTAATTTATCAAAGCAGAGATAAGATGACAATTATCTAGCCTTAGACACAAAAGAAAACATGAACAAATTGTTCATGTTCAAGCTTTCTTCATGTTCAAGCTTAGAACAGAAGAGAAAATGGAATATTGAACATATAACAACAAAAGAAGCTTGTATTACTAATGAATGAAGATGAGAAGCTTGAGTAGCAAAGTCTCTACAGTCTCTAGAAGTTTGAACCCTTATTACATCTTACTTTCAGATATTTATAGCCTTTTACAATGCTCCTGAGCTCTCTAGAAGGCTTGGAGTCTTAATCTATCCACTATGTACCTTAACTATTTGATTCCCTAAAGGCAAGCATGGCTCGAAGGTTTTATCCTTCTGACAAAGGAATAACAACCTTCAGGTAATCTGATGCATTGTCTGGGAGCTCTCTCGTGCCAGAGATGTCCCACAATGTTTGCTTTGATGAGCTACGCTGGGCTATTGGTGCATTGTGCTGCTCCATGCCTGCTTTGTTGGTTTGGGATGAGCTGCGCATGTTGTGGCCCTTTCAATTGTTACCAATGCATGCTTTCTGTAAGTATATAACAACGCTACCATATTTTTCTATTTTAAACAGAAAAAACAGGAATATTGAGAAATCCCACCTCTCTATGTCCTTTTCGGACTTCAAAGTCCTAAAAAATGGGATATATATCTATCAGGTCCGCCCTTATTGCCATCGCAAGTCGCAAAAAAGCCTGCTCCTGTGTATTTTCATCATATTATGAAATACGTGAAAAACACTGAAAAATGCATGAAAATGGGCTTTGGCGGACTTGAAGATATATATATTCCTGTTTTGAAACCCATCAGGTTCGTCCTTGTTGCCATCACAAGTCGCATTTGGCCCGTTCCCTTTGTATTTAGTTAAACATGAAAATACATGAAATTCATTGAAAAATGGCTTTTACGGACTTCAAATTTTATGTTTTTCCCTTCCCGGACCCTTTCGGGTTTGGACTTCATTGCAATCGGTGTTGCCTTATTTCCCGTTGTATTTAATTATATAACGAAATATGTTAAAATTCATTAAAAATGGCTTTGGCATGGACCTAAAATTTTATGAAAAATCATTTATAATGCTGTCGGGTCTAGCCGTCAGGTCGCACATATGTCTGTGCATAGGCCCCACCCCATGGTATAGTGTTGATGCGATATAGTGATACGATAAATCGCAATCGCGCGTCAATCACTTCCCGGGTCCTTCATATAACATGGCATATGCTCCCCACTGATAGCGATATCGCCGATATCAGTGATGGGCATATCACTCAGCCCAATCTCATCATGACTCTACTCTGACTGCCTCCGATGGCCACCGCTGATGCAATTAGTTGCTTAGATCTAGGTTGTTGATCGGCCACATCTAATGACAGTTGTGCGTTGCCATGTTTGTGCTTGCAATACTTTTTTTTCACTGTTTTGGAGTGTTTTAGCCTCTCGATAGTGTATTTCCACCCTTCCAAGGGCTCTCCTCTTGCGATGGTTTTGACTTTGAACCATCCTTAAGAGGATTTTGTAGACTTTTGGGGCATACTTGGAACCTTTGGCATGATTTTAAGCAAACTTTGGAGAGTTTGGGAGTGTTTTGGGTCCATTTTTGGGCCAAACGCCTCCAAGGCTAACATTGGCTCCTTCTGGGGATGAAATCCTCCTTGTGAGGTTTCAAGAACTACAGAACAATGCCTTTCCTGTAAAAAACAAGATCAAATCTTCCTCCTAGTGTTGCATTGGGCATGGAGTCTATTTAGCATGAAATAAAACTTGAAAGAAACATATTTACAATATCAAGGCTTGAAAGCCTTAACTGAAATAAAGTTCGAAGAACAGCCCATTGACTGGGCCATCAAAAACATATCCTTCCTTTGATGCATCCCTTTTGAGAAAACAGTCACCAAACTGAAAATTGACCCTTTTTACCTTTCTATCAAAGGTTTCTTTCTCTTGGTCAATGTGCATATCAACAAATTCATCAAAGACTTACAAAAGCCTATTAATTTGATCATCTACTTCAAAAAATTTCCAACATTTGATATTATCAGGCAGAGATGGTCTATATTTCACCTCCTCTCTGTATGCTTTCATCCTTGGATGTTTTGCTTGGAAGGTTTTGTACACTTGTTGAATAATAAGGTCTGATTCATACTCTGTTGTGTCATTTGTGACCTGAAAAGTTAATATAAAATATGAATCAATCCATTCTTGTGTGGGGGACACAAGGACTTCACCTATTCCTGCAGCTTCCTTAGAGCAAGCCCCATCAAAGAACATGTCGCAAATTTGTGGGCCTTCTTCCTCTGTGATCTGGCAAACTAGTTTTTTATGTTGTATAGAGGCCAACTAATAAGGCTTGGTAATGTTAAGACCAAGCTTATCCATGATAGCCTTTGGCATTGGATTATGGCTGGCTCTAGTGTCCAGAAGGAAATTATGAAGGATTTTATCATGAATAGTCAAAGAGACATAGAATGATGGGGAGTTGTCTTCACAATTTTCAATCATTGGGCTAAGAATAACAACTGGTTGGTGATCTTGCAGATTTACATAGTCAGTGGAAGCTTGGATGGCATTAGGCTCAAGAGCCTCAAGGATAGATTTCTTGAAGGACTCATTCTTCATTGGTTCAATCAGAGGCATAGGTATTCTTGGCTTCTGAGTTTCTGATTGAAAACTGAAAGAAGAAGGGGACTTGTCAAAGCCTCTTACCTCTATGGCTAGAGTTTTGAGGATGATAGGATCAACTACTAGTTGCTTCTACTTATTAGCTTACTGTTCTATAGGGATAGTAGCTTTATGAACAGGAGTTTCCTTGAAATTATTCATCATCGACCTCAGATTATATTGGTGCTAATCTTCAGTTTGTAGAACAGCTTCACCATCCCATTCTTGGCTGATCTGGTAATTGAATAATGACTTCTCATAGGAAGCTTTGGTTAAAAAAGTGGTGTTGCCTTTGTCTTCCATACAATGGATCTCATCATCTTCCTCAAACTGCTCTTCTTCCATGGCTGCATTTTGAAAAGGGGTCTTCACCCTTTGCTCTTCATTGGCATCTTTTTTTCTTTGCAAAATCTTCAACTACTCATTTGCTCTTCTATATGGATTTGGATTTGGAGGAGAAAAGGTGTTAGGAACTCTTCCTTTCCTAGAGTGTTGCTCAACCTTTAATTTGGAAACTTCAGAGGCTAATGACTCTGTCAACTTGGCCATTTTAGCAATCTTGGGATCTGAAGATGATGAAGGCTTGCCCCTCTGTCTCCTTCTATCAGCATTACCTTTGAGCTTTTCTGCAGCCATGATGTTTGATTCTACTTCCAGGGCTACATCTTGCATATCAGCCAAAGAAGCACGTCGCCTCTCCCTCAATAGTAGGGAGAAGTCATAATCAAAAGCACTGGCATAAGTGAGTTTAGTAGAGGTAGTAGTGGGTTTTACTTCAGCTGGTATCTTGTTGTACATATGGTTAAACCTCTTATTAAAATCAGACAACGACTCACCATTTTCCCTCTTTAAATTCCCAAACTAAGTGTAGTATTAGAGGAGATCCTTCTTATCCCCCCAATGCTTTAAAATGCATCATATAAAGCCTCAATATCTACTATAGATCTTGGAGTTAGTTCTCTAAACCATTTTCTAGCCTCTCCATCTAGGCTTTCGACAAAGACTCTCATCCACACATCATCTTCACTAATGTGTAGATTATCAGCATAGTTGTAGAATGACTCAAGATGTTCTTCAGCAGTAACACCTTCAGTCCTAGTGAACTTAGGCCTATATTTCTGATATTCTCTAGTAGGCATAGCATTCAAAGGAGTGGGCAATTTTAGAGGTCCATACCAAGCAACTATGATTCTTTCCATTTTGGTAGGTGCTTGTGGGCCTACCATAGCTGTGGTGGCTAAAAGAGTACTAGTAGTCTGAATGATAGAGGGATGAGGAGTGACTGATAATACTAAAGGAGTATGATGGATAGGAGGTGAGGTTTCCTTTGGGCTTACAATAAAAGGAGAACCTAAAGAATAAGGAGCTTTATGAATCTTTGAGAGTTTTTCTTCACTGCTAGTATTAGATGCTATACTCTCAACATGTGTTTGTTATATTACAGGCCATTCCTGAAGAGATATAGGAGATTGTTTAGGTTTACTTGAACCTGATGCTCCTTTATACAATACCTTTCTCTCTTTGATTATTTTTTCAAGGTTAGGTACTCGGTCAGCTTGTAGCTTCTGAAGATTTCTCTGAGTATGCCTCACAAACTGAGCCAAAACTATGATGTGGAGTCGCCAAGAGGTTCAGCCTCCAGTAGAGTCGCCAGATAGATGATTAAAACCAAAAAGGTTCCCAGAATTTGTCTATCATCAAAGCTGGATCTGTGTCGTTTCCCAGGGAAGCTGAGCTTCAGTTTCCTCTCGCTGGCAATAGTGCCAATTATGTTATCACTCCAGGAAACTCTCCTAGGTTGTAGATCGAATTTGCCTAGTAACATATAATCTTCAATATTGTTCTATAAACTATGGGAATAAATGATGGTTTGGATCAAGCCAGATAACCATTTCAACTATGTTTTTACTCAATACATGCATGAACACCCTCAGCTTACAAGGCTTTAGACCACTAATGCTCAATAGTTTGTAGATTCAATGAATGGATGGAGAATATTGACCATACTAGCAGATGCATACATAAACATAAATTATTGGCTATCTACAGGCAGCAAAAGAGAACACTGACTGTATTGGCAGATGCATATATGACCACATATGAATGGCTAGCTATAAGCAGTAAAGAAGCTTGCAAATATAATTTATCAAAGCAGATATAAGATGACAGTTATCTGGCCTTAGACACAAAAGAAAACATGAACAAATTTTTCATGTTCAAGCTTAAAAGAGAAGAGAAAATGGAATATTGAACATATAATAGCAAAAGAAGCTTGTATTACTAATGAATGAAGATGAGAAGCTTGAGTAGGAAAGTCTCTATAGTCTCCAGAAGTTTGAACCCTTATTACATCTTACTTTCAGATATTTATAGCCTTTTACGATGCCCCTGGCCTCTCTGGAAGGCTCAAAGTCTTAATCTATCCACTCTATCCCTTAACTTTTTGATTCTTTGAAGGCAAGCATGGCTTGGAGGTTTTCTCCTTTTGACAAAGGAATAACCACCTTCAAGTAATTTGATGCACTATCTGGGAGCTCTCTCGTGCCAGAGATGCTCCATAGTGTTTGTTTTGATGAGCTGCACTGGGCTATTGATGCGATGTTCTACTCCATGCCTGCTTTGTCGATTTGGGATGAGATGCGCGTGCTGTGGCCCTTTCAATTGTTAGCATTTCATGCTTTCTATAAGTATAGAACAACACTGCCATACTGTTTTTGTTTTAAACAAAAAACACAGGAATATTGAGAATTCCCACCCCTCTATTTCCATTTTTGACTTCAAAAGTCCTCAAAAATCGGATATATATCTATCAGGTCTGCCCTTGTTTCCATCGCAAGTCGCAAAAAATCCTGCTCTTGTGTATTTTCCTCGTATTATGAAATACGTGAAAAAAACTAAAAAATGCATGAAAATGGGCTTTGGCGGACTTGAAGATATATATATTCCTATTTCGAAACCCATTGCGTCCGCCCTTGTCACCATCGCAAGTTGCATTTGGCTCATTCCCTTTGTATTTCGTTAAACACAAAAATACATGAAATTCATTGAAAAATGGCTTTTCTAGACTTCAAATTTTATGTATTTCCCTTCCCAGACCCTTTCGAGTCCGGGCTTCATCGCAATCGGTGCTACCCTGTTTCCCATTGTATTTTGTTATATAACGAAACACGTTAAAATGCATTAAAAATGGCTTTGGCGCAGACTTGAAATTTTATGAAAAATCTTTTATAATGTCATCGGGTCCAGCCATCGGGTCGCACATATGTCTGTGCATAGGCCTCACCCCATGGTATAGTGTCGATGTGATATAGCGATGCGATAAATTGCAATCGCACGTCGCTCACACCCTGGGTCCTTCATATAACATGGCATATGCTCCCTGCTGATAGTGATATCGCCGATATCGATGATCGACATATCGTTTGGCCCGGTCTCATCACGACTCTACCTCGACTGCCTCCGATGGCCACCACCGATGCGATTAGCTGCTTGGATCTTGGCCATTGATCGACCAGATCTAACGGCAGTTGTGTGTTTCCATGTTTATGCTTGCAATACTTTGTTTTTTCATTGTTTTGGAGTGTTTTAGCTTGCCGATAGTGTATTTCCACCCTTACAAGGGCTCTCCTCTTGTGATGGTTTTGAATTTGAACAAACCTTAAGAGGATTTTGAATACTTTTGGGGCATACTTGGATCCTTTAGCATGATTTTAAGCAAACTTTGGAGACTTTGGGAGTGTTTTGGGTCCATTTTTGGGCCAAATGCCTCCAAAGCTAACAGGCCTTGATCATGCGAAATTGCCCTCACTACCCCTACTATGCTTCTATCCTTCCTCTTGGCCACCCCATTCTACTAAGGGTTATGGGGTGTCATCAACTCCCGTTTAATCCCCTTCGCTACAAAGAAGTTCTTAAACTCATTTGAGACTTACTCACCATCGTTATCACTCAGTAGAGCTTTAACCTTCTTGCCCGAATCTTTCTCCACCAATTCTTTAAACTCACAAAACTTTGTGAAGGTTTGATCCTTTTTCTGCATGAAAAATATCCAGCATTTTCAAGAAAATTCATTAACAAATATAATATAATACTTGTATTTGGCCGTGGATGTTGTTGAGAATGGTCCACACACATTTGAATGGACTCACTCTAGAATAGCCTTGCTCGACTATCTCTATTGTGAAAGGAATACTTGGTGTATTTTCCCAAAGTACACCCCTTGCATGTATCAACTTTCTCAAGCATACCTTTTGGAAGACCAGTAGAGATCTACTGCAATATCTTCAAAGCCCCATGATGCAAGTGGAACAATTTCCTGTGCCAAAACTTGCCAACATCTCAGCTCTCCACCCTTTCTTTTTGTGCTCCAAGTAGCACACTCCTCTACCTATAGCTTATAGATATTCTTCACCCCAATCCCTATCTTCTTTACTTGACCCATGGCTATGTGTCGAAGGAACGCCTTTCCTTTCGAGAAGATCACATCATAGCCTCTATCCTCAAGCATGGAAATGGATACCAAGTTCTTCTTCAACCCGGGTACATGCATAACATTCTTCGAGGTGTGTGGAGCCCCATGCTCCCTCTGAAGAGTAATCGTGCCCAATCTAGTAACACTATACTTCTCGTTGTCACCCATCGCGATATGCATATGGAGATCTTTATCCTCTAGATCACTTAATAACTCTTTGTTGCCAGTCATGTGGAATGAAGCTCCATTTTCTAAGTACCATACACTTCCCATCATTGATGACACCATGCATGCAATGAGGAAAATTCCAATTTGAATTGAGAGGCCAAAGCCTGACCCACTGCTCCTCGTGAGGACTTCTTCTTGGACTTCTTGAGTGGACAATTTGTATCAAAATGGCCCAGATCATGACAATGAAAACACTTAACTCTCGTCATGTCTTTCTTCTTACCTCCATTATAAGAATCTGAATTGGAATGGGAAGCTTTCCATTTCCCCTTCTTTGCCTTAATCACTAAGTGTTACAGATCCATTTGGCCACATCAACCCCAAATTACAGATCGGTACTATTAGAGCCTATCAACCCCTAGTGCAGTTGTTACATGCCCTAAAGAAGTTAGTCATTAGAATGCCTTACTTCCCAAGAAGTTCCATCACTGAAAACATCCAAAAACTACCTCTAAGAAGATCAGCGCAGGTAAGCCTTCATTAGGGTGCGCTGCATTGCAAACCATACACTGACAGGGTGCTATGCAGTGCACTTGGTCCCTCTTTGGCCTATGCTGAGCGAATTTGAGCAAATTTCTGTGAGGGTTTGAAGATTCCTTATCCATTGGAAGCCTATAGAAGTTTCTCAATGCCACCTGCTCCTTTGAGTTCACATTTGGATGAGAAATGGAATTAGGAAACATCAATCCCCTATCCCTTCTTCTATGGAACTGATTTCTAAATTTAGAAAGACATTCATTACCTCCATTGATGGCATAACCTCCTTCACTCACCTATAAATAGATCACTCATCTAAGAGATCTGGGCTGAAAAATATTGAGTTGTAAGGAGATGTTGGTGCTATGAGATTGAATTGAGTGCAAGTATTGTCATTATGTTTAAGTGTTTTGCTTGTCATGAGGCTGATGAAGGATTGAATTGGAAGGATGACATTGGATCGAGCTCATATGGGTTGTAATCTTTCCTCTTATCAATAAAGTTTTCAAGATTTTTCCCTTATGATTTTTTAATATGTTAATGCTTTCATATGTATATCATGTTTTCGATTCCATGTAATTTATAACCAATAGATCATTATGCTTTGACGGTTTTTTGTTTCTATAGTTGTGCAGGTACTTCTCAAGCGACTTAAGTACGGAAAGGAGCAACGGAATCGGTCAAAGGACACGAGCTAGTGAGAACTACGAGTAGGTTTCTCTTCTCTCTTGTTTTATTTGTTGTTTATAGGAAAAGTTAAGATTACTTTGTCCATTGTTTCTAGATCAGTTACTAGATCTAGAGGGTTAGGTGTTTCTCCAAGAACACTATATATTCCCGAAACAAATTGGCGACCATACTAGGGAAAGACCAGATTGTCCATCTTAGTAGATTATTAGCCTCTTAAGACATTTATACATACTGTACTTGTGGTTGTTTATTGATTTCAGTCCTCTTTCATTGAAAATTAAGCCAAAACTATACCAAAATTGCCTTCAGAATTGCTCACTGTTATCGGCGCACTGTCTCTAACTACTATATGTGCTACAGTGCACTTCTCGCATAGGTACAAATCAATTCAGTGCACTGTCTCTAACTATAACCTACATTGATCTCTTGAGGATCAGTTTCCCATCTAGAAACTGAAAGTTTTTGCCAATTTTCTCCTGTTTGATTGAGTTGCTGAATGACCATGATGTTCTGTCTCTAAAATCAGTTTTCATCTCCTTATTTTTGCCCTACTTAGACTAGGATTGTTGAATGTTTTTTATGTATATGATCTATCATTTTCAATCCATTTTCGAAAGATAGTTTTTGATCGATTATTTTGTCAATAGAAAAGTGTTGTAAAATCGTCATTTTCTTCGAAAACTGAAGTGTCGTAAAGTCTTCCTTCATAAATAATCGATTGATTTATTTGTGCATTTGATTTTTATTTTCATTTAAAAGTGTCGAAAATCTTAATTTCATTAAAATTGAAAGTGCCATACAATCTTCGTTTCCCTTTCAAAATAAATTGTCATAAATCATCATTTTTTATGAAAAAGTTCTGAATCATTTGTGCATTAGTTTTTCTTATTGCATCATTCACATTAAGATAATTTGAAAAGAAATACATGCAATTTGCATTTTAGAGCTTGAGTTTGTGTGCTAAAAGGAATGGTTTAGGGAATTGCATTAGTTTGTGCTCTTTGTTGTTTGTTCAAAAAGTACTTCTATGCTCTATCCCTCATAGCTAGGATTTCATTATTGAAATTAAACAAAAAGAGTTCTTCTCATTTTAGTTGCGTTCTTAGGAATTTCAGAACACATCTTGCGGTGAACCTTCAAAGGCATATTTCTAAGCAAGATCAACTTAAAATAAAAATCGATTGATCTAAAAACACATTGGAACTTAACGAAAAACATGTAGAGATATATGCTAGAGATGTGTTCTAGCATCTTTAAATCTAGTGGCTATCGCTTTCACTGAAGGTTGGGTGATTCCTCCTCTTTGATCCGATAAGTGCTAGTACAGACTCGTACTCCCTGTACCGTTGAGTATATAGTGGGAGACCCAAATAGGTTGAAATCCTTTATCCCTAGGAATCCGAGTCTATCACCTTACCGATTTCAATGCACTGGACACAACATTCGGGAAGATTGACTGTTGTATGTAAAGTCCTTGGTAATTTCTCTTTCATTTATCACCAAGGTGTATATTGCAGTTTTGCGATTTGTCTGGTAAACCCTCTTGTCTAGAATCTCCAAGTTAGTCACTTTCATTCCTTTTTGACTCTTTAAAAGTAAAAGGATCATCTGAGCACTTGTCCTTTTAGGCTCATTAAAAATCAAAGGCGACTAGAGTCATCTTTTTTTTTTCTCGCCTCTTTAAAACTGAAAAAGAAAATTTTTGTTCCAATGTCGTAAAAATTAATTGACCATGAAATAACATCCTTATTCCTTAGTTGAGTATAAGTTGATAAAGTAAATCAGTAATCGTGGAGGAAAATCAACCCAAACCCCATTGTTCGAGGAGAACAGTGAGCCAACTGCCTTTGCCTCTCGAAGCGACACCAATTCGGACAAAGTGGTCTTGTTTAACTGAGTCTAGTACATCAAGAACTCCTAGTTCTTCATTTGGGTTAATTGAAATATTTGTTTCAGTAGCTACAGAGAATCTAGTTACTCCAACTATTTTTGGTACATTCATTCCTAGAGAGGAAGTTTCACAGTTACCTGAGGACATTAACACTGATCCTAGTGTAACAGTAACCGAGGTTGTCCAACAACAAGTTGATACTCAACTTGAAACTGTTCAACCAGCAAGTGCTTCTGAACTTGAAATAGTTCAACCAAGAGTCGATCCAGAATCAATCCTAGTTCAAATAGAAGTTACATCTTAACCGAAAGTTATTCATGGACCTCCCTTTGAAAATGTTGTTCATTTACCTGAACATCTAGACTTCAAATTTCAATATTCAAAAGTTGTTACCCCTCCGACATCAGTCACTGTTGAAACTATAGTTTCATCAACACCGGAAGTCTTTTACAGACCTGACAGTAAACCTCTTCCACCAGATTTGATTGCCATCGAGAAGGAATTAGTAGAGGATTCCACACCTGGAACCCCATTTCATTTTGGAACTGGGCTTTATCTTTACCCTACTACTCCTAATTACTTTGCTTCAGCTGATCCTGCTTCCTTTTAAGTTCCTGTTGAATCTTTAGGACATCTTTTGGGCTAGTTAACTATGGTTGAACAACCGTCAACATTGAAGACTGTATCATTTGATGCAGCTACAGAAAAACCTTCTGTTATAACTCCTTCGATGTTTTCTACCACACCTTAGTCACACCTATATGGTGATTCATCCATCCTGGTTGGTTACCAATCATTGTTTGGAACCCACTCAGGAATTGCTTCTGCACCATGGTTATCACCCATGTCCTCATCCGGAATTCTACCTAGTTTTTCTCAAATAGGAAATCAACAATTTGATCCTGCAGATCAGTATCAGGCTAGGCAATCTAGTCATCATAGACCTGTGTATCCATTAAAAACTGGATTACCGCCATATGGAGAGAAATATGCTTATTCACCGTATCCTCCTTATTCCGGAGGACAACCATATGGTAGTTTCCCACAATATTCAAGTCAACCTAGAATTAGAGTTTGTCACTCGCAACTAGTAATGCCAACTCAACCAAGGCTTGTGTATCCAACACAACCAATGCAAGTTGTGTCAAATATTCCTACTACACTTGTTGTTACTACTGTTCCACAGTCACAAGCCCAAACTATTCTATCTCAACCGGTACAAACTGATCCTTCTTCCTTGCAACCACAAGTTTCAAGTCAAGAAGTTCAAGTTTCTCAAGTTTTTATACAACCACTTGTTTCTGGAGCTCAGCAACAACCTCAAGTTAGTATACCTTTATCTGGATTGACCCAAGTTTACACTGGTATAGTTGATCCACAACTTGGTCAACCTTTCATTACTAGGCAGCAACAGTTGTCTCAACAACCATGGTTGCCACAATTCAAACAACCCCAATTCCAATAGTTCCAACCTCAGTTTGGACTTGGTTCACAAGCTCAACCTGGTTTTGGTCAATATCAAGCTTACCAAGGACCTAGGAAACAAACCTTTGTAGGTTATGGACAACCACAATTTCAATCTGGTTATCAACAACCACCTTATACTAGTTTTGTTCAACAACCTTACCAAGGTTACCAAATGCAGATGCCCTACGATGGTCTGTAAAGACCTATTGTACAGGCAATTCCATCATATCCTGGGTATGCTCAACCTGACTTGAATCGAAATTTGTCATTCATAGCAACTTTAGAATTACCAGATTTAAACCGGCTCACCAACGATCCAATTGCATATGCACCTTGGTGGCTGGTAATTTTGCACAAGTTACCATCTGATATTCCAAAGTTTAACTGAAATCCTGGAGAAGACCCGTCGAATCCTGTTATGACATTTCATTTATGGTGTTCATCCAATACCTTGAATGATGATTCGATTAGACTTCGTCTTTTCCAAAGAATGCTTACTGGTCCAGCTGCTAAATGGTACATTGAATTACCAAGAGCTTCTTTCAATAACTTCACCACTTTAGCCACTACCTTTTTGACCCACTTCTAGTTACCTATCAGGTACAATACTGGAACGGAACTCTTGACTAACTTTAAATAGACTACCTCCACCCATATATCAGATCATATTCATGAGTGGAGGCATCACCATCAAATGGTTAAGACATACGTTCCTGATGAGCTTTTAGCTAAGTGGTTCATAAAGTCCTTGTTGCCATCAATCACCAAGGATGTGGAAAAATGTAGAGTTGTCATAGAAGAGAAAGTTATCACTCATACCCAATACTTGGATTTGATATACACACAATCTGGCATGCTCTATGATAAAATCCCACATACACCTAGACTAGCTTACACTATTCCACCACCCCCACAATCGAGTAAGGGCTCTCATGCCAGCGATGGTGTGATCAGTTCTTCAAGCACATAGACAACAAGAAGACCATCTAGTCGAACTCTTGCCATTTTCAATCAAACGTTGACATAAGGAACATAATACTGTGGATAATCCAGATCATGCTATTCCAAAAAACTACCACAGAAGCTTAAAGTCTAATAGGAAGACCATCTGGTCAAACTCTTGTCATTTCCAATCAAGCTGCAAATGCATCAGAAAACACTCTTGCCTCAGAGATTAATGTCGTGTCATCTAACAAAGGCAAAAATCCAAAGCAACCAGGAGGTAAGAAAAAGGGGAAGAATAACAAAATGAAACAAGAAAATTCCACTCCTGACAAATCAACTGATTCCCCTACCGTGGCTAGGAAACCTTGTTATCCATGTCTGATATGTAGTGACAAGCATTATACAAGAGATTGTCCACATCACTCTGAGGTCTCTAAACTTTTAAAGACTTCAAACACATCAACAGTGTTGACAGAACCATTTCCAACCCCAGAGACACATTTGGTTGCAACTGATAATGCTTCCACATCCCAAACGCTCATGTTATCCATCACAAAACCACAAAACAAAAACTTTGGTGTCAACAAGGAACAAAGGTTATGGAAATCCATCGTCGTCAAATAACCAAGCCACTGATCAACTTAGTACTTCGACCTCGACTTCATCAGAAGTTATCCACCAATTATACCTGAATTGATGATAAAACCACCAAAGGGATTTGTGCACAAATCAACATTAAATCCTTGTGCTTGAGCAACTCAGAACTATAATATAGTGGAAGATCTGGCTCAATCACCTTCCACTATGTCAACACTCGAGGTGTTGCAAAACTGTCCCTCCTAGAAACAAGCTTTATTGTCAGCAATAGGTGGAATAGATCCTACGGATTCCAATCTTATGGTTTTTAACCATGCAGGATATTCACCACAATTACCAGTGCAATTAGCTTTCCTAATAAAAGTAAAAGCTCTCAATAAGAACATTCACCAAACTATTATTGATGAGGGGGCATCTACTTGCATTATGTTTATGAGTTGTTGGAAAACACTTGGTTCACCACCCTTGTCACGATCACCAACTACATTAAAAGCATTTGATGGAAGAACATACACTCCATATGGGATTTTTAGTAACCTGCAAATTGAACTAGGGAGAAGACAATAACTGTTGACGTTGAGGTAGTTGATGGACTCCTTGATTACAACATTTTACTGGGAAGGCATTGGGTATATGCTATGGCTACATTCGTTTCCACGTACTTTCGTACAATTTCATTTCCTTTCAAGGGTGGAATCACAGTCATTGATCAGCTAGCCTTCTTTGCCAATATTTCATAGGCTATGGGTAGCATTCTGTTGATACATGGAAACCCACCATCACTTCAAAATGTTGGAGTAGGTCTCCTTAAAGATCCTTCCGTAATGGGCACTTTTACCCTCCTGTCACCATCTGGTTTCGCGAAAGTGGCAAGAGTGGAGACATGCAACATGATTTCTTCTACATCATCTTATTTTAAGAAGATTTCCAACTACTTTGAATTTGATGGTCATAGCGAGGTGTTGCTGCTAAGCCCCATTGAATCATCATAGCAATCAATTTTTCGAGCTTGTGCGGCAAACCCTAATCCACACTCAACAATTGTATGGGTAGATAGATCATTAGAATATGGTACCTCTTCTGATCCTTTTTCACGTATATATTCTACGGATGAAGGAGTCATCCAATCAATGATGATAAGAGAGATGTCTTTGGAAGATTATCATCATCATTCCCAACTTCTATATGACAATGAAGATTATTCAAATGAACTAAATCACCCATCGATCATTGATTTTTTGTCAAATTCTGTAAATACTATAGATTCTAAGCGTAATTTGTCTAACATAGAAGAAATGATTTCTATGAACATTTCAACCAAGCCTAACATTGTAGAAAACATTCATGTCAGCAAATCATGTTCTCCATTGGAACTTGATAAGTACTGTGCTCTTTTTCGCGAATTTCGAGATGTCTTTGCATGGTCCTATGAGGAGATTCCAGGCATTGACTGGAGTATTGTTAAACATGAGATTAAAATGTACCCTGATGTCAAACCAGTATGACAACGACTTTGATCTATTCATCCTAAGAAAGTTGCTGCCATTAAAGCAGAGGTTGAAAAAAATTTACGTGATGGCTTCATTTTACCTATACCTCTTACTGATTGGGTATCTAATATTGTTCCAGTGATGAGAAAACAAGGAAAAATTCGAGTGTGCATCGATTATAGGGATGTAAACCAAGCATGTCTAAAGGACAATTATCCTACACCCTTTATCGACCAGATTATTGATGAATGTGCTCGATGTGAAATCTTTTCATTCATGGATGGATTTTTTGGCTACAATCAAATCAATATCCGCCCATAAGACCAATAAAAAACCGCTTTTATATGTCTATGGGGAACATTCGCTTATCGAAAGCTACCTTTTTGTTTGAAGAATTCAGGGGCTACATTTCAGAGGGCAATGAATTATTCTTTCTATGAAATCAAACACATTGTTCAACCTTATCTTGATGATTTGCCTGCTCATTCGCGAAAACGGACTGATCACCTGCAACATTTGAGAGCAATATTCTTACGACGTCAACATTACAAGATAAGACTCAATCCACACAAATGTGTGTTTTGTGTTGTCCCTGGTTGATTGCTTGGATTCGTAGTTTCGAAATACGGAATTCAACTTGATCCCATTAAGGTTAAGGCAATCCTAGACTTGCCTCCACTTTCAAACTTGTTACAGATACAGAGACTTCAAGGGAAGGAAAATTTTCTGAGGAGGTTCATTCCAAAATATGTTGAATTAGCTAAAGGTTATACATGTCTATTGAAGAAAGGGGTACCCTTCCATTGGGACCAAGTTGCATAAGCTTCTTTTGATGCTCTTAAATATTCCTTGATTAGAGTGTCATTAATGTATGCTCCAAACTAACAAAAAGACTTTTACCTATATCTCGCTGCTGCAGATACAACCATTGGTATGGTTTTAGTTCAAGAAGAAAGTGGAACTGAACATCCTATTTATTATTTGAGTCGTAATCTCAATGATACAGAAAGTAAGTATTCATATGTCAAAAAGTTAGATTTGGCAGCCGTTCAAGCTGTGCAAAGATTTTGTCATTACATCCTCCTTCACAAAACTAGCGTTGTATTGAATTGAAACCCTATGACATACATTTTTTCACGTCAATTTCTAGGGGGAAGGTATTATAAATGGATAGTTATTTTGCAGGAGTTTGATTTGGAATTCATCAAATCTAAATCAAAGAAATCTCTCATCTTTGTCGACTTACTTTGCGATCTTCCCTCATCCTCTAATGATTTAACATCTGAAGCATTAATATTGGATGAGTCTATGTTTCTGATTTCATCAAGTGATCCATGGTATGGAGATATACTGGTCTATCTCCAGACCCAAGCTTTTCGACCTAATACCTCTCGCTCTGAATAGCGAGGCACTCGATATCAAGCCAAAGGTTATCTGATCATTGGTCGTACACTTTATCATTGTGGTGTCGATATGATCTTACGTAGGTGCATTACTCATGAGGAGGCCGAAAAAGCTTTGAATGAGCGCCATTCAGGTGCTTGTGGGGGGCATTTATCTAGTTACTCAACTGCACAAAAAATTCTACGAGTTGGTTACTTCTGGTCATCCATATTCAAAGATTGCATTCTCGTTGTTAGAAGTTGCCATGCTTGCCAGATTTTTTTATCATAAAACTAGATTACCACCTGCACCAATGCATCCAGTCGTTGTTGTTGGCCCATTCGCAAAATGGGTCATTGATTTTATGACATGTAACCCCACCTCAGCCGGGGGGCATGGGTATATTATAGTCATTGTTGACTATTTTACCAAATGGGTCGAGGCGATGCCAACATTGAACAACAGTGGCGAAACGGCTACTCTGTTTTTTTACCATGTGGTTGCCAGGTTTGGTGTACGACAAGATATAGTCACATATGATGGGTCACACTTTCGAAATCACATGATGGTTGAATTAACTACCAAATTAGGATTGTCACATGATAGTTCTACTCCATACTACCTGCAAGCTAACAGACAAGTTGAGGCTATCAACAAAGCCCTTAAGTGCATGTTGTAAAGAATGATTGGAGTCCATAACGGAATTGACATTTAATCCTATACTCGACTTTGTGGGCATATTGAACCTTAGTGAGAAATGCAACCGGATTTATGCCTTTTCAGTTGGTGTATGGTTTGGAAGCAGTCTTACCAATCCAATGTGAAATCTCGTCTCTAAAACTCGCAATTGACCTGCTACCTGAAACTTCTAAAGAAGAAGCATGTTTTTTGGAATTAATCCATCTGGATGAAACCCATCGTGATGTCACACTGGCTAATAAAGTGCATAGAAAGCACATCAAGGTGCAATATGAAAAAAATGTTAAGCCTCGTGTCTTCTCAGAAGGTGACCTGGTCTTGCTTTACGATCAGGATTCTAACAAACTTGGAGCGGGAACATTTGAACCATTATGGATGGGCCCTTATATTGTTAAACATGTGTTGAAAAAAGGTGCCTATGAGTTAGTGGACTATGATGGGATTCCATTGTCACAACCCCGAAACGGGTTGTATCTTAAACGTTACTATGCTTAGTTAAGTGTATTAAAACTCACTGTATATATGTTTTGATTGCATTTGTGTGTGTGTTTCTTTTAGAGTTTTTATTTGGTTAGGTAATCCACTTTGCATTTGTTGCAGATGTCGAAATTTTCAGAACCATTTGTTGGGTATGCCAATGGAGCTAGTTGTAGTACGCAGAACTTATCTTCTGCAGCATGGGCCATCTTCACTCTGACTGGCGAGTTAGTGAGTTTTAGAGGGATATGTATTGGACGATCAACAAAAAATATCGCTGAGTATAGCACGTTGATTGAACTCCTCTCTAATTCCATTTCACGTGGCATATGCCAAATCATCATTAGGCTAGACTCACAACTTGTCATAATACAACTTACTGGCATCTATACTGTCCGTAACCCAGCAATTCATCGCATGTTCCTTAGAGTTTGTATTTTGGAAAGGTATTTTGAATTTATTTAATATCAACATATTTCTAGAAATTTAAACACATTAACTGACTCTCTAGCAAACTATGTGTTAAATAAACATTTGCGACATATGTAAAGTAAACATTTTCAACATCATTTGAATAGGATTACATCACTTAACCATAATAAAACTCTGAAAGTCAAATAGATAGTTGTAGATAGTTGTATATAATTTTTTTACAAATAGTTTGTCTCCAAGACAAAAATTGGTCATCTGACCCAAAAACTCAAAAATGTATGCAGAAAATATCCCAATAGACTAGTGCTACTGATGATAACAGGTCACAGCTTGTGCTATCATATGCAGGAGTCTCATCCAATGACTTAGAAAGCCAATGGTATGGTGCTACAACTGCATAGGTAAATCCTCAATGCAGACATCCGGAATACCAAGGGTCAAACCCTCTATGTGATCCTGCATCTCGGCCAAGGTCTCTGCTAAATCCAAGTCTCTGAGAACTGCCCTCCCAATAGCTCCCTGTACTTGCACACCTGCCTCCCATTGGCGTACCACAAGTCGAATGGATCCAACATCTGAATACATATAAAAAGTTTGTTTAGTCTTGGCAATAATCAAAAACACAAAAAAAGTAGAAACTTTAAAAAGAAAACACTGTGGTCAAAACAATTTACCAATAGCACTCCACTGCGCTCCAGCAGGCAACACCAAATTTTGATCACCATGGAAATCCATCCCTGAATATGGATATTCCATGAAGGCCATCTCCTGACAGTCGAACCACTCAAAGAAAGCAGAGGAAAATGAGATCAGTGACTAACCAGCATGCCTAGCCATAAGATCCACCCACCTCTACATCCATGGGTCTCTAGGCCTAGGTACTCTGAGTGAGATGTGTTGTGGTTGTATGAGTGGGATTCTCTCCAAGGCTAAGGAAATCAAGATATACCCATAACCAAATTTTTTTTCTTTCCATTCTTTACCTTGGTCAGTTGTTCTCTTGTAGATGGAAGAATTGCCTCACACCATTTAAATACCTTTGGCTCCAAGCACTCTAAAGCATACTGCATATAAGACCTATTTGCCAAATGTAAAGTTGTGTTGCCAGCCAGTTTGGTGAGGGTAAAAAGGATTGTTCTCAACGGTAAATCACCGACATCTCTGATATTGATCTTTCTGTCTCTGTTGGGTTGAGATCCTTCCTGCAAGAACTATCGAATACAATCTCTCACTGATTCACCTCCTCTGGTAAATCCTGATAATGAGATGGGGGCACCCCGCCTCAATATTCCTGTCAGAAAGTAAATATCCTCGATGGTAAAGGGGATCATTTTTCCCCTAATATGAAAAACCTGATCGGTAGGATCCCAAGAACGAACAAGATTCTGTAATAGTTCCATTTGTTTCCGCATGCTAGATAATCGAAAATACTTCAGAAACCCACAATTCCTTAGGGAATCAACTATTCCCTGATCATTTAGGGCAATCATATCTTGTTATTCATGCTCTCGTTCTCTCCATATAATGACCATTTTGATTCGATGAATGTCTGAAATGCAACCATTAGACAAATTAGGATCCAATTTTTGCAAAAAACAGTTGAAAATTTGGGAGAAAACAACTGCTAAAATTTGGTTTTTGCACCCATCGCACCCCTCCATTAGATACAGTGCACTGTAATGCATACTGCCTTCTAGATGTATGCAATGCAGCACACCTTTCGATATAGAAAGGATGTGTTGGTCTAGAGAGAGAAAAATGAAACCCTAGGGGACTCAAAAACCAAAAATTTTTGCTCAAAATTGAAAGTAAATGGAATGAAATGGAAGAGAACAAGGATATCTCCTACCTAGTCTAGATGCATGAGAAACAATCCACAAAATCCTCCTCAATCAGTGGGTGAAGTTTGGGGTAAAAAACTGCTCCAAAGCTCCAAAATCAAAGGGTAAAAGTGAAATGGTAAAAATGAATTACAAAACTTGTTTTTATGTTTATTTTTTGCATATTAATCAAGTAAATGTTGATTTTTATTCATTTTATCGATGAACATGTATTTTTAATCCTCTTTGATGGAGTTTTGACCAGGTTTTACAACTGAAAGAAGAATATGATGTGCTAAAGATAAATTGGACATCTTTGACCACAAAGCAAACCTTTGTTTCTTTTTCGAGCTTTGATAAAAACAAAAAGGAACCCCTATAGAGTCCTCTTTAAACTCTTTCCAGACTCTCTAAATAAGAAAATATCATCAAGCACTTGTCTATTCCAACTCATTAAAGGATTGGAAACGATATCTCTCTTGTATTATTTTACGCTTTTTCAGACTTGAGAGATTATTTTACTAAAAAGAACTTGTGGAGTTTCCTTTTCTTCCCTTTTCAAACTCTCTAAACATGAAAATGACCGAGTTGTCTTTGTTGTTAAACTTGTTAAAAACATCAAATAGCAACAAACTTGTCCATCTAGACAAGGCCGAGTTTCACCTTCGCGAGACTCGTTAAAGCATCAAATAGTGATGGGTTCGCCTGAAGGGTGAATTATACAAACAAGCATATGTTATCCTCCTCAAGTTTGATAAAAAAATAAAGAGGTACTAGTCAGCAATGACTGGGGAAAATGGGAAAAAGTCGATAAAACTTTTTGGTAGCGAGTCGCTCTTGAACATGCCACTTTCACTTCATCTCCGTGACTATTTGGGTTGGGTCATTCATCTTGATGGTTATCACACCATTAGTCTATCACACCATCCATCACTTTTGTTTTGGGTCAATGCTACCAATTCATCTCGGTGTCGCCGATATGTTCAAGAGAAGTCATTCAGTTAAAACTTCATCCATTGCAATACTGTAAACCTTCATTTTCATGACCGCCAATCCTAAGCCTTGTGTCGTCAGTCGATTCTCATCTCAAAAATCATTTACATCATTTCGTGTCATAGATGTGGGATACATCAAGGCCCTCTTGTGACGAAGTTACTTCTTATCGGCATCATCTCATCATCCAAGAAGTTGACTTAGAAGCACCCCTTCAATGCCTTGAAGCTTGCATACATCAATGGCAGGTTTCTCGCTTCCGGCGATAGGTTGACATCAATGGCCTTCAACCGAAATACTTTTTATGGTGTTTGACATCAAATCATTTATTCACACCATGTGAAATGTACTATAGTACCTTGATGGTCATCATCATTATCGATGGTTCCTCTCACGTCTGTTAACAATTTACATCATTGGCTGGTAATCAGACGTTGTCTTTCCATGTTTGACTTCAGAACATCTATTCACATGGTTAGACTTGTACATTGAGTGAAGATTGAATGAGATTGAAGACCCTAGATCTAGTTTCATCCATATGGGCTGCAATATTTTCAGGAGTACTAAATCAAATGTACAATGGCCTTACACAGATGGTCATCCTAATCATGGATCTATATCTATAGAAACATGAGTCTATATCTATAGATGACTATTTGATTTATGTACATAAAATGAAAGTTTATAAGTTGAGCATGGGTATGCCTCCCTTAGTTAGTTCATGAGAAAAAATCAAATTATCATGATATATGTATTGTAATTGATGCAGGTCACCTTCCGTTCGAAACCTCTCCTCATGATAAATCATTTCACCTGACATAGATATTTATTACTTCATGCTTTAGGGGGCAACTATTACAGATCCATTTGGGCAAATCAAGCCCAAATCACAAATTGGCACTATTAGGGCCTATCAACCCCTAGTGTAGTTGTTACATGCCCTAAACAAATTAGTCATCAGAATGCCTTACTTCCCAAGAAGTTCCATCACTGAAAACATCCAAAAACTACCTCTAAGAAGATCAACGCAGGTAGGCCTTCATTAGGGTGCACGACATTGAAAACCATAAATTGACAGGGTGCTATGCAGCATACTTGGTCCCTCTTTGGCCTGCAGTGAGCAAATTTGAGCAAATTTCTGTGAGGGTTTGAAGATTCCTTATCCATTGGAAGCCTCTAGAAGTTTCTGAATGCCACCTGCTCCTTTGAGTTTTCATTTGGCTGAGAAAGGGAATTAGGAAACATCAATCCCCTATCCCTTCTTCTATGGAACTAATTTCTAAATTTAGAAAGGAATTCATTACCTCCATTGATGGCATAACCTCCTTCACTCACCTATAAATAGATCACTCATCTAAGAGATCTGGGCTGAAAAATATTGAGTTGTAAGGAGATGTCGGTGCTATGAGATTAGAATTGAGTGCAAGTATTGTCATTGTGTTGGAGTGTTTTGATTGTCATGAGGCTGATGAAGGATTGAATTGGAAGGATGACACTGGATCGAGCTCATATGGGTTGTAATATTTCCTCTTATCAATAAAGTTTTCAATATTTTTCCCTTATGCTTGTGTTATATGTTAATGATTTCATATGCATATCATGTTTCCGATTCCATGTTATTTATAACCAATAGATCAGTATGCTTTGACGGGTTTTTGTTTTTGTAGTTGTACAGGTACTTCTCAAGTGACTTAAGTATGGGAAGGAGCAACAGAATTGATCAAAGGAGACAAGGAGCTAGCGAGAACTATAAGTAGGTTTCTCTTATCTCTTGTTTTATGTTGTTTATAGGAAAAGTTAAGGTTGCTTTGTTTATTGTTTCTTGATCAGCTACTAGATCTAGAGGGTTAGGCATTTGTCCAAGAACATTAAATATTTCCAAAACACTAAGACACAGTTCTCTTCATCATCAGTCTTTGATGAAGAGCCATCCCTAGTGTTCCTCCTGATCTCTTCCTGCATCAAGTCCGACCATATTCATTCCCAATCCAACAAATTCTCTTGACCATTGAAAAAGTCCTGATAACTATGCCAACTCTTTGGGAGTCCTAGAAGAGAAAGACTCACCATATCATCCTCAAGAACCTTGATTCCAACACTTCCAAGTTCATCACAACATTGAGTGAACTTGGTCAAGTATTTTGGAATAGTCTCGCCTTTCTCAATTTTGATTTTTTGAATTTTGTCCTTCAATTCCAATTTCCTTTGGTCACTATTGTTCTAATACAATTCCATCAATTTTTTCCACATAGCATACAAAGTTTCCTTGCCATGGAGACTCGAGACAATGTTGTCTTGAACTCCCTCAAGGATTATCCGCCTCAACTTTGCCACACACTTCTTCCATTCGGCCAAATTCTGTGCATCTAATGCTGCTAGCTTAGGAATTTCTTGATCAACAAATTCCTTCAAGCCATTATCCTCTAACACATCCTCCATTTTGTCCCCCCAGGCTATAAAATTCGAGCTTCCTTCTAAGGCATACTCGAGCCGCAAACCATAGAATTCCATCTGTCAATCCTGAATTATGTATTACAAATTCGAATTTAACCTATAACCCAAAAATTAAAACTTCGAATTCTCCACTAGTATACTATTTTCACCTTTGATACCATGTAGAAAATCTTGTAGATTCACAAGCTCATGCAATGTACTAAAGCACGAGACAAGAATCTACTTCTACTTTCAACTAGCAGAAGCCAATAGATCGATGAAAAAAATAAGAAAAAGAAGAAGATAAATCAGTGGCACATAACATAAGATGTATCTAGGGAAAGCAATAGCTGAAAAACCCACTATCTATATTGCATATATCAAAAATATGAGTGAAGATACAAAGCTTGTTCTCACTAGAACAATTCCGCAGAAGTATGCTCAACTCTCTCAACTCACAAGCAAGCTCTTGGCTAACACTTAGCCAATTTTGCAGCTCTCCAACCCCCTAATCTCTTGTGTAATTCCTAGGATGAATAGCCAGAATTTAAAGGGAATTCATGCTTCCAAAAATGCGCAATCTAAACATAGGATCAATATTTGATGCATGCATGATATTTACACTCCAGTAAATAATACAACTAATAGTACATTGTCCCTCCACTCTAGTCTCAATTGGTTCTTTACCAGAACTGACATGCATGAGTTTCTGATGAAGGAATATTCAATTAACTAGAGTGACACTTGTGGATGCACTAGTGCACTAACTGACTGTTAACTCTCTATTAATTCCTCAAACAGTTTGGAACTAATTTAGCTGAAATTAACACAGTAAATTGAGTGATCTAATTTCCAACTCAATTTAAACCCATACTAGACCCCTAAAAATTAGGGATAACATACACATGACTACAGAAAGACTTCCAACTCAAAATTCCTAAGCTAATTAAGTTAATTAAACTTAATTGACTATTTACAAGTTGCTATGAGAATAGAATTTGATTTTAATTCACAGTTTAAATTCAAGGACAAATTAAACTCGAATTTCTTGTTGCCATTTCTCAACAATATTTGGTTTCTCGACTATGTAATGTCGATTTCCATCTTTTTTGGCAACATTATTTCTCTCATGGGCATGTTTACTAGTTTCTAGTTTTTTCTCATGATGTTTCCTCTGCATGTTGATAATTAGTTTCCATGTTTCAAGTTTTAATTGTTTGGGCAAGCCCTGTGAAGAGTAAGGGTTCTAGTTAATGATCAGAGCCAAGTCTATAGACTCTAGGCTCAAGGGTGCATGGGGGACATTGCTTTCATTCTGGTGGTACCTCGCACTCCCAGACGGTTACTATTTGTTTATGCTTGTTGGCTTGGGTGGTGGAATTATGAATGGACGTAGTGTCATCGGGCGTTTCATTTTTTCTAGTCATAAATTAAGTTAATTCTTGTCTTTCAGGTGGTTCTTTGTATAAATCCTATTCTAGGTCCACTTACGCTATCTCCACTTCCGGCCTCTATACAGTGGGTTGGTTTACAAGTGTGGGAATGTGGGAGAATGTTTAAGAATGGGGGTCCAACCTTGGAAACTATGGTGAAGTCTCAGCCTCACAGTGGAGCCTCGGGTCGAGGTGGATGGGGCTGCAAACACCAGGAAGGCAATGGTAAAGAATTTGGTTCATCTTTCGGTCGAACTGTGTGACTGAGGGGTTAGAAAATGAACTCTAAGATTCTTCAGGCCACGGTTTGGACATACTACAAAGGGACCCCGACATGGGTCAAACAATTGATAGTGACCTAGGAGGCAAAGTTGAATTTGAAAGTTGAGCTTGAACCACCAGCCGAAGATTGGGGGGATCTAATCACGGACCCTGGGTACACCCACGGTTGTCTCACCTTATATAAACAGTCCATCCATCTCTACTATTTAATGAAATGCATAGTGGCCAAAGCAATGATTGTGACCACCAACATAGCAACGCAAAGTGAGCCTGACTCGTGCCTCTGAGACATTCAGAAAGAGCTCCAACTCATTCAACTTTAGTTTAAGAATCAAAACAGTCACCTTGGCTTCATTGAGTGGCATATCCCATGTCTTCTGCAATCTGAATTGCTAGGATCAAGTGCTAAAGATCTTGCTCCAGTGGAATTGTCAAATGAATAGTTGTTCGAAGTTATGCCTATTAATTTTGGTTTAATTTTTGTTGTACATGTCGGGTAGCATTTACATTTTCGTTATGCTTACTAGTTGGTTTCCAGACTATCAGCCTTATAAGGCTTGGGTAGATGGACTCAAACTATTTGTGTTTTTGATGGCTTATAATGTGATTCAGTGGCCAATAGACATGGTTTCTCACTGGGTAGGTTGAGGCCACCGAACGAATTATATATTTGTAACCTACATGTTTATAGATGAATGAATGAAAGGTACTGCTAAGCTTACAAAAAAAAATATTCCTGTAATATGTCCATCAACTGTAAAAATTTTATTTAATGATGACCCATAACCAGTAGGTATCCTTATTAAATGTATGTGAATTTTTAGTTGGTCTAGCTCTTCCTTTTTCAAAATCCATGGAGATTCTGCATATTTTTCATTTTCCTTGTTTGGCCACAAATGTTTTCTATCAAATTCGGTACACAAAAGAGAAATATCTCTCCTTGAAGACAATGTTTCCTTCTATTTTCCTGCTATATGTCAAAAAATTAAATCAGAGACATTTTTAAAGATTTGCATGGGATCTAATAGGTGAGATATTAATATATCCTTCCAACATGGGATCTCACAAAATATGGATTTCGTTTTCATTCCTTTTGGCATCTTATTTACAACTTATTTTGGTTCTTCAATAGAATCACCCCCATCAAAAAATTCCTGCCAAGCATTCAACTCAACATATTCATACTTCTGAAGCCAATCAGTTGGACCCATAATCATGGGATGGCATCTACTTTCAACCGTTACATCAAATTGGTTCTTATGGTTGTTTCTAAACCTATGATCTAGTGGTAGAAAAACCCTATTATTTGCATAAATAAATTTACGAAGATCTTTAGAATACCGCCATTAAAATTGTTTTTCACATCTTGGACATCCAAATATCCCCTTTGTTTGAATCCTTGCAATTCAATAAGGTTAATAACATCAAAATAATAGTACAAAACTAAGTATGAAAGTTGGGATGACAATAAACTATGAGTGTAAATAGGTAAAAAAAGTTATCTTACCGGAACAACAACCAAATCTTTGGAAATCATGAATAGTTCAACATAGCACACCACACAACATGAAGGACCTATTTGATTGAGGATGTGATATGTCATATATTCTTATGCCTTTCCATAGTATTTGCATCTCATTAATAAAAGACGCAATATAAACATCCATGTTTTTAACTTGATGTTTTCCTGGAATATTGAGAGTTAGCATAAGGTGCTCCTTTCTAACACTCATCCATGGGGGAATATTGTATACTATCAATTCGACTAGCCAAACACTATAATTTGAGCTCATGAAAGAGAATGGAAACACTAAATAAATTGCAATACCAAATCTGATACTGCGGGGTTCATCTTTGAATTTTGTTGGTCATTTTTCCTCTATGTGTTTCAATTCTTTAGAGTCATTCGAAATTCGCATGAATCCATCTTTACTCCTATTTTTTGCATGTTGTTTCATCAATTGTGCAAGTGACTTACAACGAAACATTCCTTGAATTCTATGTATAATTGGCATGTGACATAAGACCTTCTTTGGAACTATAGGACCTTGTACATATGTACAATATCTCTTCTCTTTACATATAGGGAATTCTACCTTGTCTTTATATTTATCTCTGTATAAAATGCAATCATTTTTACATGAATGAATTTTCTTATATTTAATCCCCAACTCAACCAACAACTGAAGCACCTCTCTGCAAGTTGATGGCAATACATTCTCTTCAAGAATTATTTTAGTTTTTAGTGCCCTATAAGATTTCCAAAGATTAAATCAATTGAATGTTTGACTTATGATGAACATGTTTGATGTATTAATATATATTATGATTATTCATATACAATATATGGTTTTAAAATATCCTTAAATAAATATAAACGAAGTTGATGAATGTTTACGAATTACGTAGACCAATTGACAATGCATTGTAAGATATAGATTTCAACTCACTTCAAGGGTGGTGAATTATTTGTTTGGCCAACCAAATAGTTACTTGATTTCTAATAATATTAATGTGCATGTCAATTTTGAGGTTCTACTTGCACCTAATTTTAACACAGGGATCTTTTCTACTTGTTTGATGGAGTCTTTCAATAGGTTGTTATCATCAACATTACGTTGGTGGTAATTACCTTTGTTGTCATCGTTACTGTCAACCATATGATCATTATTGTCATCATTGTTTCCATCCACAAAGAAACATGTAAGCATCCCATTCAATCCTTCTTCATGCATTTCATTTTCACTATCATGCTCATCATGATTAAGGTTGCTAGCTGGTAGCATATTGCAGTCATCAATGTGTGTGAATCTCATCAGTTGTTCAAATTTCTCAGGTGGTAGAATTCTCTTTAAATGTGCTCTTTTCGCCCCATTATGGTTTAAAGGATGGTTTGGATCATCTCATCCAAATATTAATAGCCCAGATGGATCAGCTTAGGCATTAGTAGTCATTATTTCATCGTCATTTTCTACCTATCAACAAACAAAACCATTATTTAAGTTTGGCAAGAATTGGATAAATCATAAATGTATCAATTTCAAATAAATATAATCAAATATCACTTAACAAATCCCATCCCATTTACTATAGTCTTGACCAACCCCTTATTAATGCAATTATTTGTTGTGTCTAAAGTATCCATTGTCGTATCCTCTTCCACCCACTATGTTCTTCGTGATTTAACAGTTTTAGGTCCATGCCCACGTAGATACCTTTTTTTTCTTTTGCTAGTTGAAAGCTTAGGTTGTACTGAACTTGTTCCAATCTCCATCTGAAATATCAACAACATGCATTAATTTATTTCAAGGCTGGATAATACACTATAAATTCTCATTAATAATGCGAGAAAAGATGGATGTAACACAAAATGCTTCCTAAGTTAAGTCAAATTTGATAATTACTTGATGTCTTATGACATTTGTTGTGTCATTATTTAATATGACACTATCTATTGTCATGGCCTTGTCTCACCCCTATAATATGTAACATAGTCAATGATGTTTAGTACACCAATTATAACATTTCAATCAATATGTTATCCAACACAAAACCTCACTTCACTCATATATTTGACATATTGATATCATGTTTGGGATTTGAAAAATATAACATATTTTATATAACTTTATTTCATCTATGTTATAGCATTTTTGAATTCATAAAGACCATCCTCCTTAGGTTGAGTTTGCTTTATCCTTTAACCTTTATTGTGTCTGCAGATTTTGTATCCGATTCTATGGCCACCCACTTTCCTCTCATTGATTTAGTAGGTCTACGTTGTTCGCGTCCTTTGTCCATGGCCTCCTCTAGATATTGTAATACACAACAATGAAATTAGTCACATAAAATACATGAACTTCGTTGTTTCTCCATCCAATTTGTTAAAATCACAATCATTTTAAGCTCAGATGGTTTTCACTACACCTTTCTAACTAAAATTCCCCTATTTTCAATATATACCTTTTTTTGTTAATTTCTACTCCCAATATCGTGACATGTATTAAGTTCCAACCCTAACCGCTTTATTTATGTGATAGGGTCGAGTCATAGTTATAGTTAGTTAAAGAGTCAATAAAGCTCATATTAATAATTGTAAGTGGTTGACCCACATTTAAGAAAGGGACCACGATTAGTTGCAAATGGGGCATGGTATTAGATAGATGGTATTGAGAGAACCATGGTAATGACCCATGGTATTGTATGTATGAATCCTATATAAAGGATAGAGAATCCCCACTGAGGAATATCGAGTCTTATTTTGTAATCAAGCTTTGCTCTGCTGGAGGTTGCCCCCTCGAAGAGGAAAGTGAATATTGCTTTCGTCTCTAAATAATCAAATACTTGCTATTTTTCTCATTTTGTTATGTGATTTGGGTTGTATTTCTTCACATATTTGGTATTCTAGAATTTCTCACAGGTCAAGAGCATAACAAGTGGTATCAGAGCACTTTCCAGGGCCGGGGATACCTCTATTTTTGGCAGAATTTATTTTTAGGCTAGAGACGTGTGACATCATCTTTAAACCATGGGATCTGTCGTTGAGCACATAAACCTACAAATTTTGGGGAGGCATGCATGCAGGAAATACAAGAGGTGGTCACACTTGTTGGACTCCCTTGTAACCCCTATGGGTACACCTTCGAGTAGTAGCCCATTAGACAGAACCACGCATGGAATGCCTTCCATGTACCCTCTAGGTATATCGAAAGCCCCCTAGGCTCACCTGAAACCTCGCCTTAGATAAACCATTGACCATCTTGTTGTTATAGTACATCGAGAACAGAACTCGGGGAGATTACTCGCGTGTACGATAGGATAGTTTGGTAGTACGGCTAAGGGTATGGTTGATACTCCTTATTTAGTACCCTGAAAGATTGGGTGGAGTACTATTGTTGGACCCTTATGTATATCGCGATCTGTAGCACCTGACACTCCTTTAAGACCATAGTTCCCTCAACTCTCTAAAGATCGCCCATTATTTTATTTTCTAGATCAGATCTAGTAGTTGGGGTTTTATCGCCACCGCAATAATTAGATCCACCAATCTGGGGTTCTACCACCACAGTATCATTCAGACCTAGCCGTTGGGGTTCTGTCGTCGCCATAGTCCAACTCACATTCAATAGTTGGGGGTTTCGTAGGCAGATCTGACCATTTTCGCAGTGAGGCTTATGGCTCCTATAGCCTGGTGCGATTCTCGCAGCACATTGGGCAGGATCAAGTTTTCTAGAATTTGGCCACTGCAGTATTGATAAGTAAGGAGTAAAACTCCATCTGGAGTAAAAAAAAAAAACAAACAAACAAAAAAAATCTGAGGCCTTTCCGGGATGCTTATAAGAGACTTAGCCCATAAGAATCAGGACGACGAGCTGATCACAGTGGTACCATTCACTTGTCAGCTTCAATTTTCGTGTGGTCCCAAATTTTTTCAAAGTGACAACAAGTGACCAAGATCTGTGTATGGTAGAAACCAAAGCTCAAGCCATGGCCAACGAGAAGATTGAGCGCCTTGAAAAATAGTTGGATTCTTTCAAGGAACTAGCGGACCAGATGCAAAAATTCATGGAAAATTTCAAAGTGAGCACATCGAGGTTGCATCTAGAGGCACATGGTCTTAATGAAGACCTTGAAGGAGAATCTACCCATCATATTCACTTCCATGGAAATCACCAACATTCCCACCCTCAGCCACCCAAGTTGGAAATGTATAAATTTGATGGCTCTAATCCGACAGTATGGGTAGCACAAATGGAACAATATTTCCTTTTGAATGATATCCGAGATGATAAAACTAAACTACATGTGGGAGCCCTTTACTTGGACCAAGAGAGATGGCAATGGTGGCAGTGGCATCAGAAATGCTATATCGGGAACATAACTTGGTAGGTGTTCTCAAAATCTCTTTGTGACTGCTTCGATAGAGACTCTAATTTTTTGGGTTGTCTTACTAAGCTCCACCAGATAAGCATAGTAAAAGAATACATTGCAACCTTTGAGACATTGTCCATCCACACAAAAGGTCTAGGACATGAATTCTACTTGGAATGTTTTATAAGTGGTCTCAAAGAAGCCATCCAAACACATGTATGAATGCACCACCCACCTACATGGATAGACACTTGTAACAAGGCTATCAAAGTGGAATGTGCTTTAGCTGCCCAGTCTCCTTGTCCAAATTTCAAATCCAAGGGACTCCCCATCCAAGCTTAGGGCCCTACCCAAACACTTAAGGCTCAAAAGGTGTCTCCAACAAAAATGGATGAAACAAGAAAATAAGGATTGTGCTACTACTGCGATGACAAATACTCCATGGGGCATAAGTGCAAGGAACCCAAATTCTTTCAAATTCATGTTACTGATCAAAGCTCATCTGAGGAATCCCCACCCCTTGAGGAACCAGACGACTAAGTTGAGGAAACCCAGCAAGACAATGAACTCCCATCTATGCCAAAGGAACCAATTATCTTGCTACATGCTTTGGCTGGCATTTCTATGCCCCAAACTCTCAAAATGAGGGGCTTTATTAAACATCACCCTATAGTAGTATTGATTGATAGTGGCAACACTCATAACTTTATTCGTCATCGAGTCACTGAATTTGTTCACTGTCTTGTCAGGGCAGTCTCTAATTTCCACGTCCAAATTTCTAATGAGGGGATAATGAAATGTGAAGGTCGCTACAAAAGAAAAAATATCAAACTTCAGATGGGAGGCTACCACCTAAAGACCCACATGTTTGCAATTAACATGGGTGGTTGTGACATTGTCTTGGGTGCTGAATGGCTTCGCACACTAGGCCCAATCACCATGGATTTGTAGGAGTTATATATGAGCTTTAAACAGAATGACCACATGCCTACCCTCTGTGGACTCTAGGTAGGTGCTCCTTTTATCATTAGCTCGCACCGCATGGAAAAGTTGTTGAAAAAAGGCCATCATGGAGTTATTGCCCAGTTTAATGCCATCCAGGCCATCAAGCCCACTACTCTTCATATTCATCTTGACATTCAACAGGTCTTGAATCAACACCAGTAGGTATTTGACAAACCTAAAGAGCTTCCACCCTCTAGAGGGGAACATGATCATATCATCACTTTGGTCCCAGGGGCACAGCCGCAGAATGTGCAACCATATTGATATCATTTTGCCCAAAAGAATGAAATTGAAAAAATCATCAAGGAGCTCCTTGAAGTCAGTGTCATTCATCCTAGCATTAGTCCTTATTCATCACCAATAGTCATGATGCTTAAGAAATATGGGGAATGGCACATGTGTCCAAATTTCAGGGCCCTTAAGAAGCTCACGATCAAAGACAAATTCCCTATCCCAATTGTTGATGATCTGTTGGATGAACTACATGGTGCTCAATTCTTTACTAAGCTAGATCTTCGCTCTAGCTATCACCAAATACACATGAAAGAAGTAGACATTCCCAAGACTTCTTTCTGAACTCATGAAGGCCATTATGAATTCTTGGTCATGCCATTTGGTCTCTGTAATTCCCCATCCACTTTTCAAAGCCTCATGAATCACCTACTGAAACCATATCTCCAAAAATTTGTCCTCATTTTATTTGATGACATTCTCATCTACAACCTCACCTGGGAAAAACATCTTCAGCATGTAGACCTACTCTTGCAACTACTCCAGAATCATAAATTATTTGTCAAATTGTCCAAGTGCTCTTTTGGCATGGAAGAAGTCAAGTATTTGGGCCACATTGTGGGTCGTGAAGGTATCTGGGTGGATCCCAAAAAGATACAGGCAATGAAAGATTGGCCCCAACCAAAAACCTTGAAGAGTTTGAGGGGATTCTTAGATCTCACCAGCTACTATCGTAAATTTGTTCACAATTATGGTCGCATTGCTAGACCCCTCACTAACCTTCTCAATAAAAATTCATTCCTCTGGACTAATGCAACACAATAGGTGTTTATGGCTCTCAAATAGGCCATGTGTTCCACTCCCATATTGGCACTACCCGACTTCACCAAATCTTTTGTGATTGAATGTGATGCTTCAGGTACTCATATTGGTGTTTTCTTAATGTAGGAAGCTCAACCCTTGGCTTTCACCAACCAACAACTCAGTGGGAAAAATTTGGGACAATCTACCTATGAGAAGGAGATGATGGCCACCTTACATGCAATAGATACTTTGTGACCATACTTATTGGGGCAGTGTTCCCAAATCCGCACATACCATCAAAGCCTCAAACATTTTTTGGAGCAACTTCTATCCTCGCCCCAGCAAAATAAATGGTTGGCCAAGATGTTGGGATATGATTATGAGATAATTTACAAGAAATGGTGGTGGGCTCCAGTATTGTAGCAATAATGCTACAACTCCTGGGGCTCCCTATCTCTAATTTTATCAACTCGGTAGTTCGTACAAACTTGGAAGCGATGGTGCTGTATGCACAAGTACTAGTTCTTGTCGCAGCTGTCACTTGGTCAGCTGGCACAAGTCCGCTAGGGCTCAAGCCAACTTCTATAGGCTCACGGAAGAAGCTTTATGAATGATGGACGAAAGCTAACTCAAAGGAGACTAGTCTAATTGCAGAAAGTAACTGAAAACCAATAAAGCATGAAAACCCTAGTAAACCCTAATTTAACTAGCTAGACCCTAACTATGCAAAACTGTGAATGAAACAACTACCAATAATGCCATTACTTGCAGTGAACTGAAATACATGCATCTAAGCTACTTGCATCTGAAAAGACATGTTTTTGTATTTTTTCATTAAGTGGTTGGATTTATTGTGATGATGCTTGTGATTAGGGTTTGGTTGTGCAGGAGCGGTTGGAATGGAAGGAAAGCATGGGCAAGGTCAGGATGGCTAAGGGAGGTCCCAGAGGGTCTCCAGCATCAGTCCACAGAAGCCTACCACATTCGGATGCTCAGCAACCAAGTTTGCAGGTTTCTACAGGAAGTCTGCAGGGGATCCTACAGGAAACTCAGAGGTTTCTACATGAAGTCTGTGCAATTCTACAGGATGTTTGGCCGTGGAAGTTTTGGGAGATGGTGAAGTGTTGGAGTGGTGTGGGAGGATAGGTGAGATGGAGATGGAGCTGGTGATGGCTCAGGAGCAGAAAGATCAGATGGAGGAAGAGTGCATGCAGTGGTTTGATGGTTGGAAGGATGGGATCAACGAAAGTGTAAGTAAATGGAGCTAAGTGATCAATGGATGAGTTGGACATAGGCCGAATAGGTGACTTGAGGAGTGATCAAGAAGAAGAAGAAGAAAGTGGAGTGATAAGGAGCAGCGTAAATGAAACAAATGACTTATGCACCAAAAACGAGAAATTCATTAACCTATGATAACTGTGCCATGAAACCTATGAACGGCAATGGAAAACCAAGAAATGAAACTCGTGCATGGAAATGAAATGTAGAAGTATGGTTCAATGTCAAAAGTGCATGGATGGATCTTCAACGAAAAATGTCTATGTTGCAGCTTGCATGGAAGTGAGAAGAACTGCGTTTCTTTTTGGTGGTTGGTTATGGACTGCACCCCAATCCCTAAGAGAGATGGCAGTGAGCCTTAACAACCTTTTGCTGGAGCTCCAATAATTTATAACTAACCTCCTATCGAATCTAAGTAACTGAAACAAATTCACCATAAACTAATCCTAGCTAAGCTCATGAAAAAGACTAAATTAACAAACTGTAAATTCGAATTGCATATGAAAGTAAAAACTCAAAGTGCTGGAACGAAATGCAAACACATTACAACACCGAGGAGATCTATTGCTCTCAGGTTGGGCCCTAACCTGAGAGCTATAGCTCCCTTAGAAACTCAGAATGAGATCAAAATCTGCCTGCCTTTATTCATAAACGAAAGTCTGATGACATGCCAAAATTGGCTTACAAAAGGAACAAAAACCGAGCTGTAGCTCGTACTTCCAAATTACAAGAGAAATACCAAAAGTTCAAAAAGCTTCTATCCAAGGCTACGGCCTCAGTATTTATGCCAAATGATCATCCAACAGGTGTCCTTGATTTTAGGAGCTCAGCTGTCCAACTGAAGTTTAAACTGCTGATCCTGTAGGACAGTCATAACTGTTGTTCCTGTAGAACAGTTATAACTGTTGTTCCTGTAGAACAGTTGGCTGCTTCTAAGCTCGGTGGGGAGATGGATTGAAGCTCGGAGCTATGGTGGGAATCACGAGGAAGGTCCCCAAGACCGTGGACATCCTCTCCTAAAAACCAGCAGTGCCACCTCATTGTCTCCTTGTCTCCTTTCTCGTGGTCTTTTCTCCCTTTTAATGCCAAAAACCTGAAAGCATCATGCATTAGTCACGTAGATAGAATGCCTACCCTTCTTCCTACAAACAACACGAATAAACCAAGAAATGAATGCATAAGCAATAAAAAATGAATGGTTTGAGCAGAGCAAGTAGGCAAAATGAGCCCAAATTGTACCAAAAATTGGGGCTCATCATCACCCCCCAGCTAAACTATTTGCTCATCCTTGAGCAACTTTGCCCTGGCTCCTCGTCTTTGGCCGAGAACTAGAGCCCGGAGCATGCTTTTCCTTCCCTGTTTTTGGTGGTCCTGCCTTTTCTGCCGAGGGTGGCGCTGCTTCCTTTCCTATTTTTGGCGGCCCTGCCTTTGCTACCCCTGGTGGTGACGAAGGTGATGCTTCTTCCCCCTTTCCTATTTCCTTGAGCCGGGCTTCGGAAGGCGACTGGCCTATTTTTCGTGTCCAGGAAGTTATTTTTGGACTTCCCTTCTCAGGGGTGGCTGATGTTTTAGAGGGGGTTCTTGCACTGGGCGAAGTAGGGACATCCCCTAAAATGGTTTGGCTGCTGGGTGGAGGCTGTGGCTTGCCTGTGGTCATCCTCTTGCTTCTCCTGGCTTCAGATGGTAGAGGGGTCTCCCTCTCCCTTTTCTCCTTCGGTTTTGGAGGTGTACTGAGGGCGGCTAGCGCTGCTGCTGCCTCCTTCTCTAGAATACCAGCCTTCTCTTTCTTGCGTTTTTCTCTCTCAGAACTCCTTGTAGAGGGCCCCTCCTTTTCAGATTTCGGGCTTCCTGCAGAAGACCCTGCTTTGCCCACTTCCGGGCCTCCTGTAGAAGATTATTTCTTCCCCTTTTTTGGGCTTCCTGTAGAAGACCCTCTCTCTGTCTTCAGACTTCCTGTAGGGGGCTGTTTCTCAATGACTTTCGGGCTTCCTGTAGAAGCCTTTGTTTTTGTTTTTGGGCTTCCTGTAGAAGCCTTTTTCTCAATGGTTTTCGGGCTTCCTGTAGAAGCCTTTGTTTTTGTTTTCGGGCTTCCTGTAGAAGCCTATTTTTGCTTTCCTGTAGACACAGGTGTCTCCACCGCTACTTGCTTGCCTGCCTGAGTTTTACTTTTTACTTTGGTTGCAGGTGCTGTTGAGGTACTTGGGCTGACGTGGACCACCTCAGCTTTGTCTATTCTGCTCTTCATCCTCTTTTCCCTTGCTGACAAGATTGGTGTGCCACCTTTTTCTTGGTCCTCTTTTTCCTCATGCTCCTTCCTTTTTTCTTTCTTCTGTACTGTTTTCGGGGTCTCTTGGCCTTCTTCTCTCTGTCTCTCGGCCACTGCTTCTTGTTCCTCACTGCTGGAGGAGCCCGTTTCTTCGATCAACATCTTAATGTCCCCATCTTTTGTCAAATTCCGGAAGGATTCCCATGAGAGGGGAACCTTATATGAATGCAATGCATCCTCCACAAGAAGCTTGATCAACCCATGGTGGGCTATCTGATCTGGTATTCCCTCTTTCAGCTTTGTAGCACACTCCATTAGAGACTGCAAGAGGTAATAAGGGATGCTCAGTTTTTGTTCTACAGGAAGGTCAATTCGGTGCCTCAACTCAGTGAGCAGCCGAAAGTGATATGCATACACGATGCTGAAACGACCTTCACAAGTAATATATTTCATGATTTGCAAACTGACTTCGTTCCAAGGTGGCAACAGGCTCGTTCTTCGCACCCCATTTTTGTCTTCCGAGAATTCTTCCTCAGGTGGAAAGAATTCCTTCTTCGCCTGCTGGCTCAGCTTTCGCGCTTCCTTATCCCATGGCAAACCCATAGGAAGTTCTGTGATCCGACTGATATGTTCTCGGGTGAGCTTGAGGCTTAGACCTCTGAAGTTCACTGTGGCCAGTGTCTGAGATTTAGGCTTCAGAGCCTGCAAGAATTCTTCGGCCACTTCCTCATCGTAGCCCTGCAGCTTATCACAAAAAGGCATCCATTGTGCTCTGGTGAAGAGCTCTACCACTGCCGGATTTCTCCTTAGTTTAGTTGAATCAGTGGGTTCCCATCTTATAAACCCACCCGGCATGATGAACACGGTCATTTTAATTAAAGGTGGCAAATGCAAAAGAGATTTGATCTATTAAGACAGAGCATGCACATAATCTACAAAATTCAACACAGTCTACTTATACCGACATCCTGTAGAACGATAGCATAGGCACAGCAAACAACAATTCCACCAATATTTTTATGACCCGACTGTAGACGATGGTCTTTCCACTTCTACTAACCAGTTGCATGAAGAGTTCAGGGTTACCTCTTTAATTGGCCACCTTTTTCGTGAGGCACCCGCTTTCCTGTAGATGACTGTGTTCCTGTAGACTGCGTTCCTGTAGACTGCGTTCCTGTAGAACTGCGTTCCTGTAGAAGCAGTGCGCAATTCTCGGGGAGGACTGTAGTTGGCCCGCGCTCGAAGTGTGCTTTACCAGCGTTCTGGTAGCCAACAGCTCGGCGTATCAAAGTGCAGAGGAGATCAGAATAGCCACCTGAGTTTGAAGTGTTGGATGATAAATGCATGCGCATGATCTAGCCGATTAGATTTTGAATCGGCGCAATCCGTGGCGCGGGGGATGAGCTGTCCCCGCTGGACCGTTGGGCGACGTCATCCATCATCCGCCTGCGTATTCACTTGCTGCCGCATCCATTCCCACAGATTTGCCGCCGCCTTTTCCTGTTAAACTCATGCTCTGACGAGAGTGTTCTCACATGCGTGCCGTTCATTCCCCTTGTCGTGGCCGCCACCCAAACATCCAATTACACTTTAACTAGTCGACGTGGCCAGTCGACTGGCCATACGGCCGCTCAACCATTCAATTTTACGCTTTGCAAACAATTTCAAAGTAAGATTCATGTGATTTGATGGAAGGAAGGGTTGAGACACTTACCTGCGTGGCTGCACACGATTTTTCCAGTTCTTGGACGATGGTGAGTGGATCTACCTGCTGCATGCGACTTACACAGACCCGGAGGCTCGTGGTTACAGGCTGCCAACGATGGAGTGGATGTTTTGCTTGCATGCGCCCGCGTTTCATTTCAGATGGCGGTGTTGTGAATGGTATCCACTCGAGCAGGTTGAACTGTTACAGGATTCCCGCGAGGTGTCTCGTAACAGTCCTTTCTCCTTGGGTGCATGCTGCACGATGGAGGTTCTGGCTTTTCAATCACGTTCCTGGAGCTCTTGATGCATGTGGTATGAGATCCCAGCATTTGTTTAACTTGAAAAATGGCTTTCCCGCGAGAACTCATCGATCTTCTTTGTTTGTGCAGGGACTTAGTCGCATGTCGACAAGGATGGTGGAGCAAGGTGACAGCAATGCGCAAGAGTGCCAACGAGGCTTGCATGCATCCATACCAATCCATAGTCGCTAAATATTCTTTTAAGATGAATTCTGGCTGTCCAAAACTCCTACAGGAAGTTTCCTGTAGAACACAGAGCTTCCTGTAGAAAGTTTGGCCTTCCTGTAGAAAGTCTGCACTTTCCTGTAGAAAATCCGCGCCTTCCTGTAGAAAGACTGCACCTTCCTGTAGAAAGACAGCATCTTCCTGTAGAAGATTCAACCCATGATAAAAATGCACATACCTTGAAAAAAACATGGGTACTCTTGGAGGAGGTGCTGGTGAGGTTCCTTGACAGCATGATAAGGACCCTTGGCTTTGAGTTGAAGGGCTTCCTCTCCTCCATAGAACATCTGCAACCTGCATGCAATTTTACCATATTTTGCTTATTGTGTTTTCTTTTTTTTCTCTTTTTTTTTTTTGAAAGATAACAGGGGCGCCTCAAAGAGGTTTTCACCCGTGCCATCTGCCCTGAGCGCCTCAGAGAGGTTTTCACCCAAGGATCTTTTTCAACCTTTTTTTTTTTTTTTGAAAGACAATAGGGGCGCCTCAATGAGGTTTTCACCCCTACTACCTGCCTTGGGCGCCTCAGAGAGGTTTTCACCCAAGGATCTTTATTTTTTTTTTCTTTTTTTTTCTTTTTTTTTTCTTTTTTTCTTTTTTTTTCTTTTTTCCATTTTTTTCTTCAGGGTATGCCAAAAGCAGAGGCAGAACCCTTCTCTATGACCAATACAGATTTCTCCATAGTTTTGATGAACTCTTGTCTTGAGAGAGGTCTCCTGTAGATCTTCAAACGATGCCCATTGACAAGCATGGGAATGGCTTCCTCATCAATGGTTCGAATGAGGACAGATCCATTTTCATGGCATTTCTCCACTGCATATGGTCCTAGCCATCTGGTTCTTAGCTTCCCCTTGAAATCTTTGTATCTGGAGTCATACAACAAATCCCAATCTCCCGGCTGAAATTGCTTGTCATGGAGATGTTGGTCATGCCACACCTTTCTCTGAAGTTGAACCACCTCTGAGTGAAGGAGGGCCTGCATTCTGTGCTCATCCAGGCCATTCAGCTGCAGTAGCCTTTCTTGTTGTGCATGGCTGAGATCTAGATCCAGCTGAGCTGCCATCCTCAAAGTGTTGTATTCAAACTCAATGGACAGCAAAGCTCTCTTCCCATAGACCAGCTCATACGGTGTGAAGCCGGTGGTGGTCTTCCAAGTGGTGTTGTAAGCCCATGTGGCTTCAACCAGGCGATCTGCCCAGTCCTTTCTGCTGCTGCTCACCACTTTAGTCAAGATCCCTTCTAATGCTCTATTGGTGACTTCCACCTGCCCATTTGCTTGAGGGTGATAAGGGGTGGAAGTCCTATGCTTGATCTTGTGATGAGCTAGGAGATCTTCAACCAGGTTGGAGGTGAACTGGCTCCCTTGATCAGTGACCAGCTCTCTTGGATAGCCAAACTTATAGAAGATGTTCTCTCTTAGGAACTCGGCCACCTTTTCTTCTGTTGCTGCTTTGATTGCTTTGGTCTCTGCCCACTTTGTCAAATAGTCAGTACACACAATGATGTAAGTCCTTTGCCTCGAAGAGGGGTTGATTGGGCCCACAAAGTCCATGCCCCACTTCTCAAATGGCTCAAGAGTCACTTGAGGTTGGAGAGGCATCTCATCCCTTTGGGTCGGTTTCCCCATTCTTTGGCATTGGTCACACTGACTGACATATCTTCTGACATCTTGATGAAGTGTGGGCCAATAGTAGCCCGCCTACAGGATCTTGAAGGCAGTTCTTTTTGCTGCAAAATGTCCTCCACAAGGCCCATCATGACAAGTGAGGAGGATATCAAAGACTTCCTCCTCCCTTACACAACGCCTTAAGATCTGATCGGGGCCAAGCTTGAAAAGATTGCCCCCGATCCAAGTGAATGAGGCACTTTTTCTGATGATTCTGCTCTTGTCTCTGGAAGATAGGTGTGGAGGGAACTGTGCTGAAACAAGATAGTTTGCTATATTAGCAAACCATGGAGAGAGCACTGAAATAGCAAACAGATGTTCATCAGGCATCTGGTCATCCACGGTTCCATCCTCATCTGCAGACAAATCCAATCTAGATAAAAAGTCAGCAACAACATTTTCTCTACCTGGTTTGTCAACAATAGTCAAATCAAACTGCTGCAATAAAAGTAACCATCTAATAATACGAGCATTCACATCTGGTTTATTCATTAAATATCTAATAGCAGCATGGTCAGTATGTACAAAGGTCTGGTAACCAGTAATATAATGTCGGAACTTGTTCAATGCATGGACCACAGCCAAGAATTCTTTCTCGGTTACAGTGTAATTCAGCTCAGCTTTGGACAAGTTTTTGCTAACAAAGTAAATGGCATATGGAAGTTTTTGCTCAACTTGTCCTAAAGCTGCACCTATGGCTTTGTTTGAGGCATCAGTGTGGATGTGGAAAGGTAGGGCCCAGTTTGGACCTCTCAGGATTGGGGCTGACACCAACTTGTCCTTTAATTCATTTAAAGCCCTCTGACAATCGTCAGTCCAATTAAACTCCACATCTTTTGCCAACAGGCCAAACAATGGCGAGGCTAGCTTGCTGAAATCCTTAATGAATCTTCGGTAGTATCCTGCTAATCCCAAGAAACTCCGGACATCCCTGACCTTTTGAGGAGGTGGAACCCTCTTGATGAGAGCAATTTTGTTAGGATCCACCTGCAATCCTTGGCAAGAAATGGTATGGCCTAGCACAGTCCCTTCAGTCATTAGGAATTCACATTTTTCAGGACTGAGGGACAAGTTCATCTCGGTACATTTGGTTAGGACTTTTCCCAGGTTGGACAATGCTTCCTGGAAGTTGGCCCCATAAGGAGTAAAGTCATCCATATAGATTTCTACTGCATCATGGACCAACTCCGAGAAGATGCTCAAGACAGCTCTCTGAAAGGTAGCAGGAGCATTGCATAGCCCAAAGGGAAGGACTCGATAGGCAAAGGTACCCCAAGGACAAGTGAAGGTGGTCTTATCTTGGTCTTCCGGGCTGATTTGGATTTGGTTGTACCCGCTAAACCCATCCAGGAAAGAGAAGAACTTCTTTCCTGCCAATCCATCCAACACTTGATCTATGAAAGGTAGAGGGAAATGGTCCTTCTTGGTAGCTTTGTTCAGTTCTCGGTAGTCCACACAGATTCTCCATTTCCCATTTTTCTTGGGAACCAACACTAGAGGGGACACCCATTCACTATCTGAGATGGGGTAGATGAATCCGGCATCCAACAGTTTTTGCAATTCTTCCTTGACAATGTCCTTAAGGGCTGGATTCATTCTCCTCTGAGGTTGCCTAACCGGTTTACAATCCTCTTTGATGTATATATGATGGGTACAGACCGAAGGATGGACTCCTTTAATTTCCTTATAGCTCCAAGCAAAAGCATCTAAGTGATTGGCCAACAGACTACACAGCTCCTTTTCCTGGGAAGGAGATAGGGAGGAGCTGATCTTCAATGCTTTCTTAGAGCCGAACTCCACATTCTTGACTCTGGGAGTAACAGGGTTGGTTGTACAAAGATCCACTAGGGCGCTAGCTTGGGCGTCCTCCACCAATTTCTCTAAGGGTAGTGCACTGGAAGGTGGATTCTGGATCAAGGTCTCGATCAAGTCATCCTCGGTTGGGGGGTCTCTTCTAGTGGTATCTAAGGTGCACAGAGGTGCTGAGTACACCTCTTCTTCCAACCAGAGTGGTAAGTCATGCTCTAAGGAGGGTTGGGCAGGAGGGTATAGGACTAGCTGCTTGGACATGGGACCATTTTTGATGGTCATGTTTCCTGCACGACAACTTATGTAAGCATCTGCAGTGGCTAACCAAGGCCTTCCCAAAATGAGAGGATATCCAGTAAGCTTGGCCTTTGGTTGCAGAACCAGGAAGTCTGCAGGGTATTCCCAAGAGTCAATAGAGACCAAGACATCCTCCACAATCCCTTCGGGAGTCACGGTGGAGCGATCTGCTAATTGCAGTACTGTCGAGGTCTTCCTCAAGGAACCCTGTAGATTAAGCTTAAGCATGGTATCCCTGGTCATCACATTAATGGCAGCCCCCAGATCAATCAAGGTGTGAGGTATAATGGTGCCATTGATGTGAACATCTACTACAGGACTTCCAAGATCTAGGTACTTTGGGCAGATGACTTGCCCTAACATAAGGTCAGACAGTTGTCCTATGACATTGATAGTTGAGGCATCTTTCTTCCGTCTGCCTGGGTGTTTGAAACACTTCTCCTTAACCAGTTTGTTGTATATTGGCACATCCTTGATGGCTTGGAGGAGTGGTATTTTTACACACAACTGCTTGAGCTCACCCAGAAGCTCATCCTCCTCTGGGTTGGGTTGTGTGGTGGCTGTTAGTCTCTCAGGAAAGGGTGGAATAGCCTTTGGTTCACTTTCCTGTTTATCTTCCTCATCCTCTGGGGGAGGAGGTTGGCGATCTGGTAGAGTCTTTCCAGATCGAAGATTGATCTCCTGGATCTCCACAACATAGGTAGGGCATGAGGTTTCCCCAGTGTATACCTGCTGGGCCTGTCTATTGTTGGGGTTCAGGTTCGGTTGAGCAGGCATTTGAGGTTGCCTTGGAGGAGCAGGAGGTAATGGCTGAGGTTGAACTGGTGGTGGAGGCAAGATGGCAGGAGGAGTGTTGTATTGGGGCCTCCACCCCGAGTGAGGTGCATTCCATTGAGGTTGTGGCTGGGTATGTGAGTGATATGAATGAGAAGTAGGTTGAGTGGGGTACTGAGGTGGATAAGACCATGGAGGAGGCATGGACCATGAAGGATGAGCAGGGGGACCCCAGGAGGGCATAGGAGTCGATTGGTTGGGGCTGTAATAAGCTTGAGATGCCCCTTGCATCCCCTGCTGATAAGGTCTAGATCCATGTGGCCTCCTTTGGTTGAGGTAATAGAGAGGTTCAGTGGGAGCTTCGGTCCCTTGGTACATGGCTTTAAACCCAGGTAAGGTTGGACACTGATTTGTGGGATGGTCCTCCTCACAAACGAAACACACTTCAACCGAATGCAATGGACATTCGTTCTTAGGGTGCCTCCTTGTGCACCTAGGGCAGAAGACAGCCAAGGCTCTCTCAGCCTCTTCTTTCTTTTGCTGAATCCTGAATGTGTCAAGCTGCATGGCAATGGTTTGTCTCACCTCACTCTTAAGATCTTCTAATTGATTTGCAAGCTCATGTTTAGAGAAAGGGACACTAGTTGAGAGGTGGTTTCCTCTACCTCGTTTCCGAGCTGCCCTGGAGTGGTTTCTAAACACAGTCTTGATGTCCTCATAAGGCAGTTGGTAAATGTCCCCCCCAGCTAACATGTGAAGGGTATCTAAGAGGTCTTCAGGGACTCCTCGGAGCAGGACCAACTTGAGGGATTCAGGGTCAAGTGTGCACCTGGCCCGCTTATAGCTTAGTTGGAACCTCTCCTCATAATCCTCTAAGGACTCATCATTTCCCATGGACATCCGAAAGATTTCCCCCTTTGTTTCCTTGGACCTACAGTAATCCCGGTACTTGGTGTTCAAAGCTTGCTGCATCTGAGCCCAAGTGGTGATACTATTCCCAGGTAAGCCCATGAACCAGCGTAGTGCTGCATCCTTAAGAGTGGAAGGGAAAAGTTTCAACTTTTGCTCATCTTCAGTATAGTCATAGGTTCTACAAAGGACAGCAAACTCAAACAGGAAGGTATCTGGATCTTCAGTGGTCAGCCCATGGAAGTGAGGTAAGGCGGAGGGGCTAATGTTCTTCATTTTCATCTCTCCATTGGTCTCTCGGATGGGAAAGGCACCTTCTATTCTCTCATCTTCTCTTCTATTGTCAGCCATAGCTTCAGATGGAGTGGTCTCTAACTCTTCTTCGACTATAGGGTCTTTGGATATCTCAGGATGTTCACCTATAGGTTCTTCTGGGTCACTGTCACCAAAGAAGAGAGAAGGGTGACTCAGTGATGTGGTGGGGGTGTTTGGTAGGAATTTGCCTGATCTATCTCGGTTCCTACGAGGTATGAAATGGAAAAGACTTTCTTTTTCTTTTGATTGCTTTTGCTTTGCTTTTCTTTTGGTACCTGCAAAACTGAGACAGATTGATCTACAACTAACTATGAAAGATGCGAAATTAAACTGAAAGCAGGAAAGAACTAATCTACGTTGCTCAAAGGAAATTGCAAGAATGGAAATGCTAGTCTACGCTTGCAGAAAGGAAATGTTAATCTATGAAAGCAGGAAATGCTAATCTATGAAAGCAGGAAATGCTAATCTATGAAAGCAGGAAATGCTATGCTACTTTTGCAGAATGGAAATGAAGTAAACTACTTAGCAGAAGGCGAGAGTAAGAAAGTAGAAGAAAAGCAACAATTACTAATACTCTGACGCTTCCCCGGCAACGGCGCCAAAAAGATGGTGGGCTCCAGTATTGTAGCAATAATGCTACAACTCCTGGGGCTCCCTATCTCTAATTTTATCAACCTGGTAGTTCGTACAAACTTGGAAGCGACGGTGCTGTATGCACAAGTACTAGCTCTTGTCGCAGCTGTCACTTGGTCAGCTGGCACAAGTCCGCTAGGGCTCAAGCCAACTTCTATAGGCTCACAGAAGAAGCTTTATGAATGATGGACGAAAGCTAACTCAAAGGAGACTAGTCTAATTGCAGAAAGTAACTGAAAACCAATAAAGCATGAAAACCCTAGTAAACCCTAATTTAACTAGCTAGACCCTAACTATGCAAAACTGTGAATGAAACAACTACCAATAATGCCATTACTTGCAGTGAACTGAAATACATGCATCTAAGCTACTTGCATCTGAAAAGACATGTTTTTGTATTTTTTCATTAAGTGGTTGGATTTATTGTGATGATGCTTTTGATTAGGGTTTGGTTGTGCAAGAGCGGTTGGAATGGAAGGAAAGCATGGGCAAGGTCAGGATGGATAAGGGAGGTCCCAGAGGGTCTCTAGCATCAGTCCACAGAAGCCTACCACGTTCGGATGCTCAGCAACCGAGTTTGCAGGTTTCTACAGGAAGTCTGCAGGGGATCCTACAGGAAACTCAGAGGTTTCTACAGGAAGTCTGTGCAATTCTACAGGATGTTTGGCCGTGGAAGTTTTGGGAGATGGTGAAGTGTTGGAGTGGTGTGGGAGGATAGGTGAGATGGAGATGGAGCTGGTGATGGCTCAGGAGCAGAAAGATCAGATGGAGGAAGAGTGCATGCAGTGGTTTGATGGTTGGAAGGATGGGATCAACGAAAGTGTAAGTAAATGGAGCTAAGTGATCAATGGATGAGTTGGACAGAGGCCGAATAGGTGACTTGAGGAGTGATCAAGAAGAAGAAGAAGAAAGTGGAGTGATAAGGAGCAGCGTAAATGAAACAAATGACTTATGCACCAAAAACGAGAAATTCATTAACCTATGATAACTGTGCCATGAAACCTATGAACAGCAATGGAAAACCAAGAAATGAAACTCATGCATGGAAATGAAATGTAGAAGTATGGTTCAATGTCAAAAGTGCATGGATGGATCTTCAACGAAAAATGTCTATGTTGCAGCTTGCATGGAAGTGAGAAGAACTGCGTTTCTTTTTGGTGGTTGGTTATGGACTGCACCCCAATCCCTAAGAGAGATGGCAATGACCCTTAACAACCTTTTGCTGGAGCTCCAATAATTTATAACTAACCTCCTATCGAATCTAAGCAACTGAAACAAATTCACCATAAACTAATCCTAGCTAAGCTCATGAAAAAGACTAAATTAACAAACTGTAAATTCGAATTGCATATGAAAGTAAAAACTCAAAGTGCTGGAACGAAATGCAAACACATTACAACACCGAGGAGATCTATTGCTCTCAGGTTGGGCCCTAACCTGAGAGCTATAGCTCCCTTAGAAACTCAGAATGAGATCAAAATCTGCCTGCCTTTATTCATAAACGAAAGTCTGATGACATGCCAAAATTGGCTTACAAAAGGAACAAAAACCGAGCTGTAGCTCGTACTTCCAAATTACAAGAGCAATACCAAAAGTTCAAAAAGCTTCTATCCAAGGCTACGGCCTCAGTATTTATGCCAAATGATCATCCAACAGGTGTCCTTGATTTTAGGAGCTCGGCTGTCCAACTGAAGTTTAAACTGTTGATCCTGTAGGACAGTCATAACTGCTGTTCCTGTAGAACAGTTATAACTGTTGTTCCTGTAGAACAGTTGGCTGCTTCTAAGCTCGGTGGGGAGATGGATTGAAGCTCGGAGCTATGGTGGGAATCACGAGGAAGGTCCCCAAGACCGTGGACATCCTCTCCTAAAAACCAGCAGTGCCACCTCATTGTCTCCTTGTCTCCTTTCTCGTGGTCTTTTCTCCCTTTTAATGCCAAAAACCTGAAAGCATCATGCATTAGTCACGTAGATAGAATGCCTACCCTTCTTCCTACAAACAACACGAATAAACCAAGAAATGAATGCATAAGCAATAAAAAATGAATGGTTTGAGCAGAGCAAGTAGGCCAAATGAGCCCAAATTGTACCAAAAATTGGGGCTCATCAAATGGCATGATAGTGTAGTAGCAAATGCTTTATCACGCCAATTTGAGGATGAAAGCACCCTGGTATCAATCTCTCTTCCCATACCATATTGGATTGAAGAAGCCCGCAAGGAATGGTTTTCACATCCCTCTCTCTCCCAACTCATTAATAACTTAAGAGCGGATCCTAATTCCTCAATTGGCTACTCTTGGAAGGATCATATTCTTCGCTACAAGGATAGAGTAGTTATTGTTGAGCTAATTTGTTTACCGAAATTAACACAAATATTTCTTATCAATCCGGGCTAGTAATACTTTGAGGCAAGTTCACTATGTTTGAATATCAGATGTAATCAAACCTTGAAAGATAAATTTTTCAAAAACTAAAGCAATACATACTACAACTCCAATTCAATTGGTTTGAAAAGAGGAAAAACATTGAAATGGTTCTTAACTCAAGAAGTCTACTTCTACCTCAATTACTACTTAATGAATCAGAGATTGAAAATAAGAACTTAAGATGGATAAATTATCAATTAAAGAAGGCTCCTAACTTAAGAGACACATAATATGTTTCATCATAATTCATTCACCTTAATTCCAAAATTACATAAGGAAACTACTTGCATGTAATCAAAGGAAACTAGTTACAATTCACCAAGTTAACAGAAGGAGTGCTCAACTTGAGCACTTTGTTTTTTCCAACTTAATAAAATGATGAACAAGCTAAGATATAATGAAATCAATCACCATACATTAACCATAAATCAATTTGCAATAAAGCATGAAACTAGTTCTACAATAACCAGATTACAGGAAATAAAACTAGTTAACAAGGAAGTGTACTTAGCTTGGAATGGGGGCCCTCCACCCTTGCTTTGCACACTTGAAGAGTGATATCAGAAGCTCAAATTCAGTCACACATCCATATCATTGAACAGAAAAATAATAATAGAACAAGTCTTCAAATTAACTCTCCAATCCAAAAGTGTCTCAGCATAAAAGTATAATAAGTCAATACATAAGCCATCAAAGTCTTGGCTTTTAAATAGAAGTCTCATGAAACAAACTGATCTATAATCATTCAAACAAACCCATCTACTCTTATCCATCTATCTAAGTTGAATTCATCACTCCCATCCCTAGAGATATGGTCAATCCCATAGAACCTCAAAACTACCCTATTTCTATGGGATTTCTGAATGACTAGTCATGATTGACTAGCACTAAATGGGCCTAATAAAGCTTGTTCTATTCGAACTAAGCATAGTTGGCTTAGTCCTAGTTCCCAAGCTATCCATCCATGCATAAAATTCGTGCCCAAGTGTCCTGCAACCATATCAACCATAGAGTTATTACGGGAATTTCTGAATCTGCCAATTTTTGCACTTAAAACCAAATTTTCATAAAAACTTTAGAATTTGAAAAATTAAAATTAAAAACCTGAATGGATATAAAATACATCAAAATGGGATGGATAAAGTGAAAAATGGATGGTAAATAAATGGATTAGTAAGTTTCTTAGAGCAAAAACAAGACCAAAATTGAGGGCCAACATCTCCCCCTTGCTGATCATCAAGCATGTCCCCATGCTTGCTTATTCCTCTTTGATATTCTTCTCTTTGTAGTAGATGCGGTTCTTGTAGATGCTTCCTGTTGTGCTGCCTTGACCAAACAATCCAAACCTGAGTCATGTCCTTCCCTGAACAAAGCTGCTTTTACCTTCTGCTTTTCATACTTTGCCTGCCACATGTTCTTTTCCTTTAACCATTTAAATGCCTGTTTAGAAAGTAGATCATTTTTCCATTTTAATCTCCCTAGATCTTCATTTAACTTTTCATTTGCCTTGACCAACCTAGTATTATCCTTCTTACTTGCCTTGTTTTCCTCTTTTAATTGTTTTTCCACGATTTTACTAATTTCTAGTTGGTCAGTTAAGTCCCTGATTCTTCCCAAATTGATTTCTTTTTCAAAATCCTGTGTAGTTTTGATTAATGATGCTGCTGCTGCATCATCATATGAAGAATCCCTCTCAAATACTTCCTGTGCAATGTCATTTTCTACCTGTTTTCTTGTGGAATATGTGTCTACTTCCTTTTCTGTGTCAATGGGACTTTTATTCCTAAATCTTCTAGGAATAGACATAACAGATACTTCATTTTCCTGCATGGCCATGTTACTTTGCTGTTTAGCTCTAGTTCTGGGATACAAGGGTGAACTCATCAATCCTTTGTTTTCATGCTCTACTTTATCCTGCACTTCATTAACCTGTTCATTAAACTGGTTTCTAGTCATGAACTCCCTCCAAACTATGCCTTGTGACCTCACTTGATACTCAACCAGGATTTTTATCAATCCCTGGTGGTAAATCTGTGTTACTTTGGGCCTGTGTTCATGTCTCACTATTTCAATCATTCTCAAGAGGCTTCTAAAGAGGAAATATGGCAAGTTAATCCTATCTTCTCCCTTAATATGATGTAAAAGTCGGATATGATATAGGTGGACAACACTATATCCTCTATCACAAGTCAAAAACTTCTGGATGACTAGAACCAACTCACCCCATGGTTCATTGAACCATTCCCTTGGTATCCCCTTGGTTCTATCAAAAGTCCCTTTCCGGTTCTTTTCAAGGAAGAAAGTCCATGCTTTCTCCTTGAAGTGCAGGCCTTTGTGATATTTTTCACCTATCATTGGAAGATCTAGAGCTTGGGAAAGGTATTCCTGAGTCACAGGAATAATAACATCTCCTACCCGTGTTTGGTCCTGACTGTAGTTGTTTATGAAGTCCCTGGTTATCTCCTCACTGTGGCCATCAAACTTTTGCAAAAATCCTATCAATCCTGCCTGGTAAAGCTCTTTTATGGTTTCCTTTTTCTAGCTCTCTATTTGAAATTTGGGCTCTATTCTGGCTGACATTGTTTATGAAAACTAGTGGATATATGCTTATGCTGTCATTAATTTCATCTTAACAATAATAATTTACAACTACTGTTCTGTCGAAAATTAAATTCCTAAATCAGAGAATCTTACCTACTCTTTCGCAACAATTTTAATTCAATTTCCTCAGCCTCTGTTTACCCTCTCTCTGTAGCAACACAGTTTTAAATCCCCTATCAAACAATCAAACACCTGTATATCTCTGTCAACATGCTAAACTCTGTCTAGAAAACAAAATAAATATGAAAACAATCATATTCATGATGGGCCTTTGGTTTTCTTAATGTATTTCTTAGGCATCATTCTTATACTGCTCCATATATGCCTAACACCCTGCACTGTGTATATAAAGTCACTAAAAACAAGCAGTGCATTTCCTCAAATGGCTCGGCCTTTATATCTATGAAACTTAAAAATTGAACAGAGCTCGGCCTTATATATATATAAAAATGTGAAAATCAAACAACACATTTAAATGGGATGGGATTTAAATGGCTCGGCCTTTATATATATGATAACTTGACAAACAACAGCGCATTAAAAGGGATCAACCTTTTGGCAGTCTGTATTATACCTTGCATACCAATCCCCTATATCAACCAAAACAAAACTCACAGTCTCCGTGTTTGTTCACATTACAGGTTGCTTCCATTCAAAAACATGCAATGTATCGGCCATACAAACAATAAAATCGACCAAACAATGCAAAACAAAATCAGCTATATAAACACATCCAAAAATCGCATCCTCGGCGCTAGCAAATATGAATCTGCCTCCTCTGTTATATAAACTCTATTTCAACTTGCAAAAATATGCATGTGAGCCTATGCTAATGATGTGTTGTGCATGCAACAAGATATGGTTAGATTATTGCGTTGTTTCCATAACGTTTATGCCGTGATACATGCAACTACATCGATGAATCTTATTGCCTAGCCGCGTATTTATTAAACTGCTGTCATCTGACCCTTAGAGTTATTAATTCTGGAGTTAATGGCGTAGTTTCGGCGTTTTTACCTGGCTATTGACGAGCACTGAGGAGTGTTAAATGGCGCTCCGAATCCCTGTAGCTGCGTTTGGCTGACTGGTGGCAAGAGTAGGTGCATTGGTCATTAAATAACAGGCAGTGTTTCAACACAACTCATTGTTTGCGAGCTAAGAAAATCACACCATTACCTGAGTTATCCTGAGATTTCAGTGATCAATTTGCATTGCATTCGGGACGTTTGCCTTCTTATATCTCCACAGATCTGCTTCAGTTTCCCCTTTACTGGCTTGCAACTATGCAGCTCTCAACACACAACGTTCTGAGCTATTCGGCGATGATGAAGTTGTTTTAAACAGGTGCAGGAGACCGTCGGTCAGTTCATGACCGTTTCGTGGTTGTACCGTGCACTAGTTTCTTATTGGCCGCTGCAACGCATGGTGGTCCTGTTGACCAGTCGCCCGACTGTGTTATGAGGATGGCCAAGTTATGGGTATGATTTAAACGTAGGCGCATGTCTGCTTGTGCAGCGCATAGTGAAATGGTTGACGGTCGCCATGCCACGCTGTTCATCTCGTACGCATGTGCTGGCCTGTGTTTTGTTATGCATTGTTGTGCCTTCATTACATATTGCATATATATATCCCAAGTTTGATTGCATATGTCCATATTGCGCATTATGCAAATGTCTTCTCATATTGCATATTATTCAAATATATTTCCATATTGTGCATTAATTCCAAAGTTATATGCACACCTATATATTGTGATTATGTACACTTATAATTTTAAAATGACCACCTTGGGTCATATTTAAAATTATCCCCATTTCTAATCGTTGAATTGTATGTGCAGGTTGAAAAATGTTGTCCTCGTTTGGTCCCATTATGCTTCTAAAGAAAAATACTTAGGGGTTAATGAACATGAAATGAGATAGGATGTTTATGGACATGGAATGAGATAGGATGTATAAGGGTTATAGGGTATGTATAAGGAATATAGGGTATAATATTTACAAGAATAGGGATGATAATAGATATCTTCAGGTACTAATTTCAACTTAACAAAAACTAAAAATTCGTAAGAAAAAATTGAATTTTCAAGCACAAAATGACTATACATATACTCCCCTGGATGATGTCTGTACAAGTGGGATGAAATTAGTTGATCAAATGTTGTATATAGATTGAAAAGTAGAATTTATTGCTGCTCCTTGTTCTGCATGCTCTGGTTCTTGAATTGCTGACTGTCGTTCAGGTCCCTCTGCAATGACTTCATGATTCAGGTCCCAACTGTTATGCACATGCTTATGAAATATGTACATGTTGCTACTGATATTTTCAGGTCCCTCTGATATGTTTGTTCAGGTCCCAACTGTTAACAATACAAGTTCCATCTGTACTTCAGCTGCACGACCAAAGGTCTTGTGCAATCCTCCCCCTTGCTTGAGATTTGACTTGTCCACAAGTCAGATGTGTGTGGAGGATTTCCTGCAATGAATTTTTGTGAGAACAGTAGAACAAGAATAAGGAATTCATAGAGTCCAAGTTGCCTTGGTTTTCCCCTATGAATTCATGTTTTCTTGGTGCCAGTTTCCTGGTTTTCACTAGCAAACAATTTATTTTTATTATGTTATTTTTTTGTGTTTTTTTTTTATATTTTTTATTTTTTATTTTTTTTTATTCTGCTACAGGACTAGAAGATGGCTGAGTCTGTTGTGCCATGATTTTCAGTTTTGTATCTTCTACCAGTTGTTTCATAAATGCTTCCTTGCTAATAGGCCTGTTATACACTTTGAGCCTATGTCCGTTTACTAAAAATGATGTGGAGTCCTAGTCAATTGTCCTAATCTTGACTGCTCCATTGTCAAAGATTTCTTCGATTTCATATGGGCCTAGCCAGTGTGTTGTGAACTTGGCTTTGAAATCTTTGAATTTGGAGTCAAACAGTAGTGCCCAGTCTCCCTTGTGAAATGTCTTGTTTTTGATAAATCTGTAGTGCCACTTCATTCTTTGTTGTTGTACCAATGTGGTATGTTCTTTGGCTTGCTAACAATGCTCATCTAGTCGATTTAATTCCATGATCCGCTGTTGTTGTGCTTCAGACAGGTCCAGTCCTAGTTCGGCTGCTAGTTTGTATGTATGTATCTGAAACTATATAGGCAGTAAGGCCTCTTTTCCGTATACTAACTGGTATGGGCTAAAGCCAGTTGTATTTTTCCATGTGATTCTATAGGCCCATAGTGCATCACTTAATCTTTCAGACCAATCTTTTCTGTTCATCTGTACTGTTTTGGTCATGATATTTTCTAGGACTTTATTTGTTGATTCGACTTGCCCATTTGCTTGAGGATGATCTGGGGTAGACTTCCTGTGCTTGATCTTGTATTTCTCTGTAAGATCTCGTACCAGCTTTGAAGTAAATTGTGCTCCCCGATCTGTTACAATTTGTCTGGGTACCCCATATCTTACAAAGATTTCTTCAAAGAGAAAGGTGACCACTGTATTTTCTGTTGCTCTGGTGACTTCCTTGGCCTCCACCCACTTGGTGACATAATTTGTACATACTAAGATGTATCTCTTGCCACTTGATGGTGGATTTATAGGTCCGACAAAATCTAGTGCCCATTGCTCGAATGGTTCTATGAGGACTTGTGGTTTGAGCAGCATCTCATCTGATACTATTGGTCTCCATGTTCTTTGGCAACTGTCACATTGCTTGACATATGCCTTGGAGTCTTTGAAGATGGCTGGCAAGTAGTAGCCCAATTGCAGCACCTTGTAGGCTGTTCTTTTGTCTGCAAAATGACCACCACATGGTTCATCATGACATGCTTTCAGGATGTCTAGTATTTCATCTTCTCGTACACATTTTCTGATTATCAACTCTGAACCAGTATAAAACAAATCACCATTTACCCAACTATATCTAGGGCCTTCTCTAACAATTTTTCGTTTTTGTTTCTTAGAGAATTGTGTTGGAAACTTCCCAGAAGATAAATAATTTGCAATGTCTGCAAACCATGGTGTTTTCACTATTATTGCAAATAGGTGTTCGTCTGGAAAGTTGTCTACAACTGGATTTGGATTGTTGGGTGAATGTATGTGGGACAGAAAGTTAGCCACTTGATTTTCTTTGCCTGTCCGGTCTTGTATTGTAATGTTAAACTCTTGCAATAACAGTAACCATCTTGTTATTCTCCCATTGGTGATGGTTCTATTCATCAAATATTTTATTTCTGAATGATCTGTATGAATAAAAACTTGCTAACCTGTTATATAGTTTCTGAATTTGTTTACTGCATGTACTACGGCTAACATTTCTTTTTCTGTGACTATATAGTTCAATTCTGCAGGTGTTAAGTTCTTGCTTATGAAGTATATTACATAATTGAATAGATTCTCTTTCTTCCTAAGTGAGGCACCTATCGCGGTATCAGATGCATCAGTTGAAATATGAAATGGAAAAGACCAGTTTGGCCCACGGAGAATGGGTGCAATTGACAATTTTTCTTTTAATATTTGAAATGCATTTTGACAACTATTTTTCCATTGAAATTCAGCATCTCTTGCTAATAGTTTGAACAGAGGTTGGGCTATTTTACTAAAGTTTTCAATGAATCGTCTATAGTAGCCTGCATATCCCAAGAAACTTCTTACCTCTTTTTGTGTTGTAGGTGGCATTAAGTTAACTAGGACTTGGATTTTTGCTGGATCCACCTTAATTCCTGAAGCAGAAATATGGTGTCCCAAAACTATACCTTCTGTCAACATCATATAGCATTTTTCGTTGCTCAATGAAAAATTTGTTTCGATACATCATTTCAAGACTTTCTCAAGATTGTTGAGGCAATCATTATATTTGTTTCCATAAACTGTGAAGTCATCCATATAATCCTCTACACATTCGTGGACTAGATCAGCAAATATTGCAAGAACTGTTCTTTGGAAGGTTGCAGGTGCATTGCATAAACCAAATGGCAAAACATTATATGCATAGGTTCCCCATGGGCAAGTAAATGTGGTCTTGTCTTGGTCTTCTGTTGCTATTCTAATCTAATTGTACCCACTAAACCCATCTAGGAAGGAGAAAAATTTCTTTCCAGCTAATGAGTCTAGAACCTGGTCAATGAATGGTAGGGGAAAACGATCTTTTAATGTGGCTTTGTTTAATTCCCAATAGTCCACACATACCCTCCATTTTCCATTTTTCTTTGGTACTATTACCAATGGAGAAACCCATTGACTATCTGAAATAGGATAAATGAATCCAACAGTTAACAATTTTTGTAGTTCCTCTTTCACTATTTCTTTCATCATGGGATTCATTCATCTTTGAGGTTGCCTTACAGGTTTGATTTGATCATCTGTATAGGTGTGGTGGATACATGTGCTGGGATGGATTCCTTGCATGTCAGTATAATCCCAGGCAAAAGCTTTTGAATATTTTTGTAATAATGCAATTACCTCTTGTTCTTGTGTTGATTGCAACTAGTTTCCAATGTTCAAATGTTTTCCAAGATATATCTCAATTGTTTTTGTTGTTGGATTGGAGATTGTGTTTACAGGAAAGATGTCTATAAAATAATTTCGCAAAGTTTGAATAGTACAAGTTTCCTGAAAACATTGATTCAAAAGATTACTTGCAGCTTCATATTGAACCTCTCAAAGCTACTCTGAAATATTTGGTTCTGAGATGAAAAGATCCATTAAGTCTTCATTCTCCTCTTCTTCTCTAAGGTCAAAGAATTGATTTATACTTAAAACTGATTTAGTTTGTTGTTGTTCTTGAGTTTCAAGTACTGATTCTAAAGAAGATGATTGTGCAGGTGAATAAAGAGCAACGTGTTTCCTTTCATCTCCATGTGAAATAATCATGCTTCCTGATCTGCATCCTATAAAGGCATCAGCGGTAGATAACCATGGTCTGCCTAAGATTAGAGGATTTCCTCCCAAATTTGTTTTTGGTTGCAAGATAAGGAAGTCAAAAGGATACTCCCATGAATCCAAAGAGACTATGATATCTTCTAATATTCCTTCTGGAACAACTTTAGATCTATCTTCTAATTCTAGAATTGTAGAAGTTGATCTAATGTTGTTTAAATGCAGATTTTTCATTGTCTCCATAGTCATTACATTTATAGATGCTCCCAAGTCTATTAATGTGTTTGGTACTGAGAAATTATTTATTGAGATAGTAACCATAGGGATACCAGGATCAATATATTTCTCTACAATGGTTTGTGTAGACATGAGGCTTGCTAATTTACCAATGACTTGGATTGTAGTAGGATCCTTCTTCCTTTTACCTATTTTCTTAATGCACAATTCCTTTATTGTTTTAGCTTATATTGGTATCTCTTTAATTGCCTTCAATAAAGGAATTTTTACATAAGCATTTTTCAATTCATCTAAAATATCAAATTTAGGAAGGGTCATTCTTTTTGTTGTTCCACTAACCTCTCAGGATAAGGTGGTGTTTGAGTTATAATGGTTTTCCCTTTCTGAATTTGTGTTTCAGATTGTGATGCTTCAGGTGATTCTCCTTGTTCAATTGGCTCTTCTATGATTGGTGGAGAATTATTTTTAAGCACCTTTCCAGACCTTAAATGGACATCATTTAGAGGAAGAATAGAATATGTGGGAACATATGCTGCTTCCTCTACAGTGTATGCAGGCTTATCCACTTTATTATTCGGATTTGCCATTGGTTGGGCTGGTAATTGAGTTGGTCTAGGTTGGTTTGAGGGTAGTTGTAACTGTTGTGGTTGACTTAACAATGGTGGTGGATTCTGCTGTGGAAATGGCATGGATTGTGGATATGCAGAATTTTGTTGCGGAAATGGCATGGACTGTGGATATTGTGGATATGGAAATGGTTGTTGGTATTGTTGCTGCTATTGTTGTTGATACTGTTGAGGTGGCTGGTTTCCATAACCATATCCTCTCCATCCTTGTGCAGGTTGGTGTGGATATTGTTTTGGAGGCCAAGCTTTCCATGGCATTGGAGGGTTCCAAAGATTTTGAGGTGGATAGAGGTAGTTTTGTTGAGGGAATTGTAGCGGATTTTGTTGAGGTATCCTAGGTTGCCATGGTCTTCGTGGTGCTACATAATAAAAACCTTCTATCCCTGGCACCTCTTCCATTGAGTTCATTTGTAATTATTTCAATCTTAGACAATTTTCTATTGAATGATTTTCTGTACAAAGACCACATACCTGAATACTATCCAAAGGACATTCTCTTAATGGATGTTTCTTTCTACATTTGGAACAAAAGATTGCTAGAGCTTGTTCTTGTTCTTCCTTCTTCTTATTTGCCTTTAGAACATCTACTTGTGTTCCCAATGTACTTAAGAGGTCAGTTTTGAAGTTTTCCAATAAGCTTCCTATTTCCGCTCTTGTTATCCCTCCTGTGGCTGACTTTGCTGCTTTTGAACTTGCTTCTCTCTTTCCAGTTTTTGATCTTCCTCTAGAATATTTTTGACATAACTCAACAATTTCTTCGAATGGTAGGTTTGAAATGTCTCCTTTACCCATCACATTCAAAATGTCAAGGTATTCATCCCTTACACCCTTGAGAAAGATTGTTCGAATGGTTTCTTGATTTAGAGAGTGTTGTTTATATTTTTGTAGATTATATGCAAATATTTCCAAATATTCTTCTAAACTTTCATCCTCTTGTTGTGTCATTCTGAAAACATCTTCCTTTGAATCTCTAGATCTACAATAAGCTTGATATTTTTTAAGGAAGACTGATCTCATCTCATCCCAAGAATTTATTGTTTTCTCTCCTAAACCCATGAACCATTTTAAAGCTGTTGCTTTTAATGTGGTAGGAAAAATACGAAGTTTGTGTATGTTATCAGTGTATCCATATGTTCTACATAGAATATCAAATTCAAACATAAAAGCATCAGGATCTTCCGTTGACATTCCATAAAAATTTGGCAATACAGAAGGTGGAATATTTTTCATTTTCACCTCTTCTCCTAATATTGCACTTGTATCCACTATTGGAAAGCCAAAGGTAGCTTCTTGATCATGACCATCTTCTTGTCTTTTCCGATCATTTTCTGTCTTTCTATCATTTTCTTGTTTTGCCTCCTCCTCTCTTTTTATTCTCCATTCTCTTTGTTGTCTCTCATATTCAATTTGCTGTTCAGGAGTGAAAATAACAGATCCATGTCCCTCTTCTACCATTGGTTTAGTTGTTTCATTTTTGAGTGGAGATTCAGGTTGTTCAAAGACAGGTTGTTTTTCTTTAATAATTTCCTTTTGTTTTCCTGAATTTGATTGTTGTTTTTGTTTTGCTTCCCAAGCTAAAAAAGTTTGGCTCTCAATTAAAGTTAACCTTTGTCCAGTTCTTTGTTTTTCTTCCAATTCCTCAATTATCGGATTACCAGTAACTTGGGTTTTTGATGATCTTATCTCTACTTGTGGGGGGTTTTTAACAAATCTACCTTGAGGATCTCTCTGTCTGGGCATAAAGAAACATAACTAAAAGGAATGTAACTAATGTTTTTTTTTTTTAGAAAAGTTTGAAAGTTATCTTCCTATTGACTATGCCGATATTTGCCTCCCCGACAACGGCGCCAAAATGTTGAGCTAATTTGTTTACCGAAATTAACACAAATATTTATTATCAATCCAGGTTGGTAATACTTTGATGCAAGTTCACTATGTGTGAATATCAGATGTAATCAAACCTTGAAAGATAAGTTTTTCAAAAACTAAAGCAATACATACTACAACTCCAATTCAATTGGTTTGAAAAGAGGAAAAACACTGAAATGGTTTTTAACTCAAGAAGTCCACTTCTACCTCAATTACTACTTAATGAATAAGAGATTGAAACTAAGAACTTAAGATGTATAAATTATCAATTAAAGAAGGCTCCTAACTTAAGAGACACATAATATGTTTCATCATAATTAATTCACCTTAATGCCAAAATTACATAAGGAAACTACTTGCATGTAATCAAAGGAAACTAGTTACAGTTCACCAAGTTAACAGAAGGAGTGCTCAACTTGAGCACTTTGTTTTTTCCAACTTAATAAAATGATGAAAAAGCTAGGATCTAATGAAATCAATCACCATACATTAACCATAAATCAATTTGCAATAAAGCATGAAACTAGTTCTACAATAACCAGATTACAGGAAATAAAACTAGTAAGGAAGTGTACTTAGCTTGGAATGAGGGCCCTCCACCCTTGCTTTGCACACTTGAAGAGTGATATCAGAAGCTCAAATTCAGTCACACATCCATATCATTGAACAACAAAATAATAACAGAACAAGTCTTCAAATTCACTCCCCAATCCAAAAGTGTCTCAGCATAAAAGTATAATAAGTCAATACATAAGCCATCAAAGTCTTGGATTTTAAATAGAAGTCTCATGAAACAAACTGATCTATAATCATTCAAACAAACCCATCTACTCTTATCCATCTATCTAAGTCGAATTCATCACTCCCATCCCAAGAGATATGGTCAATCCCATAGAATCTCAAAACTACCCTATTTCTATGGGATTTCTGAATTACTAGTGATGATTGACTAGCACTAAATGGGCCTAATAAAGGTTGTTCTGTTCAAACTAAGCATAGTTGGCTTAGTCCTAGTTCCCAAGCTATCCATCCATGCATCCAATTCGTGCCCAAGTGTCTTGCAACCATATCAACCATAGAGCTATTACGGGAATTTCTGAATCTGCCAATTTTTGCACTTAAAACCAAATTTTCATAAAAACTTTAGAATTTGAAAAATTAAAATTAAATACCTAAATGGATATAAAATACATCAAAATGGGATGGATAAAGTGAAAAATGGATGGTAAATAAATGGATTAGTAAGTTTCTTAGAGCAAAAACAAGACCAAAACTGAGGGCCAACAGTTATATCACCAACATCCACCCTCAAAATGCACATTTTGGTAGAGTTGCACTCATCTCCTACTGTAGGCCATGCAGGCTTTCAAAAGATGTATGCTCACACTCATCGTTCTTTATTTTGGATAGGCATGAAAATTGAAATTCTTACTTTTGTAGCTGAGTGTGATGTGTGTCAACACCACAAAAGAGAAACAATCAAGTCACCAGGCACCTTACAACCATTGCCTATCCCTGCCTCAATCTGGACAGATGTTTCTATGGATTTCATTACTAGTCTTCTGAAGTTAGGCAACAAATAAGCTATCATGGTGGTTGTGGACAGACTTTTTAAATATGCTCATTTTTTCACTCTACCCCACCCATTTAGCCCCACTTTGGTGGCTCAAGCTTTCATGGACCATATTTTCAAACTGCATGGCATTCCCAATTCCATTGTGTCTGATTGTGACCCGACTTTCACTAGTAACTTTTGGCAAGGATTTTTCAAGCTACAAGGAACCCAACTCCAACTAAGTACTTCTTATCATCCCCAAACTGATGTTCAAACTGAAGCAGTCAACAAATGTTTGGAGACATACCTAAGGTGCTTCACTTCAAAAAAGTAACATCAATGGGTAGAGTGGCTACCTCTAGCTGAATGGTGGTATAATACTAACTATCATGCAGCCACCAAGATGACTCCATATGAAGCAATGTATGGTCAACTCCCACCTTCACCTACTTCTTATATCCCTGGATGCTCTAAGGTGCAAGCAGTGGATCAAATCCTATAGAACCATGCAGCCATGCTAGCCCATCTCAAAGATAATCTCCATCAAGCTTAGAATCACATGAAGCAATAGGCAGACCAACATCGTTCAGAGCGCACATTTCAAGAAGGGGATCAGGTATTCCTGTGGCTGCAACCATATAAGAAAACATCGCTCAAAGAAAAGGGCTGCCAAAAATTAGCTCCAAAATTCTACGGACCTTATCAAATACTTCAGCGCATTGGAGCAGTAGCCTACAAGCTAGCCTTGCCACCAACTTCAAAAATCCATCCAGTCTTCCATGTATCATGCCTCAAGAAAGTGGTGGGGAACAATTGCAAAATTCAAACCAGTCTACCTGAATTGGATGAAGAAGGTTCACTCTGGCTCCAACCTAAACAGGTCCTCGATATGTGAGAACGATGTCTGCATAGCCACACGATCAAGGAAATCCTCGTCAAGTGGAGAGACACCTCTCTAGAAGATGCGACCTGGGAACCAACCACTATTCTTCAGTAGTTTCCATAGCTTCAACCTTGAGGACAAGCTTTCTTTTTATAGGGGAAGGCATGTTAAGGTCCAACCCTAACCCCTTTATTTATGTAATAGGGTTGAGTCATAGTTATATTTAGTTAAAGAGTCAATAAAGCCCATATTAATAATTGTAAGTGGTTGACCTGCATTTAAGAAAGGGAGCACAGTTAGTTGCAAACAGGCCATGGTATTAGATATATGGTATCGATTGGATCTTTGTTGATGGTGGGCAGAGATATTGACAGACCCCTCCTCCCCTGATGTGGATTTCAATAAAAAAAAAATTATGGGTGTGATTCGGCCTCTATCAGTCATGAAATCAATTTGTGCATCTCATTCACCCCCTGCCAGAGATGAAATTCAAACCCTTCTCAATCCATTTTTCACTACTAATGTTTAAAATGGTTAGAGGGAAGGGAGAAAAGCCTAGGGAGCAAAGATAAGGGATTTTCCATAGCGTGGAGGAAAAAAATTTCCCTAAGACACCAAAATTGTCAAGTAGTAGTAGAGGGAAATGAGCAAAGGGATCTTATTCTTGCCAGAATGAGGTATTTCATACTCAATTGATATAGTTTCACATGTTTCAATTGTTGGTTTGAATTTTATTTTTTAGTTTTTAATTTCAAAATTATAAAAGAAGAAATTAGGGTTTATTTTTTTATTTCTAATTTTAAAATAAAAATTATATTGCACATATATGGGGACATGATAGTGAGAAACTGAAAGAGGCAATGGCTTCTATATTGGGGGTAGTAACAGAGAATAAACTAGAAGGTATGGACTTGTTCATGCTTTCCAAATACATGGAAGAAAGTACTAAAGGCATTGAAATAGACCAACCAAAGCAACATTTTCAAAGGGAATCAATTGATTCCCCATCAACTCCTAGATCCAGCAAAAGATATGGTAAAAAATCAATCACAATAACCTATAAGTATTTGGAACAAGTAATAGAGACATATAATGTCCCACCCACTCTTGGGACATAGATTTATTCCACCACTAGTACAGGTACTTATGCATCTTGCATTGGTACATATGAAACTGAGGTAAAATATAATGTTGTCTCTAGGGAAACTAGAATTATAGATGTCATGAAAATTTTCAATCATATGTTGAAGATATCATGCCTTCAACGCTTTAAAGAGAATATACATCTTCCATTATCGAATATACCCATGCACCTTCAAAAGGAAGTCATCTATGACATGCAAACTGAATTTGGGACAAGTTGGTCAGTAAAGTAGGTAAAAAAACAAATGACTCAAAATTACATGAGATTCTGTTGCAACCAAATGAAAAATATAAAACAATTTCCACCCAAGCTAAGGGCCAAAAGAAGGCCAATTGATGTAAGCATGAAAGTATGGAAAGATCTTGTGAAAGCATATGATAGAGCAGGTGCATGGAGAAAGTCTGGCGAGGAGAGCATACAAGTATTTAAATTTGGTCATAATATTATTTCAGATTCATTAAATGAATTTTATATTTTACTAGTGCATAATTAAATTGAATTAGTGTATGTTTCAGGACAAGGCCTCGAAGGTTAGGGATACCCAAATATCATTCCACACTTCACAATGGAGAAATAGGTTTAGAAGCCTGAGCATGAAAAGTTGTAAGTTTATTTAATATCTAAAATTGTATTTTTTTAAATTTTGTACAAAAAAGTAAATGATTGGATATTAATTACTTTAACTTATCCATCTTCCATCGTTTGACAGGAGAAACAATATGGCCATTATCCATCACAATTGAAATTCTATATGATACAAGAAATAAAGTGGTCTTATTTTTATCTTGATGGAGAATAAGGTATCATTAGTTGACTTTCAATAACTTACTTGGATACTGTTATGTTAATATGTCAATTTGCATTTCTTGTGTTGAGTTGTTTATTTATTTGTAGCTTAAGTTCTTTTGTGCTCCCATTAGTCATAGCAGCATTTTAAATCATCAACCTTTCACTATGATCAAGTCCTTAGAAATCAATATCGAATCATGGCGTTATCAAGTCCTTTATCAAAAACCCTAGTCCGAAGGAGGGATGCAAGACCATGTAATTGTAGGAATTTATAGGGTAAGTTCCTCAGAAAGAATACCAAAAGGACACCGCTCACAACCAGATCACAGATCAATACACCAGTATTTTTGACGTGGTTAAAACCCTCAAAGAGGGAAACAGTCCACGGCCTGTCCCAACGTGGGTACTACAGGCAATTTATTAATCAAAGAATGAAAATTTACATAAGCTTCTCTCATGCACGGATTACCCGAACAATGACCCTCCATGCGCTTTAAATAGAACTCATGGAACAATCGGGTGTCAAGCCACGGATCAAGTGTCGGTAATACCGAGGTGAGAGTGAACCGTCGGATCACTACATATTGTGACCGTTGGATTGTAAGTTACAAAATGTACAACGGTAAAGAAACACACTTTACCTAACTCTATACCTAACTCTATACTAGACCAAGTTGAACTTAACTATTTCCTATGTGTCGGAATATCCTAACATCCCCCCTTAAGAACAACTTGCGATAGGATTGAAGGATTTACAAATATGACACAATAGGAGAAGGAAGGAGGCACTAGAGCCTATCCCCCCTTAGTGACAACTTCCTGAACTCCAAGCATATATCGAAGTTTAGTGAACTTCGCCTCTGTGAGAGCCTTTGTGAAGATGTCTGCAACCTGATCATCTGTTGAACAATATTGCATTTCAAGAACATGGTCATGAATGAGATTTCTGATGAAGTGCATGTGTAGTTCAATGTGTTTGTTGCGCTGATGCTGGAATGGATCTTTGCATAGCTGAATGGCACTTTGATTATCACACCAAAGTGTGGTCGGATGCTGCTGCTCAAAGCCAAACTCTGATAGGATCTGACGAAGCCACAAGGCTTCCTTACTAGCTTCCACGGCACCACGATACTCTGCTTCTGCTGACGAAAGAGAAATGGCAGCCTGTTTCTTACAAGCCCATGTAATAGGTCCTGAACCAAGAGTGAAGACATAACCGGCAGTAGACTTCCGATCATCAGGGTCACCAGCCCAATCAGAATCAGTGAAACCAACTAACAGAGGAGCTGCTTTGGCACTGTAATGAATCCCAAACTGTACTGTACCTCGAACATAACGAAGTATTCTTTTAGCTGCTTTCCAATGACTTTCACGGGGGTTTTGCATAAAACGAGCAACAAGGCCAACAGCAAAGGAAAGATCAGGACGAGTATGGGTTAAATACAAGAGTTTTCCTACAAGTTGACGGTATAAGGTAGCATCAACTTCAGGAGAAGTACAAGAGACTGAAAGTTTGACTCCAGACTGAAAGGGAGAAGGGGCTGGCTTACAGTCTTCCATGTGAAAATGACGAAGAATATCACAAGCATACTTGGACTGGGAAAGGAAAATACCCTCCTTGGATTGCAAGACTTGAAGACCGAGAAAATAGTGTAAGTGTCCTAAGTATGTCATTTCAAATTTCTTTTTAAGGCTGGACTTCACATGGTTTATAAGGTTGGGATCACTACCAGTAAGAATAAGATCATCAACATAAAGAACAAGGATGATAAGAGAGTTGCCCACTTTCTTGGTGTAGACAGTATTGTCAGAATGACACCTAGAAAAGCCAGATTCTAAAAGAAAGCTATCCATTTTGGCATACCAAGCCCGAGGAGCTTGCTTGAGGCCATAAAGGGATTTCTTAAGTCGACAAACAAGGCTGGAGTCTGTTTGTATGAAGCCAATGGGTTGTTCCATATAGATTTCTTCCTACAAGTCCCCATGCAAGAAGGCAGATTTAACATCCATCTGATGGACTTCCCATTTTAAAGAGGCAGCAAGGGAAAGAACAAGGCGAATAGAGTTCATTTTGGCAACAGGGGAGAAGGTTTCAGTGTAGTCAATGCCTTCAACCTGTGAAAAGCCCTTAGCAATGAGACGAGCTTTATGTTTATCAACTTTCCCATCTGGTCCATACTTGGTTCTGTAAACCCATTTACATCTAACAAGTTTGCGTCCCTTTGGTAGAGGAACAAGATTCCATGTATCATTTGTCATCAATGAATGATATTCTTCATTCATAGCTGCTTCCCAATGTGGATGGCCTGAAGCTTCTGCAAAAGTGTCAGGATCATGATTTACTGGAGCTTGAGCTAGTAAAGAAGAGGCTCTTTCAAACTGAGAACGTGTACGTCGCTGATCTGTAGGATCACCGGCAAGATCACCTGCTGCATCCCGAGTAGCACGGACCCATCTTGGAAGTTGAGGATCCTGAGAAGGTGGGGGAGGATTATCATCCTCACTTTCATCATCTGAAGAAGAAATGTTTTCAAAAGTAGAAGAGATAGGAAGAGGTGGCACATCCGCCGGACTAGGCTCGCAGGCCGATTTATTTTCATCAAATTTTACATCTCTTCTAATGATAACATTTTTGGACTTAAATGGAATAAGTCTATAACCTTTTACATCTTCAGAATATCCAACAAAAGTACATTTCTCACTCTTAGGTTCTAAAGCTTTATGCTTTTCATGTGGAATATGGGCCCATGCTTCACTTCCAAACACACGAAAGTGACTTACATCTGGTTTAATGGAACTCCAAGCTTCTTCTGGAGTGATATTCTCTAGAACCTTAGTAGGAGTGCGATTGATTATATAATTTGCACAATTAATTGCTTCGGCCCAAAAACTAAGACTGAGTCCTTTAGATTGCAGCATACAATTAGCCATTTCCTTTAAGGTGCGATTTTTCCTTTCAGCTACACCATTTTGTTGTGGAGTGTATGGAACAGTATGTTGCATTTGAATTCCATTTTCGGTGCAAAAGTTGATGAATGTGTTTTTAACATATTCTCCACCATTATCAGTTCTTAGCTTAAGAATTTGATGTCCAGATTGTTTTTCAACAAAGGCTTTGAAGGCCAAAAATGTGTTAAATACTTCGCTCTTGAGTTTTAAGAAGTATACCCAAGTGCGTCTGGAGAAATCATCAATGAAAGTTAAGAAGTACTTGCAGCCAGAGAATGAAGCAACAGGAAGAGGACCACATAAATCACTGTGCACAAGCTGTAAAGGGACTGAGGCGTGCCAAGAGGCACGTTTGTCAAAACTGTCCCGATGATGTTTTCCGAGTACACATCCGGAACAAACACCATCTCTGCAAGATACCATAGGAAGACCTGTCACCATATTTTCTTTACATAGATGTTGAAGGGAGCGATAGTTTAAGTGACCAAATCGCTCATGCCAAAGTTTGCTCACTTCATCATTATGAGCAACAAATACTGAGGGAAGATTTGATGACCCAAAGTTGTGAAACTTATACAACCTTGTGGAATCATCAGCAAGACCAGTAGCTAGAATCTGTTTAGGATCTTTTAGATCCTTGATTACAACATCATGAGGTGAAAATTCAACAATTTTACCTTCACCTGAATGAGTTATCTGATAGACAGATAGAAGGTTGCAGGATAAGGTTGGAACACATAATACATCATTAAACTGACCATTGTCTAGATGAACAGTTCCAGTCCCTACAACATTAAGAGATCTATCATCACCAACATATATATTTTTGGTGTTACAATCATTTAAAGAAGAAAACATGGCTTGGTTTTTGGCCATGTGATAAGAGGCTCCAGAATCAATGAGCCACTCATGAGAATGAGAAGAAGAAGAAGATACATTTAATGCATAACCAGACTGAGATGATTGACAACGACATGCAGAAAGTGCCATTCCGGAAGTTGAAGTTGAAGTAGGCTCCACATGGATGTTATGTTTCTTCATTGCGGCTTCCAAGGCTTCCATCTTCTTAAAGCATTTAGATTCTAAGTGGCCATCTCGATTACAAAAGTTACAATGTCTATCAGTCTTCTTCCATTTGTTTTGATTGGTATTATCATTTTGCTGAAATGATCTTTCATTTTGAGGCTGAGTTGGTTTAGGACCATTCTTTTGAGGATATGACTTCTTAGGATTCTTTGAATTTGGTTGCTGCTGGGCGGCTAACGCTTTCGTGGAAGAGTTTCCAAGATTAAGAAGACCAAGGTGTAAGAGTTTTTCTTGTTCTCTTATTAAGGAATCACAAAAGGAGTCAAAGGAAGGGGCCTTGCAGTCTTTTCCTTGACAAATGAAAGCTTCCCTTGTAGAATGGAAAGTGGAAACAAATACAGAGTAGGCTGGTCCCAACTTAGTAAGGATGGAATAAATAAGGTTACCATCTTCTTTCTTAACTTTAACACCTTCCAAGAGATATCTAAGGGTCTTGAATTTGGACAAGAAATCTTCAATGCAAGAAAAATTATTAGGATCCAAAGTAAGCAACTCATTTTCAAGTTGATGGGCTCTAATTTCATTTTTAATCCCAAAAACTTTAGCGAGTTTTTCTAATGCTTCATGAGGAGTCTCAAGTTCTGCAATGTGGAATCTAAGATCAGGAGAAATAGACATCCCTATCAAACCACGTGCTTGATCTTGTCTATTTTCCCATTTTGCAGCCTTGTCTTCATCTTTTGGTTTCTTCTCTTGGTCTGTGGCTATTCTGAAGAGACCTTTACTTCTAAGTAAATCTTCCATGTAGGCTACCCATTGGAAGTAGTTAGTGCTGTCAAGAATGACTTGGCATGGACTTTCCATTTTTTTAAAAAAAACTGAAGCTGAAGATGCTGAAAGTAAGTGTTCCAATGGATAGATCTCGAAAAAATAGGCGGTTTTAAAAAAAACGGCTCTGAAAAAGGCTTCCGGATGAAGAAGTTATGGCTTTTTGAAAAAAAAATTGTTGACGTTGCCGGCAAAGTGCGCGAATGTGCAGGAATGAAAAAATCCGCCCCCACAAAATGGAGACTTGAACCCAAGACCTCTACTCTCTTAAAATAGCTTTGAACCAATTGATCTATACAAAAAATTTGAGAGAGAGAGAGAGAGAGAGAGAGAGAGAGAGCGGGGGGGGCCTTGGTTTGCGTGCTAGCCTTGAGAAAGCTCTTTTTCCCTACAAAACACAAAACACAAAACCCAACACGAATATGCAAAGAAAAACGAACCTTGCGGCTCGAAGTTAGCTTTAGCCAAAAAACTAGAAATTTAAAAAAAAAAATCTCAAAGTTAGCTTTAGCCGAAAAACTAAATATTTTTCTCAATGTTTCTGATTTTCCGAGATCACACTAAGGTGCAGGGAAAAGAGCATACGCATGAGAAAAATCCTTCCTTTCTGTTTCTGATTTGCCCAGATCGCACAGAGTCGCAGGGCAAAGAGCATACGCAGAAATGAAAGGTATAGATCCGGTTAAAAAAAAAGGCTAAATAAACCGAAACCGAAATAAGCAGAGAGAAAATAACAGTAAACTGCAAAAAACACTGTATACCTCCCGATCTGAAAAATGACGCAGCTAGGGCTACCGGAAACCTTTTCGCGTGAAACGAAAGGGGTTCCTCACTGGAACAGATGCTCCGAACGCAACAGAGCAGTCCTCTCAGCCCGAAAGCAGTCAGAAACAACAGATCTAGGAAACGACAGCCGCATGCAGTTCTACCGGCTTCAGATTTGGATCACCAACGGACGCGGCCCTCAAATAGCTCTGATACCATGTAGGAATTTACAGGGTAAGTTCCTCAGAAAGAATACCAAAAGGACACCGCTCACAACCAGATCACAGATCAATACACCAGTATTTTTGACGTGGTTAAAACCCTCAAAGAGGGAAACAGTCCACGGCCTGTCCCAACGTGGGTACTACAGGAAATTTATTAATCAAAGAATGAAAATTTACATAAGCTTCTCTCATGCACGGATTACCCGAACAATGACCCTCCATGCGCTTTAAATAGAACTCATGGACCAATCGGGTGTCAAGCCACGGATCAAGTGTTGGTAATACCGAGGTGAGAGTGAACCGTTGGATCACTACATATTGTGACCGTCGGATTGTAAGTTACAAAATGTACAACGGTAAAGAAACACACTTTACCTAACTCTATACCTAACTCTATACTAGACCAAGTTGAACTTAACTATTTCCTATGTGTCGGAATATCCTAACAGTAATACATAACATGTAGGCAACAAAACAGATTACATGGGATTGATTATAAATGATTGGGTTGAGAGAACATTACATGGGATTGATTATGAACCCAAGATACATGTGTTGAGGAGCATGGGATGATTGTCTTGGAAAGAAATAAGCCTTGTGATAAATAGCTCTTGACACTTACAACCCATTCTTAGAGAGTGCACCACCTGAGGATTGGTCTCTTGATGTGTATACCTTGGAGAGAGATCACTTCACCTGAAGACCTTATCTTGTGCATTAAATTAAATTTCTTCTGTAATTAGTCCACTTTACCAATGTTTACCTCCCTCACCTACTATGTAAAGATGGAAGATAATGTCTTTATCTACACTATACTCATTATTCCATCTATATAATTGTGATGGAGAGTTCTTAGTGCTTGTCTAATGCAATAGAGGAAGACCTAGAGTTTGTGACATAAACCCTAGAGAAGAAATGAAGATGAATCATAGCACTAGGGATGATCTTGAGTCTTATCACTTGTCTTAGAAATTATTTGCAGTATGGTAGGATGAAGGGTGTATTGAGATCTAAAACATTTATTTTGTAGTGATATATATATTGAATGAATTAAGCAAATATGTAAGGACATGGCTATTAGAATAGGATAATTTATAATGTAGGACTGTGTTGGAGCTTGTTTGAACTTTGAAGGCCTAGTTTGAAAGAAATAACCTAAAACTCTATAGGACACTTCCTTTTCTAGTCCTATGAGGAGTATGGTTAGCACACAACTTAGTGATTTTTCAAAACAAAATTCTTCCTACATTCTAGACTACAACACGGGTTTGCTCACTATTCTAGCTCTATCAGACCCTTATTAATCCTAAAATAATCAAACAAGTGGGGTAGGTGATGATATACCTATAGATGTAATGTGAACTAGTTTTTGGCAAAATTAACGAATAAATTCAATTGAACTACTTATCTGTGATTACAGCCTTTAAAATTGACATGCAGTATGGAGAGAAGAACATAAAGAAATTTGAGGTTTAAAACATAGGGCTAAACGAAATCCTATGCATTAGATCTATAGCAAAGAGGGATAATGAAATGAAATAAAATAAGATGTAGAGATTGCATAGTGCTTCTTTAAGGTTTCTTAGATAAAAGTCACAGGTATCTTAATTATTCACACAACATTGATAAATTTGTTAATGAAAGAAACCAACAGCTTTATTACACAGGTCTCAAAAGAATAATAATAAAAATGAAAAGTTACTAAGAACACCTCTTTGGTTGTCCACTTTCAAGCTTTGACAAGCAAGATGAAATTGCTTGCTATTACAACATTCGTTGTTACAGCATTTGTTATGGCATTTATTGTTACAACATCTACTGTTACAACATTCGTTGTTACAACATTTGCTTCTCAATTTAGTGTTACCTATGTTTGTGCTTCTCAATTTGTTTTCTTCATCCCTAGAGTGTTGGTGCAGTGTTGGGTGGTAGAAACACCTCTTTGGTTGTCCACTTTCAGGCTTTGACAAGCAAGATGAAATGGATTTCTACCCCCTCAATTGTTACAACAATTGTTGTTACAACATTCATTGTTACAACATTTGTTATTATAGAATCCGTTGTGACGGTCACCGTTTCAATAGTTTCAATAGTAGCAATTGTTATAACATCAAATTTTACATCAATTTCAACATTTTCAATAGTAATGAGTGTTACAACATCAGTCGTTACAGCATTTTCAGCAGATTTAACATTGACATATTGTTATGGCATCTATTGTTACAACACCTGCTTCTTAATTCGTCGTTACATATGTTTTTTCTTCTCATTTCGTTTTCTTGATCCCCCATGTTGTATCTTTGTAGACAGTTCTCAGCTAAAGAACTAAGCCAAAGAATCAATGTGAGGAATTGAGAGAAATTTAGAAGTCTAACCATTCTCCTTGAACATTTAATCATCTAACAATAGTAGAGACGTATATATGAACCTTTATACTCAAAAAAAATATATCCAAGTACAACATAGAAGCAACAATCTAAATATTTTTGGGTAATAAATTAAATAGACTGTTCAACTTTTAACTCAGCTATGAACATAAATTTGCAGAGGGACGTCAGGAAGATTGATACTTAATCTATCCCTTCCCAATGTCCTATATTATTCTCAAATATACATAGAAACATATTATGAAATTACAAGAACTCACAAGTACACAATCGTTGTCATGAACAAAAACCAGAAGTCTTTGATTACATCCAAGTTGAAAGTATTACAGCAATATTACAAAAACTTTCTCCAAGTGGCCAACCCTTTCTTATTCAAAAATAAGGTATATATAGAGTGCTTTACAAAATATCCCATCTCTTAAATTATTTAAATTCAAAGTATTCTTTATTCAAAGCTTTGAATAATGTTTAAACAACTTTTAACCAATGTTGCAAACATCAGCATCGGGATAAATCGACAAGGGTTCGAAAAAACAAAAAATTGTAAAAATCAAGGAAATATCAGTAAAAATTAGTAAACATCGGCAAATCAAGATGCCATTAAAATCTCAGTAAAAATCGGCATACATCGGATAGGCCAAAAAATCTGGTTTCAAGATAAAATCGGGATGTTATTGAGATATTCGCAACACTGCTTTTAACTAAAAATAGAAAACTACTCAAAAAAATGTTCCAAAAATGTCTGCAATTACACTTGATTTTTGCATTCGGGTTCAATGTATTTGAAATTGTTTTGTTCTTGTTGCTCGAAATGCCTAATAGTTGTGATCTATTGCTAATATGTTGCATTGATAAGCTGAATTTATTAAGCAAATTTGACCATCTACTCCCATTATTCATTTTTTGGGTAACTGAGATCCATCTTCTGTCTATGCGATTTGTCTACATTAGTATACTTCTCATAAGAAGGTTTTACTATGAACAAGTGTTTGATTTCATAGCAGATGAAAAGGTCATAAACTAACATTTGAAGTAGATTCTAACCACTAATCTCTCCCTTGATTCCAACAAACTTTGTCATGTCCCTGCCTCTCTCTTCAACAATCTTTCATATTGGTCTTTTGTTACCATCTGGCCATATGAATTCTTAAATTATGGAAGACCTCTCTCTTGCATAATAGAAAATTTTATGTAGAATTTATTTATTTGCACTAGAATATTTTCACACTTTTCCTTTGTCTTCAACATTATATTTTTCTTCATGAGAACTTTTCTAGTATGAATAACTAATTATGTTCTGTCTACAATTCCTAGTTCTTCAAGTTCTTCTCTGGACCTTGTCTTTAGAGCTTTTATTATCTGACTTGCTTGTCCAAGTTTATTTCCCAATTGTATTTTGATGTCATTAATAGCTTATTTGGCTCTTTCAATCAACTCCTCTTGTTCTACAATAATCTCCATAGACTTCCAAATATCACACGCAAATCACATAATTTATATCCAAATTTGTTCCTTGGCCTATGATAAACATTGAATATTGTTAAAAATGCTCAAATAATGTTCTAACCACGTTTGAAAATTTTCATTTTTCTTTATTTCCTCAATTGAGGCATTGTCTGATTCATTTTTGTTCATCTCATATTTGTCCAATTTTTCTTTCAATTTGTCAATCTCAACATCCTTTAGTTTAAGAGAAGATAACGCATGTCGTAGAATTTATGTGTAACATGTTTATGTTGTTGGAATTACTACATTGTCAGTTTTGGTCTTCTTTTTTAATAAATCTTCCATCCTTTCTTGCATTTTTTGAATTTTCAGGTTATGTTCAAATAGATAGGATAATATAGTTTCCTTCTCCTCCTCTAATTCCCCAATTTATTATGTTTGGGGATGCTCTATTGTGGGTAGTTTCAACTGTCTTCTAAGTTCTTGAATATCTTCATTTTTCTTCTTAACAATCTCTTGAGATGCATTCACATTTTTTGGATCCAAACCTAATTTAATTACAAGGTCTTCCAATGATTTGATCCTAACATCCTTCAACAGAGAAGAAGTCTTTTCCATTTTAATTTCTACAATAGTAATATTCAAATAATTCGACAATTTTGATACATTTGAAGTGAAACCAATGAGAGAGGAATAGATAATCTCACCAGATTGTTTATGCAGATCAAGATTATATATAAGATGGATCCTTTTAGTATTGAAAGATAAAACAAAGTCTTATAATCTCCATAAACTCTAGGAGAAGAAACTTTAGGTTCAAGAAATGTTAACTTAAATTCACCTTTTTCAGTATCAAGAGTTGAAAGCAACATGTTTTTACAAGAAGAATTTTGTTTCCAAAACTCAGTATAAGTTATTACCTTCAAAGCCTCATTACTTTTCTTCATTTCCAAAATCTCAGAAAAGGTGCTTTGGTTAGAAGAATAATGAGGAGAAGATTGCTTTATCCCTAGATCCAATTCTTGCATTATGAAAATGGGCTCACCTAAAACAATAAAAGTTCATGAAGAAATGTTAGATGAGACAGTTTTTGATATCACTCCCTCCATATTGTTTTTATTCTGTCTCTTGTATACTCTGAATTGTTTATTTATGAATCTGGTAAGATTTGATCTATCCTCTTAAGTTATTTTTCTTTCATTGGAGGTGTAACTAAAAACATTTGTCCTACTGACTACTCCACGGTTTGTTCCTTTGTCACTTCCTGCAAATTTTTTTCCTCCCAAGTGTCCTCATTAGCAAACTTCTCTATCTCAGGCTTGGACACATGAAAGTAAGGTGGGGATTTTGGTTGAACTCTGATGGCTGAAATTCTCCCAATGGGGTCATATGGCCAAGTAATCCCCAATTTAAACTTCATTTGTGCAAATAATTGTTCAGCCTCTTTACCTGTTGACCTTTGATTCACTATAAATGACCTTGCCCTTTCCTTCAGTTTAAACAAGGTTTATTTCCCTCTAGGTAAAAAAATCACTTGATCTACATTGAGCCTTTGTATGATGAATTCAAGCACAAAAATACGCATAAGAAAAAAAAAAAAACGACAACTGATAGGGTGGAAGTTCACACTCATACAATCTAATTTATGTAAAATGTTGGTACAAATACCAATCATCAAGCCAAGTGTGTTCACTAAGCTACATAGTCCTTTTGATTTCAGGTGAAATTTTGGGAGGACTATCACTAATAAATAGACTATAGCATATGTGAATAAATTTGTTCAAAAAATCAGTGAAGGAAAATTCCTCAGAATTCCTTATGACCAAGGATGTCTAATGAATCACAGACCATTGAATCCCTTGAAGATCATGCTTTTTCAATTGTATTGTGAATTTTTCTAACTGATAATACAAAAACAAATACACCATGACTTATTGATATTTAAAATCTTTTTCGAATCCAAATTTAAGAAACTGGTCATGAATGGCCTCAGATAAAAATTGGTTGAAATTGAATAAGATTTGTGATTTCTTATCTAGACAAAAAAGTTGACAGAAAAGCTAGAACTACTTCAACCACTTTCTCATCACTCTTTAATACCCTATAATACAACATAAAATGGATATGATATGTCTTGAAAATTCTGGAAACATTGATGAAGGGTACGAAAAATTGTGAGTGGGGATATCAGTCCCTTCAGTAATGAATAATTCAAAAATAGCCACTCTTTTTTCAAAAGTTAGCTTTTGATATATTTACAACAGAATTTCACTAGAAAATGGGTGCAAAGAGTTGTGTAAAGATATGCAAAGGGATTTTAAAATGGACTCAAAAGTTACAGAAAACGAGTTTTTCACTATTTTGAGTAATTATGGTTTTCTCACTGGGTAAGTACCAGCTCGCACACCATACTATGAATTATGGAAAAGGATGAGTTTGAGGAAATATAAACTGGGGTAAAAAGGAATTCCATAGAGAAAACTCGTCGCTATTATCTTCAAACTTTTAGGAAGCCCAATTTTGTAATTCATATAGCTCAAACTCTGATTTTGTATCTTCTATTTTGCTTTCCCTATCAACTAAGGATGATTCATCAATTTTTGGGAGCATTTCAGACGGAACTTGAGACTCTTTTCCTTTATTTGAACTTGATTTGAACTATCAACTTGTAGCAAAGAGCAGAATTACATATAAAATGTATCTTGCATTGTATTTCTGAGTTGTTGTTGAGGACCTTATGTAATTTTTCACTTTGATTCTTTATATTTGGTGATTGAAGGAAAGGTGAGAGGGGACAAACAAAGGCGGGAGAGATTAAATCATGAACGGGAGGGAGAATGCAATGGAATGAACATTCTGATAAGGGGCATATTTAGAATTAAATTGAAAACGATCAATAAAATGGTGGTGGGTGATATTTATTACCAAAAATCAGGAATGGATTTTTGCACAGGGGTAGGCAATAAGTGGTAATGTGTGAGGGGTGGTGTGTAATTCATATGTCTCTACCACATTGTAAAAGTTGTTTTGGAAAAATAAATCCCCCCCCCAACCCCTCATTAAATGTTGAGCAAGTGAGGGGGGCGAGCAATAGAACAAGAGTTGTTGATCACCAAATCATCAATCACAGCCAACAGAAAATGCACAATAGTTAGTGTGCAACTATTTGACATTTTATTTAATAAAATAAAACAAAATAATATATTGCAACATTATATATTTGCGCGCAAACTATTACAAAGTGCAATAAAAAAAAAAAAAATGAAATTTTAATCAAAATTTTGAAATTTTCAATGTAACAAGAAATGTTACAACACCCCAAGTGTTGGTGTAGTGTTGGGTGGCAGAAACACCTCTTTGGCTACCCACTTTCAAGTTTTAACAAGCAAGATGAAATGGCTTTCTATCCCCTCAATTGTTACCACATTTACTATTCCAACATCCATTAGTTCAACATCTGTTGTTATAACATTCATTGTTACAACATCTATTGTTACAGTATTTGTTGTAATGGTCATTGCTTCAGTAGTTTCAATATTAGTAGTTGTTATAGCATCAAATTTTACAACATTTTCAAGAATAATGGTTGTTACACCATCAATTGCTACAGCATTTTCAACATATTTAACATTGACATGTTGTTATGGCATCTATTGTTACAGTATATGTTGGTACAACATCCATTGTTAGAACATATGTTTTTCAATCTGTTGTTAACTATGTTTGTGTTTCTCAATTTGTTTTCTTGATCCCCTAATTGTTAGAGTGTTTGGTGGCAGAAACGCTTCTTTGGCTGCCCACTTTCAAGATCTTACAAGCAAGATGAAATGAATTGTTGTTACAACATCTGTTGTTACACCATCTCCTTCTCAATTTGTTGTTACCTATGTTTGTGCTTCTCAATTTGTTTTCTTGATCCCCCAAGTGTTGGTGTTGTGTTGGGTGGCAGAAACATCTCTTTGGCTTACCACTTTCAAGCTTTGACAAACAAGTTGAAATGGCTTTCTACCCCCTCAATTTTCTCCTGAAGGTGCTACATATCCTTCAAGGCTACAAATTCAGCTGCTTTCATAACATATGATCCATAAATTCCTATGGTTTTTTTATCTCATCAACATGGATCATTGTGAAAATAAATATAAAAGAAAACAATGATGTCTCTAAAACGCAATGATTGTTTCCAATGCAAATCATTAATTAGTTGTCAATTTAATTCATTTACAAAACTAGAACTTTGTCAAGTCGAGTTCAAGGATTTTTTTTTAGTCCAAGTGAGTTAAAGGATCTGACCCATGATGCATTATTGTAATTCATGTAACCAATGCTCAACCTTCAACTTTTATACAATTGACCGAAAGAAAAAATTATTGGGATCAATTCTCTTGATCAACAAAGGGCATAATCAATTATTTTTGTATTAGGTTTCAAGCCTAATTCAAAATGGATTCCAACATTATAATTAATCAATAAGAGACTATTTCATAGGGAAGTTCGATTTATTTAGTTGAAAATTATTGCAACATCTAAAATCCATAGGTTCACCAATGAATAGAGGTTCATCATGCCCAATCTGTGAAGTGATCGATGCCAATTTATAGATTCCATGGATTATCTTGATTTGGACTTTGACCCCTAATTACTATCCCTAGAAAACTCTACATTGAATATGTTCTCAAACTATTAGGCAAGCAAAAATAATTTTCAACAATCATCTATATAAAAAGCATTTACCATGTAGAAGTTGGAATGAACAATTAACTTATAGTTTTAGTGCAGACCTATAGCAGCCCTTTAGGATAGCCCCAGGTCACCTCTAAGTCACCTTTCTTGCTTTAATTCTTAGGCTAAAGTCAAGTTATTTCGTCGTCCCAAAAGTCCTTGACTTGTTTTTACCTCTAAGCCTAAGCCTATGGTGGAACGATCCCTCTATCTCCTAGTTATTCTACATGTGAGCTTCAAACACAACATTTTTCCAAGAAGTGATATAGACAAAGGGAAGCTCCCTTTCACCACTTCTTGCAACTAGAGAGTCAATGCTACCAGTTGCAATTGCACTTGTAGAATTCTTGCTAATCCTTCTGCTCCACCTGGAGTTTAATCTAGTCTCATTCCCCATAACCATTTCATATTCAACACCTTATTACATCTAGCTAATCAACATTGAAAGAAAACATTGGTCATCCCTTCACAGAAGTGTGGAAATGTAGTGTATATATAGCACAAAATTTTACGAAAGCTTGGCTCAAAGAGTCCCTATATCTCCCTTTTATTTTTGTGTATTTATCTATATATTTTTTTTGAATTTTTTATTTTGAAAGACAATGATAAATAGCTACAACACCATATTTTAAGAAAGACTTCTTCAAATTGCTGAGAAGTGGTGATACTACCAACTTGAAGGGGCGTGAATGGGTGTTACTGCATCATTTGTTATAGCATTTTTAGTAGATTTAACATTGATAGTTTTTATGGCATCTATTGTTACGACATTCATTGTAATGGTAATTCTTTCAATAGTTTCAATAGTAATAGTTGTTATAGCATCAAATTTTACGACAATTTCAGCATTTTCAACAGTAATGAGTGTTACAGTGTTTTCAACATATTTAACATTGACAATTGTTATGGCATTTGTTGTTATAGCATCTACTATTACAACATGTTGTGATAGACCCACCCATGTTTCTATTGTAAATTGCATTGTAAATATTTTTTACAAATATGTGAAATTAAGAAAAAGGGACTAAGTCAAAGGGACATTGATTCCAGAGCTGGGGAGGGGGATTGGTTGCTTGGGAGGTTGAGGTTTCCTTGTTGAGAAAATCTGAAATGTTTTGGATAACCATTAAAAGTTGGTTGGTGCATGAATTAATGAACTGATTCTTAAAATTGAATGAACTGCAACGAAGGTGCACAGGCCCATGAATTTGGGAACCTTAATAAGGAAAATATACAAGAAACCAAGAAGGGAACTATGTAGTGCAAGAAAGTAAGGATGAAGTAGTAAATGCGATATAGGAAAAGAAATCAAGCCATGGTATTCAAATTCATGTTGAATGAGAGAGGAGAGACAATTCGAGCAACATAAAAACAAAGAAATATAGTTTGATCAACAGGTAGTGTAGAAAAGGAGATAAGAGAAGGGGATTTGCTCTTAGTTTTGTTACATGATATTTGTCACACTTCCTGTCTCATATCCAAAAGTGTCAAAACAAAGAAATTTTTTAGTGTATTTACCATGAACCATATACAGAGGCAGCCTGAAGAAAAGAAGAAAAATTGCCTTGAAAGAGTTTCTCAGAATACTTGTCAAAAACCTAGTTTTCAGGATTAGCGTGTTTTGCACCACTCGTGATGCATTCTAGTAACTTGTTGCACTATGTTGGCCTATAGTTTCTAGCATGTCTTTTATAAGGAAAACTCGTGCTGAACCTATTCATGCATTTTTTCCTTAAGTGGAGGAGAAGCTTCTCTTACTAGAAGTCTCGAGAATGGCAGGTTGGTTACAGATGAATAAGGATTAGGACAAGATATCCCATTCTTGTTCCTTGATCCTACTTTCATGGATCTTTTCCTTGATTTGTGGAACCTCTCCCTCCTTTTATGGATCCTTGACTCCCTTTCCTTACCTATAAATGAGATCCCTACTATCCACAACTGGTTGGCTATTTCTTGTTTTCCTTCCTATGCTGAAACTATGCCTAAATGTTTCCCTTTTTGCTAAGGAGAAAGGAGTGTTGGGAAGGTCTTGGCTAGGACTTGGAAACTCATCCAAAGGAGGATTCCAACATCAAGGCTCAAGCGGTTGTATGCCTACCTTACTTTCTATTAATAATACATTATATGTTTACTTTCCATAAGTGTGTAAATCATTACTCATTTAGTGTGATACTCCTTGATCTATCACATAGTTTATGTTATAATGAATTATGTTTTGTATGCTTTTGTCGTCTTTGTTTGATCTTCCTTGCAGGTATTCATCCACAATGGTGTATAGAGGATTGAACTTGGAAGCGAGAAGATCAAGGATGGAATCAACGGGTGTTAGCATCAGAGTGAGGTAGGTCATCTATCCTCCTTTGTATTTTCTGATATCAACTAGGAACGTTTGCACATATTTGTCTAGTTTGTTGCTAGACCCTCCCCTAGGACTAGAGGGATCGCTTCTGTCCACAGAAAGGATTTCCTACACACAAAAAATGGCGACTCCACTGGGGAAAATATTGCCCTTCAAACCTCCTTTTTAAGTTTTGTCCTTGTGATTAGTTTGGCCAACCTCCTAGTAATCTATAATTTAGATTCATTATGGGTCTGCATTATGAGTAGTTTGTTCTTTAGAATGTCAAGTTTGGATCTCTCTTTGAAATTATTTTTATTTTTCCAAAACTTTCTCGCCTAGCATGTTTTATTTAGGAATAGTAGTGCTGCCAACATATTTTTTACCTTTACAGTAACGTTGAAACCCCTGTCAGCATAGATTTTGACTGTTACAATCACGTTGATCCTTAAAACTTGAGAATTTTTAGGGTTTCTCCCAAAAAGATCCAGTGTGTCTTGATCTCTGAAGTGTCTCCCTACTTTGTGTGCTTTAGATTTTTCATAATTTTTGTTGGTTTCTGATTGGTTTGCAAAATCATCCCATTAATTTGAGGTAGTAAAAGTGAATTATGGTTGAGTTTTTAGGTCTTTAGGTCAATTGGATTTACTGTTTTTTGCTTGTGTGTATGTGGAAGGAATATTGATTTGTTGTTGATTAAATCATTATTAGTTCTTTTGGAAATCATAAAAGAAATGACATTTGCATTTTCTTGGCTTTCATCTCAAAGTTTACTTTTCATATTGCATTAGGTCAAATTGCATTGAAAATTCATTTTTGGGATCATAATTAAGCATAGATTACATTACTTAGTTCTAAAAGATGAAAAGAAATGCATTCTCATTCACTGAAAAGAAAAAATGAAAAATTCATGTAGGTGCATTTGAATTGAATTTCATTTTACTTTTGGTGAGTGCATTGAAAAAGAAAAGTGAAAAATTCAAGTAGTTGCATGTTAGTGAATCGAAATTCGTTTTACTCTTGTTGGGTGCATTAGAATAGTGAAAGTGAAAGATCTAGTTAGGAAGCTTATCTGAATTTAAACAGGAACACAACAAATTACAAATATAACCATAAATACAAAGATGAAGCATAAATAACACTTCATTTCATTAATATCAAATACTAAAATATGCTTACAAATAGAATGGAAATAATACTAGCTCGAGCCATGGTAGCTTATCTCTAAGAAGAGATGTGGTGGCTACATGCCTGTGAATTGTGTTATAGTGACGCTCCAAGGCCTATTTATTATTGAGAAACAATGGAAAACACTAAACATCTAGAAACCTAACCCTAGGAGATGAAGCGCCAAAAATGTGGGCCCTGTTTGGGTAAATTGGTACATCAATTCCTCGAGATCGTAACTTTGGCATATGATCTCCGTTTGGCTATCATAATACACTATTTCGAAGATATTGAAGAGTAGGCTAGAAACAAATTAGTTATATGGTATTGGACTTTTCTGGTCTCTCTGTTTTCCCTAAAAACGTTATTTAGGGCCTTAAAACAGCTCCAGAAGTTCAAGACCCAAAAAAAACTTCAAAAAATAGTAAACTATGTTACAATTAAGGAAATTGGAAAACTGAAAGAGATAGTGTCATGGGTCCAACTGGAATAGAAGGGTGGCCACCAATATCTTTTGGGATCAGTCCTCCCCCCTTAGGAAGCAATGGTCCTAATTTTGTTGAGTGCTTCCATGAGATGGGGAAACTTCTGTTGAACTTGGTCCTTGGTGAGCCATTTGCTTGGTGCAGGAGTTGGCTAGCTTTAACAACCCGATACAGTTGGATATTTTGCTGCAGAGTGTTATTGCCCTATGTATCCTTAATCCAATCAGTTGTGGCATGTTCCACATAATCTGGGTTTAACTATGTTGGTGTGAGTTGTTCTGCAATGTCTGATGTGTCCAACAATGGTTGGAAGTATGGTTGAAGGCGGTCCACATTGAACACTAGGTGCAGGCCAAGGAATGGGGGTATGTTGAACTCAAAATCATTGTCTCCCACAGCCTTGGTAATGGTGTAATGACCATATCAGAGTGGTCTAAGCTGCTGATGGGCTCCAGTAAGGTGTTATTTCTGCAAATGCAACCAGACTTTGTTGCCCACCTGAAACTTGTGTGGTACCCGATGTTGGTCATGTCGTTGATGTACTTGGAATTTGACTTCTCCAAGATGTCGTAAACCTGCTGGTGGATGTGTTGGATGTGTTCAATAAATCTATTCACTTTATTAGCCTCAGATAGTACATGTGTGGATTATGTTTGTGTAGGCGCATGAGGCATGGCAACATCAATCGGACACTGTCGTTGAAATCACAGACCCACTTGAAAGGGACAATGACCAGTCGAGCTATAGAGAACTCTATTATAACTTTGTTGCACATATGGAAGACTCCATCCGAGGTTCGAGGATTCTTGGAGTTGTGCATGTGGAGTATGTGCACTATCATCCTATTAACGACCTCCGTCTGGCCATCAGTCTGGGGATGGAAGGCAGTTGATTTGGTGAGCTTGGTGTCCAATAGTGTCTAGAGGCTTGACCAGAATGTGCTCAGGAACCTGCTATCCTGATCTAATATAATGGTCTACGGGATCCAAAAATGTACCCATACTCGTTCAAAGAATATTTTGGCAGTGTCCTCTGCTGTGATACTCTTCTTGCAGGCCGCCAATATAGCCATCTTAGAAAATTTGTCCACAACCACAAATACACAGTCATTACCATGCTTGGTAGAAGGGAGGCTAGACATATAGTCCATGGATATGGATTCCCACGATTGGATTGGAGTATGAAGAGGAGTCTAAGGCCTTGCTTCTTGATGGCTGGCTTGGCAATGGCACAGGTAGTGCAGGATATGATATATTTCCCAACATCCAATCAGAGTTTGGGCCAATAAAAGTACTTTTGTAATATAGCCACAGTTTTCTCCACACCGAAGTGTCATGCGACTCGACTATAGTGCGCCTCCCAAATCATCTTGGCACTCTCGCTTGAAGGAACACAAAGGTGGCCCAGGTAGCATAATAATGCATCTTAGAGGTGGAAATCAGGAACTTTCTTGCTAGCTACTAGCATCTGATATGTTGAGGCAAAATCTGGATCATTTTTGTATAGTTGCAGCCATCTAGAGGTCTCGTGACCACAAGAGTTGAGAACAGTAGTCATTGCTGCAACTCAGGGCCAGCTGAGGAAATTTGCAACATGATTGGTGCTACCCTTTTTGTATTTAATGTTCAAGTGGAATTGTTGCATGTATGTAGACCACTTTTGATGGCGATCATTTTGCAACTTCACTTGTTTTTGTATAAAAATAAGAGGTCAATAATCAGTGCGGATCACTGTCTCCTTCCCCAAAATGTAGTGCTTCTATTGTCAGCAAGCCTACATGATGGAATACATCTCTTTATCATAGTTCGGGTACTTTTTAATTGTATTGGAAAGTGTCTCACTATGATAGGCCACTAGATGCCTATGTTGGGTGAGGATTGCACCGATAACATAGTTTGAGGCGTTTGTCTCGATTTCAAATCGTTGTTTCTGGTATGGAAGTTTGAGTATTGGTGCATATCAAAGACGGTGCTTCAACTCAACAAATGTCTTCTGTTGGGACTCAAACCAGGAAAATTTTGATTTTTCCCCGCCCTTAGTAATCTGACTCAAAGGCCAAGTGATATGGGAGAATCCCAATGCGAACCTCCGATAGAAATTCTCAAGGCCTAAAACGTTTTGAAGCTTCGTTATAGTGGTTGGGGCTGGCCAATCTCAAATGACTTGGATCTTAGTCGGGTCGACATGCACGCCATGCTCATCTATGATGTAACCTAACTATTGGACCTGGCTCATGCAAAAGGTGCATTTCTCCAAGTTCGCACAAAATTTGTGTTGCCAAAGTGTTTGAAGGACATGTTGAATGTGTTGAAAGTGTTCTTCCCAACTCTTGTTGAAGATGAGGATGTCGTCTAGATAAACCACCATGAACGAGTTACTGAAGGATTGCAAGATGTCATCCATTAGCCTCATAAAAGTAGCAGGGGAATTTTTTAACCTGAAGGGCATAATCAACCATTCAAAAAGGCCTTCCTTGGATTTAAAGGTCGTCTTCCATTCATTTGTGGGCTCTATTGGAACCTGGTGATAACCAGACTTCATATCGATCTTGTTGAACTACTTGGCCCCCTTGAGTCGGTTCATCAAGTCATCAATATTTGGGATTGGATACCCGTTCCTGAGAGTGATTTTGTTTAGTGCCTGATAATCAATGCAGAGCCTCTAGGCCCCATCCTTCTTCTATACAAGTACAATTGGGCTTAGACAAGGCGAGGAACTTAGTTAGATGTGCCTTTTCTACGCAAATCCTATCTTTGCCTCTTGATCTCTTAATTTTCCATAATGGAGAGGCAATATATTGGCCCACTGGGTATAGGTGCTCCGAGAATCAGATCGATTGAATTCTTGACCTGGAAATGCAAGGCTACCCCTGTGGGTGAGGAGAAAGTCTCCCTGTATTATGCTACGATCCTATCCACCTTCAAATGATGCTTGGAGGAACCATTCTCGGGGCCATGGATGTGGCTATGACATTCCCCTTACCTTGAGAGCGAATCAGAAAGAAAACAAATTTCTGAGTCTAGGAGATGACCTTATTACATTTATTAGTAGATATCAAAGGGATGGTGGTAGGTGGGGCTACCTCCGATATCCTGTATAACTTAGTACCCAAAGAAATAATAACAGAGTGATGTTTAGAATGATATACAACATGTCATTTCCATAATTATGGTTGTCCTAATAATACATCACATAGTACCTCATCCATGAAGCGCTTGGTGTTGTAGGAAAGGCGACACTACTGGCTGACTGAGAAGGGGGGGTGAATATGTATTTACAATCTATAACTTTTTCATTTCCATGTTCTAATTTATATACGCTACTTCGATGAATGTAACTTGCATGTACACGCAACTGTATTTAAGGCAACTAGCGTATATCCAACAAACTTATGATTCAGTTAATTCATCATATGTTGATCTTTAATCAGTGCATTAGTACTTCATTAACCATATAAATAGTAGCCAAGTGCAGTAATAATGGAACAAACCATCACACATAAGAAACACACATGAACACCAAGATTTAAGGTGGAAACCCAATGCGGGACAAAAACCACCTACTGCTGTCTTCTTTTAATATAAGAAAAACCTTTTTACAATTTTTTACTAGTGCAGACTCATGCCAGTATGCAGGCACCCACCTGCAGAAGGATACAACCTTCTCTCGTTCTCCAACTTCTACTAGAAGGGATCTACAACCCCTTAGATCTTGTACTAGCCGATATGTTTACTAGTATGTAGGCGCCGACCTACAGAAGGCTACGACCTTATTTCTTCCTCTAGGGACCACGTTTCATAATTTTTCATACTGGATACTCCTGGAACACAACACCGCAATCTGAAGGCCACGTTTCATCCAATTTTCATATTGGACCCATCAACAACAATGAAGCTCAAAATTAATCACCACTACAATACAACCATCAAATACATCTGCATTAACCAATCATTGAAACTTAATCATCAATCTCTAAATCACCCACAACTAAATCATTGAAGTCCCATCATCACTGAAGCAAATCACAATTAACCAATCTGAACATTCAGAATACTGTCATCAAAACATAGTCACCAGAACACAGAGCAGAACCTAGAACTCTGCAAAAACCACTAGAACCAACTACAAATTAAAATATCATATTTCATAATGTATATGCTACTCTGATGAGCCGAACGAGCGTGTATATGCGCTTGTACCAAGGAGAACCAATGTACAGATCTGCAAATGTTAACTCATAACTTTGTAGCTATTCCAGACATCAGTCATACCCAAATCATAACATTTATAGAATAGAACATGCGTCAGTAATTCATATCTAGACCACATAATGATAATTCATTCCAGGCCTTAAGATCTCGATCCATCATTATATCTTATCCCTCATCAACCGCTAAGGTTCATCCTTAGTTTAGATCAAGCAAAGCACCATAAGCCCATAACCTGCATACTTCATAAGATATTCAACTTGCACACCTGGCCTAATTATCTTCTCCTCCTTATATACTCTTAGGCCTTTCTCAATACCTTGGACCAAAACTACTTAGAACCAATACCTTGGACCAAATACCTAGGGTCAATACCTTGGACCAAATACCTCGGACCAAATACCTTGGACCAATACTTTGGATCAAAATACCTTGGACCAAATACCATGGACCAAAAACTTGGTTTTCCAACATGTACACACTTTTCCTCCTATGAAAGTGCGTGTATATGTTATACACTCCTTTTGTTATGTTGACCCGCGTGTATACGCTTCTTGGACAAATTGAACCTGCATATACCTCTCTTTCTTCATTATTTGGAGTTTGATCTGTAATCCTTTGCTACTGCACTATGAACTGTCATCTGAGTGACTTTCCATCAAGGACAACACCTGTATCATAATTCCAACAATCTCCCCCTTTGGACTTGATGGCAACAACAACACCAAGACACTCTCCTCCTTTGACATCAAGGGCAAAGGGTAGACCAAGATATCCTCTTCCTTTGATATACATTATGATGTCCATGCTCCCCTTGAGTACATGCTAAATTCTCTCAATGAGCTCCTGCTGAGATGCACTGAAATTGTTCATGCTCCCCTTGAGCACATGGAGAGTCTGCAAAAATATTCTCTAAAAGAATAACATGACTCTATAACTCAACTTTGTGAGTATGACCTTCCTATCACCAATGACTCATACATACATTCATCTCCCAACCAAGTGGGGATATACCAACTTTGACTCATCCGCCCAACCAAGTGGGGATATACCAATTATTTATACATGACTGTAATAGAAATTATTACATCATCCTTCCCATGCATAGTGGGGTTACAAATTTGGTATCTTCATGACTTTTACAACAAATGATGATATTTATAACAAGGACCAACAATCTAAACAAGACCATGATAGACATCGGCAACTATCATACACCATATATGATCTGCACCATCGGCATCTATCAACAGCATCAAGATCAAAAGCATGTATGTGTACATCATCAAAACAACTATGTGGATCAATCAATATAAACATCTTCAAGTACCAAGATCTTCTAACACAATGCTAACAATGCATTCTTATAAGCATATGCTCCCCCTGAACCTGTACCAACTGTTCATTGTCAGATTTGATCATTGCAAATATCAGTGAGAGTCATCAAGGTACCATCATTAATAAGATATGCATCAAATTTTTAACACCTTATGAGCACAAAAACATTTCTACATATCATTAGCAAATTGTAACCATCATCAAACAGAGTAGATAAGTGACTGAACCATATCAGATTCCTTTTCCTGGGTTTGTCCCACTGCTTTTTCCCTAAAACACCATATACGTGACTGTGCAGCTTCTAACTCGCGTATATACGTGACTTCTCTTCATAATAGCTATGTATGAAAATTGGAATACTGAAGTTTCAGACTTTTAGCTTCCCCTGGGTCTGTTATGTCTATAAACTGAGCTATGCCACATTTTTTTGACAATAATTCCATCTTCTTCAATACCTTGGATTGTGATGATGTATGCTCCTTTTGGTTTGGTGTCCGAAATTTTCTCTTGCATTCCTTTACTTTATGTCCAAACTTGTTACACACATAGCATCTTACATGTTTCATCTTCCTTTTATTGCAATCAATAGCTTTGTGACCAAACATATTTCAAGCAAAACAATATCCCTTAAAGTACTTGGAACGTGATGATCTTTTTGTGTGATGGTCTTGAACCATTCTACTTCTGCATCTGGCTACAACATGTCCAAAATTATGACATATAAAACATTCAACATCATTCATCGAAGGAAATAACCGACTATCACTTCCACAGTTAGGAGTAAAAGATTTTCTTCGAAGAATTCCTTTCCTTGGTTGTTGATGGGGTTGAATTTTTATCCCCTTGTTAAGCATTTCAGATTTTTCATTTGAGTTCCTTACCTCATCTTGTGAGCTAGATTCACCTTCATGAAAACCAAGACCAGTCTTTATAACGGGAGAACGTTGAACTTTGATGATTTCATCTAAAATTTCTGATCCTTTAGCAAATCTAAGATTCAGAGTCTTTGTCTTTTCAAGTTCTTTTCTTAGACTTACTACTTCACATTCTGATACTTCATTATATTTGTCCTTTTCAATGAGTTGATGTGTCACTCTATTGACTGTATCCTTTTCTGCCAAACTGATTTTAAGTTGACTGATTTTTTAAGAAAATCTTCCTTTTCTAAGGCATTTTTTTCATAGCCATGAGTCGTTTAATTTCTTGATCATCTTCATCACTATTGGACAAGCCATCACTATCATCAGGAGTATAATAACTTCTATTACCTTCTTCAGACATCTTTCCTTTGACATGAGGGCATATAGCAGCGTAATGACCAACTCTACCACAAGAAAAACATTTGAAAGGTAGCTTACCTTTGAACCTTCCAGAACCCTGTTGAAGCTTCTTGACAAAATTTACCTCATCTTCTTCTTCTAAAACGTTTCCTAATTCATTGTGTTTTTCTTTTTCTTTTCCCTTTGTTAATGCTTTAAATGCGGCTTCTCTCATATCTGATGGTCCTCTTTTTCTCATCTCGAAGGAAGTTAAGATTCCATGAAGCTGTGTCATAGTGATATTCTACAAATCCTGTTTTTCTTCTATGGCAGACACTTTGGATTCAAATTTAGCAGAAAAGGATCTCAAAACTTTCTCAACTTAGGTAACTTCCTTAATTTTTTCACCTAGATTCTTCATACAATTGACAACCTCATCTATATGAAGGAAGTAACTAGCTATGCTTTCATCACTATGCATCTTAAGAATTTCATACTGAATTCTAAGAGTTTGAAGCTTAGCACATTTTACCTAAGAGTCTCCTTCATAACTTAGAATGATTTTGTCCCATATTTATTTGGCTGATTTGAGTTGCATGGATTTGACAAACTTCCCAATAAAATAGTGACAGCTTTGGCATTAGTTTCATATTGCTTTTTACCCACCGTGTCTGTAGGAATTGTTGTTGGAAAGTTATATCATCCTTCCACAATTTCCTAGACATTTGTTCCAAGAGATTGTAGATAGGTCGTGGTTCATATTTTCCAATAAATAAAGTTGCTTCCATCGGGGATTGGCGGTCTAATGGATCCCATGATTTCTTGATTATTCATCTTGATGGATCTTCCTTCAAGCGATCAAGCTTTTTCTGAAGTACCTGCTCTGATACCAATTGTTGGAAATAATACTGAGACGGGGGGTGAATCAGTATTTACAATCTATAACTTTTTCATTTCTAATTTCTTATTTATATACGCTACTTCAATGAATGTAACTTGCATGCACACGCAACTGTATTTATGGCAACCAGCATATATCCAAAAAACATATGATTCAGTTAATTCATCATATGTTGATATTTAATCAGTGCATCAATACTTCATTAACCATATAAACAGTAACCAGGTGCAGTAATAACAGGAAAAAACCATCACACATAAGAAACACACATGAACACCAAGATTTAAGGTGGAAACCCAATGTGGGACGAAAACCACTTGCTTATGTCTTCTTTTAATATAAGAAAAACCTTTTTACAATCTTGTACTGGTGTAGACTCATACCAGTATGCAGGCACCCACTTGGAAAAGGATACAACGTTCTCTCGTAGCTTCTACTCGAAGGGAGCTACAACCCCCTAGCTCTTGTACTAGCCGATATGTTTACTAGTACAGAGGGGCTGACGTACAGAAGGCTATGACCTTCTGTCTTCCTCCAGGGACCACGTTTCATAAATTTTCATACTGGATACTCCTGGAACACAACACCACAATATGAAGGCCACGTTTCATCCAATTTTAATATTGGACCCATCAACAACATTGAAGCTCAAAATCAATCATTATTGCAATACAACCATCAAATACATCTGCACTAACCAATCATTGAAACTCAATCATCAATCTCTGAATCACCCACAACTGAATCACTGAAGTCCCATCATCACTGAAGCAAATCATAATCAAGCAATCTGAACATTCAGAATACTGTCATCAAAACATAGTCACCAGAACACAGAGCAGAACCTAGAACTCTGCAACAACCACTAGAACCAACTACAAATTAAAATATCATATTTCATAATGTATATGCTACTCTGATGAGCTGAACCAGCTTGTATATGCGCCTTTACCAAGGAGAACCAGCGTACAAATCTGCAAATATTAACTCATAACTTTGTAGCTATTCCGGACATTAGTCATACCCAAATCATAACATTTATAGAATAGAACATGCATCAGTAATTGATATCTAGACCACATAATGATAATTCATTTCAGGCCTTAAGATCTCGATCCATCATTAGATCTTATCCCTCATCAACCGCTAAGGTTCACCCTTAGTTCAGATCAAGCAAAGCACCATAAGCCCATAACCTGCATACTTCATAAGATATTCAACTTGCACACCTGGCCTAATTATCTTCTCCTCCTTATATACTCTCAGGCCTTTCTCAATACCTTGGACCAAATACCTTGGATCAAAATACCTTGGACGAAATACCACAGACCAAAAACCTTGTTTTCCAACATGTACGCGCTTTTCCTCCTGTGAAAGTGTGTGTATATGTTATACGCTCCTTTTTTTATGTTTACCCGTGTGTATACGCTTCTTGGACAAATTGAACCTGCGTATACCTCTCTTTATTCATTATTTGGAGTCTAATCTGTAATCCTTTGCTGCTACACTGTGAACAATCATCTAAGTGAGTTGCCATCAAGGTCAACACCTGTATCATAATGCCAACAATTTCCATAATTATGGTTTTCCTAATAATACATCACACAGTACCTCATCCGTGAAGTGCTTGTTGTTGTAGGAAAGGCGGCACTACTAGCTGATGCGGATATCTCATCCTTTGTGAAGCCACCTGATGGTATATGGTTGCAGATGTGTTGTAGCTAGTAGGCCTAGCCACTTAAAAACCTCTATTTAAATGAGGTTCTTTTGGCTCTCGTTATCGAAAATGAACTACAGCAGAGAACCGTTCACCCACATATGTGAGTTGAATAGGCGCTCCCCCTCTTTTGGATCTTCAGGCTCAATATTCTAGATCTTGGTGGTGGCCACAGTGGCACTGGGCTCTGCGTCAATGATTTGCTTCCATTTTTCATTCCCCTTGTTATGTTCTAACTCAAAGTCAGAACATGCATCAGACTCAGAAGCCTTTATCTCGGCCACCAGTGACAGATTGGCCCGACACTCACTTGTGTTGTTACTGGAGCTCTTATGGAACTCACACCACATTGCCATGTCCTTCTTTGTATTCTATGTTTTTTTATTTGCTTACGGCTTCGGTGGGTTCTCCTAGGTCACCTTGGCCTTGCCCTTTTCTTTACGGTTTGGGGGCACCTTTCCCTTCCTTCGGATTCAGATATCCAAAGTCTCACTTTTTCTGTTTAAGCTTATGCTCGATCTTGACAACATATCTGTTACACAATATTTTGTCACACCTCCGCACTTCCTTGTGACATACCCCAAAGTGCCCAAAACATGACCATCATGCAGAGTACTCATTCATATATGCATCTCAGATCCTCTGTAAAACATTGATTGGAAAATGCCTTGAGATTTCCCTGGAGAAAATAGCTCTAATACCCTAATTTGAGAATCATATCCCTTATGATACTAAAAACCATGATGGTCACCTGTTATACTATACTAGACCCATGATGGCATCACTCTATTTTCTTGTATACCCTTGATGATCCCAAAAAGGTAATTTTCCCAAAGAGGATTAGAAGCTTCTAGAGCAGCGAGCTGGAGGTTTTTCAACGTAGATGAGGTCGAGTTATCCAAACTTGGCCTCTTGTTCTTATCCCTATGAGCTACCTCCTTGAGATGAGGGCCTACTCCTATCTTTGTAGAGATCCTAACTCCCTTTCCCTGCCTATATATTCATCCTCTCCCAGTCCAAAATGGTTGGTGTTTGTCTATTTGCACCCTTATGCTAAGATTGTGCCTATATGCTAATGAGTGTTTGGAGAGCCTAGCTTGGACTTGGACATTCATTCAAGGAGATCCTATTGACATCAAGGCTTGGTTGTATGCTTCCTTATTTATTCTATTAATATACAACTGTTGGTTCATCTTCCATAAATGTGTATGATTATGTATCATTTATCTTAACGCTCCTTGATCTGTTAACTAGGTTACTTTTGATTATTTTATTTGTATTTGCATGCTTTGTTGTGTTGATATCTTGTGTAGGTGTTTAAACACTGTGAGCAGCAGGGATGAGCCCATGATGCAAGTGATTCAAGGTCTTCAATAAAGGAAGACATGATAGCATCAGAACGAGGTAGGTCATCTTCTTCGTCTCTTATTTCAATTGTAACTTAGGAAAGTGTCAAGTAGATTGTCATGTAGGTTGCTAGTCCCACTCATTGGGCTAAAGGGATCGTCTTTGTATGAAGAGAGGATTTCCTATACAAGAAAATGGTGACTCCACTGGGGAGGCTATAACCCTTTCCATCCATTCCTTCATTCAGATCCTTTGACTAGTTAGGCCAATCGTAGATTTATCGACTTGTCTACATCAGTCTCGGTTTATACTATCATTGATTATTTCCTTAGAGTGCTAAGTCTATATTGTTTCCTGGGATATTTTTTTTCTCCCATATTCCTTGCCAATTACGGGCTTAGCTCTCATATTCGCAATGGCATCGCGAGTTTTTACCTTTACATTCTCAATGAAAAAAAAATCTTCACTGTTTGGTCGCGTTGAAATCATCACTACTTTTGCTATACAAAGTACTGCTAATGAACCAAACCATCGTGGATTTGGCTATGCAAAGTAGCAATGATAACCCAATCATCATGGGTTTGGGTATATAAAGTAGCGATGATCCTTGAATGTGATATTTTTAAGGTTTCTTCCTCAGAATCCAGTGTGTCTTGGCCCCTAAGGTCTTTTCCTATCTTGTATGCTTGGATTTGTCAGTTTTCGATTGATTGTCTTGATTAATTTGCAAAATTTGTCTCATTGGTTTTGAAGTGAAATCTGATTGAGTTCTAGGGTTTCTAGTCAATTGGTCATCACTCGTTGCTTGTTGGCATCGTTGAGATGTTTGTTTTGTTGATTGATTGAGTGTTGTTTTATGTGGAAATCATTGTAAACATTGTTTTTCATTTGTTTTAGCTTGTATTTCAAAATTTACTTTTCATGAAAATGCATTAGATTAGTTACATTGAAAGTTATTTTTTGAGATTCATCATTGAAAATAGATCACATTTTTCAGTGATTGAGAGCTAAAAATTGTATTAGGTGCATCAAATCATTCAAAATGAAAAGAAAAGAATAATTCATATAAATGCATCTTAGTAAAGTCAAAATCATTTTGTTTTCGAGAAGTTGCATTTAGGATAGTGAAAAGTGAAAATCTTTTTTACTTTTGGCATTGGATTTGGAAGGAAAAAGTGAAAGTCAGTGGAAGGCATTTCACATGATGCATTTTTTTTTATTCATTATTGATAGAAATTTCTTACCTTGGTTAGTCTAGCTTTCATTGAAGTGGAAATTTTCTTTTTCTCATATATTTGCATCAAAGGTGCTCACGTGACATCGTCTTGAGCCTTAAAACTAAAGCATAATTGAAGATAAACATTAAAATTACCTCAATTAACCTAAGGAGCATTTGGAACTTAACACAAATATCTATAGGTCTAGGCTAGAGACGTGTTTTGACGTCTTTCAACATAGCATTTGTCATTAACTGTCTGCAGTGTATCCTGGGGGTGAAATCTCGTCCTAGTATTGATTTGAAAATGGGGCTCTTAGGCTTCTTGTCTAACTTACAAGAATCTCTCCCATGTCCAAAGCTTGAATATTCCCAAGTCTTTAATGATTAACCAATGTGGAATTAAGAAATGCCTGAAAATATGGGTGTATGCTTGTATTTGTTTTTAGCTAATTATTTGCTTTAAAATCTATTCTTTGTGCTGATATGTGAATGTGCTTAAAATAATATATAAATTCATATAACAGTAAATAAAGCAGCAGAGATATTGTAGCAATAAAGCAAACACATAAACATCAATATTAATTTGGATTTCACCCACAACTCTTGGGCTACGTCTCTGTGAGCTCTAGTCAACTCAACTAGGCTCTCTAGGATTATAGTATTAGTCTTTTTTTTAGAAGCTCTTTGGTTAAACTCATGCTATTCTACACATAAATAGTGGGTTCAGACACCATTTTATCCCTTTGGCTCTTGAAGATCTAGCTTTTGGCTCTTGGCTCTTGGCTCTAGCTCTTGGGCTCTTGGTTCTGGCTCTTGGCTCTGACTCGGGATCTTTGGCTCTGGTTCAAGCTCTTGGCTCTGACTTTGGCTCTTGGCTGTGGCTCTCTGGCTCCCTGGCTCTTCGGCTCTGGCTTCTTTCTGCCTTCTGCAACCTTCGGCTCCTTGGCTTTTCACTTGAAGTTCAAGTGACCCCAAAGGCTCCCTCAGCTGCTCTTTTACTTCTGCGCTACCTCCTTGGCTTCTACGCTGCCTTTTTGGCTTTTTCTTCACAAAAAAACCCCAACAGCAACCTTCAACAGCAACTTGTCCCCCAACAATTTAGCAGCTTTGCGCAGTAGCTCTTTGGCTCTCTATCGCTCTCCTCTCTCGACTCTCTACTGCTACTACTTTCAATGTTTAACAACAAACAATAACTTGGCCACCATTCAACCACTCAACAGCCCTCTGTCTTTGACATTCATGGATTTTAAGCCAAGTCATGCTACCTGTTTCTTTTCCCTTTCAGGCTTTCTGTCTTCCTGCCATAGTCTGCTCGAATCCCTCTTCTAAGCATTCAATAATCATTGCATAATGCCCTTTGGGTAGGCGGTGACCTATTCTGTAACGGATGAGGGAATCGGTGCTTGAAATCCCTTAAAAACGGTCGTTCTGTGTTTTACACAAAGAACGCTGCAATACACAGAAAAAATCTACAAAGCACTGTCCATCCGGACTTGAAATATTGATAACTGCGCCCTAAACTCCCATCAGGTCCACCTAGGAATCGCTATCACATATCGAAATTGGCTCTATCCCTTTTTGTTTTGTAAATATATTAAAACATGGCAAATATCGCAAAATCCTGTGAAAAAGGCTTTGGTCCAGATCTAAAATATTATGTATTTATATTTCAGAACCCTTTCAGGTCTGGTTCTAATCATAGTCGCAAGTCGCATGGCCCAAGGTCCTTCCCCTTTGGGATCGCTGACAGCGATCCACTGATATCGGCGATCGCAGTCACAAATCATATCGACCTGGGGTCCTTCCCTTTTGGGATCACTGACAATGATCCACCGATATCGGCGATCGTAATCACAGGTCACATCGACTCGAGACCTTTCCTTTGGATTTAAGTGATGTGATATTTCGAAGATTGCATGCTGCAATGCCTTAAGACCTGCGGTTCCTCCTTTATATAGCCATTCGCCGATGCGATATCAATGCTTCTTAGAAAATCAGAGTGGGCCACGTGGCCCAATCCTGGCTTTACATGTGTCAACTATGGATTGGCTCGTGAGCCTATACTAAAAACCAAAATTTTCAATATAGTTCAAAATTTAATGAAATTTCCTCCTTTTCTAAGGACATTGGGAAATTTTCATTTTACAATAACTCCTTCATCCGGAGTTCGTTTTGGTCCGTTCAAATTGCGTTGGATTCAGAGTGAAGAGATCCTTGCAATAAGACTATTTCTCGGAGCAGCCTGTGATTTTCATTCTCCTCTGATTTTCAAAGGATTCATGCCATTTGGCACCTTTTACCTCTTGCATGAAGTCTTTTAGACTTAGAGGTTTATCCAGGATCCATTTTTAGATCACGCCTTCCCACTAAAAGAACTTTTGGTCTCCAAAATACTGATATACTGATCTAAACAGTAAATGAGAGTGACTCACCCTCTTCTTTCAGACTCCCTACACTTGTCTTTGCATAGTGCCTCTGAACCAAAGTTTCTGACCACTTCCGTTCTCTTGGATGGGGTAGTCTTCCTAAGAAGAACTATCTTCCTCCTTGCCTTCCTGCAGAACTTCTACTGAAATGGTCATAGAAGATAGTTTGATCTTCTTTGCCTTGATCATTGATCCAAGGTGGCTCAACAAATGTGAAGTACATCTGCTCCACAAAACTTTCATTTGTACCTGTTTGACAAGCTGCCAACAACAACTGTTAACAACAACAGGCATACAGACAACAACTGGATGGAATAACTCCTACTTCAACAAAAGAATAGATTTCACATCTTGTGAACACCTCCATGTCTTACATCTGCATATAAATTATGGACTAGATACAAGCTTACAAAACATACCTTTAAGCAAATGACCCTTCAAGTCAAGCATGTAGAAAAAGACCATTAGGACTCTTTTTCCAAAGATGAAACTTTCAACATTATCTCCATTTGGAGACCAAGTTAACTTCTTTCAAGTCAACATGGCATCACATGCATGTCAAAGCAATCACCCCTTTGTCTACACATCAGCATCATCATGTGAATTATTTTGAGACACATCTTTCATGGAATCTTCACTTCCATTTCTGTCATCTTCTCTTTCCACTTTCTTCAGCTTTGGTGGAAGCATTGTTGGATTCAGTTTCCAACACTTTGCAGCAAGATGTACATGGTTATGGCAGTAAGTGCATTGCATGTGCATCCTCTTGATAGCATGATTTTCCTTGTCCAATGGACCTTTGGCTGCTTGCCTCTTTTCCTTCTTCTACTACATGTATGCAGCCATTCTCTTCCAACATCTAGAAACATTATGGTTATCCAAACCACAAAAGGAACATGCAACTCTTTCCCAATATTTATGTGGAAATTTATCATGCTTTGCAAAATCGAAAGGAATATAATTAGAACCAAATTATACCTGCCTCTTTCACCTTTATTGCCGAGGAGGTGAAGCAAATGAAGAAGTGGCTCCCTTTGGAACACCATCAAACTCTTCAAGGCTGTTAGAGTCTCCCCAACTCTCTGGTTCAAGTGTGTGCTTCTAAACACCTGCATCTTGCAATTGATGTTTCAAGCTATTGTATTCCTCTTGGATACAACCTTCACACTTCTGAGGTAGAGGACATGAAATGAAACTCCTTCTTGGGACTGTTTCAATGGCTTTCATGGAAGCTTTTGAATTCTCTCCATAAGACTGTCCATAGACAAGACCAAATATTTAGGCCTTTCCTTAACCATTATTGGTTCAACAATACCTTGTGCATGCTTTCCCAAGCCCTTTCCTTCATAGCCCATCTTGGACATTAGCTTGGAACCTATGCCTTTAGTATGTTTTTCAAAAGAACCAATACAAGCATTCTCAGAAGAATTTGAAGAAAAACTAGAATGACTTACCTCTTCTTCAAGCTGGTACTTGACTAAGGCTTCTTGGGCAACAAAGAGCTATGTTTCCAACTCATGCATCCTCTTTAGGTTCATATTTGCAATATGAAGTTGCCTCTCCATTTTCTGCAATTTGTCAGCAAGCAACTGCTTCTCTTCCTTCGTGGAATTCAGCTACTTTCTAAGCATGTTGCTCTTCCTTCCATCCTCATACATTTCTCTCACCATATCCATCATGGTGGACAATTCTTGCTTCATGTCTTCATCAAGGAATCTTGTGAAGAACGCAAAATTTTATGGCCCACTTGTAGAAGTTGTCATTATGCCAATGAACAACAAAACTTCAACAAGATAAATAAAGAGCTTTTTTAAGCAATCTCTTGTTCTTTGGATTGCCTTGAGGTCCTTTGGGATAGAATAATTCCTTCAGCCCTTCTTCCTATTTTTCCTTACTAGGTTGAGCTAGTAACAGCTTCCCCTTTACCTCTGCAAACTTAGAAAATAGTCAATCTGCAAAACAAGCATAAAATCAACCTCTTTTTATTTAAACACCTTTCACACAAGAAGTCTTTGCTCTATCAATCAAGCATTCTGATATAATCCTTCCTTGAAGGTGTGGTTAATCAATCTTAAGATCTGATACCACTTGATTTGAAAATGGGGCTCTTAGGCTTCTTTTCTAACCTACAAGAACCTCTCCCACTTCCAAAGCTTGAATATTCCCAAGTCTTTAAAGATTAACCAATGCAGAATTAAGAAATGCCTGAAAATATGGGTGTGTGCTTATATTTGATTTCAGCTGATTATTTGCTTTAAAATGTATTGTTTGTGTTGATATGTGAATGTGCTTAAACTGATATATAAATGCATATAACAGTTAATAAAGCAGCAAAGATAATGCAACAATAAAGCAGACACATAAACATCAATATTAATTTGGAGTTCACCCACAACTCTTGGGCTACGTCTTTGTGAGCTCTAGTCAACTCAACTAGGCTCTCTGGGATTATGGTATTAGTCTTTTTTTTTGCAAGCTCTTTGGCTCAACTCCTATTGTTCTACACATAAACAGTGAGTTCAAACACCATTTTATCCCTTTGGCTCTTGAAGCTCTGGAATTTGGCTCTTGGCGCTTGGCTCTAGCTCTTGGGCTCTTGGTTCTAGCTCTTGGCTCTGACTCTAGCTCTTTGGCTCTGGTTCGGGTTCTTGGCTCTGACTCTGGCACTCGGCTCTAGCTCTTTGGCTCTCTGGCTCTTTGGCTCTAGATTCTTTCTACCTTCCGCAACCTTCAGCTCCTTGGCTTTTCACTTGAACTTCAAGTGACCCCAAAGGCTCCCTCAGCTGCTCTTTTGCTTCTGTGCTACATCCTTAGCTTCTACGTAGCCTCTTTGGCTTCTGCTTCACAACAAAACCCCAACAGCAACCTTCAATAGCAACTCGAACACCAATAATTCAGTAGCTCTGCACAGTAGCTCTTTGGCTCTCTATTGCTCTATCTCTTGGCTCTCTGCTGCTACTACTTTCAACATTCAGCAACAAACAATAACTTGGCCACTGTTCAACCACTCAGCAACCCTATGTCTTTTATATTCATGGCTTTTTAGCCAAATCACGCTGCCTGTTGGTTTTCCCTTTCGGGCTTTCTATCTTCCTACCATAGTCTGCTCAAATCCCTCTTCTGAGCATTCAATAATCATTTCATAACACCCTTTGGGTAGGCAGCAACCTATTCCGTAATGGATGAGGGCATCGACGCTTGAAATCCCTTAAAAACAGTCGTTTTGTGTTTTACACAGTGAACGCTGCAATACACGGAAAAATTCGCAAATCACTGTCCATCCGGACTTGAAATATTCATAATTGTGCCATAAAATCCCATTAGGTCTTCCTAGGAATCGCAATCACATATCGGAATTGGCTTTGTCCCTTTGTGTTTTGTAAATATATTAAAACATGGAAAATATCACAAAATCCCATGAAAAAGAATTTGGGCCGGATCTGAAATATTATGTATTTATATTTCATAACCCTTTCGGGTCCGGTTCCAATCGCAGTTGCAAGTCGCATGGCCCGGGGTCCTTCCCCTTTGGGATCGCCGACAACGATCCACCAATATCGGTGATCGCAGTCGCAAGTCGTATGGGCCCAGGGTCCTTCCCTTTTGGATTGCCGACAGCGATCTGCCGATATCAGTGATCGTAGTCATAAGTCGAATCGACTCGGGGCCTTTCCTTTTGATTTAAGCGATGCGATATTTCGGCAATCGCATGCCGCGATGCCTTAAGACCTGCAGTTCCTCCTTTATATAGCCATCCGTCGATGTGATATCAATTCTTCTTAGACCAATCAGAGTGGGCCACGTGGCCCAATCCTAGCCTGCCATGTTTCAGCTATGGATTGGCCCGTGAGCCTATACTAAAAATCAAAATTTTCAATATAGTTCAAAATTTAATGAAATTTCCTCCTTTTTTAAGGACATTGGGCAATTTTCGTTTTGCAATAACTCCTTCATCCGGAGTTTGTTTTGGTCTATTCAAATTGCGTTGGATTCAGAATGAAGAGATCCCTGCAATGAGACTATTTCCCAGAGTAGCCTACGATTTTCATTTTCCTCTGATTTACAAAGGATTTGCACCATTTGGCACCTTTTACCTCTTGCATGAAGTCTTTTAGACTTAAAGGTTTATCCAAGATCCATTTTTGGATCAAGTATGGAAGTATATAGAAGGTTCTCCAGTATTTGTGGGTATATCAGAGGCACTTCAGTATGATAAGTATATAGGGACACTTTCATCGAACGGTTCTGCATTAGACAGTGCTAACACAGACTTGTGCTTCCCGTACCATCGTGTATATATTGGGAGACTCCATTAAGTTACTATCCTTTATCCACAAGTAATCGATTCAGCGGCCTTGTAAACATGATAGACCGAACACAACATTCGGGGAGATTGGTTTTCTTACATTAAGTCATTGGTTTCGGCTAGGGTGTATATTGTGATTCACAGATACTTGGTAAACCCTCTTTCCTAGTTTACCCCTCTTTTATTTGTTTTTGTTAAAGTTCTAAATTCAATTAATTGACCGTGGAACAACATCCTTCCTGTGGAAATACTTCTTAGTATATATTAGGTTGATATTGATGGCAACATTTCCTAAGTTTACCAGTCAAGGAAACCCCTCTGACAGGAATCCTAGTCCTTTTCCTTCTTTTGTAAATATTGGTGCTCCTTATATAGCAATGTTTTCCCTTCCTGGATTGACCATTGGTCTGCCAGTTTGGGTTTTTTCAACCTCGATGGTTCTGAGTGTCCAAACTGCTATTCAACGGAGTTCTCTTCCACTTGAACAACATCAACTTCATGTTGATCCTAAAGTTTACCCCTCACTTTCTTCACCTATTTCTTCACCCTGTTCTTCCTCTTCGCCTAGTGAAAGTATAGATTCTAGTAACCAAGAAGCTACAAAGAAGAAGAAGAGGTTGAAGAAGATGAAGAAAAATAAGTGAAGGGGAAACCAAGTAGCCATTGATACCGATGAAACTAATGAAGAAAAATCTTCCAACCATCCCCGAAAAGTAAAATTCCCTACTTCGAAGTTGTCCTGGCATTCCCAAGGTCTTAGAAGTGTGGTCCAAAAGTTCACATTGATTTTTTTCATCAGCCTCTGGCGATCATACTGGTGATAAACCTTCAACTAGTAACAATAAATCTCATGAGAAAAAGGGAAAAGTCAAATTTCCTAGTAAGTTGTGTGAAGGTAATCATCCCAATCACCTTTTTCCTCTTATGGATGAAGCTTCCAAAGAGTTGGAAAACCTTACAACTTCCCAGCCTTGTCTTCTGATTGGTTATCGAAAGCTTTCCCCTGATCCTTCACTAGTTGATCTAGTGATTGATCAAAAGTCATCTTTGATAAACCCCACTCTCTCTAAAAGTGAGTCTCATGAGTTTGTTCTTGACAGTTAATTGTACCTTTCTAGTAGAGAGTGAACCCCATATCGCTCAGGTTCTTCTAGTTTCTTCAGTTTCAAATGAACTGGAAGTAAATCCTTATGTTCTCGAGGTGCATGAGAGCATTTCTCATGTTCCCATTGAGCAAGAGCGCAACTCTCAAGTTCCTACAATGACCCCTCTGAGTATTTTAGTCACTTCTTTTGATTGGAGTCGACTAGTAGGATATCGCCTTCCATCTTATGTGCCTTTCTAGATTATAGAACAAGCTTACCATATGGCCATACCTAGCATAGTCATAGACGAGGGCACATTTGTTAGCATTCTACCCACAACTTCTTAGCAAGCTTTAGGTTCTCGACAGCTTGTCCCCGTCACCTAGAATTTGTTAGATTTTAACAGAGGAACCAGTCAACTGTTAGGGATCCTTCCTAAGTTACCTATTACTTTGGTAGAAAATATTGTCTATATAGATGTAATGGTTGTCCAAGGCCCATTGGATTTGAATCTACTCCTTGGCCATGACAATGTTTATTTCATGGGAGTTAATTTTCTTCCCTCTTTCAATTTATGTGTTTCCCGCATGAAGGAATCATTGTGAACATTGATCAGCTTACATTCATTGGTCCTGAATCAACTCCCCATAAACCATCATCCCTAAATGTTTCTTATGTGCAAGCGGTATCACCCCCGACACAGGTTAATTACATGGCCACATGTTCCATGCCCACATCTATTGATGATCTAGTGGATGATGTAGTACACCATATACTAGGGGCATTGGAGCCTAATTTTTCATTTGGATCCCTAGACATTTATCCCTTCTAGAGTGTTTTTCTCCCATTTGATAGGAACCTCTTGGAAGCCATGGCATCTTTTGTTCTGTGATGAAGGGTATGGAGCAAAGTTCCTTGTCTTGTGTCAAGATCATTCAAAAATGAAACAAGGTCTATGAGGATAGTTCTTTTACTATGTCAACCTTGTTAAAAAATGAAATAGGTATCCATGAGTAGAGTTATTTTACTTAAGTCAAGCTCGGTAAAAAATGAAACAAGATGTCATGAGCATGGTTCTTTTCCTGTGTCAAGCTCGTTAAAAAATGAAACAAATATCCTTCCAATTCAAGTCTTCGATTAGATCTTGTAAAGTTCAAATGGAGTCTTTCACTTGATCTTGTAAGTGAAACTTCATTCCATCCACCTGTTAGTAACCAATAGTCTACTTAGGTGAATGTAATGAAGCTTGGGGAGCATGTACCTCGAATTGAGTCTTTATGATGGGGGCATTCCAACTTATTCCAAGCATAATTTTTTCTCATGTTGCAAGCTTGTGAAAAGATGAAACCATCTTCAAGTATACTCAAGCATAGTTTCCCATGTTTCAAGCTTGTTTAAAAGTGAAACCATTTCCGCTTTACATATTGTGATTTATGTTTTTATCAACCGATTTTTTTCTATATGAGCCATGGATTTTTCATTCCATCATCACCATCTCATTGGCCGATCATATGCTTTCACTTGGTTATTTTACCCTTGCCTGAGGAAAATCTATGATGAGTGGTATTATTAGCCAGCCTCTTGACCTATACATGTTTTTAGAAGTTCCATCATTATCAGAACTAGTTTCTATCCTTTTATACCACTCGTTTCTCTAGGAGGAGTCATATTTTAGCTCTTTTCTGATTCTTGGAATATGAAAATATTGTTGAGAAATTTTCATTTTGAACACATAAAAGTAAATGAAATGACTTCTACTCAGTATAATTTTAACCCTTTTACGAACTGAAATAGACTATTATATAAAAAAGGATCACCTTGGTTGAAATGGTCAAGTGGTTCTCTCGAATATTGTTTTCTACCTTTTTGGCTTCGAGGGACAAATTACGAAAAGGGACTTGATGGAGGTTTCCTTTTTGTCTCTTTCTCAAACTCTCTAAATATTAAAAGGATATCGAGTTATTCTTCTGTTGAACCGGTTTAAAATTTTATGACGAAATACTCGTCACCATGATGAGATCGAGTTTCTCCTTCCTAGGACTCGTAAAACTTACTAGGATGGATTCATTCAAAAAATGAACTTACATGATGAGCATATGTTATCCCCTTCAATCTTGTGATAAAAATAATTAGGGTACTCACTAGAAATAGCGGGGAAAAATGAAAATGAAACATATTTTGTATAGGCAGCATGTCGCTCTTGAACATAACACTCTTATGCTTCTCATGTCGTGTTTGAGATATCCTCACTCCTTCACTTGCCCTCTCGAGTTTGGGTGATCCATTTCTCCTATCATTTGACTATTCCATTTTGTCATCATGACCTTTAGTCCTATGTTGAGTCAAATGTTTCCACACTCCCAAGTCATGTCACTAGTGTTCAAGAGAAGTCCTATCTGTAGTATATTACCTATACATTGTTTGGCCCTTTTCTATAGTATTGGATCTTATTCATTTCATTCCACTTTATTCCTCATTTCATGTCAATGATGGGGGACTCATCATGGCCCTCCTTCGACGGGTCACTTCCTGTCGACTTCAACTCATTATCTAGGAAGATGACTTAGAGACTCCCTTTCAGTACCTTAGAACTTGCATGCCTTATTGGAAAGTTCTTTGCATCCGATGACAGGTTTTAATCATTGGCCTTCGATGGCATGAATCCATGAGTGTTCGACTTCAGCTTCATTATCACATTCATGCATTGTACTGTCATCCCATGAGATCCATTGTCATTATTGGTGGTTTCTCTCGTGCTTGTTAACGGTCCACATCATTGGCTGGTAATCAAGTGGTTTTCTAGCATGTTCGACTTCGACAAATTCATTTGCATGTTATAATTCGTATTTTGATCGGGTTGGGATGGAGCGCAAGACCTTGAGTCCTGTCTGATATGACTCAGACTACATGGAGTTATGTATTATTCATGATTGTACACATGTTTCTGCTATACAGATGGCTATGACCATACCGTGGGACTTTATATTTATGATGATCCTTCTATATCGGGTCGTTGCGTCCATACCTTGGATCTTAGATTTACAGATGATCCTTCTCATTTGGATGGATGCACCTATTAGGGTCCTATAATAATAGGATTCATAATTTTGAATTGGCTATGGTTAGTCTTGTAATATTGTACATATTTTTTCTTTCTGCAAAATGTTTTCCATATTAAAAATTAAAAAATGTAAAGAGGGTATGTCCTAAAAGAATAATCAAAGGAAAAAAAGAAAGAAAAGATATCAAAAAGTAAAAAATATGAACCCCAAAAAAGAGATAAAGTAGATCATGAAAGTGTGCAAATTCAAATGCCACTCCTTTTGCTTTACTTTCTAAAATAATATTGTGTGCAGCTTGTCAAAAATGCCACAATCCATGATGGTCAAATAGCTTAATCTTGACTCATTCATGCTTTAACTTTCATGTTGATAGATAGAGAATAAAGATATGGCCAAATTTTTAACCTTGGCAGATCAGTAGTTAGGTAGGGAATAAGAATGAGCTCATCAGTTTAATTTGAGCCATTGGAAGTTATAAGGTTATAATTAGATAGTTTTCTTGTAAAAAGAAAAAGAAATAAAGGGTCAGAAAGTTCACATGCACCCAAAAAATGAAGAAAAATGTTAGAGTAAATAAAGGGTAGGTAGAATAAACGTTGCAAATACACAAGGTTGCTAAGCCAAAACCACATTTATCATGTTCAATCCTATGTTTCATGTACAGGAGGAATTGTGAGAAAGAAAGGATATTCACCAAGATTGTTTACTAATTTCCTCTCATACACCCCCTCATATTTATTTTCTAATTTCCCCATTATCCCTTCATTACTTATAAATACCACTTTTTTCCCTCATTTTGAACTTTACCCCTTGGTTTCACACATTCCCCTAGAAATTACCCTTCAAAAAATCATCCCCCCTTCCCAAAACCCCTTTTCCTTAGTATGAAACCCATTCCCCATTACAAATATCACCTTCCCCATTATTAATTTCCTTTTCCCCTTAAGAACCCACAAAACCCTTTATCCTAAGTTTTATTTACTATGCCCCTGTATTATATAACTAACATCCCCACTTTATATTTCCCCGATACCCTTTTTTAACCGACCAACGCTTGGTGCAGTTGAAAAACCCCCGCCACATAACCCATGGTCCCACCTTAACTAACCATTTTTTTATATTGAAAATCCCAACATTATTGGTTAATTAATTACAATTATTTGTAATTAAATCCTGGGCCCCACCAACCACTTTCCCGATTCCATCTGTGTAACGCAACTGCATGATATCCCTCTGATCTCCTACCCCCAGATCCAATGGTGTACAGCCATATCGCGCAGATTCATTGACCGACCAATAACAACCTAAGAGCACGCGAGATTCGCGGCTTTGGCCGGGCACTATTCTGCTACGTGGCGGCGCCAATTTATATCGCGTGCTCATGAAAAATACCACACGCCCTCCAAAATCAGTGTGATGGCACACAAAACCACCTCCCCACCTAAACCAAAAATTGCCTACTATTCATTTAATAATTTCTATGCCAAAATGTGACTATTATCGGTTAAAAGGCCAAAAAAGCCCCAATTCGCTCTTTTCTTGCATTTTCACTATAAACCTCTGCTAAGTTGTTTGCGACACCCTGAACCTCTGTGCGACCTAATTGACCACCTTTTGCCACCTAAAGACAATGCAGATACCCAATTGAAGTAGCCAATTAATGGTTGAAGCCTCAGTACCTTCTACAGTTACTGTAGAACCCTTCTCCACGCCAAATCGCTAATTTCCAGGTATTCTTGGAAAAAACCAGAACTGCCCTTGAATTTGAAAATGCACAGTATAATTCAATGGTTAATTAATTGAATTAGGTAAAGAAACCTTCCTGAAATTGAAGAGATACTTATTTGTACATCCCATACCCTTTTACATACTGAAATTACCTTCCATTGTTGTAGAGCTTCTAAAACCTCACTCCTGAAACCACTGAAAGCCTAATTCAATTTAGTAAACCCAATTATGGCTTCACAAACCTCTCTAGATGTAAGAACTCTGTAAACCCCTCACCTGGATGTAGACCACCTTACATTAGCAGCCAGAGACTTCCAAATAAATGATACAGCTTCCCCTGCCTACCTATTAAAACTCCATAAGTAAAGACAAGTTTTTAAACCAGAATGATGACATTCACCTTTGGGAGTCCAACTTGCCCAAGTATTTATTCCCAGAAGTTAGACACCAAAGGGAATTGAAGATCAGTCATCTACTGGACACCATTCATCCAGACATTTTCCACTATTTTTTCCTATAAAGACTACATTGATTCATTTTTCCATCTAGTTATGAATATGCTAACCAGTAGTCATCAGCCTAGAATCAGTGAATAGATCAAAAGAGTTTTACAGTTGGCAAAGAAAAGTAGAGTGGGAGACTGGTATTTGTACTAGCCACACAGAGATAAGGATATATGGATGCCACGTTGCCCCCTACAAACTGCCCAAATACCTCCCCATGAGGATATTTACATTAGAGTACTTTAGGCAGATTATAAACTATGATGAAGTAAATTTCCTATCAGCTAGGCAGAAGACCCAGTTCAAAAAGAAAAACCAATTGGGACCCTTTATTTGTAATAATAGGGAAGTTGGACCAGAGGCCAATAAGATACTACAACAGATGAAATTCAAGAACAATTTTATGTGGCTATATGACCCTCATGGAGTCATAAATAAACAAAGGCTCAAAGTCAAATTGGGTCCTTTCATACATCATCCCAAGCCAGACATTGAGAGATTTTCCAACCAATGAGAATGGTTGGAAACCATTTTGATAGACATGGATAGTACTATAGTTGGTGTGGAGAATACATTAATTGATGTAGAAAAACATATTGACACAAGTTCCTTTATGCAGGTTCCAGCCCTAGGAGAACCAATGAATATTCCTCCACTTTTAAAAAATCCAGCAAATGAAGACAGAAATGAAAAGAGAACCAGGAAAGAAGGTTCTAGTTTAGCCATGGAAACCACAAATGAACAATTTGAGATCAGTTACAGGAATAGGTCCAAGCTTAATCCTGTAACTGAACAGGAAGACACCATTGGAACAATGGAAATCAACGACGCTGATACAATGGTGGAAAGAAGCAAAGGCCCAGAATATTCAGGAGAAACACATTAGCCCTCTACATCAAACACTCAACTTATTTAGAAACAGCTCAGCATTGAAATCTCTTCATCCACCAGTCTTGTGGATAAAGAGAAAGATATTAAAGATAGGTATAAAGAAATTAAGTTGAGGAATGGAACACTGAAGGCTGAGACTTATGCTCAATACTCCAAGCAGACACCTACAAATCAAAGTAGATTAACGTCAGCCTTTGACATCAAAACAGGTAAAATGCAGATGACATTCATGAAACCTATAGTCCATCAGCCAAGATCATTAGCGGACTATAGGAAAATAGATTTTTAGGTTTTGTTCAGGGATGTCCACCCCATTGACCAAATTGAGTTTTACAAATAGGATGGTGAGATGATCTATTCCACCATGACAAGTAAGGCTATGACTGCACACAAACTTCAAAGTTCGTTAGACAATATCATTGCACAATACAAGCTAGAAAATTTTTCCTCACAAGCCAAGGACAATAGAATCAAGTCACTGGAAGGCCTGGTAATTGAGCTTGGATATAATCCTAGTGATGTCAAGGCTATAGAGAAACTGATTAAGAAGAAGAACGAGGACATTGTTGCTTTAAAGAAGCAATTAAAACTACCTCATTCAGAGCATCCACAGACAAAAGATTTCCTTGAGAGCCAAACCCATCAAGAGGAGATGATGGACCTTATTCTTCAATTGAATGATTACTTGAAAGAGATGGAGAAGGAGTTGGAAAACCTAATACAGTTAAAATAGGCCAACCTTGAGACTACCACTACCACTGCCATTCCCACAGTCACTACAGTAGTACCATTACCTTGGCAACGTCATTGGCTCCTACAGCTCCACTGGCTACAACACTACTAGCTGCCACAACATCTACATTAGCAATAGGTTCGACATCAGCAACAACCTATCCAAGTGATGAAGCAAGCAAGTTGGTCAAAGCAATTGAGGACATGTCCATTCAGACTACAAAGATAAACAAGCTTAAGGAAAAGATAACCAGTCTAGATAATGATAACAAGCTTGCACAGATTATGCACAAAGAAGAAGTACAAAAGTCAACCAGGTTGATTGAAAGGATGAAGAGCTTAGAAAAAGAGCTAACATTAAAGGAGCCACTTGGCCAATCCAAAGAACAACTATGGGCTAATATCATTGACTTTGTCAATGATATTTGGCCACCCATTCAAGTCATATTTGAACAAAGTGACTTAGTCAAAGAGGCTACAGAAGAAATACAAAGAGTTAAGGTAGAACTGGGAGACACACCAGAAGAGTCCACTAGAATAATCCATTTCCTTAACTCTAAGAACAAATATGAGTTGCAATAGTTGTGCATACTTGACAGGACTGGAACAATACTAGAAGTAAAAATGATGCTCACCAAGAGGAATTTAATGATGAACCTTGAGGATAAATTCCAAACCATGTAGATGGCTATAGATAGGTTCATGGTTAAGTTTGATGTTTTGGGGCAGAAAGGTATGCCAAATCTCTTGGTGATAAATGACAAATTGATGCCACGGGAAGACTGCAACAGAAGGATAAGAGAGGTGGCAAGGGATCAGGTAAATACTTCCTCTATAAACGGGATGCCTATTGGAAAGGTTCTATATCAGACATTTGAGAACCTGTTTTACCTCCAGCATAAGGTAAAACACATTTTTGTAAATAAACCTACTTTTTCCAAGTACACAGAAGTAGATGAAATTTACAGGAGGATGGTAAATATTCAATTACCAGATGCAGACACATGGGAGAAGTTAAATGACTTGCTATAAAAATGCACAGTCAAAGTAAAAAAAACAATCAGCGTGAAGACCAACAACAAGGCAGAGAATAAACAGCAAAATATTAGAGCATAAAGATAGTACAACCAAATAAACAGGGACAACATACAACAATTGAACATCTGTCTCTATCTTCTTGTATGAAGATATTTCTTTCTCCTAGATAAATTCCCAAGACATTTTGGGATATTTTGTAAACTATTTTTGTATAAATACTTCATAATTCGAAGTATTGAGTGTGGATTGCTATACATTTGTAGAGTTGTATTGATCATAAACCTGAGGGTTATTGTGTGATTTTTCAATTCAGCTGACTGGACTGAGTAATAAAGAGATTGCATTACAGGATTCATGTGTTGAGATATTATAATGAAGTATTTTCTTTTGTCAAATTTGTTATCTTCTTATGTATTTCACAAACTTACATGCTATCTAAAGTGAATGAATTAACTAGAAATTTATTTTAGAATTTGTTTAAGTACACTCTGCCTTGAATAGTTAATAATTTCTATGTTTTCTTCTGATATCCAAATTTGAGAATTCTTAATTTCTCTCCCATCCCAGTTGACCTCTTTCACTTCCTTCATAATCCGGCCTAAATATCCCTTGATTACTCCTTGGATCCGATTGAAATCAACTTCACCATCCAAATTTAAGATATGAAATTACTCTACTACCTTGCCTTGTAGACACTATTTTTAGAACTTGATCCAGTCCTGTTTGCTTGACATTTGACCCCATAGCTCAATGGTAAAAGACATCCCTCTATCCATCTAAGTCAGTGATCACACCACCAAATCCAAATCAAAGCCCAAGTACAACCATAACTAGCCTAAAATCAAATAACTAAAATAAAGTTAAAATATAAAGAGAGAGCCCTCTCTGAGCATTGGGAAGGCTATATCATAATCTCCAAAGTTGGTTTGTGGTTACTATATCATTTCTTTCATAACAACTCTATAGAAATTTTGGAGTGATAACATATTGGTGACCATACTGGGGACTAGCCCTCAATTTAAATAAAACTTTAAGGAAACCTTTAAATTCATCTTTTGCACCTTAAGGTCATTTTAGAGTTGTTGTTAAAAAGTTTCAAAAAATAATTAAAAAATTAAAATTTTGGCTCCTGAAAAGAGTCACTATACCAGGGAAAATCCAGATCTAAACCCTACAACAATATTTGATGACCCTGATAGAATTTTAAGGAAACCAAAAAAGGTAGAAACTCAAGGAAGTAGTAGTCAGTTAGTTAAAGAAAATTCACTCCCAAAAGAATTATCAAGTTTAGAGGATATTTAGTTTGATCTGTCATTTTATCTTTCTTTGTTTAGAACCAAATCAGAAAATTCAATTCATGAAACTGTAATAGACCCTAATTTTATTCAATTCATTGAGTCAAAAAAGGTGCCTATACACCCAGATTTAGATCAACTTGTTTTGAATATTTTTGATAAGCTAGAAGCTTTAACCTCAATCTTGATAAGCCATATAGATGATGTCTATCTTCAACAATCAGTTGAATTAGCTGCCCTCATGATGCAAGAGCATTCAACCCAAGAGAAAATCATTGTAATTAAGTAGACATAAGGGGTCATGCATTTTTAGGAAGTTGGATTCCTAAGTGATGAATAAATGTAATATTAGGCTTTTTAGTGCATAGAATAGGAATAAATTAGACAGGTGAGATATCTTATAAATACTCTCGAATAAGAGGGACATGAGTGGGTAGTAATGACAAAAAAGTCCAAAGTCAATTACAACTCTTAAATAGTTGCATGATTCGAGGAACTAGAGGGAGAGATTTTAGGAATTTAATGAATTAGAAGTGGACATAGAGGATAGAGTACATCTAGGAGTCTGTTCAATAGATCTAGCAGTCAAACCAAGATGAGTTCAACAGAACTCACTGGCATATATGTAAGCCATGGGCAGAGTCAAAGGGGAGGCCATGAATAGTTGAGGATCAGGCCTACATGAGAGACAGAGAGTCTCATTCTGTAATCGTTCTGTATATTTATAAATACAGAGGTTAGTTTCAACCCTGGATAAGTGTGTTTCAAGTGTTGAAATTATTGTGAATTGGAATTCTGAAATAGTTGTATGCAGGCAAAGTCGAGGCAAAACACAGAGAGGAGAACGATTCAGAAGAATCGTAATGGATCATCGAGTCCAATTGAAGCATCAGAGAGGAGCTCTAGAGAGATAGCGAAGTGAGAATTCACGAAGTCAAGTTCGAGAGAGAGTTGAGCATTAGAAACAGTGAAGGATGAAGATCCTTTGAAGAAACCTGGGAACCACAGAAAACCTTTGAAGAAATCGACCCACAAAGAGAAATTGAAGAAAATGAAAAAAAAAACAAGTAAAAAGAGTCGAGCGGAGAAGTAGAGGATGGTTTCTTAGTGGTCGTTGAATCATTAAGATCAACAACCAAGATTGAATCGCGATGGTGAACCAGTCAGGATCGCATCACAAATTTTCATGCGATATGTAGCCGGACCCGAAAACTTATCAAACATAACACAGAACCCTATCGGGTCCATAAGGATATTAGATCGGCACCTTAGAGTGGTGATCCGGATTTAAACAGGAACGCAACAAATTACAGAGATAACCATATACACAAAGATGCAGTGGAAATAATACTTCATTTCATTAATGGAAAATACTGAAATATGCTTACAACCAGAAATGGAAATAAACCAGCTAGGGCGATGGTAGCTTATCTCTGAGAAGAGATGTGATGGCTACATGCCTCTGAACTGTGTTACAATGAGGCTCGAAGGCCTATTTATTGTTGAGAAACAATGGAAAAACCCTTAACATTCCAAAACCTAACCCTAGGAGATGAAACGCCAAACTGTGGGCCCCGTTTGGGGTAAATTGGTACATCAACTTCCCGAGGTCGTAACTTTGGCATATGATCTCCGTTTGACGCGTACAATAGCTCATTGACGCATACAATAGTCATTAGAAAGATCTATCCATGGACCCATGTTGCCCCCGGATTCCCAAAAAAACGTCGTTTAGGGCCTCAAAATGGCTCCGGAAGTTCAGGACCCGAAAAACTGCTAAAAATAGTAAGTTGTGCTACAATTAAGGAAACTGAAAATGCTGAGAAAGACAATGGTGGGGGTCCAGGTGGACTTGGCAGGTGGCCACCAATATCCACCTGGATCATTCCTCCCCCCTTAGGAAGCAATGGTCCCCATTGCGTTGAGATCCTCCATGAGATGAGGAAACTTCTGCTGAACTTGTTCCCTAGTGAGCCACTTGCCCTGCTGAAGGAGTTGGCCTGCTTTGACAACTCGATACAGTTGGATATTCTGTTGGCGAGTGTTCTTGATCTGTGTGTCCATGATTCAATCAGTTGCAGCTTGTTCCATGCAATCTGGATTTAATTCTGTGGGTCTGAGCTATTCTGCAATGTCGGATGTGTCTAGCAATGGTGGAAAGTATGGCCGAAGGCGGTCCACATTGAACACTGGGTGCAGGCCAAGGAATGGGGGAATGCTGAGCTCAAATGCATTGTCTCCCATAGCCTTAGTAATGGTGTAAGGACCATGTCGGAGTGGTCTCAATTTCCGATAGGCTCCAGTAAGGCGTTCCTTTTGCAAATGCAACCAGACTTTGTTGCCCACCTGAAACTTGTGTGGCACCCGATGTTGATCATGTCGCTGCTTGTACTTGGCATTTGATTTCTCAAGAATGTCATGGACCTGCTGGCGAATATGTTGGATGCGCTCAATGAAGCTGGTGGCCTTATCTGTTTCGGACTGGACATGAGCTGAATTCATGTGAGTAGCTGCAAGTGGCATGGCCACATCAATGGGGCATAGTGGCTGGAATCCCAAACCCACCTGAAAAGGGCTATGGCCAGTGGAGCTGTGAAGAGCTCGGTTGGCGAGGCTCTCGTCCCATGTGCGTGGATGCTTTGAGTTATACATGCGCAGAATGTGCACAATCATCCTATTGACAACCTCTGTCTGGCCATCAGTTTGAGGATGGAAGGCTGTGGACTTCGTGAGTTTGGTGTCCAGCATTGACCAGAGACTGGACCAAAATGTGCTGAGAAACCGACTGTCCCGATCTGAGATGATAGACTGTGGGATCCCAAAGTGCACCCACACTCGTTCAAAGAAGAGTTTAGCAGTGGCTTCTGCTGTGATATTCTTCTTGCAGGCCACCATAATGGCCATCTTCGAGAACCTGTCGACGACCACAAAAACACAGTCATTTCCATGCTTAGTGGAAGGAAGGCCTGACATGTAATCCATGGAGATGGATTCCCAAGGCCGACTAGGGGTAGGCAACGGGGTATAGAGGCCTTGCTTCTTAATGGTCGGTTTGGCAATGGCACAGGCAGTACATGATCGGATGTACTTCCCAACATCCTGTCGAAGATTCGGCCAATAGAAATAATTTTGCAGTACTGCCACTGTTTTCTCGACCCCGAAATGCCCAGCAGCCCGACTGTAGTGTGCTTCCCAAATCATCTTGGCATGCTCGCTTGAAGGAACACAAAGGTGACCGAGGTGGCATAATAGGGCACCCTGGAGGTGAAAATCTGCAACATGCCGACCCTCCAAGAGTTTCTGGTATGTGTGGCCGAATTCTGGGTCGCTTTTGTAGAGAAGTGGCCAATCAGAAGTCTCGTGCCCACAAGAGTTGAGCACGGTGGTCAGCGCCATGATCGGTGGTCGACTGAGGCAATCTGCAACATTATTGGTGCTGCCCTTTTTATACTTGATATTCAAGTGAAACTGTTGCAGGTATGTAGACCACTTCTGATGGCGATCATTCTGCAATTTCCCTTGGGTCTGTATGAACTGCAGGGGTCGGTGGTCTATGTGGATGACTGTTTCCTTCCCCAAAATGTAATGCTTCCATTGTCGGCAGGCCTGTACAATGGAATACATCTCTTTATCATAAGTGGGGTACTTCCGGACTGTGTCTGAAAGCGTTTCACTGTGATATGCCACTGGATGTCCATGTTGAGTAAGGACTGCCCCAATAGCATAGTCAGAGGCATCTGTCTCGACCTCAAATGGATGTTGTAAATCTGGTAACGCGAGCACTGGTGCCGTGCAGAGGCGATCCTTAAATTCCCTGAATGCCTTCTGTTGAGATTCAGACCAAAAGAATTTTGCTTTCGCCCCTCCCTTGGTGACTTGACTCAAGGGCCAAGAAATATGAGAAAACCCCAGCACAAACCTGCGGTAGAAGTTGGCAAGACCTAGAAAGCTGCGGAGCTCTGTTAGAGTGGTTGGAGAGGGCCAATCCCGAATGACTTGGACCTTGGCTGGATCGACATGCACCCCCTGTTCATCAATGATGTATCCCAGATACTGAACCTCGGTCATGCCAAAAGTGCATTTCTCCAAATTGGCACATAGCTTGTGTTGCCGCAGTGTTTTGAGAACCTGTCGGATGTGGTGGAGGTGCTCTTCCCAACTCTGGCTGAAGATCAGAATGTCATCCAAGTATACTACTACAAAGGAGTTGGTGAATGGCTGCAAGATGTCATCCATTAGCCTCATAAAGGTTGCAGGAGCATTCGTCAATCCGAAAGGCATGACCAACCATTCGAAGAGGCCCTCCTTGGATTTGAAGGCAGTCTTCCACACATCTGAGGGTTCGCCCCCTTTAGTTGGTCTAGGAGGTCATCAATCCGCGGGATCGGGTACCTATTACGGACAGTGATCTTGTTCAGCGCCCGATAGTCAATACAGAGTCTCCACGTCCCATCCTTCTTCTATACCAACACGATCGGGCTCCCACAGGGCGATGAACTCGGACGGATGTGACCTTTCTGCAGGAGCTCCTGAATCTGCCTCTTGATTTCATTGTTCTCCAGAACGGAGCGCCGATAAATTGGTCCATTGGGTAGCGGTGCCCCTGGGGTCAGATCGATGGAGTGCTTGACTTGACAGTGCAGAGGAACCCCTGCCGGGGAGGTGAAGATGTCTTCGTACTCCTCCACAATCTTGTCCATCTGTAGCTGTCGTGCAGAGGGACCCCGTTTGGAGGCCGCGGCCACTGTCTTCTTCTTCCCTTGAGGGCGTATCATCAGGAAAACAAATTTCCTGGTTTTGGAAATGATCTTACTGCATTGTTTTGCAGTAATCAAAGAGATGGCGGCAGGTGGTGCTACCTCTGGTATCCTGAACAACTTATTTCCCAATGTAATAATAACAGCACGGGGCCTTGATTCATACACAGCATGTCACTTCCACAAGTATGGTTGTCCTAGTAATACATCACAAACTTCAAGGGGAGCAATGTCACACAATACCTCATTCGTGAAGGGCTTGATGTTGTATGGAAGGCGACACTGCTGGCTCAAGCGAAGATCTCGCTGTTGGTGAAGCCACCCAATGGTGTATGGTTGTGGATGTGCTGTGGTCGGTAAGCCCAACCACTTCATGACCTCTGCCGAAATGAGGTTCTTTTGACTCCCGCTATCAACAATGAACTGTATCAGGGAGCCCTTTACCCACATCTGGGAGTGGAAGAGACGCTCCTCCTCCTCTGGATCTTCGGGTTCATTTTTCTGGATCTTTGCGGTAGCAACAGTGGCGCTGGGATCCGCATCAATGATCTGCTTCCCTTTTTCATACCCCTTATCGGGTTCTGACTCAGAGTCGGAACATGCATCTGATTCTGAAACCTTTAGCTCAGCCACCAGTGACTGCTTGGCCCGACACTCACTTGTGTTGTGAGTGGAGCTCTTATGGAACTCACACCATTTTCCAGTGTCCTTTCTCGGCTTCGCGGCGTTGTTCTTTGCTTGCAGCTTCGGCTGGTTGTCTTGGGCTGTCCCGCCTTGGCTCTGTCCTTTGTTCTGTGGTTTAGGGGCACCTTTCCCCTGCTTTGGATTCGCAGATCCAAAGTCTCGCTTCTTTTGTTTAAACTTCTGCTCGACCTTGACGGCATATCGGTATGCTGCGCCGAGCGAGGGGATGTTTAGGAATTGTATTTCTTCCTGGATGTGCTTGTGCAGGCAGCCACGGTATTTGAGTATCAAATGTTGCTCTGAATCCTTGATACCCAACTTTGTGCGAAGGGTATGGAAAAGATTGGTGAACTCCGGCACGTCTTGGTCCCTTCCCTGCCGCAGCGTGGTCCACTTTATGTATTCATCCTCATAGCTTCCGACAGGGTAGTACTGCTCCTTGATGGCATCCCGGAACGAATCCCAGGTGGGTGCGGCTGAAAATAGTGAGCCAGTACTTTCATCCTTCTGCTCACAGTAGGTTTCCCACCAGTCCTTGACGTGGGGGGCTGCTTTGAGAAGAGCAAAAACAATCTTTTCCCGACTCGAAAATTCATGAACAGAAAAATAACCCTCTAGCAGATTTAACCATTTATCTACGGCATCGACGTCTATCTGACCCTCGAATATGGGGATTTCAAAATTAACTTGTACCTTAAAGGGTGTGGCGTTTCCAGAGGAACTGCTGGAAGCCGATGCGCCGCTTCTGGGTAGCCGCTGAAGGATCTGGGCAAAGCTGTCCATCATCGCATTCCGTTGTCGCTCGAGGGCTTCTTCGAGCAAGATTTTGATGGGATCTCCTGCCCCCTCGTCTTTCTTCTCGTCCGCCATGGGAGGCCGTCGGGATTTGCGAGGCTGGTCTTGCAAAGGTTCAACCAGTTCAAGCCCTAACTCCTTATATCCCGACCTTGTTGGGGACATGCAAAGAAAAACAGAGAAAAAGCAAACCGCTCTAATACCACTGATCCGGATTTAAACAGGAACGCAACAAATTACAGAGATAACCATATACACAAAGATGCAGCGGAAATAATACTTCATTTCATTAATGGAAAATACTGAAATATGCTTACAACCAGAAATGGAAATAAACCAGCTAGGGCGATGGTAGCTTATCTCTGAGAAGAGATGTGATGGCTACATGCCTCTAAACTGTGTTACAATGAGGCTCGAAGGCCTATTTATTGTTGAGAAACAATGGAAAAACCCTTAACATTCCAAAACCTAACCCTAGGAGATGAAACGCCAAACTGTGGGCCCCGTTTGGGGTAAATTGGTACATCAACTTCCCAGGGTCGTAACTTTGGCATATGATCTCCGTTTGACGCGTACAAAAGCTCATTAGAAAGATCTATCCGAGCACTATCATTGTTGGAACGGGCAACATCGGTCCATTCTATGGACCCATGTTGCCCCCGGATTCCCCAAAAAACGTCGTTTAGGGCCTCAAAATGGCTCCGGAAGTTCAGGACCCGAAAAACTGCTAAAAATAGTAAGTTGTGCTACAATTAAGGAAACTGAAAATGCTGAGAAAGACAATGGTGGGGGTCCAGGTGGACTTGGCAGGTGGCCACCAATATCCACCTGGATCATTCCTCCCCCCTTAGGAAGCAATGGTCCCCATTGCGTTGAGCTCCTCCATGAGATGAGGAAACTTCTGCTGAACTTGTTCCCTGGTGAGCCACTTGCCCTGCTGAAGGAGTTGGCCTGCTTTGACAACTCGATATAGTTGGATATTCTGTTGGCGAGTATTCTTGATCTGTGTGTCCATGATTCGATCAGTTGCAGCTTGTTCCATGCAATCTGGATTTAATTCTGTGGGTTTGAGCTATTCTGCAATGTCGGATGTGTCTAGCAATGGTGGAAAGTATGGCCGAAGGCGGTCCACATTGAACACTGGGTGCAGGCCAAGGAATGGGGGAATGCTGAGCTCAAATGCATTGTCTCCCATAGCCTTAGTAATGGTGTAAGGACCATATCGGAGTGGTCTCAATTTCCGATAGGCTCCAGTAAGGCGTTCCTTTTGCAAATGCAACCAGACCCATGTTACCCCCGAATTCCCCAAAAAACGTCGTTTAGGGCCTCAAAACGGCTCCGGAAGTTCAGGACCCGAAAAAATGCTAAAAATAGTAAGTTTTGCTACAATTAAGGAAACTGAAAATGCTGAGAAAGACAATGGTGGGGGTCCAGGTGGACTTGGCAGGTGGCCACCAATATCCACCTGGATCAAGTGGACAATGCCTAGCCTTAAGGTTTTGTGATATGCGATCGTGCGATTTAATCTCAACCGTTGGATCGTAGAGCCGATTGATGGTCAAGATTTGATCGCAAATCGCAATTGGTGTAAGCGAAGATTGGAGTGGTGCAATGGAAAGGCTTGGAGAGCTAGACCTAACGAGATTTATAGTGGCAGGTCTATAAGATTTGAAATCCGATTATATGTGCCGAAGTGGGTTTTCCTGTTATTCCTTGTATTGTGATTAATGTATGGTTCCGGGGTTTCTAAAGGAAATCCCGATAGTTATAACGGTTCTGAATTGTGTAAAGTGACCTACGAAAGTCCCAATAGTTGATTGCGATCAGCGATAAAGGTGGTGTCTCGAGATCTATGCAAGAGTCGTATGAAAGGTAGAAAAAGGTATGTTTTGGGCATATTCTCCTTTGTAAACAAGTTATAAGGGAAATAACACCGATAAAAGCCTTTGTAGGTTAAATATATGTGTAGCAATGTTTAAAGAGGGAAGGTTACATATAAGTGGAAAAAAGGTTATATGTGAAGGAATAAGGAGTTTAAAATTCCCGATAGAAAGGTAAAGCAGGGTGATTAATTTCCTTTCTAAAGGAAAAGATGGGTTAATGTGTAGACTCTGGAAAGTCTATAAATCATTTTGGATGTGATAATAAGAGGGCCTTAACCATTGATATTATGGAGATGTGACTCCTTTGAGAGTCAATTACCTGGGACAGATGTGTTTATGCATTTATATGCATACTGTGGGTATGTACGGGGGTATCCCTGCATCATAGTGGTATCAGAGCAGAATTGAAGTTAAAACAATTGGTTAAAACAAAACAAAGAAATTCTATGAGAAAGAATTGAGAATAGAATATGTGTTAAGGTATTTATGCAAGCAAGATGAAGGATCAGATTCTAATCTGACAGAAAAAGGCATGTAGAGGTGACGTGTAGCAGAACTTGCAGATGCAAGAGTCAAAGGGACAATCCATTCAAAGTATAGGTGGAATGATGAAACAAGATCATGCTAAGATCTTGAAGGTGAGGTAAAATGTTCTGTTTTGAATTGAGAATGTGTTTTTTTACACTAATGCACAACAGACAGCAAGAGAAACTGTGAGAGGAGAGCCAGATGTGTTCTTGAAGGAAGAGTAAGTAGAATACTCTGATGGAGAAGTGGAAATGAACCTAAAGAATCCAACAAGAGATTGGACAGAGAGGACAGTTGAAGTGTTCTCAAGAGAGAGTGAGAGATTACAGAAGCCTAGAAGGAGCAAAGGTGTTTCTCAAGAGGAGGTTTCGGATAGAGGGCCCATGCTTACCAAAAGACTGAGTGGGGAAGAGCTTAGTGAGGTAAGATTGCAGCAAGGAGGACTAGCTGTTGTAGAGGCTTGTTGTAGATGAGTGAGGAGCTCATGAAGAAAGAGGAGAAGAAGATGACTACTAATAGTCATAGCAGAGGTTTAGAGAGAAGCCACAACAGAGGATATGAGAAGAAGAATTCCAAAGCAGATGGCAAGAGGATGAGTCAAGAGTAAATTGACAAAGAGATTGCAGAGTTAAAAGAACAACTCGATGCATTAAGGAGAATACTTGAGGAAAGCCAAAGACTAGGTTGGGTCTTGAGGAAGAAGCCAATAAAATGGCATAAGATACAGAGAAGGCTACGAAAAAAGTAAGTAAAGTGGTTGAGGGTAAAACTCAAGGAAGTTAAGTTTGAAATGGAAGAATATATTTGTGAACCAGAACAAGGAGAAATTCTGGGAAAAAGTGAAGACTACACTAAAGATAAAGAATGGAGATCAAGTGAAGATCTCATGGACTATTGGGATAGTTCAAAACAGCATGAGGATATGCTAACTGAAGATGAAGAGTTGATGTATAAGGCCATTAAGCCTTGTGTTTTTGAACCTAATATTTTTGGTGCGTTTGTAGGATGCATAGGAGAGGATAGACAGTATTGTGAAGCTGTTGAAAGCATGGAGGAGTATCTTATAGAAGATAAATATTCTAAAGTGAAGTTGAATAGAGCTCTTGAACTGAAGAATGAGGAGCAATGTGTTTTAAGGGATGAAAGGTACTCTAGAGCAACAGAGTATGATGAAGAAGATCTCTCAAATGAGGAAAGTATTGAGTTGTTACAACAAAAAGAACTCATTGATAAATTAATAATTAGAGCTCTTACAAGAAAAGAACCATTCCTTGTGAAGGAAAGAGATGAACTTGAGTTTGAGGAGCTGAATCATGTAGAAGATTTAGTGTAGCAAGGAAATGTGATGACTAAAGAGTCAAGTAAGACCTCCAGGTCTTATGATTTTAAAATTAATGATTTGTGGATGATTGTAGGTACATCACAGGAGGATAAACAAGCTTTAGAGTTTGTCAGAGAGAATGAGTAGAATCTGAAATCTGTTTAGATCAAGACTAAGATGGCAAGATCTCAGAATCAGAAGGAGGCAGTAAGAATCAAATAATTTCAAAGAAGAGTTAACTAGCAGCAGGTTAAGGAAGAATAAGCTCACTACTGTGAACAAAAGCAAAGAGATATCATTGAAACATATGATGTGAAAGAGAGGCTAATTGACAATCTCATGATTTTTTCTCAGAATTCAAAACAGCATACTGATGTGCTGGCAGAGGAGACTTGGCATAAATGAGCACCCAAATAAAGATGAAAGATGAGGATTTTGTGGAAGAAACTAATCCATAGAACAGAGATCCTCAATTGCTGGAGAGAATGCTGGAAGGACAAAATTCAATGCATAAATTAGATTTTGTAGAGGGAGATATCCTTAAGGATATTCAGGAAGTTTGGGTGGAAGCAATGTCTACAATGATAACCAGAGCAAGAGTAGTGTCTACAATGATAGCAAGAGCAAAGGTAGAAGAAAATAAAAAGCAATTTGAAGAGTTAGTGGACAGCAACAACAACCTGGAACAAAGAGAAAGAGGCAGAAGTAAGTGGCAAAGTATGGACCAGCCCAAGGATGTACTGGAGACAAAGATTGAAGAAATGTGGCAACTGATGATGAAGCAGTCCAAATGGAGGAAAATGGTAGTAGCAGGAAGAAAGATTAATCAAAACTTGAACCTGATTGACAAGAAGAAGAAGATGGAGCAAAAGACAGTAGAAATGTAGCAGTAGCAAAGGAACAAGACATTTGGGCAGTTACAACACAAAGTGTGGGATCCAGGAAGACAAAGATCAAAAGACACATGATTAGGAGATCATGAATATTTTCTACTTTGGGAGTCTGATGCAGGAGCATTCAACCCAAGAGAAAACCATTTTAATTAAGTAGACATAAGGGGTCATGCATTTTTAGGAAGTTGGATTCCTAAGTGATGAATAAATGTAATATTAGGCTTTTTAGTGCATAGAATAGGAATAAATTAGATGGGTGATATATCTTATAAATACTCTCGAATAAGAGGGACATGAGTGGGTAGTAATGACAACAAAGTCCAAATTCAATTACAACTCTTAAACAGTTGCATGATTCAAGGAACTAGAGGGAGAGATTTTAGGAATTTAATGAATTAGAGGTGGACATAGAGGATAGAGTACATCTAGGGGTCGGTTCAATAGATCTAGGAGTCAAACCAGGATGAGTTCAATAGAACTCATTGGCATATATGTAAGCCACAGGCAGAGTCAAAGGGGAGGCCACAAATATTTGAGGATCAGGCCTGCATGAGAGGCAGAGAGTCTCATTCTGTAATCATTGTGTATATTTATAAATACAGAGGTTAGTTTTGACCCTAGATAAGTGTGTTTCGAGTGTTGAAATTATTGTGAATTGGAATTCTGCAATAGTTGTATGCACGCAGAGTCGAGGCGAAACACAGAGAGGAGAACGATTCAAAAGAATCGTAATGGATCATCGAGTCCAATTGAAGCATCAGAGTGGAGCTCTAGAGAGACAGCGAAGTGAGAATTCACGAAGTCGAGTTCAAGAGAGAGTTGAGCAATGGAAATAGTGAAGGATGAAGATCCTTTGAAGAAACTCGAGAACCAAAGAAAACCTTTGAAGATATCGACCCACAAAGAGAAATTGAAGAAAACAAGAAAAAAACAAGTAAAAAGAGTCGAGCAGAGAAATAGAGGATAGTTGCTTAGTAATCGTTGGACCATTAAGATCAATGGCCAAGATTGAATCATGATGGTGAACCAGTCAAAATCACATCGCAACTTTTCATGCGATATGTAGTCGGACCCAAAAATTTATCAAACATAACACAAAACCCTATCGGGTCCGTAAGGATATCAGATCGGCACCTTAGAATGGACAGTGCCTAGCCTTAAGGTTTTGCGATATGTTCACACGATTTAATCTCAACTGTCAGATCGCATACCTGATCAACGGTCAAGATTTGATCGCAAATCGCAATCAGAGTAAGCGGAGATCGGAGTGGCACAATGGAAAGGTTTAGAGATCCGGACCCGACGAGATTTATAGTGGCAGGTCTATAAGATTTGAAATCTGGTTATGTGTGCTGGAGCGGGTTTTCCTATTATTCCTTGTATTGCGATTAATGTATGGTTCCCAAGTTTATAAAGGAAATCCTGATAGTTATAAGGGTTCTGAATTTTGTAATGTGACCTGCGAAAGTCCCGATAGTCGATTGTGATCAGCAATAAAGATGGTGTCTCGGGATCTATGCAGGAGTCATACGAAAGGTGGAAAAAGGTATGTTTTGGGCATATTCTCCTTTGTAAATGAGTTATAAGGGAAATAGCACCGATAAAAGCGTTTGTGGGTTAAGTATATGTGTAGCAATGTTTAAAGAGGGAAGGTTACATATAAGTGGAAAAAAGGTTATATGTGGGGGCATAAGTGTTGTAAATAATACTGAGAGGGGGGGTGAATCAGTGTTAGCAAATCACTAACTTTTTCATTTCCATACTTAGATTCATATACGCTACTTCAGTTAAGGGAACTCACATGTACACACAACTGTGTTTAATGCAACTAGCGTATATCCAGTAAACTTATGATTCAGTTAATCCATTATATGTTGATCTTTAACCATATGAATAGTAAACAAGTGCCATAAAATAGAACAGATCATCACACATAAGAAGCACACATGAACACCATGATATAAGGTGGAAACCCAATGCGGGAAAAAAACCACCTGCTGTTGTTTTCTTTAAGATAAGAAAAACCTATTTACAATCTTGTACTGGTGTAGACTCATAGCAGTACGCAGGCAACCATCTATAGAAGGCTACAACCTTTTCTCATTCTCCAGCTACTACCGGAAGGGAGCTGCAACCCCCTAGCTCTTGTACTAGTCGATACGTTTACTAGTACGTAAGCGCCGGCCTACAGAAGGCTAGTACCTTATCTTTTCTTCTAGGGACCACGTTTCATAAATTTTCATACTGGATCCATAAATACAAAACAATCACCACTGCAATACAATCATCAACTACACCTGCATCATCAATCTCTGAATCACCCAATACTGAATCACTAAAACCCTATCATCAAAACACAGTAACCAAAACACATAGAAGAACACAGAACTCTGCAATAACAACTAGACCCAACTAAAACTTCAAATATCATACTTCATACTGTATACGCAACTCTGATGAGTCGAACCAGCGTGTATACATGCTTTTACCAAATCGAACCTACGTACACATTTGTAAATATTAACTCAGAACTTTGCAGCTATACCAGACATCAGTCATACCCAGATCATAACATTTATACAATAAAACATGCGTCAATAATTCAGATCTAGTCTATCCATGATCAAACCACATAATGATACATTCCAAGCCTTATGATCCTAATCCATCATCCATATCAACCGCATAGGTGCTTCCTTGGTTCAGATCAAGTAAAGCATCACAAACCCATAACCAACATACTAGATCTCACACTTCATCAGATATTCAATCCTTGCACACTTGCACTTCTTGGCCTAATGATCTTCTCCTTATATAGGTTTAGGCCTCTCTCAATACCATGGTCCAAAACCATGTAGAACCAATACCTTGGACCCAATACCTGGGGTCAACACTTCAGACCAAATACCATGGACCAATACCAAAATACCTTGGACCAAATACCACGGACCAAAACTTAGATTCCCAACATGTACGCACCTTTCCTTCTGTAAACCTACGTGTGTACATATACGCGTCTTGGTATATGGTGATCCCACATGTATACGCAGCTTGGTTAAGTGGAACCTGCGTATATCTCTTTTTCCTTCATTCTGATAGCCTGAACTGTGATCTGTCATCTGAGTGAGTTGCCATCAAGGACAACACCTATATCATATCTACCCAGATAAATCTATTAGGGATCAAAAACGAAGATGTTGTTTTTCTTACTCAGGAAGAACAAGAAATGTACATGTTACAACAATTGAAATTAGAATCTGGGGAATCTTTTGACTATAAACAAGGCCATGAATCTGCTATTTATGAAGTCCACAAACAGTATAGCCTTAGAGGCAAAAACAATAATGATATTACCACTAAGAAATCAATCCAAACCCAAACTAAAAATATAACAGAAGCTCCTGTGACCAAAGTTCTACAAATCCTCCCTAGGGGAACTCAGGATACGTCTAACCCAAAAATTGTAGATATAACTTCCACTAAAACTCAAACTGAAACTGTCACTCAGACCATTCCAAATAAGAGAATTCAAAACAAAACAGCTGGTACAGAAACTAAATTACCAAATGCTGAAAAAGAAGATAAAATTACACAGACCACATTTACTAAGCAAGATCTCATACAATCAGGGAAAACTCAATTTCCATTCAACATTAAAACTGAGATAGAAAAATTGAAAATATCAGTTCCTTTGACCAAACTAGTGAAAAATGAATCATATAGAGCACAAATCACTGAAACATTAAATATAGGTGAAGTAGAGGATGTTGTAAACTTGAATGATGATCAACCTAAGTTATTGTTTGGTCCTGAAGTAAATGGAACACATTAGCAAGGGGGTTTTCCTCCTTTCTACATTAGCTTGAATGTTCATGATAAAATCTTAGATAATGCTATGCTAGAATCAGGGGCATCCCATAACTTAATGCCTAAAGAAATCATGGAGATATCAAACTTAGATATCACCAGACCATACAAGGACCTATTTTCCTTTGATTCTAGCCAAGTCAAGTTCCTTGGACTGATTAAAGATTTGTGTGTAACTCTAGTCCAGTGCCCAGAAAAGAGTATTGTGATGGACATAGTAGTTGTTGATATCCCACCCAAGTATGGAATTATATTATATCGCTCATGGGGAGAAAAATTACAGGGATCTCTACAATTGGACATGTCATATGCCACCATATCTGTTTTTGGTCAACAAAGGAAACTTTATAGAGAAACATTGATGAAATACATGGTGATTAGTGCAAAAAAACCATAGAATTTCCCCATATACTCCATGCATTTTGATATGGACTCTTTCATCTTGTATAATTCAGACAATGACAAAAATGAAATCACAGTTGTAGAAGAAAAATACAAAGCTCCTAATAGTGAAAACATTTTTCAAGAGTCCCTATGGCATTTAGATTTTGATGGCTCTGTGAATAGATTAAGAGCAGGTGCAAGAGTTTGGATTCACAACATGGAAAATAATCATTTTGAAGGTAATGCATTTAGATTAAACTTTAAATGCATAAACAACATGGTAAAATATGAGGCCCTAATATTAGGACTACAAATGGTTAGAAAACATGGAGCCAAGAGAGTTTCTATCATGGGAGACTCATAATTGATTATAAAACAAATCGAAGGTGAATACTCTGTGAATAATCCTATATTTAGCCAATACAAAGAGACTGTCTTGGATTTGATTAAAGACCTTCCTAGAATTGATTTTGTTGCCATTCCTAGGAAATAGAACATGCAATCTCACAGTCTGGCCACTTTTGCTAGTACCTGAAAATTTCCTCTTCAGCCCAGCCACAAGTACACTACAGAAGTGAGACATAGGCCTGTTATACCTAAAAATTTGAAATATTGGCAGATTTTCTCACAATATTCTCAAATTTATGATTTCATGAACGTTGAAAGAGAGTTTCAAAACTGTAATATAGATATTGATTGTACAGTATATAATAACATAGATAGTGAGATAGATATAGATGCTTTAGATGTAGGTAAACCCACTAATTTCACTAAAGTATAAATAGATAAATTAGAAAATGTAGGAATAGAAGAAATAATGAATGATGATCCTGAAATTTTAAACCTTAAAGATAAAATTTTGCCCAAGGGATTAGTCCCATTAGAAGATTTGTTTGATTCAAATGATGTAGCTAGGAAACCAAAAATGGAGCTTTTAAGAGTATACATAGAAGAATGTAACATAGGAACTGAAGAAAAGCCCAAACTTATCAAAATATCCAAAGGATTTCTTCGAGATGAAAAACTGAAATACATAAATTTGTTCAAAAAGTTTCAAGATGTCTTTGCCTGAAATTATGAAGACCTTAAGTCTTGTGATACCAACATAATTCAACATAAGATACCTATCAAAGAAGATCATAAACCCTTTAAACAGAAGTTTAGGAGAACTAACCTGGTTCTTATGCCACTCATTGAAAAAAAAGTGAAAAGGATGTATGATGCACAGATCATATCACCCATTAGATATTCAGATTGGGTCTCTAATTTAGTCACTACTAGGAAGAAAACAGGAGAAATCAAACTCTATGTTGATTTCAGAAACTTAAACAAAGTGTCATTAAAAGACAACTATCCTCTCCCAAAAATGGACCACATTATTCAGAGGGTAGTAGGCTCATCCAGAATATTATTGCTTGATGGATTATGTGGATATAACCAAATCTTAGTTCAACCAAAGGATCAAGCAAACACTGCATTTACTACTCCTTGGGGTACTTTCATGTATTTGAAAATGCCCATTGGATTAATGAATGTTGGAGCAACATTCCAAAGAGCTATGGACATAGCCTTTGCTAAAGAAATCCATGACTTCTTAATAGTTTACCAAGATGACATCATAGTGTTTTCCAAATCAGATAATGAACATCTAGATCATCTAAGAAGAGTTTTCATTATATGTAGAAAATTTGGTATTTCCTTAAATCCAAAAAAGACACTCTTTGGTCTAGAAGAAGGTAAACTCTTGGGACACATAATATCCAAAGATGGAATTAGAATAGATCCAGCTAGAATAGAGGCAATCCTGAACATCACTCATCCTAGAAACGTCATAGAATTACAATCATTTTTAGGCAAAATAAATTTTCTTAGGAAATTCATTTCAAACTTAGCAGAATTAATTAGAGAAATAAATAACATGTCAAAGAAGATTTAGCACTTAAGTGGACAGTAGAGGCTAAATAGGCTTTTGAGGCAATCAAAGAAGCCCTCACTAAAACACCAATCCTCATAAGTCCTGATTTCCAAAAATATTTCATAATTTTTTCTTTTGCTTCAGAACATACTACTGCAATAGTCTTGTTGCAAAAGAATGATCAAGGTTATGAGCAACCTATTGCATTTTTCAGCAAATCTTTGAGGGATGCTACGCTAAAGTATAGCATACTGGAAAAACAAGCACTTGCTTTAGTGAAAGCTATTAAATATTTCAGAGTGTACATATTGTATTCACACATCATTTCTTATGTTCCAAATTCAGTAGTAAAGGCCATTTTGACACAAAATGGTCCTGAAGGAAAGAGAGGCAAATGGATTGCCACTATTTTGGAATATGACATAGAAATAAAGCCTACAAAACTTATCAAAGGCCATGGTTTAGCTAAACTCATGGCTGAATCGAACTGTCAAGCCTTGGATATAAATTTCGTTGGTGCCCTAAATGATCAGGAAGAGATGGCGACTCCACAGATCAGTGAACCTTTTACAAATTCACCTTGGTATGCAAATATCATATTTGTCTTACTAAACATACAAGCTTCTCCTGGTTTATCTAGAACTAAAGGTAGATTTTTGAAAATGAAATCAACGAAATATTGTATCATAAATAATGCTTTATTTTGGAAAGATAATGGTGGAATTCTATTAAATTGTTTATTAAAAGATTAAGTTGACAAAGTTATGCAAGAATTCCATGCAGGAGATTGTGGAGGACACTTATATTGGAAAATGATTGTTGATAATATCCTAAGGGCAGGTTTTTACTGGCCCACCCTTTTTGCAGATGTCAAGAAACTTGTGACCTCCTGTCACAAGTTCCAAATATTTGAGGGCAAAAGGAAAATCCTACTACTACCTCTCAAACCCATCTCCACAGAAATGCCTTTTCAACAATGGGGTTTAGACTTCATTTGGGAAATTCACCCATCCTCCTCAGCCTAGCATAAATGAATTTTGATAGCCACCGATTACTTTACTAAATGGATAGAAGCCATCCCTTCTAGACAAGCCACAGACTCTGTCATTATCTCATTCATTGAAAACAATATCCTTTCAAGATTTGGATGCCCCGAAAAGCTCATTATTGATAACGCAAATGCTCTCAAATCCAATAAAATGGTAGACTTTTGTAACAAATATCACATTACCCTTGGCCATTCCACTGCCTATTACCCTCAAGGTAATGGACTTGCATAATCTTCAAACAAAAGCCTTTTCAATATCATCAAGAAACTCCTAGAAGACAACAAGAAGACATGGAACAAAAAGTTGGTTAATGCCTTATGGGCAGACAAACTAACTACCAAAAAGTCCATTAGTACATCTCCTTATCAACTAGTATATGGTATGGATGTTGTTTTTCCATTCTCGTTAGGAGTACTAGTGATGAAAATGATCCAAGAGTTGCAAGTAGAACCAAATGATATCCAAAGGAGGATAAATCAGACAATACACTTGTAGCAAACTAGAGAATAAGTCTATGTAAAATCACAAGTGATTCAGGATAAAATCAAAAAGATTTTTGATAAGAAAACCAAAGCTGATGATTTTTATGTAGGTGATAAAGTTCTCAAATGGGATTCTAGAAGAGAAGAGAAGGGTAAACATGGAAAATTTTATTTCTTATGGCAAGGCCCTTATATTATTTATGGTTACAGAGGTAACAATGCATTTTTCTTGAGACAATTAAATGGAACAGATCTACTAGGAGGACCAGTCAATGGTAGAATGTTGAAGCACTACTTATCCATAGATTAAAAATAGTTTATTTTACTTTTCTCATTGTATATAACATTTCAAAGTTTAGATTGGATTGGATGGTAATCTTTTGAGGTTGAAGCCCGGAGAGAAGGCCCTGAGCTTTGAAAGGTCCAACATCATAAGTATGAATAAAGCAGATTACAGAGGAGTAGTCACAAGGCAAACAAAGTCACAATTTCAAAGGCTATTGATCTTAAAGTTCTTGACATTTGACCAGAAAATGTCATCCCCATGTGGAGCCATTGTTAGGGTCCTATAATAATAGGATTCATAATTTTGAATTGGCTATGGTTAGTCTTGTAATATTGTACATACCTTTTCTTTCTGCGAAATGTTTTCCATATTAAAAATTAAAAAATGTAAAGAGGGTATGTCCTAAAAGAATAATCAAAGGAAAAAAAGAAAGAAAACAGATTAAAAAAAAAAAAGTAAAAAATATGAACCCCAAAAAAGAGATAAAATAGATCATGAAAGTGTGCAAATTCAAATGCCACTCCTTTTGCTTTACTTTGTAAAATAATATTGTGTGCAACTTGTCAAAAATGCCACAATCCATGATGGTCAAATAGCTTAATCTTGACTTGTTCATGCTTTAAATTTCATGCTTATAGATAGAGAATAAAGATTTAGCCAAACTATTTAACCTTGGCAGATCAGTAGTTAGGCAGGGAATAAAAAAGATTTCATCAATTTAATCTAAGCCAATGGAAGTTATAAGGTTAGAATTAGATAGATTGCTTGTCAAAAGAAAAAGAAATAAAGGGTCAGCAAGCACAAATGCACCCAGTAAATGAAGAAAAAAGGTTAGAGTAAATAAAGGGTAGGTAGAAGAAATGTTGCAAATGCACAAGGTTGCTAAGTCAAAAGAATATTTATCATGTTCAATCCTATGTTTCATGTGCAGGAGGAATTGTGAGAAAGAAAGGATATTCACCAAGATTGTTTACTAATTTCCTCTCATGCACCCCCTCATATTTATTTGTTAATTTCCCCATTATCCCTTCATTACTTATAAATACCCATTTTCCCCCTCATTTTGACCTTTACCCCTTGGTTTCACACATTCCCCTAGAAATTACCCTTCAAAAAATCATCCCCCCTTCCTAAAACCCCTTTTCCCTAGTGTGAAACCCATTCCCCATTACAAATATCACCTTCCCCCATTATTAATTTCCTTTTCCCCTTAAAACCCACAAAACCCTTTATCCTAAGTTTTATTTACTATGCCCCCGCATTATATAATTAACGTCCCCACTTTATGTTTCCCTGATACCCTTTTTTAACCCACCAACCCTTGGTGCAATTAAAAAACCCCCGCCACATAACCCATGGTTCGACCTTAATTAACCATTTGTTTATATTGAAAATCTCAACATTATTGGTTAATTAATTACAATTATTTGTAATTAAATCCGGGCCCTGCCAACCACTTTCCCGATTCCATCCATGTAAATCAACTGTGCGATATCCCTCTGATCTCCTACCCCCAGTTCTGATGGTGTACATCCATATCGCACAGATTCATCGTCCAACCGATAACAACCTGACAGCACGCGAGATTCGCGGTTTTGGTCGGGCATTGTTCTGCTACATGGTGACACTAGGTTATATCATGTGCTTGCGAAAATACCACCCACCCTCCAAAAGCAGTGTGATGGCACACAAAACCACCTCCACACCTAAACCGAAATCTTCCCACTATTCATTTAATATTTTTTGTGCCAAAATGTTACTGTTATCAGTTAAAAGGCTGAAAAAGCCCCAATTCGCTCTTTTCTTACATTTTCACTGTAAACCTCTGCTAAGTTGTTTTCGACACCATGAACCTTTGTGCGACATAATTGAACACCTTTTTCCACCTGAAGATGCTGCGGATACCCAATTGAAGCAGCCAATTGATAGTTGAAGCCTCAGTACATTATGCAATTACCGCAAAACCCCTCTGCATGCCAAATCGCCAATTTTCAGGTATTCTTGGAAAAAACCAGAATGGCCCTTGAATTTGAAAATGCACAGTATAATTGAATGGTTAATTAATTGAATTAATTAAATAAACCTTCTTGAAATTGAAGAGAAACTTATTTGTACATCCCAAACCCTTTTATAGACTACAATTACCTTCCCATTGTTCCAGAGCTTCTAGAACCTCACTCCTGAAACCACTTAAAGCCTAATTCAATTCAGTAAACCCAATTATGACTTCCAAAACCTCTCTATACATAAGACCTCTACAAACCCCTCACCTAGATATCGACCACCTTGCATTAGCATATAAAGACTGCCTACCTATTAAAACTCCACTGCTTGATTAAAGACAAGTTTTTAAACAAGAATGATGGCATTCACCTTTGGGAGTCCAACTTGCCCAAGAATTTGTTCCCAAAAGTACGCCCATTCCCAAAAATCATTCACTTCTTCCAAGCTTGCTACATTCCTAGTCAAAGAGCCATTTTTCACCCCTAACCAGCAAGTTTTATTCACCATCACTGCAGAATCCATTAACCAAATGCTGCAAGTCCAACCAAGCCCAAATGAGACCCCACTTTCTATTGAATGATTGCTTGACCTCTATACCAAATTAGGTCTTCCCAAGATAGCCCAAATTTTCCAAACTTTCATCATAGAGGAGTGTCATACTCCTACAGAAACTCCTCCATATGCTACCACCATTTTTTCTGAGAGAGGAAAACAAATCATAACCATTCTCTCCTGCATTTTAGGCTACACCTCTGATGAACATGTGGATGAGGTTGTTCTTGCCTTCCTTTCCATATTTTTCTCAGGCAAGCCTCCTGCTATAATGTATAACTATGCTCAGTTCATAGCAGACAGAATGCATGAACAATTCATCGGACTACCAACTGAGAGAGTCTTTAAGTACTCATGTGTATTGTTTCACATGCTTTTATATTATCAGTCAGACAAATTTCCTGTCATCATCCAAAATTTAGGCACCAAAGGAAATCCAAGATCAGTCATCTACTAGACACCATTCATCCAGACATTTTCCACTATTTTTTCATATAAAGACTTCATTAATTCATTTTTCCATCTAGTTATGAATATGCTAACTAGTAGCCATCAACCCAGAATCAGTCAAGATATCAAAAGAGTTTTATAGTTGGCAAAGAACAGTAGAATAGGAGACTAGTATTCTTATCGGCACCACATAGAGATAAGGATATATGGATGCCAACTTGCCCCCTACAAACTACCTAAATACCTCCCCATGAGGATATTTACATTAGAGTACTCTAGGCAAATTATAAACTATGATGAACTAAATTTCCTATCAGCTAGGAAGAAGACCCAATTCAAAATGAAAAACCAATTGGACCCCTTTATTTGTAATAATAGGGAAGTTGTACCAGAGGTCGATAAGATTCTACAAAGATGAAATTCAAGAACAATTTTATGTGGCAATATGACCCTCATGGAGTCATAAATAAACTAAGGCTCAAAGTCAAATTGGGTCCTTTCATACATCATCCCAAGCCAGACATTGAGAGATTTTCCAACCAATCAAAATGGTTGGAAAACACTTTTATAGACATGGACAGTGTTGTAGTTGATGTGGAGAATACATTAATTGATGTAGAAAAATAGATTGACACAAGTTCCTTTCTGCAGGTTCGCCCTAGGAGAAACAATGAATATTCCTCCTCTTTTACAGACTCCAATAAATGAAGACAAAAATGCAAATATAACCAAGGAAGAAGGTTCTAGTTTAGCCATGGAAACCACATATGAACGATTTGAGATCAGTTACAGGAAGAGGCCCAAGTTTAATCCTGTAATTGAATAGGAAGACACCATTGGAACAGTGGAAATCACTGACATTGATACAATGGTGGAAAGAAGCAAAGGCCCAGTAGCTTCATGAGAAACACATCAACCCTCTACATCAAACACTCAACTTACTGAGAAACATCTCAGCATTGAAGTCTCGTCATCCACCAGGCCTGTGGATAAAGAGAAAGATATTAAAGATAGGTATAAAGAAATTAAGTTGAGGAATAAAACATTGAAGGTTGAGACTTGTGCTTAATACTTCAAGCAGACACCTGCAAATCAAAGCGGATTAATGTCAGCCTTTGACATCAAAATAGGTAAAATGTACATGAAATTCATGCAACCTACAATACAACAACCAATATCATCAGCGGACTATAGGAAAACAGATTTTGAGGTTTTGGCCAGGGATGTCCACCCCATTGACCAAATTGAGTTTCACAAATAGGCTGGTGAGATGATCTATTCCACCATGACAAGTAAGGCTATGACTGCACACAAAATTCAAAGTTCATTGGACAATATCAGTGCATAGTACAAGCTGGAAAAAGCCTCCTCACAGGCCAAGGACAATAGAATCAAGTCACTGGAAGACTTGGTAATTGAGCTTGGGTATAATCCCAGTGATGTCAAGGCTGTAGAGAAACTAATTAAGAAGAAGAATGAGGACATTGCTGCTTTAAAGAAGCAATTAAAACTGCCTCATTCAGAGCATCCACAGGAAAAGTAGGTCCTTGAGAGCCAAACCCATCAAGAGGAGATGATGGACCTTATTCTTCAATTGAATGATTAGTTGAAAGAGATGGAAAAGGAGTTAGATAGACTGATACAATTAAAACATGCTAGCCTTGAGACTGCCATTGCCACTGCCACTATCATTCCAATATTCACTACAGCAATACCATCCACCTTGGTAGCTTCATTGGCTCCTACATCTCCACTAGCTACAACACTACCAGCTGCCACAACATCTAAATCAGCAACAGTTTCGACATCAGCTGCAGCCCAGCCAAGTGATGAAGCAAGAAAGTTGGTCAAAGCAATGGAGGATATGTCCATTCAGACTACAGAGATAAACAAGCTTAAGGAAAAGATAACCACTCTAGAAAATGATAACAAGCTTGTACAGATTATGCACAAAGAAGAAGTACAAAAGTCAACCAAGTTGACTAAAAGGATGAAGAGCTTAGAAAAAGAGCTAACATTAAAGGAGCCACTTGGCCAATCCAAAGAACAACTATGGACCAATATCATTAACTCTGTCAATGATATTTGGCCATCCATTCAAGTCATATTTGAAAAAAGTGACTTAGTCAAAGAGGCTAAAGAAGCAATACAAAGAGTTAAGGTAGAACCAGGAGACATGCGAGAAGAAGCCACTAGAATAATCCATTTCCTTAACTCTAAAAACAAATATGAGTTGTAGGAGCTGGACATACTTGACAGGACTGGAACAATACTAGAAGTAAAAAGGGTGCTCAGCAAGAGGAATTTAATGATGAACCCTGAAGATAAATTCCAAACCATGCAGATGGCTATAGATAGGTTCATGGTTAAGTTTGATGTTTTGAGGCAGAAAAGTATGCCAAATCCCTTGGTGATAAATGACAAATTGATGCCACAGGAAGATTGCAACAGAAGGATAATAGAGGTGGCAAGGGATTAGGTAAATACTTCCTCTATGAAGGGGATGCCTACTGGAAAGGTTCTATATCATACATTTGAGAACCTGTTTTACCTCCAACATGAGGTAAAACTTCTTTTTGTAAATAAACCCACTTTTTCCAAGTACATAGAAGAAGATGAAATTTACAGGAGTATGTTAAATATTCAATTACTAGATGTAGACACATGGGAGAAGTTAAATGACTTGTTATAGAAATGCACAGTCAAAGTGAAAATGCATAGTCAAAGTAAAAAGAACAGTTAGCGTGAAGACCAAAAACAAGGTAGAGAATAAACAACAAAATATCAGAGCATAAAGACAACACAACCAAATAAACAGGGACAGCATACAACAGTTGAACATCTGTCTCTATCTTATTGGATGAAGATATCTCTTTCTCCTAGGTAAATCCCCAAGAAAGTTCAGAATATTTTGTAAACTATTTTTGTATAAATACTTCATAATTTGAAGTATTGAGTGTGGATTGTGATACATTTGTAGAGTTGTATTGATCATAAACCTAAGGGTTATTGTACCAATTTTTCAAGTCAGCAGACTAGACTGAGTAATAAAGAGATTGCATTATAGGATTCATGTGTTGATCTATTATAGTGAAGTATTTTCTTTTGTCAAATGTGTTATCTTATTATGCATTTCATAAACTTACATGTTATCTAAAGTGAATGAATTAACTGGAAATTTATTTCAGAATTTGTTTAAGTACACTCTGTCTTGAATAGTGAATCATTTCTATGTTTTCTTCTGATATCCGGATCTGAGAATTCTTAATTGCTCTCCCATCCCGGTTGACCTCTTTCACTTCCTTCATAATCTGACCTAAGGAACCCTTGATTTCTCCTTGGATCTGATTGAAATCAACTTCACCATCCAACTTTAAGACCTGAAATTACTCTGCTACCTTGCCCTGTAGACACTATTTTTAGAACTTGATCCAGTCCTATTTGTTTGACATTTGACCCAATAGCCCAATGGTAAAATACATCCCTCTATCCATATAAGTTAGTGATCTCACCACCAAATCCAAATCAAAACCCAAGTACAATCATAACTAGCCTAAAATCAAATAACTAAAACAAAGTTAAAATATAAAGAGAGAGCCCTCTCTGAGTATTAGGAAGGCTAGATCCTAATCTCCAAAGTTGGTTTGTGGTTACCTCTATCATTTCTTTCATAAAAACTCTAGAGAAATTTTGGAGTGATAACAATGCCCATACCATGGATCTTTTCACATAGTCCTTTTTATCTGGATGGCTGCATCCATACCGTGGATTCATATTTTGATGTCAGATATGATTATGTACATGCATCCTTGATTTACATGTCTCTTGACAATGTTTGTTCTTGTCCTTGCAAAAGTTCGTAAAGCATCTCAGCCATCACTCCCCACTTTTCCTTCATGCTTTCAGGGGCATCTGTTACACAATATTTTGTCACACCTCCAGCACTTCCCTGTGACATACCCCGGATTTCCCGAAACATGACCATCATGCAATGTACTCATTCATATATGTAGCTCAAATCCTCCCTAAAACATTGATTGGAAAATGCCTTGAGCTTCCCCTAGAAAAAATAGCTTTAAAACCTTAATTTGAGAATCATCAACCTTATGATACTAAAAACCACGATGGTCACCTGTTACACTATACCAAACCCGCGATGGCATCACACTGTTTGCTTGTACACTTGTGATGATCCCAAAAAGGTTATTTTCCTAAAGACGATGAGAAACTTCATGATCTAGAAGCTTCCACAACAACAACCTGGAGGTTGTTCGACATAGATGAGGTCGAGTTCTTCCAACTTGGCCTCTTGGTCTTATCTCTATGAGTTACCTCCTTGAGATGATGGCCTACTCTTATCTTTGGAGAGATCCTAACTCCATTTCCTTGCCTATATATTCATTCTCTCCCATTCCCAAATGGTTGGTATTTGTCTATTTCCACCCTTATGCTAAGATTGTGCCTATATGCTACTCATCTGGCTTGGGGAAGGAGTGCTTGGAGAGCCTAGCTTGGACTTGGACATTCATTCAAGGAAAGCCTATTGACATGAAGGCTTGGTTGTATTCTTCCTCCTTTATTCTATTAATATACAACTGTTGGTTCATTTTCCATAAATGTGTATGATTATGTATCATTTATCTTAGCGCTCCTTAATCTGTTAAGTAGGTTACTTTTGATTATGATATTTGTATTTTCATGCTTTGTTGTATCTTGATCTCTTGTGTAGGTGTTTAAACGTTGTGAGTAGTAGGACCGACCCCATGATGAAAGTGATTCAAGGTCTTCAACAAAGGAAGACGTGATAGCATCAGAACGAGGTAAGCCATCTTCTTCATCTCTTATTTCAATTGTAACTTAGAAAAGTGTCCACTAGATTGTCACATAGGTTGCTAGTCCCACTCATTGGGCTAGAGGGATTGTCTCTGTCCATGGAGAGGATTGCCTAGACAACAATATCGGTATGTGGTGCCAAGCAAAGAGATGTCTAGGAACTCCATCTCATCCTGGATGTACTTGTGTAGGCAATCGTGGTAATTGAGTACCAAATGTTTCTCAGAATCCTTGATACCCAACTTCATTTGAAGGGTATGAAAAACATTGGTAAACACTGGCACATCTTGGTCCCTTCCCTATCGCAGTGTGGTCCACTTTATGTATTTATCCTCTCCCAACAAGGTAGTATTATTCCTTGATGACATCCTGGAACGTATCCAAGTGGGTGTGGCTGAAAATAGTTAGGGCGTACTTTCATCCTTCTACTCACAATAGGTTTCCCACCAATCCTTGACATGTGGGGCGGCTTTGAGAAGAGAAAAAGTAATATTTTACCAGCTGGAAAAATCATGAACAAAGATTTAGCCATTTATCTATGGCGTCTGCATCTGTCTAGCCCTCAAATATGGGAATGTCAAAGTTAACTTGTACCTTAAAGGGTGTGGCGCTTCTAGAGTAGCTGTTGGAAGTAGATGCATTGCCTTTGGGTAGTCATTGAAGGATCTGGACAAAGTTGTCGATCATCGCATTCCTTTGTCGCTCGAGGCCTTCTTCGAGCAAGATTTTGAAAGGATATCCTGCCCCCTCATCTTTCTTTTCTTCCCCCATGGGAGGTCGTCAGGATTTGCGAGGCTAGTCTTGCAAAGGTTCGTCCAGTTCAAGCCCTAACTCCTTATATCCCGACCTCATTAGGGACATGCAAAAAAAAAAATAGAGAAACAACAAATCGCACTGATACCACCGATCCGAATTTAAAAAGGAATGCAACAAATTATAAATGTAACCATAAATAAAAGATGCAACATAAATAACACTTAATTTCATTAATATCAAATACTGAAATATTCTTACAAACAGAATGGAAATAAAGCTACCTCGGGCGATGGTAGCTTATCTCTGAGAAGAGATGTGGTAGCTACATGCCTTTGAACTGTGTTACAATGAAGCTCCAGGCATATTTATTATTGAGAAACAATGGAGAACCCTAAACATCCAAAAACCTAAGCCATTTTGAGGCCCTGTTTGGGTAAATTGGTACATCAATTTCCTGGGGTCGTAACTTTTTCATACGATCTCCATTTGGCTATCATAATACCTCATTTCGAATATCTCAAAGAGTAGGCCAAAAGAAAACATTTCCTAGATTGGGACTTTTTTTGTCTCTTTGTTTTCCCTAAAAACATTGTTTAGGGCCTCAAAATGGCTGCGGAAGTTCAGGACCCAAAAAAACTGCCAAAAATAGTAAATTGTGCTACAATTAAGGAAACTGAAAAACCAAAAGAGATAGCGTTTGGGGTCCAAGTGGAATAGGAGGTTGGCCACCAATATACACCTGGATTAGAATCTTTGTTTGTTGCATACTTGATTGTTGTATCAATTCTTGAACCTCTTCCCTATGCTAAATAGCTTTCATTGAATTGAAAAGAATCATTTTTTCATAGTAGTTGCATCATAGGTGTTCAGGTGACATCGATATTTGAACCTTAAAACCGAAACTTAATTGAAGATCAACTTAAAATTTATCTCAATTAACCTAAGGATCATTTGGAACATTAACAAAAACATTTAGAGGTCTAGGCTAGAGACGTGTTCCGTCATTGTTAAACATACGAGTTGTCATTATTTTCCAGCGTTGTATCCCGAGGGTGAAATCTCGTTCCACATACGGAAGTGTATAGGACCATTCTCCAATATTTTTGGGTATATTGGAGGTGCTCCACGCATGGGAAGTATATTGGAATGCTCTCATCGAAAGGTTACGCATTAGACATCACTACTACGGACTACACTCCCACATACCTTCGCATATATTTTGGGAGTCCCCAATAGGTTTCTATCCATCCACATGTAACCGAGTTTGCCACCCTATATACCATGATACATCAAACAGAACATTCGGGGAGATTTGTTGTTGTACGTTAAGTCCTTGGTTCACCAAGGTGTATATTGCAGTTCATTGTTTATTGGTAAACCCTCATGCCTAGTTTACCCCTTTTTGATTTATTTCTTTTTGTTAATTTATAAAATCAATCGACCACGGAATAACATCTTACCTATGAAATGAAATCTCCTTTTGTCCTCAACATTAATGATTAATTGTAAAATCATAATTAAGCCTGAACCATTCACCAACACACATTCATGATTGATTTCCTAAAAATACATCGTGGCAGAATCACCAGGAGTTCAAAACAAGACCCCGGATACACACACAATGGAGAAGCTAATGTACCTAATTCACCTAGATTTGTAGGTTTCGATACTATTGAGCCTGAATCCCTTGAAAACCAAGGTGTTGAACTTGGTCTCATCCTAAGTATCCAACCCCTCACTTCGCGACCACTGCCAGAGTCAGTAGGCTCATCTAAGGACTTGTTAGCCTCTCTCATAAAACAATAATAAATCCAAAAATAAATAAATAAATTAAATAGGTTTTGCCTCTAAGATAGGAGTTATTTTAGGTAACTCCTATATTGGTGTGTGTCTGGTGAGAAATTATCTCAACCAAAGGTGTCTAAGATAGCACGCACTATCTTGAGAACATTGTCTCTCATCTATTTATTTGTAACACTATATTCAATTATTTTAATGAGAATGAAGAGACAGAAAATACTTGAGGAAGCCATGAGGCTAAAGCCTTTTCCGCCAATATTTTGTGTTTGGTTTATTATGTGTTGTTTATATATTTGTCTGAGTTAATTTCTTTTTTCAATATGTGGTATCGAAGCTTGGACGATTACTACCTGTGCATGAGATTTGGTTTCAATTCACGATGGGAGCATTGGTGTCGATTGGTGTGAGCTCATGAAGAAATTGGTTGCTGCTACGAGGTGCCAAATAAGCCTGTGTCAAGATATCAATTTCACAGTTTTTGCAAGAGGAGCTAGGGTAGAACCATCTCACAGCAGTTGGCCAGTGATGAGGTTGAAGCAGACATAGAAAATCCAAATAGAATTCTTTCATTTTTTTTATCACACAATTTTGAAAGGCATTTATAGTATGTATAAACGACTTAACTACTATGTCTTTGTAGCCACCATGCTACCTCTGGAGGTTCAAGCAACATACCAGTCCTCTTCTGGTGAGGATAGGAAGGAAGAGTAAATTTGCGCTCAACACAATCTTGCAAGCACAATTTAGTATGGGAACAAGATCGTGATGCTTCCATTTCTGTGCAATCAGAAGATGGTGGATAAGAAGCTGCTCAGGGTTTGCCATTTCAACATGCAATGTGGGACTTTGGACAGTGTGATGCAAGCTCTCACATTTTGGCTTGTTGAAGGAACTGTGAATAAATCAACATTTTAGAAGTGCATTGGATCACCAATTTAGTTTTATTCTTTTAGTTTGAGTCATTGTTCGCATCATTTTCTCTTTAATAGTGAAATTAAGTGTTGCTTGCTCTCATCGCTGAAATACTTAGTCTTTCTCGCTGACCCCTCGACCCTGACCTCAACTGGCTCTTCTCCTACTCACACATACCCTCAGGCTCTACACACTCGACCAGCTCAAGTACTTTTGCTATTATTGTACCCGAATCAATGGATGCTTTCTCTTCCACTGAGACTAGTGCATTATATTCCCAATCACCCACCACCGAGCCCTTCCGATGCTTGGCTACTTACTTTACCGCATAAAAGTGACCAAGTGAACAAGAAGCCCATCGAAGCCTCGAAGCTTCTAAAGCACTGAAGCACAGTAAATAAATAGCATAAACAATGTACCTCTTAGCCATTACAAACTTATTTTCGTTGTTACACTCCCAACATTGAGGAGAAAAGTTCGGGACAAAGGTGTTACTAAAGAGACAATTTCTTTCCGGAGAAAGCCATTACAATGAAGAAAACTACGTTGAAGAATCAACATTTGCTAGAAGAAGCTGCCAGCGTTTTCTAGAGAAAATTGTCTAAGAACCAACGTTTTCCAGTCAAGTTGCATTAATTTACTTCTCCAAAAAACCATTTTCATAAAGCTATGGCTTTATAATATAAATATTGAAACGTGCCAATAATTTTTTTTTAAAAGGTGATTTCAATGAAAAATTACATGGATAAATGTAAAGTTTAAATGAATACAACCGTAATTCACTTTTGATAAAGTGACCTTAAAATTATTAAAGTGTTTTATGGAAATTTAAAAAGGAGTATATTTTGTAATATTTTGGAGAGATAAGTTAGTTTTTGGAATGAGAAGTAAGAAGTAGCTTTCTACATTTTGGAGAGATAAGGACTATTGGTTTGAGTGAGAATTATTATTGTAATCCAAAGTAATCTTTTACTTTGAGAGAGATTGAATCAGTGTAGGAATTTCTTTGAACACATTTGCTTCCAAAATTTGCGAGCATCAGATTCTCATTGTTTGAGAAAGCTTCAGTGGCAATGTTGTAAAAGATGAAAGATTGATGACCTTAATACTCAATAAAGACATATTATTTGTGGTGATTGTGTCCTAGATCCGCCCGAAATTGAATAAGGGGATCTTAGGTACACCATGTGTATTTGTGATTGCGAGTGTTTTTATGGCTTCATGTTGTTGCTTATGATTTGTGTCTAGTTTTGACACATAAATGATCGCATTTACCACACACATAAAGTTCAATACAAGCAAGCACAACACATGTAATGAAATAGCTGCAAGGAAGGATAATTAAGCTCAACACATGCATTTGCATCACTACAACAAATAATCAAAGTTTTCAACATCGGCATTATACCTCAACAAACAAATTCACTCAATACAATAAAGTTCATGAATCTCCAAACTCCAGCATTTCAAAGCAAAGTCTACATCACTACAATCAAGTTAATGAATCTGTAAACTTCAACGTTTCAGAGCAAAGTCTACATCAACATTCTTGCAAACAAATTTAAGAACTTGTAAATCAAATTCCAATTGCATTGAATTGTAAGGGTGCATTCTTGGTTGAAACCAACACCCACGTTTTGATTTGATCAGAAGTCAAGCGCGTCAATTCTCTTCAACTTAGTCAAATTAAGCCAAGTGAATTCCTTGTTTTATGTGAGTCATTAAAATCATTGTAAGCTTTTTGGGTTCATTTTCGACAGTGTTCGACACTCAAGTGAGTCCACGAATTTTAACTCTAAAGAAAACAAGCAATAAGTTCACATCTCCTGCAAGCGAGCATGAGTATTCATTCAAGCAATTTGCATCAAAACAGTACAAAGTTCAAACCTTCAAGCGAGCCAGCATGAAGTTCATTGCAGCAACCATCAAATCAACCAAACAAGTTCAACTCTAACACCAATCAATCAAGTTGAGATCGACATCAAGTGAGCGTGGCTATTCCTTCAAGTGAGCGTGAAGTCATCAAGTAAGGCAAGTGAGCATTCATGCAAACACAATCGTCATCAAGTGAGCATGAATTCCAGATTTTAAGCAAGAAAGTTCTACAACTCTACAAAGTGTTCCTAGCAAGTGCAATAAGCAACAAATCAAGCAAGCATTCCATTCAAGTCCCATAGCAAGAGAGCCTGCCATGCAAGTAACAAAATCAAGTGAAACAGTTCAAAGCATGACATCTACAACAAGAGAGCTTGATTTCATGTAAGCAAGTTTAGATGGTGCAACATATTCAGTTGTTAAACATTCTTCACAGTTTGATCATCTCCAGTGATGAACACATGGTGCACATCAGCAAAGAAACTCTTGTTGATATTTCACAGCATCTACGACAAACACATGAAACCATTGAGTTTCTTCAACTCGAGTCGCAAATTCAAAGGAATGAATTGCAAGAAAAGAGTGATACTTTCAATTCTTTTAACCATCCAAATGATAATTCATTGATCCCAATAGCTTCAAGTGTCGAGGTTGTTCCAGTTCAAATTCCTTCCAAACCCATCATCAAGCCCTGGGAAGAAATTCAAAATAACAAGAATCAACGAGGCTTAGGATATGTCAATGATGACAGCAACTTACATATCCCAGATTATTCCAAACCAATTAAGTTCATGAGTGTAGGATTTTTTGCACAGCTCACCTCAGCAGGTTTTGCGAAAGTTGCAGACAAACAGAATTGCACACAACCTGAAGTTGAAGTCCAACCAAAATGTTCTCATTGTCAAAGAACCGGTCATATGGAAGATCAATGTTTTGATCTTCATCCTTGTCACCATTGTGGCAAGCAGAATCATTCCTCAGAAAAATGTCACAAACCAATCATATTGAAGATACATTATGAATGGATCAATCCTTGGGAATGGTCATCCACAATAAAAATATTGTCTCAGTTCTACAATCGACTACAATCACACATAGTTCAGCCAACAGTCAAATGATGATGGTACTTTAATGCCGTTGAACTAGGGAGTCCAACAGTGAAACTCTCCTACACTTGAAGCGGGGGAGTTCAGAATTCAGATATAATTTGAAGAATATTATCTCTCCTTTTAGCTGACAAAGGGGAGAAAATGTCAATGAAATTGACAAGTGGTTGTCAGACTGAATGTCTCGACAACATCAACGAAGCAGCCAGTGGGCATCTTCATCAGCAGTGAGCATCAAAAAATTCACCAGTGGGCAATCGAAAAAAAAGCAGCTGTGAGCAGCTTTCATCATAGCAAAAGCAACAATGAGTTACTTTTCGACATCTTCAACCAGTGGGTGATCATCATCAACAAATACGCTAGTGGGCATTCATCAAATTGTGTCAGTGGACACTGGATGCTGTTTTCAAGCAAACGACAGTTGGATCCTTTTGCGGCTTGGCACATGATGGATTCTTCAAGCGTCATTCGGAGATGAATCAGTCATGCAGCTGACTCAGTCTCCTCATATTGCGGTTTCCTCAGCATCCAAATTTGGCGGTTTTTTCAGGCAATGTTTTTGAGGATCAACATGAGAACTTGGAAGGTAGTTCCTCGTTCTTATTTTGGATTTATCATTGAAGGGGGGAATGTTAGCCTCTCTCATAAAACAATAATAAATCCAAAAGTAAATAAATTAATTAAATATTCCAAGATTAGGAATTTGTGCCTAACTCTAGGGTTCTTCCTCTAAGATAGGAGTTAGTTTAGGTAACTCCTATATTGGTGTGTGTCTAGTGAGAAATTATCTCAACCAAAGGAGAAATTATCTTAAACAAAGGTGTCTAAGATAGCACGCACTATCTTGAGAACATTGTCTCTCATCTATTTATTTGTAACACTATATTCAATTATTTTAATGAGAATGAAGAGAGAGAGAATACCCGAGGAAGCCATGAGGCTGAAGCCTTTTCCACCAAAATTTTTGTGTCTGGTTTATTATGTGTTGTTTATATATTTGTCTAAGTTAATTTCTTTTTTCAATAGGAGTCTCCTCTGGCTAGTCCTCAACCTAGTTCGGAGTTCCTGTTTTTCCCTCCTAATCCACTCTTGAATAAAATCCTGTAGATCTTGTGCATTTTTCACCTCCACATCCGTATAGTCCTTTTGATACTCCTAACATACCTTTGAGTCCTTATCCCTAGCGACTTGGGTTCCAAACAAAAAACTCTTCCCAACCATGGAAATAGAATGTGATAACCCACCTATAGAGTCAACACCTAAAGGTATTCATGTGGAAACTTCTGGAAATCGTATTCCACGTATGATGATTGATCCTCTATTACTTCTTCCTCTTGAAAACTTTCCTTATGTTTCTGCTCCCTACATGCCAATTGGGCCAAGTACTCCTCCTGCTTATAGTGCGCCCTTGGTCCCACCGAGTTATAAATCTCTCAGTGATGCTTTTTTCAACAATTTTGGTGCAACTTCACTATTTCATAGCACTATTTGGTCATCTGGTGACACTTCTACTACTAGCTCGTTTGTTCCAAATGCGCAGACCCCTAGCCAACCTGCATTGACTTATCAACCTGCAGTGACGGTAGGTGGAACACATGTTCCTCTCAATCCTTTTTCTCCTCCTACTATAGCCATGGTAACTATGGTCCCCAATGTGAGTGGACAACCTACAAAGTCATATGTTCCACTATCTGGGGGTCAACTACCTCTGCCCTACATACCTCATGCTTCTAGTGGAAACTCTGCACCCCTTCCTCCCACATTGGGGGTAAGTCAACCCATTGGTGTTGTTTCTAACCCAAATGGAACACCAGTTACACATGTATCAGGTAATGTCACGGGGACCCCTTTACAAGGTCACCAAGTCCCCTTCACTCAACCTTCCTACCAACAACCTTATGTTCCTAGTAGCTCTCAACAGTTCCAAACTCCTTATTAGCGGGTAGGTCCTCAAATGCAGTGTGCTTATGGGGCTGGTAATCCTCCTCTGCGGCCACAAGTTCCTATCCAACCCTAGCAGGGACCTTACCCACAGATGGAGGAGCAAGTTTCCTACCAATCCCAATAGGGACCTTACCAGTAGTTGTTGCCGCAGTTTCCCCTACAATTACAACAAGGACCTTACCAACAACCATCGCCACAGTTGTAGCAGATGCAACAGGGACCTTACCAGCAATAGTATGGTCAGTTTTCTTCGCTGAATCCATATGTCCAATATAGTTACTAGACTTTGTATGGTCAACCTCTTTATTCTCAACCTCCATATGGTCAACCTCCTTATGGTAAACCACCTTATGGACAAAACCCACCACAGTGGGGTTAGACCCAAACTCAGCAAGGTTGGAATACCTAGTTTTGTACATACCATAGACCTTACACCCCATATAGTCTGCAACTTCCATTCTTGGCAACGTTGGAATTATTGGATGTGTCACTACTTACAAATGAACCAATACTGCACTCACCATATTGGCCTCTAGTACCAACTAAAATACCTAGCAATTGTCCTAAGCTCGAAGTTAAATCTGGAGAAGACCCTAAAGTGCATGTTATGACTTATCACCTTTGGTTTTCCTCTAACTCTTGGGTTGATGATTCAATCCGATTGCATATTTTCCAACGCACTTTAACGAGTGTTTCCGCTAAACGGTACATCGAGCTCTCTCGAGGTGCCTTCCATGATTTCAACACTTTTTCCATGGCTCTCCTCACCCATTTCCAATTACTTGTCCGATATGAAACTGGAACCCATCTCTTAACATCTTTGTAGCAGATGACTTCCACTCATATCTCCGATCATATCCATGAATGGAGACGTTGTCTCATCAAATTTGACATCCCAGACTAGCTTTTGATTGAATGGTTTTCTAAATCATTCATCCCTCCTATCACTAAAGACATAGCCATCGGTGGTTGTATAACTAAGGAACAAGCCATCACTTGTGCCCAGTATTTGGATCTTGTCTATTCACAACCTGGCATGTTGTGTGAATTGTTACCTAGTGCTCAGCGACGTTTGACTGGTCATGCATCCTCCACACCCGCAAATACACCACACATTGATGGTATCATTAGATTGGTGGCCCAGTGGTCTAGTAGTACCCCTATTTCTTCTATGAAACCTAAATCTGCTCAGGCTATTGTGACCTCCAATACTAGAGACAACTCAAAGAATCTTGGTAAAACCTCAGAGGTAAATGTTGTCTAGTCTACCACAGTAGATAAATCCTCAAAAGGGAAGAAAAAGGGTAAATGAAAATCTATTCAGGATACCCCCAAACAGGATTCCCAAAAATTGTAAGTTGGCGATTCATCAAAGCGAAAGACTAAATATCCTTGCCTTATTTTTGATGAAGATCATTACACTAAGGATTTCCCCCGACGTGCCAAGGTAAATTATCTTTTGAAAGACACCACAAGGATGCTAGTTGTGTTGAAGGAACCTTTCCCATCTTATATTTCAATTAATACTTTATATTTAAGGTGTAGTCTAACTTATAGACAAAATAGCCTTTTTCACAACTATTTTTTTTTGTTAGTTTTAATCAAAATTCGACAGAGATTTTTAAGAACTTAAGTTTAAATTGTTTAACCTACATAATCCGAGTGCTTTAGGGGTTTTCAAATGTGCTAGAGCCATTTATACATTCAAAAATATATTTTAAACAACAAAAGATTTTTAAATTAGATTGTGAGATTTTGGTGAATTCCGATGAAAAACAATATTCTGTATATAAGTTAGACTACACCTATATTTTATTTAATATGTCACGTTCATAGTTTTACAATATATACTTTTTTTTTTTTTATATTTACTTCAAATTATTCCATAATTTTTAATATTTCATAGGTTAATATTTCACAATATTTATTTCATATTTTTTATATTTAAATATTTCGTATTGAATATTTAAATATTAACATTTCATAATTAATGTTTCATATTTAAATGTTAATATTTTACAAACAACATTTTATATTTAAATGGGTTTCTTCATGTTTAAATCTCTATGTTTAAGTCTTTAATTTTTTTTAAATGTTAATTAATGTTTAATAATCTTAATTAATGTTTTACATTTTATACTTAATGTTTAACATTGTTTAATGCATTAATGTTTAATTTTTATTAATACTAATTAATGTTTCATAATTTTAATTAATGTTTAATAATCTTTAATTTTTATTAATGTTTACGAATGTTTAAATACTTAATGTTTATTAATATTTATTGTTGCTTATTAAAGTTTATTAATGTGTCACGGTGATTAGTGTCTATTAATGCTTAATGGTTATTCATGTTGTTTAATGTTTAATAATGTTTAACATTTATGTTTATTAATGTTTATAAATGCCTAATGTCTATTGTTTAATAATGTTTAATGTCTTTCCATGGTTATTAATGTTCAACGTTTAATGTTTTTTAACGTTTAATGTTTTATTTTAATTAAACATTATATTAATGTTTTATGTTTATTATTTAATGTTTAATATTACTAACGTTATTAATGTTTAATGTTAAGTAAATATTATATTAATGTTTAATGTTTATTGTTTAATGTCTCTTCACACGCTGATGTTGTCGCCTAAGGCTGTCACAGGGTCAAATTTATTTTTTGTTTGCCTAAAATTAATTTATACTCTTGATCGCTTTAGTCATTGATATGTGACTCAAATGAAGCATATTCCCTCTGAACCCAATCGTGGTCATCCAAATATTAAAAAAGTATAAGTCAACGTGGGTTCATCCACCTGGGGGGGATCGAAATAGTCTGCGAATTATATATAACCATATTTCATAATATTATTATTCTTTCTCCATAGGAACATTTAATTTTTATCTCCAATTTGTTAGTCCTTTTATTAAGATTTTTTATATTATTATACCTACCACAGGTCATTTATAATTTTTTTTTACTTGCAAAATACAACCATGTAATTTACTCTATAATCATAATGTAAATTTGGTTCGACAATTGTGTTAATTATAGAATATTGAAGAACCGAGTGCCTGTGCCTTTTCTAAACTAGGAGCACGGTTAGGGTTTCCACTCCACTATCTGCAGTTGAACCCTCACATACTAAACACTCGCAAATGTGTTGTCGTTCTCACTGTCACAGTTGGCACTTGCACTTCGGATTTGTTGTCATCAGATTCCCTTTCATTGTGGATGGGGCTGTTGCAAGATGTTGGACATGGATGCGGAAGAGGTGGACTACTCCGTCAACCCTAACCCGTATGACCCTATCTAGTTGTGCCCTAACCCTAAGCCAAATGTTATGCCTGTTGGGATTCAGGGTCCATCATTCTCACACTTTACGTTACTCCTCCCTCCCGTTCGCTCCCTGATCCTTCCTCATCTAGCCTTCTGTTTGTCGCTCTCTCTGTCAACTCCCCGACACTCGATTGTCCTCCCCTTTCGCTGGATACCCTTCATTTTCTTGCCTCATGCAAGCCACCATCCCCCCTTTTGACCCGTCTTCATCTAGAGATTTTCCCATCCGACATCCTTTGAGCTACCCTCCTTTGTTGGTTTCGATTCAGCGCTGGCTCCTCTTAGCCATATTCCATTCCGCACGCCCCTCCTACATCTGAGTCGGGTACCTCTTTCACCCCATCGGGATGTTTTGATACTCCAATGATCAAAGCTCACCATTCCACCCAGTAGCCTCAGCAGGAGCACCAAGGCACTTAGGATCCCTTACAAGATTACCCGACTACGCTGCACACGGGTAAAAGAAAGATAAAGTGTGTAAAGGCCATGAGCAAGGATCTGACCCTAAAATTTGGAGAAGGGGTCCAAATGGGGGAAGTTGTTGACACGGAGAGCAGGGTTCTACTTGGAAGAGTCTGTGTTCATGCTTATTCCGTCAAGAGACTCCTCCTCTTGGTCAAAGAGATATGGGGAGCATCTTCGGGGAACTCCCAAAGGTACAAACGCTGGCTTGGGGGTGGTTCACGCTCTACTTTCAACAAGAGGAATATACTAATTGGGCACTCTCTAGATATTGGCATATAGAGATGGCTCTGGTCATGCTAAAGCATGGGAGCCCTCTTTTTGATACAGAGCGGGAAAAAATTGGAGATGGACCAATATGGGTCAGGCTGCCAGGTCTACCCCTCCACTTTTGGTCTGAAGATATATTCATCTGCATCGACAATGCACTCAGCTCCTACCTGGATTATGACAAATCATACATCATCTCTGGAAATCAGTCTATGGCTTGCATTCTGGTTTATCTGGACACCGGAGAGGGGATGGAAGAAAAAATCACTCTACAGTGGAAGAATTTCACCTGCATTCAAATCTTGGATTATGAAGGTGTGCCATTCATATATCGAAGGTGCCACAAAGTAGGGCATCTTTATAAGGAATGTCCGTTGGTTTGTAAGACTGCTTCTTCTTCTAAAGAAGTAAAGGAATTTGTGCCTTATGCACCCTCTTCTACTACTACATAGACTCCATAAGAAAATCTTCCTTAGGTGATGGTGGGTAGCTCAAATCAAATGCCATCCTCGAACACTCACTGTCCTCCATCCTTGCCTTTGATGAGATCCAGGGTTGTCGCTACGACTACTCGATCATCGGGTATACCTCCTCTCTCTTGCTCTATTTCTAATGCTTCAATTTATTGCCATGCACAGCACCCTGCATTTGCATATATATTGTACTTTACCTCTACTGCTATTACATGCCCCCTCGACATCCACCTTTCGGTTAACTTGACTACTCCTCCTGCTATCCTCGATCTGCCACACACACCACCTCTTTCGTACCCTTCAATCTCCTCTCGACACTCTCACTCTTATAACCTCTGTTCCCATGCATCTCATCCACCTGATACTTTTGTGAATTATGGGCTTGGCTTGGTCTCCCCTCCTCACTCTCCCAGATCCAACAAGTGGCGAAAATCTCATATGTCTAAGGCCATCTAGCAAGCCGAGGTGGATGTGGCTTATGGGAGACAATCCACACTTGATTGGGTACTTAGAGCATAGTATACCCACCCAAAACCTCCCCCATGAAGTGGCTCTCCTTTAACTGCAGAGGTCTGGCTAGCCCTCCTAAAAAACTAGCTCTCAGAAGATTATTTGAATCTGAGATTGTTGATATTATCTTCCTACAAGAAACACTTGGCTTGGCTGACCATATTATACCTGTGATACAATATGTGACACTGGGCTAGACCTTCCAGGCACTTGATGTCATGGGATGTTCTGGAGGGCTTGTCCTGGGTATAAACCCTCGCACTATACACCTCAAGGCCTCCTAGGGAGGTGCTGGATTCATAGGCATGGATCTCAAGATTGTTAATGTATATGCTCCTTGTCAAAATAGATATGCACTTTAGAATCACCTCCGAAATCTTTCCTTTGTAAATTTTGATAATATCATTTTGGGAGGAGATTTGAATTTCTCCATTGGTTATGGGAAATCATGGGGAAGAAATGCACAGGTGGATTCCTTATCAGACGTTATGGTGTAGCTCCTCGAACAAGATCACTTAATTAATATCCCTATGGTAAAATATCAACCTACATGGTGTAATAGAAGAATTGGGGAGGTTGCAATGGCTAGGTGTTTAGATTGGTTTCTCATAAATGAACCACTGGTGAGAGGTCTATCAAATTACAGAAAATGGGTAGATTCTGGAGGCATATCGGATAACTCTCCCATCTACATGGATTTGTCTGGTCCCTTTCAGAAGCCTAGGGCACCCTTCAAATTCAACTCCACCTAGCTAAAGGATCCCAGTTACATACATCTGGTTACCAATTTTTTGCATTCTCATCCACTTTCCACGAGGAGAACCACAGTTTAGGGTTTCTATTACAACCTACAATAAATCAAGGGATTATCTATCAAATGGGCCAAGGACAAAAGAGATCAGGATGAGCAGACCCTAAGTACTATTGAGTCCACTCTAGAAAATCTATTGGATGAACAAGGGCATGGATTTACATCTGTGGAGGCTAAATCCCACGTTATCGACCTGGAGGTTCAGTGATCTAAAATCCTTAAAGAGAGGGAAGAAACTTAGCGCCTTCAAAGTTTGGCTATTTGGCTATAGGCTAGCAATGACAATACAAAATTCTTCCACAATTTTTCAAAGGGAAGGAAAGTCAGCAACACCATCTGGCACATGCCTAAGGAGGAAGGTAATCTTGCAACATCATTTAATTAGCTGGCACCCCTGGGAAACTCTCACTTCCAAAACCTCTTCAAGGCCCCCCCTGGTGCCACCCTTAATGAAATTTTACAGATAGCAAGTCATTTCCCTTGGTTTGTCGACCCGGATGAGGCAGAGGATCTCACATCCCTAGTCACGATGGGAGAATTGGAAAGAACTTTAAAATGGTTCAAAAAAGGAAAGAGAATAGGGTCAGATGGATGGACTACTGAGTTTTATCTAGCCTCTTATGAAACTATTGGTCAGGATCTTCTAAAGGTGGTGGAGGAATGCAGGACATTAGGACGCATGTACAAGGCTATTAACTCAACCTTCATTACCCTTATTCCCAAATATCACTCCCCCACATCTTTCAATGATTTCACACCTATTTCTCTCTGTAATTGTCTTTACAAGATCATTGCCAATTGACTTAAGCCTATTTTCTCATGTCACGTCTCTCCTGAACAATTTTCTTTCCTCCACAATAGACAAATTCATGAGGATATTGGCATTGCACAGGAAGCCCTACACTCCATGAAATCTAAAAAGCTCAAAGGTGCCATTCTCAAAATTGACTTAGCCAAAGCTTTTGATTGTTTTAGCTAACTCTATATTAAAATGATCCTCACCCACCTGGGATTTCCTCCTCCCTTTAATAATTGGGTTATGTGTTGCATCACTACTGTTTCCTTCGGTTTCTTGATAAATGGCTCTGTTTCAAACTTCTTTCATGCAGAACGTGGACTCAGACAAGGTTGTCCACTCTCCCCACTCCTCTTTATGATCATCATGGAAGGACTCAAAGGTGCCATTCTCAAAATTGAATTAGCCAAAGCTTTTGATTGTGTCAGCTAACTCTATATTAAAATGATCCTCACCCACCTGGGATTTCCTCCTCCCTTTATTAATTGGGTTATGTGTTGCATCACTACTGTTTCCTTCAGTTTCCTGATAAATGGCTCTGTTTCAAACTTCTTTCATGGAGAACGTGGACTAAGACAAGGTTGTCCACTCTCCCCACTCCTCTTTATGATCTTCATGGAAGGAATTAGTAGGCTCATAGCCTCTGCCAAGCAAGATGGACGATTACAGGGACTCAAAATTTCAAAACATTTTATACTCACTAACCTCCTCTTTGTGGATGATGTGCTCATTTTCCTCAATGGAGGTTTACAGGACACTACTACTTTCTTTGACTTTTTACTACTTTTATCTACAACCATAGTTATGGAAGCAAATCAACTGAAATACACCATAACTCTATCAGCCTTCACTCCACACAAGGCTCAGGTTGCACTGCATAAATTTCCTTTTCAGAGCCATCAACTGGAGGATGGACTCAAATATCTTGCCTTCTAGATCAAGCCTCACTGCTACAAGATTGCCGACTAGATATGGCTTGTGGTCAAGATCGAAAAATGGTTACTCAACTGGAATCACAAATTCCTCTCCAGGGCATGTCGATTACTACTTATCAAAATAGTCTTAGAGGATTCACCTGTTTATTGGATGTCTTTGGCATGGATTCCTAAAGGAATTTTATCCCAGATTCAAAAACTTTGCTGCAGATTCCATTGGAATGGATATAAGGAAGGAAAACCATTTGTCTAGGTGGGCTGGAAACATATTGCAATACCAAAGAAATGGGGCGGTTGGGGATTGAAGGATATATCCTTCTTCTCACATGCACTAGCTACAAAGATGGGTTTTCTTATCCTCACCTCCCATAGTCTCTGGATAGAAGTGATCCACTACAAATACATCTGGCCACCTCAAATCATGGACTGGATTCATTTTCCCACTTGGCAGTGATTTGGGATATCAATGGTCTTGCAAGCGATCCCACAAGCCATGCCTACTATTAGGAATGGACTCCCCTAGAGAATCAACAATGCCTCATCTGTACGCATTGGCATCGATCCATGGTCGGGCTGTGGTAACATGTTTTGATTACCTCCTGACCTCATACAATTTCTCAAACATAGAAATATTAATGTGATTTCCCATATTGTTGATCTGGGGAATATCACAATCTTTACACAAGCATGGCTTTCAGCAGAGTATTTGGGCATTCCTGTTCATTGGCAGCAAGATTGGGAAGGCTATATCACAGCACTGACTGAATCACATGTTCGTATAAAATATGGCATTGATGAAAGCATATGGACCCCGGTTGAACATGGCACATACTCCCCGAAGGCTGGTTATCTTGTCATTCATAATGCCCACAGACCACTTGTGATTTTGGATTGTGGGGAAATATTTCGAAGCTAAAAGTGCCTCCGTGCATGAAACTGTTTATGTGGAATTTCATTTGAAATAAGACACCAACAGGGCACAACTTAATGCATCGATCCTTCTTCGACCCCACTTGGTGCATGCTCTATCATTAGGCAAAGGAAACAAATGACCACCTTTTCTTGTCTTGCCCGACGGTGAATCACATTTGGGAACAGGTCCTTGCTGCCCTATTCATAACAATCGGATGGCATGGACTCAATCTAGCAAATGCCTGGGACTTTTGGCGAGCCGCATCCCTGAATCCAAAATTCCACTGCCTTTCACTGCTTATTTGTTTGTCTATTTGGCTTGTAAGAAATGGGATCATTTTCAGAGATAAAATGGCTCGATGGCAGTCCTCCATTTCCAAAATTGTTGTTGCATATCATGAAATACTAGATGAAAATCATACACTTGTTGGTCGCATTGTTTTACCTAAAACCATTGATTGCAATATTCCCTGGGCCTATTGTGATGGTGCAGCACAAGCACAGGGTTGTGGAGGGGGGATTATACTATATAAAACTGAAAATCATCACTACGAAATACAAATGGGCTTATGAATGGGGACAAACAACTATGCAGAATTGATCTCTCTTATACATCTTCTACATTTTTCACTTGCACATGCATGCAATCATATTCATATTTTTGGAGATTCAAAAATCATCATCAATTGGTTCAATAACATATTAGCATGTCATATGCACTCTCTCAAGAACATATTGGATGAAATCATGATCTTAAAAGCACAATTTAACTATATCTCATGTCAACATATTTATAGGGAACGTAATTCAACTGCTGAGCAACTTTCCAAGGTGGCCATGGCACATCCCATAGGACTGTGGATAATACAGGAGTAGCATGGAGATGAACACTACCAGTACTATCATCATCCCTATATATATTGGGCCTATCAGAGGGCCGATAGGCCCTAATTTTTTGCAGTTTTCAGCAGTGATTATATCAGTACGAGTTGATACTTTGTATATATTTTTGGCTCATGAACTTATCAATGTACCATGCATGGTAAATTATGTACAATCTATATTTTTTTGAATGGCTATGGCCAACATACTTATATTTTTTGAAGGCTATATCCAACATACTGCATATGCCATATAGGCATCTACTACATGTAATTTTCCTAATTTATGGCTCCTAGTGCTTTCCATCCAACCCTTTCACTTAATTGTCATATATCTACAAGTCATTCACCTAGAAATAGAGATTTGTTTCTTTTACATCAATTACTTTTTGCATAAGAGCGAGGTACTAAGCAACAACGTTGCATATAACCCTTGTTATTATTATTTTTGCTTTTAACTGATTTTCTTTACAAACCATATCATGACTCCACAAGAGCAATAAAGATGGTGCCATGTGAAAGGCATCAAAATTCTTATATAAAATCAACTCTTTATAACAAAGGTTTGGCTATGCCAATATTTAGTTGTTCAAACTTGTCCAAGCTTCCTCACAATTCAACCCTATCTATAGTCATTACATACACTGTATATTGGATATTAGGGTTGTATATGTTGATCTTTAGTCCATCTCACAACTCCATAAGAGAAATGAACATGGTTTCATGTTAAATGCATCAAAATTCTTATATAAAATCAACCCTTTATACTGAAGGGTTGGCTATGCCAATCTTTAGTCGTTCAAACTAGTCCAAGCTTCCTCACAATTCAACCTTATCTATAGTCTTTATATACACTATAGATTGGATATTGGGGTTGGCTATATCAATCTTTAGTCATTCAAACTAGTACATGATTCCTCACAATTCAACCTTATCTATAATCATTACATACAATGTAGATTAGATATTGGATAGGAATAAGCTTATTATGCATAACCTCTAGATTTTTATTTTTATGTATATGGATTTGAATCAAATGCAGATTTTATATGTGTGTATTCTTTTCCCTCAAATGTGTTTGGATCCTTTGAGCCATTCATGATTAATCTTCTAGTTTATTGTAAGAAAAAAAATGATTTTCTTACAGTCATGAGTCTTAGAGGTTAAATTTGATGAGTATTTACTAGTATTTTCATTATTTAACTATCAGACACTAACCATTTTAAAATCTACACAACATTGAGAATGGTCACTTAATTTCTCAAACCTTCATTTTGATTAATGACATATATATACATACTAGGAATGAAAGAACCAAAAACCCTCAGAGTACTTATGGGCCTTTCCACAAGAGAATCCAAGAGAGTCAAACCAGCAACTAGCAATAAATCAAAGAACTTCATGTTGGGCTCTAGACCAGCTAAGCTAACCTTTGGGGAATATATACCAATTTCAAATAAAATTACAAAAAACAAAGGAAGTTAATGACTCACACAAGATAAGTATTGCACCATGCCACACCCAAAATATTAAGACTTTAATATCAAACTTCAAGATAAGTGTATACTACCTCAATAGCGTTGAGAAGTGAAGATAAATAGAATCGCTCATAGTGGATCTTTAGACTTACAAGAAAAAACTAGTCTTTGGGTTCACTCACACCATGAAATCTTACATTGTAAAAACTTAAACCTAACACATGAACATTGAAGCCTAAATCTTAAAGGGCTCACACAATACAATCCTACAATGTAGGAACTTAAGCCTAAAACATAAACATTAAAGCCTAAATATTAAAGGTTGAGAATCACACTCACATGTATGCACCCATGGACCATTAGTATTCTATATATAACACTAAATTTTCTTGTTTTTCTAGTAGGTGAAATAGTGATTTTTCCTTTGGTTTGGAAAGATTTATGTAGTTTCTTTAGCATTGGCATGCTGGTGACATATGTCAGTTTTTATTAAATAGGTTTATTTATTAGTTTGATTAGAAAATAAATATATTTTGTGATTGGATATAGAAATGTCAAATGTGTGGTTACATTAATACTAAGACAAACCAAAAACTTATATTAACAAAAAAAATCATTTTTATACCTTGAAAAAAAAACATAATACATAATATTTGAATGACAGATAAAAAAAAACAAAGCAAGGAGATCCTAACTCTTTCCATTATTTCCAAGTCGATCATGACTCTTTCCATTATTTTAACAAACAAAATAATTCAATCTTGTTGGAACATTAATCTGTCAAACATTATATCATTTTTAGTTTATGTTGCTTCTAACATCCTTCATGTCCCCCTCCATCGTTACCACCTTCCATTTCATTTATAACCTCCTCATTATCCTTTGATTGAGTTTCAATTTGAGAATCCACAAATTCACTAAATTGGATTTATCAAATTTGATTTTCATGTTAACGATGATTGGTTTTGTTAAACTCAGCGAATGGTACACGATTTAACAAACTCTCAAAAAAAAATTGCACTCCAACTTCTTTTCCCCTGGTATTTCATTATTCATTAATGGTAACCATGTCACAGATCTCTCGTTGTTGCTTTGAGTACATTGAAAATCAATGGGAAACTGCATAGATGATGTGTGACCTTCATTCATTTCGCTATGAAATAGTTGATTTGTATCATGCATTGACTATAATTATCTTGCATGCTCTCCTTGTTGTGCATAATGGCTTTTTTTGAAATCCCTATGACTATAGTGGAGGAATGAAATGGTTTCTATAGAACTATTTCTATAATGTCCCCAACAACCTATTGGGCAATGCTACCACGACCACCTAGGTCAAAAATATCTAATTTAAATGTGCAAGCAAAAATCTCTAACCATGCCATGGTTGTTCTAAACCCTGGCAATTTTTTGGTTGAAATGAATGGCATGTTGTTATAGACATATTTGGGCAGTGCAACCCCAATATCATATGTTGAGAAACCAAGGGCTCTTTAACCCCTAAAAGTGTTGTTTCATATCCTAAAGAATCATGGTCAACTGATTACATCATTTCCCAAAAGTTCCACCTGAAAAACCACTCAGAACTGGCCAAAACTAGACCATACTGACTGCTCCACTGTCAGGGTGCGATGCATACTAACTTCTATACTAGCCAAGTGTGATTCATACTGAAGAGGCCTTCTGTGGGGTGTGATTAGTGAGGATTAGCAAATGTCCGAGACAGTTTGCTAAGTGGATGCTCATGGAATCTTCTAGAAACATCTCCTATGACAATTGCCTCTCTGAATTCGCCCATGGATGAGTAAGAGATCCAAGAAATCTCCAAGTGGAACCAAGAACAACAAGTGGAATGACACTAATAAAAAACCCAGAGATGACTCACACCCTTGTAGAAATCTATAAATGGATCCCTCATTTGAGAGATCTAGAGGTTGGAAGTTTGTAATTTGTAAGGAAGTGCTGATAGTTTGTCTTTGAGAAAGAGCATTGTATTGTGGGGTGATTTTTCTTTTCATGAGGTGAAGAGGGCTTTGATGCTGGGAGGGTGATGCTGGATCAGATAGCTGGGTTGTAATTCTCCCTTCTATTTTAATAAAGTTCTTTGAGTTTTCCTCCATACAATTGTGTATTTGTGAATCTTGTTATTTGTGAACGTTATTGTATGTTCAATGTATTTCTGATTCTACATTGCTTATGATAAAATAGATTGAGATGCTTTGATGGTGTTTTGTTATTTTGTTTCTATAGGTATTCTCTAAGTGGGACAAGTAGGATAGGAGTTGCAAGCTCTATCAAGGGGGAGAGAAACCAAGCAAGGAGTCAAGCGAAAAATTCAGGTTGGTCCCTTTGCTTCTCTCTTATCTATCATACATAGAGGAAATTGCAAATTGTTTTGATTGTTTGTTTCTAGGATAGCTGCCAATCCTAGTGGGACTAGCAGATCGAAAAGCACTAGTTTTCCTGGAAAAAAAAATGGCGACTCCATTGGGGAGTGAATAGTTCGTTTCTTTTTTGTTGATTGTTTGTTTTATAAAATATATACAGATCCTGAAGTTAGCCATATAGCCTTCGAACTGCTCTTGCTCTGTAATTTCAAAGTAGATGAATGATGCTTCAGACAATATTTAGTTTGATTTATGAATTGAACATCTGACTTACAACCATTCTAGGTGCCCTTTTGGTAGCTCAGTAACCTCTAAAGGTCATACCCCTATACTTTTTTCTTTACTGTCCATAATAGCTCAGCTTAACTCACTGAAATTTGCTGCAAATTTGAGCCAAAACCCATCTCAGTTGCACTCCCTAGCCCATCGCACTGTCTATCACTGGAAACCAGTATGCATCACACTTGCCGAGTGTAGTAGGTGAGATGCATCGCTTTTCCGTGAAGCACAGGTGCAATGACTGAGTTCCTATTTCTCTCCTTGAAATTTGGGGGTTTTGTCCTTGTTTTCAACTCTGTTCAATTGTTTTCCTGCTTATGAACAGTATCTCATTGCTGAAGCCTCCTTGCCTTACATAGTTCAGCCTCCATTGATTAGGATTAGTAAATGTTTTTATGTATTTGTCCATCATTTTCAATCCTTTTTCGAAAAGTTTCTTAAATCGATCTATCGTTTTTGTACAAAAAGACTTGTAACTGTCGTTTTGTGTCGAAAAGAGAAGTTTCGTGAAGTCTTCCTTTTCTGGATAGTTGATTGTACTTTTTGTCATGTATTTGATTTGATTTGTTAATATTTGAAGTGTCGAAAGAATTTTCTATTTGAAATTGAAAAGTGTCGTTTAAGTCTTCCTTTCATTTTGAAAAAGAAATTGTCGAAATGTCGCTTTGAAGAAAATATTTCAGATCTATACTTAGTTTACCTTTTTTGCATTTCTCACATTAAGGGAACGAAAAACAAATACATGCATTTGCATTTGCATTTAGACTATCTGCAAAAAATGATTTAGGAAAAATGCATTTAGTGTGTGCTCTTTTCTCCTTGTTTGAAAGAATCGTAATCTTCTTTCCTTAGTAGCTAGGATTTTCATTGCAAAACAAACAACGATTGTTTATCATTGTAGATTGCATATTTATGAATTTTACTTCTACATCACACGGTGAACCATTGAAAGGAAAACTTCTAAGCAAGATCAACTCTAAAATAAATTTCAATGAACTTAACAACGCTTTGGAACCTAACGCAACACATCTAGAGGTTTGGCTAGAGACATGTTTCGACGTCGTAAAATCTAGTAACTATCATTTTCATCAAAGGTTGGGTGATTCCTCCTCTTTGATACAACAAGTGCTAGCAAGAACTTGTGCTCCCCGTACCCTCAAGTATATATTGGGAGAACACAATAGGCTTATATCCTTTATCCATAGGAAGCCGTGTCTACCGCCCTATCGATCGCAATGCACTGAACACAGCATTCAGGAAGATTGACCGTCGTACATAAGTCCTTGGTAATTTCTCTTTAATTTATCACCAAGGTGTATTTTGTAGTTTTGTGATTGGTTTGGTAATCCCTCTGTTTAGATTTCCAAAGTAGTCACTTTCATTCCTTTTCGACTCCTTAAAAGAAAAGGTCCATCTGAGCACTTGTCACTTCAGGCTCATTAAGAATCGAAGGGGACTAGAGTCATCTTTAGCTTTTTCTCAACTCTTAAAAATTGAAAAAGCAAAGTTGTGTCAAAGTGTCATTAAAATTTATTACTTCAAAATAACATCCTTGTTCCTTCATTGATCTTAGATTGATATAATGGAGTTCACCAATCATTGAATCCCTCTTGAGGGGAATCCTAGTCCATTTTTTTCTTGGGGAAATATTGGTGCTCCTCATATGGCCACATTGTCTCTGCCAGGTCTGACTATTGGCCTCCCAGTATGGCTGTTCTCAACCTCTGTGGTTCAAAATAACGTGATTCCTCAGCAATCATATCAGCAACCAGTTGATACTGAAGTTGTCCCTTCACCTCCTTCTTCGTTTGTTTCTCCCTCCCCTTCTTCCTCTTCGCTTGGTGAAAATAGTGATACTAGTAACCAAGTAGCTGAGAAGAAAAAGAAAGGGAAGGAGAAGTAGAAGAAGAAATTAGTTAAGCAAGGGGGAAACCATGAATCATCTGGTGAAAATCCGCACACCAAATCTCCCAAATATCCTTGTGTAATTTGCAAAGGAAACCATTTTCATCGAGATTGTCCTTGCCTTCCATGAATCTTGAGAGAATGGTCTCCCCATTTTCACCGTCTAGTGTCATCAACCTCTGGTGATCATGTTGACAACACACCATCAACTAGTGAAAATGAAGTTCATGGACAGAAAGGAAAGGTCAAAATTCCATGTGGATTATGTGAAGGGGACCATCACCTTCCCCATTGTCCCTTTTTGGATGAGGCCAAAAGAGTCTTGCGTAACCATCCTGCTTCACCACGGCAACTTCCATCTAGATACAAGAAACTCACCTCAAGTCCTTTACTATTTGAAAATTTGACTGACATAACTCAATCGTCGATCAAAACACCTATCGTTGAAAGTGAATCTTCTGAGTCCATACCGGACCAAAGTTAGCAGGCCGAGATGGTAGTCGACCTAGTCTTACCTTCAGAAGTTCCACCTTTAGATGATATCATTCCCAAAGAGAGTGAGAATGATATTGTTCAAATTCTTTTTGTCACTTCAGAGTCCAATGAACTTGGGGGAAATCCGCCCATTCTTTCACAATAAGAAGAGAATCCCCCAGTTCCCGCTACTCAAGGGGTTAATTCAACTGTTTATTCGGTACCCCCTCCAAGCAGTCTGGTTACTTCCTTTGATTGGAATCGACCAACAAGATCCCGCCTTCCTTCTAATGTACCATTCTAGATCATAATACAAGTTTACAAAATGATCATGTCTGGCACTATCATAGATGAAGGGGCTTCAGTGAGTATCCTTTCCTCAGCTGCTTAGAAAGTGCTTGGTTCGCCATCGCTTATGCCTATTACACATAATTTGTCAGGCTTTAACAAAGGAACCAGTCGATCGTTAGGGATCCTTCCTAAGTTACCAATAACTTAGAGAAGGAAAACCGTTCACTTGAATGTGATGGTAGTCAAAGGACCGTTAGATTACAATCTACTCCTTGGATGTGACTATGTTTATAGCATGGAAGCTATTTTTTCCACACTCTTTCGAGTGATGTGTTTCCCACATGAAGGAAAAATTGTCACTGATGACCAGCTTTCATTTCCCAGTTCAAACACAGCTTCAAGTCAAACATCATCTCTAAATGGTCCTTTTGTGTCAAGAGTGTCTCTTCAACCTTCATTCCATCCACCTAATTACCACGAGTAGTCTGGTGAATGTAACGAAGTTTAGGGGGCATGCACTCTTATCTATTTTGAGATGAACCCAACTGAAAAGATAGGTTTCCCTGTAGGTTATGTGATTGGTCTAAATCACCATTCACTTTCGTCTGCACGAAGCCAAGGAAGTGTTTGGTCTACTCTGTGGATGAAACCATCCTACCATATGAATTTCCTTGCAACTTAAGTGATTGGTCTGACACACCACTCACCTTTGTCTAATTGGCGGACAAAGCCAAGGAAGTGTTTTTGTTTAGCTGCTGACAAAAACAATCTTGCTTAAATACAGTGATTTCCATATGGTTACTGGAGACTCTCCTTTTCTTGATGCCTGGGGGCATGCAAACCTTTTTATGCAAGTGAAAAACGACCAATTTCAGCTTTTTAGTTTTTTTTGCTTTTTAGCTTTTAGTTTTTTAACTTCTTAGGTTAGGTGATTGGTCTGATCCACCATTCACCTTTGTCTACGCCATAGACGAAGCAAAGGAAGAGTTTGAACTGTTTCGCGGATGAAACCATCCTACCTAACCTCAGTAGTTCCTAAAATTTAATAGTTTTTCTAACTTTTAGTGTCTCTTCAACCTTCATTCCATCCACCTCATTACCGCGACTAGTCTGGTGAATGTAACGAAGTTTAGGGGGCATGCACCCTTGTCTATTTTGAGATGAACCCAGCTGAAAAGATAGGTTTCCCTATAGGTTATGTGATTGGAAGTGTTATCTCACACCATTCACCTTTGTCTATTTGATGGACAAAGCCAAGGGAGTGTTTCGTCGCCTCTATTGACAAAACAATCCTACTGAACTGTAGTGACTTCCATATGGTTACCTGGAGACTCTCCTTTTCTCGATGCTTGGGGGCATGCAAACCTTTTTATGCGAGCTAAAAACAACCAATTTCATTTTTAGCTTTTTAGTTTTTTTAGCTTTTTAGCTTTTTAGTTTTTTAACTTCTTAGGTTAGGTGATTGGTCTGATCCACCATTCACCTTTCTCTGTGCCACAGACGAAGCAAAGGAAGAGTTTGAACCATTCCGTAGATGAAACCATCCTACGTAACCTCAGTGTTTCCTTACCTTTAATAGTTTTTCTAGCTTTTTAGTTTGGTCGTTCCTAGGTTACATAAAAAGGAAAATGAGCAATGTTTTCGCAAGGTTAAAGCTCATTAAAAAATAAAACTGCCAACTGAGCATATGTTCTCCTAGAGTTCAAGCTCTTTAAAACATGAACCTACCTTTGGTAAATAACCTTTATGATTTCCATTACATCATCCTTTTGAGCCTTGGTTGTGTTCCTACCATCACCTCCATTCTTTTGGCTAATCATACGCTTCCACTTGATTGTTTACCATTTTGAGTAACAACTGCAATGAGTGGTCCTGTTAGCCACCCTCTTCACATCACCATGTTTTGAAAAGTTCCAAGCTTACCTGGCACCAATTGCTACCCTGAAACGTTACTCGTCCCTAAAAAACGAGTCCTCTTTAAACCCTTTTCATACTCGCTAAATATGAAAAGATTGTCAAGCAATTGGCCTCTCCAACTCACTAAAATGATTGGAAGTCCCATTCCTCCTATATATTTTAATATTTTCTGGACCTGAGGGATTATCTCACAAAAAAAAGATTGAGCAATTGTCTTTTTCGGCTTGCTAAAGTGATCGGAAAAGTCATCCCTTTTGTATTATTTTAATCTTCTTCGGACTTAAGGGATTATGCTACGAAAAATAACTGCTGGAGTTTCCTTTTCATCCCTTTTAAAACTCTCTAAACATGAAAAGGACTGAGTTATCTTTGTCGTTAAACTCACTAAAACAATAGCGATAAATTTGTCCACCCAGATAAGAATGAGTTTCAATGTCGTTAGACTCGCTAAAACATAGCGGCAGGTTTTCCCGAAGGGAAAATTATAGAACAAGCATATGTTATCCTCCTCAAGCTTGACAAAAATAAAGAGGTACTGGTCAGCAATGACTGGAGAAAAAGGGAAGAAAACTTGAAGAATTTTATTGGTAGCAGGTCACTCTTGAACATGACACTTTCACTCCATCACTATGATTGAGTCGGGAGGGGTTATTCCGTTCACCGGTCATATCACCATTGGTCCTCCATACCATCCATGTTTTGGGGTTAATGCTACCAATCCATATTAGTGTCACCAATATGTTCAAGAGAAGTCATTCAGAGAATTCACCATCCAGTTAATGCCTCATCCACTGCAATACCTTCACCCTCCATTTTTCATGACTGACATTCTTGAACCTTGTATCATTAGATCATTTTCACCTCCAGAAAATAATTTTCTTCGTTTCATGTCATAGATGTGGGATACATTAAGGCCCTCCTACGACGGGTCACTTCTTGTCGACATCAGCTCATTATCCAAGAAGTTGACTTAGAAACAACCCTTTCAGTACTTTGAAGCTTGCATGCCTCAATGGCAAGTTTCTCACTTCCGGTGACAGGTTTACATCAATGGCCTTCGATCGAAAGATTTTGCGTGGTGTTCGACATCGAATCATATCTTCACACCACGTGAATTGTATTGTAGTACCTTGAGGGTCATTATCATTATCAGTGATTCCTCTCATGCCTGTTAACAGCTTACATTATTGGCTGGTAATCAGGTGATGTCTTTCCATGTTCGACTTCAGGACATCTTTTCACATGGATCAACTTGTACATTGGGTGAAGATTGAACGAGTTTTGAAGACCCCGGATCTAGTTTCATCCATCCGAGCTGCAATATATTCAGGAATATAAAGACATCAAATGTACATAGAAGTTGCACAGATAGTCATCTAAGCCAGGGAAGATGACTCTTCATAAGAGGAATCACCAGTCTGCAACTGCAAATGATTGTCTGTTCTATGTACATGAAAATGAATTTATAAAGTTGATCATGGGAATGCCCACCTCAGCTAGATCGAAAATAATATGATGATGATGTATTGTATTGTATCTTATACAGGTCACCTTCTAGTTCGAATACCTCGGATCCTCATGATAAAGCATTTCACTCGACATCAAAAGATTTACGACTTCATCCTTTAGGGGGCGACTGTTATAAACATATTTGGGCACTGCAACCACAATCTTATATGTCGATAAACCAAGGGCTCTTTAACCCCTAAAATTGTTGTTTCATACCCTAAAGGATCATGGTCAACTGATTACATCATTCCCCAAAAGTTTCACCTGAAAAAACCACTCAGAAATGGACAATACTAGACCATACTAACTGCTCCATTGTCAAGGTGTGATGCATACTGACTTCTACACTAGCCAGGTGCGATGCATACTGAAGAGGCCTTCTATGGGGTGCAATGAGAAAGGATGAAAAAATGTCTGAGATAGTTTGCTAAGTGGATGCTCATGGAATCTTCTAGAAACTTCTCCTATGACACTTGCCTCTCTGAATTTGCACAGGGATGAGTAAGAGATCCAAGAAATCTCCAAGTGGAACCAAGAACAACAAGTGGAATGACACTAATCAAAAACCCAAAGATGACTCACACCCTTGCAGACATCTATAAATGGATCCCTCATCTAAGAGATCTAGAGGTTGGAATTTTGTAATTTGTAAGGAAGTGCTGATAGTTTGTATCTGAGAAAGAGCATTGTATTGTTGGGTGATTTTTCTTTTCAAGAGGTGAAGAGGGCTTTGATGCTGGGAGGATGATGTTGAATTAGATAGCTGGGTTATAATTCTCCCTTCTATTTTAATAAAGTTCTTTGAGTTTTCCTCCATACAATCGTGTATTTGTGAATCTTGTTATTTGTTAATGCTATTGTATGTTCAATGTACTTTTGATTCTGCATTGTTGATGATATAATAGATCAAGATGCTTTGATAGTGTTTTGTTACTTTGTTTCTACAGGTATTCTCTAAGCAGGACAAGTAGGAAAGGAGTTGCAAGCTCTATCAAGGGGGAGAGAAATAAAGCAAGGAGTCAACTGAAAGATCCAGGTTGGTCCCTTTGCTTCTCTCTTATCTATCATAAATAGAGGAAATCGCAAATTGCTTTGATTGTTTGTTTTTCTAGGACAGTTGTCAATCCTAGTGGGACTAGCATATCTAAAAGACACTAGTTTTCCCGGAAAAAAAATGGTGACTCCACTAGGGAAAATTAAGGCCCTCTTATGACGGGTCACTTCTTGTAGAAATTAGCTCATTATCCAAGAAGTTGACTTCGAAACAACCCTTTCAGTACTTGAAGCTTGCATGCTTCAATGGCAAGCTTCTCACTTCTGACGACAGGTTTACATCAATGGCCTTCGACCAAACGATTTTGCATGGTGTTCGACATCGGATCATATATTCACACCATGTGAATTGTACTGTAGTACCTTGAGGGTCATTATCATTATCAATGATTCCTCTCCCACCTATTAACAGCTTACATTATTGGCTGGTAATTAGGTGATGTCTTTCCATGTTCGACTTCAGGACATCTTTTCACATGGATCGACTTGTACATCAAGCGAAGATTGAATGAGTTTTGAAGACCTTGGATCTAGTTTCATCCATCTCGGCTGCGATATATTTAGGAATATAAAGACATCAAATGTACACAGAAGTTGCACAGATAGTCATCTAAGACAGAGAAGATGATGAGGAAAACTAGTGTCTTTTCGATCTGCTAGTCCCATTAGGATTGGTAGCTATCCTAGAAATAAACAATCAAATCAATTTGTGATTTCCTCTATGTATGATAGATAAGAGAGAAGCAAAGGGACCAACCTAGATCTTCTGCTTGACTCCTTGCTTGATTTCTCTCCCCCTTGATAGAGCTTGCAACTCCTCTCCTACTTGTCCTGCTTAGAGAATACCTGTAGAAACAAAGTAACAAAACACTATCAAAGCATCTCGATCTATTATATCATAAACAATGCTAAATCAGAAGTACATTGAACATACAATAACATTCACAAATAACAAGATTCACAAATACACAATTGTATGGAGGAAAACTCAAAGAACTTTATTAAAATAGAAGGGAGAATTACAACCCAGCTGTCTGATCCAACATCATCCTCCCAGCATCAAAGCCCTCTTCACCTCATGAAAAGCAAAATCACCCAACAATACAATGCTCCTTCTTAGATACAAACTATCAACACTTCCTTACAAATTACAAAATTCCAACCTCTAAATCTCTCAGATGAGGGATCCATTTATAGATGTCTGCAAGGGTGTGAGTCATCTCTAGGTTTTTTATTAGTGTCATTTCACTTGTTGTTCATGGTTCCACTTGGATATTTCTTGGATATCTTACTCATCCTTGGGCGAATTCAGAGAGGCAAGTGTCATAGGAGAAGTTTCTAGAGGATTCCATGAGCATCCACTTAGCAAATTGTCTCAGACATTTGTCCATCATCTCTCATCGCACCCCACAGAAGGCCTCTTCAGTATGAATCACACCTGTCTAGTGTAGAATTCAGTATGCATCGCACCCTGACAATGGAGCAGTCAGTATGGTCCAATTTTGGCAAGTTCTGAGTTGTTTTTTCAATTGGAACTTTTGGGGAATGATGTAATTAGTTGACCATGATCCTTTAGGGTATGAAAAAACACTTTTAGGGGTTAAAGAGCCCTTTCTTTATTGACATATAAGAATGGGGTTGTAGTGCCAAAATATGTCTATAATAGTTGCCCCCTAAAGCATGAAGTCGTAAATCTTTTGATGTCGGGTGAAATACTTTATCATGAGGATCCGAGGTATTCGAACTGGAAGGTGACTTGTATAAGATACAATACAATACATCATCATCATATTATTTTCATGATCTAGCTGAGGCAGGCATTCCCATGCTCAGCTTTATAAATTCATTTTCATGTACATAGAACATACAATCGTCTGCAGTTGTAGACTGGTGATTCTTCATATGAAGAGTCATCTTCCCTAGCTTAGATGACTATCTATGCAGCTTCTGTGTACATTTGATGTCTTTATATTGTTGAATATATCATGGCCCGGATGGATGAAACTAAAGCTGGGGTCTTCAAAACTCGTTCAATCTTCACCCGATGTACACGTCGATCCATGTGAAAAGATGCCCTGAAGTCGAACATGGAAAGACATTGCCTGATTACTAGCCAATAATGTAAGTTGTTAACAGGTGCGAGAGGAATCACCGATAATGATAATGACCCTCAAGGTACTATAGTACAATTCACATGGTGTGAATATATGATCCGATGTCGAACACCACGCAAAATCTTTCGATCGAAGGCCATTGATGTAAACCTGTTGCTGGAAGTGAGAAACTTGCCATTGAGGCATGCAAGCTTCAAAGTACTGAAAGGGTTGTTTCTAAGTCAACTTCTTGGATAATGAGCTGATGTCGACAAGAAGTGACCCATCGTAGGAGGGCCTTAATGTATCCCACATCTATGACATGAAACGAAGAAAATGATTTTCTGGAGGTGAAAATGATCTAATGATACAAGGTTCAAGAATGACAGTCATAAAAAATGGAGGGTGAAGGTATTGCAGTGGATGAGGCATTAACTGGATGGTGAATTCTCTGAATGACTTCTCTTGAACATATTGGTGACACTAATATGGATTGGTAGCATTAACCCCAAAACATGGATGGTATGGAGGACCAATGGTGATATGACCGGTGAATGGAATAACCCCTCCCGACTCAATCATAGTGATGGAGTGAAAGTGTCATGTTCAAGAGCAACCTGCTGCCAATAAAATTCTTCAAGTTCTCTTCCCTTTTTCCCCAGTCATTGCTGACCAATACCTCTTTATTTTTGTCAAGCTTGAGGAGGATAACATATGCTTGTTCTATAATTTTCCCTTCGGGCAAACCTGTCGCTATGTTTTATCGAGTCTAACGACAGTGAAACTTGTTCTTGTCTGGGTGGACAAGTTTGTCGCTATTGTTTTAGTGAGTTTAACGACAAAGATAACTCGGTCCTTTTCATGTTTAGAGATTTTGGAAAGGGACAAAAAGGAAATTCCAGCAGTTCTTTTTTGTAGCATAATCCCTTAAGTTCGAAAAAGATTAAAATAATACAAAAGGGATGACTTTTCCGATCACTTTAGTGAGCCGAAAAAGACAAGCGCTCGATCTTTTTTTTGTGAGATAATCCCTCAGGTCTGAAAAAGATGAAAATATACAGGAGGGATGGCACTTCCAATAACTTTAGTGAGCTGGAGAGGCCAATTGCTTGACAATATTTTCATATTTAGCAAGTCTAAAATTGGTTTAAAGAGGACTCGTTTTTTAGGAACGAGTGGCGTTTCAGGGTAGCAATTGGTTCCGGGTAGGCTTGGAACTTCTCAAAACATGGTGATGTGAAGAGGGTGGCTAACAGGACCACTCATTGCAGTTGTTCCTCAAAGTGGTAAACAATCAAGTGGAAGTGTATGATTGCCCAAAAGAATGGAGGTGATGGTAGGAACACAACCAAGGCTCGAAAGGCTAATGTAATGGCAATCACAAAGGTTATTTACCAAAGGTAGGTTCATTTTTTAAAGAGCTTGAACTCTGGGGGAACATATGCTCAGTTGGGAAGTTTATTTTTTAACGAGCTTGAACCTTGCGGAAACATTGCTCATTTTCCTTTTTATGTAAGCTAGGAATGACCAAACTAAAAATCTAGAAAAACTATTAAAGCTAAGGAACTATTAAGGTTAGGTAGGATGGTTTCATCCACTGAATGGTTCAAACTCTTCCTTTGCTTCGTTTGTGGCACAGAAAAAGGTGAATGGTGGGTCAGACCAATCACCTAACCTAAGAAGTTAAAAAACTAAAAAGCTAAAAAGCTAAAAAACTAAAAAGCTAAAAAAGAAATTGGTAATTTTTAGCTCACATAAAAAGGTTTGCATGCCCCCAGGCATCGAGAAAAGGAGAGTCTCTAGGTAACCATATGGAAGTCACTGCAGTTCAGCAGGATTGTTTTGTCAACAGAGCTGATGAAACACTCCCTTAGCTTTGTCCATCAAATAGACAAAGGTGAATGGTGTGAGATAACACTTCCAATCACATAACCTATACGTAAGCCTATCTTTTCAGCTAGGTTCGTCTCAAAATAGACAAGGGTTCATGGCCCCTAAACTTTGTTACATTCACCATACTACTCGCGGTAATTAGGTGGATGGAATGAAGGTTGAAGAGAAACTCTTGATGCAAAAGGACCATTTAGAGATGATATTTGACTTGAAGCTGTGTTTGAATTGGGAAATGAAAGCTGGTCAATAGTGACAATTTTGCCTTCATGCAGGAAACACATCACTCGAAAGAGTGTGGAAACAATAGCTTCCATGCTATAAACGTAGTCATGTCCAAGGAGTAGGTTGTAATCCAACGCTCCTTGGACTACGATCACATTCAAGTGAACAATTTTCCTTCCCAAAGTTATTGGTAACTTAGGAAGGATCCCTAACAGTCGACTGGTTCCTTTGTTAAAGCTTGACAAATTCTGCGTAACAGGCATAAGCGATGGAAAACCAAGCGCTTTCCAAGCAGTTGAGGAAAGGATACTCACTGAAGCCCCTTCATCTATGATAGTGCCTGACATGATCATTTTGTAAACTTGTACTATGATCTGGAATGGTACATTAGAAGGAAGGTGGGATCTTGCTGGTCGATTCCAATCAAAGGAAGTAACCAGACTGCTTGGAGGGGGTACCGAATAAACAGTTGAATTAACCCCTTGAATAGCGGGAATTGGGGATTCTCGTCCTGTTGTGAAGGAAGGGGTGGATTACCCCCAAGTTCATTGGACTTTGAAGTGACAAAAAGAATTTGAATAGTATCGTTCTCACTCTCTTTGGGAATGATATCATCTGAATGTGGACCTTCTCAAGGCAAGACTGGGTCGACTGCCATCTCGGCCTGCTGAATTTGGTCTGATATGGACTCAGAAGATTCACTTTCAAGGATAGGTGTTTCGACCGACAGTTGAGTTATGTCAATCGGATTTTCAACTAGTAAAGGACTTGAGGTGAGTTTCTTGTATCCATATGGAAGTTGTTGTGGTGAATCAGGATGGTTATAAAGACTCTTTTGGCCTCATCCAAAAAGGGAAAACGGGGAAGGTGATGGTCCCCTTCACATAATCCACATGGAACTTTGACCATTCTTTTCTGTACATGAACTTCATTTTCACTAGTTGATGATGTGTTGTCAACATGACCACCAGAGGTTGATGACACTGGATGGTGCGAATGGGGAGACCATTCTCCCAAGATTTGTGGAAGGCAATCTCGATGAAAATGGTTTCCTCTACAAATTACACAAGGATATCTGGGAGATTTGTTGTGCAAATTTTCTCCAAATGGTTCATGGTTTCCCCCTTGCTTAACTGACTTCTCTTCTTCTTCTCCTTCCCTTTCTTCTTCTTCTCCTTCCCTTTCTTCTTCTTCTCAGCTACTTGGTTACTAGTATCACTATTTTCACCAAGCGAAGAGGAAGAAAGGGAGGGAGAAACAAACGAAGAAGGAAGTGAAGGGTCAACCTTAACATCAACTGGTTGTTGATTCGATTACTGAGGAATCATGTTATTTGGAACCACAGAGGTTGAGAATGGCCATACTAGCAGGCCAATAGTCAGACCTAGCAGAGACAATGTGGCCATATGGGGAGCACCAATATTTCCCCAAGAATAAAATGGACTAGGATTCCCCTCAAGAGGGATTCCATGATTGGTGGACTCTGTTATAGACATTTTTGGGCACTGCAACCCCGATCATATATGTCCATAAACCAAGGGCTTCTGAGTTCCTAAAAGTGTTGTTTCATGCCCTAAAGAAACAAGGTCAGTTGATTACATCATCTCCCAGAAGTTCTCCATAGGAAACTGCTCAGAACTAGTCAAAACTGGACCATACAGGTTAGCCAAGGAAGTGTTTTTGTTTAGCCGCTGACAAAAACAATCTTGCTTAACTACAGTGATTTCCATATGGTTACTGGAGACTCTCCTTTTCTTGATGCCTGGGGGCATGCAAACTTTTTTATGCAAGTGAAAAATGACCAATTTCAGCTTTTTAGTTTTTTTTAGCTTTTTAGCTTTTAGTTTTTTAACTTCTTAGGTTAGGTGATTGGTCTGATCCACCATTCACCTTTGTCTGCGCCATAGACGAAGAAAAGGAAGAGTTTGAACTGTTCCGAGGATGAAACCATCCTACCTAACCTCAGTAGTTCGTAAAATTTAATAGTTTTTCTAACTTTTAGTGTCTCTTCAACCTTGTTTGCTTGTCTATACTTGTTTGCTTTATAAACTTACAGATGGAGCCTAAAGTTAAGCCAACTAGCCTTTGAACTGCATTTGCTATGCAAGTGCAAAGTAGATCAATGCTGCTTCAGTCTATCTCCAGGTTTTGTTTATAAACTGAACAATCGATTTGAAAACATCCTAATTGCCCTAGTGGTGGCTCTAGTAACCTCACTAAATCAGCCCCTGTGATTTCTATTTACTGACTATCATTAGCTCAGCCTAAATCCCTGAACTAAGCTGCAAACTGTGACCAAAAACCAAGTTGAAGTCTCGTCCTTGGACCATTGCACTTTCTCCTCTTGGGAATCTGGATGCATCGCACCTCCCGTGTGCTGTAGGTGCGCTGCGTCACACTTTCCCTGTGTTGCAGGTGTGCTGATCAGATAAGACCTCTTCTGCTCTCAGATTTTGGTTTCTTTGTTCACTCTCTTCAGCTTTATTCAGGAGTTTTGTTGTCTGTGATCAGTATACCACTATGGAAACTCCCTTCCTTTGCATGATTCGCTTCCATAGTACAAAGAATTGTGAATTTTTTTATGTATTATGAGCCATTTACAGTTTTCTTTTACAAAAAGTAGGGTAATCAAACTATCGTCTTTTGATTTGGAAGTGTCACAAGTGTCGTTTTCAGTCAAAGAAAAGAATTCTATTGTTCTTGATGGTCGATTATACAGTTACTATTGTATTTGATTTGAATTAGTAGTTTTTCAAGTGTCGAAAGCAGTTTTCAATTCAAAGTCGCAAAGTGTCGTCATTATCTTCCTTTCGTTTTTGAAGAGAAATTTGTTAGTATGGTCGCTTTGAAAAGATAATTCAGATTTGTACTTAGCATTCTTCTTGTCATTCACACATTAAGAAGGCTGAAAACAAATACATGCATGTGCATTTTCATTTAGACTGCTTGTTGATTTGAGTTAGGACAGTGCATCTAGTGTGTGCTCTTTGCTCTATGTTGAAAGAATATCATCTCTCCTTCTTTAGTAGCTAGGATTTTCATTGCAAAAAGAAGATTAAACGATCATTTATCATCTTAGATTGCATTTAGGAATTGTATATCTACATCACATGGTGAACCTAAAAGGAAAATTTCTTAAGAAAGATCACCTGTAAAATAAATTCAATGAACATAAAAACGCTTTGGAACCTAACGCACAACATTTAGAAGTCTAGGATAGAGATGTATTCTAGCGTCATAAAGTCTGGTAACTATCGCTTTCATTGTTGGTTGGGTGATTCCTCCTCTTTGAGACGACAAGTGCCAGTACGGACTTGTGCTCCCACGTACTGTCAAGTATATATTGGGAGACCACAATAAGCTATATCCTTTATCCATAGGAAGCCATGTCTGCCGCCCGATCGATCACAATGCACTAAACACAGCATTCAAGAAAATTGACTGCCGTACCATAAAAAGTATTTTTCAGTTTTCGATTGGTTTGGTAATCCCTCTATCTAGATTTCCAGAGTAGTCTCTTTTGTTCCTTTTCATACTCCTTAAAGGAAAAGGTCCATCTGAGCACTTGTCACTTCAGGCTCATTAAAAATCGAAGGCGGCTAGAGTCATCTTTTGGTTTTTTCTCGACTCTTAAAAATTGAAAAAACAAGTTGTGTCAAAGTGTCTAAAATTTATTTTAATTGGAACAATATCACTATTCCCGCGTTGGTCTTAGGTTGAGGAAAATGGAGTCCACCAACCAAGGATTTCCCCTTGGAGGAAATCCTAGTCCTTTCTCCTCTTGGGGAGATGTTGGTGCACCTCATATGGCCACATTGTCACTTCTAGGATTGACGATTGGCTTGCCAATATGGCTCTTCTCGACCTCCATCATTCAGAACACCGTGATTCTTGAACAATCAAGTCAGCAACTAGATGATACTAAAGCTACCCCCCAACCTTCTACTTCATTCGATTCTCCCTCTCCTCCTTCCTCTTCGCTTGATGAAGCTGGTAAAGCCAAAAATCAAGTAACTAAGAAGGAGAAGAAGGGGAAGGAGAAGAAAGAAAAGAAGAAGAAGGAGCCAAAGGCAAAAAGGGGTAACCATGCGTCGTCTAGTGAAAATCCACACACTGCACCATCCAAGCCTAAATCTCCATGTGTCATTTGCAAAGGAGACCACTATCATCGAGATTGTCCTTGTATCCCTTGGATCTTAAGGGACTGGTCTCCTCATTTGAACAATCTGGTGTCATCAACCTCTGAAAATCATGTTGATAGTACACCATCGACTAGTGAAAGTGAAGCATTTGGACAGAAAAGGAAATGTAAATTTCCTTGTAAACTGTGTGAAGGTGATCATGTCGTCCACCGTTGTCCCTTCCTAGACGAAGCAAAAAAATTCTTGGATAACCGTCCCGCTTCACCGCTGCGGCTTCCTCCTGGATACAAGAAACTCTTGCTGAGTCCATCGCTAGTTGAAAATTTGACCGACACAAATTTTTGGTCGATCGAAGCATCTATCATTGAAGATAAACCTGCTGAATCCATACTAGACGAAAGTCAAAAGGTTGAGACGGCAGTCGGCCCAGTCTTGTCTTCGGATGGTCCATCTTCAGATGATACAATCACCGAAGAGAATGAGAATGACACTATTCAAATTCTTTTTGTAAACACAGACTTCGATGAACATGGGGGCAATCTACCCATTCCTTTACCGCAGGAAGGAAGTTCGCCAGAGTCATATCCGATCGTCTATTTAGTCCCACCTCCAAGCAACCTAGTGGTTTCCTTCGATTGGAATCTACTAGGCAGACCCCGTCTACCGTCTAATGTACCATTCCGAATCATTGTACAAGCTTACAGAATGGTCATGTTCGGTACTATCATAGATGAAGTGGCTTATGTGAGTATCCTTTCCTCGACTGCTTGTAAAGCGCTAGGTTCGCAATCGCTTATGCCTGAGATGAGAAATCTGACAAGCTTCGACAAAGGAACTAGTCGACTGTTAGGGATACTTCCAAATGTGCCTATAAATTTGAGAAGGAAAACCACGTATATGAACATAATGGTAGTCCAAGGGACTTTAGATTACAATCTACTCCTTGGACGTGACTATATTTATTGCATGGGAGCCATTTTCTCCTCACTCTTTCGAGTAATGTGTTTTCTGTGTTGTGGAGGTAAATCCTCTCTGCAGACAGAGACGATCCCTACTAGCCCAGACTGGGTCTAGCAACAATCACACAATGCTATCACACAAGTTCCTAATTGCAAATAAAAAGTGGATGGTGAGAACCTACTTGGATTCCAATGCTAGTGTTCGTAGGAGAGATGTCGCCCTCGTTCCTTTGCCTCGGTCGGTCACGATCCCCACGATCTCTGTGATTGGACACCTGCACATGCAAAGAACAACACGAATACAAGCATAAAATCTAGTAGATGCAATTATATATCAGTCAGAAAAGATATAGCTCAACATCAAACATAAGATAATGAGAGTGGAACCATAATGATAGTCATCTATTATCAATAAACAACAAAGAAGAATACAACCATTGTTCTGACGTCAAACTCTCCTTTGGCTGGGTAGTCAGCTACACAAGTCTTGCAAAGCTTGTTGGGATGAGGAACAAGCCTCTCTCTCTTTGGGTAACAAGAATCTCCTTACTTAGATTTGGCCTTATGGGTGCAAAGAAAGCTCTTGCAGCTTCAAACCCTCTATCACTATACTGGAATTGCTGGCTAGAACTGCAGTCACTAGCTTGCTCAAGGCATAGAGGCAAGCTTTTATAGATAGAGAGGAAAGAGATAAGATCAACCACATTATTCATGGGATTGGCTTTATCACTTGGAAACTTCCATGAAAGGTGGCAAACCACTTTCCCTTCTATGGAGATTCGAAGCCAAACCATCCTAGCTCAACATAGATTCAGTTGGAGAATGGGTTGAAGAGAACCTTCAGAAGCTTGTTGGTTAAAAACTTTACTCAATTCGGTTGGCACGAGTGCGACTTTGAGACAGAGCGCCAATGGCACGCCCTCTTTAGAGGATTTCCCTCATTGGCACGGGCAGTGGACTGTGGACCCGCGCTAATGCAAAAAGAGCTTTTTTCATGGGTATTTTGCAGGAGATGTCTTCAGGGCACATGAAGCTCATACTTAGAGGAATATGATGCAAGTGGTTTCAGGTCATGTCACTTTTCACAGGTCCCGGAATGAGTCCTCCAGTGTGCGGGTGAGGGGTAACAGGGACGGTGACAAACGGTGACAAATTGTTGTGTAACAGATGCCCCCTAAAGCATGAGGCCCGAGAGGGAGAGGGGTGAAATGCTTTACAAGAACATGCGTGACTAAAAAAATTGTCGTTGGAGAACCTGCGTAAAGAAGTACAACTGATATCTCAAGTACATGATATATGCGGCATGGGTGCAGCCATCCATAGCAGAGTACATAATAATCTAGATCCAAGGTATGGGCGCAGCCATCCAGTGAGGATTGATATAGAGACTCAGGCATGGTCGCAGCCATCCAGTGAATGAGTCATGTAATGATCATAATAATCCACAAATCGCAACCTGGATTCCAACAGACAAAATCCAGGGTCTTGCGCTCCATCTCGACCCGAACAGAGTACAAGTCCAAGCATGTGAATACAGGAGTTGAAGTCGAACATGCATGAACATCGTCTGATTACCAGCCAATAATGAAAGCTGTTAACAGACGCGAGAGGTACCACCAATAATGACAATGGCCCTCAAGGTACGATAGGTACAATCTACGGTGTGCGAATAAGTGAGCTGGCGTCGAACACCTGTAGAATCATTCGATCGGAGGCCAATGATGAAAACCTCTCGTCGAACACGAAGAACCTGCCATTGAGGCATGCAGGCTCCAAGGCACCGAAAGGGAGTCTCTAGATCAGCTTCCTGGATAATGAGCTGAAGTCGACAGGAAGTGACCTTGATCAAAGGTGGGCCGTAGTGTTTCCCACATCAGTGAAACGAGATAGAGAAAGGATGTTGTGGTGAATCAAAATTATGTGAGGTATCAGAGGGAGGTTGTAATGCTGCAGAGGTCAACGTCTCTTGAACATATCGGCGGCACGACAGTGGACTTGGTAGTATTTGACATCAAATGAGCAGGGGTCATGGTGACAAGGCAATGAGCAGATGAGAGGCCAAATAGGATAACCCAAACCCACGGAGGCTAGTGTAAAACAAGATGAGATGGTTCCACCCAGACACGAATGCAGACTAGTGCCATGTTCAAGAGCGACATACTGCTGACACGACAATAATTATGGGTCCATTTTCCCCACCATTTCTGGCGAGTACCCCAGTTATTTTTAACAAGCTTGACGGGGATAGCATATGCTTGTGAGCATCATTGCGACGGAACCCGATGTCATTAAGTTTTAACGAGTCTGACAAAGGAAGAACTCAGCGTCTTTTCCTGTTTAGAGAGTCTGAAAAGACAACAGAAAAGAAAACTCCAAGGGGATCCTTTTTCGTAAAGTTGTGTCTCCCGAGCCCGAAAAAGTATAAAACAATGCTCGAAAGAACCGATCGACCATTACGATCGAGGAGTACTTTTCATTTATAGTGACATCGACCTGAAAAAGTAAAAAAGCAATCAACATCACGTCATTTCGTAACCATTAACGAACCTGAAACGACAAGTGTCCGACGATCTTTTCATTTTTACACGGTCGGAAAAGGGTTTAAAGACGACCACCTCTTATTTACGTTTAACGAGTCAAGAGGGGTAGCTCGGCGATCTTTTCATTTTTAGCGAGTCAGAAAAGAGCTGAAAGATGACTCCATAGTGACTTTTTCGTGTATTTACCGAGTCCGAAAAAGTATAAAATACAACTCGTTTCACCATCGAAGTTGCAAAAAGGACCTGTCATAGCACCAGAAGCAAGCGTAAAATCCATTTTCGACCAAAAGTATATTAAAATACTCAAAAACCCACTTTGTAAACCTAATTACAAGTCAAAAAGTCTATAAATATGGTGAAAATGTAAAAAATAAAATTACTTTTACTTTTTACCTCTTGCATAGTAGTAGTGGTCCATTTGGGGAGCGAACTTCGAGCAGTGATTACCGCCAATCCGTGCAACCATTTGAGATTCCGCCAGTTCTAGGTAAGAGGCGCTTCCTTTAGCTCCATTTCCATACTCTTTTTATGCATTTTGTTCCTTAATTGAGCCTCCGCAAGGGGGATTTTAAAATTTAGGGTTGCGCCCCATTGGCGCGGGTATCTGGCACGGGTCCGCGCCAATGGGGTGATTTTCCCAAAGGTGTCGCGCCATTGGCGTGACTGTTTTAGAAACAGTCGCGCCAACTGCGCGACCTAACTTTTTACTTGAATTTTCCCATCATTTTTGAAATTTGTCCGGTTTGTGAGCCTACCAGGGTTTCAATAATGATCTATCCATCCTTGTGGGTGCAGGAAACAGGCAAAAAATGGTGGTGGAATGGAAAGAACGGGAGCATGATGCCGTAGATGCCTTAGCCATAGCGGATGAGGGATGTATGAATGCATTGAGAGACTGTGGTCTCAGAAAGTTCTTCCTCACCTCTTATTTGCGAGCTCAACCGGAGCTATTACAGTTCATAGTGGATGCTTGGGATGTTGATGACCAAGTATTTCGATTACGGGATCAAACCTTAGAGCTGGATGTATCTGATGTGTACTTCATTACTGGGCTGTCACAGAGAGGGCCGAGTCCTATTTTGACCGGAAGCAGGCCTTCCGGGGAGAAAATAGGTGAAGTGAAGGCCCGAGTGTGTCCAGAGGCACAATTTGGGAAAAACAGTGCCAAGGTGGATATCGCCACCATCCATGATTTGGTTCTTAAGGTGATACTGTTCACTATCACGCGTGTAGTTGGGGTACAGGTGCCCCACGAGGTGAGCAAGAATCATCTGTTACTAGCGACAGAATGCCTCAGCCCCACCATTTTTGACTGGGCTACAGCGGTGACTACAAATATCAAAAGGCAGCTTACAAAGTGTAAGCGCGGGGGAGTGAAACATTTCGGGTATGGCTCGATTGTGGTGTAGTTCTTCTTGGAATGATTACCCCTCTTCTAGTATCAGGGAGCTGTAGTGGCGGACCCATTGCCACGAGAGCCTAGGATGGCTCGCTGGGCAACATTGATGCCCAGAGGAGGAGGGGGCCAGCAGATGTCTTGGTGGCCCGAGTTCTTCATATGGCTTCGCCGCCAGCTGATCGTGGTAGAGGATTGGCCACACGCGAGAACCAACTTCATGGGGGACCCAGACCTCCCACTGCCAGAGGGAGAGGAGTGGGAAGAGGAGTTAGGTACGATCTCCTTCTTTTTGATGTTTTATGTATTTTCATTTTTATTTATTTATTTTTGTCAATACATGCATGTTCTGATGACAGTTGTATGTATATGCAGATGTGGGCCTAGAGCGACCAGCCGGCTTGTCTCCTATAGCGCGGAGGGGCCAACCTGTAGCTGATCCTCAGGCAAGGGGTGCCGTGGGGGAAGAGCTGGTGCAGAATCTCGAGGGACTTACCCAAGGGATTCTGGGTTATGCCAGATTGGCGGACGTGCCTTTTGCATACCAGAGGCACACAGTGGGGGTGCCGACCCGCATCCATCGTCTGTTGAGACGCTTGGTGCGCGCGGTGACGTGCTATCATGAGCACCACCACGAATAGACTCCTAGGCTTTTTCATGCATATTTTTTGAGGGACATGTCGTCCCAGGATGTATCAGGATGAACATGTATTATTTTTGGATTACGTAATGCACGCGGTGCAAAACTTTGCTACACACATATATATATACATATGCTTATGGTTTATTATTGTGCTTTTATGTGCTTGCTTGTATAATGTTTTGATTATAAATTGCGCAAATGTCTATCTAATACATGATTAGCCAATGCATCAGATAATGTGTTTAATCGTCTTGGAATATGCTGATATGTGATAAAGTCAAAATTCCTTTCTAACAATTTAACACGTAAGTACAGCCTTAAAATGTGATGGTCTCTGACGGAATATCGCCCATTGAGCTGATGGACAACAAGTTGAGAGTCTAGGTTAACAAGCAATGTACGGATATCGAGATTAATTGCCTCGGCTAATAATTCAATAGCAGCGCTATATTTAGCAACATTGTTTGTAGTACAGCCTAAACACACACCTTGAAGATCTATCAACTCACCATGAGGATCATAGATCACCCACGCCGCGGAGGACAAATTACGAGTGCTGTGGCAGGCACCATCAGCGAAACCAATGTAAGGTGCACCCGACATCTGCACAAGAAGCAAAAAGACACAATAAGGGGCAATCACGCTTTCACACCAAACTGAAAACATGAAAACTCACACACACACACATGTAAGAAAGAAGGGGCATGCCCCCCAGCATGGTGTCTCAATTCGAGGTACATGCCCCCCAAGCTTCAGTCCATTGAAAATGGAGTGAAGGTTGACATTTATTGCGCTCGAATGGCATCATATCGCCCCATGATTCTATCTGATTAGCGGGAGGAAGGACCCACGGATCAGAACGCACAGAAATCATATTAATAGGGGCGAGATTCAGAGGTGGAAGTGGAAAGACACCCATTAGGGCAGGATCCTTAAAGAGTCTGGCTCCCACACTCTCAAATGATTTGGAGGTATGCTCCACGAAAGGCACATTGCCTTCAGAAGAGGAGGCGAAGAAGGAGAGCTGGTCCACCGTGACAATCTTCCCCTGATGAGGGAAACGAATGACACGGAAAAGGGAGGAAGCAATGGCTTGCATGGCATATGTCCAGCTACGTCCGAGGAGGAGGTTGTAGGTAAGATTAGTGTCGACAACTTTGACCTCCACTTCTACCATCTTCCCTTCCATGGAGATGGGCAATCATTGGAGGATACCATAAGGACGAGACTCTCTTCCATCAAAGGCTTCTAACATCGTAGGAGACTGGCTCAATTTTGGAGAACCAATAGCTTTCCAGCAAGCAACAGACATGATGCAAGTTGAGGCACCCTCATCAATGACTGTGCGATGAATCGTTTTACCATTGATGATGACCTGTATAAGGAAAGCGATTTGGTGAGGCAGTCTCGGCGTATAGCCCTCGAGATCAAAAGAAATCAGATCCGAGTCAGCCGGGTCTATGCCACCGATGGCCGATAGCAAGGACTTCCTCTAGGCGGGGCAGCTCTGGAGGACTTCTAGAGCGGACATAGCAGACGGAGCCTGAGCTAAGTCCTCAATGATGTTGTAGTGCTGGGCAGCACGAGCATTAGGGTTGTAAGAAGACTTCCGGAGGACACCTTTTGGAGGGGGTCGGATAGTCGTCTCAGTGCTAGGTCTTTCGATGTGGAGTGGACCAGAACTAGACGGAGGAGTGCTGGAAGGGAGCTCCGGCTCTTTCCCGGCATGAGATGGATATTCTTTTGCTCGAGTAGTGACATGGATGGGAATCGTCCCAGCCATAAATACTTGGGAGCCAAATGAAGAAGAGGGTTGCGATGGATCTGCCACCATTTGAGTTTGCTGTGAAGGGAAAGGTTCTTTAAGCACAGCAGGGGTCCTAGGAGCACCTTTCAACAATCGACTAACTTCGGACCGCCTGGGGCAGTCTTTAGTGTAGTGGTCCTCATCACAGATAAGACAAGGATACTTAGGTTTACGTTTGGCTCCTTCCTCAGGTGGAGGTTTAGGGGAGTCCTGTTTGGGTTGTTCGGATTTATTTTTAGCTTTCCCTTTCTTTTTCCCTTTCGAGGATTTATCCACCGTGGTGGATTGAACGGCATTAACCTCGGAAGTACTTCCAGAATTAGATTGACCCTGAGAAGTGTTTCCATTAGAAGCATTCTATTTTTGCTTCCCAGGGTTCGAAAATGATTTCTTTGAAGATTCGTTTACAGAGCCAATAACACCGTCAACAGATGGTTTTGGCGGAGCTTTGGATGTTCCGGGTCTCGGGGCGTCTGGCAAATAATCATATAAAGTACCTGATTGAGAATATACTAAGTCGAGGTACTAAGCACACACGATAGCTTGCTCTTCAAATACACAAGCTCCCATAGTGATGTCTCGCGCGATTGCAGGGACAAAGGAAGTCGTGAACCAATCGGTCAGGAGCTGATCAGGAATCCAAAATTTGATCAAGCGACGATGCCGTCTCCATTCATGTATATGATCGGATATATGCGTGGCCGTGTCCTGTTTGAGAGACGTAAGGAGATGTGTCCTTGTCTCATACCGAATGGGTAACTGAAAATGAGTTAGGAATGCCATAGCCAGCGAATTGAAATCTTGAAATGTTCCGCGATTCAACTCAATATACCACTTAGCGGCCGAGCCGGTGAGAGTCCTTTGAAAGAGGCGGAGCCAGATAGAATCATCAAGCCATGAGTTGGATGAGCACCAAAGGTGATAGGTCACGACATGGGCTTGAGGGTTTTCACCAGCTTTGCCATCGAATTTCGGGCAATCACTGGGTATCTTAGTTGGAACTGGTGGCCAATATGGATTATGAAGAATGGGATCATTCGTCAACTTGGACACATCTGGGAGTTCCAATGTCACTAAGAAAGGCAACTAAGGATTAAAGGACATTTGTGGCTGTGGAAGAGAGGTAGTACCAGGGTTCTAACCAGGTGGTGGTTGCCCCCATGGGCTTTGTCCGGATGGGCCTGGCCCATAAGGGTTCTGCCCATAGGGATTTTGCCCATAGGGGTTCTGTCCATATGGATTATGTCCATAAGGATTCTGTCCATATGCAGACAGTTGACCCTCGGTCTACCCCCCAGCACCCCAAGGATTAGCAACTTGACCTGCAGGTGCAACATACTGTTGCTGATAATTCTGGTAAGGAGTGACCTGCATTTGTTGATAATTTTGATAAGGGGTAAATTGAGTTTTTCCCTAGGGTTTCTTGTAGCCATACGTTTGTTGAGCTCCATACTGAGCCTGATAAGAAGGCTGCACTTGGTAAGAAGGTTGGGGTCGTGGCCCACCTTGCATTTGATAACCAATTTGAGTCTGGGGCCCAGAAGGATGTCCTTGAGCAGGTTGAGCTTGGATCATCTGGCCGGAAGGTTGGCCTGGTTGGGTTTGAGACGGACCTGTTTGCCCAGAAGGATGAGATCACTGGGTATCAGGTTGTCCTTGAGAAATCGAGGGTTGTCCTTGCATAACAAATGGTTGAGCGGGCTGGACAGCTGGTTGAATTTGAGGTTGGCCAGCCTGTCCAGAGGGATGACTAGGCTGGGCAGTGGGTTGGCCCTGCTGTGCAGAAGGTTGACCCGCTTGCCCAAAAGGATGACTAGACTGGGCAGTGGGTTGACCCTGTTGTACGTAAGGCTGCCCCCCTTGCCCAGAAGGGTACCCCTGTTGGACTGCCGGTTGACCTTGTGGAATATAAGTTTGTCCAACTTGTCTAGAGGGATAACCCTGCTGGATACCAGGTTGGCTTGTTGGATATAAGGTTGTCCTGGTTGTCCAGACGGGTAACCTTGCTGGGTACCAGGTTGCCCTGGGTAACCAGAAGGTTGAGTCAGATAAGTAAAAGATGGACCACCAGTGGCCAAAGGTTGTCCCTGATAGGGTTGTCCTTGTAGCCGCCCAGGTTGTCCTAGGTGAGACTGGCCATAATATTGCTGCCCTTGGGGGGGTGGCACATAAGATGGCTGGCCTTGGTTAGGCGGTCCCTGAAGCTGCACAGGCCTTACTTGGCCCCCATGGAAAGTGGTGGCATTCCAGGTAACGGATAATGGTACCGAAACCTCAACAATAGGTTGAGTTGGCAAGGGTTGAGAAAGCTGAAGGTATTGACCAGCAGAATCATAATAATAGAATGGACCTCGCGCATTCGGATCCTGAACAGCTTGTCCATAGGCATCATATGGCCCCCCTCCTGGGACGAGACTAGAAGAGGGTGGTGCACTTTGTGCAGGATGTATAACTTTAGGTGTGTGTGCCGGTTGGCCACTACTCACTTGACCGTGAGGGGGACCATCACCAGTGTTCAAAGCTGAAGACGCTGTAACGACACTAACAATCAGAGTTGAATGTGCTATACAAACAGTTGGATTGGTCGGAACTGAAGTGACAGGTGTAGTGTGGATTTGTGAAACAAAATATCCCGTGGTGGGAGTGATGTGGGGGTCCCACATACTCAAAGCAGGGATCCTGGCATTTACCCTATCCCTCAACGACTGGTAGCGTGGGGGGAGCGGAGAAGTAGCTGGGATGGGAGTGTCGATATTCGACAACACAGGTGTCTCGCTTACTCTAGGAGATGTCTCATCCATGTGAGAGGTAGACATTGGAGACGAAACACCAGGGGGGGTAACAGGAATATCGTCCTCGTCTGGCTCCCAGATGGGGTTCCAATGAATTTCGTAACCTTCGTCGTCCGGGGCGCGAGAGTTGATCGGTTGGATACTCGGGATGACAGGAACAGTATCACTTACAACCGGTACCTCAGGAGCAACGGAAGACGGAGAGCCTTGATCACTTGGAACGGGAGTCGACAGTTCAGCCAGGATGAAAAACTTCAAACAAACCTAAGGGAATCTAACGATAAAGGACCCTACTCAAACTTACGCACACAAGATATAACCAGGTAATGTTAATCGTGGCCAAATAAATTTTAAGAGGCAAGGACACAACTTGACCTTTTCATGTTTTAAGAGTCGAGAAAAGGACAAAAAGGTGACTCTACTCGCCTTCGAATGTTTTGTGAGCCCGAAGTGACAAACTGCTCAAGTGAGCCTTTTCTTTTAAGGAGTCTGAAAAGGATCAAAAGTAACTACTTTGGAGAGACTAGGCAAAGGGTTTACCAAACAAATCCGTAAAACTGCATATACACCTTGGCAGTCATATGAAAACCAAGGACTTCCTGTACGGCAGTCAATCTTCCTGAATGTTGTGTTCGGTGCGTTACAGCTTGTAAGGCGGAAGACGCGGCTTCCTATGGATAAAGGATGATAACCTAGTGGGGTCTCCCCTATATACGCGATGGTACGTGGGAGCTCAAGTCCGTGCTAGACCACTATCGAGTCACAAAAGGAGGAATCACCCAACCGTAGTGTGAAACAACAGTGACTAGGTTTAACGACGCCGGAACACGTCTCTAGCCTAGACCTCTAATCAGTGAGCGTTATGTTCCAATGCATTTTTAAGTTCATTCAGTTCATTTTATGGTTGATCTTTAGTTAAGTTTCAATTTCCAGGTCCTACCGTGTGTAATCTCTCACAATTCCTTAAATGCAAACTATATGCCAAAGAATATCATTTCGTTCGATGAATACTAACTATGAGAGAGTTGAGAATTTTCCAAACAAAATGACCACAAACAATCAAGAACCACTCTAATGCAGCTAATGACAAATAAACGAAACCCTTTTTATTTTAAAATCACTAATCAATGAAAAGCTTCTCATTTCAATTAACTAATTCAATGCAAAAGAGATTGTTTGTTTTCTTTCAATGGAAAAGCGCACTAAACAAATTTTGAGAGATAGTAACACTGAGCAAAAGAGACAAATTCCACTCAATGAGAACACAATCGAATCCCCAAAACACCAAAACAGTCCTTCAAATCAAGAAGAGAACACAAAGACCTCTACGAGCTATGTAATCTAAACCCAAACGAAGTCAAGCGACATCCAAGCGGAAAAGGAGCAAATCACTTGAATATCAATAAAAGGCTTTGACAACTACTGATCAAGCGCAAAAAGGTAATCACAAAGTCGACTGGACAATCAAAGAACCCAAGACTCCTATGGAAGGCTCGATGCACAAAGCCACTAGATGCCCTAGGGCTAAAATGTGAAATCGATAGAAAAAAGCAAACACCCGAAGGATGTAGGTCTAAAACCAATCAAACAAGGATCAAACACACTCCAGTAATCGAAAAAGACGTGGCAAGATAAAAATCCAAGCTCAGAGGGCTTGAAAACAAGCAAACTAGAAAAGTTGACAGGCCTGGCGCGACTGTCAGGCTGCAACTCGCGCTTTTATGGGATTGGCGCAGGTTGTCTTTGAGCAACGTGCGCCAATTGGCGCGACTGTGAGGCTAAAAAGCGCGCTAATCGAGTTTGCTAAGTCAAAAACAAAAACAAGCAACCCAGGGCTTGAAAATAGTATCTAGGCAAACCAGGAAGCAAGAGACAGCAAGAAATCCAACCCAGAAAGCTATCTAAGCAATCAAAGCGAGAAAAACCAAAGAGACAAGACAAACTCCAAGTTGTTTAGTCCGTAAACCAAACCGGAGATTGACTGAAGTGGTGTTGATCTACTTCGCTAATGCACAGCAATAGCGTTTCGAAGGCTACCTGGCCGTACTTCAGGCTCCGTCTAAAGTTTACAAATCAAACAACAAGGTTCCCCAGCGGAGTCGCCAAATTGTTGTGGAGGTAAATCCTCTCTGCGGACAGAGACGATCCCTACTAGCCCAGACCGGGTCTAGCAACAATCACACGATGCTATCATGCAAGTTCCTAATTGCAAATAAAAAGTGGATGGTGAGAACATACTTGGATTCCAACGCTAGTGTTCACAGGAGAGATGTCACCCTTGTTCCTTTGCCTCGGCCGGTCACGATCCCCATGATCTCCGTGATTGGACACCTGAACATGCAAAGAACAACACGAATACAAGCATAAAATCTAGTAGATGCAATTATATATCAGTCAGAAAAGATATAACTCAACATCAAACATAAGATAATGAGAGTGGAACCATAATGATAGTCATCTATTATTAATAAACAACAAAGAAGAATACAACCATTGTTCTGACGTCAAACTCTCCTTTGGCTGGGTAGTCAGCTACACAAGTCTTGCAAAGCTTGTTGGGATGAGGAACAAGCCTCTCTCTCTTTGGGTAACAAGAATCTCCTTACTTAGATTTGGCCTTATGGGTGCAAAGAAGGCTCTTGCAGCTTCAAACTCTCTATCACTATACTGGAATTGCTGGCTAGAACTGTTGTCACTAGCTTGCTCAAGGCATAGAGGCAAGCTTTTATAGATAGAGAGGAAAGAGATAGGATCAACCACATTATTCATGGGATTGGCTTTATCACTTGGAAACTTCCATGAAAGGTGGCAAACCACTTTCCCTTCTATGGAGATTCGAAGCCAAACCATCCTAGCTCAACATAGATTCAGTTGGAGAATGGGTTGAAGAGAACCTTCAGAAGCTTGTTGGTTAAAAAATTTACTCAATTCGGTTGGCGCGAGTGCGACTCTGAGATAGAGCACCAATGGCGTGCCCTCTTTAGAGGATTTCCCTCATTGGCACGGGCAGTGGACTGTGGACCCGCGCTAATGCAAAAAGAGTTGTTTTCATGGGTATTTTGCAGGAGATGTCTTCAGGGCACATGAAGCTCATACTTAGAGGAATATGATGCAAGTGGTTTTAGGTCATGTCACTTTTCACAGGTCCCGGAATGAGTCCTCCAGTGTGCGGGTGAGGGGTAACAGGGACGGTGACAAACGGTGACAAATTGCTATGTAACATTCCGCATGAAGGCAGAGTGGTCCAGCTCATAGACCAGCTTTCGTTCCCCGACTCAAACATGGAAAATAGTCAAATACCATCCCTAAATGGTATTTTAATGCAAGGAATGTATCATCAATCTCCAGTCCATCCACTTGAAGAACGCGAGTAATTCGGGGGGTCGTGACGGAAACCCAGGGGGCATGCACCCTGGTCTGCTTTGACAGGAAAACTCTGGGTATAGGGCAGGTTTCTGCGAAGGATATATGACCAATCTGACACCTGTCCGTATAAGAAAATTTGATTAGACTGGATAAGATACCTCCATTAGAAGGTATGCCTTTCCTGATAGAACAAATGTTTTGTTTGCAAATTGAGAGGTAACCTGTATAAGGTAGGCTTTTCCTGACAAAGCAAATGTTTTGTTTGCAAATTGAGGGGTAACCTCGAAACTCTACTTCACTATACCTAGGGGCATGCAAACCTTTTTTTGTGCAAGTGAAGAACGACCATTTATTTTCTTAGTTTGTAGATTCTCAAACCCTTTAAACTCATAGGATTGGTCGTTCCTAGCTTACATAAAGGAAGGATACGGAGCAAAGCTTCGAAAGGTGCAAGCTCCATAAAAATGAAATCTATCGATGAGACATCCTTATTATACTACTGGCACGAGCAGTTTTTATGTGAAGTTCAAGCTCATTAAAAATTAAACCTAAGCAATGAGTAAATGTTCCCCCCAGAGTTTAAGCTCATTAAAAAATGAACCAATTTCTGGTAAATATCCATTGTGAATGTGTTATCATCAGCTTTTGAGCCTTGGTCGTGTTCTCATCATCACCTCCACTCTGTTTTAGCCGATCATATGCCTCCATTTGATCTTTTACCCCTTTTTTAGGAACAGCTGCGAAGAGTGATCCTGTTAGCCATCCTTGTGACACTGCCATGATTGGAAAATTCCAAACCTTACCTGGAATCAGCTGCTACCCGAAATTATCACTCGTTCCTCAAAAAACGAGTATCCTTTAAGCTCTTTTCGTCTGACTCGTAAAATATGAAAAGATTGCCGAGCAGTTGACCTCTTCAGCTCGTTGAAGCTACCGGGAGTGCTATCCCTCCTCTAGATTTTAATCTTTTTGGACCTAAGGGATTATTACACAAAAATATCGAGCGCTTGTTTTGTTCGGCTCGTTAAAATTATTGAAAATTCATCCCTTTCGTATTATTTTATACTTTTTCGGACTTGAGGGATTATATGACAAAAAAGGATTATTGGAGTTTCCTTTACGTTCCTTTTTAGACTCTCTAAAATTGAAAAGGACCGAGTTATCTTTGCCATTAAACTTGTTAAAACCAATAGCGACAAACTTGTCCATATAGACAAGAACGAGTTTCATTGTCGCTAGGCTCGTTAAAACATAGCGACGAGTTTGCCCAAAGGGAAAATTATAGAACAAGCATATGTTATCCTCCTCAAGCTTGATAAAAATAAAGAGGCACTGGTCAGCAATGACTGGGTAAAATTGGGAAGAAAACTTGAAGAAACTTTATTGGTAGCGAAGTCGCTCTTGAACATGACACTTTCACTCCATGTCTAAGTCGGGTTGGGTTATTCTGTTCACCGGTCATATTACCATTGGTCCACCATACCATCCATCTTTGGGGTTAATGCTACCAATCCATTTCAAGTGTCGCCGATATGTTCAAGAGAAGTCAATCAGAGAATTCACCAACCCATCTCGTGTCTCATCTACTGCAATACCTTTATGCTTCATTCTTTCATGACCGCCACCGTGAACCCTGTATCATCAGATCATTTTCACCTCCAAAAGTCATTTGCTCCGCTCCGTGTCATAGATGTGGGATTCATTAAGGCCCTCCTACGACAGGTCACTTCTTGTCGACATCAGCTCATTATCCAAGAAGTCGACCTAGGAACAACCCTTTCAGTACTTTGAAGCTTGCATGCCTCAATGGCAAGTTTCTCACTTTCACCGATAGGTTTACATCAATGGCCTTCGACCGAGAGATTTTGCGTGGTGTTCGATGCCAAGTCCCATTTTCACACCACGTGAATTGTACTGTCATACCTTGAGGGTCACCATCATTATCGGTGATTCCTCTCGCGCTTGTTAACAGCTTACATCATTGGCTGGTAATCAGGCGATGTCTTTCCATGTTCAACTCCATAACATTTTTCACATGGATCGACTTGTACTTCGGGCGAATATTGGATGAGTTTGAAGACCCCAGATCTATTATCCATCTAGGCTACGATATATTCAGGAAAATAAAGACATCCAATGTACATCATTGTTGCACAAATGATCATCCGAATCAAAGGATGATGGCTCTATTAGAATCATCAGTTTTCCACACAGATGATTGTCTATCCTATGTACATGAAAATGAATTTATAAAGCTGAGCATGGGAATGCCCGCCTTAGCTAGATCATGAAAATATTATGAAGATAATGTATTGTATTGTTTCGTATTACAGGTTGCCTTCCAGTTCGAAAAAACCTCGGATCCTCATGATAAAGCATTTCACCCGACATCAAACGATTAACGACCTCATGCTTTAGGGGGCAACTGTTATAGAAATTTTTGGGCACTGCAACCCCAATCATATATGTCCATAAACCAAGGGCTTCTGAGTCCCTAAAAGTGTTATTTCATGCCCTAAAGAAACAAGGTCAGGTGATTACATCATCTCCCAGAAGTTCTCCACAGGAAACTGCTCAGAACTAGTAAAAACTGGACCATACAGGTTTCTCATTGCTAAGGGTGCGATGCATCTCACCTGCCCAGTGTAAAAGGTGTGATGCATACTGGAAAGCCCTTCTGTAGGGTGCGATGGGCGAGAATGGACAAATGGCAGAGACAATTTGCGAGGTGGATGATCATGGAATCTTCCAGAAACTTCTCCTGTGACACTTGCCTCTCTGAATTCGCCTAGGGATGAGTAAGAGATCATCAATCTCCAAGTGGAATCAAGAAATATCAGAGAGAAGACACTAATCAAAATCCCAGAAGCTAACTCACCTCCCTACAATCATCTATATATGGATCCCTCATCCCAGAGATCTAGAGGCTGGAATTTTGTATCTAGTAAGGAAGTGCTGTTGGTTTCCTGGTGGAATATCATAGTGTTGGGTGATCTAAGATTTTCATGAGGTGAAGGAGGGCTTTCATGTTAGGAAGATGATGCTAGGTCAGATCAATGGATTGTAATCCTCTCTTCTAATCTTTATATCAATAAAGCTATTCAAGTTTTCCTCCACATTCTTGTATGTTTGATAGTATACGCATTTGTGTGGTCAATATATATCTGGTCCTATATTGCTTATGATTGTAGATCTCTACACTTTGAAGGTATTATGCTGCTTTGACTTTACAGGTACTCTTTCAAGTGGATCGGTCGAGGGAGAAGTGGCAAACACCTGTCGGTGGGGAGAAGGAACAAGCAAAGAACCCAGCAAAAGATCGAGATTGGTATTCTTTGATCCTCTCCTATCTACTTTTCATAAAGGAAGACAAAAGTAACTTTAATCTATTTGTTTCTAAGATAGCTACCCATCTTAGTGGGACTAGCAGCTCTGCATAGACACTAGATTTCCCAATAACATACTCCATTATCTCAACCTAGAATCAACGAAGGAACAGGGATGTTATTTCGAATTAATAAATTTTAATGACGCTTTGACACAACTTTTCTTTTTCAATTTTTAAGAGTCAAGAAAAATCTAAAGATGACTCTAGTCCCCTTTGATTTTTAATGAGCCTGAAGTGACAAGTGATAAGATGGACCTTTTCTTTCAAGGAGTCAAAAAGGAACGAAAGTGACTACTTTGGAAATCTAGACAGAGGGATTACCAAACCAATCGCAAAATTCCAAAATACACCTTGGTGATAAATTAAAGAGAAATTACCAAGGACTTATGTACGACAGTCATCTTCCCGAATGCTGTGTTCAGTGCATAGCGATTGATAGGGCGGCAGACATGGCTTCCTATGGATAAAGGATATAAGCCTATTGTGGTCTCCCAATATATACTCGACAGTACAAGAAGCACAAGTCTGTGCTAGCACATGTCATATCAAAGAGAAGGAATCACCCAACCTTTGATCAAAACAATGGTTACTAGATTTTACGACGCCGGAACACGTCTCTAGCCTAGACCTCTAGATGTGTTGCGTTAGGTTCCAAAGCGTTTTTAAGTTCATTGAAATTTATTTTAGAGTTGATCTTATTTAGAAGTTTGCCTTTCAATGGTTCACCACGAGATGTAGATGTAAAATTCCTAAATATTCAATCTAAAATGATAAACAATCATTGTTTATTTTTAGCAATGAAAATCCTAGCTACTAAGGAAAGAAGATTACGATTCTTTCAAATAGGCAACAAACAACACACACTAAATGCATTTTTCCTAAATCATTTTTCACACACAGTCTAAATGAAAATGCAAATGCATGTATTTGATTTTCATTCCCTTAATGTGAGAAATGCAAAAAATGAAAACTAAGTATAGATCTGAAATATTTTCTTAAAATCAACATTTTGACAATTTCTTTTTCAAAATGAAAGGAAGACTTAAACGACACTTTTCAATTTCGAATAGAATATGCTTTCGACACTTCAAATATCAAAAAATCAAATAAAATACATGACCAAAAATTCAATCGCATTATCTAGAGAAGGAAGACTTTACGACACTCCTCTTTTTGACACAAAACGACAGTTATGACACTTTTTGCACCAAAACGACAGATCAATTTAAACAAATTTTCAACGAAGAATTGCAAATGATGGAAAAATACATAAAAACATTTACTAATCCTAGTCAATGGAGGTCTAACTATGTAATGCAAGGAGGCTTCAGCAACGAGATATTGTTCATAAGTAGCAAAACAATTGAACAAAGCTGAAAACAAGGACAAAAAAACCCAAATTTCAGGGAGAGAAATAGGATTACTCAGTCATCGCACCTATGCTTCACATAAACAGGGATGCATCTCACACTTGAGAAGTGCAATGCATACTGGTTTCCTTTGACATACAGTGCGATGGGCTAGAGAGCGCAATTGAGATGGGTTTTGGCTCAAATTTGCAGCTGATTTCTGTGAGTTAAGGTGAGATATTATGGACAGTAAAGAAAAAAGTACATGGGTATGATCTTGAGAGGTTATTGAGCTACCAAAAGGGCATCTAGAATGCTTGTAAGTCAGATTTTCAATTCATAAACCAAACTAGAGATTGACTGAAGCAGCATTCATCTACTATGTAATTGCAGAGCAAGAGCAGTTCGAAGGCTATTTGGCCAACTTCATGCTCCATCTATAGTTTATAAAACAAACAATCAACAAAAAACAAACAAACTATTTGCTCTCCAGTGGAGTCGCCATTTTGTTTCCAGGAAAACTAGTGTCTGCTTAACCACAGTGATTCCCATATGGTTACTGGAAACTCTCCTTTTCTTGAAGCCTGGGGGAATGCAAACCTTTTTATGCAAGCGAAAAATGACCAATTTCATTTTTTAGCTTTTTAGATTTTCAACTTCTAAAAAGCAGACGGAGCAAAGGAAGGGTTTTGTCTAAACTGGTGATGAAACCATCCTACCTAATCTCAATAGTTCCATAGCTTTTTAACGTTTTTTAGCTTTGTAGTTTGGTCGTTTCTAGCCTTCATAAAAAGGCAATGAGAAATGTTTCCGCAAGGTTCAAGCTCGTTAAAAAATAAACCTACCAACTGAGCATATGTTCCCCCAAAGTTCAAGCTCATTAAAAAATGAACCCACCTCTGGTAAATAACCTTTGTGATTGCCATTATATGAGCCTTTTGAACCTTGGTTGTGTTCCTTCCATCACCTCCATCTGTTTGGCCAATCATACATTTCCACTTGATTGTTTACCATTTTGAGGAACAAGTGCAATGAGTGGTCTTGTCAGCCACCCTCTTCACATCACCATGTTTTGAGAAGTTCCAAGATTACCCGGAACCAGTTGCTACCCTAAACGCCACTCATTCCTAAAAAATGATTTCTCTTTAAACCCTTTTTAGACTCGCTAAATATGAAAAGATCGTTGAGAAATTGGCCTCTCCAACTCACTAAAGTGATTGGAAGTGCCATCCCTCCTGTATATTTTAATCTTTTTTGGACCTGAGGGATTATCTCACAAAAAAGATCGAGCACTTGTCTTTTTTGGCTCGCTAAAGTGATCGGAAAAGTCATCCCTTTTGTATTATTTTAATCTTTTTTGGACTTAAGGGATTATGCTACGAAAAAGAACAGCTGGAGTTTCCTTTTTGTCCCTTTTCAAACTCTCTAAACATGAAAAGGACTAAGTTATCTTTGTCGTTAAACTCGCTAAAACAATAGCGACAAACTTGTCCACCCAGACAAGAATGAGTTTCACTGTCGCTAGGCTCGCTAAAACATAGCGATAGGTTTTCCTGAAGGCCAAATTATAGAACAAGCATATGTTATCCTCCTCAAGCTTGACAAAAATAAAGAGGTCCTGGTCATCAATGACTGGGGAAAAGGGAAGAAAACTTGAACAATTTTATTGGTAGCAGGTCGCTCTTGAACATGACACTTTCACTCCATCACCATGATTGAGTCGGGTTGGGTTATTCTATTCACCAGTAATATCACCATTGGTCCTCTGTACCATCCATATTTTGGGGTTAACACTACCAATCCATCTCAGTGTCACCAATATGTTCAATAGAAGTCATTCAGATAATTCACCATCTAGTTAATGCCTCATCCACTACAATACCTTCACCCTCCATTTTTCATGACCACCATTCCTGAACCTTGTATCATCAAATCGTTTTCACCTCCAGAAAATCATTTGCTTTGTTTCATGTCGTAGATGTGGGATACATTAAGGCCCTCCTACAATGGGTCACTTCTTTTTGACATCGGCTCATTATCCAAGAAGTTGACTTAGAAACAACCCTTTCAGTACTTTGAAGCTTTCATGCCTCAACGCCAACTTTCTCACTTTCGGCGACAGGTTTACATCAATGGTCTTCGACGGAAAGATTTTGCATGGTGTTTGACATCAGATCATATATTCATGCCACGTGAATTGTACTATAGTACCTTGAGGGTCATTATCATTATTGGTGATTCCTCTCGCGCCTGTTAACAACTTACATTATTGGCTGGGAATCAGGCGATGTCTTTCCATGTTTGACTTCAGGACATATTTTCACATGGTTTGACTTGTACATCGGGTGAAGATTGAACGAGTTTTGAAGACCCCGGATCTAGTTTCATCCATCCGGGTTGTGATATATTCAGGAATATAAAGACATCAAATGTACACAAAAGCTACACAGATAGTCATCTAAGCCAGATATTTCATATGAAGAATCACTAGTCTGCAACTGCAGACGATTATCTGTCCTATGTACATGAAAATGAATTTAAAAAGCTGAGCATGGGAATGCCTGCCTTAGCTAGATCATGAAAATAATATGATGATGATGTATTGTATTGTATCTTATACAGGTCACCTTCCAGTTCAAATACCTCGGATCCTCATGATAAAGCATTTCACTCGACATCAAAAGATTTACGACTTCATGCTTTAGGGGGCAACTGTTATAGACTTATTTTGGCACTGCAACCACAATCTTATATGTCGATAAACCAAGGGCTCTTTAACCCCTAAAAGTGTTGTTTCATACCCTAAAGAATCATGGTCAACTGATTACATCATTCCCCAAAAGTTCTACCTAAAAAACCACTCAGAACTGGCCAAAACTGGACCATACTGACTGCTCTATTGTCAGGGTGTGATGCATATTGACTTCTACACTATCAAGGTGTGATGCATACTGAAGAGGCCTTCTGTGGGGTGCAATGAGCGAGGATCGACAAATGTCCGAGACAGTTTGCTAAGTGGATGCTCATGGAATCTTCCAGAAACTTCTCCTATGACACTTGCCTCTCTGAATTCGCCCAAGGATGAGTAAGAGATCCATGAAATCTCCAAGTGGAACCAAGAACAACAATTGGAATGACACTAATCAAAAACCCAGAGATGACTCACACCCTTGAAGACATCTATAAATGGATCCCTCATCTGAGAGATCTAGAGGTTGGAATTTTGTAATTTGTAAGGAAGTGTTGATAGTTTGTCTTTGAACAAGAGCATTGTATTGTTGGGTGATTTTTCTTTTCATGAGGTGAAGAGGGTTTTGATGCTAGGAGGATGATGCTGGATCAGACAGTTGGGTTGTAATTCTCCCTTCTATTTTAATAAAGTTCTTTGAGTTTTCCTCTAAACAATCGTGTATTTGTGAATCTTGTTATTTGTGAATGCTATTGTCTGTTCAATGTATTTCTGATTCTGCATTGTCTATGATATAATAGATCAAGATGCTTTGATGGTGTCTTTTTACTTTGTTTCTACAGGTATTCTCTAAGCAAGATAAGTAGGATAGGAGTTTCAAGCTCTATCAAGGGGGAGAGAAACCAAGCAAGGAGTCAAGCCGAATATCCAGGTTGGTCCCTTTGCTTCTCTCTTATCTATCATACATAGAGGAAATTGCAAATTGCTTTGATTGTTTGTTTCTAGGATCGTTGCCAATCCTAGTGGGACTAGCAGATCGAAAAGACACTAGTTTTCCCGAAAACAATGTAAATGTTCAAAATGCAATATATGTAACGTATAAACCTTAATTAATTAATAATACAATGGAATTAACGGTTAATTATCCAAGTTCTAACACATTAACACCAAACCTTAACTAGGGTTCATAAACATATTCATATAAATTGATGCATAATATTGTATTCAATAAATATAACCAATACTCAAATCATAAAGTAGATATTGACCTCTGTCGATATCCCTAAATATGTCCCCTAGACATCGAAGACGTCCCAATGAGGTCTCCATAAAACAATCATAAATAACAAGAGCTCCCCCTATGAGAAAATTAATGGGTTGTGAAAGTATTTCAAAAACCCCCACCTAGCCATATCAATAGTAGCCTGTGGGCTCGTTGCAACTGCATCAGACAGTTCAGCTGAGTCACTCTCTCACCAATGTGTCATTTGGAAGACCAATCCAAGCCCAAAAAAATATTCTTTAATTTTCAACTACGAGACTCCACTAGGGGAGCAATACCAGACCACATGCATTCATACTGGGGGATATATATTGAGGAAAAATTGATATAATATATTGATCATATTATAGGGGTAAAGGGTTTTTATATGTTGTGTATAAAAAATGGAGCTCAAACTTAATGAATAATATAAAGGGGTATAAAAAGTGTTAATGAAAAATGGATACCTTCAATATCTAGTGAAAGTAGGGGTTTTTTAAATTGGGAAGGTCTATTGGGTTTGTATTGCTAGGGGGTTAATTAAAGTGATTTTTAGAGGTATTTTCCAATATGTAGTCAAATTAAGGGTATTATTTAGTATGCCACGGATGTACTTGTTATGTCATAGGTTCATTGTGTGAAGCCCGATATTTTCAATATTGTTGCATCACTGTGACTATTTTAGAAACAATCATAGTGATTTCGTGTACGTTTGGCTAAAAAATGCATATACGACACTACATTGTTGTGCCTATATGAACCTTTAGCACGCACGTCCCACCACGTAAGTGTGGGTAACATATTAATTATAAAATAATTATAAAACTTGTCAAATAAAAATGTTTGATTGAATATTTATTTGGTGAGAATCTTAAGAATAATTATTCGAAATATTAACCACAATACTCATTTTTATGTCAATGTTTCAAGTTTACAACAAGACTCATTGTCAAGGCAAATCCAGATAGAAGAGAGAGGAAAAAAGGAATATATAGCGGAATGTTAAAGTTAAAATTGGCAACCAGGGCAAAACTTCATGTGGGTCATCTTATTCATGGCTGATAATATTTTTATTAGATTCCTCTCATCGAGAGGTGTAAGATTGATATCAAGATCATCCGATTTCAATAAGTATTCATGGAGATATGAATTTATTTTGATTATGGAATTATTATCAAGCCGACCTACAACTCATGTAGGCTCAGAAGCCCAACATTCGCATCTATTCACCCACCAACGTTGTGTATAAATATAAGAGGACTTTTCCTCATTTGAACTCACTCATCTCATCACATCTCTCTCTCTCTCTCTACTACGCAGAAATGAGTCTCTTCTCTACTGTGCTGAAATGGGTCTCTCTCTCACACATGTGAAGCCGGAAGCTGTTGAATTTGAAGCTGCAACTGCAGAAGTAAAGATTGACTTGCGTGGCCTAGAAGATCTCCTCTTTGGAACTGCATTGTAGGTTCATCTGAACCTCCTCTGAAAGCTGCAAATTTTGGTGGTGGAATGAAGTCAATCCAATGAACGGTTTGCAAGATATCGATTGCCCTAGTTTGAAGCCGAAAACTGTTGAAACTGAAGCTACTACTGCAGAAGTAAAGATTGACTTGCATGGCCTAGAATATCTCCTCTTTGGAACTGCATTGTAGGTTCATCTGAACCTCCTCTGAAAGCCACAACTTTTGGTGGTGGAATGAAGTCAATCCGATGAACGGTCTGCAAGATATCGACTGCCCTAGTTTGAAGATAGAAACTGCTGAAACTGAAGCTGCAACTGCAGAAGTAAAGATTGACTTGCGTGGCCTAGAAGATCTCCTCTGAAAGCCACAACCTTTGGTGGTGGAATGAAGTCAATCCGACGAACGGTTTGCAAGATATCGTTTGCCCTAGTTTGATAATGAAGCCGCTAATGCTGATGCTGTTGATCTAGGGTTTGCTACTGCTGATATGAATCAGATTTATTGTACTATTTCTCTTCTGAATTATTGAAGATAAAAGAAGATTTGATCAAAGGGTTTCCCCACACATTGTGGGGTTTGTCCCTGGCTAGCCGCCACATCTTGTGTCTCTTGTCTTGGCTTGTTTTCTGTCGATCGTTTAATGTTCTATCTGCACTTTACTTTATGTACGTGTGATTGCTAATCTTTGGAATATAATAAGGAAAAGAAGTAAATTGTTATAAGCATAGAACATACCATAACTTAACATGGTATCAGAGCCGAGGTGAAGACAAAGCCCGAGCAAGAGCAAGAGCAATCATCGAAGAGAATATTGGCAAGGCTATCCTAAAAGAACTATGGGGTCCTCAACACTCTTTCCTGCTGAAGACAAGCTCCGTGAGAAAGCTGACTATCACGGATGGAAGATGTCTATCGATCTAACCCTTGAGAATCAAGGAGTGTTGGATCATGTGAGAGGCAATATTGTTGAGCCTCCATCAAATGCATCCGCTGCTGCCTGGAACAAATGAAAAAATGGAGAAGTAAAAACAATAGAAGATCATCTGGGACTCTATCGACAAGCACTTGGTGGCCTAAATCTCTGAACTGGACACCTCCAAGGAAATCTACGATAGACTGGTGAGTTTATTTAAAGTTAATGATGCAAATCAAGTTTTGTTTCTTAGAAATAAGCTGAGGGAAATCAAGAAGGGTAAAGATGAAAGTATGCAAGAATACTTCTTAAGAATCACCGAGATCAAGAATGATCTCCTATCTATTGGGGAAACTATTATTGACAGAGAAATGGCACTCACAACTCTTGGAGGATTGCCATTTGAATGGTATGTGTTCAGGACTACTCTTTTGAACTATAATGTAATTCATGGTTTTGAGGAATTAATGGCTAGATGCATTCAAGAAGAAACAAGGGAGAAGTGCAAGAAATGCCCATGCCTAAAGGTCCTCCCGCTGCCTTTTCTTCTCATGCAAAGAAAAGAAATAATTCCGGGACTAAATCAAAAGGAAAGGCTGGACCTAAGGCTAGAAGAAAATGATGATGTTACATTTGCGATAAAGCAAGTCACTATGTATGAGATCATGAGCATCATGATGAATGAGATCATGGACATAAAGGGCAACATGAGATCATGGACATACAGGATAGCATGATAATGATGCACACTAGTTTGAGCAGCATTATGATGGATAAAATCATGGACATGGGCAGCATGATGATAATCATGATTAGAGAAGCATGGTACAGTATGCAGTGGTGCAACTCGAAATCCCTCTGATGGCAATCAAAGGAATGACAAATTCAACAGCAAAGGTAAGAGGAGAGCTGGGAATCAAGGAAGAGGACAAGCATTCAAGAAGGCTAGAAATTCTAGGATGTATTAAATGCACCTGACCTCAAAAGGAACCTAGTGTCCATCTTGGCAATGGAAGACAGAGGCTACAAGGTAACCTTCAGAAATGGCAAGGTATGTATATGGAAAAATAATGTTAAAGATGCCTTTACTCTTGGGTTTAGTGTTGATTCATTATATCAGGTCGATGGAAGTCCACTAGGTGTCATGTCTTGTGACACAACTCTTTAGTCCGAACTTTGGCATCGGAGGTTTGCCCACCTTCATTACAAAGCTCTACCCGATGTAACATAGATGGTAACAGGGATGCCTGAATTCCAAGTAGAGAAAGAAGGTGTATGTTCGGGATGTGCCGAAGGAAAGCTCAAAAGGGGACCATTCCCCTCAAGCCAAAGCAAGACCTCCGTTATATTACAATTGGTTTACCCAGGCATACCTCAGGTTGGCATTAAGAGGGAGACTATTACACCACATACTCCTGAGCAGAATGGTGTGGTGGGAAGGAAGAACCACATGATGATGGAAGCTGTCTGGGCCATGCTACATGATCAAAGACTTCCAAAGTTTCTATGGGCTGAAACTACAATCACCGCCGTATATGTACAAAATCGATGCCGTCATCAAGTATTGTATTCCTAAACTCCTGAAGAAATGTTCACCACCGGTCAAAGGGAAGTTGTGATTAGTCATGATGTCACCTTTGACAAAGATATGGCTCTCAGCAAGGAGGACAATCTGCTGACTTTGAGTAGCTCTCAAGAAGCCGACACCAGGGAACCGAAAGAAAAGGATGATGAATCAATGCCTGATGTAGAAGAACCCATGGATCCGATTGATCCTCATCCACATGAGCCTTCCACTTCTAGGAAGAGGCCTTCATGGCTTAGGGGATACTTGATGATGCTGAAGGACATGCTGCACCCTGAGGAACCTTCCATCAAAGTAAGAAACTTAACAGGTATCAGGGATACCTGACCATCATGAGCACGATCATACAAAATGAACCTTCATCATTCTCAGATGTCATCAAGCATTAACTATGGAAGGATGCTATGACCATAGAATATGAGTCTATTATGGAGAATGATGTCTGGGAAGTAGTTCCCAGACCCTGGACAAGACAATTATTACTTCAAAATGGCTTTACAAGATAAAGCATGCAGCAAATGGAAGTATGGAAAAGTATAAGGTTCATTTTTTTGCTCGTGGTTTATCCCAGAAGGGAGGTATAGACTATGATATTTGCACCTGTTGCCAGATATACGACCATCCACTTGATCATAGCCCTTGTGGCTTCACAAGGATGGAACCTACATCAAATGGATGTTAAGACCGCGTTCTTGCATGGTTCTATCAAAGAAGAGGTCTATGTGGAGCAACCTGTAGGATTTGAGATTTATGATTGAAAATCTCATGTATGCAAGTTGAAGAAGGCTCTCTATGGGCTGAAGCAAGCACCCCAAGCATGGTATGAGAGGATCGATAGCTACTTGATGAAGCTGGGATTCACTAGGAGTGAAGCTGATCCTAACCTTTACTTTAAGGTTGAAGATGACAAGCCTCTCATACTGGTGTTGTATGTGGATGACCTCTTTCTAACAGGTGCAAACCCTCTCATTCACAAATGTAAGAGGGAGATGGCTTCTGAATTTGAAATGAAGGACCAAGGACTTGAAGTGTGGTAGAAGCCAAGGGAAATTTTCCTATCTCAAGGAAAATATGTGGTAAATATATTGGAAAGATTCGGTATGATGGACTGCAAGCCTGTGACTACCTCGAGGATCTTAAATTTTAGAAGTTATATGGTAGTGATGTCAAACCAGACTTGGGAAATGCCTCTGAGTTTCAAAAACTCATTCGCATTGATGTTCTTGGTGAACCTCCGTCCGAACATATGTTTTACAGTTAACATTGTGAGCTCATATTTGGTTGAGCCTCACTGGATTGATGCCAGGAATCTTCTGAGATGTCTTCAGGACACAATCTCTCATGGATTAAGATACACTGACGGAGATGTGAGACTACTTGGATATAATGATGTTGATTGGGCAGGCAGTGTGGTGGACCGTAAGAGCACTTCCAGGTACTGTTTCACCTTGGGATCTGCTTCGATATCCTGGATGAGCAGGAAGCAGAAGTCGGTGGCTTTGAGCACCGCCGAAGCAAGATATATTGTTGCTAGAAAAACCTCGTGTGAGGCAGTCTGGTTGCGAAAGCTCTTCAGTGAGTTGTTTGGATTTACATTGGATACCACTGTGATTCTCTGTAACAACCAGAGGTGGGATTCGATTATTGAGGAATCCCATATTCGTCAATTGCTCCAGCAGATAGACATAATCTGGGATATGGTAAGTCGATGAGCAAGGAAGCTCCATCACATTAAGATGATGTACAGGTTGATACACCTTGTCAAAGCCCCGAGGAAAGATCTAATCTGTGGTTTTCCCAAACGACTTGGAGTCGGCAAGAAACCCTTGTACAAGGGTCCTGCATGTTGCATACATTGAGATTTGGGAGCTCTGAGGGCTTGCGGTTCCTATTGGAGCAACATATGACCACAGGGTGACTCACCCTCCCCTGGTGGTGCACACTGGAACAAGATGATTCGCTCTCTTGTGGGACAAGATGATTCGCTCTCTTGTGGAACAGGATGATTCGCTCTCCTGTGTAGCAGGATGATTAATTCTCCTGTGAGGCCTGGATTGATGTGTTCTCCATGGCAGCCTGGATTGATGTGTTCTCCACGGTGATTGTAGCAAGATTGATGTGTTCTCCTGTGAGGACAGGATTGATTAGTTCTCCTGTCGAGGCATCCTACCCATGCAATATGGGACTCATGGGAAGTACCTCTCATCTGATCAATGAGCAGGGAAATGAAGTTAGGGACCATAGTAGTACCGATGGACGCATCGTTGTATCTACCGTACTCCCTACGCTAGGATGACCTCCATTGATCTGGGATCAATGATACTGGTCTGGGACCAGTGGTAGGAGTTGTACCATACTATGACACTGACTTCGGGTCAGTTGATACTGGTCTGGGACCAGTGGTACATACTCCGAGACTGACTTCGTGTCAGTGCAGTACTAGTCTGGGACCAGTGAGAGCGGTACATACTATGACGCTGAATTTGGGTCGGTTGAGACTGGTCTGGGACTAGTGGTACACTCTCTGAGACTGCGATACTGGTCTGGGACCAGTGGTAGGAGTTGTACCATACTATGACGCTGACTTCGGGTCGATTGAGACTGGTCTGGGACCAGTGGTACATACTCCGAGACTGACTTCGTGTCAGTGTAGTACTGGTCTGGGACCAGTGAGAGTGGTACATACTATGACGCTGACTTCGGGTCAGTTGAGACTAGTTTGGGACCAGTGGTACACTCTTTGAGACTGCGATACTGGTCTGGGACCAGTGGTAGGAGTGGTACCTACTATGAAGTTGACTTCGGGTCGGCTGAGACTGGTCTAGGACCAGTTGTACGCACTCTGAGACTGACTTTGAGTCAGTGGAGGATGATACTGGTCTAGGACCAGTGGAGTTGTACTCACTATGACACTGACTTCGGGTTAGTTGAGACTGGTTTGGGATCAGTGGTACATACTCTGAGACTGACTTTGAGTCAGTATGATACATCCTCGATCATTTCTTCTTCTTCATAATTCGGACAAAAGCATAGCAGAACAGAACAATGCAAGAGCAGAGCAGAACAGAGCAAAACAGTACAGATCAGTGCAGGGCAGAACAAGACAAAGCAGAACAAGCAGAATAGAGCAGAGTAGGGCAAGGGTCAGGCTGTACAGGGCAGTGCATTTGATGGATGAATAGTAACGACCGATAGACATATTGCAGATGAAGTTCTCCATGGTCGAGAGGGAGTGTTAAAATTGGCAACCAGGGCAAAACTTCATGTGGATCATCTTATTCATGGCTGATAATATTTTTATTAGATTCCTCTCATCAAGAGGTGTAGGATTGATATAAAGATCATCCGATTCCGATAAGTATTCATGGAGATATGAATTTATTTTGATTATGGAATTATTATCAAGCCGACCTACAACTCATGTAGGCTCAGAAGCCCAACAGTCGCATCTATTCACCCACCAACGTTGTGTATAAATATAAGAGGACTTTTCCTCATTTGAACTCACTCATCTCATCACATCTCTCTCTCTCTCTACTACGCAGAAATGAGTCTCTTCTCTACTGCGCTGAAATGGGTCTCTCTCTCACACATGTGAAGTCGGAAGCTATTGAATTTGAAGCTGCAACTGCAGAAGTAAAGATTGACTTGCGTGGCCTAGAAGATCTCCTCTTTGGAACTGCGGTGTAGGTTCATCTGAACCTCCTCTGAAAGCCACAACTTTTGGTGGTGGAATGAAGTCAATCCGATGAACGGTTTGCAAGATATCGACTACCCTAGTTTGAAGCCGGAAACTGTTGAAACTGAAGCTGCAACTGCAGAAGTAAAGATTGACTTGCGTGGCCTAGAAGATCTCCTCTTTGGAACTATGTTGTAGTTTCATCTGAACCTCCTCTAAAAGCCGCAACTTTTGGTGGTGGAATGAAGTCAATCCGATGAATGGTTTGCAAGATATCCACTACCCTAGTTTGAAGCTGGAAACTGTTGAAACTGAAGCTGCAACTGTAGAAGTAAAGATTGACCTGTGTGGCCTAGAATATCTCCTCTTTGGAACTGTGCTATAGGTTCATCTAAACCTCCTCTAAAAGCCACAACTTTTGGTGGTGGAATGAAGTCAATCCGATGAACGGTTTGCAAGATATCGTCTGCCCTAGTTTGATAATGAAGGCGCTAATGCTGATGCTGTTGATCTAGGGTTTGCTACTGCTAATATGAATCAGATTTATTGTACTATTTCTCTCTGCTGAATTATTGAAGATAAAAGAAGATTTGATCAAAGGGTTTCCCCACACATTGTGGGGTTTGTCCCTAGCTAGCCGCCACATCTTGTGTCTCTTGTCTTGGCTTGTTTTATGTCGATCGTTTAATGTTCTATCTGCACTTTACTTTATGTACGTGTGATTGCTAATCTTTGGAATATAATAAGGAAAAGAAGTAAACTGTTATAAGCATAGAACATACCATAACTTAACACGGAAGGAAGGTTGAGCAGAGGAAAAATGGCCAACCAAAAAACCCTTATTTAATAAAATAGAAAAAGAACAAAGAATTTTTTATTTTTTTAGGAAATAATTAGTAATGGGGATAGCTAATGATAATAATAATTATTAATAAATATTATATCTAGGATAATGGTGAATTAATAAAGATAAGAATATATTATTATGAGAATTAATTATATCGTCATTATTAGTAATAATTATTACTAATAATGAAATTTAATTAATAGTATAATGATCCAAGTGGATATTGGTGGCCACCCACCAATTCCACTTGGACCCCCACCATTGCTTCTTTCAGTTTTTCAGTTTCCTTAATTGTAGCATAGTTTACTATTCTTAGTAGTTTTTCAGGTCCTAAACTTCCGGAGTCGTTTTGAGGCCCTAAATGACGTTTTTTTTGGAAATCTATCGCCAACGATTTTTTGTCTAAAACCGTCTTTTCTGTCGTAGTCCTTGGAGATATCTTTCCAATGGGCTATCATGTGCATCAAATGGAGATAATATGACCAAGTCACGACCCTGGGAAGTTGGTTGTCCAACTCACTCCAACGGGGCCCATTAACTCTTGGTGTTACATCTCCTTGGGTTAGGGTTTTGGTTGTTTAGGGTTTTCTCTTATTGTTCAATAATCAAAAGGCCCTTTAGCCTCATTGTAGTTTAGTTCAGAGGCATGTAGCCGCCACATCTCTTCTCAGAGATAAGCTACCATGGCCCTAGCTGGTGTATTTCCATTTTTGTTTGTAAGGATATTTCAGTATTTTACATTAATGAAATGAAGTATTATTTCCACTGCATCTCTATGTTTATGGTTATCTCTTTAATTTGTTGCGTTCCTATCTAAATCTAGATTAGTGGTATCAGAGAGGTCTGCTTTTTTTCTCTATTTTTCTTTGCATGTCCCCAACGAGGTTGGGATATAAGGAGTTAGGGCTTGAACTGGTCGAAGCTTTGCAAGACCAGACTCGCAAATACCGACAACCTCCCATGGTTGATGAAAAGAAAGAGGAGGGGCCAGGAGATCCTATCAAAATCTTGCTCGAAGAAGCCCTCAAGTGACAAAGGAATGCGATGATGGATAGCTTTGTCCAGATCCTTCAGCGGCTACCCAGGGGCGACGCATTGGCTTCCAACAGCTACTCTGGAAACGCCACACCATTTAAGGTACAAGTTAATTTTGCAGTCCCATATTTGAGGGTCAAATAGACGTAGATGTCGTCGATAAATGGTTAAATCTACTAGAGGGTTACTTTTTTGTTCATGATTTTTCCAGTTGGGAAAATATTATTTTTTCTCTTCTCAAAGCAGCCCCCCACATCAAGGACTGGTGGGAAACCTACTGCGAGCATAAGGATGAAAGTACAGGCTCACTATTTTCAGCCACACCCACTTGGAATTCATTCTGATATGCCATCAAGGAGCAATACTACCCTGTCAGAATCTATGAGTATCAATACATAAAGTGCACCACGCTGCAGCAAGGAAGGGACCAAGACGTGCCAGAGTTTACCAATATTATCCATACCCTTTGCATAAAGTTGGGTATCAAGGATTCAGAGCAGCATTTGGTACTCAAATAGTGTGGCTGCCTACACAAGTACATCCAGGAAAAAATAGAATTCTTTAACATCTCTTCGCTCGTCACAGCATACCGATATGCCATCAAGGTAGAGCAAAAGTTTAAACAGAAGAAGCGAGACTTTGGATCTATGAATCCAAAGCAAGGGAAAGGTGCCCCCAAACCGTATAACAAAGGACAAAGCCAAGGCAGGGCAGCCCAAGACAACCCACCAAAGCTGCAAGCAAAGAACAATGTCACGAAGTCAAAAAATGACACGAGAAAGTGGTGTGAGTTCCATAAGAGCTCCATTCACAACACAAGTGAGTGTTGGGCCAAGTAGTCACTTGTGGTTGAGCTAAAGGTTTCAGAATCAGATGCAGGTTCCGACTCTGAGTCAGAACCCGACAAGGGGAATGACAAAGGGAAGTAGATTATAGATGCGGAGCCCAATGCCACCATTGCCACCACGAAGATCCAGAAGGAGGAACCCGAAGATCCAGAGGAGGAGGAACATCTCTTCCACTCCCAGATGTGGGTAAAGGGCTCCCCGCTACAATTCATTGTCAACAGCAGGAGCCAAAAGAACCTCATTTCCGCAGAGGTCATGAAATGGCTAGGCTTATCAACCACAGCACATCCACAACCGTACACCATCGGGTGGCTTCACCAAGGATGGGATCTTCGCATGAGCCAGCTGTGTCACCTTCCATACAAAATCAAGCCCTTCACGGATGAGGTATTGTGTGACATTTCTCCCCTTGAATTTTGTGAAGTATTATTAGGACAACCATACTTGTGGAAGTGACATGTTGTGTATCCATCAAGGCCCCGTGCTGTTATTGTTACTTTGGGAAATAAGTTGTACAGGATGCCGGAGGTAGCACTGCCTACCGCCATCTCTTTGGTTACTACAAAAAAATGCAGTAAGCTCATTTCCAAAACCAGGAAATTTGTTTTCCTGATGATATGCCCTCAAGGAAAGAAGAAGACGGTGGCCACGACCTCCAGACAGGGCCCCTCCGCACAACAACTATAGATGGACAAGGTCATGGAGGAGTACAAGGACATCTTCACCTCCCTCACAAGGGTTCCTCTGCACTGTCAGGTCAAGCACTCCATCGATCTGACCCCAGGTGCACTGCTGCCCAATGGACCAATCTATCAGCCCTCCATTCTGGAGAACGATGACAACAAGAGGTAGGTTCAAGAGCTGCTACAAAAAGGTCACATATGTTCGAGTTCATCACCCTGTGGGAGCTCGATCGTCTTGGTACAGAAGAAGGATGGGGCTTGGAGACTCTGTATTGACTATCGGGCACTGAACAAGATCACTGTCTGTAATAGGTACCCGATCCCACGGATTGATGACCTCCTGGAGCAACTGAAGGGGGAAAAATATTTCAGCAAGATCGATTTGAAGTTAGGATATCACCCGGTACCAATCGAACCCTTTGATGTGTGGAAGACTGCCTTCAAAGCCAAAAAGGGCCTTTTCGAATGGTTGGTTATGCCTTTCAAATTGACGAATGCTCCTGCAACCTTCATGAGACTAATGGATGACATCTTGCGGCCATTTACCAACTCATTTGTAGTGGTATACTTGGATGACATCCTGATCTTCAACCAGAGTTGGGAAGAGCAACTCCACCACATCCGATAGGTTCTCCAAACATTGCGGCAACACAAGTTATGTGCCAATTTGGAGAAATGCACTTTTGGCGTGACCCAGGTTCAGTATCTAGGATACATTATTGATGAACAGGGGGTGCATGTGAATCCATCCAAGATCCAAGTCATTCAGGATTGGCCATCTCCAACCACTCTGACAGAGCTCCGCAGCTTTCTAGGTCTTGCCAACTTCTACCGTAGGCTTGTGTTGGGATTTTCTCATATCACTTGGCCCTTGAGTCAAGTCACCAAGGGAGGAGTGAAAGAAAAATTCTTTTTATCTAAATCTCAATAGAAGGCATTCATAGAGTTGAAATATCGCCACTACTCGACACCAATGCTCGCATTACGAAACTTGCAACAACCATTTAAGGTTGAGACAGATGCCTCTTACTGTGGTATTAGGGAAGTCCTTACTCAACACGGGCATCCAGTGGCATATCACAGTGAGACACTTTCATACACAGTCCAGAAGTATCCCACTTATTACAAAGAGATGTATTCTATTGTGCAGGCCTACCGACAATGGAAGCATTACATTTTGGGGAAGGAAACGATCATCCACACAGACCACCGACCCCTGAAGTTCATACAGACACAAAGGAAATTACAGAATGATCACCATCAAAATTGGTCCACATAACTGCAACAACTCCATTTGAATATCAAGCATAAGAAGGGCAGCACCAATAATGTTGCAGATTGCCTCAGTCAACCACTGATCATGGATTTAACCACTGTGATGAACTCTTGTGGGCACGAGACTTCTGATTGGCCACTTCTCTACAAAAGCAACCCAAAATTTGGCCATACATACCAAACACTCTTGGAGGGTCAAAATGTTCTAGATTTACACCTCCAAGATGCCATATTATGCCACCTGGGTCACCTTTGTGTTCCTTCAAGCGAGCGTGCCAAGATGATTTGGGAAGCACACTATAGTCGGGCTGTTGGGCATTTCGGGGTCGAGAAAATAGTGGTTGTACTGCAAAAGTATTTCTATTGGCCGAATCTTCGACAGGATGTCGAGAAGTACATCAAATCATGCACTGCCTATGCCATTGCCAAACCGACCATTAAGAAGCAAGGCCTCTATACCCCGCTGCCTACCCCTAGTCTACCTTGGGAATCCATCTCCATGGATTACATGTTAGGCCTTCCTTCCACTAAGCATGGAAATGACTGTGTTTTTGTGGTCGTCGACAAGTTCTCGAAGATGGCCATTATGGTGGCCTGCAAGAATAATATCATAACCAAAGCCACTGCCAAACTCTTCTTTGAACAAGTATGGGTACACTTTGGGATCCCACAGTCTATCATCTCGGATCAGGACAGCAAGTTCCTTAGTACATTTTGGTCCAATCTCTGGTTGATGCCAGACACCAAACTCACTAAGTCCACAACGTTCCATCCTCAAATTGATGGCCAGACAGAGGTTGTTAACAGAATTATTGTACACATTTTGTGTATGTACAACTCAAAGTATCCACACACATGGGATGAGAGCCTCCCCTATGTTCAACACAGCTACAACCGGACTTTCCATAGCTTGACTGGTCATAGCCCTTTTCAGGTGGGCTTGGGATTCTAGCCACTATGTCCCATTGATGTGGCCATGCCATTTACAGCTACTCACGCAGATTCGGATCATGCCCAATCCGAAACAGATAAGGCAAACAACTTCATTGAGCACATCCAACATATTCACCATCAGGTCCATGACATTCTGGAGAAATCAAATGCCAAGTACAAGCAACGACATTATCAACATCAGGTGCCACACAAGTTTCAGGTGGGCGACAAAGTCTGGTTGCATTTGCAAAAGGAAAGCCTTAAAAGAGCCTATCAGAAAATCAGACCACTCCGATATGGTCCTTACACCATTACCAAGGCTATGGGAGACAATGCATTTGAGCTCAGCATTCCCCCATTCCTTGGCCTGCACCCAGTGTTCAATGTGGACCACCTTCAACCATACTTTACACCATTACTAGACACATCCGACATTGCAGAACAACTCACACCCATAGAGTTAAATCCAAATTACATGGAACAAGCTGCAACTGATTGGATCATGCACACATAGATCAAGCACACTTGCCAGTAGAATATCCAACTGTATTGAGTTGTCAAAGCAGGCCAACTCCTTCACCCGGGCAAGTAGCTCATCAGGGACCAAGTTCAGCAGAAGTTTCCTCATCTCATGGAGGAACTCAATGCAATGGGGACCATTGCTTCCTAAGGGGGGAGGAATGATCCAAGTGGATATTGGTGGCCACCCGCCAATTCCACTTGGACCCCCACCATTGCACAGTTTACTATTTTTAGCAGTTTTTCGGGTCCTAAACTTCTGAAGTCGTTTTGAGGCCCTAAACGACATTTTTTTGGAAATATACTGCCAATGACTTTTTATCTAAAATTGTCTTTTTTGTCGTAGTCCTCAAAGAGATCTTTCTAATGGGCTATCATGTGCATCAAACGGAGATAATATGACCAAGTCACGACCTTGGGAAGTTGGCTATCCAACTCACCCCAATGGGGCCCATTAACTCTTGGTGTTACATCTCCTTGGGTTAGGGTTCTGGTTGTTTAGGGTTTGCTCTTATTGTTCAATAATAAAAAAGCCCTTGAGCCTCATTGTAGTTTAGTTCAGAGGCATGTAGCCACCGCATCTCTTCTCAAAGATAATCTACCATCGCCCTAGCTGGTGTATCTCCATTTCTGTTTGTAAGCATATTTGAGTATTTTACATTAATGAAATGAAGTATTATTTTTGTTGCATCTCTGTGTTTATGGTTATCTCTGTAATTTGTTTCATTCCTGTTCAAATCTGGATCATATAATAATTATATTATTAACTAGGTTAATAAATATTTTACTAAAATAGAACATAGACATATTTCAGCAAGCTTCACAATCTGGGGTCTGTGACTTCTTTTACCACCTAGACAGCTTCATCTAACAAAATCTTTGTGAAGAGCTAGACCACATCAAAACTAACAATCTTATCCTCGTACGATACGATAATTAATTCTCATAATAATATATTCTTATCTTTATTAATTCACCATTATCCTAGATATAATATTTATTATTACATTAGCTATCCCCATCACTAATTATTTCCTAAAAAAATTAAAAATTTAGTTCTTTTTCGTTTTTCTTTTTCTCTTTTATTAAATTAGGGTTTTTTGGTCATCCATTTTTCCTTTGCTCAACCTTCCTTCTGCTATATATTCCCTTCTTCCTCTCTCTTCTCTGTGGATTTGTCCCGACGATGAGTCTTGTTGTTGACTTGAAACGTCGACATAAAAATGAGTACTGTGGTTAATATTCCAAATAATGATTCTCAATAAAAAGGTAGCCCACGGGGCGTAGAATAAACGGTGATGGGGTGTACTGTTAAGTCACTCTATGATGTGAACATCATCGGTTCAAAACTTCGTGAGCAAAAATCAAGTCATGTTAAGGGTTGGTGTGGCTCAAGTTGGATGTGATCCCTAGGTGATTTTGACGGCTTAGATGCCCCATGGTCATGGTTTCTCAAGCCATTGGTCAAGCTTGTTCTAATCTCCAGAAAACTTAGACAACTTGACAAACAAACAAACAAAAAATACCAAACTCATATATATGTAACCATATCTATTAAAGTTAAACCCCTAGGGTTACTTAATTGGTTAGACAACTTGACAAACAAACAAACAAAAAATACCAATATCATATATATGTAACCATATCTATCAAAGTTAAACCCCTAGGGTTACTTAATTGGTTCAAATCCTAGATTCACCTATCCCTAATTCACCTTTAAATTTAAATGAATAAAGATATAATTATAAATAAGGGTGTTAGATACGGAGTTAAATTTAAATGAATAAAGATATAACTATTTAATGTTTCTAATTGAATGTTTAAAATATTTATATAATATAAATAGTAGCTATAAATTAAAATCTATTTTATCATTTAAATTTAAAATAATAAGCAATTTATATTTGTAAAATACAAATATTATGAATAAAATTTTATCATGTAAACCAAATATTTAAAGATACAAATCTTTCCTTAAATTTTATATTTAAAAAAAAACAAAAAAAATTATATTTGAAAATATTTGATCTATCTGCAAAATTAATTCATAAAAATCTACAAACTTAACACATAAATACCATTGACAACTTTACAACCTTGACCTTACAAAGTTACTTTAAGACCTTGACCATCAAAACACTCAAAACACTAAATCCCTTAAATTAGAACACACCCAAAAAAAATATTCTATAAAAATGAAAACCAAAAAATTTGAATATGCAAACAACACACAGATTTTATATAGCATCAATGAGCTGGTTGTTCTGCACCCCAACACTGTTTGTTCCTGGTAGCCCTGTTGTGTGCGCCTCAGCAGCATTTGGATTAGGAGTCCCGGAGCTCATCTGGTTTGCAGTATTTGGAGCTGAAGCCCGACTGGTAGGCCTTCCTGCGAACTCATGAAGAGAAGCCCCGCACTGCGAAATTATGTGATTCGCATGAAGAAGTGCCTGATGCTGACCCATTCTGATTTCGGTATCACCATAACGAACAGTAGCATGATTATTATTGGGATCGCGCCACTGAATGTTGCAGAGGGGTTATTGGCGTAGATACTCTTATTCCTGCTGCCTGCTCAACAATATTGCTACCCACAATCTTTTGAAATTGGCACTTTCTTGTTGCGATTTTCCCAAACAGTTGCTAATTTGCCCCTGCACATTCGTTCGAATTTATACATGCGTGGCCTCTCCAATTGACCATATCCTTCTATTTGGGACTCCACATTGCCACAAGGAAATCCATTAAAATAAGCACGATTTGTCACAAGCCCTGTGTCGCTTTGAACCTTGTGGGTGTGAAAGCTGGAGCATAAATATTTGAAGAGTCCCATGCATCTGTGGATGTAAAAGTAAATGATGTGAGAGGGTTCTGTGAAAACTGAGTACGGAATGGAGGGGCGTGCATTGGTGGCGCTGCTGAGTACCCTGTCATAACGGTAGATGCATCTTGTTTCCAAGCGATTCTGCCTGTTGCAATAACCAATCGAATGGTCTATGGCCAAGATATCTACTGAGCTTGGCGATTTCTTTGGCTCCCTGTGTTGTGGGTAATCGACCGTGGATCTTTTTGCAGTCCAAGACTCTAGTAAGCTCGTCCAACTTTTCTTTACAGTCATGGGATACCTGAACTGTGGGGTCCCGTGTTCTTGCCGCCTCCTTCTCGTGCTTAATTTCTATTTCTGCATCACATTTTTCCGTTGTCATTTTCGTTCTTTTGTTGGAGAGACGGGCAGATCTTCTTGTTGGAACTGGAGAATCGGTTGCTTTTCTTTTAGAGGCCGCCATGTGATACACTTCAAATAACCTCGTTTCGTTGCAGTGATCTTTGCAGGTGAACGCCAGAAAGAGATATTTGATCGTTTCGTTGTAGAGTTCCTTGGACTAAATATTTGATAAAGCCGCCTGAGCGAGTATAAATACCATTTATTTAGTGCAATTCGCCTTCTGCTTACTCAGTATTGTCGGTCCCACCATTCGGATAATGATATTTACTGATTGTCGTTGGCCCCACCCCACAACTGTAAATTGCTTATTACGATCACAACTGTAAATTGCTTATAATAACGTTCAAGGGCATGAGTTGGATTCTTATGGTGGTAGAACTTGCATAATTTTGTACTTCATATATGAAATTATACAGGGTTATAATGAGATTTATTTGTTTACAATTTCTTTAGCATTCTTGTGTTTAAATATTATATAATATTACATATATACATTATTTTATAAACATATGGGTATATGGGTTAAAGTAGCATCATTTCATATTTATGTATTAGACTATGTTTATAATATTGAAGAAGTTACACTCTCCACACTTTTAGTTGGTTTAGGGGTGAGGTAGTTTGGCATTAAAAAAATTTTATTGTGCGAAGATTATATGTGTATCTTAGATTTTTTGTAAGTGACATATTTTTTATATTTTTAATTTTTATAAAAAATAAAATTAAAAAAATATAAAAAGACGATGGTGTGATTTGTAATTATGTTAAAAACGCATTATGTGACATTTTTTTTAAGTGATATATTTTTTATATTTTTAATTTTTATAAAAAATAAAAATATAAAAAAAAAAAAGTAAAAAAAGACGGTGTGATTTGTAATTATCTTAAAGATGCATTATGTGACACTCTGATGAAGGTTAAACTTTGATTTTCAATGTTTTAAATATAAATGGTTAATTTTCTTAATATCAATTATTAAGATTTAACTATAATTAATGTTCAAGCCATTCCAAGAGGAGTATGTTTTATTGACCAATTTTACGAGTGAAATTGGTTTTTTTATTTTTTGGTTTAGTCTCATTAAGTGTCAGTGTAAGTTTCTAATGTCACAACAACATATGTTGCCAACTTCGCAAGGTGTTACATATGTGTGTGCAATCTACATGGCCACACACAAAAATCCATGTACTAATCCTACTTGCACCCTCAATTTGCAAGACAACATAATTTGTTTCCCTATACATATTAATATTTGGTTTCCAATTAGTGGTGGCCTCAGGAATTCAATTATATTGCATCTAATTTGCATATTCAATGATAAGAACATTCTATTATTACAATTGTAGTTAAAGAGCTAAAGAAGATGAAGAGCATATTGAAGGGAAACTTGTCCTTAATTGAGGACAAACACGTCATTTGGGGTGATATAATTCAGTAGGTGAATTCCACATCAAGGTATTTCCAAGATGTTGCTAAATAGAGAGTTGTAATCACCAACATTACTAAATTTGTCACTTCATGCAAGAAGGAGATGCAGAAAGAGGCTCAAAAACCAAGAAATGTCCTTAAATTTTTTAATGAAAAATCTCTAGCAGAATTGAAGGAAATGCATATAGTTCACAGGGTTGCAGTTATTATGGAAATCAATAGAAGCATTGAGAAAAATAATATGTGCATTCATACTAAGGGTAGGCTCGAAGTGGTCAAAATTTATTTTGCTTCTTTTGACTCCACGTTTGATCAGAGACAAAAAGCTAGGTTGTCAAGATGTTAGGGTATCGATGGGAACTTTCTCTCTTGGGATGCTTATGAGCATCAATTAATAGCTGCAAAGTGTAGATTAGAGTCATCACTTGAGAAAACAATAGTCATGAAAGGAAAAACAGTGGTCAATTTCCTGTAAAGAGACTTTTAGTTGTTGTGGCTAATAAAGAACTTTCTTTAATAAGTGCATGATTATACCAGATTGTTCAAGTTGTAGGTTCTCTTTCAAAGGATGATCCAATGCCCAGCTCCATATAAAATCCTTTAGGAGAGATGTGAAAATCTACTCTAGTAGGTTATAGTTGAAGTTGAGGAACCGAGTGTTGAGCCAAGGGGAAAAGTTCCACTGCACATGTGAATATTTAAACATGAGGGCTTTAGTTTATAATAATTTATAAGTTTTAAGTTTTAGTTAGAAGATAGTTAGACAACTAGGACAGTTGGATAGAAAAACATTTGGGTAATTAGACAGTTGGATACTCTGACATTTACTTATAATTCTTCCTAAGTGTGATCTTTTCTTTAAAAGGAGATAGAAGGACCAAGAGAAGCAGTAGCTAATGAAATGGGAGTCAAAAGGAGCCCCCCAGGACATCTCATCTCGGCACCAAGACCCTGACATTTTTACAAAGGAAAACAAACAAATGTGCAAAGAGGAAAGGCACAATTATCTAAGCTTCCGCAGAAGGTCCTGTGTAGTGTTTGGAGGACCAGGGGAGTGAAAAAATAAAAGAGCCATGAAGGCTCTTGGAAATTATAGCTAATAAATGTTCGTTGTTCCCTGCTTGTTTCGCATAGAAACAAAGGAGTGCTAAGCACCGACCCCTTTGCTCATTTTGCATAGAAAAGGGACATATGAGAAGAGCCATTTATAAAAGAAAATTGGCCCACATAGGGCTCAAAATGTCTCAGCACCTAATTGGTTGGCTCATGGTCACAAGACCCAGTCTTATGGCAGAAAAGTAGAAAGGGCCACAGCAAAAAGGGACTTAAGGCCAATTCAAAAATACGGCAGACTTTTTGGATTTAAATTAGGAAGGTCGTGAAGGCCTTTTGGCCTATAGAGAAGTATTATGTATGGAAGCACAACAAAGGCGTGAGCCTGATAGAAGAATAATTAGAAGCATAGAAATCTGTGAAGGCTGTGGGATGAAAGTGGCAATGGTAAGTGACAGTGGCAAAAACATTTCTTTGGTTTACCAATTTCAAGCTTTGACAAGCAAGTTGAAATGGATTTCTATCCCCTAAATTTTCTCCTGAAGGTGCTACATATCCTTCAAGGCTACAAATTCAGCTTCTTTGATAACATATGATCCATAAATTCCTATGGTTTGTTTATCTCGTCAACATGGATCATTGTGAAAATAAATATAAAAGAAAACAATGATGTCTCTAAAACTCAATGATTGTTTCCAATGCAATTCATTAATCACTTTTCAATGTAATTCATTTACAAAACCAGAAATTTGTCAAGTCAAGTTCAAGGATATTTTGTTAGTCCAATTGAGTTAAAGGATCCTACCCATGATGCATTATTGTAATTCGCGTAACCAATGCTCAACCTTCAACTTGTATACAATTGACCAAAAGAAACATTTGTTGGGATCAATGCTCTTGATCAACAAAGGGCATAATCAACTATGTTTGTATTAGGTTTCAAGCCTAATTCCAAATGGATTCCAACATTATAATTCATTAATAAGAGGTCATTTCATAGGGAAGTTTGATTTAATTAGTTGAAAATTCTTGCAACAACTAAAATCCATAGGTTCACCAGTGAATAGAGGTTCATCATGCGTAATCTGTGAAGTGACCGATGCCAATTTATAGATTCCATGGATTATCTTGATTTTGACTTTGACCCCTAATTACTATCCCTCCAAAAATCTACCTTGAATATGTTCTCAAACTATTAGGCAATCACAAATAATTTGCAACAGTCATCGATATAAAAAGTGTTTACCCTGTAGAAGTTGCAATGAACAATCAACTTATAGTTTTAGTGCAAACCTATATCAGCCCTTTAGGATATCCCTAGGTCACCTCTAAGTCACCTTTCTTTCCTTAATTCTTAGACTAAAGTCAATTTATTTCATCGTCCCACAATTCGTTGACTTCTTTTGACCTCTAAGCCTAAGCCTAGGGTGGAACGATCCCTTTATCTCCTAGTTATTCTACATGTGAGCTTCAAACATAACTATTTTTCCAAGAAGTGACATAGACAAAGGGAAGCTCCCTTTCACCACTTCTTGCAAGTAGAGAGTCAACGCTACCAGTTGCAATTGCACTTGTGCAATTCTTGCTAATCCTTCTGTTCCACCTGGAGTTTACTCTAGTCTCATTCCCCATAACCATTTCATCTTCAACACCTTTACTACATCTAGCTAATCAACATTGAAATAAAACATTAGCCATCCCTTCACTTGAGTGTGGAAATGTAGTGTATATATAGCCCAAAATTTTACTAAAGCTTGGCTCAAAGAGTCCCTATATCTCCCTTTTATTTTTGTGTATCTATCTATATATATTTTTCTGAATTTTTTTTTGAAAGACAATGATAAAATAGCTACAACACCATATTTTAAGAAAGACTTCTTCAAATTGCTGAAAAGTGGTGATACTACCAGCTTGAAGGGATCAAAATGGGTGTTACAACATCAGTTGTTATAACATTTTTAGCAGATTTAACATTTACATTTTTTATGGCATATATTGTTACAACATTCATTGTAATGGTCATTTTTTCAGTAGTTTCAATAGTAGCAGTTGTTATAGCATCAAATTTGAAGACAATTTCGGCATTTTCAACAGTAATGAGTGTTACAGCATCAGTTGTTACAACGTTTTCATCATATTTGACATTGACAGTTGTTATGGTATTTTTTGTTATAGCATTTACTATTACAACATCTTGTGATAGCCCCACCCATGTTTCTATCCTAAAATGCATTGTAAATATTTTTTACAAATATGTGAAATTAAAAAAAGGGGCTGAGTCAAAGGGACATTGAGTCCAGCGATAGGGAGGAGGATTTCTTGCTTGGGAGGTTGAGTTTTCCTTGTGGAGCAAATATGAAATGTTTGGGATAACCATTAAAATTTGGTTGGTGCATGAACTAATGAACTGATTCTTAAAATTGAATGAACTGCAATGTAGGTACACAGGCCATGCACTTGGGAACCTTAACAAGGAAAAGATAAAAGAAACCAAGAGGGGAACTGTGTAGTGAAACAAAGCAAGGACTAAGTAGTAAATACAAGGCGAGAAAAGAAAGTAATCCATGGTATTCAAATTCATGCTGAATGAGAGAGGATAGACAATTTGAGCAATAGAAAAATAAAGAAATCTAATCTGATCAGCAGGCCGTGCAGAACAGGAGAGAAGAGAAGAGGATTTTCTCTCATTTTTGTTACACGATATTTTTTCAAACTTCCCGTCTTATATCCTGAAGCATCGAAATGAAGAAATTTATTGGTGTATTCACCATGAAACATATAAAAGGCATCCCTGAAGAGAAGAAGAAACATTTCCTTGAGAGATTTTATGAGAAAACTTGTCAAAGACCTAGTTTTTAGGATTAGCGCCTTTTGCACCACTAGTGACCAGTGTTGGTAACTTGTTGCACTATGATGACCTAGCATTTCTAGTGCGTATTTTATAAGGAAAAATCACACTGAACCTTTTCAGGTAGTTTTTCGTAAAGTGGAGGAGAAGCTTCTCTCACTAGAAGTCTCGAGAGCGACATGCTGGTTATAGGTGAATAAGGATTAGGGCGAGATCTCCCATTCTTGGTCCTTGATCGACTTTCATGGATCTTTCCTTTGAGTTGTGGAACCTCTCCCTCCTTTTATGGATGCTTAACTCCCTCTCCTTCTCTATAAATGAGATCCCTCCTATCCACAACTGGTTGGCTATTGCTTGTTTTCCTTCCTATGCTGAAACTATGCCTGAATGTTGCCCTTTTTGCTAAGGAAAAAGGAGTGCTTGAAGTTCTTGGCTATGACTTGGAAACTCATCCAAAGGATGATTCCAACATCAAGGCTTAAGTAGTTGTATGCTTCCCTTATTTTCTATTAATAATACATTATGTGTTTACTTTCCATAAGTGTGTAAATCATTACTCATTTAGTGTGATACTCCTTGATCTATCACATAGTTTATGTTAGAATGAATTATGCTATGTATGCTTTTGTCACCTCTGTTTGATCTTCCTTTCAGGGATTCATCCACAACGTCGTATAGAGGATTGGACTTGGAAGCGACAAGATCAAGGAAGAAATCAATGGGTGTTAGCATCAAAGTGAGGTAGGTCATCTATCCTCTGTATTTTTTTATATAAAATAGGAAAGTTTGCACATGTTTTTCTAGTTTGTTGCTAGACCCTCCCACAGGACTAGAGGGATCACTTATATCTGCAAAAAGGATTGCCTGCACACAAAAATGGCGACTCTTCCAGGGACCTTATATCCCTTCAAACCTTCTTTTTAAGTTTGGTTCTTATGGTTAGTTTGGCCAACCTCCTAGTAATCTGTAATTTAGATTCATTATGGGTTTGCATTATGAGTAGTTTTTTCTTTAGAATGTCAAGTTTGGATCTCTCATTGAAATTCTTTTTATTTCTCCAAGTCTTTCTCGCCCAGCATGTTTTATTCAGGAACATTTGTGCTTCCAGTGCATTTTTTGCCTTTACAGTAGCGTTGAAACCCCTGTCAACAACAGTTTTGACTATTACAGTCGCGTTGATCCTTAAAACTTGAGAATTTTTAGGGTTTCTCCCAGAAAGGTGAAGTGTGTCTTAATCTCTAAAGTGTCTCACTACTCTATGTGCTTTGGATTTGTCATAATTTTTGTTGGTTTCTGATTGGTTTGCAAAATCTATCCCATTACTTTGAAGTAGTAAAAGTGAATTCTCGTTGAGTTTTTAGGTCTTTAGGTCAATTGGATGTATTGTTTGATGCTTGTGTGTGTGGAAGGAATATTGATTTGTTGTTGATTAAAGCATTATTAGTTCTGTTTGAAATCATAAAAGAAATGACATTTGCATTTTCTTGGCTTTCATCTCAAAGTTTACTTTTCAGATTGCATTAGGTCAAATTGAATTGAAAGGTCATTTTTGGGATCATAATTGAGCATAGATTACATTACTTAGTCTTGAAAGATGAAAAGAAATGAATTCTCATTCATTGAAAAGAAAAGTGAAATTTTCTTGTAGTTGCATTTGAATTGAAATTCATTTTACTTTTGGTGAGTGCATTGAAAAAGAAAAGTGAAAAATTCATGTAGCTGCATGTTAGAAAATCGAAGTTCGTTTTACATTTGTTGGGTGTATTGGAATAGAGAGAGTGAAAGATCTAGTTAGGAAGTTGATTTGAATTTAAATATGAAGGCAAAAAATTAAAGATATAACCATAAATACAAAGACGTAGTAGAAATAACACTTCATTTCATTAATATCAAACATTGAAATATGCTTACAAACATAATGGAAATAAGGCTTGCTTGGGCGATGGTAGCTTATCTCTGAGAAGAGATGTGGCGGCTACATGCTTCTAAATTTTGTTAAAATGAGGCCCCAATGCCTATTTATTATTGAGAAACAATGGAAAATGCTAAACATCTAGAAACCTAACCCTAGGAGATGAAGTGCCAAAATTGTGGGCCTTGTTTGGGTAAATTGGTACATCAATTTCCAAGGTCGTAACTTTTGCGTACGATCTTTGTTTGGCTATCATAATACATCACTTCGAAGATATTGAAAAGTAGGCTAATCACAAAAAGGTCGCCTGGTTTTGGACACTTTTGGTCTCTTCATTTTCCCTAAAAACGTCGTTTAAAGCCTCAAAACGGCTCCAGAAGTTCAGGACTCAAAAAAACTACCAAAAATAGTAAATTTCATTAAAATTAAGGAAACTGAAAAACTAAAAGAGACAGTGTTAGGGGTCCAAGTGGAATAGGAGGGTTACCACCAATATCCACCTAGATCAATCCTCCCCCCTTAGGAAGCAATGGTCCCAATTACGTTGAGTGCATCCATGAGATGGGGAAACTTCTAGTTAACTAGGTCTTTGGTGAGCCATTTGCCTTGGTGCAGGAGTTGGCGAGCTTTGAAAACCCGATAAAGTTGGATCTTTTGTTAGTGAGTGTTATTTCCCTGTGTCTCCATAATCCGATCAGCTTTGGCATGTTCCATGCAATTTGGATTTAACTATGTTGGTTTGAGTTGTTCTGCAATGTCTGATGTGTCCAACAATGGTGCGAATTATGGTCGAAGGTGGTCCACATTGAACATTGGGTGCATGCGAAGGATTGGGGGAATGTTGAACTCAGAATCATTGTCTCCTATAGCCTTGTTAATGGTGTAAGGACCATGTCTAAGTGGTCTGAGTTTTCGATTGGCTCCAGTAAGGAATTCTTTCTGCAAATGAAACCAAACTTTGTCACCCACCTCAAACTTGTGTGGCACCCAATGTTGATCATGTCGTTGCTTGTACTTGGAATTTGACTTCTTCAGGTTGTCATGAACATGTTGGTGGTTGTATTGGATGTGTTCAATAAATCTGGTCTCTTTATCAGCCTCGGATAGTACATGTCTAGATTCTGTCTATGTAGTCGCATGAGGCATGGCAACATCAATCATACAGAATGGTTGAAATCCTAGACCCACTTGAAAGGGATTGCAACCAGTAGAGCTATGGGGAACTCTAATATAATTATGTTGCACATATGGAAGACTCTCATCCCAGGTTCGAGGATGCTTGGAGTTGTACATGCGCAGTATGTGCACTATCATCCTATTGATGACCTCCATCTGACCATCGGTCTAGGGATGGAAGGCAGTCGATTTGGTGAGCTTCGTGTCTAAAAGTGTCCAGAGGCTTGACCAAAATGTGCTTAGGAACTTGCTATCCTGATCTAATATAATGGTTTGAGGGATCCCAAAATGTACCCATACTCACTCAAAGAAGAGTTTGGAAGTGTCTGTTGTGATACTCTTCTTCCAAGCTGCTAATATAGCCATCTTAGAAAAATTTTCCACGACCACAAATACACAGTCATTACCATGCTCGGTAGAATGGAGGCTAGATGTATAGTCCATGGAGATGGATTCCCACGACTTGCTGGGAGTAGGTAGAGGATTTTACAAACCTTGCTTCTTGATGGTTGGCTTGGCGATGGCGTAGGAAGTTCAGGATATGATATATTTCCCAAAATCCAGTCGGAGTTTGGGCCAATAAAAGTACTTTTGTAGTATAGCCATAGTTTTCTCCACACCAAAGTGTCTTGCAACCCAATTGTATTGCGCCTCTAAAATTATCTTGGCACGCTCTCTTGAAGGAATACAAAGGTGGCCCAGGTAGCATAATAATGTGAATTAGAGGTGGAAATCAGGAACGTTCTTGCTAGATACTAGAATCTGGTATGTTGAGGTGAACTCTGGATCATTTTTGTATAGTTGGGGCCAACCAGAGGTCTTGTGACCACAATAGTTGAGAACAGAATTCAGTGTTGCAACTGGGGGTTAGCTGAGGCTGTCTACAACATGATTGGTGCTACCCTTTTTGTATTTAATGTTAAAGTGGAATTGTTGCATATATGTAGCCCACTTCTTATGACAATCGTTCCACAACTTCCCTTGTGTTTTTGTAAACTGAATGGGTTAGTGATCGATGTGGATGACCGTCTCCTTCCCCAAAATGTAGTGCCTCCATTGTCGACATGCTTGCATGGTGGAATACATCTCTTTATCATAGTTGGCGTACTTTCAAATTGTATTGGGAAGTGTCTCACTATGATAGGCCACTTGATGCCTGTGCTTGGTGAGGACTGGACCAATAGCATAGTCTGAGGTGTGTGTCTCAATTTCAAATCATTGTTACATGTATGGCAATGTGAGTACGGGAGAAGAGCAGAGGTTGTGCTTCAACTCAAAGAACGACTTATGTTTGGAATCTGACCAGGAAAACTTTGTTTTTCCCCACCCTTAGTAATCTAACTCAAAGGCTAAGTGATATGGGAGAATCCCAACACAACCCTCCGTTAGAAATTTGCAAGGCCAAAAAAGTTGCAAAGCTCCATTAGAGTGGTTGGGGCTAGCCAATCCGGAATGACTTGGATATTGGTCAGGTCCACATGCACACCACAGTCATCTATGATGTAACCCAAGTATTGGACCTAGCTCATGGAAAAGGTGCATTTCTCCAAGTTGGCACACAGTTTGTGTTGCCGAAGGGTTTGAAGGACCTACCGAATGTGTTGCAAGTGTTCTTCCCAACTCTTGTTGAAGATGAGGATGTCATCCAGATAAACCACCATGAACGAGTTAGTGAAGGGCCACAATATATCATCCATTAGCCTCATAAAAGTATCAGGGGCATTTGCCAACCCGAAGGGCATAACCAACCATTCAAAAATGCCTTCCTTGGATTTAAAGGTGGTCTTCCATATGTCTGTGGGCTCTATTGGAACCTGGTTATAACCAAACTTCATATCAATTTTTTTGAAATACTTGGCACCCTTGAGCTGGTTTAGTAGGTCATCAATCTGTGGGATTGCGTGCTTGTTCCTGACAGTGATTTTGTTTAGTGCCCGATAATCAATGCAGAGCCTCCAAGCCCAATCCTTCTTCAATACAAGTACAATCAGGCTCCCACAAGTCGAATAACTTGGTCGGATGTGACCTTTTTACAACAACTCCTAGATTTTCCTCTTTATCTCTTCATTTTCCAGAATGGAGCAGTGATATATTGGCTTGATGGGTATAGGTGCTCTAGGAGTCGGATTGATTGAATGTTTAACCTAACAATGCAAGGTTACCCCTGTGGATGAAGAGAAGATGTCCCTATGTTCTTCCATGACCATATCCACCTACTTTTGCTGCTTGGAGGAACCTTTCCCGAGGGCCATGGATGTGGCTATGACCTTCCCCTTACTTTGAGAGAAAAATAGAAAGAAAACAAATTTCCAAGTCTAGGAGAAGACCTTACTGCATTTCTTAGCAAAGATAAAAGAGATGGTGGTAGGAGGGGTTGCCTCCGGTATCATGTATGACTTAGTACCCAAACAAATAATAACATACCAAGGTTTATATTGATATACAACATGTCACTTCTATAAGTATGGTTTTCCTAATAATACATCACAAACTTCAAGAGGAGTAACATCATACAGTACCTCATCTGTGAAGGGCTTGATGTTGTAGGAAAGGTGGCGTTGTTGGCTGACGTGGAGATCTTATCCTTGGTGAAGCCACCCGATGGTATACAGTTGCAAATGTGTTGTGGTTAGTAGGACTAGCCGCTTCACGACCTCTACTGAAATTAGTTTCTTTTGGTTGCTGTTGTCAACAATGAACTATAGCGAACAACCCTTCAACCACATCTGTGAGTGGAATAGGCGCTCCCCTTCTTCTGGATCTCTAGGCTCAATCTTTTAGATCTTGGTGGTGGCCATAGTGGCACTGGGCTCCGTGTCAATGATCTGCTTCACTTTTTTATTCCCCTTGTCAGGTTCTGACTCAGAGTCGAAACATGTGTCAGACTCAGAAGCCTTCATCTTGGCCACCAGTGACAGCTTGGACCAACACTCGCTTGTGTTGTTAGTGGAGCTCTTATGGAACTCACACCACTTTCACGTATCCTTCTTTGTCTTCATGGTGTTGTTCTTTGTTTACGGCTTCGACGGGTTCTTCTAAGTCACCTCGCCTTGGCCTTTCCCTTTGCTCTGTGGTTTGGGGGCACCTTTCCCTTTCTTTGGATTCATAGATCCAAATTCTTGCTTTTTATGTTTAAGCTTATTCTCAATATTGAAAGTGTATTGGTACGTCGTGCCGAGCGAGGAGATGTCCAAGAACTCCATCTCATCCTAGATGTACCTATGTAGGCAGCCATGGTACTTGAGTACCAAATGTTTCTCAGAATCCTTGATACCTAACTTCATTCAAAGGGTATCGAAAAAATTGGTAAACACTAACACGTCTTGATCCCTTCCCTGTCACAGTGTGGTCCACTTTATGTATTTATCGTCATTGCTCCCGACATATTAGTACTGTTCCTTGATGGCATCCCGAAACGAATCCCAAGTGGGTGCAACTAAAAATAGTGAGGGCATACTTTCATCCTTCTGCTCACAGTAGGTTTCCCACCAATCCTTAACGTGGGGGGTGGATTTGAGAAGAGAAAAAGTAATATTTTCTCAGTTGGAAAAATCATGAACAAAATAATATCCTTCTAGTAGATTTAACAATTTATCTAGGACATCTGCATCTATCTGGCCCTCAAATATGGGAATGTCAAAGTTAACTTGTACCTTAAAGGGTGTGGCACTTCCAGAGTAGATGTTGGAAGTAGATGCATAACCCTTGGATATCTGCTAAAGGACCTGGGAAAAGTTGTCCATCATCATGTTCCTCTATCGCTCGAGGGTGTCTTCGAGTAATATTTTGAAAGGATCTCCTACCCCCTTGTCTTTCTTTTCTTCCCCCATGGGATGCTGTCAGTATTTGCAAGGTTGGTCTTGCACAGGTTCAACCAATTCAAGCCCCAACTCCTTATATCTCGACCTTCTTGGGGACATGCAAAGAAAAACAGAGAAACAATAGACTGCTCTGATACCACTGGTCTAAATTTAAATAGGAACACAACAAATTACATATATAACCATAAATACAAAGATGCAGCATAAATAACACTTCATTTCATTAATATCAAATATTGAAATATGCTTAGAAACAGAATGGAAATAAGACTAGCTCGGACGATGGTAGCTTATCTTTGAGAAGAGATGTGGTGGCTACATGCCTTTGAACTATGTTAGAACAAGGCTCCAAGGCCTATATATTTTTGAGAAACAATGGAAAACCCTAAACATCCATAAACATAACCCTAGGAGATGAAGTGCCAAAACTATAGGCCCCATTTGGGTAAATTGGTACATCAATTTCCTGGGGTCGTAACTTTGGCATACGATCTCCATTTGGCTATCATAATACCTTGCTTCGAATATCTCAAATAAAAAGCTGAAAACAAAACAATTATCCCTTTCGGGACTCTTTTAGTGTCATTTTCTTCCCTAAAAATGTTGTTTAGGGCCTCAAAATGCCTTTGAAAGTTCAGGACCTGAAAAAACTGCCAAAAATAGTAAACTGTGCTACAATTAAGGAAACTAAAAAATTGAAAGAGACAATGTTGGGGGTCCAAGTGGAGTAGGAGGCTGGCCACCAATATCCACTTAGATCAGAATCTTTGTTTGTTACATACTTGATTGTTGTATTAATTCTTAAACCTCTTCCCTATGATAAATTGCTTTCATTGAATTGAAAAGAATCATTTTCATATATGAGTTACATCATAGGTGTTCAAGTGACATTGATCTTTTAGCCTTAAAACCAAAAATTAATTGAATATCAACTTAAAATTTATCTCAATTAACCTAAGGAACATTTGGAACATTAACAAAAACATTTAGAGGTCTAGGTTAGAGACGTGTTCTCACATCGTTAAACATAGGAGTTGTCGTTATTTTCCAACGTTGTATCCTGAGGGTGAAATCTCATTCCATGTATAGAAGTGTATAGGACTGTTCTCTAGTACTTTTGGGTATATCAGAGGCGTTCCATGCATGGTAAGTATATGGGAACACTCTCATCGAAAGGTTACGCATTAGACAACACTACCATGGACTGCACTCCCATGTGTCGTCGCATATATTTTGGGAGTCCCCCATAGGTTGCTATCCATCCATAAGTAACCGAGTAGGCCACCTTCTATACCGTGATACACTAAAAAGAACATTCAGGGAGATTGGTTGTTGTACGTTAAGTCCTTTGTTCGCTAAGGTGTATATTGCAGTTCATGGTTTCTTGGTAAACCCTCATGCCTAGTTTACCCCTTTTTTATTTATTTCTTTTTGTTAATTTATAAAATCAATTGACCATGGAATAATGTCTTACCCGTGAAATGAAAAATCCTTTCGTCCTAAACATTAATGGTTAATTGAAAAATTAGAATTAATCTTGAATCATTCACCAACACACATTAGTGATTGATTTCCTGAAAAGACATCATGGGAGAATCACTAGGATTTCAAAATGAGACCCTAGATACCCACACAATGGAGATTCTAATGTACCAGATTCACCTAGAGTTGTAGGTTTCGATACTATTGTGCCTGAATCCCTTGAAAACCAAGGCGTTGAACTTGGTCTCATCCTAAGTATCCAACCCCTTTCTTCCTAATGACTGTTAGAGTTGGTAGGCTCATCTCAGGACTATCCTCTGGCTAGTCCTCAACCTACTTTGGAGTTCTTGTTTTTCCCTCCTAATCCACTCTTTGAATCAGATCCTGTAGATCTTGTGTATTTGTGGCCTCCACATCCATATATTCCTTTTGATACTCCCAACATACCTTTTATTCATTCTCCCATAGTGACTTGGGTTCCAAACTTAGAACTATTCCCAACCATGGTAATAGAAGGTGTTAACCCACGTATAGAGTCAACACCCCAAGGTATTCCTATGGAAACTTCTGGGACTCATATTCCAAGTACGAAGATTGATCCTTTATTACTTCTTGCTCCTGAAAACTTTCCTTATGTTTCTACTCCCTACATGATGAGTGGGCCAAGTACTCCTCCTCGTTACAGTGCACCCTTGGTCCCACAGGGTTATATCTCTCTTGGTGATGCTTTTTCCAACAATTATGGTGTAATTTCGCTATTTCATAACCCTATTTGGTCATCTGGTGTCACTCCTACTACTAGCTCATTTGTTCCAAATGTGCAGACCCCTACCCAACCTACATTAACTTCTCAACTTGTAGTGACGGTAGGTGGAACACATGTTCCTCTTAATTTTTCTGCTCCTCCTATTGTAGCCATAGTAACTGCGGTCCTCAATGTGAGTGGACAACCTACAAACTCATATGTTCCACTATCTGGGGGGAAACTACCTCCACGCTTCGTACCTCATGCTTCTAGTGGAAACTATGCACCCCTCCTCCCACATTGGGGGTAAGTCAACCCATTGGATGTGTTTCTAACCCAGGTCGAACACCAGTTCCATCTGTATCAGGTAATGTCACAAGGACCCCTTTACAAGGTCACTAAGTCCCCTTCATTCAACCTTCCTACCAACAACCTTATGTTCCTGCTGGCTCTCAACAGTTCCAAGCTCCTTATCAGCAGGAAAGTCCTCAAATGCAATATCATCCTCAAATGTAGTATGCTAATGGGGCTGGTAATCCTCTGCTATGGCCACACATTCATATTCAACCCTAGCAAGGACCTTACCCGCTGTCTCAAGAGTAGGTTTCCTACCAATCCCAACAGGGACCTTACCAGCGACCGTTGTTGCAGGTTCCCCTGCAATCACAACAGGGACCTTACCAACAACTGTCACCACAGTTGCAGGAGATGCAATAGGGTTCTTACCAGCAACAATATGGTCTGTTTGCTTCACAGACTCCATACGTCCAATATAGTTACTAGACTTTGTATGGTCAACCTCCTTATGTTCAACCTCCATATGGTCAACCTCCCTATGGTTAACCTCCTTATGGTCAATCACTTTATGGAAAAAGCCCACCACAGTGGGGGGTATACCCAAACTCAACACGGTTCGAATACTCAGTTTGGTACATACCAGATAACTTACACCCCATATAATCCACAACTTCCATTCTTAGCAACATTGGAATTGTTAGATGTGTCATGACTTACAAATGACCCAATAATTCACTCACCATATTGGCCTCTGGTACCAACTAAAATACCTAGCAATTGTCCTAAGTTTGAAGGTCAATCTGGAGAAGACCCTCAAGCGCATGTTATGACTTACCACCTTTGGTGTTCCTCTAACTTTTGTATTGATTATTCAATCTAGTTGCATCTTTTCCAACACACTTTAATGGGTGTTACTGCTAAATGGTAGATCGATCTCCCTCGAGGTGCCTTCCAATATTTCAACACTTTTTCCATGGGTTTCCTCACTCATTTCGGATTGCATTTCCAATATGAAACTGGAACCAATCTCTTAACATCTTTGTAGCAGACAACTTCCACTCATATCTCCGATCATATCCATGAATGGAGATGTAGATGTTGTCTCATCAAATTTGACATCCCGGACCAACTTTTGATTGAATGGTTTACCAAATCATTCATCCCTCCTATCGCTAAAGACATAGCCATGGGTGGTTACGTAACTAAGGAACAAGCCATCGCTCATGCCTAGTATTTGGATCTTATCTATTCACAATCTGACACTTTGTATGAACTATTACCTGGTGCCCAACGACCTTGAACTAGTCCTGCATCCTCCACACCTGCAGATACACCACCCATTGATGGTATCATTAGATCGATGGCCCATTGTTCTAGTAGTACCCCGACTGCTTCTACGAAACCTAAATCTGCTCAGGCCATGCGACCCCCAATACTGGAGACAACTCAAAGAATGTTGGTAAAACCTCAGAGGTAAATGTTTTCCAGTCTACCACAGTAGATGAATCCTTGAAAGGGAAGAAAAAGGGTAAAGGAAAAGCTAAGTAGGATACCCCCAAACAGGATTCCTAAAAACTGTCAGTTGATAATTCATCAAAGTGAAAGCCTAAATATCCTTGCGTTATTTGTGATTAATATCATTACACTAAGGATTTCCCCCCGACGTGCTAAATTAAATCTTATTTTGAAAGGCACCACAAGGATGCTAGTTATGTTGAAGGAACCTTTCCCATCTTAGCAAATGAAAATGGTAAACCGACCCCGCGCTCAAACATCTAGAAGCTATGAAGTGTTCATGAGTGGCTTGGAACCTATTTTCACAGCCACTAGATCAAAATATTATCCACCTCTTGAAAGACATGTGACAGAGAAATATGCCACTAGTATACCCACTTCCTCCGCTCCACCCAATTTCGGTCCTCTTGATATCAAGAAACCTAGCACTGATTCTATAATCTGACCACCCCCAAAAGGTGTGTTGGTTATGATTTGGTCTGACCCAAGTTCAATCTATACTACACATCAACAAAACCCTTAACCACTGGCCCTTTTGACAACGACCTGCAAGAAAATCGCAGTCTCACCCGAAGTGACTATGGGAGGATGCACAACCAAGTTTCTGCAGCCTTGAGGAACATGGAGATGTGGTATTTTTATGTTTTATTTATTCTTAACATTCATACGTCACTTTTCCACATTACATCAACCACTTAAACATATCATATAAAGCCATAAATCATCATTGTTCTGAAAATAAAGTGCAATTGTAATAAACTACTACGCTACAAAAAATAATAAGCAAATATACAAATGAAGACACCAAATTACCATGGTTCACCCCAATGTGGGGCTACATCCACAAAAACTATGGCTAATAAAATGATTTTTTATACAACAAATAGTTCTTGACCTATGCACTAAGCTATAGGCCATCTACACACTCAACTGCAGACTTAGGCCTCTACGCACTCAACTGCAGAACCTCACCTCTTCTTCCAACTACAAATCACCCTAATTCGACCAGAACACACATTTGGATCATAATATTGATTTTTCTTCTTATTATTTGACCCTATATATACTATTACATCAAAGGGTACATCATTACAATACCATGGTCCAAATACCATGGACTCCCTAATACAAGCAGCTTTGGTCCCAAAACCCATTGATATTTTACATTATTACAAGAATAAGGGGCTCCCCCTATTCCAAAGCTCTTATACTATGCAGTATATTCAAACTACTCTATTGTGCGCTCCACTTTGCACTCCACTGTGCGCTCCACTTCACAAAACACAGAAATCTTTGCCAAGACCTAGGCCAAGTCAGGTTGCACCCAGCAGGCCCCCAACCCTCACATGTGACTCATCCCGAATCACTCAGCTACTTTGTCTTTGATTTTTCCTACAATATTTTTGTAGGTATTGTTGAACTGTTACAAAGTCTCCGTGAATTGCTTCTATTCACTACGCACCTCTTCCAATAGTGCTTTTGTCATAGATTTTGTAGCTTTTTGCATCACTGATGTTTCCCTCAGTGAAAGCTCTTGAATCTTCTCATCTACTACTTGGGAAAGTTAGAGACCCTCATATTTCCATGGCTAAGTTCTCTCTGTCAAAACCTATTATTCCTTCCTCAGATCTTCTATTTTCTTTTGGAGGGAATTTCCCTCATTGAACTTGGTGAGCTTCTATGAGATTGGTAAGTTCTTTTCAATTGCTAGAATCTCTTCCAAATGTTGTTGCTTCTCTTAAATGTCTTCCTACAGTTTCTGTACATTTGAATCTTCCTGTAGCGAAGTCCAAATCTTTAAGCTCTCATCTAGAATCTTCCCACCGTCTGCCACTGCTACGGAGATGTTGGCCACTACAGCCTTTACATTAGCCTCCCTCTGTTCTCTTACTTCATGCGATGTGGTTGATTGCAATTCACTGATATGCATTTCATATTTAAATTGTATTTTAAAAATTTTCTCCTTGTATCCTTTAACTACAAGGTTGATCTTCAAGAACTTGTCCTCCATTGGCTCTTCTTCTTGGAGATCAAGGTCCAAAATCTCTCTACATGTTTCTTCAACCACCTCCTTGGTCTTCTACTATTATTGAAATACTTGGTCCCTCTCCTAGATCATCTGGTAGAGCTTCTATTATAAAAAAGCCCGCTCTATCTCTACCTGAATGTTCAACTGCAAGGTGTGTTGGTCACATAGCCTTAGGTCCTCTATTATTTACAAGTGCAACTTATGTAATCTCCACAATGGTACTGTTGTGATGTTCATGTTGACATTCCTCCATTCTTTAACCTATTGTTGAACCTTGACGGATTCAAACTGTAGGGCTTTGACAAGTATCGATGCTAACCACGCTGCAAATTTAGGCTCTATTTTCCTTTCTTCTCAAATCTTCTCCACGACCTGTGTTGGTTGTCTAACTATCTGTGCTAGTATGTTTAGTTCTGCAATCTGATCTATGACACTTGTTATAAGTGCGTTGTAGTGATCTTCTAACTTGCTCCATGATTCTGTCATTGCTACCTATATCCTACCCCCGATTTGGTCTAATTCCCCTTCAGTGAGGACCACTAGTGTTATACCCTTCATCTTATCTGCCTTCTACTTCTTTTTGGTTCTTGAGGCAGCTTTAGTACTTTCCTTCCTCTTTTCTGTGACAATGGGGTTTGTCTCTATCTTTTTCGACTCCTTATTCTGCTCATATCCTTCAGGAGGATCCTAGTGACCCTCATCATGTTTCTCTTCTTCCTCTGAGTCATGCTCATCCTTGTCTTTGTCCTTTCCACTCACTTCTCCATGTTGCATTTTTTCCTCCTCTATTGCACTATCTTCTTCCTATTTTTCCAGTGTAGTCATCCATTCTGCGGGCCACTATTGTACCTATGCTAAGAGATCATATTTTGTTACCAATTATGGAAGGGGATGCCATTTCTTCTTTGTGTCCCTACGAGCCTGTATATATACTTTGTGGAAATTGGCCTTAAACTTCGCAACAATGCTATACTTCTCATATAAGCTTAGCAAAAGGTGAGGGATGTTGCTTCACTAACATATGTAAGTCCATATGATATAATATGAAAAACATCTTGTTCTCCAATGCTCGCGATGGTTGAGTGGTATACTGCAACGAGGCATACCGCGCAGCTTCACAAACATCTGAAGCTACTAGAGGGAACTGCGAGTCCTCCAACTCTCTCCATGCTAACATTGCAACTATCAATATCAACCATGCATAATGGAATGTGGTACTTTTCCTCTGAACCTCGCGACTGTAATCCATAAATTCTTTGCAAAGATGTTTGGCCTAGTTGGATTGAACCCCATTGGTGCACTACACAGCTAATGAAACTACTGTTGCAGGGACTTCATTAGGCCGACACTTTCTCATGATATTCCCAGCCAATATGTGTCGTGCAAAGCGAACCCCTTAGTCATTGGTTGATTTTATGTCATATCCTCACTTCCCTTTTGCGAGTCCAAACTTCTTCTTCATGATTTCGGCTATGGTGCGATCTTGATATTTTCCAACAAATTATTTTGCAGTGTTCCGCCCTTGATATGGTAGTCTTATGATTATCTATATCAACATTAGTTCTATATGGATCCTCTTCCCCATCCACATGCATCCATCAAGCACCAACATGAGTAGTTTTCATACACAAGCTGTGCTCCTCAGACTTCTACCGAAGTGTGGCACATTTAACATGTTCATCAATCCTCACTGTGCCAATCCATTCACCCACTATTGCGGCTCTAACCTCATCACACCATTCTCTGGGTAGTGTACTTTTTTTAGATATCTATCTAGTTTGAAGTGTGGGAATTTATTCCTGTCATTGAAGTCGTAGTTTGTGAACTTCAAATGCAGTATTTTCCCAAGTAATTCTCCATTTAACTTTGCTAATTGAATTGCGCCTCCTCGAGTAATCTGCTTGATAATATAAGGGCCCAACCAATGCATCTTGAATTTTCCTGGAAATTTTACAAACTTAATGTCATAGAGGAGAAAAAGGTATCTTGTTTGGAACTTCTTTTGCTTAATATGTCTATCATGGTTGGCCTTTTCTCTTTCTTTTTGTACGTGCTAACGAAATCATGATTTAAAGATGTCTTCCTCCAAAGCAATCAACTGTGACATTATTTCCTTCATTATGTTTGGGTCTACCATATCTGTAAAAGTTACAATCCTCAAGATAGGGACAATTTAGTCCATGGGCATCATAACTTCTTTCCCATAAACTAACCTGAAGGGTGTCTGACATGTCAACTTTTTTCCATGTGGTCCTATAAGCCCATAAAACTATTGTAATTCTAAGGTCCCAATCATCTTTATTCAAATTTCATACCTAAGTAAGTGAATTTTCAAAAATATTATTAAATGCTTCTATTGATCCATTCCCTAAGGATGATAAGGGGTGCTTTTCTGATGATAAACTTGGAACTCCTCAGTCAATGCTTTGATATTATTATTTAGGAAGTGTGAACCTTGGTCACTCATCAAAATATTTGGACATCCAAATATAGGCAATATATACTCAAAAATAAACTTCGCAATTGTTTCTGTGTTGTAGTCCCTTACTAGTTGTGCTTTGACCCACCTTTTCAAGTAATAAATTGTTGTAATTATGTACCTCGCACCAGTCCTCTTTCTAGGTGGTTTGATGGGTCCAACGAAATCAATAGCCCACTTATCAAAGGCCTGCAATGTAACTTTTGGTACCAATGGCATCTCATCTCTTCCTGAAGGTTTTCCTATTCTTTGACACATATCACATGCTCTGCAGTACTCCTTCACATCTTTATGTAGTGTAGGCCACCATAATCATGCTCTCAAAATCTTCTGCACAATAGCTTTTCTTACATAGTGTCCACCAGCTACGCTACCATGAGCTTTTGCTCGAATCATCTGTCTTCCATGTTTAGGAACATATATGCGCAATATTTCATCTGGTCCCATCTTATATAACTATCCTACTATTAATGAAAATCTAGTTGCCTTAACCACTAATTCTTTCTTTTGTTGCGTAGTATACTCTAAAGGAGCCATCCCTGTGGTCAAAAACTAAATGATATCTACAAAATGGTCATCTTCAATTCTGATTACAAATAACTGCTCATCAGGGAGATTATACTCTATGTTGGTTGGTTCTTCCCCTGTTTCCAATCTTGATAGATGATCAGGTCTTGCATTCAATCTTCTTGGTTTAACAATGATTTCAAAGTCATATCCCTAGAATAATAGTGACCATTTGCAAATATTTCCTCCTAAGATAGGTTTATTAACCAAACACTTTTGTGCAGAATAATCTATAAACATTTTAAAGTGTGATCCCAAAAAATAGTGTCTAAACTTCTGCAAAGCATACACCATGGCCAGTCCTTCCCTTTTTGTAGTGGTGTAATTCTTCTCTGCTTTATATAAATTTCTACTTGCAAAAGTTATAGGATGAGCAATTTCTCCTACACCAAGTTGTGCCAATACTACTCCCAAAGCTATACAAGATGCATCCACATGGACATGGAATTCTTTATTCCAATCAGGGAACACTAATATAGGTGCAGCTACCATTTTTTATTTCAATATGTCGAGGTTCTTGTGACATTCTTCATTCCACTGAAAATTTACATCCTTCTTTAACAATTTCTCCATAGGCACAATGATCCACGCATACCCCTTGATGAATTTCTTGTAATACCCAGTATGTCCCAATGTAGTGTGAAGTTGTCTTACTATCTTAGGTGGAGGTAAATTCACAATGATGGCAATCTTATCAGGGTCCACCATTAGTACTTGCTTGCAAACAATATGTCCCAACAATATGCTAATGAGTACACAAAATATGCACTTCTTTAGGTTCAAAGAGATATAATACTGTCTACATGTGTTGAGCATAAGTCTTAAACTTCCAATATGTTTTCTCAACAATCCAAATATTGTCCAATAATCAAAGTATACTTATAAAAACTTATGGATGCATTCCTTAAAAGTTGCAACCACCACTCTAGAAAATATAGCAGGGGCATTCTTTAATCCAAAAGGACTTAATGTGTATTGATATGAGCCCCATTCTATAGAAAATGTGGTCTTATGTCAATCTTCAGGTGCAATCCTAATATGATGATAACCTGAAAATCCATCTATAAATGAGTAAGTTTCCTGACCTCCTACATTGTCTATCACTTCATCTGTGAAAGGGGTAGGAAGGGATCATGTAAGCATGCATCATTAAACTTCCTCATATCAACATAGAACCTAATTTCTCCTTGAGTCTTCTTCTCTTGCACCACCATAGGACTCACCCATTCTGATTCTTCTACTGGTTCAATAATTCTTGTTGCTATCATCTTATCAAGCTCTATCTTTAATTTCTCCTTATACTTCGGCTTTAGCCTGTAAGGTCTTTGTTTGACTGGATTCGCATCAGGCTTAAGGGGAATCTTCATGACTCCTAGATCTCCTACTATACCCTTCATCTATGAAAACTTGGTGGGAAATAGTTCTTGGTATTCATGAAGAAAATTTATAACTTTACTGACTGTATCGTCATCCCAATAGTGTCCTATTGTTGCAAACTTAGGTTCCTTCTTTGATCCTATGTTCACATTCTTGGTATTTAGTGGCTTCATTATATCTGGTATTTCTGGCTCAAGTCTAGTTACTTCACAGTATCCTTATGATTCTTCTATGTCGATGTTGCGAGGATCTTCTTCTTCATCTGCAGTAAGGTTATAGCATTATAGTGCATTTTCTATCTACGCATCCTAATCATGTTGTTGTCATGTTAGTGGGGTTACATTCTCAAAGATCTTCTTCTTAACTATTTGAAGGGCCAAATCTATGTATGGGAAATCATCCTAAAATATAAATGTTAATATGAAGGCATCAACCATGTCTTCCCAGTTTACCGTACCATGTCGAAGCTCTGTTTCTAGGTACTAGTTCTTAGGGATTGTCTCTAATGTATGAATGAATCCATGTACCCATTCTTGTTGTGGAACCTCCTTCCATGTTGTAGTGCATATATGGATATGCTTCCTAGGATTAGTTTCACCATCATATTTTATCTCTATCTCTGTATCTATCTATCCAAACCTTATCCACATCAATCTTTGAAATTCCTTCCAGCCTTCTATATTCTTCTTGTGTGCATTCCACCATCTAGCAGGGTTGATTTCAGGGCTATATCCAAGGCTGACAACCTTTGATTTTATGGAACTGCTTCATATTCATCAAGAAAAGTATTTACATCACCTAAACCATGATAAGAATGTAGGTTACATACCTCAAATATCATGCATCGAACTGATTTAGTGATTCTTGCACATCACCTTGTGGATCCTTCATGCAACCTATTCTATCAATTTTCCAACTCTTCTTCTAAGTCTGAGGTACAAGAACTATCATGCTCCCAACTCAAATTTCCCTCTATAGTAGGGTTAAGAAAATCATGTTCCTTTGTTGTCATTTAATAGATATTGTTTATATTAGTTGCACAGTATTATTCTTTGACAGGTTCTGTGTATGTTTCTCCTTTTGAGGGATCCAATGGAACAATTAATCTTACATTGTTTCCTTCAAATATCATCTATCTCTTAAATATATTAATGATGGCCATATTATCAAATTCCCAGTCAATACTAAGCAATGCGGGATAAGGGTTACTGTCATCGACGATCTCTATTACTTCAAAATCAACAATAGTGTAAACTTCTTCAATATCTATTGTGACACTTGGTAGTCATCCTAGAGGGAAGATATTTTGTTGATTTTCCATCCTTAACTAAATAGGTGACCATTATAACTTTAGCTTACCCATTAACTCCCATGTCTACTTCATCGAGACATTAGCATCAGATCCCAGATCTAGGATAACTTAATCCATCTCATATACTCCTATTTGCGCACTAAGCTTCATCTCTCTTCAGATTCCTTTTTGTTGATGCAAATCATTGACTTCGAACATCTCACTTCGTAATGTTTCTTTAGATGCACAAGAATCTATCAACTCCTGAAGCCCTTCTACAGCCTTTTGATCTCTTAATAATTTCATACAATTCTACATAAAAGACTTTAAAATACCTGCTTGATTTGTTGAATCCTGGTCTTGTGTCGGAGCTCGATCATGTGCCGAAGCTCAGTCCTATGTCGAAGTTGATTACATGTCACAGTTACTTTTCTGATTGGGCTTTGGGTGTGCACTAGATGTCGAATCTCCAACATCCTTAAAACTTCGATTTGCTTCCATAAATACCTCTTTGTCTTTCTGAATATCAAAAATGGGAACTTTCTTATCAATTTTTCTAACCCTTGTACTTTCATATTATTTCTTCTCATCTTTTTTATCACTTCCAATCATAGCTCCACTTCTAGTGACAATACTAATTCGAGGTTCGCCATTCCTCCTTTCAGTAGTCATCATTTGACTGTTTTTTGTTAGCTGTTGATTTCTTTTTTCCTGCATATTTGCCATAAGTATAGGGCATTCTTCAATTACATGGTCAATGGATTTATAATACTTACATGTCATTGTAGGGCTTTGACAATCTCTCACAAAATAACCTACATGGCCACAGTTATAGAAAATGATATGTCCACATCCTCCACCAGCTCTAGCACCTCAACCTCTTCCTTGGTAGCCTCCTTGACCACCACGTTGTCCACTACCTTCATGTCCCTATTATTTTTCTTTCATTCTATAAGTGTCAGCACCATGCTCCATCATTAATTTAGAAGCTCTTTACATAAATAGCAATATAGGTTCCTTGGAGTCTGCACATATTTCTGTAACAGGTAACAGTCTTCTGAGCGATGTTGGCCTCTAGTCTTACATATCTCGCACCACAAGATAGATCCTACATTTAAGGGATTCAGTGCCCCACTAGCCATGTAATCCCTGAAGATAGGACATTGTCCTTTAGAATGGCCCTATGATCTGCACTTCGTACACCATACTTCTTCTCTGACTTCTTTTCTTTTCTTGATATCTTGTATCTGTAGGGTTCGGTTTTCTAGCTGATTCTGAATCTATTTCATACCTACATTAGTATCTCCTATAGGCGAAGCTTCCAACTTCATCACAATCTATAGAGCTTCAACTTGACTTGTTATCTTTTGTTGCGTCAATGGTAATCTAATATGAGGTAACAGTGTGGCTATAATGCATTCTTGATGTTGTTGCAGAGCTATTTCAAAGCTAACTTAATCCAAAATTACCTTAAATATCTGATCAAATTCCCAAATAGACTTAATAGGTTTTTGTTTAATTTCTTTCAACTCAGTGATGCACTGTGACTTAGATTTCGTCTTCTTAAATTCTCTTATCATCTTTGCTTTAATATCTACAAATGTTCTGATGTGATTATTTGAATACTTCATATACCATGTCAATGCTCTATCTCAGAATGTCGTAATCAGCTGCACTTTCTTTATATTTTCATCGTTGATTTGCTTCGCGGTTCATACAGCTTCACATAGAAACCAAAACTGTTATGGATCCTCCAATCCAGTTCCTTTGAAAATAGGTAACTTAATATCATCAACCATATTTCTTCTTGGAGGGGGAGGGGGATGAGTAAGGGGACGGGGACGGGGGTAGGGGGAGTAGGGGGATGAGAGGAAGAGCCAAAAACACCCTGGCTATTACTGGATTTTGGCTTCTGCAAATTCTTAGGCTAGGAAGGTGAATACTATGAAGTTACCTAGGGTTTATCAGTGTGGCTATATTCTCTTTCACTTTCAGATTCACTCAAAAGAGGACTATACTCATTTTCTATAAAGGTCTTCAAGTCTTGTCCACGAGATCTCTTTCTGGTACCTACTCTATATCTCATTCCACTTTTTGTTACTACCATCTCTGGCTCAGATTTATTTTCTTTTCTTCCAAACATATGTAAAGTAGCAATCTAACTGCATCCGTAAAACTCTCTTTTCACATAGAAGCATCTTAATCCAAAGTTTCAAAGACCTCAAATACTTACCTCACAGTCCTTTGAAGAATCGTTGTTCTGCTTTGTTGTAGGACACAGTCAATTCTACTGTGAACTTAGTAATGAATCCTCCCAATATGCTATCAATATATAAATCGATAGCCCTTGAAATCCTATTGGCGATGCTCTTGAGTCAATGTAGTAGTTCAGGAGTCCACACCATAGATTCTCCACCTTTAAAACAATTCTTTATTTTGGTCAATATTGATATCCATTCGTACAACTCAATAGGAAATGATGCGAAGAAAATCACGTATTGATTCGTATACTTTTGTAACCAAGCTTTAGATGTCAAACGAGGGTTTATGTTCTCTTGATTTGCAAACTCTCGCTCTTTTATTTCTAGCTAGCCTTGAATCTCTTTTTTTCATGGGTGCCACATACACATATCCCTCAAATAGATCCCAGTTCCACAATGGAACCATTTTTTTGGTTATGCTTTGAGCTGAGCCATGTTCGATCTATACTGCGCACCAACAAAACCCTTAATCACTGGTCCTTTTGACAACGACCTGCAAGCAGATTGTAGTCTCACCCAAAGTGACTATGGGAGGATGCAAAACCAAGTTTCTGCAACCTTAAGGGACATGGAGATGTGGTATTTTCATGCCTTCCTTATTCTTAACATTCATAAGTCACTTCATCACATTATATTAACCACTTAAACATATCATATAAAGCCATAAATCATCATTGTGTTGAAATAAAGTGCAATTATAATAAATTGTTGTGCTACAACAGATAGTAAGAAAATATACACATGAAGACACAAAATTACCATGGTTCACCCCAATGTGTGGCTACGTCCATAAGAACTATTGCTAATATAATGATTCTTTGTACAACAAACATTTCTTGACCTACGCACTAAGCTGTAGGTCATCTGCGCACTCAGCTGCAGACTCAAGCCTTTGTGCACTTAGTTTCAGAGACTCACCACCCTCTTGGCTTGGTTCTTCGTATTCTGATGATCCTTTGAATGAGACTTTCCTTACCGAAAAAAGCATCATTGGATTCATGTCCCTTGAAGAAACCCCTTCGAATGGTAATAATCTTCATTCCTCATTTCTTCCTAGACTTGGTGTGATTCCTACTCTAGATCCTTTAGTTTCTCTTGCAACGACTGCTCCTTTTTGGACAGCCATCTTAGATCACAAAGTGTTTTCTGACGGAAATTTGGGAAATATCACAACAAACATGCCCATCAATGTCTCTATGAAACCGAAGATAGTCAAAATATTCACATTTTATGACGAAAATCATCCTTAATCTTGTGTAAAAAGTTTGTGCATTATTGTGTGTTTCATTAGTGTGCAGTCTTTTGGTGTGATTGTTTGTGTTTTCCCCTGCTTAATTTGTAGTCTTTTGGTGTGATTGTTGTGTGTTACACTTGGTTTGAAGATATCGACGAACCCTCTTCCTTATGTCAATTTCGCTGACAGTGCTTGTTGTAGTACAGGAAATTTGTCTTCCGCTGCATGGGCACTCTTTTCTCCTAATGATGAGTTAGTGATTTTATAGGGTATGTTTAGGTCATACAACTAATAACATAGCTGAATATAGTGCAATCACCAAACTGTTGTCACAAGTTATTGCTCTTGGTATTAGAGTGTTAGTTGTTAAACTTGATTCACAACTCATTGTTCTACAATTAAACATGCATTATTCTATCAGAAACCTTAACATTTTAAGGATCTATTTGTGTTTTCATCTTTTGTAAAGAAATTTTGATTACATCACATATCAACACATTCCAAGGCATCTAAATACATTGGCATATGCATTATCTAACTTTTGTTTAGATTGACATTTGCAGCATATGTAAAAATGGAAACTATTACATAATAGGAACATCAGGTACATAGGGTAAAACATGTCTATATATATCTATATATATATGGGGTTTGCAAAATGTTTATTACATAAAAAATTAAAATCTTTGTTCTGAGACACATGGCTTCTCGAGCCTACATAAGTACAGAAAATAAAACTAGAGACATGGCTATTCACCAACATGGTTCTCATAATAGCATGAAACAAATCTAATAATTCGGCCCAATAGTCAATGTAGTCTAGCTTATACTCCTACAATATGCCTCTAATACCAAAGTGGCACCTCAATAATCATAGTATACGATGGAATGCCTCTCGTCAAGGTCTCTAGGTTGTGTTCCGCCTCTACCATGGGATCAACTCCCTCCTCATAGGGTGCATCCTCAATATGTCATGCCACCCTCCTCACTATTGGTGAAGCCTTTGGAGGTCTCTCTCGTCCCACATCTACAAAATATCATAAGTTTCAATCTCAGCATACATAATGAAAAAACATCAAAAGAATTGAAAAACTTCAAAAATATTTCTTTACCTAATTCAATCCATTCTGCTCCAAGTGGTAGTGGGAGATTGGGATCTCCCTGGAAATCTGTATTTGCATAGGTCCAATCATCTACCATAATTAGTTGTTTCCATAGCCATCCAAATAAATTTGGGGGAAAATACATATGTTGACCACCTCCATGATGAAGCATCAACTCACCCCACCTCAGTAGACATGGATCCCTAGGTCCAGGAGCTTCCACCTCTACCCACTGATACCTGAACAATGGGACACGCTCTAGGAAGAACATCACCAAAATCAACATGTAGTCAAATTGTTTAAGTTTCTTTGTCTTGCATTTGGTGAGTTGGTCTTTCACATTGACCAGTAATCCTTCACACTAGTTGAACATTGTAGGACTAAGACAATCCACTTCATATTGGATGTTGAAAGGTGTAACTAGGTTCCGTCTTCATAATGACATGTAATTATGATTTTATGTAAAGATACGTAAATAAGAAAAATAAAAATTAGTATATTGACTTGCTTCATGGGTTTCATGAGCAAGGATTTTGTTTTTGCAAGACTCTCATTGAGAGTTAGGATTTATTTTTCATCTAGTCATAAAATATAAGAGTCATTTTCATGCCTACAAACATTGAAGGAGTTTCCAGAACAAGTCAGACTACATATAGCTGTTAAGTAAGCCTAAAGACCCAGAGAAGAGGGGTATAAGTAGGGGAAATTGGCCTCCATTCTAAGCATCAATTTTGAGCTAAATTCCAATGAAAAAGTGCAAAAAGATGTGTGAAAAAGAGGCAGTAAGAAAAGGTTTTATTTAAAGTTAAAAGGACACTCTTTTAGGGTATTGAAGGAAGAATCTTCTAGGTAAATTGAAGCAGAATCTTCTGGAGAAGAAAAGTAGATTCTTCTGGGGAAGCATAATCTTCTAGGGCAGCAGTATCTTCTGGGGCAACGAAGAAGGAATCTTATGGGAGGTAGTGAATAGGTTTCTTTTGGGATAGCAAAGAAGAATCCTCTAGAATAGAAAATTAGAGACTGAGTCTCTCTAGAAGACCTATAGGTCAAGATTCTCTAGGGAAATAGTGAAGGTGAGGCATAACAAGTAAAGACTAAGTTTCTCTAGAATAAGAAAAGGAAGGAAGGACAAGAAAAGACAAGGTTGGTGACAAGGTCCTTGAAGAGGATACTAGAGTCAAGGGTCAATGTCATGGTTTTGGTACTTATCAATTAAAGATCTAGAAGAAGAACTTTATCAGGTTTTCCTCTCTAGAGGTGAGAAGTTTTGGCCTTGGATGGAGAAGCATATATTTTGTGTCACTTGTATTTATTTACTTTGATAATTGTCGTTATGAAAAGAACACACTAATAAGCCAACAAAGTGAAAAGATCACAAGAAAAGAACAACAAGCATATCACAAGAAATTATCAAGCAGAGAAATTATTAACATTGAATGCCCTAGATTTATTAACACTAGAAGAGAGACTTTCTCTCTTTGTGCAGAGCCTGAGCCCGAGCTACTCAGACTATAGTAGGTATAATTCTTCTCAATGGAAGGTTTGTGATAGTTTTGATATCAATCTTCCTGCTCTTTGTCTTGCAGGAACCTAGGCAATATCTAGCTATCGACATGTCACTACTCTCTCCTCCAGTACGAGAACCAAAAAAATGAACTCATGTCCCCTCCTAGACAAGCATGTGATGAAATAGATGTCTGCAATTTCTATTTCAAGCTCTTGGTCTCCTATGATGAACATATGGTGGTATACGTCCCACCATCCTACCAAGTGTTGCAGAATTCCATTTGGGTTCTGATCCTAGGGATATGGAAGAATTTGAACAATCCACATGCCCGAAGATCCCTTATGCAATTTATATCTTGTTCTTCTTGATGGTATTCCACTTCATGACCTCTTTTCTTTTACTCAATAACCATTTTATTCAGCAAATAACCTGTGAAGCATCCATGAACAAAATTATAAATAGCTGCTATGGAAAAAAATTTGTAAAATAGTCAGTAATTTCAGAGATCTATTGAAAAAAATTGATTCACAGTGCTAGCGCATCTATTTATAATTTTTTTCGTGCTTCCAGCACGATGGCACCATTGAGCTCAGGGAGAGCAGCATGGGTCTGATGGGTAAAACCTACGTTGATTGTCCTCAACACAAAAATTTTGAAGCCCTCCTAACTACTTATCCCATGGTTGAAATCACTTGAAATTACAATCAAATTGTAGATGAAGGAAAGATCTCTTACTTGCAACAAACGGTTCATTGAACGATGCCCTGGATCAATCACACTCCTCACCTGAATATCGAGGGGATTTGGGGTAAATTGTGCTCTCCAAATTAGAAATGGTAAATGGTAAATTTGTTTTTACTTTTTGAGTTTATATACACTTTTAAAGTAATTTTTACTATTTAGCACATATTTTTACCTATATTTTAATATTTTTATCGAAATAAGTAACATTTGTTCACATGTAGAGATAGTTTATGGCTTATTGGTGATGATAAATGATTTTGACTGAACTATTGAGTTTCTTTTTATCTCTTTTTCGAAGTCATGAAAAACAAACCCCCTGGAGTCATCTTTCAACCCTTTTCTAACTCTCGAAATATGAAAAGATTGTCGAGTACTTGTCATTTCGAACTCGTTAAAGTAAATGAAATGACGTCTAATAAGTATTAGTTTAACCCTTTTCCAGACTGAGATAGACTAATGTATGAAAAAGGAATATCTTAGTCACACATGGCTAAGAGGTTCTCTTGAATATTGTTGTTTACCTTTTCGGATTCGATAGACTATGTATGAAAAGGGACCTTTGGAGTTTCCTTTTTGCCTCTTTTTCACACTCTCTAAACATGAAAAAGATGTCAAGTTACCCCTCCGTCGAACTCGTCAAAATGAAATGCCAAAGGACTTGTCACCATGATGAGACTAAGCTACTCCTTCCTAGCGCTCGTTAAAAATACTAGGATGGATTCATCCGAAGGATGAACTTATACGACAAGCATATTTTATCCTATTCAGGCTTTAGATAAAAAAAATAATGAGATACTCACTAGAAATAGCGGGGAAAAATGGAAGTAAACATGTCCTTTATTTTGTATAAAGGAAGCATGTCACTCTTGAACATGACACTTGTTTGTATCTCATGTTGGGTTTGGGTTATCCTCACTTCATCACTTTCCTCACTGGGTTTTTGGAATCCATTTTCCTCTCATCTAATCATATCTGATTGCCCTCATGACCTTTTTTCCTTTGTTGAGTCAAATGCTACCAAAGTCTAGAGTCGTGTCACTGATATGTTCAAGAGAAGTCCCATCTACAATTCAAACTGCTTGTACCATGTTTGATCTTTCTACAACAATCTTGAATCACTCTTACCAACTCTGCTAAATCCTTTGTTTCATGTCGATGATGTGGGAAACATTATTTCCCTCCTTTGACAGATCAATTCCTGTCGAATCCAACTCATTATCCAGGAAGATGATATAGAAAATCCTTTTTAGTACCTTGGAGCTTGCATGCCTCAATGGTAGGTTCTTCGCATTCGACGATAAGTTCACATCATTGGCCTTTGATCGAATGATTTTGTGAGTGTTCGAATTCAGCTTCCTTATTCACACTTGTGGATTGTGTTGTTGTACATTGAGAGACATTGTCATTATTGGTGGTTTCTCTCATGCATATTAATGGTTCACATCATTAACAAATAATTAGGTGGTCTTCTACCATGTTCGACTCCGACACTTCTATTCACATGGTGGGATTCATAATTTGGTTGGGTTAAGACAGAGATGAAGAACCTGGGTATCAAGACCCTGGGTTTCGTTTAATAAATCCAGGTTGCATGGAGTTATTAGATATTCATGATTATACACATGATTCCTTCTATATAGATGGTTACATCCATGTCATCAGTCAATACACATGATCCTTTCTATTTGGATCACTGCATCAGTGTCATGGATCTATAAACATGATCCCTTCTATTCGGATGGATGCATCCATGTCGTGGATTCATGTATTGTTAGATGCCTATTCAAAGACGTATTATTAGTAATAATTACATTAGGGGATTTTTTAGGTCTAAAATGGGCCTCCTAAGGAAATTATAAAATAATAGTGGAAATAATAAAATAATATTAGATTACATCATCAAATTTTAGAGGTAAAAAAGACAAAACTATTTTTTCAACTCGTATTTTCAACTTATCTCCGAATGGGTTTACTCAAATTTTGAGCGGAACACTCGTTGGATGCAGAATTTGATTCCTCATCCAAGAAGTACCCATGTTGTATATTTTTTATGGACCATGGTACACAAAAAATGAGAAATACATGAAAAACGTGATTGCAATCACGTTTTTTCATGTATTTCTCATTTTTCATGTAGTAGAGTCCATAAAAAGTAGGCAACATGAGTACTTCTTGGATGAGGAATTAAAGTTTGCATCCAACGAGTACTCCTGCTCGAAATTTGAGTAAAAAATTAGGGAGATAAGTTGAAAATACGAGTTGAAAAAGTATTATTATTTTATTATTTTTTAATATTTGTACTTTTTTACTCCAAAAATGGTGAATGATCCCCCATGGTTGACATCATCATCTTGAATCCTATTGGGTCTTATAAATTTTATTTGGTTGTACATTTTTCTTAGGAGGCCCATTTTAGACCTTAAAAATCCCCTAATGCATCAGAGATGTCAGATATATCATATCATGCTTTATTTGCGGGTCTCCTGATGGTGTTTATTCGGGTCCTTGCCTTGACTTATAAAGCATTTCACCTATCACTTCTCGTTTTTCCTTCATGCTTTAGGGGGCATATGTTACACAATATTTTTTCAAACTTCCCAACTCATATTGTGAAGCGTAAAAATGACTAAAGTTGTTAGTGTATTCACCATGAAACGTATACAGAAGCATCCCTCAAGAAAAGAAGAAAAATTGGCCTAAGTGATTTTCTGAGAAAACTTGTCAAAAACCTAGTTTTTAGGATCAACGTGTTTTGCACCACTGGTGACCCATGCTGGTAACTTGTTGCACTATGCTGACCTAGTGCTACAAGTGTGGAATTTATAAGGAAAACCCACATTGAACCTCTTCAGGTAGTATTTCCTAAAGTGGAGGAGAAGCTTCTCTTACTATAAGTCTTGAGAACGACGAGTTGGTTACAAGTGAATAAGGATTAGGGCAGATCTCCAATTCTTGGTCCTTGATCGTAATTTCATGGATCTTTACCTTGAGTTGTGGAACCTCTCCCTCCTTTTATGGATCCTTAACTGCCTCTCCTTCCCTATAAATGAGATCCCTACTATCCACGATTGGCTGGCTATTGGTTGTTTTCCTTCCTACGCTGAAACTATTCCTAAATGTTCTCATTTATGCTAAGGAGAAAGTAGTGCTTGAATGTCTTGGCTAGGACTTGGAATCTCATCCATAAAAGGTTTCCAACATTTTTGGGCATGGAATCCCCCCCCCAATGCATGTTTTGGGGCTTAAAGCCCAAGTTTTGACCCAATCTTGTTGTAAAGCTCCGCGAATTGCAGACACGGAGCGCAAAAAGTATGATAGAGTCATAGAGTTGTCCGCCTTAGTTTTGTAATGTAATGTCGGATGGATAGACCTACCCATGGTCCACAAACCATGGGTTTGTATAAATAGAGTGAGGCTCTAAGTGTAAAAGGGGGAAATTAGAGAGATAGGAAAAAATACTAGGTGAAGTGTGTCTTTGGGTTGTAGAGTAGGAGAAGGCTCTGCAACTCAGTGCGCAGAGGCCTAGTAGTCCATAGCTGAGTGCACAAACCCCTGCAACTAAGTGTGCAAGGCAGAGCCAAGTCTGTAACCGAGGAAGGAATTAATAAAGATAAGTTTGTTATCATTTTGTTTATTTGTTCTTAGGTTAATGAATGATTAATATAATTTGCAAATATACTGTTTATTTACTGCACGCACCTATATGAGTGGTTTATGTTGTTAAGTATAACTTAAATCACACAAGTAGGCTAAAATAATCGAATAACAGTGGGATACCAGTAAGATCTTGGGGAATAACATAGAGCACAACACTCAGCCCTGGGTAGGGCTACGTGAGGCAGTATATCGAGTTGCGAAGTGCGGGAAAGTGCACAAAGCAGCCTGCACACAGGGTTAAACCGTGTACCATGTGAACTCATCAAACATCTCTAGGGTGTGGAAACCTCGTTCTAGCACCCTCCCATACTACTTCAGGTGAGACCTCAGTCCACGCTCTAAGCACTGTTGCCGAAAGGACCAGTAGTACCGGGATTTGTTTGGCTAACTTAACTCTGAACCTGGGTTAGGCCCCAATAAACCAACAAATGGTCTCGTTGCGGGGACCGGGATCTGCATAAGAGATATTTGATGTCGTATCATTGGAATCTGAAAAAGAAAGGAATTGAAGAGTGGTTGGACAAAAATATTCACGAGTTCGTGACGCAGGAAATAAGAATCTACGGTTATCAAAGGAAGAGTGGTTAGATTGCTACTTATATACAGAAATCCACGAAGTTTTCTTTGCATCCTTCCCCTCTGAGTTGTATGAGTGGATCGCGAAGCTAGCAAACAGTCAAGGGAGGTGTAGACTTGACAAACTAATTGTGTGGAATCCAGAGTTGGTGCGTATACTGGAAGCATCAGAAGATAAGATCACGTGCATCTTGGACCATTGGCTCGATTAAATTATAGGAGGGTTTATCACTGAGTTCAAGGTAGATACTTCAATCAGCTATAGCGAGGTAGAATGACGCTTCCTCAAAGGACCATGAGGTAAGTACGTTAAATCTTTGAACACCTGGATTAAAATGTTACTTTGTGAAAAGCGGGTTATGCGAATAAATTGATGTTTGGGACTACGCGGAGTGGGAGGATCTACAGAAACTAAGGTAGCGTGGAACTATAGTCTAGCCCCTTGATTTCACCTCCGTGGGAAAGCGAGGAAGAGCTCATGAAAGTTTCACCAAGAAGTGTGATCAGTATGATAAAGCAGCGAATTCCGCACATACCACCCCCACCTACACCACCACTAGTTTCACCATCTTCACCCCCGTCTTCACCCACACCACCTCCACCACCACCACAGTTCAATATGGAAAGCGCGATAAAGTTGTCGGTGTTCAAAGGAGTAGGGAACAAAGATCCAGAATAGTTTTGGATTGTGGTAAACGTTGTATGGGAAGCGGAGGGAATCACGAATGATAATATAAAGAAAGCAACGTTGGTCAGTGCTTTGTAGGATTGCGGATTGATGTGGTACATTAAGCATTCCAATGACAACCCAAATGCAGGGATCACAGATATCCAAGCTGTGCTAAACAGGGAATTTAGCAGGCCAAAATCAAAGTCATAGTCGATTATTGGATTTAAGGAAATCGCGATGCTTCTAGGTGAGACTCCGTGGGAGCTAGATAAGAGACTGAAGTGTATGATTCGTGAAGCCAAGGTGACCTTGATGAATGGACAACACTACACATGGTTTGTAGCATCACTAACGTCACATCTAAGGAACGCGCTATCATAGCAGAAGCTATCCACTCAGGTCGAGGCCTTGGAAATCGCAATGAGACTACATGAGACCCCGATACAAGATCCTAACCTGGGAGTCCAACAGATCCACGCGCAGTTGAAAAACTTGTGCCTTAAGATACAGAGTTTGAAACAAGACAGGACAGCTCACCCAAAAGCGCGCGAGGAGGTATGGTGCGTAAAGTGCAAAGGTCAGGGACATGACAAAAACCATTGTCTAGTATTCACGAACTACCTAGCGGCAAGAGGACCAATGCCATTGAGACCAAAGGTGCAAGCAGGACCGAGAACGGTGCCTACATTATGGTGAGTGATTTGTTAGATAGGAGGAAAGCATGCTACAAATAACTGCCATCTATTACATAAGTATACACAGAGTTCCCAACACTTGTTTTGTAACTTCTGCAGGTTAGTAGGCCACGATGAGCGCACTTGTAGAAGTTATGAACTGATGATGGATCATACTCCTACCTACAAAGTTTAGACTGAAACACAGACCCTCGATCAAAATGCAGGGATGGCGTGCACTGTATTTCAGGGGCACAGATGCGGTCGAGGTGGAATGGGACCAGGAAGGGATCGTGGACAACTGATCTGTTACAATTGCGGAGGGCCAGGGCATTATGCCCGCGATTGTACAAATCCAATGAGACCATCATGATTATATTGTACCTAGTTTGATCATGAGATGGAGGACTATCCTACACTGATAGCGAGGTTGCATGATAAAGGAGCACTCTAACCTCTCCTGACTTAGAACCTACAAATGATGAGGTCTGAGCCGTGCGAGGAAGACCCAAATGTAAATATCGTGCTCTGAAGTGGTATTAAAACAAGAGATGACAAAGGAAAGTATCCCGAAGAAAGTGCCTAGATTCGCAAGGCTCCAATAAAGGAACCAGAATTTGATTTGGAGCGTGCTAAGGAGACATTCATGGAAGCTAAGAAGAGCTTCACAGAGGCCTCCACTTTAGGTAGTAAAGACAAACTGGAACCAGAAATGGACCCATCAATGCTCACTACCTTTTTGGAGACATGCATGAAGCTACTACATGATAGCAAAGATGTGAAGGGACTGTAAGAACTCATCACTATATGTGTTGGGACCACGCCAGGAGAACCACGTGTAGTCCGGAAGCTTGAGAAGTACACAACACAAATGGGAAGGGATATGAGATTGACTACGTAGAATGGGGAATATGAAATGGATCAAGTGATCTTGGATCTAGGATTGGACGCGAACGTCCTACCAAAGTAGACATGGGAACGCATGGGCAGGCCTATGCTACAATGGTCTCCTATTCAATTGTGAATGGTGAACCAGCAAAAGATCCTACCTATGGGAATATTCCAGGGAATAATGGTGGATATAGGAGGTGCGAGTACGCTTGCAGATTTTGTAGTGATAGAGATTGTTGATGATGACAATCCCTATCCTGCGCTACTGGGAATAGATCGGGCCACTGACATGAATGGAGTGATAAATCTAAAGAAGCGCAAGATGATTTTTGAGAAAATGTCACTGCGCGTAGTGGTACCTTTAGAACCTGCGGAAGGATCACACTACACAGAGCCAGTGCACGACTACAAGAGCAATGACGATCTAGACTATATCTACAATATAACCGCGCAGGAGTAGGACTGGGTGAATCCAATAGTGGATGGCATGATTTCGTGGAAATGCAAAAGCATGATTTTGGAGTGAGGTCAGCCTTCAAATCATGAAATACATTACCTGTGAGGGGCGGTTCAGTATTGTATATGGTTATCACTTCCGGTTGCTAACTGAACTCAGGCATAAGATGGATTTACCCACAGAACAAAATTTAAGCATCCAATATTTCCTCCTATAATCATTAATGGAGTGTGGCACAAAAATGAAGGAAGGGACACCGGACCAGCTGACTCATCATGGGCTTATCAAGCTTCTAGTAGAAGATGCCCTCCATACCTATACTGTCCCTCTCTCCTGGGAGATTTTCCGCAATATGTCCAAGGATGATGATATCCGGATTTTGGCCGAGGAACTCACTTCATCCAACAGTGAGGAAAGGGAGCACATTGAGGCAGAAGAGAAAGCCAAGGGTAAGGAACCCCAGGACAGACCACCACAAAAAGAGCAAGAAGAGAAACGAGAGGAAGGCCAAGCTGCTGAGCCCAAAACTATGGGTGGAATAAAGGCACAAACGCAGGGAGAAACGATTGCAAATCAGGGTAGAAAGGACTAAAAAAGTCCAAGCAAGTGAGGGCACATCAAAGGCAACCACAACAAAATTAAAAGAGAAGGCACCCCCAGCCAAGCAGGCCAAAATAGTGAAAATCGTTTCTACAGGAAGCCCGAAAATCGTTTCTACAGGAAGACAGAAAACAGTTAGCACAGGACTTTCTACAGGAAGTCTGGAGACAGCGCAACAGAAGGAAAAATCACCGGAGATTTTAGCTAGGGAGGCAGCAGTTGTGCTGGCCACCCTAACCACATCTCCCAAGCAGAAGGGGAAGCGAAAGAGGGAGCCTTCCCTGTGTTTTAATGCAAGAAGGAGTGTGAGGATTAAGACTAGTAGACCCCAGCCACCGTCAAAAGAACCAATCACAATTGTGGACACCCCTATCACACAAAAGGAGAGGTCCCCCTCCAAGGAATCAATCACTTATGAATGGGGAAGCCCGAAGACATCCACTTGGAGAGAAAGAATGAAAATGTTGGACACAAAGGCCTCTCTATGGGATGCTGAGACTATTCTACAGGAAATACTGGCTAGGCTGAAGGAGACCGAAGCAATGGAAGGTGAGGCAGCTAAATCACCACAGGAGGAAGAAAAGGTGGAGAACATTGTGGAATCTAGCCCCCAGCCCAGCTTGGGCTCCTACTATAACTTCTTAGAGGCCGGAAAGATCATTCCTCAAAAATTCACAGTGCCACTTTTCCTTACACTAGAAGAAGAGAGGGTGAGGACCCACACTTGGATGAAAATCGCTAAGTCCAAGGGTGTGGCGGATATAGGTCCTCTAGAGGAACAACTAAAAGAGGCAAGAAGGGAATTGGCTATGGTATGACATGTGGAGAGCAGCCAGCGGGTCAAGCTACAGGAAGAAAATGAGGTGCTTAGACAACAGCTACAGTTACAGGAACAGAAGAAGGAAGACAGGCCTCATATCTTGGGAGAACAACAGCAACAGGAGGAGCCCACAACAGCCAAAGATACCCCTGATGAACAATAGAGAAAGGAAGGGATGTAGACTGAAATTAAGACACTGAATCAACAGCTACAGGAAAAAGAATTGCAAGCAGGCTTGGAGATACAGTCTCTGAAACAGCAGGTACAAGAAAAGGAGACCCAACTAGCCTGCATGGCCAGCTGGGCAATGGAAGCTCTACAGTGTAAGCAGCCTGCCAAATCTTATGCCCTATACCTCAAGGATCAATGGTTATAGTTTCAGATCAATACCTTGGCCCAAAGGGGCATCACCCCATTCCAAAATTATCATCAGTTTGTAGCTCTATGTGGCAGTAGTTCATCAGAGGATAGGGCCAAATTATTAGAGTTCGACTTGTACAACTTCGCCCTTCCGAACATGAATGCATGGGATCCCAACACGGTGATAGGAGATGTCCAGCTTATGGCCATGGCCTCTTGGACGAGTCATGAGGAGAAGAGAGCGGCAGAGGTCCGCAGTATCATAGGCAGAGAGCTCAGTGAGCCACTCATGATCAGAGCAGAGCCGAATGACCTCTCAGCAGTGATAAGCGCCCACCAGCACTTGGCCAATAGTCCTCAGGATCTACCAGAATACATTGAGCAACAGGCTCAAGCCATTGCCCACTTTGAGGACATGGAGAGACTGTTGGGAGAAAACTGCCTACATACCTGCACAATGCGGTGGAACACACTGCCTCACAGCCTGAAGATAAAAGAATACCACTCTCCCACCAGGATGAGGGAAGCCTTGGCAAGGATACCTCTCTACAAACAATTGATGTAGAATTTTCAGGCCAATTGGATTGGCCTGAAATTTAGTCCTCCTTTACTTTTGGGATTGCTAGAAGGAGTGAAGGAAGAGGAGGAAGGTAGACAATGGGAGGAAGTGGAAAGGAAGGCGGGATTCCATCACTGGGAAGAGGATATCATCGCAGAGGCCTGGGACGTGAGGGAAGCGATCGAAGCCATAAAGGATGATGAGCTGGACTAGTTTCTCAAAGGATGAGCAACCCATTTAGCAGGGGGGTGATGCTGAGCCCTGAATTGGGTAACTTATTGGGCTCAGTTTGCCTAATTGTCCTTATTCAATCCTCCATTTTTCATAGATTATGCATGTTTTTCTAGTATGTTTATGTTATTTGAACGAATAAGGGTGGTCACTCTTCCAAGGAGGCTAATACGTGGTCATTTCAAGTTTTTTGGACAAATTTTGGAGCAAAACCAAGCAATTATGGCCCAGGTGACAGCCAACCTTGAGGTGAGGATTCATAGGGAGGTTGTCTTTGGCATTAAATGGCCCTTCCTCGAAATCTCCACCCTCAACACCAAGCTCAACAGGCCACCAAAACGAGTTCTAAAGGCAACCGAGCAGCTTTGGGAAGAGTGACTGTTTACTAGCAATTGGAACAGCCGAGTCCCTTGAATTTAGGAGGGCTGCTAGGCCCCTCGTAGTGTACAAATAGGAAGGCCTCAGCCTTCGTAGTTTTTTTTGAACTGTTGGTATTTGCACTATAGTGCTGTCCTTTCGTCAACTCGTTTTCTTAGCTACTGCTGTATAACTTTCTTGTGATGATTATTTTTGAGTAATGAGAAGCAGCTTTACTTGGCATCAGATCTAAGTTCTTTATAGGAGCCTGCAGCTCTTGGGGTTGGGCCCAACCCGAGTGCTAAGGCCTCCTTTATGTATTGTTATTTGTTCTTTATGTATTTGCAAAATCATTTCTGTTAAGTAGATTAAATCTTGCTAATTCACTAGGTCATTGTTGATGATTAGAAAGACTTTTGATGTTCAGATTGAGTTGATAGGTTGTTAACAGGGAAAAGCTTCAAAAAAGGGCCATCAAACACCTCTAATTTCACCTCTCCCTCAGTGGGATCAGGAGCTGGGATAAAGGTGACCTTGCTGCCCACAAAAACATTGACTTTGCTTTGCCATGCAATCACTAGTGTTTGATTTTCATTTGTAGAAGTTGGTTACATGTTCAGATTTTTGCTTGCTTAGTTGCATAAGTTAGTATACATGGTTTCATTGCAGTTCAAACTTCTGTTGGAAAAGCAACTTGCAGAGCACCTGTACCACTTCTCTACCTACCCATACTCCATCAAACCCATCTGCTCCATCCCTCAACTCAGCTTCTTTCCTTACGTTTGCCATTTTCTCACATAACCCTAGTTTTTGTGCATCATTGCTTCAGTCCTCCTTGAACAAATCCAGCCATCTACATCTTTCCTCAACTCCATCCACCAAGTCCTGGACCACCTCCAACCCTTATCCTACCTCCATACCCACTCCATCTTTCTTCCTCCATCCATCCTCCAAAATCCCATTTCTGAACATCCTGTAGAAAATAACAGACATCCTGTAGAACCCCTGCAGACTTCCTGTAGAAGCTTACGAATGAGGTTTCTTGATAGCCAAACTCTGTGAAACTCTATGGAAGGGTGTTAGGGACCCCTTAGGCCCTCTCTGAACCTTCCCGACCTCCTCCAAGAATTTCCTCTCACCAATCCACCTCTGCACAGTCAAAACAGTCAAATCGCATGCATGATAATTCTGGCAACTTATTCAAAAATACAAAAAGATGTTTTTTTTTTTCAGACGTTACTGTAGAAGTAGCTTAGATAAATGTATTTACCTTCCTAGAAGTCAACGACATTTCTTTCAGTAGCTTGCATCCTCTTTCTTGCATCGGTAGGGATAGCTGGTAAAATTAGGGTTTGCTAGGGTTTACATTTCCTTTCAGCATTCCAGTTCTTTCTGCAAGTAGATCAGCCTTCTTTGAGTTAGCTTTCATCCATCAGTTAAAAAGCTTCTTCTCAGAGCTCATAGAAGTTGGCTTAAGCTCCTAGCGGACTTGTGCCAGCTGACCAAGTGACAGCTGCGGCAAGAGCTAGTACTTGTGCATACAGCACCGTTGCTTCCAAGTTTGTTACGAACTACCGGGTTGATAAAAGTAAAGAAGGGAATCCCAGGAGTCGCAACATTATTGCTGCAATACTGGAGCTCACCACTCTTTTTGGCGCCGTTGTCGGGGAAGCGTCAGAGTATTTGTGATTGCTGCTTTTCTTCTATTTTTTTACTCTAACCTTCTGCTAAGTAGTTTATTTTAGTTCCATTCTGCAATTTCATTTCTGCAAAAGTAAATTAGACATTTCCTGCTTTCATAGATTAGCCTTTCAATTTCACAATTTCATTTCTGCAAGCGTAAAATAGAATTTCAATTCTGCAAGTGTAGTCTAGCATTTCATTCTCGCAATTTGATTTCAGCAAAATATATTAGTCCTTTCCTGCTTTCATATCAATTCCACATTTTCATTTCTGCAAAATAGATTTTAGTTAGTTGCAATTCCATCTGTTTCAATTTTGCAGGTACAAGCAGAGAAAAAAGCAAAAGCAACCAAAAATCATGTCATGCCTCGTAGGAACAAAGATAATACTGGAAAATTCCTACCCAATACCCCCTCAGTCACCCTTCTCTCTTCTTTGGTGGCAGCGACCCAGAAGAACCTATAGGTGAACCTCCTGAGATATATGAAGATCATATAACAGAAGAAGAGCAAGAAAACATTCCTTTTGAGACCATGGCTGAAAACAGAAATGGTAGAGACGATGACGAGAGAATAGAAGGTACCTTCCCCATCCGAGAGACCAACAGGGACATGAAAATGAAGAACATAAGTCCCTCAGCCTTACCTCATTTCCATGGATTGACCATTGAAGACCCTGATACCTTCATGTTTGAGTTGGTTGTCCTTTCTCGAACTTATGACTATATAGAAGACGAGCAAAAGTTGAAACTCTTTCCCTCTACCCTCAAGGATGCAGCATTACGTTGGTTCATGGGGTTACCTGGAAACAGTGTCACTACTTGGGCTCAGATGCAGCAAGCCTTTAACAACAAATACCAGGATTACTATAGGTCAAAGGAAACCAATGGAGAAATCTTTCGGATGACCATGGGAAATGATGAGTCTTTAGAAGACTACGAGGAAAGGTTCCAACTTAGCTATAAACGGGCTAGGTGCACACTTGACCCTGAATCTCTAAAGATGGTTCTGCTCCGAGGAGTCCCTGAACACCTTCTAGATACCCTTCACATGCTAGCTGGAGGAGACATCTACCAACTACCTTATGAGGACATAAAGATTGTGTTTAGAAACCACTCTAGGGTAGCCCGGAAAAGAGGTAGGGGGAATCCACTTTCAGCTAGTACTACCTTCTCCAAGCATGAGTTTTCTAATTAGATGGAAGACCTCAAAAGTGAGATGAGACATACCATTACCATGCAACTTGATACTTTTTGAATCCAACAAAAGAAAGAGGAAGCTGAGAGGGCTTTGGCCATTTCTTGTCCCAGATGTATGAGGAAGCAACCTAAGAACGAGTGTCCATTGCACTCAGTAGAGGTATGTTTCATTTGTGAGGAAAACCACTGCACAAACCAATGCCCAACCTTACCCAGATTCAAAGCCATGTACCAAGGGACTGAGGCAACCACTGAACCTCTCTACTTCCTCAACCAAAGGAGGCCGCATGGGTCCTGACCTTACCAGCAGGGGATGCAAGGGACATCCCAAGCTTATTATAGCCCCAACCAATCTGCTCACGTGCCTTCTTGGGGTCCCCCTGCTCATCCTTCCTAGTCTGTACCTCTTCCGTGGTATTATCCACCTCAATACCATACTCAACCCACTGATCATTCGTTTCACTCACATGTTCAGCCACAACCTCAGTGGAATGCACCTCAACCGGGGTGGAGGCCCCAATACAACTCTCCTCCCACCATTCTGCCTCCACCACCGGCTCAGCCACAACCATTACCTCCTGCTCCTCCAAGACAACCCCAGATGCCTGCTCAACCGAACCCGAACCCCAACAACCGACAGGCCCAGCAGGTATACACTGGGGAGACAACATGTCCTACCTATGCTGTGGAGATCCAGGAGATCAACCTACGATTCGGGAAGACCCTTCCAGATCGCCAAACTCCTCCCCCAGAGGACGAGGAAGAGAAACAGGAAAGTGAACCCAAAGCCATTCCACCCTTTCCTGAGCGACTAACAGTAACCACGCAACCAAACCCAGAGGAGACTGAACTTCTGGGAGAACTGAAACAGTTGTGTGTGAAAATACCACTTCTCTAGGCCATCAAAGATGTACCGATATACAACAAATTGATTAAGGAGAAGTGTTTCAGGCACCCAGGCAGGTGTTATCGGGAAATCTAGTGTCTATGCAGAGCTGCTAGTCCCACTAAGGCTGGTAGCTACCTTAGAAACAAACAAACTAAAACCACTTTCGTTTTCCTTTATGATAAATAGATAAGAGGGGAATAAAGAAGACCAACCTCTGTCTTGCACTTGGTTCCTTGCTTGATTCCTCTCCCTTCTGATAGATCTTTGCCACTCGCTTCCTCGTCTACCCAGCTTCAAAGAGCACCTGTAGAATCAAAGCAGCATAACACTATCCAAGAACATAGATCTATTATCATAAACAATATAGGATTAGATATATATTGACCACACAAATGCATATATCATCAATCATACAAGAATGTGGAGGAAAACTTGAATAGCTTTATTAATAATCAAGAATAGCAAACAGGATTACAACCAATTGTTCTGACCCAACATCATCCTCTCCACAATAAATCCCTTCTTCACCTCATGAAAAGCTTAGATCACACAACACTATGATGTTGCACCAAGAAACCAGCAGCACTTCCTTACAAGATACAAAATTCCAGCCTCTGGATCTCTGGGATGAGGGATCCATATATAGATGTTTGCAAGGGGTGGAGTCAACTTTTTAGATTTGATTAATGTCCTCTCTCTGATAGTTCTTGATTCCACTTGGAGATTGATGATCTCTTACTCATCCCTGGGCGAATGCAGAGAGGCAAGTGTCACAAGAGAAGTTTCTGGAAGATTCCATGATCCTCCACCTTGCAGATTGACCCTGCCATTTGTCCATTCTCGCCCATCGCACCCCATAGAAGGGTTTTTCAAGATGCATCACACCTCTCGTGTGTATTTAGGTGGGATGTAGCGCACTTTGACCATGGTGCAGGTGAGATGGTCCAGTTTTGACTAGTTCTGAGTAGTTTTTCATGGAGAACTTCTGGGAGAAGATGTAATCAGTTGACCTTGTTCTTTTAGAAGTCGGAACAACACTTTTAGGGACGTAAGAGCCCTTGGTTTATGGACATTTATGATCAGGGTTGCAGTGCCCAAAAATGTCTATAATAGTTGCCCCCTAAAGCATGAGGTCGTTAATCTGTTGATGTCAGGTGAAATGCTTTATCATGAGGATCTGAAGTTTTTTCAAGCTGGAAGGCGCCCTGTAATAAGATACAATACAATACATTATCTTCACAATATTTTCATGATCTAGCTGAGGTGGGCATTCCCATGCTCAACTTTATAAATTCATTTTTATGTACATAAGACAGACAATCGTCTGAGTGTAGACTGATGATTCTGGTAGAGCCATCATCCCTTAGGTTGTATGATTATCTGTGCAGTAATGATGTACATTTGATGTCTTTATTTTCCTGAATATATATCGCAGCCTGTATGGATGAAACTAGATCTGGGGTCTTCAATCTTGTTTGATCTTCACTCAAAGTACAAGTCAATCCATGTGAGAGATGTTCTAGAGTCGAACATGGAAAGAAATCACCTGATTACCAGCCAATGATTTAAGTTGTTAACAGGTGTGAGAGGAATCATCGATAATGATGATGACCCTTAAGGTACTACAATACAATTCATGTGGTGTGAATAAGGGACTTGGCGTCAAACACCACGTAAAATATTTTGGTCGAAGACCATTGATGTAAACTTGTCTCCGGAAGTGAGAAACTTGCCATTGAGGCATGCAAGCTCCAAAGTACTGAAAGGGTTGTTCTTAGATCGACCTCTTGGATAATGAGCTAATGTCGACAAGAAGTGATCCATCATAGGAGGGCCTTAGTGAATCCCACATCAATGACAAGGAATGGAGCAAATGATTTTAATGGAGGTGAAAACGATCTGGTGATATAAGGTTCAGGGTGGCGGTCATGAAAGAATGGAGCGTAAATGTATTGCAGTGGGTGAGACACAGGTGAATTCTCTGAGCGACTTATTAGAACATATCGGTGACACTGACATGATGGATTGGTAGCGTTAACTCCAAATACGGATGGTGTGATGGACCCATGGTGATATGACCAGCGAACGGAACAACCCAACCCGACTCAGATGCAGAGTGAAAGTGTCATGTTCAAGAGAGACTTGCTACCAATAAAGTTTCTTCAAGTTTTCTTCCCAATTTTTCCCCAGTCATTTTTGACCAGTACCTCGTTATTTTTGTCAAGCTTGAGGAGGATAACATATGCTTGTTCTATAATTTTCCCTTCGGGCAAACCCATCGCTATGTTTTAATGAGCCTAGCGATAGTGAAACTCGTCCTTGTCTGTATGGACAAGTTTGTCGCTATTCGGTTTTAACGAGTTTAACGACAAGGATAACTCGGTCCTTTTCAATTTTAGAGAGTTTGAAAAAGGGACGTAAAGAAAACTCCAATAATCCTTTTTCGTCATATAATCCCTTGAGTCCGAAAAAGTATAAAACAATACAAAAGGGAAGAATTTTCGGTACTTTTAATGAGTCGAACAAAACAAGCACTCGATCTTTTGTGTAATAATCCCTCAAGTCCAAAAAGATTAAAATCTAAGGGAGGGATAGCACTTCTGGTCCCTTTAACGAGCTGGAGAGGCTAATTGCTCGGCAATCTTTTCATATTTTACGAGTCAATTGAAAAGAGCTTAAAGGAGACTCATTTTTTGAGGAACGAGTGATAAATTCGGGTAGCAGCTGATTCCAGGTAAGGTTTGGAATTTTCCAATCACAACAGTGTCACAAGGATGGCTAACAAGATCACTCTTCGCAACTGTTCCTCAAAAGGGTAAACAATTAAATGGAGGTGAATGATCGGCCAATACAGAGTGGAGGTGATGATGAGAACACGACCAAGGCTTCAAAGGCTGACGATAATACATTCACAATGGTTATTTATTGGAGAATGGTTTATTTTTTAATGAGATTAAACTCTGGGGGAACATTTTCTCATTGCTTATGTTTATTTTGTAACGAGCTTGAATTTCGCGTTAAAACTGCTCGATTAATCCAGTCATATAATAAGGATGTCTCATTAAAAATGGTATTTTTTCAAAGATCTGCCCCGCATCCTTTCTTTATGCAAGTTAGGAAGCGACCAATCCTACGAGTTTAGAGGGTTAGAGGACCTATAAATTTAAAAAATAAATGGTCGCTCTTCACTTGCGTTCCAAAAGGTTTGCATGCCCCCAGGTATAGTGAAGTAGAGTTTCCAGGTTACCCCTCAATTTGCAGACAAAACATTTGTTTTATCGAGAAAGGCCTACCTTTTCCAAGTTATCCTTCAATTTGCAGACAAAACATTTGTTCTAACGGTAAAGTCCTACCTTCTAATGGAGGTATCTTATTCCGGTTTAACCCCATTTTCCTAAACGGACGGGTATGTCAACCAGTCATATATCCTTCGTGGAAACCTACCCTATACCCAAGGTTTTCCTGTCGAAACAGGCCAAGATGCATGCCCCCTGGGATTCAGTCATATCCTCCGAATCACTCGCGCTCATCAGGAGTACGGACTGGGGATTGATGAGACATTCCTTGCATGAAAAGACCATTCAAGGATGGTATACGACTACTTGCTATGTGTGAACCAGGGAATGAAAGCTGGTCTATGAGCTTGACCATTCTTCCTTCATGCAGAAACCACATTACTCCAAAGAGTGATGAGACAATGGCTCCCATGCAATAAATATAGTCACATCCAAGGAGTAGATTATAATCCAGGGGTCCTTGGACTACCATTACGTTCATGTGAAAGGTTTTCCTTCTCAATGTTATCAGCACATTGGGAAGGATCCCTAACGGTCGACTAGTTCCTTTGTCAAAGCCCATTATATTTCTCATCTCAGGGAAAAGTGATGGCGAACCAAGCACTTTCCAAGTAGTTGAGGAAAGGATACTCATAGAAGCCCCTTCATCTATGATGGTACCGGTCATGACCATTTTATATATTTGAGAAATGATTCGAAATGGTACACTAGCCGATAAACGGGGTTTGCCTAGTAGATTCCAATCGAAGGAAACAACGAGGTTGCTCGGAGGTGGGACCGAATAGATGGCCAGATATGACTCTGATGAACTTCCTTCCTGTGGCAAAGGAACAGGTAGACTGCCCCCATGTTCATCGGAGTCTGTGCTTATGAAGACAATTTGGATGGTGTCGTTCTTGTTCTCTCCAGTGACTGTATCATCTGAAGATGGATCCTCTGAAGGCAAGACCGGGTCAACTGCCACCTCGACCTTTTGAATTTTGTCTGGTGTGGATTCAGATGGTTTATCTTCAATGATAGATGCTTCGGCCGACCACAAGGGCATGTCAGCCAGATTTTCAACTAGTGACGGACTCGACAAGAGCTTCTTATATCCAAGAGGAAGCCATAACGGTGAAACCGGACAGTCTTCCAAAACTCTTTTAGCCTTGTCCAAGAAGGGACAACAGTGGATAGTGTGATTTCCTTCACACAGTTTACAAGGAAATTTACATCTTCCTTTTTGTCCAGGGGCTTCACTTTCACTAGTTGACGGTGTACTTTCAACATGATCATCAGAGGTTGATGACACCGAATTGTGCAAACGAGGAGACCAGTCCCTTAAGATCCGAGGGATGCAAGGAAAATCTCGATGATAGTGGTGTCCTTTTCAAATGACACATGGTGATTTAGGCCTGGACAGTGCAATGTGTGGATTTTCGCTAGACAATGCTTGGTTGCCCTTTTTCGCCTTTGGCTCCTTCTTCTTCTTCTCTTTCTTCTTCTTCTCATTCTTCTTCTCGGTTACTTGATTTTTGGCTTTACCAGCTTCATCAAGCGAAGAGGAAGGAGGAGAGGAAGAATTGGATGAAGTAGAAGGTTGGGGGGTAACTATGGTATCGTTTAGTTGCTGACTTGATTGTTCAGGAATCACGGTGTTCTGAACGACAGAAGTTGAGAAGAGCCATATGGGCAAGCCGATTGTCAATCCTGGAAGCAACAATGTGGCCATATGGGGTGCGCCAACATCTCCCCAAGAGGAGAAAGGATTAGGATTTCCCCCAAGGGGAACTCCTTGGTTGGTGGACTCCATTTTTCTCAACCTAAGACCAACGTAGGAAAGGTGATATTTATTTCGATTAAAATAAATTTTAGATGCTTTGACACAACTTGTTTTTTCAATTTTTAAGAGTCGAGAAAAAACAAAATATGACTCTAGTCGCCTTCGATTTTTAATGAGCCTAAAGTGACAAGTGCTCAGATGGACCTTTTCCTTTTAGGAGTCTGAAAAGGAACGAAAGAGACTACTCTGGAAATCTAGATAGAGGGATTACCAAACCAATCGCAAAACTACAGAATACTTTTTACGGTACGACAGTCAATCTTCCCGAATGTTGTGTTCAGTGCATTGCGATCAATAGGGCGGCAGACACGGCTTCCTATGGATAAAGGATAAAGCCTATTGTGGTCTCCCAATATATACTCGACGGTACGTGCGAGCACAAGTCCATACTGGCATTTATCATCTCAAAGTGGAGGAATCACCCAACCATCAATGAAAACAACAGTTACCAGGCTTTACGACGCCGGAATACGTCTCTAGCCTAGACTTCTAAATGTTGTGCATTAGGTTCCAAAGTGTTTTTAGATTCATTAAATTTATTTTACAGTTGATCTTGCTTAAAAAATTTTCCTTTCAGGTTCACCGCATGATGTAGATGTACAATTCCTAAAATGCAATCTAAGATGATAAACAATCACTTAATCTTCTTTTTGCAATGAAAATCCTAGCTACTAAGGAAAGAGAGATGATGTTCTTTCAACATAGAGCAGAGAGCACACACTATATGCACTGTCCTAAATCAAACCAACAAACAGTCTAAATGCAAATGCACATGCATGTATTTGTTTTCAGCCTTCTTAATGTGTGAATTATAAAAAGAAAGCTAAGCGCAAATCTGAATTATTTTTCAAAGCGACATTACCAGAAGTTTCTTTTCAAGACAAAATGAGGACAATGACAACACTTTGCGATTTGGAATTGAAAACTTGCTTTCGACACTTGAAAAACTACTAATTCAAATCAAATACAAGAGTAACAGTGTAATCGACTATCAAGAACAATCGGATTCTTTTCTATGACTGAAAACGACACTTGTGACACTTTCAAATCAAGGAATGACAGTTCAATTACGCTACTTCTTTGTAAAAGAAAACTGAAAATGGCTCAAAATACATAAAACTATTTGCATTTCTTTGCACAATGGAGGTAGAATAATGGCAAGGAAGGGGGTTTCAACAGAGGTGTACTGACTACAGACAGCAAAACTCCTGAATAGAGCTGAAAAGAGTGAAAACAAAAACCAAAATCTAAGAGTAGAAAAGGCCTTGTCTGATCAGCGCACCTGTAACATAGGGAAAAAGAGATGCAGCGCACCTACTACACTCGGGAAGTGTGATGCATCCAGAATCCAAAGAAGAGACAGTGCGATGGACCAGGGACGAGACTTTAACTGGGTTCGGGGTCACAGTTTGCAGCTCAGTTCATGGATTTAGGTCGGGCAAGTGGTAATCAGTAAATCAATCACAGGGGTAGATCTAAGGAGGTTACTAGAGCCACCACAAGGGCAATTAGAGAGCTTGTAAATCGATTATTCAGTTCACAAACAAAACCCGAAGATAGACTGAAGCATCATTGATCTACTTTGCACTTGCATAGCAAATGCAGTTCGAAGGCTAGCTAGCTTGACTTCAGGCTCCATCTGTAAGTTTATAAAGCAAACAAATGTAAACAAATAAACAATCTATTTGATCCCCAGCAGGGTCGCCATTTTTTTATCGGGAAATCTAGTGTCTATGCAGAGCTGCTAGTCCCACTAAGGCTGATAGCTACCTTAGAAACAAACAAACTAAAACCACTTTCGTTTTCCTTTATGAGAAATAGATAAGAGGGGAATAAAGGAGACCAACCTATGTCTTGCGCTTGGTTCCTTTCTTGATTCCTCTCCCTTCTGATATATCTTTGCCACTCGCTTCCTCGTCTACCCAACTTCAAAGAGCACCTGTAGAATCAAAGCAGCATAACACTATCCAAGAACATAGATCTATTATCATAAAAAATATAGGATCAAATATATATTGACCACACAAATGCATCTATCATCAATCATACAAGAATGTGGAGGAAAACTTGAATAGATTTATTAATAATCAAGAATAGCAAAGAGGATTACAACCAATTGTTCTGACCCAACATCATCCTCTCAGCAAGAAAGCCCTTCTTCACCTCATGAAAAGCTTAGATCACACAACACTATGATGTTGCACCAAGAAACCAGCAACACTTCCTTACAAGATACAAAATTCCAGCCTCTGGATCTCTGGGATGAGGGATCCATATATAGATGTTTGCAAGGGGGGTGAGTTAGCTTCTGATATTTGATTAGTGTCCTCTCTCTGATAGTTCTTGATTCCACTTGGATATTGATAATCTCTTACTCATCCCTGGGCGAATACAGAGAGGCAAGTGTCACAGGAGAAGTTTCTGGAAGATTCCATGATCCTCCACCTTGCAGATTGACCCTGCCATTTGTCCATTCTCGCCCATCGCACCCCATAGAAGGGCTTTTCAAGATGCATCGCACCTATCGTGTGTATTTAGGTGGGATGTAGCACACTTTGACCATGGAGCAGGTGAGGTGGTCCAGTTTTGACCAGTTCTGAGTAGCTTTTCATGGAGAACTTCTAGGAGAAGATGTAATCAGTTGACCTTGTTCTTTTAGAGGTCAGAGCAACACTTTTAGGGACTTAATAGCCCTTGGTTTATGGACATTTATGATCGGGGTTGCAGTGCCCAAAAATGTCTATAACAGCAGGCAAAAGAGAGATGCCTCGACTATCAATGTCATCGGACAACTATCTGATCTAATGTTGGGGCAAGTAATATGTCCAAAGTATTTGGACCCTGGGAGTCCTGTAGTTGATGTCCACATCAATGGCACCATAATCCCCCATACCTTGATTGATCTAGGGGCTACCATTAATGTGATGACCAGGGACACCATGCTTAAACTCAACCTTCAGAATTCCTTAAGGAAGACCTCGACAGTCCTGCAGTTGGTAGATCGCTCCACCCTGACTCCCGAAGGGATTGTTGAAGATGTCTTGGTCTCTGTTGACTCTTGGGAGTACCTTGTGGACTTCTTGGTCCTAGCCAAAGGCAAAGCTCACTGGATACCCCCTCATTTTGAGAAGGCCTTGGTTAGCCACTGCGGATGCTTACATCAGTTGCTGAGCTGGAAGCATGACCATCAAGAATGGGCCTATGTCCAAGCAGCTAGTCCTATATCCTCCTGCCCAACCTCTACTAGAACATGACTTACCACTCTAGTTGGAAGAAGGAGATGAGGATGTGGTCTACTCTGCACCATTTTGCACAGTGGAAACCACTAGGGGAGGCCCTCAAACCGAGGATGATTTGATTGAGACTTTGATTCAAAATCCACCTCCCAGTGCACTGTCCTTAGAGGAATTGGTGGAAGATACCCAAGCCATCACCTTAGTGGACCTCTGTGTGACTGATCCGACCTCTCCCAGAGTTAAGAATGTGGAGTTTGGTCCCGAAATAACTTTAAAGATCAGCTCCTCCCTATCTCCTTCCCAGGAGAAGGAGCTGTGTAGCTTACTGAACAATCATTTAGATGCTTTCGCTTGGAGCTATAAGGAGATGAAAAGAGTCCATCCTTCGGTCTATACCCATCACATCTACATTATAGAAGATTGCAAACTAGTCAGGCAGCTTCAGAGGAGAATGAATCTAGCCCTTAAAGACATTGTCAAAGAAGAATTGCAAAAATTATTGGATGCAGGATTCATCTACCCTATCTCCGATAGTGAGTGGGTCTCACCTCTAATGCTTGTGCCTAGAAAGAACGGGAAGTGGAGAATCTGTGTAGATTACCGAGAACTTAACAAAGCCACCAAGAAAGACCATTTCCCTTTTCCCTTCATAGATCAGGTGTTGGATGGACTAGCATGAAAGAAGTTCTTCTCTTTCCTAGATGGGTTCAGCAGGTATAACTAGATCCAAATAAGCCCGGAAGACCAAGATAAAACCACCTTCACCTATCCTTGGGGTACCCTTGCCTACCGAGTCCTTCCCTTTGGGCTATGCAACACTCCTGCCACTTTCCAGAGAGTAGTATTCAGCATCTTTTTTGAGTTGGTCCATGATTCGGTAGAAATCTATATGGATGACTTTACTCCTTATGGGTCTAACTTTCAAGAAGCATTGACTAATCTGGGAAAAGTTCTAACCAAGTGCATTGAGATGAACCTGTCCCTCAGTCTCGAAAAATGTGAATTCCTGATGACTGAAGGGACCGTGCTAGGTCATACCATTTCTCGGCAAGGATTACAGGTGGATCCTAATAAAATTGCTATCATCCAAAAGGTCCCCAGTAAGCTAGCCTCACCATTGTTTGGCCTCTTAGGGAAAGATGTTGAGTTTAAATGGACTGACAGCTGTCAAGGGGCACTAGATGAGTTGAAAGATAAGCTTTTGTCCGCCCTGATCTTGAGAGGTCCAAACTGGGCCCTACCTTTCCACATACACATTGATGCCTCGAACAAAGCCATAGGGGCAGCCTTAAGACAAGTTAAGGAGAAACTCCCATATGCCATATACTTCGTCAGTAAAAACCTGTCCAAGGCAGAAATGAACTATACCGTAACCGAGAAAGAGTTCCTAGCTGTAGTCCATTCCCTAAACAAGTTCAGACACTACATCACTGGTTATCAAACATTTGTACACACTGATCATGCTGTGATTAGATATTTAATGAATAAGCCTAATGTCAATGCTCGTATCATTAGATGGTTACTTTTGTTGCAGCAATTTGATTTGATGATTGTCGACAAGCCAGGTAAGGAAAATGTTGTTGCTGACTTCTTGTCTAGATTGGACTTGCCTACAGGTGAAGAAGGAACAGTGGATGACCAGATGCCAGATGAACATATGCTTTCTATCTCAGTACTCTCTCCATGGTTTGCTGATATAGCAAATTACTTGGTCTCAACACAGTTTCCTCCGCATCTATCCTCAAAGGAGAAGAGAAGAATTGTAAGGAAGAGTGCCCTGTTCACTTGGATCGGGGGCAACCTGTTTAAACTTGGCCCAAATCAGATCTTGAGACGTTGTGTTAGGGAGGAGGAATCTTTGACATCCTCCTAACCTGTCATGACGGACCTTGTGGAGGCCACTTTGCAGCAAAAAGGACTGCCTTCAAAATTCTACAGGCAGGCTACTATTGGACTACTCTTCATCAAGATTTTAGAAGATACATCAGCCAGTGTGACCGATGTCAGAGGATGGGGAAACCAACTCCAAGGGATGAAATGCCTCTCCAACCTCAAGTGACCTTCGAGCCATTTGAGAAGTGGGGCATGGATTTTTTGGGTCCTATCAACCCTCCTTCAAAGCAACGGTCTTACATCATTGTGTGCACCGACTATCTGACCAAGTGGGCAGAAATGAAGGCAATCAAAGCAGCAATAGAAGAAAAGGTGGCTGAGTTTCTGAGGGAAAATATCTTCTACAAGTTTGGCTACCCAAGAGAGTTAGTCACAGATCAAGGAAGCCAGTTCACCTCCAACCTGATTGAAGACTTGCTCGCGCATCACAAGATCAAGCACAAGACTTCCACCCCCTATCATCCTCAAGCAAATGGGCAGGTGGAAGTCACTAATAGAGCATTGGAAGGGATTTTGACTAAGGTGGTGAGCAGCAGTAGAAAGGATTGGGCAGATCACCTAGTTGAGGCCACCTGGGCCTACAACACCACTTGGAAGACTACAACAGGTTTCACACCTTATGAGCTGGTATACGGGAAGAAAGCTTTGTTGTCCATAGAGTTCGAGTACAATATATTGAGGGTGGCAGCTCAGCTGGACCTAGATCTCAGCCATGCTCAACGTGAAAGATTATTGTAGCTGGATGGATTAGATGAACACAGAATGCAGGCCCTCCTCCACTGAGAAGTAGTTCAACTCTAGAGTAAGATATGGCATGACCGGAACCTTAATGAGAAGCAATTCCAGCCAGGAGATTGGGCGCTGCTGTATGACTCAAGATACAAGGATTTCAAAGGAAAGCTGAGGACAAGGTGGTTAGGACCATATACAGTGGAGAAATGCAATGACAATGGTTTAGTCCTTATCAGGACCATTGATGAAGAAGCCCCCCATGCTTGTCAATGGGCATTGATTGAAAATCTTCAAGAAACCCCTTTCGAGAAAAGAGTTCATTGAAATTGTGGAAAAATCAGTGCTGGTAGTAGAGCAGGCTTCTACCTCTATTCCGGCCACATCTTGATCATAAAAAAAAAAGGGGAATAAAAAGATCCCTGGGTGAAAACCTCTCTTAGGCGCCTAGGGCAGATAGTGAGGGTGAAAACCTCATGGAGTGGCCCCAGTTGTCTCTCAGAAAATAAAGAAATGGAATAAAAAAGATCCTTGGGCGAAAACCTCTTTAAGGCACCCAGGGCAGATAGTGGGGGTGAAAACCTCATGGAGGCGCCCCTGCTGTCTCTCAAAAGAAAAAAAGAAAAAAGAAGAAGAAAAAGAAATAGGTCTAATCTCTGGAATTATTGCAGGTTGCAGGGAATACAGTGCAGATAAAGAAGGTTGCACAAAACAAGGACAGGGGTCCGTACCAAGCTACCAGACATCCTCACAGACACCCCCTCCATGGCCACTCACTTTTTCCAGGATTTGAACACATTCGGGTCGAGATTCGACCTCCTACAGGAAGTTATGAGCTTTCTACAGGAAGTTTCGGGGCGCCTTCGGGCAGGCCAAAATCGATTCTGGAAAGGGATTTAAAGCTTGAAGTCTGTTGATGAGGCCTGCAGCCACCCCTCTCTTCCATCCATCACCGGTTTCATCTCTTTCCACCGCCATTACAATAATCTGGTCCTGTATTCCTGCACAGTCATGCAAAGAGTCCTGCTTTCCTCAGATTGCAATTTTGTTTCCCAAGCGAAAAATCAAGTACACAAAGGCTCGCACACTCTACCTGTCAAAGCTCCATTAGGACCCTTCATCCGTGAATACAACCCTGCTCATTTCAGCATGCATCCCAGGAGGAGAAGCAGCTATAGGATGTCCTACAGGAATCTTGTAGCAGCTGATCCATCTGGAGCACACACTATGGAGTCAATAGTAGTTGAAATAAATGCAGGAGGCATGTAACCAGCTCCGCTTGAATGTGAACACCTCCTTGGTAGCTGAGAAAAGACAGAGCCGTGCATGCAACGTTCACCACCAGAGGATCGGGTCCCGAAGCCTTGCATGCAGCATCAGCCAATGAACGAAGGAATTCTAGTGTCTGTGAACGAAGCAGCAGTGAACAAAGCCATTGTTCCACATCCTGAAACCTACAGAACACGTCCACAGCCACACAGGTAAATGTCTAACCTTGTTCGTCAAATTGCATAGACTATACTATGAAAACTGCATGTCTGTGAATGGTGCGGATTGAACGAATTCGGTGGCCAGTCAACTGGCCACCCACATTCAGTTGAATGGCCTCATGGGATCCAAACGAGCTTGGTTATGCTTGAATCCACCAAAGTGGTGTGGAGCCAACACGTGGGAAGTGTCCAGTCGGGGAAAATCGGCGGATTGACAGTGAAATTGGCAGATTGGTAGTGATGACGGTGGGTAATGGCAGAGATAGAAAATGGCAGTCAGAGACATGCCGAAGAATGATGGTCGTGACATTGGCTAATGGATCGGCCTGGACACCTCACCCCCGTGCCATGAATTGTGCCATAATTCAAAAACATTCGGCCAAAGAACTCACATTAACCACTGTCATTTACACTTGCAACTGGTTTTCAGCAACGTACGCGTCCTGCTCCTCTGCAGTTCATTAGCCCGAGCTTCTCGGCCCGTTTCAAACTCCTCTCACGTCCTAGGCTTGCTCAAAAGCGCCGTGATGTCCTCCAGAAGCTGGCAAAGCTCTCTACAGGAAGGAGCTCTATAGGAAGCACAACATAACCTCCCAGAGCAGAGAAACCCAAATCTTCTGCATCGGAATTGGACTTTCGAAGAGAGAAGCATTATAACCAGGGAATTGGTGCAAAGTGAGACACAAACATCTGAGAAATCCTGTCCTGAGAATCAAAGGAGGAAACCATACACAGAATTCCCCTTCTGATCATAACACAAGCCAAAATAGAGCATTCTCACCATGCCAGGAGGGTTTATCAGAAAGGAACCCTCAGATTCTAGGAAATTGCGAGAAACTCCCAAGGTGGTAGACCTATTTACCCGTGCCAATTGGATGACCTTCTGTGACAGAATTCAAGGTCATGATGATGAGGTAATAGAAGAGTTCTTAATGTCTCTACAGCCTAAATCCAATATACTGGCCATTGTAAATTTCAGAGGGTTGACCTTAAAACTTACCCCACAACTCATCAGTCACGTCACTGATCTGCCATTAGGGATACCCTGGAGCAAAGAGGAGAGGGCCTTGGGCCAAAAATCCCAAAAGGAATTCTTCCTACCAGAAGAATAGTTTTCAAAGGATAAAAATGGGGTCCGGAGAGCTAGCCTACATCAATTTTGGAGCGAGGTCAGCCTTCAAATCATGAAATACATTACCTGTGAGGGGCGGTTCAGTATTGTATATGGTTATCACTTCCAATTGCTAATTGAACTCAGGCATAAGATGGATTTTCCCACAGAAAAAAAGTTAAGCATCCCATATTTCCTCCTACAATCATTAATGGAGTGTGGCACAAAAATGAAGGAAGGGACATCGGACCAGCTGGCTCATCATGGGCTTGTCAAGCTTCTAGTAGAAGAGGCCCTCCATACCTATACTGTCCCTCTCTCCTGGGAGATTTTCTGCAATATGTCCAAGGATGATGATATCTGGATTCTAGCCGAGGAACTCACTTCATCCAGCAGTGAGGAAAGGGAGCACATTGAGGCAGAAGAGAAAGACAAGGGTAAGGAACCCCAGGACAGACCACCACAGAAAGAGCAAGAAGAGAAAGAAGAGGAAGGCCAAGCTGCTGAGCCCAAAATTGTGGGTGGAATAAAGGCACAAACGCCAAGGGAGAAACGGTTTCAAATCAAGGCAGAAAGGACTAAAAAATTCCAAGCAAGTGAGGGCACATCCAAGGCAACCATAGAAAAATTAAAAGAGAAGGCACCCCCAGCCAAGCAAGCGAAAACAATGAAAACCATTTCTACAGGAAGCCCGAAAACCGTTTCTACAGGAAGACAGAAAACAGTCAGCACAGGATTTTCTACAAGAAGTCTGGAGACAGGGCAATAGAAGGAAAAATTGCTGGAGATTTTAGCTAGGGAGGTAGCAGCTGTGCTGGCCACCCTAAGCACATATCCCAAGCAGAAGGGGAAGCGAAAGAGGGAGCCTTCCCTATATTTTAAGGCAAGAAGGAGTGTGAGGATTAAGACTGGCAGACCCCAGCCACCATCAAAAGAACCAATCACAATTGTGGACACCCCTACCACACAAAAGGAGAGGTCCCCCTCCAAGGCATCCATCACTTATGAACGGGGAAGCCCGAAGACATCCACCTGGAGAGAAAGAATGAAAATGTTGGACACAAAGGCCTCTCTACAGGATGCTGAGACTATTCTACAGGAAACACTGGCTAGGCTGAAGGAGACCGAAGCAATGGAAGGTGAGGCAGCTAAATCACCACATGAGGAATAAAAGGTGGAGAACATTGTGGAACCTAGCCCCCAACCCAGCTTGGGCTCCTACTATAACTTCTTAGAGGCTAGAAAGATCATTCCTCAAAAATTCACAGTGCCACTTTTCCTTGCACTAGAAGAAGAGAGGGTGAGGACCCACACTTGGATGAAAATCGCTAAGTCCAAGGGTGTGGTGGATATAGGTCCTTTGGAGGAACAACTCAAAGAGGCAAGAAGGGAATTGGATATGGTACGACATGTGGAGAGCAGCCAGCAGGTCAAGCTACAGGAAGAAAATGAGGTGCTTAGAAAATAGCTACAGTTACAGGAGCAGAGGAAGGAAGACAGGCCTCATATCTTGGGAGAAAAACAACAACAGGAGCAGCCCACAATAGCCAAAGATACCCCTGATGAACAACAGAGAAAGGAAGGGCTGTAGACTGAAATTGAGACACTGAATCGAGAGCTATAGGAAAAAGAATTGCAAGCAGGCTTGGAGATATAGTCTCTGAAACAGTAGGTACAAGAAAAGGAGGCCCAACTGGCCTGCATGGCCAGCTGGGCAATGGAAGCTCTGCAGTGTGGACAGCCTGCCAAATCCTATGCCCTATACCTCAAGGATCAGTGGTTATAGTTTTAGATCAATACCTTGGCCCAAAGGGGCATCCCCCCATTCCAAAATTATCATCAGTTTGCAGCTCCATGTGGCAGTAGTTCATCAGAGGATAGGGCCAAATTATCAGAGTTCTACTTGTACAACTTCGCCCTTCTGAACATGAACACATTGGATCCCAACACGGTGATAGGAGATGTCCAGCTTATGGCCATGGCCTCTTGGATGAGTCATGAGGAGAAGAGAGCAGCAAAGGTCCGCAGTATCATAGGCAGAGAGCTCAGTGAGCCACTCATGATCAGAGCAGAGTCAGATGACCGCTCAGCAGTGATAAGCGCCCACCAGCACTTGGCCAATAGTCCTCAGGATCTACCAGAATACATTGAGGAACAGGCTCAAGCCATTGTCCACTTTGAGGACATGGAGAGACTGTTGGGAGAAAACTGCCTCCATGCCTGCACAAGGTGGTGGAACACACTGCCTCACAGCCTAAAGATAAAAGAATACCACTCTCCCACCAGGATGAGGGAAGCCTTGGTAAGGGTACCTCTCTACAAATAGTTGATGCAGAATTTGCAAACAATTGGATTGGCCTGAAATTCAGGCCTCCTTTACTTTTGGGATTTCTAGAAGGAGTGAAGGAAGAGGAGGAAGGTAGACAATGGGAGGAAGTGGAAAGGAAGGCATGATTCCACGACTGGGAAGAGGATATCACCGTAGAGGCCTGGGACGTGAGGGAAGCAATCAAAGCCATAAAGGATGATGAGCTGGACTAGTTGCTCAGAGGATGAGCAACCAATTTAGCAGGGGGGTGATGATGAGCCTCGAATTGGGTAACTTATTGGGCTCATTTTGCCTAATTGTCCTTGTTCAATCCTCCATTTTTCATAGATTATGCATGTTTTTCTTGTATGTTTATGTTATTTGAACGAATAAGGGTGGTCACTCTACCAAGGAGGCTAATACATGGTAATTTCAGGTTTTTTGGACAAATTTTGGAGCAAAACCAAGCAATTATGGCACAGGTGATAGCCAAGCTTGAGGTGAGGATTCGTAGGGAGGTTGTCTTTGGCATTAAATGGCCCTTCCTCGAAATCTCCACCCTCAACTCCAAGCTCAACAGGCCACCAAAATGAGTTCTAAAGGCAGCCGAGTAGCTTTGGGAAGAGTGACTGTTTACTAGCAGTTGGAACAGCCGAGTCCCTTGAATTTAGGAGGGATGCTAGGCCCCTTGTAGTGTACAAATAGGAAGGCCTCACCCTTCGTAGTGTTTTTGGAACTATTGGTATTTGCACTATAGTGTTGTCCTTTCCTCAGCTCGTTTTCTTAGCTACTGTTGTATAGCTTTCTTGTGATGATTATTTTTGAGTAATGAGAAGCAGCTTTACTTGGCATCAGATCTGAGTTCTTGATAGGAGCCTGCAGCTCTTGGGGTTGGGCCCAACCTGAGTGCTAAGGCCTCCTTTATGTATTTTTATTTGTTCTTTATGTATTTGCAAAATCAGTTCTGTTAAGTAGATTAAATCTTGCTGATTAACTAGGTCAATGTTGATGATTAAAAAGACTTTTGATGTTCCAATTGAGTTGATAGGTTGTTAACAGGGAAAAGCTTCAAAAAAGGGCCATCAAACACCTCTGATTTCACCTCTCCCTCAGTGGGATCAGGAGTTGGGATCAAGGTGACTTTGCTGCCTAAAAAAACACTGACTTTGCTTTGCCATGCAATCACTAGTGTTTGATTTTCATTTGTAGAAGTTGGTTACATGTTCAGATTTTTGCTTGCTTAGTTGCATAAGTTAGTATACATGGTTTCATTGCAGTTCGAACTTCTGTTCATTCTTTTTACTTTCAGCTAGATCAGATTAGGTCAACATAACTAGGTCTTTGATTTTACAAGTCTTCGTTGGTTCAGTTGGAAAAGCAACTTGTAGAGCACCTGTACCACTTCTCTACCTTCCCATACTCAATCAAACCCATCTACTCCATCCCTCAACTCAGCTTCTTTCCTTATGTTTGCCATTTTCTCACATAACCCTAGTTTTTGTGCATCATTGCTTCAGTCCTCCTTGAACAAATCCAGCCATCTACATCTTTCCTCAAGTCCATCCACCAAGTCCTAGACCACCTCCAACCCTTATCCTACCTCCATACCCACTCCATATTTCTTCCTCCATCCATCCTCCAAAATCCCATTTCTGAACATCCTGTAGAAAAATTACAGACATCCTGTAGAAAATCACAGACATCCTGTAGAACCCCTGCAGACTTCCTGTAGAAGCTCACGAATGAGGTTTCTTGATAGCCAAACTCTGTGAAACTCTCTGGAAGGGTGTTAGGGACCCCTTAGGCCCTCTCTGAACCTTCCCAACCTCCTCCAAGAATTTCCTCTCGCCAATCCACCTCTGGACAGTCAAAACAGTCAAATCGCATGCATGATAACTCTGGCAACTTATTCAAAAATACAAAAAGATGTTTTTTTTTTCAGACGTTACTGTAGAAGTAGCTTAGATACATGTATTTACCTTCCTAGAAGTCAATGGCATTTCTTTTAGTAGCTTGCATCCTCTTTCTTGCATCGGTAGGGATAGCTGGTAAAATTAGGGTTTGCTAGGGTTTACATTTCCTTTCAGCATTCTAGTTCTTTCTGCAAGCAGATCAGCCATCTTTGAGTTAGCTTTCGTCCATCAGTTAAAAAGCTTCTTCTCAGAGCTCATAGAAGTTTGCTTAAGCTCCTAGCGGACTTGTGCCAGCTAACCAAGTGACAGTTGTGGCACCATCGCTTCCAAGTTTTATACGAACTACTGGGTTGATAAAAGTAAAGAAGGGAGTCCCAGGAGTTGCAGCATTATTGCTGCAATACTGGAGCTCACCAGGTTCTGCATTTCCAACGTGCCCCAATAGCTATTTTCGTCATCAGGCAACTGCTCTGCCTGGTGCATGATGGGTATTTATGGCTGGAGGAGCCCATCCCCATCACGAAAAACCTGATTCATCACGTTTCTCGGCTTCCATACAAAGGAAACGACCCCACGACCATATCGGAAGGAAAGGGAAACAATTTTGCCATTGCGGAAGCCATGAAGATGAAGTACAAGCTGGAAAAGAAGAAGAGGGGCTACACCATCTCCATCATCAAGGACAAAGCAGTACGAGTAGAAACCTAAATACTTGCAGGAAAAGTTATGCGCAAGTTCCGCTTCGACAAGGAACCTACGCTAGTGGTTACACTGGCCGAGCAGTGCGCGGAGGGGGTCCAATTTTACTGGTTCGAATTCCTCTGCAATTTTTTTTAGAAAAATTTCATGAAGCCCAGGAGCAGGGTAAAACCTTCCACTATGCATGGTTGTTGCTATCCATAGTGCTCATACCAGGGGAATTGCAGGAGGACAGTAAATTCCCCATAATTGAGAGAAATTACCGAAGGCCGCGAAGTATGCTTCGCTCTAGGCCACAAAGGAAGCTATAAGTATATGCAACAACAAGATATTCTGGCTCCTCATGGAGATGAACATCGAATATGGATCAACTAGAAGCTGTGCTTGTCGCCCACGGTGTACAACAATCTGCAGAGTTTTGTAGAATTTAAGGCAGACATGCATAACATATATATCAGGGTGCGCAAGGATTTAACGAATCAGTGGACAAAGCTAACCTTTGTAGCCACTGATGACGCCATTTTCAATGTCTTAGAGACATGGCCTCTGGAATTGTGCACCCCAGACATTGCAGAACTTGAGAGGTCAGCAACGCAAAAGAAAGAAGACAATGCCAAGCTGTGCATCACATAGTTGGCCAAGAAAAGGCAGAAGTAAACAGTAGCAACCAAAGTGTGGGCAGTGCGGGAAGTGGCACAGAAAGTAGCCATGCAAGAAAAGGCCATAGTAGTAGCAGAAGCAATAGCATAGGAACTAGCTGCGAAGGTGGGTGAGGGTCAAGCAACACCTTCGCAAGGGTAGGCAACAGAGGAAGCATAAACAAAAGGAGGTGCAGACCCACGGACCGTGTAAACACAGTTGAAGTGCCAACACTCGACAGAGCGAGTAGGATCAAGGAAGAAGTGTAGGTTTTAACCCCGTACAGAAATTAACTGCATACGAATTCTAAAACACATAAAATAAATAATGTGAAAGCATAACAAATAAAACACATATACATAGAGATTTTCCCCTGGATCCCAAAACTGGGACTACCAGTTTGATTTTTCATTATATTCCTTTCAATGTTAGAATACATATTTATAGATGCCAAAGCATCCAATACCATGGACCAAAAAACCATCCCATCCAAAACCATGGACCAAAAACCATCGCGTCCAAAACCATGTGCGAAAACCATGCACACAACCATAGGTAGGTCCACCCAACCTAACATATGGTCCAAAACCAAAATTTTCCGGGGCGCTACCCCGAACCCCATAGAGTGGGGTTACCTGCACCCCTCAAACCCCCTATGATGCCCCTCGCTATGCAATCAGCGCAACGAAGGGGGGGCTCTGCCCCCCTTCTAACCCCTCAGTTAATTACATGGGCTAGTTGTGGAAAGAATATAACACAACCCAACATTCTCCCACTTGTTGTTTTCTTTCCACAGTGGGCCACAAGAGAGCTTAGTCATTTATCCAGCCCTACAATGCCCATTGTTTCTCTACAGCAAGAGAACTTCTCAGAGCTCATAGATTTTTTCAATGCATCTGCAGTATTGTTCAAAGTGTCCACCTTTACCAGCAACACCTTTTTGTCTTCTATCATATCCCTCACAAAGTGATACTAAACATCAATGTGCTTTGTCTTTGAATGATATGCAGGGTTCTTTGCCAAGAAAATTTCACTTTGGCTGTCACAGTCTATCCTTATAGCTCCCTATACTAACCCCATACTTGAACACAATATTTGCAACCAAACTGCTTCCTTGCTTGCATGAGTGGCTGCCATGTATTCTGCCTCTGTAGTTGATAGTGCCACTACAGATGTTTTCTTACTCATCCAACTGATTGCACCTCTAAATAGGTTAAACACATACCCTCTTGTAGATATTCTTTGATCCAGATCTCTAGCCTACTCTGCATCAACAAAGCCACGGATATCCAAAACTCTGTCCAATCCTAGTCTTCCTTGGTAGCACAAACCATAATCACTAGTGCCACGCAAATACCTAAAACCCGCTTCACTGCTGTCCAATGCTCCTTCCCTGGTTTTGACATAAACCTGCTCAATATTCCCAATGTATGTGAAATGTATGGTCTAGTACAGACCATCGTATACATCAGGCTATCGACTGCACTTGCATATGGAACACAGGACATATCTTCTTCCTCTTTTTGTGTCTTGGGACACTGTTCAACAGATAAATTTACACCTACAAGAATAGGAACCTTCACCGGTTTACTATCCTGCATATTAAACCTTCGCAATATTGTCTCGACATACTTCCTCTGATTTAGCCAGAGCTTCCTCTTTGCTCAATCTCTTTTAATTTCCATGCCCAAAATATAGTTTGTAGCACCAAGATCTTTCATGTCGAATTTGGAGGACAATTGGGTCTTCAAATCCTGGATAATTTCTTTGTCATTTCCAACTAGCAACATATCATCCACATACAAGACCGGATAAATAACATAGTCACCAATTAATTTAAAATACACACAATGATCTACTTTGCTTTCGGTGAAGCCAATTCCACGTATAAATGTATCAAATTTCTAATACCACATCCTTGGTGACTATTTTAACCTCGATACAGAGACTTCTTTAACTTGCATACCAGTTCTTTCTTACCCTTCACTGCAAAGTCTTCAGGTTGCTTCATGTATATCTCCTCTTCTAGATCCCCATGAAGAAATGTTGTCTTCACATCCATCTGTTCTACCTCAAAATAAAAAGAAGTAGCAACAGATAAAAGTAATCTAATAGAACTTACCTTGGCAACAGGAGAAAAAATATCACCAAAATCAATTCCTGAAACCTGGGAGTAACCTTTTGCTACCAACCAAGCTTTGTATTTCTCCACCTTTCCTTCTGCATTTGTCTTCTTCTTGAACACCCATTTGTTGCCAATGGGTTTCCTTCCAGCCGGAAACTCCACGAGATCCCAAGCCTCATTTTTGTGCAAAGATGCCATTTCATCAACCATGGCCTCTTTCCAAAGTTTTCCATCCTCTGAATCTACTACTTCCTTCACAGTTATGGGATAATCATCAGTAATAGATAGAGAAAAATTTGAACAGAATGCAGATGGACTATACCTTTCTGGTTGCCTTCTTTCTCGAACTAATCTTCTCACACCCCAAGTTTGTGGCTCTTCATCTTCTGATTCCTCCTCTGTTGTAGAGTCTAATTCTTCCTCCTTTAGCTCAAACTCTATCTTCTCAGGTTCCTTTGGTCGTACTTCATGTTTAATAACGTCTTTTACCTCTTTGAGCACCACATCTCAGTTGTACACAACCTTCCTTGTTACTGGGTTTCAAAGCTTATAACACTTTAAACCATCATTATACCCAATAAATATGCACTTTTCATATTTATTATCCAACTTGGTTCATTTCTCCTTTGGAACATGTACGTATGCATCACATCCAAATACCCTCAGATGTGAAAGAGAGGGTTTCTTACCTATCCACACCTCTTGTGGAGTCTTGTCCTCCAACGCTGATGAAGGTGATCTATTGACCAGGTAACATGTTGTCTCCATCGCCTCTGCCCAGAATTCCTATCCTAACTCGGCACCACTGAGCGTGCTTCTTGCCCTTTCCATCAACGTCTTGTTCATTGTTTCTGCAACTCCATTTTGCTTAGGTGTATATGGATTAGTCTTCTTCTGTGCTATACCACACTTCTTACATAATTTTTCAAATTCCTTACTGCAAAACTCTCCACTGTTATCTGTCCTCAACACCATTATCTTCTTCGCTGTCTGGTTTTCCACCAGAGCCTTGAATTCTTTAAACTTATCAAAGACTTTAGATTTCTTCTTAAGGAAATATATCCATGTATTCCTTGAGAAGTCATCTATAAATGATACATAGTACATAGACTTACCCAGTGATGGAAGCTTCACAGGTCCAAACACATCACTGTGCACAAGCTCTAATATTTTTTTCGCCCTCTTACCACCAGAGGGGAAACTCACCCAATTCTGCTTCCCATATACACAATTTTCACAGAAATCAAAATCCAGAGATCTATTACTCATATCTTCTACCATATCTTTACCATGAAGTATTCGAAGGCCCTTCTCTCCAATATGTCCAAGCCTTTGATGCCACAGCATGGTATTCTCTCCAAAGACCACTAGATTTTTTGCTCCACTTTCAGGGACCACAGAATTGTTGCACCCATCAACAACAATGCTACCTTGTAGCTTGTACAAAGTTCCAATCTTAACTCCCCGCGTCAATACCAGTGCTCCCCAAACCATCTTGTAGGTATCCTTCTCAAACACTGTTTTTACACCTACATCATCGAGCTTGGTTACAAAAATTAGATTTCTAGCCAATGCAGGAATATGTAGAACACCTAGAAGTGTTCGAACCCTTCCACCTTGCAACTTCAACTTTACTTTTCCGTGACCAACGATTCTAGGCTTCCTATCATCCCCTAAGAAGACATCACCACCATCGTATTTCTCATACTCGCAAAACCACTCTTTATGGGGAGTGAAGTGAAAGGATGCACCCAAGTCAATCAACCATGCCTCATGATCTACATATGTACTTAAAGAAGCCATGTACACATCCCCACCTTCGTCTGAGGTGGTTTTTGCCTCTACAGAAGGAGCATCATCAAATCCCTTTCCTTTATCAAGAGCTTTAGATTTATAGTCCCTTTTGTAGTGCCCTTCCTTTCCGCATTTCGAGCACACCACCTTTATAGGTTTTCTTAGAGATTTAGATCTCCCTCTGGATTTAGATCTCCCACTCGATGACTTATTTTTGTTTCTGTTCTGGGACCGTCCTCATATAGATAAGGCATCACCATTCTGTCTCTCCATATTTTTCCATCTCATCTCCTCCATCAGCGAGGATGAGACTATTTCATCAAACTGCAAGGCAGTTGCATTGCTACCTATTGCAATAACCAGACTATCCTACGAATCTCGTAGAGAACACAACAAACTAATGCACTTATCTTCATCTGAAATTTTGATATCAATAAACGATAACTGACTTACCATAGTATTAAACACATTTAGATGCTCTGTCACCGAGTCTCCATCTTTCATCCTCAGGTTATACAGCTTTTTCTATAGGAACAATTTATTCACCAGAGACTTAGATTGGTACAAAGTCCCTAACTTGTCCCACAAAGCCTTTGTCATAGCTTCCCCTGATACATTCAGCAATACTGAATCTGAGACACACAATTGTATTGTGCTCTTTGCTTTCCAATACAACTTCTTCCATTCTTCATCAAACACTCCCATTGGTTTAGTACCCAGATCTACCGCGATCCACTGATCTTTATCGACCAATAGATCCTCCATCATGAGTTTCCACAACTCAAAACTCTAACCATTAAATCTCTCGATCGCTATATTTCCACTGCTCGCCATCTTCTTTCAACACCAAAATCGATCTCGCATATCTCCCACTGAACAGTGTCTACCACAAGCCCGAGCGAGACCCCTCCGCAACAAAGGCATCCCCTTGAAGCCAAAATAGATTTGATACCAAATGACAGTTTTAACCCCATACAAAAATTACCTGTGTACGAATTCTAAAACACATAAAATAAACAATGCCTATTTTACCCCTTTTTGATTTATTTCTTTTTGTTAATTTATAAAATCAATTGACCACGGAATAACATATTACCCGTGAAATGAAAACTCCTTTTGTCCTCAACATTAATGGTTAATTGTATAATCATTATTAACATTGAATCATTCACCAACACACATTAGTGATTGATTTCCTAAAAAGACATCGTGGCAGAATCACCAGGAGTTCAAAACGAGACCCCAGATACACACACAATGGAGATGATAATTTATCTAATTCACCAAGAGTTGTAGGTTTCGATATTGTTAAGCTTGAATCCCTTGAAAACCAAGGTATTGAACTTGGTATCATCCTAATTATCTAACCCCTTGCTTCCCGACCACTGCCAAAGTCGGTAGGCTCATCTCAGGACTCTCCTTCGGCTAGTCTTCAACCTACTTCAGAGTTCTTTCTTTTCCCTCCTAATAAACTCTTTGAATCAAATCCTGTAGATCTTGTGTCTTTGTCACCTCCACGTCCATATAGTCCTTTTGATACTCCTAACATACCTTTGAGTCCTTCTCCTAGAGTGACCCGGGTTCCAAACCGAGAATTGTTCCCAACCATGGCAATAGAAGGTGATAACCCACCTATAGAGTCAACACCCCAAGGTATTCCTATGGAAACTTCTGGAACTCATATTCCAAGTACAGAGAATGATCCTCTATTACTTCTTCCTCTTGAAAACTTTCCTTATGTTTCTACTCCCTACATATCGAGTGGGACAAGTACTCCTCCTGCTTATAGTTCACCCTTGGTCCCACGAGGTTATAACTCTCTCAGAAATGCTTTTTTTCGACAATTCTGGTGCAACTTCACTATTTCATAACCCTACTTGGTCATCTAGTGACACTCCTACTACTAGCTCTTTTGTTCCAGATGCGCAAACCCCTACCCAACCTGCATTAACTTATCAACCTGCAATTACAGTAGGTGGAACACATGTTCCTCTTATTCTTTTTTCTCCTCCTATTGTAGCCATGGTATCTGTGGTCTCCAATGTGAGTGGACAACCTAAAAATTCATTTTTTCCATTATCTAGAGGGAAACTACCTCTACCCTACGTACCGCATGCTTCTAGTGGAAACTATGCACCTCCTCCTCCCACATTAGGGGTAAGTCAACCCATTGGTGTTGTTTCTAACCCAGGTTGAACATCAGTTCCACTTATATCAAGTAACATCACGGGGACCAATTTACAAGGTCACCAAGTCCCCTTGACTCAACCTTCCTACCAACAACCTTATGTTCCTACTGGCTCTCAACAGTTCCAAACCCCCTATCAGTGGGCAGGTCCTTAAATGAAGTATGGTCCTCAAATGCAGTTTTCTTATCGAGTTGATCCTCCTTTGTGGCCGCAATTTCCTATCCAACCCTAGTAGGGACCTTACCCATAGCCGCAAGAAAAGGATTTCTACCAATCACAACAGGGACCTCATCAGTTGTTGTCGCCATAGGTTTCCCTGCAATCACAACAGGGACTTTACCAACAACCATCGCCACAGTTGCAGCAGATGCATTAGGGACCTTACCAGCAATAGTATGGTCAGTTTGCTTTGCAAACTCCATATGTCCAATATAGTTACCAAACTCTGTATGGTCAGCCTCCTTATGGTCAACCTCCCTATGTTCAACCTCCTTATGGTCAACCACCTTATGGTCAACCACCTTATGGACAAAACCCACCATAGTGGGGGGAAGACCCAAACTGAGCAAGGTTTGAATTCTCAATTTGGTACATACCATAGACCTTACACCCCATATAATTTGCAACTTCCATTCTTGGCGGCGTTGGAATTGTCGGATGTGTCACAACTTACAAATGACCCAATACTGCACTCACCATACTAGCCTCTAGTACCAACTAAAATACCTAGCAATTGCCCTAAGTTTGAAGGCAAATTTGGAGAAGACCCTCAAGCACATGTTATGACTTACCACCTTTGGTGTTCCTCTAACTCTTGGGTTGATGATTCAATCTGGTTGCGTCTTTTCCAATGCACTTTAATGAGTGTTGCCACTAAATGGTACATTGAGCTCCCTCGAGGTTCCTTCCATGATTTCAACACTTTTTCCATGGCTTCCCTCACCCTTTCTAAATGCCTGTCCGTTACGAAATTAGAACCCATCTCTTAACATCTTTATAGTAGACGACTTCCACTCATATCTCTGATCATATCCATGAATGGAGATCTAGATGTTGTCTCATCAAATTTGACATCTCGGACCATATTTTGATTGAATGGTTTACCAAATCATTCATCCCTCCTATCACTAAAGGCATAGCCATGTGTGGTTGTGTAACTAAGGAACAAGCCATCGCTTGTGCCTAGTATTTGGATCTTGTCTATTCACATTCTGGCACGTTGTATGAACTATTACCTGGTGCCCAGTGAGCTTCGACTGGTCATGCATTCTCCACACCCGCAGATACACCACCCATTGATGGTATCATTAGATTGGTGGCCCAGCAGTCTAGTACCCCAACTGCTTCTGCGAAACCTAAATCTACTTAGGCCGTTGCGACCTCCAATACTTGAGACAACTCAAAGAATCCTCGTAAAACCTCAGAGGTAAATGTTTTCCAGTCTACCGCAGCAAATAAATCCTCGAAAGGGAAGAAAAAGGGTAAATGAAAAGCTAAGCAGGATACCCCCAAACAAGATTCCCAAAAACTGTAACTTGAATATTCATCAAATCAAAAGCCTAAATATCCTTGCCTTATTTGTGATGAAGATCATTACACTAAGGATTTCCCCAGATGTGCCGAAGTAGATCATCTTCTGAAGGGCAGCACAAGGATGCTAGTTGTGCTTAAGGAACCTTTCCCGTCTTATATTTCAATTGATACTTCATATTTAAGGCATAGTCTAACTTATAGACAAAATAGCCTTTTTTCACCACTGTTTTTTTTAGTTAATTTTAATCAAAATCCAGCAGACATTTTTAAGAACTTGCATTTAAATTGTTTAACCTGCATAATTCGAGTGTTCTGGGAGTTTTCAAGGTGCTAAAGCCATTAATGCATACAAAAATATATTTTAAACCACAAAAGATCTTGAAATTGTATTGTCAAATCTTGATAAATTCCAATAAAAAATATTGTTTCGTATATAAGTTAAACTATGCCTATATTTAATATGTCATGTTCATATTTTTACAATATATATATTTTTTATTTACTTCAAATTATTACATAATTTTTCATTTTTTAATTTAAATATTTTATAAGTTAATATTTCACAATATTTATTTCATATTTTTTATATTTAAATATTTCCTATTGAATATTTAAATATTAACATTTCATAATTAATGTTTCATATTTAAATGTTAATATTTTACCAACAGAATTTTATATTTAAATGGGTATATCTTCATGTTTAAATCTCTATGTTTAAGTTTTTAATTTTTTAAAATGTTTAAATTTTAATTAATGTTTAATAATATTAATTAATGTTTAACATTTCATAATTAATGTTTAACATTATTTAATGCATTAATGTATTAATTTTTATTAATGTTAATTAATGTTTCATAATATTAATTAATGTTTAATAAAAAAAATTATTAATGTTTATTAATGTTTGAATACTTATTAATGTTTATGCTTAACCCATTTTTTTTTATGTTTATTAATATCTTTTAATGTTTATTAATGTTTACTGTTGCTCATTAAAATTTACTAATGTCTATTAATGCTTTACGTTATTAGTGTCTATCAAAGCTTAATGTTTATTGATGTTGTTTAATGTTTAATAATGTTTATTGATGTTGTTTAATGTTTAATAATGTTTAACATTTATGTTTATTAATGTTTATAAATGTCTTACATTTATTGTTTAATAATGTTTAATGTTTTCAATATTTACTCTTTTCAATATTTATTAATGTTTAGTATTGTTTAACATTTAATGCTTAATAATTTTAATGTATTTCAATGTTATTGATGTTGAATGTTTATTAATGTTTAATGTTTTTTAATAGTTTTTAATGTTTTATGTTAGTTAAACATTACATTAATGTTTTATGTTTATTATTTAATGTTTAATGTTATTAATGTTTAATGTCTCTTCGCACCGCTGACGTGTGTTGATGTTTAATGTTTTTGTTCTTTGTGTGTCTTCACAACGCTGACATTGTCACCTAAGACTGTCACAGAGTCAAATTTATTTTTTATTTGCCCAAAATTAATTTATACTCCTGATCACCTCAGTCGCTGATATGTGACTCAGACGAAGCATATTCCCTCTGAACTCAATTGTGGTCATCCAAATCTTAAAAAAATATAAGTCAACGTGGGTTCATCCACCTTGTGGGGTGGGAGAAATAGAGATTCCTCTCGGCGAATTACATATAACCATATTCATAATATTATTATTCTTTCTCCATAGGAACGTTTAATTTTTTTCTCCAATTTGTTAGTCCTTTTATTAAGCTTTGTTATATTATCATACCTACCAACAGGCCGTTTATATTTCTTTCTTTTTTAATTGCACAATACAACAATGTCATTTACTCTATAATCATAATGTAAATTTGGTTCGACAATTGTGTTAATTATAGAATACTAAAATTTATGGCTCCTAGTGCTTTCCATCCAACCCTTTCACTTAATTGTCATATATCTACAAGTCATTCACCTAGAAAAAGACATTTGTTTATTTTACATCAATTACTTTTTGCATAAGAGCAAGGTACTAAGCAACAATGTTGCATATAACCCTTTTTATTATTATTATTATTGCTTTTAATTGATTTTCTTTACAGAACATTTCACAACTCCACAAGAGCAATGAAGATGGTGTCATGTGAGAGGCATCAAAATTCTTATATAAAATAAACTCTTTATACCAAATGGTTGGCTATGCCAATCTTTAGTTGTCCAAACTTGTCCATGATTCCTCACAATTCAACCTTATCTATAGTCATTACATACATTGTAGATTGGATATTAGGGTTGGCTATGTTGATCTTTAGTCCATCTCACAACTCCATACGAGCAATGAACATGGTGCCATGTTAAAGGTGTCAAAATTCTTACATAAAATCAACCCTTTATATCGAGGGGTTGGCTATGCCAATCTTTAGTTGTTCAAACTAGTCCAAGCTTCCTCACAATTCAACCTTATCTATAGTCTTTATATACACTATAGATTGGATATTGCGGTTGGCTATGTCAATATTTAGTCATTCAAGCTAGTACTGGATTGCTCACTATTCAACCTTATCTATAATCATTACATACACTGTAGATTGGATATTGGATAGGAACAAGCTTATTATGCATGAGCTCTAGATTTTTATTTTTTTGTATATGGATTTGAATCAAATGCAGATTTTATATGTGTGCATTTTTTTTCCCTCAAATGTATATGGATCCTTTGAGCCCTTCATGATTAATCTTCCAGTTTATTGCAAGAAAAAAACATGATTTTCTTACAGTCATGAGTCTTAGAGGTTAAATTTGATGAGTATTTACTAGTACTTTCATTATTTAACTATCATACACTAACCATTTTAAAATCTACACATCATTGATTAATGCATATATATACATACTTGGAATGCAAGAACAAAAAACCCTTAGAGTACTTATGGGCCTTTCACGAAGAGAATCCAAGAGAGTCAAACCAACAACTAGCAACAAATCAAAGAGCTTCACGTTGGGCTCTAGACAGCTGAGCTAACCTTTAGGGAATATATACCAATTTCAAATAAAAAGTCATTTCAATTGAGAATCACACTCACAATTATGAACCCATGGGCCATTGGTATTCTATATATAACACTAACTTTTCTTGTTTTTCTAGTAGGTGAAATAGTGAGTTTTCCTTTGATTTGGAAAGATTTATGTAGTTTCTTTAGCAACGGCATAGTGGTGACATATGCCAGTTTTTATTGAATAGGTTTATTTATTAGTTTGATTAGAAAAGAAATATATTTTGTGATTGGATATAGAAATGTCAAATGTGTGGTTACATTCATACTAGGACAAACCAAAAACTTATATTAACAAAAGAAATCATTTTTATACCTTAAAAAAACATAATACATAATATTTGAATGACGGAAAAAAAAAAAACTGTTAAACACACATGGGCAACAACAAATAAGGAAAGATAAAACATGACAGTACAATTTTTATTAACAAGAGATATACATTTATAGTACATTATGTGACCGTTGGGTTCCACATCCCAAGGTCTCTTGGACTCCTTTTGTCTATTCGGCTTCCACGCTAACCCATTGAGGATTAGGTGTCCAACGTTCCCCCCCCTTAATCCGAAGGGTTATGTATGAGTCCAAGAAGAGAGCTGTAATAAAAAATGTGCAGAAATGCATGGCAGCACTAGGCTGAATGTGCTCTCTGAAATGTTGGTATAAAGGGCGGTGGTTTAAGGATGACCACCAACACTGGAACGCTTAGTGCAGTTCCCAGAACTCTTCCAAAATTGGCAAGAAACTGAAGTCTTCTGCTAGAGGAAGTGCTCCTATTGTTTTAAAGAGGGAAACCTTCAACCATGAAAGGGAGGTCTCACCCCACATAAAAGGGAGAACTTCAACCTAAAAAGGGAAGTCAATCTGTGATGGTTTAAGGATGACCAAAAACTCTGGAATGCTTAATGCAATTCCTAGAACTCTTCCAAAACTGGCAAGAAGCTGGAGTCTTCTACTAGAGGAAGTGTCCTCAATTTTCTTCCTAGAATTCTTCCGAAACTGGCAAGAAGCTGAAGTCTTCTGCTAGAGGAAGTGTCCCAGATTACCAACTAAAGGCATGCTTAGGGGCATCTTTGTTTCTGGCTACAACTCTGAAACTGGTGTGGCAGGTTGTGGCTCAGGCTCACTTGATGTGGCTTTGGAGCTTGTAGATGACCATCATTTCCCCCCTGTCAGATACAAGGTGAGATGATGGAGAAAACTCAACTGCAAGACTATTCAATACTCTGGAACAAGTTCTGACATGTGTTTGGAATATCTTCTTGGCTGTTGATGCCCATTGCCAATAAGCGATCCATCCAAGATGAATCTTTGTTCTTGCAGGACGTTTGTTTCTGAAGTATCTATGTGAAGAATGACTAGTTTTATGACAGTGCTTACATGGATGAAGATCAAAACAATGATCTTTCAAATGGCCAACTCAGTCACAGTGTTGGCATTTCATAATCTTTTGTTGTTGTTGTTGTTGTTGTTGTGGAAGAGGGGCAGAGTCTGGAACAACTGGAGGTGAACTGTTATGAGGAGCAGGTGAACTGTCATGAATGAATCTAGCACTTTGAAACTGAATGGGCTTTGAGTAGTCTAGAATATGAAAGGACAAGTCCTTCTCATATCCAAGACCAGTTCGGTGCTTGTTGTGGACAAGTTGTTCCCAAGGTCTGATGATGGGCTTGGGAAGTGCAAACTGAACTTTTGCATCTGCATGTAACCTTGCTACTTTATGGGAGTCTGTTTTAATCTTCTGAACAGAAACATGTTTAAAATGATGATTCCTCTGTTTTAATTCTTCTTACTGTAGCTGAGTTTCGAGCTGAAAAAAATCAATTTTCTCTTGTGCATTTTGTCGACAGACCTGAATGTCTATGAGAGAAACTTTGCTAACTTTTAATGTATCATGATTAGTAGACAATATCAGAGTTTTGAGGAACTCTAGTACTTCATTGATTCTAGCCATTTTTTTTAATGTCAAAATTTACACCTTAAAAATTGATCACAACTACTACTCAATGTAGAAAAGTAATACCCACTTACAATACACAACAATATCCTTTATAAATGTCAGCAAATGATCAATGTGCAACCAGCAAGCACCAATTAAATAAACAGTGTATCAATGCAGCAATTAATTAAGTCATGGTTTCATTGACCATAAAAACATAATTTTGACCAGTAAAAGAACCAACAAATCATTCACCTCGATTAGACTGTTCCTCTAGCTGGTGAGGAATTTAGAAAAATGGAATCAGGCTGTAAATATTGTTGTCCAAGTTTTTCTTAGCAATGAGAAGCAACTTTGCATTCAGATCTTTAGCAACTAGGTTTTATTCAAGACACTTGCTTTGTTGAGACTGCAAAGGGTGCTATTTTGTAGCTTCTAAATTTTGCTGAGGTGATTGTAATAAGTCGCCGGTCTCTGGAAAGGCTCTTTAGGGTTCTGGATACGTTTTTTTTTTAATACAAAAAACATATTGAAGCATAAAATATAGAACACAATAAATATTCCATGGCCCAATGGATAAGGTGCTGGTCTATGAAACCATACAATATTTAAGGTTTCTCTCAATGTCGCATTCCACGCTGAATTATACACAGAGATCAATGCTTCATTCACTATTTCAATGTAATAGCATCACCACATATGTAATCTAATGTTTGGTATTCCACAGAATCTACTCTCACCTCACAATAGGTTGCTACCATACACATATATACATCGTTAAAAAAACCTTCTCAAGCCAACGCTCCATTTGAAGGTTCCAACTGTTGTGTTCACACCAATATTCAATCCAGGTTCCAAGCTGGTATGATCTCAATCGTTCAATCAGGTTCTTCATACGTTACCCTCATTCCAACCATCACTGATGCTGGCGTACTCTAACCCGTTCTGATCATAGCATGCGTCCTTTTGATACCACTAACAACAACACTCTAAACAACAAGAGGAAAATGACTATTTTCAATAGTTAGTGGATGACTAGCAAATAAAAAATGGTAGCGAGAGATAAACTCTTAGCCGAGCAATGACTTTGTTACTCTTGATATGGGCAGAGCAGCTCAAGGGAAAGCAGCAGTGGAAATTGTTTATGTGCATTCGATGGCAGCCAACACCGTAATTTTTTTCGATTTTTATAATATATCAGTGAACATATAATGATATTTCTAAATGAGTTTCAGCATACCATTATTCATTGAAGAGATACCATATCCTCGCTCTTAAGTCCGCATATGAACTCTAAATGTTCCGTCGTGAGACTATTCTTCGAGTGTTATAACTGTCGTTGCAAAAATGTGTTTTTATTGGGATTCATTTCTGCCAAAATGGAAAGCGTTGTTGTTCTTTTATGTAGAGAAACTTGCTAACATGCTAAAAGATATGAACTAGGATCTAAGCCAATGTTGCTTGCTAATCGATGATAGATGCTTTCTACAGTGGCTCGTCAAGATATCTTTAGAGCAGGAGCAATTAAGGGCATGCCATATCAGTGCTCAACAAATCAACAAAGTAGAAGAACTTTGGAAAACAAGCCTTGATGTGACCCTTGAAGATCTCGAGAAGCTCGGTGTAGATGATGAGCCGCAACCTATTACTGGTGATGCACTACGTTTGCGTGAATCAGATAGCCTTTGAGCTTAGGAAGACCAAGGAAATGCCACATGGCTTCCTTGGATGATGAGTCTAAACGTGATCAATCCAAGTTCTAGCAAGAAGATAAAATTGTGTTGCAACATGGTTCCGCGGTTCAGAAATCCTCTAAATCTGATGATACAGATTGTGAAGGTTCAGATGATCTTCAAAAACCGATGAGACTGACAAAAAAAGAGATTTTTATTTTGCCCAAAATCACCGCAACAGGGATTCTCAAGATTCATTTGATTCCTTTGTTAGATCTCTGAAAAAACCAATTAAATGCTTAAATAATCAAGATTTGGAAGACAAGAAAAATCTTGGATACCCCGAGGATGAAGGGAGGACGAATAGGAAAGATAAAACATGACAGTACAATTTTTATTAACAAGAGATATACATTTATTGTACATTATGTGACCGTTGGGTTCCACATCCCAAGGTCTCTTGGACTCCTTTTGTCTATTCGGCTTCCACGCTAACCCATTGAGGATTAGGTGTCCAACGTTCCCCCCCTTAATCCGAAGGGTTATGTATGAGTCCAAGAAGAGAGCTGTAATACAAAATGTGCAGAACAGATAAAACAAGTCAATATTTCCATTCTTTTCATTCTTTTAACAAATAAAACAAGTCAATCTTGTTGGAATATTAATCCATCAAACATTATATTGTTTTGAGCTTATGTTTCTTCTAACATCCTTCATCTCCCCCTCCATCATTACCACCTTCCATTTCATTTATAACCTCCTCATTCTCCTCTGATTGAGTTTCCATTTGAGAATCCACAAATTCACTAAACTGAATTTATCGAACTGGATTTTCGTGTTGACGTTGATTGGTTTCGTTAAACTCAACGAATGGTACACAATTTAAAAAACTCTCAAAATTGTTTTCCACTCCAACTATGTTTTCCCCTAGTATTTTATTATTCATCAATGGTAGTCATGTCATGGGTCTCTCACTGCTGCTTCAAGTACATTGCAAATCAATGGGAAACTGCATAGAAAATTTGTGACCTTTGTTCATTTCACTGTGAAATAGTTGATTTGTATCATGCATTGGCTATAATTATCTTGCATCCTCTCCTTGTTTTCCATAATGGATTTTTTTGAAATCCATATGACTATAGTGAAGGAATGAAATGGTTTCTATAGAATTATTTATGTAATGTCCCCAGCAACCTATTGGGAAATGCTACTACAACCACCTAGGTCAAAAATATCTACTTTAAATGTGCAAGCAAAAATCTCTAACCATGCCATGGTTGTTCTAAAACCTGGAAACTTTTTGGTTGAAATGAATGGCATGTAAATGTCCAAAATGCAATATATGTAACGTATAAACCTATTATCCAAATTATTATGTATGTAATGTCCAATATTATCTATAGTCTTTATATACACTATAGATTGGATATTGCGGTTGGCTATGTCAATATTTAGTCATTCAAGCTAGTACTGGATTGCTCACTATTCAACCTTATCTATAATCATTACATACACTGTAGATTGGATATTGGATAGGAACAAGCTTATTATGCATGAGCTCTAGATTTTTATTTTTTTGTATATGGATTTGAATCAAATGCAGATTTTATATGTGTGCATTTTTTTCCCTCAAATGTATATGGATCCTTTGAGCCCTTCATGATTAATCTTCTAGTTTATTGCAAGAAAAAAACATGATTTTCTTACAGTCATGAGTCTTAGAGGTTAAATTTGATGAGTATTTACTAGTACTTTCATTATTTAACTATCATACACTAACCATTTTAAAATCTACACATCATTGAGAATGGTCACTTAATTTCTCAAACCTTCATGTTGATTAATGACATATATATACATACTTGGAATGCAAGAACAAAAAACCCTTAGAGTAATTATAGGCCTTTCACGAAGAGAATCCAAGAGAGTCAAACCAACAACTAGCAACAAATCAAAGAGCTTCACGTTGGGCTCTAGACAGCTGAGCTAACCTTTAGGGAATATATACCAATTTCAAATAAAAAGTCATTTCAAATAAAATTATAGAAAACAAAGGAAGTTAATGACTCACCCAAGATAAGTATTGCACCATGCCACACCCACAATATTAAGGCTTTAATATGGGACTTCAAGATAAGTGTATACTGCCCCAATAGTATTGAGAAGTGAAGATAAATAGACTCACTCAAAGTGGATCTTTAGACTTACGAGAAAAAAACTAGTCTCTGGGTTCACTCACACCATGAAATCTTACATTGTACAAACTTAAGCCTAACGCATGAACATTGAAGCCTAAATATTAAAGGGCTCACACAATACAATCCTTAATGTAGGCACTTAAGCCTAAAACATAAACATTAAAGCCTAAAGCTTAAAGGTTGAGAATCACACTCACAATTATGCACCCATGGGCCATTGGTATTCTATATATAACACTAACTTTTCTTGTTTTTCTAGTAGGTGAAATAGTGAGTTTTCCTTTAATTTGGAAAGATTTATGTAGTTTCTTTAGCAACGGCATAGTGGTGACATATGCCAGTTTTTATTGAATAGGTTTATTTATTAGTTTGATTAGAAAAGAAATATATTTTGTGATTGGATATAGAAATGTCAAATGTGTGGTTACATTCATACTAGGACAAACCAAAAACTTATATTAACAAAAGAAATCATTTTTATACCTTAAAAAAACATAATACATAATATTTGAATGACGGATAAAAAAAAAACTGTTAAACACACATGGGCAACAACAAATAAGGAAAGATAAAACATGACAGTACAATTTTTATTAACAAGAGATATACATTTATAGTACATTATGTGACCGTTGGGTTCCACATCCCAAGGTCTCTTGGACTCCTTTTGTCTATTCGGCTTCCACGCTAACCCATTGAGGATTAGGTGTCCAACGTTCCCCCCCCTTAATCCGAAGGGTTATGTATGAGTCCAAGAAGAGAGCTGTAATAAAAAATGTGCAGAAATGCATGGCAGCACTAGGCTGAATGTGCTCTCTAAAATGTTGGTATAAAGGGCGGTGGTTTAAGGATGACCACCAACACTGGAACGCTTAGTGCAGTTCCCAGAACTCTTCCAAAATTGGCAAGAAACTGAAGTCTTCTGCTAGAGGAAGTGCTCCTATTGTTTTAAAGAGGGAAACCTTCAACCATGAAAGGGAGGTCTCACCCCACATAAAAGGGAGAACTTCAACCTAAAAAGGGAAGTCAATCTGTGATGGTTTAAGGATGACCAAAAACTCTGGAATGCTTAATGCAATTCCTAGAACTCTTCCAAAACTGGCAAGAAGCTGGAGTCTTCTACTAGAGGAAGTGTCCTCAATTTTCTTCCTAGAATTCTTCCGAAACTGGCAAGAAGCTGAAGTCTTCTGCTAGAGGAAGCGTCCCAGATTACCAACTAAAGGCATGCTTAGGGGCATCTTTGTTTCTGGCTACAACTCTGAAACTGGTGTGGCAGGTTGTGGCTCAGGCTCACTTGATGTGGCTTTGGAGCTTGTAGATGACCATCATTTCCCCCCTGTCAGATACAAGGTGAGATGATGGAGAAAACTCAACTGCAAGACTATTCAATACTCTGGAACAAGTTCTGACATGTGTTTGGAATATCTTCTTGGCTGTTGATGCCCATTGCCAATAAGCGATCCATCCAAGATGAATCTTTGTTCTTGCAGGACGTTTGTTTCTGAAGTATCTATGTGAAGAATGACTAGTTTTATGACAGTTCTTACATGGATGAAGATCAAAACAATGATCTTTCAAATGGCCAACTCAGTCACAGTGTTGGCATTTCATAATCTTTTGTTGTTGTTGTTGTTGTTGTTGTGGAAGAGGGGCAGAGTCTGGAACAACTGGAGGTGAACTGTTATGAGGAGCAGGTGAACTGTCATGAATGAATCTAGCACTTTGAAACTGAATGGGCTTTGAGTAGTCTAGAATATGAAAGGACAAGTCCTTCTCATATCCAAGACCAGTTCGGTGCTTGTTGTGGACAAGTTGTTCCCAAGGTCTGATGATGGGCTTGGCAAGTGCAAACTGAACTTTTGCTTCTGCATGTAACCTTGCTACTTTATGGGAGTTTGTTTCAATCTTCTGAACAGAAACATGTTTAAAATGATGATTCCTCTGTTTTAATTCTTCTTACTGTAGCTGAGTTTCGAGCTGAAAAAAATCAATTTTCTCTTGTGCATTTTGTCGACAAACCTGAATGTCTATGAGATAAACTTTGCTGACTTTTAATCTATCATGATTAGTAGACAATATCAGAGTTTTGAGGAACTCTAGTACTTCATTGATTCTAGCCATTTTTTTTAATGTCAAAATTTACACCTTAAAAATTGATCACAACTACTACTCAATGTAGAAAAGTAATACCCACTCACAATACACAACAATATCCTTTATAAATGTCAGCAAATGATCAGTGTGCAACCAGCAAGCACCAATTAAATAAACAGTGTATCAATGCAGCAATTAATTAAGTCATGGTTTCATTGACCATAAAAACATAATTTTGACCAGTAAAAGAACCAACAAATCATTCACCTCGATTAGACTGTTCCTCTAGCTGGTGAGGAATTTAGAAAAATGGAATCAGGCTGTAAAGATTGTTGTCCAAGTTTTTCTTAGCAATGAGAAGCAACTTTGCATTCAGATCTTTAGCAACTAGGTTTTATTCAAGACACTTGCTTTGTTGAGACTGCAAAGGGTGCTATTTTGTAGCTTCTAAATTTTGCTGAGGTGATTGTAATAAGTCGCCGGTCTCTGGAAAGGCTCTTTAGGGTTCTGGATACGTTTTTTTTTTAATACAAAAAACATATTGAAGCATAAAATATAGAACACAATAAATATTCCATGGCCCAATGGATAAGGTGCTGGTCTATGAAACCATACAATATTTAAGGTTTCTCTCAATGTCGCATTCCACGCTGAATTATACACAGAGATCAATGCTTCACTCACTATTTCAATGTAATAGCATCACCACATATGTAATCTAATGTTTGGTATTCCACAGAATCTACTCTCACCTCACAATAGGTTGCTACCATACACATATATACATCGTTAAAAAAACCTTCTCAAGCCAACGGTCCATTTGAAGGTTCCAACTGTTGTGTTCACACCAATATTCAATCCAGGTTCCAAGTTGGTATGATCTCAATCGTTCAATCAGGTTCTTCATACGTTACCCTAATTCCAACCATCACTGATGCTGGCGTACTCTAACCCGTTCTGATCATAGCATGCATCCTTTTGATACCACTAACAACAACACTCTAAACAACAAGAGGAAAATGACTATTTTCAATAGTTAGTGGATGACTAGCAAATAAAAAATGGTAGCGAGAGATAAACTCTTAGCCGAGCAATGACTTTGTTACTCTTGATATGGGCAGAGCAGCTCAAGGGAAAGCAGCAGTGGAAATTGTTTATGTGCATTCGATGGCAGCCAACACCGTAATTTTTTTCGATTTTTATAATATCAGTGAACATATAATGATATTTCTAAATGAGTTTCAGCATACCATTATTCATTGAAGAGATACCATATCCTCGCTCTTAAGTCCGCATATGAACTCTAAATGTTCCGTCGTGAGACTATTCTTCGAGTGTTATAACTGTCGTTGCAAAAATGTGTTTTTATTGGGATTCATTTCTGCCAAAATGGAAAGCGTTGTTGTTCTTTTATGTAGAGAAACTTGCTAACATGCTAAAAGATATGAACTAGGATCTAAGCCAATGTTGCTTGCTAATCGATGATAGATGCTTTCTACAGTGGCTCGTCAAGATATCTTTAGAGCAGGAGCAATTAAGGGCATGCCATATCAGTGCTCAACAAATCAACAAAGTAGAAGAACTTTGGAAAACAAGCCTTGATGTGACCCTTGAAGATCTCGAGAAGCTCGGTGTAGATGATGAGCCGCAACCTATTACTGGTGATGCACTACGTTTGCGTGAATCAGATAGCCTTTGAGCTTAGGAAGACCAAGGAAATGCCACATGGCTTCCTTGGATGATGAGTCTAAACGTGATCAATCCAAGTTCTAGCAAGAAGATAAAATTGTGTTGCAACATGGTTCCGCGGTTCAGAAATCCTCTAAATCTGATGATACAGATTATGAAGGTTCAGATGATCTTCAAAAACCGATGAGACTGACAAAAAAAGAGATTTTTATTTTGCCCAAAATCACCGCAACAGGGATTCTCAAGATTCATTTGATTCCTTTGTTAGATCTCTGAAAAAACCAATTAAACGCTTAAATAATCAAGATTTGGAAGACAAGAAAAATCTTGGATACCCCGAGGATGAAGGGAAGGACGAATAGGAAAGATAAAACATGACAGTACAATTTTTATTAACAAGAGATATACATTTATTGTACATTATGTGACCGTTGGGTTCCACATCCCAAGGTCTCTTGGACTCCTTTTGTCTATTCGGCTTCCACGCTAACCCATTGAGGATTAGGTGTCCAACGTTCCCCCCTTAATCCGAAGGGTTATGTATGAGTCCAAGAAGAGAGCTGTAATACAAAATGTGCAGAACAGATAAAACAAGTCAATATTTCCATTCTTTCCATTCTTTTAACAAATAAAACAAGTCAATCTTGTTGGAATATTAATCCATCAAACAATATATTGTTTTGAGCTTATGTTTCTTCTAACATCCTTCATCTCCCCCTCCATCATTACCACCTTCCATTTCATTTATAACCTCCTCATTCTCCTCTGATTGAGTTTCCATTTGAGAATCCACAAATTCACTAAACTGAATTTATCGAACTGGATTTTCGTGTTGACGTTGATTGGTTTCGTTAAACTCAACGAATGGTACACAATTTAAAAAACTCTCAAAATTGTTTTCCACTCCAACTATGTTTTCCCCTAGTATTTTATTATTCATCAATGGTAGTCATGTCATGGGTCTCTCACTGCTGCTTCAAGTACATTGCAAATCAATGGGAAACTGCATAGAAAATTTGTGACCTTTGTTCATTTCACTGTGAAATAGTTGATTTGTATCATGCATTGGCTATAATTATCTTGCATCCTCTCCTTGTTTTCCATAATGGATTTTTTTGAAATCCATATGACTATAGTGAAGGAATGAAATGGTTTCTATAGAATTATTTATGTAATGTCCCCAGCAACCTATTGGGAAATGCTACTACAACCACCTAGGTCAAAAATATCTACTTTAAATGTGCAAGCAAAAATCTCTAACCATGCCATGGTTGTTCTAAAACCTGGAAACTTTTTGGTTGAAATGAATGACATGTAAATGTCCAAAATGCAATATACGTAACGTATAAACCTATTATCCAAATTATTATCCAAATTATTATGTATGTAATGTCCAAAATAAACCTATTATCCAAATTATTATTTCATTATAATTATGAACTTAGTAAATCAAATTATTATTTCATTATAATTATGAACTTAGTAAATCAAGAATTAAGACAAGTATATTATGTACCATCCCAATTATAAGGACAATCATATCCTAAAATTACGTAATCCTAAAATTAGGTAATTTTCTACGTAAATTACTTTACAACCTTAACCTTACACAAGTTAGTTTAAGACGTTGACCATCAAAACACTCAAGCCGGTGAATATTAACTCAAAACACTAAATCCCTTAAATTAGAACACAACAAAAAAAAATATTCTATGAAAATGAAAACCAAAAAATTTTAATATGCAAACAATACACAGATTTTATATAGCATCACTAAGCTGATTGTTCTGCACTCCAACACTGTTTGTTCCTGGTAGCCCTGTTGTGTGCGCCTCAGCAGCATTTGGATTAGGAGTCCCGGAGCTCATCTGATTTGCAGTATTTGGAGCCGAAGCCCGACTGGTAGGCGTACCTCCGAACTCATGAAGAGAAGCCCCCCACTGCGAAATTATGTGATTCGTATGAAGAAGTGCCTGCAGCTGACCCATTCTGATTTCGGTATCACCCTAATCAACACTAGCATGATTATTATTGGGATCGCGCTTCACTGAATGTTGCAGAGGGGTTATTGGCGTAGATACTCTCATTCCTACTGCCTGCCCAACGATATTGCTACCCACACTCTTCTGAAATTGAACGTTCTCTGCACTTCCTTGTTGCGATTTTCCCAAGCAGTTGCTAATTTGGGATTGCGGAGGTGGGAATCCCTGCACATTCGTTCGAATCGGATTATACATGCGTGGCCTCTCAAATTGACCATATCCTTCTATTTGGGACCGGTCCACAGTGCCACAAGGAAATCCATTAAAATAAGCACGATGGGTTGTCACAAGCCCTGTGTCGCTTTGAACATTTGTGGGTGTGAAAGCTGGAGCATAAATATTTGAAGAGTCCCATGCATCTGTGGATGTAAAAGTAAATGATGTGACCCCTTGAGGGTTCTGTGAAAACTGTGGAGTACGGAATGGAGGGGCGTGCATTGGTGGCGCTGCTGAGTACCCTGTCATAACGGTAGATGCATCTTGTCTTCCAACTCTTGCAGCGATGGCGGGCTCTGCCTGTTGCAATAACCAATCAATGGTCTTCCCGCCAGTGTCATGGCCAAGGTATCTACTGAGCTCGGCGATTTCTTTGGCTCCCTGTGTTGTGGGTAATAAAAGATCGACAGTGGATCCTAAGGTTTTGCAGTCCAAGACTCTAGTAGGCTCGTCCAACTTTTCTTTGCAGTCACGGGATACCTGAACTCTGGGGACCCATATTGTTCTTGTCGCCTCCTTCTCGTGCTTAATTTCTATTTCTGCATCGAGTTTTGCGTTTGTCATCTTGGCTCTTTTGTTGGAGAGACGGACAGAACTTCTGGTTGGAGCTGAAGTAGCAGTTGCTTTCCTTTTAGCGGGCGCCACCTGATTGAGACCCTTCTGGTGCGCATCACATTTTTCGGTTGTCATCTTCTCTCCTTTGTTGGAGAGACGGACAGATCTCCTAGTTGAAACTGGAGAATCGGTTGCTTTTCTTTTAGCGGGCGCCATGTGATACACTTCAAATAACCTCGTTTCGTTGCAGTGATCTTTGCGGGAAAAGCCAGAAAGAGATATTTGATCGTTTCGTTGTAGAGTTCCTTGGACTAAATATTTGATCGAGTATTAATACCATTTATTTAATGCAATTCGCCTTCTGCTTACTAAGTATAGTCGGCCCCACCATTTGGATAATGATATTTAGTGATTGTCGTCGGCCCCACCCCATAACTGTAAATTGGTTATGACGATCACAACTGTAAATTGATTATGATAACGTTCAAGGGCATGAGTTGGATTCTTATGGTTGTAGAACTTGCATAATTTTGTACTTCACATATGAAATTATACATGGTTATAATGAGAATTATTTGTTTACAATTTCTTTAGCATTCTTGTCTTTAAATATTATCTATATATATATATACACACACACACGTTATTTTATAACATATGGGTTAAAGTAGCATCATTTTAGCGATATTTATGTATTAGACTACGTCTATAACATTGAAGAAGTTACACTCTCCACACTTTTAGTTGGTTTAGGGGTGGGGTGGTTTGGCATTAAAAAAATTTCATTGTGCGAAGATTATATGTGTATCTTAGATTTTTTTAAAGTGATATATTTTTAATATTTTTAATTTTTATAAATAAAAAAAAAGTAAAAAAAGATGATGGTGTGATTTGTGATTATGTTAAAGATGCATTATGTGACGTTCTGATGAAGGTTAAACTTTGATTTTCAATGTTTCAAATATAAATGGTTAATTTTCTTAATATCAATTATTAAGATTTAACTATAATTAATGTTCAAGCCATTCCAAGAGGAGTATGTTTTATTGACCAATTTTATGAGTGAAATTGATTTTTTTTTATTTTTTGGTTTAGTGTCATTAAGTGTCAGTGTAAGTTTCTAATGTCACAACAACAAATGTTGCCAACTTCGCAAGGTGTTACATATGTGTGTGCGATCTACATGGCCACACACAAAAATCCATGTACTAATCCTACTTGCACCCTCAATTTGCAAGACAAAATAATTTGTTTCCCTATACATATTAATATTTGGTTTCCAATTAGTGGTGGCCTAAGGAATTCAATTATATTGCATCTAATTTTCATATTCAATGATAAGAACATTCTATTATTACAATTGTAGTTAAAGATCTAAAGAAGATGAAGAGTATATTGAAGGGAAACATGTCCTTAATTGAGGACAAACATGTCATTTGGGGCAATATAATTCAGTAGGTGAATTCCACATCGAGGTATTTCCAAGATATTGCTGAATAGAGTTGTAATCACCAACATTACTAAATTTGTCGCTTCATGCAAGAAGGAGATGTAGAAAGAGGCTCAAAAACCAAGAAAGATCCTTAAATTTTTTAAGGAAAAATCTCTATCAGAATTGAAGGAAATGCATATAGTTCACAGGGTTGCAGTTATTATGGAAATCAATAGAAGCATTGAGAAAAATAATATGTGCATTCAGACTAAGGGTAGGCTCGAAGTGGTCAAAATTTATTTTGCTTCTTTTGACTCCAAGTTTGATCAGAGACAAAAAGCTAGGTTGTTAGGATGTTAGGGTATCAATGGGAACTCTCTCTCTTGGGATGCTTATGAGCATCAATTAATAGCTGCAAAGTGTAGATTAGAGTCATCACTTGAGAAAACAATAGTCATGAAAGGAAAAACAATGGTCAATTTCCTGCAAAGAAAATTTTAGTTGTTGTGGCTAATAAAGAACTTTTTTTAATCAGCGCCTGATTATACTGGATTGTTCAAGTTGTAGGTTCTCTTTCAAAGGATGATCCAATGCCCAACTCCATATAAAATCCTTTAGGAGAGATGTGAAAATCTGTGGCTAATAAAGAACTTTTTTTAATCAGCGCCTGATTATACTGGATTGTTCAAGTTGTAGGTTCTCTTTCAAAGGATGATCCAATGCCCAACTCCATATAAAATCCTTTAGGAGAGATGTGAAAATCTACTCTAGTAGGCTACAGTTGAAGTTGAGGAACCGAGTGTTGAGCCCAAGGCGAAAAGTTCCATTGCACATGCAAATATTTAAACATGAGGGATTTATTTTATAATAATTTATAAGTTTTAAGTTTTAGTTAGAAGATAGTTAGAAAACTAGGACAATTGGATAGCAAAACATTTGGGTAATTAGACAGTTGGATACTCTGACATTTACTTATAATTCTTCCTAAGTGTGATCTTTTCTTTAAAACGAGATAGAAGGACCAAGAGAATCAACAGCTAATGAAATGGGAGTCGAAAGGTCCCCACCAGGACATCTCATCTCGGCGCCAAGACCCTAACATTTTTACAAAGGAAAACAAACAAATGTGCCGAGAGGAAAGGCACAATTATCTAAGCTTCCACAGAAGGTCCTGTGTAGTGTTTGGAGGACCAGGGGAGTGAAAAAATAAAAGAGCCATGAAGGCTCTTGGAAACTGTAGCTAATAAATGTTTTTTGTTCCCTGCTTGTTTCACGTAGAAACAAAGGAGTGCTAAGCACTAACCCCTTTGCTCATTTCGCGTAGAAAAGAGACATATGAGAAGAGCCATTTATAAAAGAAAATTGGCCCATATAGGGCTCAAAATGGCTCAGCACCTAATTGGTTGGCTAATGGTCACAAGACCCAGTCTTATGGCAGAAAAGTAGAAAGGGCCACAACAAAAAGGGACTTAAGGCCAATTCGAATATACGACAGACTTTTTGGATTTAAATTAGGAAGGTCGTGAAGGCATTTTGGCCTATAGAGAAGTATTATGCATGGAAGCACAACAAAGGCATGAGCGTGATAGAAGAATATTTAGAAGCATAGAAATTCGTGAAGGCTGTGGGATGAAAGTGGCAATGGTGAGTGACAGTGGCAGAAACATTTCTTTGGTTTACCAATTTCAAGCTTTGACAAGCAAGTTGAAATGGATTTCTACCCCCTAAATTTTCTCCTGAAGGTGCTACATATCCTTCAAGGCTACAAATTCAGCTTCTTTGATAACATATGATCCATAAATTCTTTTGGTTTTTTTATCTCGTCAACATGGATCATTGTGAAAATAAATATAAAAGAAAACAATGATGTCTCTAAAACTCAATGATTGTTTCCAATGCAATTCATTAATCACTTTTCAATGTAATTCATTTACAAAACCAGAACTTTGTCAAGTCAAGTTCAAGGATATTTTGTTAGTCCAAGTGAGTTAAAGGATCCTACCCATGATGCATTATTGTAATTCGCGTAACCAATGCTCAACCTTCAACTTGTATACAATTGACCAAAAGAAACATTTGTTGGGATCCATGCTCTTGATCAACAAAGGGCATAATCAACTAGGTTTGTATTAGGTTTCAAGCCTAATTCCAAATGGATTCCAACATTATAATTCATTAATAAGAGGTCATTTCATAGGGAAGTTTGATTTAATTAGTTGAAAATTCTTACAACATCTAAAATCCATAGGTTCACCAGTGAATAGAGGTTCATCGTGCGCAATCTGTGAAGTGACCGATGCCAATTTATAGATTCCATGGATTATCTTGATTTTTAATTTGACCCCTAATTACTATCCCTCGAAAAATGTACCTTGAATATGTTCTCAAACTATTAGGCAAGCACAAATAATTTGCAAGAATCATCGATATAAAAAGTGTTTACCTAGTAGAAGTTGCAATGAACAATCAACTTATAGTTTTAGTGCAAACCTATATCAACCCTTTAGGATATCCCTAGGTCACCTCTAAGTCACCTTTCTTTCCTTAATTCTTAGACTAAAGTCAATTTATTTCATCGTCCCACAAGTTGTTGACTTGTTTTGACCTCTAAGCCTAAGCCTAAGGTGGAACGATCCCTTTATCTCCTAGTTATTCTACCTGTGAGCTTCAAACACAACCATTTTTCCAAGAAGTGACATAGACAAAGGGAAGCTCCCTTTCACCACTTCTTGCAACTAGAGAGTCAACGCTACCAGTTGCAATTGCACTTGTGCAATTCTTGCTAATCCTTCTGTCCCACCTAGAGTTTTCTCTAGTCTCATTCCCCATAACCATTTCATCTTCAACACCTTTACTACATCTAGCTAATCAACATTGAAATTAAACATTGGTCATCCCTTCACTTGAGTGTGGAAATTTAGTGTATATATAGCCCAAAATTTTACTAAAGCTTGGCTCAAAGAGTCCCTATGTCTCCCTTTTATTTTTGTGTATCTATCTATATATATTTTTTTGAATTTTTTTTTTGAAAGACAATGATAAAATAGCTACAACACCATATTTTAAGAAAGGCTTCTTCAAATTTCTCAAAAGTGGTGACACTACCAGCTTGAAGGGATCAAAATGGGTGTTACAGCATCAGTTGTTATAACATTTTTAGCAGATTTAACATTTACATTTTTTATGGCATATATTGTTACAACATTCATTGTAATGGTCATTTTTTTCAGTATTTTCAATAGTAGTAGTTGTTATAGCATCAAATTTTACGACAATTTTGGCATTTTCAACAGTAATATGTTACAGCGTCAGTTGTTACAACGTTTTCATCATATTTGACATTGACAGTTGTTATGGTATTTGTTGTTATAACATCTACTATTACAACATCCTGTGATAGCCCCACCCATGTTTCTATCCTAAAATGCATTGTAAATATTTTTTACAAATATGTGAAATTAAAAAAGGGGTTGAGTCAAAGGGACATTGAGTCCAGTGATGGGGATGAGGATTTCTTGCTTGGGAGGTTGAGTTTTCCTTGTGGAGCAAATATGAAATATTTGGGATAACCATTAAAATTTGGTTGGTGCATGAACTAATGAACTGATTCTTAAAATTGAATGCACTGCAATGAAGGCACATAGGCCCATGCACTTGGGAACCTTAACAAGGAAAAGGTAAAAGAAACCAAGAGGGGAACTGTGTAATGAAACAAAGCAAGGACTAAGTAGGAAATACGAGGTGGGAAAAGAAAGTAATCCATGGTATTCAAATTCATGCTGAATGAGAGAGGAGAGACAATTCGAGCAATAGAAAAACAAAGAAATCTAATCTGATCAGTAGGTAGTGCAGAATAGGAGAGAAGAGAAGGGGATTTTCACTCATTTTTGTTACACGGTATTTTTTCAAACTTCCCATCTTGTATCCTAAAGTGTTGAAATGAAGAAATTTATTAGTGTATTCACCATGAAACATATAAAAAAGCATCCCTGAAGAGAAGAAGAAAGATTTCCCTGAGAGTGTTTATGAGAAAACTTGTCAAAGACATAGTTTTTAGGATTAGCGCCTTTTGCGCCACTGGTGACTAGTGCTGGTAACTTGTTGCACTATGATGACCTAGCATTTCTAGTGCGTATTTTATAAGGAAAAATCACATTGAACCTCTTCAGGTAGTTTTTCCTAAAGTGGAGGAGAAGCTTCTCTCACTAGATGTCTCGAGAGTGGCATGCTAGTTATAGGTGAATAAAGATTAGGGTGATATCTCCCATTCTTTGTCCTTGATCCTACTTTCATGGATCATTCCCTTGAGTTGTGGAACCTCTCCCTCCTTTTATGGATGCTTAACTCCCTCTCCTTCCCTATAAATGAGATCCCTCCTATCCACAACTAGTTGGTTATTTCTTGTTTTCCTTCCTATGTTGAAACTATGCCTGAATGTTGCCCTTTTTGCTAAGGAAAAAGAAGTGCTTGAAGGTCTTGGCTACAATTGGAAACTCATCCAAAGGATGATTCCAACATTAAGGCTTAAGTAGTTGTATTCTTCCCTTATTTTCTATTAATAATACATTATGTGTTTACTTTCCATAAGTGTGTAAATCATTACTCATTTAGTGTGATACTCCTTGATCTGTCACATAGTTTATGTTAGAATGAATTATTCTATGTATGATTTTGTCACCTTTGTTTGATCTTCCTTTCAGGGATTCATCCACAACGGCATATAGAGGATTGAACTTGGAAGCGACAAGATCAAGGAAGAAATCAATGGGTGTTAGCATTAAAGTGAGGTAGGCCATCTATCCTCTGTATTTTCTGATATAAACTAGGAAAGTTTGCACATGTTTTTCTAGTTTGTTGCTAGACCCTCCCACAGGACTAGAGGGATCGCTTATATCCGCAAAAAGGATTGCCTGCACACAAAAATGGCGACTCCATCGGGGACCTTATAGCCCTTCAAACCTCCTTTTTAAGTTTGGTTCTTATGGTTAATTTGGCCAACCTCCTAGTAATCTGTAATTTAGATTCATTATGGGTTTGCATTATGAGTAGTTTTTTCTTTAGAATGTCAAGCTTGGATCTCTCTTTGAAATTCTTTTTGTTTCTCCAAGTCTTTCTCGCCTAGCATATTTTATTTAGGAACATTTGTGCTTCCAGTGCATTTTTTGCCTTTACAGTAGTGTTGAAAGCCCTGTCAACAACGGTCTTGACTGTTACAGTCGCGTTGATCCTTTTACTTTTGTTGGGTGTATTGGAATAGAGAGAGTGAAAGATCTAGTTAGGAAGTTGATCCGAATTTAAATAGGAACGCAACAAATTAAATGTATAACCATAAATACAAAGACGCAGTAGAAATAACACTTCATTTCATTAATATCAAATACTGAAATATGCTTACAAACAGAATGGAAATAAGGCTTGCTTGGGCGATGGTAGCTTATCTCTGAGAAGAGATGTGGTGGCTACATGCTTCTAAATTTTGTTACAATGAGGCCCCAATGCCTATTTATTATTGAGAAACAATGGAAAATGCTAAACATCCAGAAACCTAGCCCTAGGAGATGAAGCGCCAAAACTGTGGGCCCCGTTTGGGTAAATTGGTACATCAATTTCCTGAGGTCGTAACTTTTGCATACAATCTTTGTTTGTCTATCATAATACATCGTTTCGAAGATCTTGAAAAATAGGTTAAACACAAAAAGGTCGCCTAGTTTTGGACACTTTTGGTCTCTTCATTTTGCCTAAAAACGTTGTTTAAAGCCTCAAAACGGCTCTAGAAGTTGAGGACTCGAAAAAACTGCCAAAAATAGTAAATTGCATTAAAATTAAGGAAACTAAAAAACTAAAAGAGACAGTGTTAGGGGTCCAAGTGGAATAGGAGGGTGACCACCAATATGCACCTGGATCAATCCTACCCCCTTAGGAAGCAATGGTCCCAATTACATTGAGTGCATCCATGAGATGGGGAAACTTCTGGTTAAGTAGGTCCCTGGTGAGCCATTTGCCTTGGTGTAGGAGTTGGCGAGCTTTGACAACCCGATAAAGTTGGATCTTTTGTTAGTGAGTGTTCTTGCCTTGTGTCTCCATAATCCGATCAGTTTTGGCATGTTCCATGCAATTTGGATTTAACTATGTTGGTTTGATTTGTTCTACAATGTCTGATGTGTCCAACAATGGTGGGAAGTATGGTTGAAGGTGGTCCACATTGAACATTGGGTGCACGCCAAGGATTGGGGGAATGTTAAACTCAAAATCATTGTCTCCCATAGCTTTGGTAATGGTGTAAGGACCATGTCGGAGTGGTCTGAGTTTCAGATTGGCTCCGGTAAGGCATTCTTTCTGCAAATGAAACCAAACTTTATCACCCACCTCAAACTTGTGTGGCACCTGATGTTGATCATGTTGTTGCTTGTACTTGGAATTTGACTTCTCCAGGTTTTCATGAACATGTTGGTGGATGTGTTGGATGCATTTAATAAATCTGGTCTCTTTATCAGCCTCGTACAGTACATGTCTGGATTCTGTCTACGTAGTCGCATGAGGCATGGCAACATCAATCATACAAAATGGTTGAGATCCTAGACCCACTTGAAAGGGATTGCGACCAGTAGAGCAATGGAGAACTCTAATATAATTATGTTGCACATATGAAAGACTCTCATCCCAGGTTCGAGGATGCTTGGAGTTGCACATACGCAGTATGTGCACTACCATCTTATTGATGACCTCCGTCTGGCCATCAGTCTAGGGATGGAAGGTAGTTGATTTGGTGAGATTGGTGTCTAAAAGTGTCCAGAGGCTTGACCAAAATGTGCTTAGGAACCTGCTATCCTGATCTAATATAATGGTCTAAGGGATCCAAAAATGTACCCATACTCACTCAAAGAAGAGTTTGGCAGTGTCTGTTGTGATACTCTTCTTCCAGGCTGCTAATATAACCATCTTAGAAAATTTGTCCACGACCACAAATACACAGTCATTACCATGCTCGGTAGAATGGAGGCTAGACATATAGTCCATGGAGATGGATTCCCACGACTGGCTGGGAGTAGGCAGAGGAGTTTACAAGCCTTGCTTCTTGATGGTTGGCTTGGCAATGGTGTAGGAAGTTCAAGATATGATATATTTCCCAACATCTAGTTGGAGTTTGGGCCAATAAAATTACTTTTGTAGTATAGCCACAGTTTTCTCCACACCAAAGTGTCTTGCGACCCGACTGTAGTGTGCCTCTAAAATCATCTTGGCACGCTCGCTTGAAGGAACACAAAGGTGGCCCAGGTAACATAATAATGTGTATTAGAGGTGGAAATCATGAACTTTCTTGCTAGATACTAGAATCTGGTATGTTGAGGTGAAATCTGGATCATTTTTGTATAGTTGGGGCCAACCAGAGGTCTTATGACCACAATAGTTGAGAACAGAATTCAGTGTTGCAACTGGGGGCCAGCTAAGGTTGTCTACAACATGATTGGTGCTACCCTTTTTGTATTTAATGTTCAAGTGGAATTGTTGCATATATGTAGACCACTTCTTATGACAATCGTTCTGCAACTTCCCTTGTGTTTGTGTAAACTGAAGGGGTCAGTGATCGGTGTGGATGACTGTCTCCTTCCCCAAAATGTAGTGCCTCCATTGTCAGCATGCTTGCATGGTGGAATACATATCTTTATCATAGGTGGCGTACTTTCAAATTGTATCGGGAAGTGTCTCACTATGATAGGCCACTTGATGCCTGTTCTGGGTGAGGACTGGACGAATAGCATAGTCTGAAGTGTGTGTCTCAATTTCAAATCATTGTTGCACGTATGGCAGTGTGAGTATGGGAGCAGAGCAGGGGTTGTGATTCAACTCAATGAACACCTTATGTTGGGAATCTGACCAGGAAAACTTTGTTTTTCCCCTCCCTTAGTAATCTAACTCAAAAGCCAAGTGATATGGGAGAATCCCAACACGAACCTCCATTAGAAATTTGCAAGGCCAAAAAAGTTGCGAAGCTCCATTAGAGTGGTTGGGGCTGGCCAATCCAGAATGACTTGAATATTGGTCGGGTCCACATGCACAGCACACTCATATATGATGTAACCCAAGTATTGGACCTAGCTCATGGAAAAGGTACATTTCTCCAAGTTGGCACACAGTTTGTGTTGTTGAAGGGTTTGAAGGACCTACCGAATGTGTTGCAAGTGTTCTTCCGAACTCTTGTTGAAGATGAGGATGTCATCCAGATAAACCACCATGAATGAGTTAGTGAAGGGCCACAATATGTCATCCATTAGCCTCATAAAAGTATCAGGGGCATTTGTCAACCTGAAGGGCATAGCCAACAATTCAAAAAGGCCTTGGATTTAAAGATGGTCTTCCATACGTTTGTGGGCTCTATTGGAACCTGGTTATAAACAATCTTCAGATCAATTTTGTTGAAATACTTGGCACCCTTGAGCTGGTTTAGTAGGTCATCAATCTATGGGAATGGGTACCTGTTCCTGAAAGTGATTTTGTTTAGTGCCTGATAATAAATGCAGAGCCTCCAAGCCCCATCCTTGTTCAATATAAGTACAATCAAGCTCCCATAAGTTGAGGAACTTGGTCGGATGTGACCTTTTTGCAGCAACTCCTGGATTTTCCTCTTTATCTCTTCATTTTATAGAATGGAGTAGCGATATATCGGCTTGATGGGTAGAGGTGCTCTAGGAGTCAGATTGATTGAATGTTTAACCTAACAATGCAAGGGTACCCTTGTGGGTGAAGAGAAGATGTCCCTATGTTCTTCCACAACCGTATCCACCTACTTTTGCTGCTTGGAGGAACCTTTCCCGGGGACCATGGATGTGGCTATGACCTTCCCCTTACTTTGAGAGAGAATTAGAAAGAAAACAAATTTCCAAGTATGGGAGATGACCTTACTGCATTTCTTAGCAGAGATCAAAGAGATGGTAGTAGGAAGGGCCACCTCCAGTATCATGTATGACTTACTACCCAAACAAATAATAACATATCGAGGTTTATAATGATATACAACATGTCGCTTCTATAAGTATGGTTTTCCTAATAATACATCACAAACTTCAAGAGGAGCAACATCACACAATACCTCATCTGTGAAGGGCTTGATGTTGTAGGAAAGGTGGCATTGTTGGCTGACGCGGAGATCTCATCCTTGGTGAAGCCATCCGATGGTATACGGTTGCAGATGTGTTGTGGTTAGTAAGACTAGCCGCTTCATGACCTCTACTGAAATTAGGTTCTTTTGGCTCCCGTTGTCAACAATGAACTGTAGCGAATAACCCTTCAACCACATCTGTGAGTGGAATAGGCGCTCCCCCTCTTCTGGATCTTCAGGCTCAATCTTCTAGATCTTGGTGGTGGCCATAGTGGCACTGCGCTCCGTGTCAATGATATGCTTCACTTTTTTACTCCCCTTGTCAGGTTCTGACTCAGAGTCGGAGCATGTGTCGGACTTAGAAGCCTTCATCTCGGCAACTAGTGATGGCTTGGACCAACACTCACTTGTGTTGTTAGTGGAGCTCTTATGGAACTCACAACACTTTCACGTATCCTTATTTGTCTTTGTGGCATTGTTCTTTTCTTACGGCTTCGACAGGTTCTTCTGAGTCACCCCACCTTGGCCTTTCCCTCTGCTCTATGGTTTGGGGGCACCTTTCCCTTTCTTTGGATTCATAGATCCAAAGTCTTGTTTTTTATGTTTAAGCTTATGCTCGATATTGACAGTGTATTGGTATGTCGTGTCGAGCGAGGAGATGTCCAAGAACTCCATCTCATCCTGGATGTACCTATGTAGGCAGTCGTGGTACTTGAGTACCAAATGTTTCTCAGAATCCTTGATACCCAAATTCATTCGAAGGGTATGAAAAACATTGGTAAACACTAACACGTCTTGATCCCTTCCCTATCACAGTGTGGTCCAATTTATGTATTTATCCTCATTGCTCCCGACATGGTAGTACTGTTCCTTGATGGCATCTCGGAATGAATCCCAAGTGGGTGCAACTGAAAATAGTGAGGGCATACTTTAATCCTTCTGCTCACAGTAGGTTTCCCACCAATCCTTAACGTGGGGGCTGGCTTTGAGAAGAGAAAAAGTAATATTTTCTCGGTTGGGAAAATCATGAACAAAATAATATCCTTCTAGTAGATTTAACAATTTATCTAGGACGTCTACATCTATCTAGCCCTCGAATATGGGAATGTCAAAGTTAACTTGTACCTTAAAGGGTGTGGCACTTCCAGAGTAGATGTTGGAAGTAGATGCATCACCCTTGGATATCTGCTAAAGGACCTAGGAAAAGTTGTCCATCATCATGTTCCTCTATCACTCAAGAGTGTCTTCGATACTATTGAGCCTAAATCCCTTGGAAACCAAGGTGTTGAACTTGGTCTCATCCTAAGTATCCAACCCCTTTCTTCCTAACCACTGTTAGAGTCGGTAGGCTCATCTTAGGACTATACTCTAGCTAGTCCTCAACCTACTTTGGAGTTCTTGTTTTTCCCTCCTAATCCACTCTTTGAATTAGATCCTGTGTATTTATGGCCTCCACATCCGTATATTCCTTTTGATACTCCCAACATACCTTTGATTCCTTCTCCCAGAGTGACTTGAGTTACAAACCGAGAACTATTCCCAACCATGGTAATAGAAGGTGATAACCCACCTATAGAGTCAACACCCCAAGGTATTCCTATGGAAACTTTTGGGACTCATATTCCAAGTACAGAGATTGATCCTCTATTACTTCTTCATCTTGAAAACTTTCCTTATGTTTCTGCTCCCTACATGATGAGTGGGCCAAGTACTCCTCCAGGTTATAGTGCACCCTTAGTCCCATAGGGTTATAACTCTCTTGGTGATGCTTTTTCCAACAATTATGGTGCAATTTCACTATTTCATAACCCTATTTGGTCATCTGGTGTCACTCCTACTACTAGCTCATTTATTCCAAATACGCATATGCCTACCCAACCTACATTGACTTCTCAACCTGCATTGACGGTAGGTGGAACACATTTTCCTCTTAATTTTTCTGCTCCTCCTACTGTAGCCACAGTAATTGCGGTCCCCAATGTGAGTGGACAACCTACAAACTCATATGTTCCACTATTTGTGGGGAAACTACCTCCGCGCTACATACCTCATGCTTCTAGTGGAAACTATGCACCCCCTCCTCCGACATCGGGGGTAAGTCAACCCATTGGATGTATTTCTAACCCAGGTGGAACACCAGTTCCACCTGTATAAGGTAATGCCACAGTGGCCCCTTTACAAGGTCACTAAGTCCCCTTGATTCAACCTTCCTACCAACAACCTTATGTTCCTACTGGCTCTCAACAGTTCCAAGCTCCTTATCAGAACGAAAGTCCTCAATTGCAATATGGTCCTCAAATATAGTATGTTTATGGGGCTGGTAATCCTCCTCTATGGCCACACATTCATATTCAACCCCAGCAAGGACCTTACCCACAGCCTCAGGAGTAGGTTTCCTACAAATCCCAACAAGGACCTTACCAGCGACCATTGCCGCAGGTTCCCCTACAATCACAACAAGGACCTTACCAACAATTGTCACCACAGTTGTAGGAGATGCAATAGGGTTCTTACCAGCAACAATATGTTCTATTTGCTTCACAGACTCCATACGTCCAATATAGTTACCAGACTTCGTATGGTCAACCCCCTTATGTTCAACCTCCATATGGTCAACCTCCCTATGGTTAACCTCCTTATGGTCAATCACTTTATGGAAAAAACCCACCACAGTGTGGGTTAGACCCAAACTTAGCACAGTTGGAATACTCAGTTTGGTACATACCAGATAACTTACACCCCATATAATCCACAACTTCCATTCTTGGCAACGTTGGAATTGTTAGATCTGTCACGACTTACAAATGACCCAACAATTCACTCACCATATTGGCCTTTGGTACCAACTAAAATACCTAGCAGTTGTCCTAAGTTTGAAGGTAAATCTAGAGAAGACCCTCAAGCACATGTTATGACTTACCACCTTTGGTGTTCCTCTAACTCTTGTATTGATGATTCAATCTAGTTGCGTCTTCTCCAACACACTTTAATGGGTGTTACCACTAAATGGTAGATCGATCTCCCTCGAGGTGCCTTCTAAGATTTCAACACTTTTGCCATGGCTTTCCTCACCCATTTCGAATTGCATGTTTGATATGAAACTGGAACCCATCTCTTAACATCTTTGTAGCAGACAACTTCCACTCATATCTCCGATCATATCCATGAATGGAGATGTGGATGTTGTCTCATCAAATTCGACATCCCTGACCAACATTTGATTGTATGGTTTACCAAATCATTCATCCCTCCTATCGCTAAAGACATAGCCATAGGTGGTTACGTAACTGAGGAACAAGCCATCGCTTATGCCTAGTATTTGGATCTTATATATTCACAATCTGACACTTTGTATGAACTGTTACCTAGTGCCCAACGACCTTCGACTAGTCCTGCATCCTCCACACCTGCAGATACACCACCCATTGATGGTATCATTAGATCAGTGGCCCAATGTTCTAGTAGTACCTCGGCTGCTTCTACGAAACCTAAATCTGCTCAGGCCACTGCGACCCCCAATACTAGAGACAACTCAAAGAATGCTGGTAAAACCTCAGAGGTAAATATTGTCCAATCTACCACAGCAGATGAATCCTTGAAAGGGAAGAAAAAGGGTAAAGGAAAAGCTAAGTAGGATACCCCCAAATAGGATTCCCAAAAATAGTCATTTGATAATTCATCAAAGAGAAAGCCTAAATATCCTTGTGTTATTTGTGATTAATATCATTACACTAAGGATTTCCCCCGACGTGCCGAAGTAAATCTTCTTCTGAAAGGCACCACAAGGACGCTAGTTATGCTGAAGGAACCTTTCCCATCTTAGCAAATGAAAATGGTAAACCAACCCCACGCTCAAACATCTAGAAGCTCTGAAGTGTTCATGAGTGGCTTGGAACCTATTTTCATAGCCACTAGATCAAAATATTATCCACCTCTTGAAAGACATGTGACAGAGAAATATGCCACCGGTATACCCATTTCCTCCACTCCACCCAATTTCGGTCCTCTCCATATTGAGAAACCTAGCACTGATTCTATAATCTGACCACCCCCCAAAGGTGCGTTGGTTATGATTTGGTCTGACCCAAGTTCAATCTATACTACGCATCAACAAAACCCTTAACCACTGGCCTTTTCGACAACGACTTGCAAGAAAATCGCAGTCTCACCTGAAGTGACTATGGGAGGATGCACAACCAAGTTTCTGCAACCTTGAGGGACATGGAGATGTGGTATTTTTATGTTTTCTTTATTCTTAACATTCATACGTCACTTTGCCACATTACATTAACCACTTAAACATATCATATAAAGCCATAAATCATCATTGTGTTGAAAAGAAAGTGCAATTGTAATAAACTACTACACTACAACAGATAATAAGCAAATATACAAATGAAGACACCAAATTACCATGGTTCACCCCAATGTGGGGCTACATCCACAAGAACTATGGCTAATAAAATGATTTTTTATTCAACAAATAGTTCTTGACCTATGCACTAAGATATAGGCCGTCTACACACTCAATTGTAGACTTAGGCCTCTACACACTCAACTGCAAAACCTCGCCTCTTCTACCAACTACAGATCACCATAATTCGACCATAACACACATTTGGAACATAATATTGATTTTTCTTCTTATTATTTGACCCTATATATACTATTACATCAAAGGGTATATCATTACAATACCATGGACTCCCTAATACAAGCAACTTTGGTCCCCAAACCCATTGATATTTTACATTATTACAAAAATAAGGGGCTTCCCCCTATTCCGAAGCCCTTATACTATGCGGTATATTCAAACTGCTCCATTGTGCACTCCACTTTGCACTCCACTATGCGCTTCGCTCCACAAAACATAGAAATATTTGCCAAAAACTAGGCCAAGTCAGGTTGCACCCAGCAGGCCCCCAACCCTCACATGTGACTCGTCCCGAATCACTCAGCTACCTTGTCTTTGATGTTTGCTGCAATATTGTTGTAGGTATTGTTGAATTGTTACAGAGTCTCCATGAACTACTTCTTTTCACTACGCACCTCTTCCAATAGTGCTTTTGTCATAGATTCTGTAGCTTTTTGCATCACTGATGTTTCCCTCAGTGAAAGCTCTTGAATCTTCTCATCTACTACTTGGGAAAGTTAGAGAGCCTCATATTTCCATGGCTAAGATCTCTCTGTCAAAACCTATTATTCCTTCCTCAGTTCTTCTATTTTGTTTTGGAGGGAATTTCCCTCATTGAACTTGGTGAGCTTCTACGAGATTGGTAAGGTCTTTGCAATTGCCAAAATCTCTTCCAAATGTTGTTGCTTCTATTAAATGTCTTCCTATAGTTTCTTTACATTTGAATCTTCCTGCAGCGAAGTCCAAATTTTTAAGCTCTCATCTAGAATCTTCCCACTGTCTACCACTGCTACGGAGATGGTGGCCACTATAGCCTTTACATCAGCCTCCCTCTGTTCTCTTACTTCCTGCGGCATGGTTGATTGCAACTCACTGATCTGTATTTCATATTTAAATTATATTGCAAAAATTTTCTCCTTGTATCCTTTAACTACAAGGCCGATCTTCAAGACCTTGTCCTCCACTGGCTCTTCTTCTTGGACATCAAGGTCTAGAATCTCTCTGCATGCTTCTGCAACCACCTCCTTGGTCTTCTACTATTGTTGAACTACTTGGTCCCTCTCCTAGATCATCTAGTCGAGCTTCTATTATAACAAAGCCTGCTCTCTTTCTACCTTAATGTTTAGCTGCAAGGTGTGTTGGTCGCATAGCCTCAGGTCCTCTATTATTTACAAGTGCAACTTATGTAATCTCCACAATGGTACTGTTGTGATGTTCATGTTGACATTCCTCCATTCTTTAGCCTAATGTTGAACCTCGATGGATTCAAACTGTAGGGCTTTGACAAGTATCAATGCTAACCATGTTGCAAGTTTAGGCTCTATTTTCCTTTCTTCTCAAATCTTCTCCATGACCTACGTTGGTTGTCTAACTATCTGCGCTAGTATGTTTAGTTCTGCAATCTTATCTACAACACCTATTATAAGTGTGTCATATTGATCTTCTAACTTGCTCCATGATTTTTTCATTGCTACCTATATCCTGCCCCTGATTTGGTCTAATTCCCCTTCAGTGAGGACCACTGGTGTTATACCCTTCGTCTTATCTGCCTTCTACTTCTTTTTGGTTCTTGAGGCAACTTCAGTACTTTCCTTCCTATTTTTTGTGACAATGGGGTTTGTCTCTATCTTTTTCAACTCCTTATTCTGCTCATATCCTTCAGGAGGATCCTAGTGACCCTCATCATGTTTCTCTTCTTCCTCTGAGTCATTCTCATCCTTATCTTTGTCCTTTCCACTCACTTCTCCATGTTGCATTTTTTCCTCCTCTATCACACTATCTTCTTCCTATTTTTCTAGCGTAGTCATCCATTCTTCGGGCCACTATTGTACCTATGCTAAGAGATCATATGTTGTTACCAAGTATGTCAGGGGATGCCATTTCTTCTTTGTGTCCCTACGAGCCTGTATATATACTTTATGGAAATTGGCCTTAAACTTCGCAACAACGCTCTACTGCTCATATAAGCTTAGAGAAAGGTGAGGGATGTTGCTTCACTAACATATGTAATTCCATATGATATAATACGAAAAACATCTTGTTCTCCAATGCTCACGATGGTTGAGTGGTATACCACAACGAGGCATACTGCGCAGCTTCACAAACATCTGAAGCTACCAGAGGGAACTGCGAGTCCTCCAACTCTCTCCATGCTAACATTGCAACTATCAATATCAACCATGCATAATGGAATGTGGTACTTTTCCTCTGTACCTCGCGACTGTAATCCATAAATTCTTTGCAAAGATATTTGGCCTAGTTGGATTGAACCCTATTGGCGCACTACACAGCTAATGAAACTGTTGTTGCAGGGACTTCATTAGCCCGACAATTTATCATGATCTTCCCAGCCAATATGTGTCCTGCAAAGCGAACCCCTTGGTCACTGGTTGATTGTATGTCATATCCTCGCTTCCCTTTTGTGAGCCCAAACTTCTTCTTCATGATTTCGGCTATGGTGCGATCTTGATATTTTCCAACAAATTATTTTTCAGGGTTTCGCCCTTGATATGGTAGTCTTGTGATTATCTATATCAACATTAGTTCTATAGGGATCCTCTTCCCCATCCACATGCATCCATCAAGCACCAACATGAGCAGTTGTCGCACACAAGCTATGTTCCTCAGACTTCTACCGAAGTGTGGCACATTTAACATGTTCATCAATCCTCACTATGCCAATCCATTCACCCACTATTGCGGCTCTAACCTCATCACACCACTCTCTGGGTAGTGTACTTGTTTTATATATCTATCTAGTTTTAAGTGTGGGAATTTATTCCTGTCGTTGAAGTTGTAGTCTGTGAACTTCAAATGCAGTATTTTCCCAAGTAATTCCCCAGTAAATGGTATTGACTCTGGTAATAGGGTGTGAAGGTTACAAACTTCACATCCTTCGAGTCTTTCACTGGTTTAGCATTTTTTTTTCTCGATGGAACATATGGTGGTATAGGCAATGGAAATGTGCCGCCATCTGTTTCCATCTTCTCTACTTGCTTCGCTTCTTCCTCACTATCTCTGACTTGCTTAGGTTCTTGTTGAGGTTCGACAAGTTTCTTATCTTTCTTCTTTTTCTTTGTTCCTTGGTTGGTTTCTTCCATGGATATATTCATTATTTTTGTGATGATGTTGTTGCAGGCGTACCATATTTTGCTTTAGTTTCTACTTCCATAACTTCAGCTAAGCCCTTCTCGTTGAATATATGAATGAATTCTTCAATTGACGGTATGTTCATGCAGAAATTCTCTGAAATTTCTTCACAATAGCGACACTCAAATTTTCAATTCAGCAAAATGTTAAATCTTAGCAGAACGCGGATTTTTATAGCAATTTTGAGTTTCTAACCTCATAATTAGCTAAGATTGTGTTCAGATTGTGTTCGTTAACTACATATCTATCCCTAGATCTTGCCAACATGTCCTCATAAATGCAACTTTCTGTGTGTTTTAACGTTAACTTTCACTTTTAACGGTCATATTTTTCTGGAAAACTTTGATGGATCCCATATTGTAGCGAATAACCCTTCTTAGATTGCAACTCCTATGTACCTTGAAATAATCTCAATTATAGCAAAGTAACTCCCTACGTCGAGGCTCTTTGCAGTGTAGTTTATAGTCTAGTTCCCACTTTTAATTACATATGGCACTAAGACTCTTCTCCTTTCTTCCTTAGAGCGAGGCCGTAGGGACATGGTTGTCCCTATACAGCTTCAACCTACTTCCATTTAATCTTCCCTGAATCAATTCTCCATTTAACTTTGCTAATTGAATTGTGCCTCATTGAGTAATCTACTTGATAATATAAGGGCCCAACCAATGCATCTTGAATTTTCCTGGAAATTTTACAAAATTACTGTCATAGAGGAGAAAAAGGTATCCTATTTGGAACTTCTTTTGCTTAATATGTCTATCATGTCTGGCATTTTCTCTTGCTTTCTATACGTGCTGATGAAATCATGCTTTAAATATGTCTTCCTCCAAAGCAATCAACTGTGACATTCTTTCCTTCATTATGTCCGGGTCTACCATATCTGTAAAAGTTACAATCCTCAAGCTAGGGACGATTTACTCCATGGGCATCACAACTTCTTTCGCATAAACTAATCTGAAGGGTGTCTGACATGTCAACTTTTTTGCATGTGGTTCTATAAGCCCATAAAATTGTTGGAATTCTAAGGTCCCAATCATCTTTATTCACATTGCATACCTAAGTAAGTGAATTTTCAAAAATATTATTAAATTCTTCTATTGATCCATTTCCCTAAGGATGATAAGGAGTACTTTTCTGATGATAAACTTAGAATTCCTCAGTCAATACTTCGATATTCTTATTTAGGAAGTGTGAACCTTGGTCACTCATCAAAATACTTGGACATCCAAATCTAGACAATATATACTAAAAAATAAACTTCGCAATTGCTTCTGCGCTGCAGTCCCTTACTAGTTGTGCTTCGACCCACCTTTTCAAGTAATCAATTGTTGTAATTATGTACCTCGCACCAGTCCTCTTTCTAGGTGGTTTGATGGGTCCAACGAAATCAATAGCCCACTTATCAAAGGCTTGCAATGTAACTTTTGGTACCAATGGCATCTCATCTCTTCTTGAAGGTTTTCCTATTCTTTGACACATATCACATGCTTTGCAGTACTCCTTCACATCTTTATACTTTGTAGTACTCCTTCACATCTTTATGTAGTGTAGGCCACCATAATCATGCTCTCAAAATCTTCTGTACAATAGCTTTTCTTGCATAGTGTCCACCAGCTACGCCACCATGAGCTTTTGCTTGAATCATCTATCTTTCATGTTCAGGAACATATAAGAACAATATTTCATCTGTTCCCATCTTATACAACTATCTTGCTATTAATGAAAATCTAGTTGCCTTAACCACTAATTCTTTCTTTTGTTGCGTAGTATACTCTGAAGGAGCCATCCCTGTGGTCAAAAACTGAATGATATCTACAAAATGGTCATCTTCAATTCTGATTGCAAATAACTGTGCATTAGGGAGATTATCCTCTATGCTGGTTGGTTCTTCCCCTATTTCCAATCTTGATAGATGATCAAGTCTTGCATTCAATCTTCTTGGTTTAACAATGATTTCAAAGTCACATCCCTAGAATAATAGTGACCATCTGCAAATATTTCCTCCGAATATAGGTTTATTAACCAAACACTTTAGTGCAGAATGATCTATAAACATTTTAAAGTGTGATCCCAAAAAATAGTGTCTAAACTTCTGCAAAGCATACACCATGGCCATTCCTTCCCTTTTTTTAGTGGTGTAATTCTTCTCTGCTTTATATAAATTTCTACTTGCAAAAGTTATAGGATGATCAATTTCTCCTACACCAAGTTGTGCCAATACTACTCCCAAAGCTATACAAGATGCATCCACATGGACATGGAATTCTTTATTCCAATCAAGGAACACTAATATAGGCGCAGCTACCATTTTTTCTTTCAATATGTCGAGGTTCTTGTGACATTCTTCATTCCACTGAAAATTTACATCCTTCTTTAACAATTTCTCCATAGGCGCAGTGATCCATGCATACCCTTTGATGAATTTCATGTAATACCCAGTATGTCCCAATGTAGTGTGAAGTTGTCTTACTATCTTAGGTGGAGGTAAATTCACAATGATGGAAATCTTATCAGGGTCCACCCTTAGTCCTTGCTTGCAAACAATATGTCCCAACAATATGCTAACGAGTACACAAAATATACACTTCTTTAGGTTCAAAGAGATCTGATACTGTCTACATGTGTCGAGCATAAGTCTTAAACTTCCAATATGTTTTCTCAACAATCCAAATATTGTCCAATCATCAAAGTATACTTATAAAATTTTATGGATGTATTCCTTAAAAGTTGCAACCACCACTCTAGAAAATATAGCAGGGGCATTCTTTAATCCAAAAGGAATTATTGTGTATTGATATGAACCCCATTCTATACAAAATGTGGTCTTATGTCAATCTTCAGGTGCAATCCTAATATGATGATAACCTAAAATCCATCTATAAATGAGTAAGCTTCCTGACCTCCTGCATTGTTTATCACTTCATCTGTGAAAGGGGTAGGGAAGGGATCATGTAAACATGCATCATTCAACTTCCTCAGATCAACAGAGATCCTAATTTCTCCTTGAGTCTTCTTCTCTTGCACCACCATAGGACTCACCCATTCTGATTGTTCTACTCGTTCAATAATTCCTGTTGCTATCATCTTATAAGGCTCTATATTTAATTTCTCCTTATACTTCAGGTTCAGCCTGTAAGGTCTTTGTTTGACTGGATTCACATCAGGCTTAAGGGGAATCTTCATGACTCCTAGATCTCCTACTAAACCCTTCATCTATGAAAACTTGGTGGGAAATAGTTCTTGTTATTCATGAAGCAACTTTGTAACTTTACTAACTGTCTCGTCATCCCAATAGTCTCATATTGTTGCAAACTTAGGTTCCTTCTCTAATCCTATGTTCACATTCTTGGTCTTCAGTGGCTTCATTATATCTGGTATTTCTGGCTCAAGTCTATTTAATTCACAGTATCCTTATGATTCTTCTATGTCGATTTTTCGAGGATCTTCTTCTTCATCCGCAGTAAGGTTATAGCATTATAGTTCATTTTCTATCTACGCATCCTAATCATGTTGTCGTCATGTCAGTGGGGTTACATTCTCAAAGATCTTCTTCTTAATTGTCTGAAGGGCCAAATATATGTATGGGAAATAATCCTCAAATCTAAATGTTAATATGAAGTCATCAACCATGTCTTCCCATTTTACCGTACCATGTCGAAGCTCTGTTTCTAGGTACCAGTTCTTAGGGATTGTCTCTAATGTATGAATGAATCCATGTACCCATTCTTGTTGTGGAATCTCCTTCCATGTTGTAGTGCATAGATGGATATGCTTCCTAGGATTAGTTTCACCATCATATTTTATCTCTATCTCTGTATCTATCTGTCCAAACCTTATCCACATCAATCTTTGAAATTCCTTCCAGCCTTCTATATTCTTCTTGTGTGCATTCCACCATCTAGCAGGGGTAGATTTCAAG